>CM028130.1:1662063750-1663447500 GCA_016271365.2 Neoceratodus forsteri
AGGAAACATGTGTAATTAAGAAGTTATATATAGGAAATGTGTTTTTTTCTTCTGATGGCACCTTATTTAAAATACCTCCTGATAGGAAATCATTTTTTGTAATTTTGCATTCTAAAAGGAGCTAGATGACTCACAGAAGGGGTATTGAGACACAAAGTTTAAACTGATACTTGTGTCTGAAATGTATGTCATATCATCTTGGGACTCTAGAGAGACACAACTCTCTGATCTAACTTTAAAGCATACTTCCAGAGATAATACCTTAGGCAGCAAACATCTAAATGAATTGTGGTAGGAGTTTTGCTTTGTAATTTTCCCTTATTCTTTTATGTGATTGTGAGCTCTTTGATATATTGTTCTGTGTTTGCATTTTTCATATTTTTATCATCTTTTAGTAAAGTACATTTTCTTAAGATACTGCCTGGGTGTGTCTTCCAAGCTCTTTTTGCATGTGACGTATACATGGTTAAGTCTGACAGCTGTTTGAAGGGCTTGATGGTGGTACTAAACTGGGAAAAGGTAAGATTATACCTAAGGTCTCTCATAGAGTTAAAAGAGTTCATTTTGAAGCCCTGACTGGGTGCCCCTGGTGAAAGATTGTACCACAATCCCCGAAGAGGGTACATATATGAGCATGTTCATTGGGTATGATAGCATAAGGTTCACAGTTTGAATCCCCCCTAGAACTTGAGACTAAAGGTGATTCAGACCCAAAAGCAGACAGGAGGGTTACCCTGTCTGTTACCTGTTCACACGATTGTGCTCTGAGATTGGCACTGTGGGAGCAGAGGGCCTGACTTGCTGAGTGCATTTGTGACAGGGGCTACTATGCAGCTGCCAAAGGTGTGTCCCTCCCCATCCCAAAAAGACTTCACCTGTGATGCAAGTCTTAACCTGCTTTCACAATTTATTTTTCTTACTGGAGTACACAAAACAATAATGGCCTTGTAGTTGCATAGGAAAAGACTGGTGACACTGTAGACAGGAAGCTACTATGGAACTGCCAGAGGGCTGCCCCTTCCCTCCAAAATGGGTTCACACATGACACAAACATTTACTGGCTCCACTTTCACAGCTTGTTTTTTATTGAACTCCACAAAACAAAAATGATCCTGTGCTTGAGTGTGAAATGACTGATGATGCTGATGATAGGGGCTACTATGCAACTGCCAAAGGGCTGTCCCTATCCCCAAAAAGGTTTCACACTTGAAATAATCCTTTACCAACACTGCTTTCAAAGTAGTTTTTTTTGTTTGTTTACTAGAGTACACAAAACAAAAATTACCTTGTACTGCCATGGGAAATGGCTGGTGATGCTAAAGATGGGGGCTACTATGCAACTGCCAAAGGGATACCCCCCCCCAAAAAAGGCTTCACATATGATGCAAGTCTTTACTGGCTCTGTTTTCCAATTTATTTTTTATTAGACTACATAAAACAAAAATGGCTGCATACATGGGAAATGGCTATCGATGTTGTAGATGGGCTACAATGCAACTGCTAAAGGGCTGTCCTTCCTCCCAAAACAGGATTCACTTCCTCCCAACCCACACATACACCAAAGGGAAGCCCCTGGCCCCAAAAAGGCTTCACATATGATACAAGCCTTTACTGGCTCTGCTTTTGCAATTTATTTTTTTATTGGACTACACAAAACAAAAATGACTGCATACATGGGAAATGGCTAGTGATGCTGCAGACAGGGCTATAATACAACTGCCAAAGGGCTGTCCTACCTCCCAAAACAGGATTCACCCCCCCACACACACAAACACACACACACAGTCTCTGTTGTAAAATAAAATGTAAACGTATTTCTTAGTCCTTTTTTCTGTAAAATAGTATAATCTATTTTCTATTCTTGTTTAAAGCCTTTTCTTACTTACTGTAAACATTTTCTTGTTAAGAAAACTTTATTTTTCTGATTTTATTTTCTGCAGCTGTGCACTGTTGTTGTGCACTATAAAGAAAGGACAGTATTACTGTTTCTTCAGTGCACACTGACAACACAGCCTCTAGTCTGTGCAGTCATCCCTGTCTCTCTCTTGCTTTTTCTGCACTTTCTTTTTTCACTTTTAAATGTTCTTCTTCAATAACTCGGTGTGCATTAAAAAGAGGTTTACAAAAGCAGAAGGAGCTGATAAGGACATTTTATAGCTTCCCTTTAGAGCTGAGACCAGAATTGCAAAGGGTTAACTACAGACAAGGCTAATCAAGAGATACAGCTCATGTTACAGCTTCCAGAAATGCGGTTAGCTCTGTAGTGAGCAGTTCTGTTTCACGCTACACTTTCTTCAAGAGCAGATTTCTTTATAAAACAGAAGAGTTAGTACCATGCATAAAGCTATTTATCTCACATGCCCCCAAAATGACTCAGAATGCTCAGAGAGTCCAGATGTGTCAGGTCACTTAAAGCAGCCATGACAAGAGAGACAAACAAGCTGAAAAAATAATGTCAGAAATGGTCTACTTAACAGAGAGAAGGGAGTATTTCATTTAACTGGCGTAGTAATTTGCAGTTGTGGAAGGATACACTGGAAACTCCTAAAATTTGTGCTTTGGTATTCCATTTTTCCAGCTACAGCAAGACGGCTGCTGGCTCCACCCACAGCCATAATAACATGCTTAAAAATGAATCTTTTGTCAGGAAGCTTATCCCTCTCCCCTTCCCCTAAGACACATCTGGAAATGAACTATGTGTGCTCAGTAGGTTTTCTCCTGGTGAAACATTTTAATAAAGGGGGCGCCCCTGAAAAGGGAACTTCGGGGCTCAGTGCGCCTGCCCGGTCATCAAAATTCAATAAATAAATAAATAAGGAATGGGCTAGCACTGTTTTATGGCAATGGGCTGTGAAGCCCAATTATATACCTTAGAAAATATGATTAACTGCATAACATTTCATAGTCTTTAACAAGTGATTTTGTCCTATGAAGTTAAACTGATTTTGTATGATGGATTGTCAGAAATAAATACCTGATTTTTTGTGGCAATTTTAGTGGTATGCAAGCTAATTGTTGGTGCACGCTGTATTTGGGCTGTTTTTGTGTGTGTTTTTGTGTGTGGCACCATTTTCTTGGAATGTATCACTGCCTCTGTTTGGGCTAGCCACTCAGGGGGACATGATAGAGACCTTTAAGAACTTGAAAGACATAAACAAAGTCAGAGAGGGAGGATTGTTCTGCTTGAAGGGGGGAAGGGTCAATAGTAGGCACAGTCTGAAGTTGGAAGGGGGAAGGTTCAGGAGGGAGATGAGGAAGCAACTAAGTCTGTAGTTGCCCGGTTGGTCCTTGGGTCCACTCTTGTGAAGAGACACCACGTGAGCCATCCTCCAGTCCCTGGGTACTGTACCATCTCCAAGGAGGTGTTAAAGAGGTCTGTCAGAGCACCTGCTAACACCTCCACCAGTTCCTTCAGGACCCTTGAGTGCACACCATCTGGTCCTGGTGCCTTGTCCACCCACAAGATCTTAAGACCCTTCAGAACTCCGTCCTTTTGGATGACCCCATCTGTTATTCCTGCCCCCCTTCACCCTTGTCCCCTTTCCCCTGTGGTATTGGGCCATCCCTTTCTTTTGTGAACCCTGAGCAGAAGTACTCATTGAGTGCCTCTGCCTGTTCTTCCCCTTGTTCCACCCATCCCCATCTCTCTTGATTCTAACAATGGCATCTCTACAAATCCTCTTCTCCCTTATGTATTTAAAGAATCCCTTTTGCCCCGCTCTGATCCCCTGATCTGACTTCAGCTCCTTTGCTGCCTTGGCTGCCCTGACTGACCTGGTCACCTCCCTAGATGCCTTTGTGAACACCTCTCTATCCTCCTTATGTCCCAGTTTTTTAACTTGATGAAGGCCAATCTTTTTTCCCTCACCTTCCACTCAACTTCCTTGCTGAGCCAGCTAGGTTTTTTAGACCTGGACTGCTTACTCTGAGATTTGGCACATGTGTTCGTGGCCTCATTCAGCCCCTTCATAATGATTGCCAATTTCTGTTCAGCATCCATCACCCATCACTGGGTTAATTTTAGCTAAATACCCCTCTAGGATGCAGTCCATCCTGGCAAAATCGGCCTTCCTGAAGTCTGAAACTCTTATCCTGATCTTAGTTGACTCCCTCCCTCCCTATGTTGAGGAGGAACCACACTGAGCAGTGATCACTTCCTGCTAGAGGGTCCTGTACTACCTCATCCTGGACTTGATCACCATTTGTTAGCACCAAATCCAGTATGTTCCCCTCTCTAGTAGGTTCCATCACCCCTTGCATTAGGTAGCTGTCTTTGATAGCCTCCAGCAGCACCTGTTCCCTGGCATGTGCTGTAGTTACTGTCTGCCAGTCAACCCCAGGTAGGTTGAAGTCTCCCACTATAATTATATTTCCCTTGCCACTGATCTTCCTGATTTGCTCCCCCAGCTCCCTATCCACCTCCTTTCTCTGTGAAGTTGGCCTGTACACCACCCCCATCCTGAGCTTGTTATGTTTAGGGCTTTGGAGCAATACTCATATGGCTTCTGGCTTCCCCCATCTCCCTCCTCCCTGGTACACAGTATCCACTCACTGACATAACTAGCCACTCCTTAAGCCCTCCCCCCAGTCCCTGTGGAACACTTTGTAACCCGGAATTGTAAGATCCCAGTCATGGTATTGGGTGGCCCAGGTCTCTGAGTTGGTAGCAATATCTACCTCTCCCTCTACCATCATTGCCTGGAACTCTGCCACCTTGTTTGCTAAGCTCTTTGCATTCAATGATACTACAGTCCAGCTTGTGCCCCACCCTTCCTCTTCCTGTCTCTCCCCCTTCCACTTTTGTCTTGGTAACTTCCCCTTCATCCTCCTCCTCCTCCCTCTCTGGAAGGAGATGCCTTCCTGTCTCCCCTGGAAGGTGCCTCCTCCCTGCTATCCAACTCAGCCCTCCCCTCCTCAATTTAAATCTATGTTGTTTTTAATGTACTTCTCCAGCCCTCATCCCAATGCCCTTATACCCTCAATGCTGAGATGCAACCTATCCTTGGCATAAAGCCCCTTATTGCTCCATGTCTCACCCCACTCCCCTACTACCCCATTCCTCATTTCTGTACACCACCCCTTCAGTCACACATTAAACTCCTGTATTCTTATCTTCATCATGATGCTTGCCCTAGGTACTGGGAGTACATCGGAGAATGTCACTGAGCTTCCTGCCCAACTGCAGATACCCCCCACTTCTCTGAACCTCTCCTGTACTTCTTCCACTGTACTGCCCTATAGATGACTTGTTCTTAGGTGCACAGTGATATGAAACTTCCTTCCCACCTTCTTCTCACATTTCTGAATGCACTGACCTACTCTCCCCACTATCATACCTGGCATACACTCCACTCAGGTTCAGCTCTTCCTTGCTCCCTTACTTCCTCATCTCACCCTTCTGAGCATAGAATCCCCTAATACAAGTACTCGCTCCCCTATCCATTGCACTTACCCCATGGTTTGCCCTCCTACAAGCCCCTTTTCCTCAGTGTCCTCTCCTTCCATCTACTGCCCTTTCCCCCTTCCTTCTCCTTCAATTGCAGCTACACCTGCTCTCCTCCTCCGTCCCTTCTGTGCTTGCTCCCTTCTACAACCCCTCCCCCTCCACTACATGTACCTCCTCCCACTGACCCTGCATTTTGACACCCCCCTCGCACCTCCAACATATACAACTACATTTTATAGTCATGTAAATGTTCAGCCTCTGTGGCAGGTGATAAGCTGAAATTTATTTAGTTTTTGTTGACCGGGTAAGTGCACTAGACAAATCCTGCCTATATTCAGGCACGACCTGGGGAAGGGGGATACAGATGAATGCCAACTGACCTTGAACCAGATTAAGCTGTTGGTGGTATTTTTAGTGAATGAGGGAAATTTGGCCAGGGCACCGGGGAAATTCCCCTACTCTTTTCGATAAGTGCCATGGGATCTTTAACATCCACCTGAACTACCACCAATCCAGGCAGATGGGACCTCGGTTTAACGTCTCATCCAAAAGACGGCACCTCAGAAGTGCAGCACCCCTCTCATGTTGCACTACAGTGTCAGTACTAGGATATTAACCCAAGTGCCAGATGTGGGAACAAAACCCACAGCCCTCTGATTTCCCAGCCTCAGAGGCGAGTGTGCTACCTACTGAGCCACTGACACTGACAAATAATGCCACCCAAAAATTATTTTGCAGCATTTTATTATCAAGATTAGAACAATGGGTAGAAGTACAAAATACCCTCAAATAAGCTCAAAATGGTTTTAGGAGTGGCAGGTAAATTATATAGCATTGTATGGTTCTAGCTCTTGTTAATATTAACTATGTAGTTGCAGTAAAGAAGAGCAAACTTCTTTGCTACTTTGTTGACTTACAGTTTCAGCCATAGATACATTTAGATATTTCCAAATATTTCATGATATATCTAAGGCAGTGGTAGGCAACCTGAAATGACACAAGGGCCGCATGTATGGCCCTTGAACTACCTCGAGGGCCTTATTACCACACACAACTAGGATGGGACCCATAGTACAACAAGATTCAGCATCAGGTTGTTCCATAAATTCACAGAATAGGTGGTGGTGGTGCAATGGCCTTGCTCATATATAACTCACAATTTGCACAACTTTGTCCATCACAGCTTTGATCCTGTCTCCCTTGTCTGGTTTGGCACAGAGTGACTCCTGGTGGATGATGCAATGCACACCAAATAAGTTTGGGAACTGAGACCGTAGAAAATCAAGAAATCCCCTGTTTACTCCAAAGGTCTTTAAATGGCTTTGAATGTTTGGCTATTAAAGAAGCTATCTGATAGCTTGCCAGAGTTACCATGTCAGTTTCTGACATTGCTATTTTTTAAAACAGGTTGTTGTACAGCAAGCCCACTTTTGAGGATTGAAAGCTGCTGAGACCATATGGTAGATCCCACAGGAAACTTATTTATATTTGAAAAATTACATTTTTCATAATGCCATTGCACATTAAAATGTTTTGAGACTGATAGTGCCTCCTTGCAAATTAGACCAAAGGGCCTGCCTTGGTGTTCAGTGACAAAAAAATCTAACTCACAGCACTCCTGCACTGCTCTGCTGTCTTCCCCAAGTTTTCTTTTTTTACAATTAACTTCAGTACTGTGTGATGCTGTTAGAGGACTCGGCTCAGCAAAACTCTTGGTGCTGCTCCTTGTCAGAAACGTATCCATTTTGTCTTTTGAGCAGTACAGTGCTGTGCAGTCCCGTTGTGGTGTCTAAGGAGTCTGTTAAAGGTACTGCACTGAGTCACCTTTTTATAGATTCATGTTGGTCATTTACAAAACATAATGAGGCATGATGAAGGCAATTAATTTAATTTAACTCCTACATGACCTGCAATACCACAATGCCCTTCAGAAAACAGAATTTAATTGTTGGGGGTGGGGCAATATCAAACCAAAGCTTTCACTGCTTGTCAGTATTTAATGTTCAACATGGCTCAACTTGGCTGCCCCACCTTTCTGACCTTCCCAAATCAAGTGCTTTTCGACTAATTATCATGCTGATTATTATGTTACTGAATTTGTAATGAGGATTGGGGAAGATGTGTGAAAGAAAATAAGTACAGAATGCAAGTGAAATGGATCTAAAGGTGCAGTGAGCTTTTTATAAGCATTTTTTTTATAAAAAGAAATGTTCTTGGGGTCCACAACTAAACATGCCAGAGGCCGCATGCAGCCCACGGGCTGCAGGTTGCCCACCACTGATCTAACATACTAAGAAGCCAGCAGAATAGGCCCTCTAGTCTATCGAGTGTGATCAATGATCAGTGCCCATACAAGGCACTGCCACAGCCCTCCCCTCCCATCCCACAGGGCCTGTCTCTCCCATCCCCTAGGGGGTACTGAGATGCAGCCTCTCCTTATACCTATCCCACCTTTTCTTGAATCCCTCCACAGTTTCAACTGCCACCAGTTCCATGGGCAGTGCATTCCAGGGATCCACCATCCTCTCATTGAAATAACATCTCCTTGTCTCCACCCTTATTCTCCCCCCAACCAGCCTCATAGAGTGTCCCCTGGTGGAACCCGCTTACCTCACTGAAGCACCTCTTCGCTACCCTATCCATCCCTTTAGATATTTAAAGACCTAAATCATGTCCCCTCTGTCCCTCCTCTCCTCCAGAGAGTACAGGTCAATCTCCTCATGTTTCTCCCCAGAGGGCATGTAGGCACTGTATCATCTTGGTTGCCTGCCTGTGGAGCTTTCTAGGAGAGCAATGTCCTTCTTTAAGTAAGGATGCCAAAGCTGCACACAGTATTCAAGGTGCAGTCTGACCAGGCAATTGTACAGCGGAAGAAGTACCTCCTGGCTCCTTGAGGTAGTCCCCCTGGCTATGCACCCAAGCATCTTGTTTGCCTGGGCTGTGCCCTCCTACACTGCTCTGAGTTGTTCATTTTGGTATCCACCAGCACCTCAAGGTTCTTCTCCCCCCTTGAGACGTGCAGCATATCTCACCACCCAAGGTACATACATGAACTGGATTTCTGGCCCCCAGATGCAGGACCCTGAACTTCCCAGTATTAAACTTCAACTTCCAGGCACATGACCACCCCACTAGAGTCTCTAGGTCCCTCTGAAAGGCCAACTCCCTCTTTCTCATCTCCCACCACTGCCCCCAGCTTCGAGTCATCAGCAAATAGGCTTTTCTCACTCCTGATACCCCTTCTTATATCAGAGATAATAATGTTGAACAGAAGTGGGCCCAGCACTGATCCCTGTGGGACCCCGCTGATAACTCCCTTGGGGGACGAGACCTCACCCTGAACTATCACCCTCTGGAAACAAACTACTAGCCAGTTTTCGATCCACCTGATCATCCATACCCCCACCCCCATCTCCCCCAGCTTCTCCAACAGCCCGGAATGTGGCACGAGTCAAATGCCCTGCTGAGGTCCGGAAAGAGAACATCCACTGGCCTGCCTAAATCCAGTGACCTTGTCACCCAATCATAAAACTCCACCAGGATGGTTTGACATGACCTATCCTTTACAAAGCTATGCTGTCAATCGTCTAGGTGGCTCCATTCCCTCAGAAACCCCTCCAGCCTCTCTTTTAAGATGCCCTCTATTACCTTGCCCACCACTGATGTCAGGCTTACTGGCCTGTAATTTCCTGGCTCATCTCGTGGGCCACCCTTATGAAATGGCATGATGTGGGCCATCCTCCAGTCCTGTGGCACCCAACCAGACTGGAGAAAGGAGCTGAAGAGGTCTGCCAGGGGTGTGGGCAAGGCATCAGCCATCTCCTTAAGCATCCTGGGATGGATGCCATTTGGGCCCAGTGCCTTCTCCTCTCATAGGGCCTTGAGGGCTTTCCTCACCCTCCCAATGGGGATCTCAATGTTAATGCCCCCCATCTGTTGGTCTCTCACTCCATCTCATGCAGTGCTGCCCCACCATCACCCCTAGTGAAGACTGAAGCAAAAAAGTAATTCAGTACCTCAGCCTGCATCCCTTGCTTCTTCAGCCCACCCACTTTCTGATCTCAGCCTCCCCATCTGCCTCTTCCCTTTTCTCCATTCCCTGACATACCTGAAGAAACCCTTTCCCCCTTCTGATCCCCTGTGCCAACCACCTCTCTGCCCCTGCCTTAGCTGACCTCACTACCCTGGTGACCTTCCTTGCCATTAAATCATAATCCCCTTGTCTACAATTCCATGTCTGTAATTGCTATAGGCAGCCTTCTTTTCCCTTACTGCTTCCTGGACCTCCCTTGTCCACCAGCTTGGCATCCTGGCTGTGCCCCCCCTTCCTTCTCTCCCTCATGCATGCCTTGGTGGCCTCTAAAAAGATTATTTCTGTTGACCCACAGTGGTACAACAAGCAAACAGGAGATTTCTCTAGAAATTTCACAGAAGTTTCAGAAAATATCTGTTCATGGCCTTTGACAGTGTAAGTAGGAAAACACTGTGGGTAATACTCTCTAACTTGAGTATTGATGTGTGCTTATTGGACATTTTGTTCAGAATGCATGAGGACACTTTGTCTCACATACAATATAACACTTCTGGACATTTAACAGAGCAGATAGATGCTAATCCAGGAGTATGTTAGGGTGATCAGGAATTTCATTCACCAAAGGTTACAGACGACTCTGTTTCTTATGTTGTATATGCTGATGATGTGGTCTTAATTTCTATATCCCTTTTGGGGGGTTGGAGAGGAAATTGAACAAATTTAATGTAGAATGTCAACAAGAAACATTTAAAAATTAATAGCATTAAAACTTGACTTCTAGTTTTGGGCAGTACAAGGCTGGACACATATTCACTTCCTCTTGACTGGTTTAAATTGCAAACTGTTGATACTTATGACTGTCTATGAATAGGTACAGCAGAGACCTGAAATGGAAACCCCATGTTAAACACATAAAACAGAAATTGCAGTCCGCTCTACATAGACTTATGAAAAACTATGGTGGCTGTTCTGTCTCGATTTGTCTTAATGAATGCAAAAATCAAGGCATTGATTCTTAATGTCTCAGAAATATGGTGAACAAAAAAGTTAGGGTTAGAAAATCTTAAATAAACTATATAAATATTTACTTACTCTTCCACTTTGTGCACCAGAATATACATTACGACTGGAGCTGGGTCAGTATTCCATAGAGACACTAATAAAGATTAGAACTTCAGTTTTTATTATTGAACTCCTGACACTCTGCGTATCAAGACTACAAAAGAAAGTCTTGAGGAATAAGTTGACTATTCAAATAAAGGCATACAGTTTCCTATTAATATTCAGTAGGTCTTACTAACATGACTATTTAAGAATATCAAGAAATAATATTACTGCTCAAATTAAACATAGATAAACATAGATTTGGAGATATTTCATATCAGATGGCTATGGATACTATCCCAAATTCTAAAAAAATAATATTTCTTGTAAGTTCCTGAAATGAAAGTTTGGAAAAGAGCAATACCTTGGTTGCATTCAAGATAAGAAAACTAGAAGTCTGTATACAACATTTAGGATACAATTGTTCTGTAGTTACCTGTTATATTGCAGGCAACACAGGAAGAAGACAGCTTCTCCACTTTATAATTGTGGAAATGGCAAGATAGACGATCTTGAACATATATTACTCAGATGTCCTTTCTGTAAAGAGCAAAGGAATATGATAAACACTCAGGACAGATTCTTTTCACAATATATTTAGTAGTAATTTTATTCATAAAAATCATGAACAGGAATGAAATAACTCAATTAAGCAAAGTTAATTTCCAAGGAGGTCCCTTACCATACATGCAATGTTTCATAAAATATTTTAAGAAATTCTAATTTATCATGTAATTCAATAACACTTACAGACAGGGAGACAAGTGATCTTAGTTTAGCTCATCACACTTCATAAGTTGAAGCTGATCAGTTACACAATTGACAAAATATATCAATGAATGATTTACACAATAAGCACATAGTACAAATCCACACTCACAGGCTGAATACTCTTCACGTGATACAGTTTCATCACTACCAGTGGCCCACCCATGACATATATATTGAAGCAGTTAAAGCAATAACTGGCTAATTTCATTCGACAGATGACTGTCCCAACACTAACTCCAATATGATCAGCTCTGTAGAGTTGATCGTATTGGAATTGGTGAAGAAAAAGATAAAGATATTGAATAAAGATACGCTGTTTATTAAGGCTTTACATTTATCATAATCAGTTTTCTGTGAGCCAGATTTAGCTGCCTGATCTTGAGACATTGTCCCATAGAATAGTGGTCCTAAATGGGAAATAAAGGATTCTCTGATTAAGCAGGATTGTTTTGCTATCCAAGCATACTGTGAAATTTCAGAATTAATCTTGAGCCATTTTTTAAATCCTTTGGACATTATCCAAATTCTGATATGGGATTACAGACTACTGTAGCTGTTAAGAGATGTAGGTTGCCAGACCTGAATCTTTCAGGGTTCAGTTTACACGTAGAAATTTTCGGAGTTAACTGAAGTTATCGCAAGCCTCATCTTGATTTTGCTGTTAAAAAGCTGTGTCTGTGCATTAAAAGCCTTTATGTCTTTATAACCCTTTTATAAATGCAGATTTTTAGATGCTGTGATATTTTTACTTATTGTAAACTGTTGTTTGTGTTTTCTCTTCTGTTTTTAGTTTTTGTAATCACACACACACACACACCACAACAAAAATAAAACTTCAGATTCAGAAACATGTTAGACAATTTTACTGTGCAACTGCGATCAAATGTCATATGAAATAAACATTCACAAGAAATGTTAAAATGCAGGTACTGTCTAGAGACAGTGAAAGTGTATAGGGAAAGATTAGGATGGATTACCAAATTGGTTGTTAATAACTGAAAAGACTCTTGTGCCAAAGGCTCATTTTCAAAAGTGTCCTTGAGCAAATTCATGCCACACAGTACAATACAATGCCATGTAATAATACAGTATGATACAGCACATACACACAAGTAAAATCAATATAGATGATTCCAATTCAGAATATTACAATATTTCATGTTGTTAAATATAACATATCACACTCGTTCTTGAGCCTTAAATTCCTGTGGCCTCAAAATACAGCCACCAGAACTTACTGATGGACTCATTATTACTTGCTTCACCCCAAATCTCCTGGTGAAATTATTTTTTCACAATACTGAATAAACCAACATCTCGCTGTCTTCATATCAATTGACCTTCTCTGTCATGGGGCAGAACATTGCAAATTCCATTCACATTATGTTTAATTAGGGCTCCCAATAGCACTGTAACCACTTTGTGTTGGGAGCCATACCTCGACTTTTATGTTGATTCTAATGTACTATATTTTGAATCTAATGCATTGTATGTGCCATATAGATGTCCCGGGTTGTTCTTCACAACAGTCCATTGTACCAGTGTACCTACCCAAGAAAGAAAGAGAGAGAGAGAGAGAGAGAGAGAAGGAGAAAGAAAGGAAGGAAGGAAGAGAGAAATAAAGAAAGAAAGAAAGAAAGAAAGAAAGAAAGAAAGAAAGAAAGAAAGAAAGAAAGAAAGAAAGAAAGAAAGAAAGAAAGAAAAAAAAAAACATTTTGAAAACTCTTGGCATGGCAGAAGTTGAACTGCAAGCTATTTCCTGAAAGTATGCATCTGTATCTGTTTGCATCTTGGTATGTCACATGCACTGTCTCCTGAGAAGGAAAGAGTGGGGAAAGCATAGCCCTCAGACCCGAGAGGTGGCTCGTGGGGCATTGAGCTGAACCACTGATTTTGTTTGAAAAGAGAACTCTCAGATCCTGCAGCAATGCTGTGGTACTAATGTCCCAATTTAGCAAAATGCAGTGTAAGATTGTTTGGTGTGGGTGGGGAGGGTGTGTGCAGAAAAAACCTATACTACTTCTTAGTAAATGAATAAAAAAAAGTATTACATTGCATTTTCCTAAACTGGAACCACACATTACCGCAGCACTGCTGCAGGGGACGGGAGCTCTGCATTCACGGCTTGCACTATTTTTGCAGGTTAGCTGAGAATTCACCTTAAATCAATGGGACTAAAGCCTCCAAAATAGTAAGATATTATATTTCATGACAGTAATGGAATAGCTTCATTCCAGATGGAATACAGGCTGTTTTTTTATGGCTGAAAATCTGGGCTATAATTTGTATGTCACAGCATACTGCTGTTGTTAAAATTTGGGCTATAATTTGTACATGACAGCATACTGCAGTCGGTACCAGGGCCCTCCTGGTCCCATTTACAGGTGGACCCTTTGCTTCCCCATCTGACCATGCCTACCACAAACCCCTGCTCACACTACAAAATGCCAGGTGCTTCTCACACAGAATAAGGTATTTTGGGCATCAGAACTCCCTTAGTCCATCCAGGCACCCTTGCCCTCCCCCACTCTATATAATGCAAGTTTTACATTTCAAGTTTGATAGTGCCCTTTCTTGAAATGGATCATGGACCTGCCAAATAAATATGGATTACACATGATTATTACAACACAGCAGTCACTTATATTAAATATAAAATATTTCATATTTATGCTAAATTTACAAGATATACAGCAAAGAAGAAGACATCAAACAATGCTGGGAGATTTAAACAAAAAAGGAGTTTAAAACAGACAGAATTAAAGGTAGAAAAACCTCACTAACTTAAGACTGATTTGGCTTATCCCACTGGTCCTCCTATGAAATGACAGTCTCCTTGCCACACAGGCCTGAGGTTTAAGATGCCAGTACTATCCTTTTTTGCTCAGTTGGAATCTGGTGTTACACTGGGTCCAAATCTGCCTGCTTTAGGTAAGACTTGCATGGATATACCCTTCAGAGCCAGACCACATCACAACATCATTTGGAAAGTTCACCCTTCCCCACTAGAAACTTCTACAACATTCTCATAAAATTATCCATTTGTTTTTACAAGACTACTAACTGGTTCATACTAGTTTTACTCATGCAGCTAGCCATGTTAAATAAGGGGCTTCATTCTTAATGAAACCCTCATTAGTCTAACTACCTGTCATTGTCAGGGCCAGCTACATTCACAGTGGGGAGTCCATTGTGAACTGACTTGCTGCAGAGGACTCCATGTACAAAATGGGTACTTTAGAGCCCCTAATCACCCTGAGCAATACCTACTTATCTAATGTGACTTTTTATGAGGCATACATACAATAGAAGACAAATAAAAAACTGAAACTGAACTATGCTATTTTTATGTTTGCTTGTGCGCATGGCAAGAAACATTACACTGAAGTTTAGGAGAGAAGCAGGTTGTGGAGGTGTGGCAGTGTGGCCGCCAAAGCCAGCACTGCATTTGTGGGCTTGGTGGTGTGCACCCAATGCAAGCCAAGTGTCCTGATGACACTGGTTCTGCAGAAGTGCCACCAACTTGAAACAATTTGGCTGCTGCAATGAGGGGTTGACTCATCATTGCAGCATTAGCAATTCCACTGCAATGAGGGAGTGACCCATTATTGCAGGGCGGTACCTTGCCTGGTGTAACATTTCTGTGAACGCAGCTGCAGCTATGTCACTGCCTCACAGTCCCATGTATACCGATGGGGGAGCCCAATCCCCCTGTCAGCATGCCAATGATCCAATTAATTTGCCAACAGGGGAGCCCACTCCTCATCTGCATAATGTCCCCCCATTTGTTGTGTGCCAAGGAGGTGCCCAATCCCCCTCGGCATCATGCCCCCAAATAGTCTTTACTTGCCGATGGGGTGCCCAATCCCCATTGGCTTAAGTCCCCCCTTCCCCAAAACACAGGTGGCACACTGGGAGCCCACACCAGTGTGCAGAAATGAAGCCTGAAAAAAAAAAAACCTTCCCACAATATAATTTTTATTATTTTTGTCCCTGAAATTAAGAAACTGGTCCGTCAAAGTCTGTTGTGCCCCCCACATCCCTTGCCCACCATCTGCATACCCCACCTCCCACACAACCCCACTCACCCCATACTTACCTCCGGAGCCTGATGCAGCAATCTGGTGGACTGGGAACATCTGCACTCTTCAAAGCCAACCGTGAACTGAAGAAATGCCGGTAAGCTGTATAATGGCATAAAATAGTTTTTTTTCAACTTATGTGGCTATATCGGCCATTTGTTGGACTTTTGCCACTGAATTTTCAACATGGGGTTATTGGGAGCACTCATCATGATTACAGTCACTGTCATGGTGTGATTCGGTCCCAAAAGGTGATTTCGCAGTCTCTGCGTTGAATCACCTTTCAGGACCGATTAATGAAACTACAATGCCACTGCTCAAAAAGTCTATGTTGCAAATTTGGTGAAAAAATCCAAAAAATGACTGACCTTCATAACTTCACAAATTTGTAATATTTTCACTCCGGATTTTTAACATTGGCATTTTTCAAACCCCCTTATTAACAGTACAGCTGTCATTTTTCACATCCTGGCTGAAATGTGTTTTCGCACTTCCAGTGCAGAATAGTGTGGTCCCTGTGGGAAATCAGTGTTTGGGACACATTATGAAAATCACAGTGACACTGTTCATGAGCAGAGGTCCTAAAATGCCTATGCTGAAAATTTGATGTCGAAAGTCCATAAAATGACTGTGTTACGAGTGTGTGTTGTGCAGTTTCCATGCTCTCTTGTAACTTCACAAATTTGTAATATTTTCACTCCAGATTTTCAGCATTGGCATTTTTTCACACCTCCTTATGAACAGTACAGCTGTCATTTTTCACATCCTGGCTTAAATGTGTTTTCACACTTCCGGTACAGAATAGTGCAGTCACTGTGGGAAATAAGTGTTTGGGACAGATTAAAACAAGCATTTGTCAATGCCGAATGTTTGCTTGCCGGCATTGGCATTGGTAGTGTAGGAGTTAGAAAGCTGCATAATAGGAATGGCAGTGAAGTACTGAACTGAAGCCAACCCCACCACCACCCTGCAGAGACTGACAGGCATTGGGGTGTGCCTTTGGGTCGTCAGGCATAATGGCCACGTCATTTCACCACACCCTATTCTGCAGACACTGACAAGTGTCACACTGTGCCTTGGGGTCTTTGGCCCTTATGTGCACCCCATTCCATCAGGAAATATGGTGAGATGGGTGCGGTATAGGAGAATGAGGTGAACTTTGGGGCCGAAGAGTCCAAGGCATACCTCGATGCCTCTCACTGTTCTGCAGGGTATGGAATGGTATGAGCATTACAGGTGAGAATCCCATGTCACACCCCTGATGCCTGTCATTCTCTACAGGGTGGGGCGTTATGGTCGGAAACCCTAACGCCTCAGGCATTCATTGGTATTTTCACTCCAAATTTTCAACATGGTTTTTTTGAGACCCCCACCTCATGAATAGTGGCAATATCAGTTTCTTTGCCAAAAGCTGATTTTGCACAGTGACTATGGCATTTAGCACCACAGGTGCAAAAACACATTCCGAACAGGATGTGAAAAATGACAGCTGTACTATTCTTGGGGAGGTGTAAAAAATGGCAATGTTGCAAATCTGCAGTGAAAATGTTAAAAAAACTGGTGAAGTCACAAGCGTGCATAGAAACTGTGCAACGCACAGCCGTAATGTAATTAGTTTGGGGATTTTTTTACAGCAGATTGTCAACACAGGCATTTTGGGACCTCCAATCATGAACAGTGTCACTGTGATTTTCTTAATCTGTCCCAAACATTGCTTTCATACACCAATTGCACCATTGTGCGCTACATCTGCGGAAACACATTTTGAGTGAGATGTGAAAAATGGCAGCTGTACTGCTCATAAGGAAGTGTAATAAAATGGCAATGTTGAAAATCTGGCGTGCAAATATAAAAAATCCGCAAAATTGCGAATGTGCATAGGAACTGCGCAACATGTGCTCCTAAAACAGTCATTTTTAGGAATTTTTTCACCAAATTTTCAACATAGCCATTTTACCACCTCTGCTCATGAGCAGTGTCACTGTGATTTTCTTAATCTGTCCCAAACATTGATTGCGCACACCGACTGCACCATTGTGCACTACATGCAGAGAAACATATTTTAGGTGACATGTGAAAAATGACAGCTGCACTGCTCATAAGGAGGTATGGTAAAATGGTAATGTTGAAAATTTGGAGTGCAAATATTAAAAATTCGTGAACTTACGAGTGTGTGTAGGAACTGCGCAACGCACGCTCGTAAAACAGTCATTTTAAGGAATTTTTTCACCAAATTTTTAACATAGCCATTTTAAGACCTTTGCTCATGAACAGTGTCACTGTGATTTTCTTAATGTGTCCCATACATTGATTTGCACACCGACTGCGCCATTGTGCGCTACATGTGTGAAACACATTTTGGGCAAGATGTGAAAATGACAGCTGTACTGCTCATAAGTAGGTGTGGTAAAATGGCAATGTTGAAAATCTGGAGTGCAAATATTAAAATTTGTGAACTTCTGGCGTCGTGGGAACTGCAATGCACGCTGTAAAACAGTCATTTTTGGAATTTTTTCACCAAATTTGCAACATAGGCTTTTTGAGAGCCCACCTTATGAACACTGGCACTGTCATTTTGTTAATCAGTCCCAAAAGGTGATTTCATGCAGTGACTGCGAAATCACCCTTCGGGCCCGATTAACGCCATGACAGTTCAAAAATTCATGAGGAGGGGTCCTAAAAACACCACGTTGAAAATTTGGTGCCAAAATTCCAAAAAATGCCTGAGATATGCATTAAAGTTGAAAAACATATTTATTGCATTATACAGCTTACTGGCATTTCTTCAGTTTGCGGTCAGCTTTGAAGAATGCAGATGTGTTCCCGGTCCACCGAAGATCGTCGCGCTGCACTCCGGAGGTAGGTATGGGGTGAGGAGGGTGTGTGGAGGCAGGGTGCACAGTGGGTGGGTGCTTGGTGGGCTGGGAGACTGCCGAGGAGCGTTTTCTGGTTTACAGGTTTTTTTTAAAGGAAGATGGCGTGGGACATTGCCACGCTTGGGTGGGCTCCCAATGTGGCAGCTGAAATGCTATCTGGGGGCCTGAAGCCAGCGGGTTGGGCACCCTGTCATTATATGGACGTGTGACACGCTGGAGTAGACTCCCAGTGTGGCACCTGGAAGCTTTTGGGGCGTGGAGCCAGCAGGGGATTGAGCACCCCATTGGCCATACAGTATAATGTGGAGGGGCAAGTACATGAGCACGCAAATGTGTGCGTGCATGCATGTGGAGGGGGCTCTGTCACTGAAGCAGAGCTCTCCTTTCAACTGTATGGCACTCATTTCAACTGCTGCATAGGACAGCTGCAGCATTGATTGGAGAACTGCGACCGCGCCTGCAAACACACTGACTGAATTGGAAGATGGCTGCCACACCTCCGAAAACTTGGATGATGGCACTATGTTTCTTGCACATGCATGCAAGCAAACATAAAAATCACAGTTACTCTGTTCATGAGCAGAGGTCCTAAAATGCCTATGTTGAAAATTTGGTGACAAACGTCTATAAAATGAATGTGTTACGAGTGTGCATCGTGCAGTTTCCACACACCCTTGTAACTTCACAAATTTGTAGTATTTTCACTCCAGATTTTCAAAATTGGCATTTTTCCACACCTCCTTATGAACAGTACAGCTGTCATATTTCACATCCTGGCCAAAATGTGTTTTCGCACTTCAAACACACAATAGTGTGGTCGCTGAGGGAAGTCAGTGTTCGGGACAGATTAGGAAAATCACAGTGACACTGTTTATGAGCAGAGGTTCTAAAATGCCTAGCTTGAAAATTTAATGATGAAAGTCCATAAAATGACTGAGTTACGAGCGTACATTGCACACTTTCCATGCACCCTCATAATTTTGCACATTTGTAATATTTTCACTCCAGATTTTCAACTTTGGCATTTTTTCACACCTCCTTATGAACAGTACAGCTGTCATTTTTCATATCCTGCCCGAAATGTGCATTTACACATCTGGCACAGAATAGCGCAGTTGCTTTGGGAAATTAATGTTTGGGACAGATTAAGAAAATCATATTGACAGTGTTCATGAGCAGAGATCACAAAATGCCTATGTTGAAAATTTGGTGAACTAATTCCACTAAATGACTGCGGTATAAGCATGTGTTGCACAGTTTCCACGTACGCTTGGAAGTTCGAGCATTTTTAATATTTTCACTACAGATTTTCAACATAGCCATATCTTCACTTCTCCCTATGAGTAGTACAGCTGTCATTCTTCACATCCTGCCTGATCTGTGTTTTCATACATCTGGCGCAGAATGGCATGGTCGCTGTGGGAACTCAAAGTTTGGGACACATTAACAAAATCACAGTGCCACTGTTCATGAGAAGAGGTCCCAAATGCTTTCATGAGGTGTGGGTCACAAAAAGGCCATGTTGAAAATTTGTAGTACAAATACCAACAAACGCCCAGGGCATTAGGTTTTCTAACCATGACCTCCCACCCTGTACGGACTGACAGGCATCAGTGGTGTGCCTTTGGATTGCTAACTGTAATGCTCATGCCATTCCACCTCCCCACTCTGCAGCCAGTGACAGGCATTGAGGTGTGCCTTGGACTGTTCGGCCCCAGAGTTCACCCCATTCTCCTATGCTGCACCCATTTCAGCATAAGTCCTTCTGGAATGGGGTGACTGTAATGCCGAACACCCCAAGGCACACCTCAACACTTGTCGGTGTCTGCAGGATCGGTTGAGATGAAATGGCATGAACACTCTCTGTGATGACCCAAATGCATACCTCAATGCCTGTCCCTCTCTGAAGGGTGGAGGTGGGGTTGGCGTGAAGTCCAATACTTCACTGCCATTCCTATTCTACATCTGTCTAACTCCTGCATTACCAATGCTAATACCAGCAAGCCAACATACGGCATTGACAAATGCTTGTCTTAGTCTGTCTGCATAATACATGTTGCATACATCTGTTACAGGGCCCCTAACACTGTAATACACAGGAGGCTAGTTCATAAACTAAAGAACCATATAATAACCATGGGGTGGGGTAACAAAATGGGTTCATAGTTGGTTGCAGAAAAAATATATAGGGGTCATAATAAATGGTAAGCTCTCAACAAAGAAAAGTAGTAACCAGCAGCTTCTCACAGGAATCTTTGAATGAATACTACTGATGTCTTTGCTTACAGTAAAACCTGATTGGCTCTGCAAGCAAAGCCGTCAGCAATTATTCATGCCATTACCGATGCTTACACTGAACAGTGCAGATGGTTGACTTCTTTCATTGGTGTTAAAGATTGTTTTTTTTTGAGGGGGCCAGGAGAGGGAGATGGGGTGGGGACCAGAGGGGGTTGGGAGGGGGGTAATTTAAGACTGGGATCTAGTATGGAAGGGGAAGGAGGGGGAGTGTTTTTTGATGAGCGGGTAGGTTAAGGAATGCCACATAATCATGAGATTATTCAGCCAGCTGCAAAATTGACAGGAAGGAAGGGAGGAGGCAGATTTTTCTGTGTAGATGGTGGCAGGGTGGGTTTTATAACTACAGTATGTGCAAGGGTAAGAGGGTTATGCTTGTGGGATGATGACACCGTGGATGGGGGGATTATAAATAGATAGTAGGGTCTTGTTTTTAGTAACAAGTGGCAACTGAGCATAATTCTTCGCAAGCTATGTGCTGTTTTGCTATGTGAAAAAAACGCAGGTAGCACTTCGCCAGTAACTTCACTGGTATAGTGCCAGTACCACTTGGTGTAGTTATCTGTGCAGCAAAATGCCTTCTTTGTTATGTGAAAACTACGTTCAATGCCACTTCATGATGTTTGAAAACATTTCGAACTACTTACTGATATGAAGTTACTTGACTTTGCCCACTCCTGCTAACAAGTTGTTGTTTGCCTGTTTGCCTTGCTTGTAGAGCAGAAAGCAGCTAACTAAAAGAAACTACATTTTCTTATTAATTTAACACTTATATCTTAGCAGAAGTCAGTGTCTGTTGAGTTTAAGCAAACAGATACTTTATTAGACGTTAGAAGGGGCCTTATTTAGGGTTTAATAAAAAAGAAAGAAAAGAAAGAAAGTCAGTGTGTGTTCTGTGCCGGGAAGGGTTCTGTGTCAGTTTGCTTTGCTAAACCAGTAGGAGGAGAGAGAGCTTAATTGGGGGTGTGGCTTAGACACTATAAAAGCAGGTGACTCAAATTACAACTTCCTGTTGCTTGTCTTGCTTGTAGAACAGAAAGCAGCTAACTAAAATCAGCTACATTTTCTTATTAATTTAACATTTATACCTTAGCAGGAGTCAGTGTCTGTTGAGTTTAAGCAAACATATACTTTATTAGAAGTAGAAGGGGCCTTATTTAGGGTTTAAAAAAAAAGAAAGAAAAGAAAGAAAGAAAGTCAGTGTGTGTTCTGTGCTGGGAAGGGTTCTGTATCAGTTTACTTTGCTAAACCAGTAGGAGGAGAGAGAGAGAGTTTAATTGGGGCTGTGGCGTAGACACTATAAAAGCAGGTGACTTAAATTACAACTTCCTGTTGCTAGGCTTTTTTCTTACTAATTGCCCTCAATCCCGCCCCCTCCACCCACCCACTCTAAGCCAGTTCTACTTTTATAGCCACTGGATTTGACTGTCAACAGGAACTTCCTGTTTGGCAGTAGGAAGGGAAGGATCATAGAGAAACATTGGTTTTGTCAACCCTAAAGGAAAAAAGTAGCTCACTCTCCCCCCACAGCTGCTGGTGGTCTGACACTGAGCAAGGAAGAAGGAGGCTACTGAAGAATATTGGAAGTTACTGTCCCAGAACAGGAAGGGTGAGAGTTGTAAGGAGAGGAGAGAGTAAGCATACAGAGAAACAGGAGAGGGGACACAAAATAAGACATGATAGGAGTGGTGCAGTGCAATGGCTGTGGGGTGGCAGTGTTCCAGGAGACATTCTGGAGGCTACGATGCTACCCTATTTGCAGGCACCTCTCTGGTCTGAGGGAGGAGGTTGCCCATCTCCAGGCTGACCTGGCTAGGATTCGTGAAACCTCCTCCCCCACCCAGGGACCACCAGAACCAATGCCACTACCTCAGAGGTTGCCAAGAAAGAGGAGAGGCTGGACCAGGGTGGGATCAGGGAGGGAGAGGGTGGTGGAACAGAGTTGCATCCCTCCAGCTGTACCTCTCCACAATTTATTCGCTCTTCTGGTGAATAGTGGTTCCTCTACAGAGGCACCTGCAGTGGAGACCAAGGAGAATGCTGGGAACCTTCACAAAGGAGACCCACAGGAGGGTGGCATGAGACCCCACAGGGGAAGGAAACAACTCCTGGTGGGGGACTCAATCATTA
Source organism: Neoceratodus forsteri (assembly GCA_016271365.2). Classification (NCBI taxonomy): domain Eukaryota; kingdom Metazoa; phylum Chordata; order Ceratodontiformes; family Ceratodontidae; genus Neoceratodus; species Neoceratodus forsteri. The sequence continues at coordinate 1,662,086,488 of CM028130.1, forward strand.
GGGGGTAGAAATGGAGGAGGAAGGGGAGAGGGAGGTAAGGTGCCTGCCTGGCGCCACGGCTTGGAGGGACAGGAAGCGAATCCTCAGGATCATGGGAGCAGCTGCATGAGGGAGGGAGCTGGATGTCATTGTCCACCTAGGGACAAATGACCTGGCTAGGAATGGGATCAGAGCAGTGCAAGAGGAGTTTGTAGAGTTGGGGAGGGGCCTTAGACAAGTAGCGCATACAGTAACCTTCTCTGAGGTGCTGCCTGTCTATGGCAAGGGTGATGTTAGGATACTCCTCACCAGGGAATTCAATGAATGGTTGAAAACTGGTGGGAGCTCAGGATTTTGGCTTCATTGGGGCTGGGGAGCCATTTGAGGGATGCAGACCTATACTGGCGCAATGGTCTGCATCTGTCCAGGGGGATCCAGGATCCTAGATGAGAGGTTTAAATGCTTCATTGGCAAGCATTTAAACTCAGCCAAGGGGAAGGCACTGAAAAGGAGCAGGGAACCAGCCTTCCCCACAAACAACAGTAATTAGTGAGGTAAACACCAAGGTAGAGAAGTCATTATAGGAACAGGCCAGAAGTAAATGTAAAAAAGGCAAAGGCAGTAAGGACAGGAATGGGGCTAAAAGGGGTAAGGCTATCAAAAAGTGGAGAGTGATGAGTACCAATGCCTGTAGTCTGTGTAACAAGCTCCCTGAGCTAGTGGTCTTGATGGAAGAGGGTTGCCTGGATATTGTGGCAATCACAGAAACATGGTACACAGAGAACCATGACTGGGATGTCAACATACCAGGATACACAATCTACAGGAGGGACAGGGATGGTAAAAGAGGAGGAGGAGTAGCTCTCTATGTAAAGGAAGGGATCAAAGCAACAGAACTAAAGAGTAAACAGGGAGCAGATGAGGCACTCTGGGTCACCCTGGAGACAGGAAATGGCACCACAATCCGCATGAGGGTTGTATACAGACCCCCATCTCAGGGCGAGGGAATGGACAAGGAAATGATAGAAGGCTTCCTTAGAATGGCAGAAAAAGGGGAGATATTGTTGATGGGGGACCTGAATATGCCAGATGTTAACTGGAGCACCTTTACTGCAGGCACATCCAATAGCAGGGTCATTCTTGATGCCCTACAAGGGGCATGCCTCAGACAGCTAGTACTGGAATCCACTCGGGAGAGAGCAATCTTAGACCTGGTACTCTCAAATGGGGATGGAGAAAGAATCTCAGATTTAGAAGTGGGTAGCCATCTGGGAACAAGCGACCACCAAACAGTGTGGTTCACCATAAACGCAGCCATACAATCAAGCCATACAAAAGCAAGAGTATTGGACTTTAGGAGGGCTGACTTTGGTAAAATGAGACAGTGCCTCAGAAAAGCAATAGCTAATAGGCAAGAAGGAGGGGTGGAGGAACAATGGAGAGTAATTAAAACAGCCATCACAGAGGCAACAAGCCTTTGTGTAAAGCAAATCAACAAAACACAACGAAGGAAAAAAACGCTATGGTTCTCAAAAGAGGTGGCAGGGAAGGTTGAGGAGAAAAGGATAGCATTCAGGAAATATAAGGAAACACAGAAGGAGAAGGACAGAGAACTTTATCAGTTAAAGCAGAAAGAGGCTGGGAAGGCAGTCAGAATAGCAAAGGCCCAAACTAAGGAAAGGATAGCCAACTCTGTTAAGAAGGGGGATAAGACCTTTTATAGGTACATTAGGGAGCGAAGAAAGACCAAAGGAGGGATACTGAGGCTTAATAAAGGGGAGGGAATGTGGGTAGAGGGTGACAATGAAAAAGCAGGGATACTGAATGAATATTTCTGCTCAGTATTTACAAAGGAAGAGGAGGGAGAGGTACCTAAACCAAACAAGAGAAACACTCTGAAGACAAGGGTCGATACCAGTCCATTTACAGAAGAAAGGGTTCTGAAAGAACTAATAAAATTGAAGGTAGACAAAGCAATGGGGCCTGATGGGATTCACCCAAGAATTCTAAAAGAACTAAGGGTAGAACTAATGACACCGCTGACTACTCTCTTTAACAAATCATGGGAGGATGGGGTGGTACCTGAGGACTGGAGAAGGGAGGATGTGATTCCTCTTCACAAAAGTGGGAGCAGGACAGAGGCAGGAAACTACAGACCAGTTAGTTTGACCTCAGTGGTAGGTAAAATGATGGAATCACTTCTGAAGGAAAGAATTGTTGAGTACCTAGAGGCCAATGTGGCACAGGACCCAAGGCAGTATGGATTCATGATGGGAAGGTCATGTCAGACGAATCTAATAGATTTTTTTGACTGGGTGACCAAAGTAGTAGACCGGGGAGGGGCTGTGGACATGGCTTACCTAGATTTTAGCAAGGCATTTGATACAGTCCACACAAAAGATTAATACACAAGTTAGCCAGCCTTGGAGTGGGTCCCAAGGTGGTAGCCTTGATAAAAATTGGCTAGACAACAGACAGTAAAGGGTAGTAGTAAATGGAGTCCACAGTGAAGAAAGGAGGGTTACTAGCGGGTACCGCAGGGTTCAGTACTGGAACCGGTCCTTTTAATGTTTTTATAAGTGACATTGCAGAGGAACTGGAAGGAAAAGTATGTCTCTTTGCAGATGACACAAAGATCTGCAGCAGGGTTGATACACCAGATGGAGTGGAAAGGATGAGAAGGGACTTGGCAAGGTTGGAGGAATGGTCAAATGTATGGCAGCTCAGATTCAATGCAAAGAAGTGCAAGGTAATGCTCCTGGGAAACAAAAACCCAGGGCAAGAGTACACATCGGGGGGTGAGATACTGACAACAGTAAAAATGGAAAGGGACCTGGGAGTAATTATATCAGATGACCTAAAGGTGGGCAAGCAATGTGAGAAGGCAGTAAGGAAGGCTGGGAGGATATTGGGATGCATAGGAAGAGGCATCAATAGTAGAAAACTGGAAGTTGTTATCCCTCTGTACAGACAGTTGGTGAGACCCCATCTGGAGTACTGTGTACAGTTCTGGAGATCCCATCTCTGCAAAGACATAGACAGAGTGGAGGCTGTCCAGAGGAGGGCAACCAAAATGGTGCAGGGTCTGCACCAGAAGACATACAAAGAAAGACTAAAGGAGTTTAATATGTATACCCTTGAGGAAAGGAGGGAGAGAGGAGACATGATAGAACCTTTCAAGTACCTCAAGGGAATCAACAAAGTCCAAGAGGGTGGCATCTTTCAGAAAAAGAGATGTGCAAGAACAAGGGGGCACAATTTGAAGATAGAGGGGGGACGGCTCAGAGGTAATGTGAGGAAGTATTTTTTCACAGAGAGGGTTGTGGATGCATGGAACAGCCTCCCTGAGGAGGTCGTGGAGTCAAGAACAGTGGGGGAATTCAAGAATGCATGGGACAGACATAAGGCAGTCCTAGTGGGGGGTAGGAGAAAGTAAGCTGTTGGTTAATTAGGATCTGCAGCTTATCTGTTAGGTAGGAAAATGGCAGACTAGGTGGGCCAAGCGGTCCTTATCTGCCGTCAAATTCTATGTTTCTATGTACCACAGTTCAAATGTCATGGAATTCTGCTGTACACAATAGAGATTTTATATGAAACCAGAGGGAACAGCATTTGAAATTTCTGGGACACCCAGTCCCCACAGGTAAGTTACTGTGTACCACTATCATCAGAGAAATGAAACAGGAGAAACAATGATTTCATGTGATGTCCTCACTAGGTTTTTACATATACAATTTCTTTGGTTGTACCCTTCTGTGGTACAGTCACTTTTTAATTAAAATGGAAACTCATGCCACTGGCTGTTTTATTTTCCTTTCTACACACACATAATATGGCAACACTCCCATTGCACATTTTCTGTTGTTTCATTATTTAAAACAAAAAAATCAGAAACCTACCAATCCCCTTGGTGGGTTTTCAGCAGCTTTACTAACTTCTTACCTCTTTCTAGTCAATGGTGGGATTTCACCCTGCTTGTGAGTTGGGGTGGGGTGAGGGGTGAGATCAGATGTCACAGACCTAGAGAGTCTTCCAACCTTTACTTTCTATGTTACCATGTTAGGAGTTCCAAGATATGCCATGTGGATTTGACTGATCATCTTGTTCACTTTGTAGCTACGTAATGCATTTGGATTTTGCTTTAGATGCATGTGGCTGTCACAAGTGCAAGGCCAGCAGCCTACTTGCTGAGCTTCCTGATTTAGACTATTTTTATTTCATGATGGAGGTCTGACTTCCTCTTTTAGTTTTTACGAGCTCCACAAACTCTGTCAAACCTTCCTTTAGGTTTATTAGAGTGTCTTTTTTCTGCCATTTGTTGTGTTCCCAGAAAGTTATTCTATTCTCCAGATACAATTGCGCCACTGTTGTGTCAGTTGTCTTTGCTTTTCCTGTTTTTCCACACTTGATTCCCTCTGTACCCCTCATCAATACTTAGGAGTTACAAAGGCTGCAGCCTTCCTCTGGCCAGGGAGGGCAGCCTTCATAGTCAATGTTAGCGCTGCTATTTGGTCAACCTGCAGGGGGTGGGGTGAATGCCGAGCAACGTATGCCCTCTTTTCTGGCATTCTAAGTAATATTTTTTTGTATAAAGTTTACATAGATGCATAGAATGTGATGGCAGGAAAATAATTTCAGTCCAAGTAGTCCCCTTAATTGACAAAGAACCTCTATGCGTAAACACTGAGGCAAGGGTTACCCCAAAGGGCATTTGGCTGGGAAGCCAAGTTTCAAGAAAATACAAAATCACACATGCCCCCACAATGCAAAGCATCATGGGCTGCATATGCAAATCCCCACAGAATGTTAGGCTGGTCCAACCTTAAGCAGGATTGCATGGTGCTGAAAGGCCTCTCACACAGTTTGCAAAGGGTGCTAACAGAAGACATAGACACGTGTTTCATCCTACCAGGACTCATCAGTATGCCTCGTCTGTTTGACACCCCAGTGGAATGGACCAGCTACCCCTAAGGCAGTGTGCCTGGGATATATTGCGGTGAACCCATTAAAATAAAAAACTATTTAAAAGACAAAGAACCTCTGTGCATAAACACTGAGGCAAGGGTTACCCCAAAGGGCATTTGGCTGGGAAGCCAAGTTTCAAGAAAATACAAAATCACACATGCCCCCACAATGCAAAGCATCATGGGCTGCATATGCAAATCACCACAGAATGTTAGGCTGGTCCAACTTTAAGCAGGATTCCCTTAATTTATTACCTATTACTACATAGTTTTACTATCTGACAGGTCTGTCTAGCACCCACCCTTCCTCCCTAGCTGGAATAACCAAACCACTGACTCTGTCCCACCGTACCTTAAATGCCACTAAAGTTCCTGTCTCCACTGACCTCTCTGCATCCCATTCAACTGGTCCACTACTCTTTCTGTGAAAAGGTACATCCGAACATTCTTCTTAAACCTCACACCCATCAGTTTCCAATCATGTTCTTGTTAGTTAGACAGTGGCCTTCCTTTCTCAAAATTGACACTTAAAGTATACAAAAAGCTTGTAAAAATTGCCTCCATTGTAGTCTATGGAGCGTGCCCCCAATTCATACTCTGTAACTGATATAATGAAATGCAAGCATTGTGGGGCATGGCTCCAGAAACAGAATGTGAGCATTTTGAATTCCAGCTTCACTGAGCTTTTTTAGCAAGTGTTACCAATAAATATACAGTGTGCCAAAAATGGAACTTTATGGATGAATTGCTTAACCGGCAGGTAAGCTGCCGTATATGTTTGGGGGGGGCACTTCTTACAAAAATCTGCTCTTTAAGATAATGTTAGGGTCATGGAAAGGCCACAAAAAGTCATAAAAGGCTGAGTTAGAGTAAATGAAGACTCTAACATTGCACGTTCTCTGTAGGCAAAATGAAGGGCTTCATATCTCTGGTATCTGGATCAATGACAGCTCAATTCCATACAGAACTCATTTAACAGCACTATGAAACCCTACTACCTTAGAAGGCAGTATTACCAGTATAGCATAGTGGTGAAAGGCACTGAGCTGCAAACCTGGAGACCTGGGTTTGAATCCCATCAGCCCCCACTTGTATACTGTGTGACCCTGAGCAACTCACTTCACTTACCTGTGCTCCCAAGTCGCACCTGGAAACAAGCTCTAGCTTAATGTGCCTTTCCTGGTTAAATAACTTCCACAATTACAGCAGTTCAGGGGATGGGCTACCTTTACTTATTCTAAAGTTAGTTGCCCAAAACACTTGGCTATGCCCCTTGTCACATGACCCTTCTAGTGTTAGATTAACTAATGGACCAGAACTCCAATCAATAGGCCTATGCACGAACAGGTGGGAATTATACACCGGAGGCACGTATCCCACCCTTGTAGCTCCACGGCCCCAGACAGGTGCAGGGTGCATGGTATTCACTATTGCAGGGGACCTGTCCATGGCCCTGCCTCCTCCGGTGCACAGGACCGCATAGAGTAGCCAGGGACAGAGTACTGGAACCAGGAGGGCATCCAATCAGATGTCTGTCCTGGGTCAAGGAGTGGATCACTTGTGCATGTAGGCACGGGTACAGGTGCATGAATACCTACAGTAGGCACCTGGACCAGTGCGCCCATGCCCTGATGTCCAGCATTCCCCCCCTACCTGATACTGGCCCCCATGGCACATCATGCCCACAGTTGTAAACTCCCCCCCACTCCATGCATACACACATGCACTGAACCACTCCATCCCCGTGAGGCCAGATATCCCCCACACACAATTGAGCCTTGTCTCTGTGCTTGCAATGGCAACCCCCCCAACACATGATGGCCCCATCACCATTTGTGCCATTGACCCCGCAACACAGGACAGCCCCAACCCCATTAGTGTCAAGCATCCCCAACATTTAAGCCCGGTCCTCATGTGGAAATTCATGCCGTCCCCCCCAAACACACAGGTATGCCAGGTGCCAGGTCCCCATTACTGCCATTCACACACACACACAACATGCCAGCCCCATCCCTGCATGCAAGTATGCAGCCCCCCCAAACACATGTCCAACTCATTCCTGTAAGTTCTAGGCATACCCACACCCCCAGCAGCATGTCATCCCTGACACCAGTGGCATACTAGAACCCCACACACACACACACACAAAAACACACACACAGTGTTTCCCAGTGCAACTGTACCCCATACTCTGATACCGTAACCTCTGCAGATACATTGGTGGCCAGTGGCCCCCCATCCTCCCTGGCACCGACAACTTCTACCCCTTCAGTCCCCATACCTTCCATTCAGTGCTGCGGCTCGGGATGGCCAGCGGCACAGGCTTCCACACATTTCCTTGGCCACCGGCTGTCCAAGTGATGCTGGGAGCACAATACCTATATACAGAGGCATGCTCCTAGCACCCCTTAGACAGCCATCAGCCAAGGAGGTGTGCAGAGGGCTGTGCCACTGGCTGTCTTGAGCCACAGCACCAACTGGAAGGTATGGGGATCTGGGAGGATTGGGGATTGTTGGTGCCAAGGGGGTTGGGGGGACACTAGCCACCAATGTATCTTCAGGGGCTACAGGATCAGGGGTCGGGGTACAGTTGCCCAAGATAACACTATGTGTGAGTGGGTGGGGGTCTGGTACACCACTGAGGTCAGGAATGACATGCTGTTGGGGTTAGGTATGCCAGGAACTTATGGGGATGGGTCGGACATGTGTTGTGGGGGCTGCATACTCACATATGGGGGTGGGACTGGCATGTTGAGGTGTGTGAAAGGCACTAACAGGGACCAAACATACCTGTGTGTTCAGGGAGATGTCATGGTTTCAACATGGGGACCGAACATACATGTGGGAGGATGCTTGGCACTAACAAGATCAGGGCTGTACTGTTTTTTGCTGGGGATCAATGGTACATACGAGGCTGTGGCCACCATGTGTTGTGGGCGTATTTTAGGTGCTACCAGAGACTGGGCAGATGGGTGCATAGCAAGATTGTGGATCCACGATGGGGAGACACTGGTCCACTACAGTATGACCACTCACTTGAACAGCTGCCCCAGCTCTACCTAACAACCTCATGGGCTGAGGCAGCATGAGGGTAATTTCCCTGTCCCACCATGACCGGCAAGTGGAGTCCGTGGGGTTGCATAGTGGGTTACAGCAGGGTCCTGGCTGCTGTAACCTATATCCCCCTGTACCTGGCACTATGTGCCTTAGTGAATGGTGCGTAGTGCAGGCATGTCCCCGACATGCCACCCACCCATGGCACATCGATGAATGCATGGCTGGGGGCTTGGGCATGTAGCCACCTTGTGTGTGGTTTGTGAATGCCACCTGGGGTCAACAGGACCCCCACTGCATGGCATTCTGACTTAGGGTTGTCAATGCACCTTGGATATGCAGCAAATAAGACAATCTTTTTTTTTGTGCATAGGCCCCAGTGTCTCAAAAATTAAATAATTCAGTACCCAGCTATGTACTGTTTGTAAGAGACTGAGGTGTAAAAAGGGGGGTGGAGTGGCCCTTTATGTCAATAAAAATATCAAAGCTACAGCAATTCAGAATAAACTTAAGGAGCCAGAAGAACTGTGGGTCAGCGTAGAAACAGGAAATGGGACAACCAAATGAACTGGGGTTGTCTACAGGCCTCCAGACCAGGGGGAGGGCATAGACACATTACTGTTAGAAGATATACAAAACATGACAGTTAAAGGGGAGGTTCTGATAATGGGAGACTTCAACATGCCAGAAACAGATTGGTCAATACCAGCAGGAACATCTGCCAGAACTAGACACATAGTGGGTTCCCTGCAAGGAGATGACCTCAAACAACTGGTAGAAACAACCCACAAGAGACATGGCTATCCTATATCTAGTACTGACTAACAGGGAAAGGATCACAGATCTCTGGGTGGAGGGTCACCAGGAGACCAGTGCCCATCACATGGTATGGTTCAGTTTGGCCACTAGAACTAAATCATCCCATTCCAAGGCAAAAATATGGGACTTCAGAGGAGCCGACTTTGATAAGATGGCCAACAGAGTTAAGCTAGCCCTGGCAAGAAGAAATACAGGTGAGGGGGTACAGGCAAAGTGGGCAAGCATTATGGATGCAATACTTGAAGCAACATCCCATTGTGTTAGAGAGAAAAGCAAGTACAAAAGGAGAAGGAAACCACTTTGGTTCTCAAACACAGTAGCAGAAAAGATCAGAGCCAAAAGGCTGGCCTTCAGAAAATGTAGGGGAACACAGCGGGACGAAGATAGGGAGGCATACCAAACTTCCCTAAGGGAAGCAGAGAATGCAGTAAGGCAGGCAAAGGCCCAAACCGAGGAAACACTAGCATGAACAGTAAAAGAAGGTGACCAGAATTTCTATAGATACATTAGTGAAAGGAGAAAGTCCAGAGGAGGTATTGCTAAGATCAAAGGGGATAAGAGGGAGTGTGAGGAGGAGGACCAAGGGAATGCATCTATCCTAAATAGATACTTCTGTTCAGTATTTACTGAGGAGAAGATAGGGCAGGGCCTACAGATCGGCACCATGGACACAGGGGAGGGAGATTTGCACTAGTCCCTTCACAAAAGAAAGGGTCCTAAAAGAGCTTGCTAAGCTCAGGGTAGACAAGGCAATGGGACCTGATGGCATACATCCAAGGGTACTAAAGGAGCTAAGGGTGGAACTAGCAGAGCCATTATCAGAACTGTTTAGTGACTCTCTGAGCACAGGAGAGGTCCCAGAAGACTGGAGAAGGACTCATGTGATCCCGCTCCACAAGAGTGGTAGTAGGGAGGAGACAGGGAACTACAAACCAATCAGTCTTACCTCAGTAGTGGGGAAGATTATGGAGGAGCTCCTTAAGGAAAGGATAGTGCAACACTTGGAATCCATAAGAGCACAGGATCCAAGACAGCATGGATTTACAACAGAAAGGTCCTGTCAAACTAATCTTACAGATTTCTTTGACTGGATAACCAGAGTGGTGGAGCAGTTGATGTCACCTACATTGGCTTCAGCAAAACTTTCGATACTGTTCTGCATAGAAAATTGATTAATAAGCTGGGTAGGCTCAGGTTGGGTCAGAAGTTGGTCAACTGGGTGGCAAACTGGTTATCAGGCAGAAAATAGAGTGGTGGTAAATGGTATACAGTCAGAAGAGATGCAAGTTACAAGTGGGGTATCTCAGGGATCAGTACTGGGGCCAGTCCTCTTCAATATCTTCATCAGTGACATTGCAGATGGACTGAAGGGTAAGGTTTGTCTGTTTGTAGATTACACCAAGATCTGCAACAGAATAGATGATTCAGATGGGGTGGGCAGAATGAGAAGAGATCTGGATAAACTGGCAAAATGGTCGGAAAGGTAGCTAATGGGGTTTAATGCAAAGAAGTGCAAGATCATCCACATAGGGAAGAGAAACCCTGAAGCCATCTATAGGTTGGGTGGGGATTTGCTGGAAATCACAAGGGAAGAGAGAGACTTGGGCATCATCATCACAGATGACCTGAAATCATCCAAGCAGACCACTAAAGCAGTAGGTAAGGCTAGAGGGATGTTGGGGTGTATTAGTAGGGGTATTGCAAGTCATAAGATGGACGTAACAATCCCTCTTTACAAGATACTGGTTAGGCCCCATCGGGAGTGCTATGTGCAGTACTGGAGGCCACACCTTCACAAGGACATTAACAATATAGAGGCAGTCCAGAGAAGGGCAACCAAAATGGTGCAGGAACTTCATCAGAAAACATATGAGAGATTGGACATCAGGAATACAGACCCCTGTGGGTAGACATAGAGCAGCACTTGGCTACACAGGTTAATTGCTCTCTGAGGGCCCTCCTATTTACCTCCCCATCGGCCATTCCTAAGGTCTTTCGAGGGAACCCGATAGGTTGGTCGTTAAAAGCCCTCCATCAGATACAGAACTATCTGATTGTAAAGTGGTACCTTTCAGCTGACCAGTCCATTATTGGTAATCCACATTTTAAAGTTGGAGGAGCACCTCTGTCTTTTACATTTTGGCCTAAACTAAATGACGCTAGACTTTCAAATTGTTGGTCAAATGGGAAACCACTCCCTTTTGAATATTTTCAAAATGTCAATGTCAATGTCTTTATAAGCGACATTGCAGAAGGACTGGAAGGAAAAGTATGTCTCTTTGCAGATGACACTAAGATCTGCAACAGAGTTGATGCACAGGGTGGGGTGGAAAGGATGAGAAGGGACTTGGCAAGGTTAGAGGAATGGTCAAATGTATGGCAGCTTAGATTCAATGCTAAGAAGTGCAAGGTAATGCACCTGGGAAACAAAACCCAGGGAAGTACACAATGGGGTGAGATACTAACAACAACAAAAATGGAAAGGGACCTGGGGGTATTCATATCACATGACCTAAAGGTGGGCAAGCAATGTGAGAGGGCTGCAAGGAGGACTGGGGGGATACTGGGATGCATAGGGAGAGGTATCACCAGTAGAAAACAGGAAGTTATTATCCCTCTGTACAGACAGTTGGTGAGACCCCATCTGGAGTACTGCGTGCAGTTCTGGAGACCCAATCTCTGCAAAGACATAGACAGGATGGTGGCTGTCCAGAGGAGGGCAACTAAAATGGTGCAGGGTCTGCACCGGAAAACATATGAAGAGAGACTTAAGGAGCTGAATATGTATAGCCTCGAGGAAAGGAGGGAGAGGGGGGACATGATAGAAACTTTCAAGTACCTCAAGGGAATCAACAAAGTCCAAGAGGGTAGCATCTTTCAAAAAAAGAGGTGTGCAAGAACAAGAGGGCACAATTTGAAGATAGAGGGAGGCAGCTCAGAGGTAATTTAAGGAAGTATTTTTTCACAGAGAGGGTTGTGGATGCATGGAACAGCCTTCCGGAGGAGGTTGTGGAGTCAAAATCAGTGGTGGAATTCAAGCATGCATGGGATAGTCATAAGGCAATTCTGGGGGTGGGGGTAGAAAGAAGTAGGCTGCTGGTTAACTAGGATCTGCAGCTTATCCAGTAGGTAGGGAAATGGGCAGACTGGGTGGGCCAAGCGGTCCTTATCTGCCGTCAAATTCTATGTTTCTATGTTTCTATGTTTCTAAGTCTTTTGGGGCCTCGGGTAAGGAGATGTTTAAATATTTACAAGTTAGCAATGCCCTATCCTCCTTCTTCTCCGGGTCTTCACCGATAGGTCCGAGTGACAGAGACCTTTCCTTGCTTATTTACAAAGCCTCCCAACCACGTTCAGTTTCAAACCTATACAAAACTCTTCAGGAATGGGACTCTAGATCACCATCAGGTATCTGTTATTATTGGTCAAAGGAATTGGGTATTCCGGAGGATCCCACTTTGTGGCAGAAACTCTGGATATCCATGTACAGGTATATAAAGCAAGACAGACTGAGGCTAATGCACTTCAACATCATGCACAATATCTACTTGACTCCTGTTCAGCTATGCAAATACGGGGCATTGACAACGTCACTTTGTACAAAGTGTAAGAGGGGTGCCGGCACCCTATATCATATGCTTTGGTTATGCCCCTGTGTGCAGGCTTTTTGGCGTTCTATCGCTGATGTCCTTGACCCTGTCCTTGGCTTAGGAGCTTTGTTTACACCTGAAATTTGTCTAATCAATCTTTTTCCTTTGGGTGTCACCAAAATTATGAAAGCCCATATGTCGCTTGTCTCAGCTACAGCTAAATTAGTAATTCTGAGACATTGGGTTGATGACAAGCCCCCCACTCCGATAGAGTGGTATAAAGAAAGCATGTTGGCCTTGCAGCTAGAGAGACATATCGCCTGCATGCAGGGTAGGCCAGAAGCCTATACATTACTTTGGGGTTCCTTGGAGGCCCTCTTGACGGCCTGGAAGCCTTGAAAACTATATTTGTTTTTTGGCTGTAAACTAAGGTTATCTTGCGTGTGTAGTTGGGGAAGGGAGAGAGGGAGGGAGGGGTTGGGTTGTTTGGTTTTGTTGCTCACTGTTATAGTACATTGTTCGATGATTATTACTGGGTATGGTTTTGATCTTTGAAAATTGAATAAAACTGGTTTAAAAAAAAAAAAAAAAAAGAAAACATATGAGGACAGATTAATGGAGCTCAACATGTATACCCTAGAGCAAAGGAGGGAGAGAGGTGATATGATCGAAATATTCAAACATCTTAAGGGCATTAATAAGGTGAAAAAGTCTAACATGTTTCAATATAAGAAAAATAGCATGACTAGAGGAGACAGCATGAGATTAGAGGGAGGCCGATTAAGGGGAATGTGAGGAAGTTCTTTTTACAGAAAGGGTGGTGGATGTACGTAACGGCCTGCCTCAGGAAGTGGTGGATATGAATACAGTGCAGGGCTTCAAACAGGCATGGAATAGGCATAAGGGAGCAATAAAGATGAGTATGAACAGATAGGCCATTGACAGAATACAGGCCTATGGCACATTCATAAGGTAGAAAAAATGGACAGACTGGATGGGTCTTGTGGTCATATGAATGAGGCATCTAATTCATTAAAAAATTTAAAATTCTTTTATTTAGGTGAATATGTACTATTTTGATAATACAGTACAAGCCACTTAATAGGGACATGCTTAGTCGGAACGTTTGCTTTACTGGGACATCCCAGCGGGAACTGATTTTGTGGCTATATACTTGTATGGGGGTTGTACCTTGTTAAATGGGACAGGGCTGGGGGATAATGTCGGATTAGTGGGACAATTAAGGACTTTGACGTAGCCTGTAAGAGATGAGAAGTACATATTAAACTGTGTAGCTGTGCTGCCAGTCGGCCACTTCCTGTCTTCAGACACACTCTAAATATCCTTAGAAGTGTCTCCTCCTCACATACAGTACCATATTTTTCTCCCCCCTCCCTCTTTCCCACTTCAATAAAAAAAGACACAGTCTGGTGAGCTTCTTTCCCTCCCTCCCCTGTTATTTCATGCAGTTTTTCCACATTATAGACCCTGATTGCGGTCTTTATTTCACAGTGACTCAGCTTTTTAAAATAAAACTGTGCGTATTCGGCAGCTGTCTGTCAGTATTTTCAAGGGAACCACGTTGTGTAATATGGGAGACGAACCTGGGCCCTCAGAACTGTCTAACATTCCAGCTTTCTCCACTGCCTTTGTGCCTCCTGAGAGTGAGGTGCAAAGTGTGACTTCTGATGTAGCTGACTCCTTGTGTCTTGTGGAATTAACTGAGCCCCAAGAGGCAGAGCCAAACCTAGAAAGCACAGCTGGTGACATACCATATAGTTCTGAACTAATTGCAACCAATGATTCCAACAATGTTATGGAAAATTATGTTAAGGAAGACAATGATGTTGAAAGTATCAGTAATTGTGTTACGTGATTTAAATTCCATGAAATTTCCTCCTGATGATAAACCTGGAATTTCAGAACAAAGTAGTGAAAGTAATTCTGCTGAACCAGAACTAACAGAGCAAGAAGCTGGCAGTGTTTCTATGCCAGGACAGTCAGCCAGTGCAGAGGTACCCCTTTCATCAGAAGCAGACTTATTGACAAGCAATGAGCTGGGACTGATCAACCCAAATGCCAGTGCTGAAAGAACTGAGCCTGTGCCTGCCCCTCCCTGAAAGTCTGGAAGAGCCACAAAGCCTGTAGTGCACCTCGGTTATGACTCCCCAGGAAGGCCTATAGATCTTCCATTGAATGTAGTTCACAAAGGAGTGTACACTTCTGAGAACTCTCTTCCAAAACTAGGCTACTCTGCCACATCAAAGTTAATAGTGAGGCCCTCGAATCAGTGTACCAATGCTCTTGCCTGATGCAGCCCCAGTGTAGCTGATAGGGATGGGCACCATGTCATGTGGGTCAGTGTACAGGAGGTAGTACAGACCAGAGTGTTTAACTACTTGAACCTGTTAAACTGTTTATGAAAAGTGTTATGAAAATGTGTGCTTATAAAATTGCATGTCAAATGAAACAGTATAGTACTGCTGTTATAACCAGTTTATTTTACTGATGCATCAGCTTTTATTTTGTTATACCAATGAAATATGCATATATTATGTATAATGTTTTCTATATAGAATGTTATAGTGTGTGTGTAGACTTGACGTGGATGCCAAGTGTTTCCAGGCAGGGAAGAGTGTAACCCCCCCTACCAATTTGGGGTTTACTATAATGTGTTCCTGGGCTCCTTAATGCCCACTGAGAGGCTGGTGTCCTGTATTAAAGTAGTTCTGTTCATTTGTGTGAAAGTGCTCTACTGAGCCTCCACACCTGCCTTTTCAGAGAATAGCTGAACTGTGTTTAGAAACTGGTCTGTGCTGGGTCTGAGGGATTTAGGGCCTGTGGCCAGTGAGACAGTGATTTGTTTTGCTCCATTCTGCAGTCGCTACTTGCGTAGAGGGAGGCTATGTAGGAACTGTGTTTATTTACTGCTTGTGAACTGTTACATTAGAGATAAAGTTTGTCTAACCTACTTTGCTTGCAGATCATTCATTTGGATGGGAGGCACCATGTTAGATCCGGGACATCCAGTAATTGGACCAATAGAACCACTGGGGACCTAAAATGGATCAAGATCCCAGTGTCCTGTGGGAAGGAAATTCTGTAGTTTTGTAGTTTTACTTTTGGTGCCTAAATGGACCGGGGGGGGGCCTTACTGTAACTGACAGCTCCTTCAGCCTACCATAAGTCTGGATTTTACAAGGGAAATCCCCAGAGGGATCAGAGACAGTGGATCAGTTAGAGGTTGAAGTGTGAACAGCTCGAGCTTTTGAGCTGCTGCTCCCTAAACATGTTCAGGGGACTTAGCAGGAAGAGGCCCAACTTGCCTCCCTGCCACTGTTGCTTATTCTTGAACTGCCTTTACTAGAAGTTGAACTTGTCTGATTCCAGCCTGGAACTGTGGCAGAAAGAAGAAGTGATAGTGCAACATGTGATTCAGACTGAAGACTTGCTCCTGGAGCGATCAGCCCAGCTTGTGTGCGAGATATACTCGGATCGGAAGGTTTGCTCAGTAAAGCCGTTGAATTGCAACCAGACTAAATCTGAACTGTTTCCTGAAGTAGTTATTACTGTAAATGTGCTGAATGTGTTTCGTGGGTCGAGACCTGCTCTCCCATGAAGAAACCTGTTATGCCAGCTGGAGACTTCACTGGCAGAAGATCACAAACTTTGTCAGATGGCTGATCTTGTCTAGGCCCTGCCACTTCAGCCTAGGCTGTTACTCCATCACCAGAGACTGTCACGACAAGAGACTGGTTTGGGGATCCGGCCCCTGCACAGCAACACCACGCAGGTTACAGCCACCTGGAGGAAAGGCTGTGAAGAGGAAGTGTTGTCATGTTAGCGCTGTTTCCCCATGTTTTCTTCCATCATCACCATGAAGTCTCCATATCCCCTGCCCTGCAGCAGATTCCTGATGGCATGAGTACAATCAGGGTAGCTCCCTGCAACGAAAGCTCAAATTATTTGTGGTACCATCTAATTATCTCAGTTTCTTGGGTTTACAAAAGACTGAGCCAACCAACTCAGATTACAAATAATCTGGGTGTTTTGCACGTTAACTGTTTTTCCTTCCATCAAGGGCCCCAATAGCAGTGTCAGTGGCTCAGTAGATAGCACGCTCGCCTTCGAGGCCAGGAGAGCAGAGGGCTGTGGGTTCAGTTCCCACATCTGGCACTTGGGTTAATATCCCAGTACTGACACTGTAGTACAGCATGAGAGGGGTGCTGCACTTCTGAGGTGCCGTCTTTCAGATGAGATGTTAAACCGAGGTCTCATCTGCCTGTTCTGGTGGTAGTTCAGGTGGATGTTAAAAATCCCATGGCACTTATCAAAAAGAGTAAGGGAATTTCCCCAGTGTCCTGGCCAAATTTCCCAAATTTTCCACATTCACTAAAAAAAAAAATACCACCAACAGCTTAATCTGGTTCAAGGTCAGTTGGCATTCATCCGTATGCCCTTCCCCCAGGTCATGCCTGAAAATAGGCAGGATTTGTCTAATGCACTTACCCGGTCAACAAAACTAAACAAACAAACAAACAATATCAGCTGCAACACCAGCCATTTTATTTCTCTGGGTGGAGGCACCTTAATAGTGAACTCAGGCCCTTCAACCTGTGCATAGTCATACAGGCAGGGGTAGTAGCCCTTAGAATTGTGCTGCCTAGGGGTTACATTTGTACATTTTTTCAGCACACCAGCACAAGTCATATTTGAAAGGATATGCCTGTGGTTCAAAGACCAAGCAACCAGCCACTTCCCCTTCCTGGGTTATATAAGCAGTTCCTCCTAGCCTCACTCTAAAGCACTTTTTCTTTGGAGCCAGGGGCTCTGTCACTCTTTCTTCTCCCTTGGGGCCTGTTGGGGCTTTACCCCCCCCCCACCCACCTCCAGTGTTGCTGTTTTTGGTTCTGCTTGGTTTCTGCTGGACTTCTGTTTTGTGTTCTCCAGTTTTTTGGTTACTATTGCTTGCCTCTGGCTGCTGCGTGCTTCTTTGTGTTGCCTGTATTTTTTTGGGGGGGGCTTTCTGATTTCTCTAGCAATTATGTAGTCCAGACCACTCCTCAGACGTGTGCACAGAAAACCTAGGTGCAGAGTGTGGGGTTGCTAGCCCCAACCAACAATGAACGAAATCCAAACAAACTCTGCACTCTTGTGCCAATGAAGTTGCAAAACAAACACCAACCTTCTTTTGCTTTCCACAATGCAGTGAATTTTTATTGTATGAATTCTGGATTCACAAAAAAATCTTTCTGCTCCAAGAATTCCAAATTACAGCCATTATAAGTACATCCAACAACACTGTTTCCCAGTGCTTCGACCACGTGTGAGGTCTTCCTAAGGGGACCTTCATTGGCACAAGAGTGCAGAGTTTGTTTGGATTTCATTGATTTCTCTAGCATCCTGTTGCCCTTTGTTTGCATTGTGCTAATCCTGTGCTTGTGCTATTTTGGATCCGATTCCTCACCAGATTTCAACAAACCCTCAGAGCAACTGAATTGTTATCTGTATGTTTCAGCTCAGTTGCTGCTCCCTTGCGTCTTCTCTCAGTGTTTATCTGCCTTAATTGTTTGCACCTTTCTAGGCTCACTCTGCAAAGCTAGCCCATGGCATTCAAACCTGCTTTCATGCAATTATACCAATCAATATTGCTGTTGTTTGCTGTGAATTGCCTCTCCCTACAGTTCTGAAATTTGTTCAGCTTAGCTACTACCAGAAGCTATAACTAACTGCTGTTGGATGCTGCTCAACTACTTTTGTATACTTATCCATTATACTCTGGAGGTCAGCTCAGCTACAGCTGTCACTGTAAGCTAGTTTTAAAATCTACATATGGGTCATGGCACTTTACTGCGACTTCTTCGTTGTTTCCTATGGTGGGGGACTGGGGCATTGTAGAGCAGAGTTGTGGCCCCGTGTGGTCCAAATACCTCATGTTTGAATCCTGTCTCTGCCGCTAAAATCCTCAGAGTATTTATGTCACCTTTAATTGGCTTCCTTAATGGGGCTGGTTGGCTTGACTCCCTGCAAGTCATGCAAATTGCTGTCTCTCAGACCTACGTGCAGGTCCGATCATTGCTTACACTGCATCACAGACCTACATGCAGGTCCACTCATTGCCTGCACTATCCTTGGTGGTTTAGTCGGATATGTGCTGCTATCAACATGTATGACCTATGTGAGGGTTTTCACACTCTGCATTTCTGTTACACTCCTTTCCATTTTGTTTTTTCCATAATCAGAGGCATACCAACTATGATCATTAGTTACCATGACTCAGACGGTCTCACTCTGTAACTACGAAGTCTGCACCTTGAGTGTGCAAAACATGGGACTCCATCCTTCCCATCTGGCCCATAGGGGGAATGTTCTCACTCCAGGTGGAGCTTCATCCCTGCAGACATATCGAAGGCATCTCTTGATGCAGCATTTAAGACTTCAGCTGTGAAGGGTGGGGCCTTTAAGCCCAAGGGTGCTCCTTTGGCTTGCCAAGCAGGTTCAGCGGCACCTTCTAAGCTATTCTCCCTACAGCTGCCTCTGGTTCACCTGCACTGTTTTTAGATTGATAGGTCAGTTGAGCAGCTCAGCAGTTGTTGCTCTCTTCCTCCTGCCTTGGAGGAGGCTTGTTGCAGAGCAAACCAATTCACAACCCTCCATGGCATTCTGTTAAGAGGGACAGAGGAGAGCTTTCTTCCAAACTGGAATATTTTTCACCCCCCTTTAACTGGATTTCCAGCAGATCCATCACTAATCAAATACTATCCCAAGCCTATAGTGAAGGTGACCTAGTCCTTGGATCCCCAGAGATTTCCTCCTCAAAGGGTTTTTTTCTCTCCTCTGTGCCTCAGGTCATAATATTTAGTTAGCCTTAGGCAGTATTTCCTAGTTTACTTAGGTAGATTCCACAGTTGAATGGAGGTGGATGGTGTTCTTATTTGACATTGCCTCTCTCCTTAGGAAGCCCCCTGCAGTCATTTATATAATCCATTATATCTGTGCTATTCTACTAACCTGCATCTCTTTATGTTTATCAATCTGCCTGTTGCTGTTACTCTACTTTTCTGCCTCATAGACATTGATTGTTAATGTTCCTTTTGCACTGCTACAGTTCTTTTGGGGAATCTTCCTAAGATACCTTTAGCCAAGGGAAGCTTCCTGCGGCACCTTTAGTGGTGGAACCCTCTTTGAGGGTTCCTTTGCCTTTGGTACCCCGTAAGGTGGTAGTTCTTCTGGAATAGAGAGTGTGAATGGTCAAAGCAAGGTAACACAGTTGCACAACAACACTATACTGGTTGTTCAGGTCACTGAATTGAAAAGGCTATGCTTGTGGTTCAATGACTGAGCAATCAGCCACTCCCCTTCCTGGGTTATATAAGCAGTTCCTCCCAGCCTCACTCTGAAGCACTTTTTTTTGCCTGTCCATCCTCTCCTCCTCCTCCTCCTCCTCCAGTGGCATGCCTCTCTCCAGCAGGGGATTCTTTCTAAGGTACCTTTAGTCAAGGGAAGCTTCCTGTGGCACTTCTGGGGTGGAACCCTCTTCAAGGGTTCCTTTGCCTTTGATACCCCTATAAGGCGGTAGTTCCTCTGGAATAGAGAGTGAGAATGACCAAAGCAAGGTAAAACAATTGCACAAGTATAACACTATACTGGTTGCATTGGTCATTGAAATATCATAATGATAGGGGTGGGGTGAAACAACAATGCCATTGGTGTGGGCTCCTAATAGTTGCATTTCAGGGGGATTAGTGAAACAGAGGGGATAGGCACTCCATGGTCACTCTATATTTATATGTAGTAGTTTATGGCAAGATTCCAGGGCTGGATTGCAAGAAAGGTAACCCAACCCCTGGAGTGCCTTAACTCTATTGTTCTACAAACATACACATAGAAACCCTAATCAAAGATAAAGATCCAGGGTCCATCAACTCTGCCCAAAAACATGTAGTCTCTGTAAGCAAGGTAATAGGGTTTCATAGTAATGTTAGTTGGGTTCTGCATATAACTGAGGTGTCATTGATCCATATATGAGAGATATAAAATGCTATCATCTTGGTTACACAGAACATGCAGAGTTAGGTTCTTTTGTTAGCCTAACTCAGCATTTCTTGACTTTTTGTGGTGTGCCTGTGACCTTAAAGTTATCTTACCTTAGTTTTTTTTAAATTAATTTTCTTATTTTCTGAAAAGGACATTTACTCTCACTATTTATTTATTTCTTCAATCTTGGATTTGCATACCTATGAACTAGAAGCTCATTTACAAAAGTTCCATGTCTAATGAGAAATAACAGAAATACAATACAAGACATAACCATGAATAGAGTATCTAGGAAGTCTTACTTGCGTTGTTTCAAAGAGGTTTAGCAAACATGTTTGAAAAGTTTTTATCTAAGTGCAGTACAAGTGGCTCAGGTGTAGTTATGGCTGTTGACTGTGCAGAGTGAACATTTATAAATTAAAAGATGGATTAGCCCAGTGGGGCTAGGAGGATTACAAGGATAGGACAGATGGTAGTGAGGTGGGGGTAGGTGTTAAGTTGGGGGGGTGAAACAGTAAGCGCAAAGGTAGAACATGGTTTTCAGGCCAAGCTGGTACAGATAGGAGTTACAGTCACAACTATTGTGTGATGTGAGATGGGCATGAAGCTATGCTTGTACACGCATGAGCTCATTCAGGCTGCTGGCCATGGAGGTGAGTGGAGGGCTGTGCCAGTGGCCCAATTGGGGTACTGGGGGAGTGGGATGGGAGCTATCTAATGACAGGGTGGGAGGTCCACTAGACACCAGGGAGTTGGGGATTTTTTGTTTTGTTTTTGCACAAGGAGTTGGGACATGAAGGTAACTCAGGGCGGACTTTATTCAATTTTGCCTAGTGATCTGCTGGGGGGGCTGCTAGACACCAGGGAGAATAATTTTTTTTCTAAATTTGGGCCGGCGAACAGCCGGGGGGACCACTAGACACCAGGGAGATGCCCATTTGTGGGGGGTGAAACTGCAGGTGAAATTTCTCCATTTTGTTGCAATTTCACGAAATCGTTTGCATGGCAAAATTATCAATTTTGCAGCAATTTTGCCAGCGAAATTTTATTTCTCAGCATCTCTAGTTGTGAGTGGAGGCAATCCACATCATTTTAGTTTTTTATACTTTAGCAGTAACTTTGATTTTAAGAACCATGACTCAATATCTGTGAAGTTAATCTGCAACTGTTTTTCTAGTGGTACAGGGTCTGACTGGCTGGTGTATAGCACCACATCATCTGCATAATGTAGGACTTTACCTTGGGTTGCTAGTGGAAGTTGATTTAAAAACGGACTAAAAGGAAGGAGACCCAAGACTGATCCTTGAGGGACCCCTGTATTTACATTCTGATTTTCTGAGAGAGTATTCAGGATTTTTGCCCTTTGTTCTCTACCAACGAGGTAGCTCCTAAACTAAGACACTGATTCAGGGGAGATTCCTGTAGAGTATAGCTGGTTCAGGAGGAGCTCATGATTTATAATGTCAAAGGCCTTGGTGAGGTCAATGTAGGTTGCCCCCACCATGAGACCCTGATCTAATGCATCGTGTATCTACCCAGTGAATTCTATAAAGGCAGTGGTGGTGCTGTGCTGCATTCAGAATCCATGCTCTTGAGGATATTGAAGCTGATGCTTTTCAAAGTAATCGGCAATTTGATCATACATAATGCATTCCAGTGTTTTTGAGAGTGGGGGTAGTACAGAGATAGGCTGGTAATTTGAATGACTAGACCTATCACGACTTTACTATGCAGGAGTTACCACTGCAGATTTCCAGAGCCTGGGGAATTTACTGGATACAAGTGATAGATTTAGGATACTTGTAAGGGGTCAGAGAATCATATCAAGAGGAGCTCAACAAGTTTGTGATCCAACGTATCACTGCTAGCTCTTGATTTTCCAGGAAATTGTGTGAGGTGATTTTTGGCCTCTGTTAGGGTGATAATTTTGAGGTAGAAAACACTGCCCTAGATAGCTTCTGCCTGAGAACACCAGGAGGAAGGAGCTGCTGTTGTGACTGGACTTCTCTATTGGGACTATATTGCCCTCCTTCCCTCCAACCCCCAACCCTAAGCCAGTTCTACTTTTATAGGCACAGAATTTGACTGACAACAGGAACTTCCACTTTGGGAGCAGGAAGTGAGAGATCACAGAGCCCCCAAAGACTCACCATCCTAGAAAGAAAAGAGTAGCACTCCGCCCCCCCACCTGCTGAAGGTCTTCCTCTGAGCAAGTAAGTAGACTACTGAGAAATACAGGATCTTCTTGTCTCAGAACAGGAAGATCCAGAACTTAAAGGGCACAGAGACAGTAAGTAAATAGGGATAAAAAATAAATAAATAAACAGAGGAAAGAGTAAGCATTCCAAACAATAGTGTAGGGGCCAGAAATAAGACATGATGGGAGTGGTGCAGTGCAGTGGCTATGGAGCAGCAGTCTTCTGGGAGACATTCTGGAGGATGCGGTGTTGTCCCATCTGTAGGCACCTCACTGGGCTGAGGGAGGAGGTTGCTTATCTCCAGCTGAGTTGGCCAGGATTTGTGGGACCTCCTCTCCCTTCCAGGGACCACTAGGGCCACTGCCATTGCCTCAGAGGTTGCCATGAAAGAGGAGCAGCTGGACCACAGTGAGCTCAGGGAGGGTGAGGGTGGTGGAACAGAGGCACATCCCTCCAGTTGTACCTCTCCACAGTTCATACACTGTTCTGGCAAAGTGTGGTTCCCCTATGGAGGCACCCACAGTGGAGAACAAGGAGAATGCTGGGAATCTCCATAAAGGAGGCCCAAAGGAGGGTGGCATGGGACCCAACAGGGGAAGGAAACAACTCCTGGTGGGGGACTCTATTGTTAGGAAGGTAGAATTGAGGGAGGAAGGGGAGAGGAAGGGAGGGAGGTAAGGTGCCTGCCTGATGCCATGGCTCAGAAGGACAGGGAGTGAATCCTAAGTATTGCCAGAGCAGCTGCGCAGGGGAGGGAGCTGGATGTCATTGTCCACCTAGAGAAAAATGACCTGGCTAAGAAAGGGATCAGAGTAGTGCAGGAAGAGTTTGTGGAGTTAAGGAGGGGCCTCAGACAAGTAGCATGCACGGTAACCTTCTCAGAGGTGCTGCCTGTCTATGGTGTAGGTGAGGCTAGGGTGCTCCACACCATGGGATTCAATCAGTGGTTGAAATACTGGTGCAGAGCTCATGGATTTGGCTTCATTGGGGACTGGGAGTCCACCTGGAGTGATGCAGGCCTATACTGGCGTGATGGTCTGCATCTGTCCAGGAGGGGAACCAGGATCCTAGGTGACAGGTTTAAATGCTTCATTGGCAAGCATTTAAATTAGCCAAGGGGAAGGCACTGGAAAGGAGCAGGAATATCCTAGCCCCCCCCCCAAAAAAAAAATCAGGGTAGAAAGCTAGGTAAACACCAAGATAGAGATGTTAATAGGGAAAAGGGCAAGGGTAAATCGAGAAAGTGACAAAGGCAAAAAGGACAGCGATACGGCAAAAAGGGGTAAGGCCATCAGGAAATGGAGGGTAATGAGTACCAGTGCCCATAGTCTTGGCAACAAGATCCTGGAACTAATGGCCTTGATAGAAGAGGGATGCCTGGCTATTGTAGCAGTCACAGAAACATGGTACATGGAAAACCATGACTGTGATGTTAACATACCAGGGTACGCAACCTACAGGAGAGACAGGAAGGGGAGAAGAGGGGGAGAGGTAGCTCTCTATGTAAGGGAAGGGATAAAAGCAATGGAACAAAAAAGTAAACAAGGAGGAGAGGAGGCCCTGTGGGTCACCTTAAAGACTGGAAATTGCTCCACAGTCTGCACAGGGTTTGTATACAGACCCCCATGTCAGGAGGAGGGAATGGACAAGGATATGATAGAAGGCATCCTTAGGATGGCAGAGAAAGGGGAGATACTATTGATGGGAGACCTGAATATGCCAGATGTTAACTGGAGCACATTTGCTGCAGCCACATCAAAGAGCAGAGCCACTCTCGATGCCCTACAGGAGGCATGCCTCAGACAGCTAGTTTTGGAACCCACTCATGAGGGAGCAATCTTATACCTCATACTCTCAAATGGGGACAGTGAGAGGATCTTAGATCTAGAAGTTGGTAGCCATCTGGGAACAAGTGACCACCAAACTGTGTGGTTCATGATAAACTCAGCTACAGAGTCAAACCATACAAAAGTGAGGGTACTGGACTTCAGGAGGGCTGACTTTGGCAAGATGGGAGAGTGCCTTAGAAAAGCACTAGCAAACAGGCTAGAAGGAGGGGTGGAGCAACAATGGGGAAACTTCAAAATTGCCATCACAGAGGCAACAAGCCTTTGTGTGAAGCAAATAAACAAATCAAAATGAAAGAAAAAGCCACTATGGTTCTCAAAAGAGGTGGCAGGGAAGGTCAGGGAGAAAAAGCCAGCATTCAGGAAGTATAAGGAAACACAGAAGGAGCAGGATAGAGAGCTGTACCAGTTAAGACAGAAGGAAGCAGGGACGGAAGTCAGAATAGCAAGGCCCATACTGAGGAAAAGATAGCCAACTCAGTTAAGAAGGGGGCTAAAACCTTTTATAGGTACATCAGGGAGCATAGAAAGACAAAGGGAGGGATGATGAGGCTAAACAGAATGGACGGTAGGTGGGTAGAAAGGGACAGTGATAAAAACCGGGATACTGAATGAATACTTCTGCTCAGTATTCGCAAAAGAGGAGGAGGGGAGGTGCCTAATCCAGTTAACAGAAGCACTCTGGATTGGGGGGTCAATCCCAGTCCTTTCACAGAAGAAAGGGTTCTGAAAGAACTCCTAAAACTGAAGGTGGACAAAGCAATGAGGCCTGATGGAATTCACCCCAGAATTCTAAAAGAATTAATGAGATGACTAGTGAAACCACTGACTACCCTTTTTAACAAATCGTGGGAGGATGGTGTGGTACCTGAGGACTGGAGGAAGGAGGATGTGATTCCCCTTCACAAAAATGGGACCAAAACAGAGGCAGGAAACTACAGACCTGTCAGTTTGACCTCTGTGGTAGGGAAAGTGATGGAATCACTTCTGAAGGAAAGAATTGGTGAGTATCTAGAGGCCAGCTGGGCACAGGACCCAAGGCAGCATGGGTTCACCGTTCACAGTGGGAAGGGCTGTGGACATGGCCTACCTAGACTTTAGCAAGGGATTTAACACAGTCCCACACAAAAGATTAATAGTCAAATTAACCAGCCTGGGAGTGGGTCCCAGGGTGGTAGCCTGGGTAAAACATTGGCTGGACAATAAGACACAGAAGGTAATTGTAAATGGAGTCCACAGTGAAGAAAGAGGGGTTACTAGTGGGGTACCACAGGGTTCAGTACTGGGTCCAGTCCTTTTTAATGTCTTTATAAGTGACATTGCAGAGGGACTGGATGGAAAAGTATACCGCTTTGCAGATGACACAAAGATCTGCAACAGGATAAATATACAAGGAGGCGTGGAAAGGATGAGCAGAGACTTGGCAAGGTTGGAGGAATGGTCAGAAGTATGGCAGCTTGGATTCACTGCAAAGAAGTGCAAAATAATGCACCTGGGAAACAAAAACCCGGGGGAAGATTACACAATGGAGGGGGAGGTAGTAAAAATAACAAAAATGCAAATGGACCTGCGGGTAATCATATCAGATGACCTTGAGGTTAGCAAGCAATATGAGAAGGTAGTAGGGAGGGCTGGGGGGATACTAGGATGTATAGGGAGTGGCATCACCAGCAGAAAACAGGAAGTTGTTATCCCTCTGTACAGACAGTTGGTGAGACCCCATCTGGAGTACTGTGTCCAGTTCTGAGACCCCATCTCCACAAGGACATAGACAGGATAGAGGGGTCCAGAGGAGGGCAACTAAAATGGTGCAGGGTCTGCAAGAGAAGCCATACAAGGAGAGACTAAAGGAGCTTAATATGTATACCCTTGAGGAAAGGAGGGAGAGGGGGGACATGATAGAAATGTTTAAGTACCTCAGTGGAATCAACAAAGTCCAAGAGGGTAGCATCTTTCTGAAAAAGAGATGTGCAAGAACAAGGGGACACAATTTGAAGATGGGGGGTGGTTCAGAGGCAATGTGAGGAAGTATTTTTTCACAGAGAGGGTGGTTGACATATGGAACTGCCTTCCTGAGGAGGTTGCTGGGTCTAACATTGTGAGAGAATTTAAGAATTCATGGGACAGGCATAAGGCAATTTTTGTGGGGGGTAGGAAGAAATAGGATGTTGGTTAACTAGGATCTGCAGCTTATTCTGCAGGTAGGGAAATGGGCAGACTAGGTGGGCCAAGCAGACATTATCTGCCATCAAAGTCTATGTTTCTATGTTTCTATGATGTTGAGCCAAATAGGGTACCTACTTTGTGTGCAAGATTACTGTCATTCAGAGGTTCAAAGAAGTCTGGGTGTAGTACACCAGTTAGGTCAGTGAAGGTCTTATTGAAGATATTGGGAATAACACTAGGGTCCTGGGTTGGAATTCCTTCAACATTTATCAGAGTTGGTGGTGACTTATTGGGTTTGCCATTTAAGGACTTAACGTTGTCCCAGAACGTACGTCTGTCACCCCAGGAGTAAGTCAGTTCCCTAATATAGTGTTGGCTTTTGTCCATACAAATGGCCCAGGTACACTTGTTCCAAGCTGTTTTGTAGTTTTGTAAGTCAATTTGAGAACCCGTGCTTCTTGCTTTGTGCCACAGGTTGTCCCTGTACTTCATCTGCTCAATACGTTGAGGTGTAATCCATTATTTACATGAGACCCTGATTTTGCATTTGGTGTAGTGAGCAAAAATATTGCAGGACTTACTGAATTTGCAGATGAAACTTTCAAGCACTGAGTCCACGTCCTCTGTGGTATAGATTGCCTCCCAGTCTTGACAGCTAAGGTGTGCTTTGAGTGTACCCAGTTTCTTTTACTTCAGAACTCTAGTATTGAGTATAGTTGCTGAAGTCTTAGGGGACTTGTTGGATCAGATAAAGAGGATAGCAGAGTGGTCACTAATGGAGTCCAGTACTACTGCTGTGTGAGTAATTCTCTCAGGCCAGTTCATGATCAACCAGTCAAATAGTTACTGTTCCCTGTTCAATAATTTATTCAACTTGGAGAGTCCACTAACTGGGACATGTTAATTGCAGATAAGGCATCTATGAATGGTGCTGCCTCAGGGGACATCCAGTTAATACTGAAATCCCCAGCCATGCCCAAAAGAAAGTCTGTGGACTCCTGTGGTACCCTTCTTCCTCACCCTGCCCCAAAGAAAGTCCCTCCTCTACAGTGGTGCCCTTCCATCCATACCTCAAAGAATGTCCCTGCCATCCACTGGTAACCCTTCCTCTTCATCGTAGACGGAGGCCAGTCCAATGGCATCCCCTCAGGGATGGGGGCAACTAGAGTAACAGGGCATTGCAATTCATTAATTGGTGCAGAAATCAGGGTAGAGCCACTTGACTAAGAAGACTTTACAATTAATGAAATGGAACAGGGCTCAGGGGTGGGAGCAACTAGATTTCAAGGAGGTTATGATTAATGAAATGGCATGTGTATCAATAAATGATCCCTTCCCTACCAATAAAATCAAGTGCCCCCACATCCTCACCCCATCCCCCAAACCATGAATTAAAACCTCACCATTCACCACTCTCCGTGAATACACAAGATCTCAGCGGCTAAGAACCCCAAACTGCAGTGCCAAGCATATATTATAATAAACTCATAAAAAGATCCTGTCAGAATGAGCGTGCTCTTCTGTGCTGTCTGTATATTAATAAATGATCCCTTCCTTATAATATGAGATGTCCCCCACCTCCCTCACCCCTTCCAAATAAACAATGCATTAAACGCACCACTCTTCACCACCCTCAGGTGAATATGCCCATGCCCTCCAGCCCCCAAACCCCAGTGCCAAGAATAAGATTAAAACCTGTGAGAAAGAAAACCATCCCTGTCAAAGCAAGTGTCCCCTTCTGTGCTGCTCAAGGGCAATGTGAGAAAGTATTTTTTCACAGAGAGGGTGGTGGACGCATGGAACAGCCTTCCTGAGGAGGTTGTGGGGTCTAAAACTGTGGGAGAATTCAAGAATGCATGGGTTAGACATAAGGCAATTCTTGTGGGGGGTTGAAAGAAATAGGCTGTTGGTTAACTAGGATCTGCAGCTCATCCTGTAGGTAGGGAAATGGGCAGACTAGGTAAGCCAAGCAGTCCTTATCTGTTATCAAAGTCTGTTTCTCTGTTTCTATGTCAGTATATTAATAAATAATCCCTTCCCTCACACATTATATGAAGTGCCCCCCACCTCCCCAACCCATCCCCACAAACCAAAATTTAAACCCCCACTCTTCACCACCTTGTAGTGAGTACACCCACCCTCTTCCTCCATGCCCCCAATCCCCAGTGCCAAGCATAAGAATAAAACCTATTAAAAAGTAAAATATCCTCCATCAGAGTGAGAATCTTTACTCTTCTGTGTGGTCAACTGAATAAATGGTAAGTGACATATATCCTCGTAGTAATACCTGACTCTCAACGAGCCCTCCTGGACTTTAACCTCTCTAGACAAGACCGTGGTAAACAAGGAGGTGGGGTAGCTATATACTCCTGAAGCACATTAAAATGCACTGTCTCCCATCTTGAAGTAACCCCTGGCTCCCATGAACTTCTCTTAGCCAACCTAGCTTTACCTTCTTTTTCACCCCTTTTGTGGGTGTTCTATATGCCTCTCAACCCCCGTCCTCTTATATCCTGCATCTCAGCAACCTCTGCCCTTGCTTTGTAGGTGAACTAATCTTTCTGGGTGACTTCAATCTTTACTGGCTCTCCCCATTGTCTCTAAATTCATAACATCAAATAGAAGCATTAAACCTCACCCAACTGATCAACGAGCAGACCTGCCCTAACTCTAGATCTCAGTCTCATTCCCTACTGGATTGGATGCTCTGTACCCACCCTCACTGTACCTACTCTGCTGGCATCCTACCCAATGCACTCAGTGATCATTGTCCCACCTTTTGTATTAGGAAGTCTTGCCTTCCCCCCAGTCCCCCTAAATACATCCAGTACCACCCCCTCAAATCCTTCCCTGTGAATCAATTACTTCATGACCTGGCCATGGCGAACTGGTTCCCAGTCTTATCTTCCGTCACTGTCGAAACTGCCCTTGCCCATTTTATATCCATCTTCTTTAAAATTTGGGATATCCACGCCCCACTAAAAACCTTGCAAGTAAAATGCATTCACCATCCCTGGATCACCCCCGATATCTTGGCCATGCGCAGAGCTTGCAATCTCGCTTGGCACCATCTTAACTCTGCAGGCAATCAGGCCTCCATACAAGCATTTCACCCCCTTTGAAATAGTTGCACTACCAGTATCCACTGTGTGAAAGCTGACTTCTTTAAGTTACGTTTCCACCCCTCAAGCAGCACTCGCTCTTCCTTTTGGCAGGACCTCCGCTCTCTCCTATGCCCCCCCACTGATTCCCCAACCACCCTCCATCCATGAGGCGGGGTCAATAATCTGATCCCTATCTTGTTGCTGAGGCTCTAAATAAGTTTTTCACTTCCTGTGCCATCCCTCAGGAGCCCCTAACATCACCACCCTGCTCCCTCCAACCCCCCTCACAGTCCTCAGGTTTTCAGCTATCACCTATTTCACTGTCTGAAGTTCTAAGAGCTCTTGTTTCACTCAACCCCTCCAAGTCAAGCCCCAATGGCCTGCACCCTAGGCTCCTCAAAATCTTGGCCCCCTTTATAGTCACCTCTTTAACCTTCATCTTACACCTTTCATTCTCAACAGCAACTGTCCCTATAGCTTAGAAATCTGCTGCTGTTCTCCCACTCTTCAAAGGAGGTGACCCCACTATCCCGGGAAATTACTGCCCCATCTCCCTTCTCCCCTCCCTCACTAAAATCCAAGAGTCCCTAATTCTTTCAAGACTTAATGACTTCCTTCTTGCTTCCTACACTCTCTCCCCTTTTCAATCATGACTTAGAAAGTTCTACTCTACCACCTTTTCCCTTCTGTGCTTTATTGATGCTATACACATTGCTATGGACCTTGGCCAAATCATCTCTGCCATCTTTATCGACCTGGCCAAGGCATTTGACTCCATTTCCCACCCTTTTCTACTCTATAAATTAAGCCTTGCTGGTCTATCCCTTGCCTTCATATCCTGGTTCAGCTCCTACCTAACTGGTCACTCCCAGGTGGTCTCTATCAGCAATATCTTATCCCCCTCCCTCCCTATACTTGCCGACATGGCCCAGGGATCTATCCTAGGGCCTGTTCTTTTTTCCCTCTTTATTAATGACCTCCCTTCAACATGCATCCATGCTAATATCCACATGTACATGAATGACACTGTCCTTTTCCTGTCAGGCCCATCTGTCCAATCCATCCAATCCCCCCTTCAAAGTGACCTCACAGCTGTTACAGCCTGGTTCAATGCCAATTGCCTACAACTTAACATAAAAAAAAAAACTGTTGTTAAGACCTTCAGCTCTAAACAAAAACTAGCCAGGCTTACCAACCTACCAGTTTTCTTCACTGCATCCAACAACCCCCTCGACAACATCACCACTTACAAGTACCTGGGAGTCTGGCTCGATCCCTCCCTCAGCTTCTCCTCCCACTTTAGTGCCCTATACTCAAAGCTCTGCCCTAAACTTGAGCTGTTATACTGACACAAGGCCAGCCTCTCCCTTCTGGTTAGATGTGATCTCTTAGCCAAATGGATCTTCTCAGCCCTTTGCCGACATAGTCTACAGTGCTGTCCCTGTCATCTCCCTGGCCAAACTCAATGTTCTGCTCCATGCCTTCCGCAGGTTCACCTCTAACTCCCACTCTTTGATGCACCACTGTGACCTATACTCCTCACTTTCCCTCTAATCCCTTGCACAGAGATGGTCCTCACACTGCTCCACCTTCATAGCTAAATTCTGGTTTGAGACCCTCCTACCCTATTTTGCCTCTCTTGTAAATCAGGCTACTCCCTCGCCCTACAACTCTCAGTCAACCTGTGCCCGCACTTTTTTTCCCTCCCACATGTATGCACCTCAGCTGGCAAACTTTCCTTCTCTTATTGACTTCGCTCCCTCTGGAATAGTGTCCCCCTCAAAATTCATCTCTCTCTCTCTCTCCAACCTTCCCTGGCCTCAAACGCCTCCTCAAGCCAACCCCTACTACTTCTTGTATCTGCACTCCCTAAAACCCTTCAGTTCCACTTTTCCCTGTCCTCTTGCTCCTTCTTATTGTTTATATCCATTTTAAATATTGTATGCACATAGCCTTGCAAATACTGCTTTGTATTATAATTGCATAACCCCTAGGCTGTGCTACTCCTCGAGTTACACCCTTGCCTACTACTTACAAGCTAGGCTGAGGGGGCTTGGATTCATTAACTTATATCACATTTAAACAATACACAGTGCCTCCACTCACAGTATATTTTATGTGGACTAGCTGTTACCAGATATAACCCCCTGAGATGTTATACCACCCATAAATACCATTTACCACCTTCAGACATGACCCAATAACAGGGCTATGCCAACAGCTGTAAGGGCCCCCCTGCAAAATATTTTGTTGGGCTCACTTCCCCACCAATAAATGTAAAATAGCCATTAGTGCATATGAAAATTTTTTAGTGTAATTTTTTATTTGTATTACTCCTGCTGAACATACATACTTTGTCCATGCCTCCCCGCCCCATCCCCCTTGCTGGCTCCATGATCAAAGTATTGAACAATTTAATTTGTTCCTGATCCTTCTGGGGACACCAGCACCATGAAGATCAGATGTTTTGAGTGATGGGCCCTATTGCTTCATTGTTCTGTACCCCCTCAACCATGTTAAACTGGAGTTGGAATCATCTAACACCACTGCTGACAACCACATTTCAAATGAATAAGCAATTTCCTAAGAGAAACTTACAAGTTTGACTGCGAGAACAGGTTATCTTAATACTGACCCCCGAAGCAGTGGGCCCCCTAACAGTATGGGCCTTATTGCAACCGCAGCACTTACACCCACCCGGTCCCTGCCCTGCCCAATAGACATTTCCCCACATTTCAACAATTTGCAATTAATGACTCCCTCTAATAACATGCTCACACACAAAGATTTTCAAAAACAGTAATAATAGATTTATTTAGGGGACACAGGAGTTAGGAAGGGGGAACAAGAGGAACAGAGATTATGCTGATTGCTATATACAAAATGTGCAAAGTGTTGGTTTGGTTTGCTGGTAAACCCTGCAGCTGGGCAGCTGCTAGATTAATAGAAAAGGCAATCATAATTCAACCCAACACTGATATCCAGAGCCCTGGCTATCTAAACTGCTGACTAAATCAGATGTTAGACAAACCATTTTCCCCACACTGGTACCAGTCCCAGATACAGCTGAAACCCCCCATTCTCACACTATACACTGGGCACACAGATACCAGAGTACTGGATGGTTGCAGACCTGGTGGATGTTGCAGCTGGTCAATTTAGCCAGCTCTGATTAGAAGGGAGGGGCAAACTTGAAAGCTACTTTCAACAATGGCTGTCAAATATTCTAAAGAATGCAGGGATTCCCTGTATTTGGCAGAGTAGAGGGGGTTGCCCTGCTGGTCACAGAAAGGCAGGGATTGCCCTGCAGGTCACAGACTGAACATTTCAGAAAAGGCAACTGATCTGGGATATTTTGGGTAGATCTTAGATTCTCAAATCCTGAATATTCAGTACAATGCAAATTGGAGTCACATCCAGTACATTTACACACTAATACTTTTCTCAAGCATCTTTACTATCAGAGGAAATCACACAATGTGGAAATATGTAATTTCCAGATGTATAATTCAGACATAGCAAACTCTAGGGCCTCATGTCCTCATTGAAGTGGCAATGTGACTATGGCTGGCAGCTCCAACAGGGCAGTCTTGACCCAAAGAGGGTACAGATAGATATCAGCACATTTATGATTCAATAACACAGGCTCAGTACACCTGCACTGGGCCATCTGGGCAGCAAGCAAGGTGCAAACAGGATACACACTAGAAGGAACAATCTCTTCAGGTAAAGCAGCCCAGACTAGTTACTTTTGCAGGTACTCTCAACTTAGAAGATAGGGGGCATATTGGCCCCAAGATTACATATTTCATTTATCTAGCTTAAACAATGGCAAGGGCCAGCAGACCCATAGATTAACTTGCAGACATTCTCTCTTGCACCGGAGGGGTACAAGGATACTCACACAGGTCCTCCATGGTTAGTCTCTGCTATAAAAGGCATCCTGGTATCTTCAGTCCTCTCATGACTGAGGTTTGGCCAATGCTGTCACCACTGCATGATGTCATCTGGTCTTCGGTCCACATCATTCCCCGACGTGGGAGTGAGGGCTAGTATCTGAAGGACATCTCTGGCAACCTCCAGGCTAGCAGGTAATAACTTCAAGTTAAATAATAAATAGGCAAATCCCCTCCAAGCTGGAGAGGATAAACTGGAACTCCAGGCTTAGCAGCATGACCGGGGCCTAGACCCTCCTCCCCCAAGGGGGGGGGTCTTGCTTGAATCTGCAGGTTGGAAACTGGCTTTCAATCTCTGGGCTGGAAATGAGGTAAAATGCTGGCTTACACTGTCTCTTATGGGGCTTTTCCAAGGCTCCATGACTGGTTGTAGATAAGGGGTGATTGGCCTCCGATTGGCTGGAGGACCTGTCAGTCACAGAAATGAATAATGCATAAAGCTCACTTGATGCACTTTTGGCCCAGTGTTTTGGCACCTAGAATTAGGTCCCTATAGGTCCCCATGAGCACTTGGTGCTTACTCATGAGCTTTAGTGAAATTCCCACAAGTCCTAGCTTTGCTTTGTTGGCTTTCCAATTGGCTGTGGCTTCTTGCAATGGCTGCTTAACCCACTGTCCCTTTAGCAGATGTAGCACAGTCCTAAACAAGGTTGTGGTGCAGCCAGAGATAGAGAGACATTTGCCCCCTTGCCCCTCTTTTCTGTAGCCCAGAGGGTATACTTGCTGTCACTGCACAGAGAAACTGAATTGCCCAGTTTGTTTTCTGTCACTACTGCAAATATTTAAGCTCTCCTGCAGCAGCAGACAGGCTGACACTTAAAGAGCAATTCAGCACTTCAGCATGTGCTGTCATAAATAAGATGTTTCAGCTGTTACAATTTACTAGAGAGAATTTATTTTTTCATTTTCAATGTTCCTTTCCAAGATCTACTGGCCTTCAAGGTAGTCCATCTAAAAAGTCTGTATAGAAAACATTTGAAAACATTTGCCTCTACCCTATTTACCGCATAGTGCCTCTCTTTATGACATCATAATGCTCACCATGACAACTGAGTGTGATGTCACTAACAGCAATTGTGTGGTTAGCAGGGGAGAGTCAGATACAGTTTGAAAGACTCTGTGAAATAATTGCTGCATTATCTACAATATTTAGTAGACCAGCAGTAGGGAAAGTAAAAAAATATAACAAATAACTAGGAAACAATAATGTTAAAACATAATTTGTGCAAATCTAGTGTTTTTAAGTTTTTTATTGTGATAGACAGATTCTCTTTAAGAGTCCCAATAGTTTTGAGTTCAGTCAAGAAGAAGCATTAATTTTAATTCAAACACTTTCCCCTCTTTGCACAGTATATTTCCCACATGCAGCAACAGGTTACAATTTAATAAAATATTTATTTTCCCTTTTTCTCAGCTGCAGCTGAGAATAGCTGCCTTGGGGGCAGACAAGCACTGATGCATATTCAAATCTGAGTGGGGCTCAGCTCATACATATTTAAATGAGCCCTGATCTAACACCTCACACCACTCTTTTAATTTTACTGGAAGCGGCCTCTCAGCAACCTGTCCATGGTCACCGGGTCCCAATTAGGTGATAGGGGTCCCGGGACGAATGGAACACTCCCCTGAACAACTGCAAATTGAAGCAAGTTTAAAGATCAAAAGCTCCTTTTGTGCCTTCATGATTCCCGCAGCCCTGGGGGCAGATGATACAACAGGAGATCGTGATCTGACATTTTTAGCCCTAAGAGGCTGAATTAGGACTTGGGCTGCAGGCTGGGGCACCAGAGGACCTGGGGAGAGAGAAAAAATTGCTGGGAGGATCAGGAGAAGCCCAGGAAGAGCAGAAAGAGAGCAGAGTGGCATGGTGACAGGTAATCCCAAGCAGGCTTTCTAGGAACCCCCACTTGCAGGGGGGTTACACCTGTCATGCATTTATTAGTCACACCTCTATTGTACGTAGCATTCCCTGTATTTTATTTTGTACAATTCTCTGTATCTTGTTTCTATGATTTTTTAAGTGATGCATTGTTGTCCTTTATACCCTCAGGTCACACCTGGAACCGAGCTTTTGCTCATGGTGCCTTTCCCGGTCATCAACTTTTAAATAAATAAAATACCTGAATGGCTGATTATCAGTTAGTTAGGCATTACTACTAGAATATATCTCACTCACCATTCATTCAGATTCAAACACGGAAGAGTGAAGACGTGTGCTCAGCCTTGGGATGGTATTCTTCTTTACAGGGATTTTAGACATCCAGAACTGGGGTTTGGGGGACACAGTGGGAGGAAAAGGTATTAATTTGCAAGAGGATGGGAAAGAGAGTAGAGTTTTTCTGATTACATGGCAGGGATGGGGAGAAGATACAGTAAGTGGAAGGAGCTTTCTTTTGTGGGTGGGGAAAGGGCAAACAAATGCAGTATTGATGCTGCTTAAAATTTTGCAGGGAACAGGAAAGAGAAAAGTAGATGCCTAGCAGGGGCAAAGCATATATTTAAAAATAGATTTCATGATAGGGTGTGTGTGTGTGTGTGTGTGTGTGTGTGTGTGTGTGTGTGTGTGTCACTGTGTTCAAACCCTCCCCCACCACTCCTCACATCCAAATCTCCCATTGTCTGCACTCTGATGGTGATAGTTTAAGTTCTGGGAGGATCTCGGTCGCAACCACCATCAACTAATCATTCTGTAAAAAAAGTAATTACATATTTACTTTGCTGATCATATAATATTTTTTTGAAATGCCAGTTTACTAAAAGTTTTTTTTTTTCCTTGGTGGAAGAATGAGGGTGTTATTGGTGCTGGGAAAAATTATAGTACTGTTACAAAGTTGTGCAAATTTGCTAATTTTACTGTGGTGCAATTTTTGTGAAAATGTGCCAAAATCTGGAATAAATTCACCAGACATGTTTTGTGAAAATACCACATTTTGCTTAGAGATTGTGTTTTATTTAATGTTGTGTTATTTAAATGTTCCTTTCTTGGGCTGTGTGGCTGAGTGTTTGTGTTTGTCTCTGTCGGTAGTTTAGTTTTGTGGATTTTCATGTGTTTCGGCTTGGAGGAACTAGACCATTCTTGGATATGAGATCTATGAAAGTTTCCTGGACTAAGAAACTGGAAAACATTGCCAGCAAATATTGGGATTCTCATTATAAATTAACTTTTTTGGAAGCCATCACAATCAAAGTAAGTACAGCTAAGAAATTCTACAAGCTCTGACCTGGAGAGTGCAAACTGAATCCATATTTCCGTCTACCTTGTTGCTGAAGGAGGCAGTATAGTGCAGTGGTCTAAGGCTCTGCGTGCAAATCTGGTGACATTCAGCAGATAAGACCTGGGTTTGAATCTCTCAGCTTCTACGTGCATACTGTGTGACCCTAGGCAAGTCACTTAACCTCCTTGTGCTTCTAGGTCGCTCCTGTAAAAAAGCTTTCAGCTTAGTGTGCTATACCTGGTTAAACAACTAAATAAAAAAAAAAAGTGATCTGCATGTCTTTGAGAACCATTCACAACTATCTAAACAAAGGGAAAACACTGACAAAGGGTTTTAATTTCCTGCATGTGTTCCAGGAATTTAACACATCTTTTGTCTCGTTACTGGAGACCAAACAGTTTACTGATCCTTTTCCTGTAGATTTGATTATTTTACATCATTTGGCAATGGGGTAAATCCTCCCCCCTGGAGGCACACCACTGAAATTTTAGTTTATTGTTCTAGGAATTACTACCTTTGAGCCAGAGGCTCTTTTACAAAGGTTCCATGTCAATTAGGTACAGTACAAAAGGTTACATAGATAACACAACAATTTGTGTTGTGTCAAGAGCAAGAAAACATATACAAATACATATCAAATAATTTGTGCAAAAGGACATGAGATATCAATAATCACATTATTATTACAAGAAAGAGGTCATGCCAGATTAGGAGAAACAAATAGGTAAAAAGTCCAGAACAGAGAGGGTAAGTGAAAGGTGTGGGGAGCAGACAATAGCAGGAGAAAAGGTTTCCCAAACATGTCTTTGTCAAATAACGGAACAGGGTGGGTAGTGAAATTGATCTGTCCCTGCTCATGTGTGAGCCTTGGGCTCATCTAGCCACATTGTATACAACTATTCCAATGTTGCATTTTTGACATTACCACCTGGCATGCTACTGTTCAAAAAAGAAACGCAACCTCTCTCTCTGACTGAACTCCGCCTATGCACCCTGAAACTTGTGCTCCTCCTCCTGCTGCTATTAGGGACTATCACCCTAATCCCGGACCAAACACCTCCAACCAAAACAAACCAACAGTCACTCTCTCAATTATGTGCCTGAACATCTGCAGTTTACTTCCTACGCTTGACTCACTGCAAGCCTTTACCTCCCAACACAACCCAGATATTCTGTCAGTAGTTGAAACTTGGCTCATCCCAAAGATTCCTGACCAGGAAATCACCCTTCCTGGCTACAGTGTCTTCCAGGTTGATTGTATGTCCAAAAGAGGTGGAGGGCATGTCTTACATGTGAAAGACACTCTCCGAGGACACCCCATTGATCCCAATCTTCCAGCAACTCCTGCTCAGATTCTTCCCATCAGACTCCTATTAGGTGCCCACAATAAGGCCCTCACAGTTGTCACTGTTTACATACCTCCTAAGGAACAGGGATCTGGTCTAGCTACTGTCCTTGACTTTGTCAAATCCCACCCATCGGACTCCGAAATCATCCTTCTTGGTGACTTTAACATAATTGGCTCTCAGCTGAAGGTGGGTCATTTAAGGGCTCTGTTATATCGGCTAACCTGACTCAAATGGTTGACTATGCTACCAGAAAGAACTACAGAACTGGGACCTGTACCCTACTCGACTGGATCCTAACCAACCACCCCTCTCAGATCACAAAAACCTCAGTCCTCCCTGACTCACTCAGTGACCACTCTCCCATCAGCTGTACCTGGTCAAACAAATTCTATAAACCCCTTCCAAAAATCATCACCAGCAGAGTCCTACCCCATGGTCAGCTACTCCCTCTCAAATCGCACCTCCATCTGCAGGACTGGTCCCCCATCTTCTAGGCTACAGAGACTAATTCTGCACTGGAGCAATTTATTCACATTTTCAGTGAAGCCTATAATAAATTTTCCCCCCTCAAAAAGTGTAAAGTTAAATCGCTCAGTAACCCTTGGCTGTCAGGAGACCTCCTAAAAAAACTTAAATCCAGGGACCACCTCTGGGAACTGGCTAGAAACTCCATTAAGCAATTCGACATCCAGAATTATAAACAGACATGGAACGACTGCACTAAATCCATTCGGCAACAGAAATCTGACTACTATAAAAATGCCCTCACTCACTCCTGGGGAAATGGGAGGGATTTCTGGAAAAACATTAAAGATGTCACTGGGTAGCAGTCAAAATCTTCACCGAACATACTCAGCATAAGTGGGCACACTACACTCGACCCTAAAACTATTGCGAACACTTTTAACATCACTTTCACTGACCTTAGCAGTGTTCTCCCCTCTGACTTCTTCCAAGATTCATCAACTTCAACCCCCCAAACTCCTCCACCCATGCCTGTCACCCACCTTTCTACATTAAAGCACTAAAGAAACATCAAGTCCGAAACTACGTTGCCAAAACCATCAGCAAATCTAGAACAGGCAATGACACACTTGACCTCAAGCTACTGGCCCTAATGCTTGACGAGGTACTTGGGCCCCTCACCAAGATCTTTAATCTCTGTCTTTCCCTTAGCCAATTCCCGGACAAATGGAAAATGGCCACTGTTACCCCGATTCACAAAAGTGGTGATAAGACTGACCATGCGAACTTCCACCCTATCTCCATTCTGCCTCCCCTATCGAAGGCACTGGAACGTATAGTAGCAGACCAACTTACCAAGCATCTGGACAATTATAATATTCTCTGTAAACAGCAACACCGCTTTAGAAAAGGTCATAGTACATCCTCTGCCTTACTCGAATTCACCTGCTCCATTCACAGCTCCCTCAACAATGGACAACTAACTGATGCTATTTTCATCGACCTAACCAAAGCCTTTGATACTGTCCACCACTCCCTCCTTCTGAGACAACTAAAAAATGCTGGTCTCTCCAATGATACAATCTCTTGATTCAAAAGCTATCTTGAAAACCGCTCCCTGCGTGTAAGAATTGGGGATGTGCACTCTGATTCCAAACCTGTCCTCTCTGGAGTCCCCCAGGGTTCAGTACTGGACCCCCTACTCTTCAGCCTGTTCCTTAACACCCTACCGGACTCCTGCACTGAACATATCACCCTGTATGCCGATGATGCAGCAATCCTTGCCACACACCAGGACCCAAAGAAATTGCTAGAAAATCTCCAACTCGGCTTCTCCTCAGTTAAGAATTGGTTCACAAAACACAAACTGATCCTTAATCAAAAAAAAAAAACAAGGCCACTATCTTCAGCAGCTCCCACAATAAACATAAGCACTTCCAACTCTCCGTTATCACCAGACAAGGTGCTGCACTGGAACAGGTCAAAAACTTTAATTACCTCGGGATCACCCTTGACTCTCACCTTTCCTACACTGCCCACATCGACCATGTCGCCAAAGCCGCTAACTCCTGGCTAGGCCTGCTATTCCTTCATAGGAAACACCTGACACCCAAAGCCCTTGTTGTCGCTGTCCAGAGCTCCATCATATCCATCATTGATTATGGCATTATCATGTATGGCTCTGCTACAACCACCTCACTCGAACGTGTATCCACCATCCTCAACAAGGCCTGTTGACTTGTCACTGGCTCCCAATGCCTAACTCACATCTGTGACCTCTATTCTCAAACTGGATGGTTGAATCTTGCTAATCGAATAAGACACCAAACTTGTATTACTACTAAGAAAATCTTGCCCCCCCCCGAGTCTGTGCCCTCATACAACCAAGAATCCACACCCGCCATACCAGGGGATTGAAACCTCAGCTTCTGCAAATCCTGCACTGCAGCACAACACAAGGCCAAAGATCCTTTGCTTACCGGGCAGATAGTTGGTACAGTGGTCTTGCCAGTGACATCTCATCCTCACTATCGCTCAGCACTTTTAAGACTCGGCTCCGCCTAACACTCACTGCCTCCAACCTCTGTGACTGTTGTGGCTAAACATGTCTTTTGGTTCCATAGCTGAAGATGCCCTTTTGGATCCACATCTACTCCTGCACTTTGCCAGCACCCCCCCCAAATCTTCACCTCCCCTGCTGGCTCATGGCAAATGCCACCCGGCTGCACTACCTCTATTCTTACCCGCCTTCCACCTCTCCTCTCTCTGTTCCCCCTCCCACCTGCCTCCCCTTTTCTCCCATCCACTCAGTCTCCCTGATTTCCCTCCCCAAAGTTTCACTTTATTGTTCTTTTTTCCACTATAAGACTATGTGTTTTTTTTAATTTTATAAACTGTTATCTTTGCTTATGTATGTCTCAATTGTACCAATGACGTGGAACCTTTGTGAAAGAACCTCGGCTCAAAGGTATTTGTAATCCTAGAACAAATAAATAAATAAAAAATAAATTTAAAATCTGAATGGTGCAATTTGAAAAAGAGTGTGCTTTTTTCAAAGGGAGTTTTTTAGAAAAGGTACACTTTCAGTGTATTTTTGAAATTGTGCCTTTTTCATGAAAATGCATGATGCAGTTCCCATCAGTATGCAGGAAGGGCCCCAAAAGTGGTAAGAAGGATGTCAAGGGTAAATTTCCTCCTCCAGGTCATGGGGGTAAATTTGTAATATGTGCAGTAACTCCCCCTCACCAGTTGACAGTGTCTCCCTGTGCCTACTGCCTTGATGCCCCAAAAAAGCCTGGTCCTTCATTTTTATTTCAAAGTTTGAACACTGAGCTTTAATTCAGTAGGCCAGCCCATGACCCCAGCCCACCACCAACAGCGCTACACAGGCCTTCACTTTACAAAATGTTGCTGAAACTCTACATGCCACAAAGTTCAAGTTTATTGCAGGAAGAAAACTCCATTGAGCAAGCTCATTCACAAGGAGGTCCTGGTACATGTATACAGACAAGGAAATCAATACATAGGATACAAAAGCCAGCCCAGTGATGCTGAGGGTTGAGGAGCTGGACGCCACACCTTGCGCCATGCTGGTGACCTGGGTTCGGGAACGAGCCGGGAGTCACCGGGGGTCAGCGGGGGGGAGAGATTGAGCGTCCAGAGGACTGCTGTCTCTTCCAGGGGGTGGAAGTGGGAAATGCTCACTCACAGAGTGATCTCTAGCGGTGGCTGGGGGTTCGTCGACTGAGCAGCATGGTACATGCCAGAAGGGAGGGCGGAGCTACGGCGCTACATTGCCGTGCTAAGCTGAGCTCCGCGGGGGTGGGGAAAAAAGCAGGAAAAAGTCTCCTACTCACCAGTGAGATGATGGTGGCCCCTGTGGACCCTCCCACATCCCAAATACCGGCCCAGACGCACCCAAGAATCCCCTCCGGAGGACCCGAAGAACTCACGGGTAAGACCCTTCACACTTAGAAGTAGCCACCGAGGAGAGGGCGGAATCAGCCCCGGAGATGGTACCAGAGGTCAGGTCTGCCAGTGGTCACTTGGGGGAGAGAGTTAGGGAGATGCGAGGGGTTCAGGTTGGGAGTAGGGTGGAGATCTGTGTGGGCACTCCTGAAGGATGCCCAGGGTGTAGGTTGAATAAATAAAAAAAAATACATAGGATACAAAAAAGAGCATCACAGTAGACAGAATAAAATAAAATACAATTTAGGTTCCTATGGTACATCCTGCTTGACTTAGGGCATAACATGGTAGATGTAAACTACATTTTCTTGTGCAACATTAATAACCAAGGGTTAGATTCAAGGGGGGAGAGTAACTGCATAGTATCAAGAGTTTGTGGAAAAAAAGCAGCCTAGTGAATAGAAAAGGGGTAGAAGGGAGTGGGGGAGGTAAGATGTAGCTCAATAGGATCATGGCAGATACCAGTACATAGGGAGGGCATAGAGAGACATATAGATAAAGGAAGAGTCTTAATAGCAGTTACAACTATCTCAACATTTAGATGCAGTTAGCTTTTTATGAAAGCTAACGGAGACAGTACTAGATAGTTTCAGAGTGGCTTGAAGCTAATTCCAAATGGCTGGGAGAACATATGATATGGCCTGTTTGCCAAAAGTAGTGCGAGTCCTAGGCACATCAAGGGCAATATAATCAGATTTCCTAAGTGAGTACACACTGCAGAGATGCGAATAAGAGATGTAATATAGCATGGGAGCTTGTTCATAAGTATTTTCAGTGTCCAGACACCAGCATGCGGCAGGCATCAAGAGGTAAGTGACGTCCAACCAATGGCAGCATACAGGTCACAATGGTGGGTTCAGTACGGAGAGTTTGTAATGAACCGCAGAGCACGGTGGTAAAGGACATCCAATTTATTTAGGCTTGAGGTTGCAGCTGATGTGTAAATTAGGTCCCCATAATCAAGTAGAGGAAGGAATGTGGCTTGTACCAGCCTAGTTCTAGTCTCTATCAGAAAGAGGGTCCTGTTTTGGAAGAAAAAGCCTAACCTGATTTTCAGTCTTCTGGAGAGGTCGTCAATATGGTCATTAAAGGAGAGCTTATTGTCTATCCAAAGGCCAAGATACTTAAATTTGGAACTGACTTCCAATGGTTCACCTAGGGATGTGATAATAAAGTCTTTGGGTAAGTCAAGGGGGGCGGAAGGGATGGTATTAAGAGTGAAGAGCATTGCTTTGGTTTTCTTGGCATTGAGAAGGAGTTTAGTGTTAATAAGATTACGTTCAAGTTGAGCAAAGTCAGTTTGAAGCACATCCCTTAACTCCAGTACTGATCTGCCAGAGGCATACAGTACTGTGTCATCTGCAAAGAAGTGTAGTTTGGAGTTGGTTATATGTAAGTCCAGATCATTTATATACAGGCAGAAAAGGATAGGGCCAAGGATGGAGCCTTGTGGGACTCCCCTGGTAATTCACTGGAAGGTTGAGAATAGGCCATCTGCCGACGATAGTAAGTAACCAACCTTGTTTTACTGCACATGCTGAATTCCAGGACAGCTACAGGTGGTACAACCAATATACGATAAATTTCAGTGCTGCAGAATTGTCATTACAGCTCTTCAAGCTTACAGCATTACAATGCAGTACACAAGGCAGCCTGATCAAAACAGCATTTGTAGGAAGTCACAAAAAAAGAAAAGCATTCCTTCTGTAAAGGAAAACTGTCTTTTTCCTAAACTCCCTACCACCCATATTCTTAACTCAGATTAGGGTTTTTGAAACTAAAGACAAATTATTTTAAATAAGGCAACTTTAATTTAGTAAAAACTGCAATTGGAGAACATGGTAATACTGCGCAGTGTCACCTCAGGTTATGGCATGGTTCTGTATTGCTCATTTGTATGCTTTCCAATACAAGCCAGCAGTGTAGAGCCACACTGTGACCTGCTATGGCACCATACAGCACCTGCCATGTTCCCTAAACATGGTCTTTAAAAAACTGCGATAAAGTAAGTTGCACTGTTTAAAAAATTGTCTTTAGCTGCAAAAATCCTAATCAGTGAGGTTTAACTTTTGGGGGGAAGTTTAGGAAAAGAGCAGTTTTCCTTTCAGTGTTTTCAAATAGGAAAATTCATACTTTAAAAATAAACACTATAAACTACAGTGAACTGAAACAATAACATAAAAACATTTATGCAACAGGCATCAGGATAAAAGCTGTAGAATAAAACCATTTATCTATTCTACTATGGTAATAAATTTATTTATCCACACAGTAACTGTGTGCAAAGTCACACAAAGTCCTATCTATTACATTGCATACATTGTGCGAATTGTGCAAAGTCCGCGCTAAGTCGCCTTGCGGAGTCATGCTAAGTCGCGCGAAGTCCACGCAATCTGCGCTAATGGCGAATATCTCAGTTTTCATGAAAATGGATATAAACCCCCCAAAAAGCCTGTTGCATAAATGGAATATACTGGGGTTGACTGTGTGATAACCCATTTATGTGATAAAGTTGCCAGTGACCTCTCGTAACCATCACTCATGGCTTTGCCACTCATGAAGTTACTTGAGGTCACTAGCAACTGTAGCAGAAAAATGAGTTATCACACAGTTAACCTCCGCATATCCCATATTAATTGCCACTCTT
Source organism: Neoceratodus forsteri (assembly GCA_016271365.2). Classification (NCBI taxonomy): domain Eukaryota; kingdom Metazoa; phylum Chordata; order Ceratodontiformes; family Ceratodontidae; genus Neoceratodus; species Neoceratodus forsteri. Next base: position 1,662,131,346 of record CM028130.1, read on the forward strand.
GTCTTGCAGGTTTCAAAAGGAAAAAATATATTTTAGGCATTCTCTTAAAGAGGATTGAACAAGATTGCAACTCTATAGGTCTGACTGTTCTGACAGCTCTTGTTTAAATGCATAGAGATGGCTGACTTACACTGGAGCATGCTCAGTGCAAAATACAAAAGATTCATGGGAAACACCTCCCTTCACCCTCAGAAAAGCACTAGCAAACAGGCAAGAAGGTGGGGTGGAGCAATAATGGGGAAACATCAAAATCGCCATCACAGAGGCAACAAGCCTTTGTCTGAAGCAAATAAGCTAATCAAAATGAAAGAAAAAACCACTATGGTTCTCAAAAGAAGTGGCGGAGAAGGTAAGGGAGAAAAAGATAGCATTCAGGAAGTATAAGGAAACACAGAAGGAGCAGGACAGAGAACTGTACCAGTTAAAACAGAAAGAAGTGGTTAAGGCAGTCAGAATAGCAAAGGCCCAAACCAAGGAAAAGATAGCCAACTTGGTTAAGAAGGGGGATAAAACCTTTTATAGGTACATTAGGGAGCAAAGAAAGACTAAGGCAGGGATACTGAGGCTGAACAGAGAGGAAGGTGGTTGGGCAGAGAGTGACAGTGAAAAAGCAAGGATACTGAATGAATACTTCTGCTCAGTATTCACAATGGAAAAGCTGGGGGAAATACCTAATCCAGTCAATAGAAGCACTCTGGATAGGGGGGTTGATATTAGTCCTTTCACAGAAGAAAGGGTACTGAAAGAACTCTTAAAACTGAAGGTGGATAAAGCAATGGGGCCTGATGGGATTCACCCCAGAATTCTAAAAGAACTAAGGGAAGAACTAGTAACACCACTAACTACCCTTTTTAATAAATCATGGGAGGATGGTGTGGTATCTGATGACTGGATTAGGGTGGACGTGATTCCCCTTCACAAAAGTGGGAGCAAGACAGAGGCAGGAAACTACAGACCACTATAAAAGCAGGTGATTCAAATTACAACTTCCTGTTGCTAGCCTTTTTTCTTACTAATTGCCCTCCATCCCACCCAAAGTCAGTTCTACTTTTATAGCCACTGGATCTGACTGTCAACAGGGACTTCCTGTTTGGCAGTAGAAAGGGAAGGATCATAGAGAAACATTGGTTTTGTCAACCCTAAAGGAAAAGAGTAGCTCACTCTCCCCCCTTAGCTGCTGGTGGTCTGACATTGAGCAAGGAAGAAGGAGGCTACTAAAGAAGATAGGAAGTTGCTGTCCCAGAACAGGAAGGGTGAGAGTTGTAAGGAGAGGACAGGAGAGAGTAAGCATACAGAGAAACAGGAGAGGGGATACAAAATAAGACATGATAGGAGTGGTGCAGTGCAATGGCTGTGGGGTGGCAGTGTTCCGGGAGACATTCTGGAGGCTGCAATGCTGCCCTATTTGCAGGCATGTCTCTGATCTGAGAGAGGAGGTTGCCCCTCTCCAGGCTGACCCGGCTAGGATTCGTGAAACCTCCTCCTCCACCCAGGGACCACCAGGGCCAATGCCACTACATCAGAGGTTGCCAAGAAAGAGGAGAGGCTGGACCAGGGTGGGCTCAGGGAGGGAGAGGGTGATGGAACAGAGTTGCATCCCTCCAGCTGTACCTCTCCACAATTCATTCACTCTTCTGGTGGATAGTGGTTCCTCTATGGAGGCACCTGCAGTGGAGACCAAGGAGGATGTTGGGAACCTTCACAAAGGAGACCCACAGGAGGGAGGCATGGGATCCCACAGGGGAAGGAAACAACTCCTGGTGGGGGACTCAATCATTAGGGGGGTAGAAATGGGGGAGGTAGGGGAGAGGGAGGTAAGGTGCCTTCCTGGCGCCACGGCTTGGAGGGACAGGAAGTGAATCATCAGGATCATGGAAGGAGCTGCATGAGGGAGGGAGCTAGATGTCATTGTCCACCTAGGGACAAATGACCTGGCTAGGAATGGGATCAGAGCAGTGCAAGAGGAGTTTGTAAAGTTGGGGAGGGGCCTTAGACATGTAGCACATATGGTAACCTTCTCGGAGGTGCTGCCTGTCTATGGCAAGGATGATTCTAGGGCACTCCTCAACAGGGAATTCAATGAGTGGTTGAAAAACTGGTGTGGAGCTCAGGGTTTTGGCTTCATTGGGAACTGGGGAGTCACCTGGAGGGATGCAGACCTATACTGGTGCGATGGTCTGCATCTGTCCGGGGGGGGACCAGGATCCTAGGTGAGAGGTTTAAATGCTTCATTGGCAAGCATTTAAACTAGCCAAGGGGGAGGCACTGAAAAGGAGCAGGGAAATGCCAGCCTCCCCCCACAAAACATGGTAATTAGTGAGGCAAACACCAAGGTAGAGAAGTTATTAGGGAGCAGGAAAGAGGTAAATGTAAAAAAAAGGCAAAGGCAGTAAGGACAGGAATGGGGCTAAAAGGGGTAAGGCTATCAAAAAGTGGAGGGTGATGAGTACCAACACCATAGTCTGTGTAACAAGCTCCCTGAACTAGTGGCCTTGATGTAGAGGGTTGCCTGGATATTGTGCAGTCACAGAAACATGGTACACAGAGAACCATGACTGGGATGTCAACATACCAGGATACAAAATCTACAGGAGGGACAGGGAGGGTAAAAAAAGAGGAGGAGTAGCTCTCTATGTAAAGGAAAGGATCAAAGCAACAGAACTAAAGAGTAAACAGGGAGCAGATGAGGCACTCTGGGTCACCCTGGAGACAGGAAATGGCACCACAATCCACACAGGGGTTGTATACAGACCCCCATCTCAGGGGGAGGGAATGGACAAGAAATGATAGAAGGCTTCCTTAGAATGGCAGAAAAACCTTGTCACTTTGGGCCAGAATAGAAACAGTGAAAATGAACATATTACCAAGGATTTTCTATCCCCTAAATATGCTAGGATGTTACTTGCCAAAAACCTGGTTCGCTAACTTACAAAAGATACTCAATGCATTTTTATGGAAAGGGAAGGCGGTTAGGAGAGCCTACCAGAAACTCACAAGACCGAAGAAGTCAGGAGGCCTTGCACTCCCTTCCTTTTTCAAATATTATATTGCCTCACATATCAGCAATATAGTATCATGGAAACTGTTGACGGATATAACGGTTCCACATTTTTATGTGCCTCCCTGGGTTAGTATTGAGAATGACCTGGTGCTAAAACACTCACTAATGTTAGATTCAATTGCCTATACCACTTTAAAACTTCTCCCTAAGCCACTTAAAAATACGCCTATAGGATGGACTTTAAAAGCTCTCAACCGAGTCCAGAAGCCCCTTAAGGTGAATTGGCAGAACTCATTGGAGCAATCCCTGATACATAACATTCACTTTCTTATACAGCGTGTCCCCATTCTGACCACATTCTGGTGGCAGATAAATGGGCTACGACTGGGAGACTTGGCGCCCCAGGGAAAATTATTATCGTATGAGCGAGCATGTACTCAATTTCCAAACCTAAAAGGACACTACTTTAAATTCCTACAGATTTGTGACTCCATCAAAGACCATTTATGCAGGGTGACAACCTGGGAGGAAAACAGAATTGAGTTGTCTTCTCTACTTAAGGTTGCAGACCAACCCCATTCTGTCTCAAGAATCTATAGTGAATTACAGAGAATAGACAGTAGTCCACCTTCCAATGTTAGCCCATACTGGAGGCAGAAGCTAGAGATGGCGGTAGATACTAGAGACTGGGGACAGATATGGGTTAACATTCATAAATACATTAGACAGGACAGATATAAACTTCAACATTTTAACATTATGCATAACCTGTACTACACTCCAGCTAGGTTCTACAAGATGGGTAAGTTATCATCACCTAGTTGTAACAGGTGTTTAACTACAGTTGGGGATCTATATCATGTTTTGTGGGAGTGTGCGGTGATACAACCCTTTTGGAGGGCAATTTGCGCCTCATTACCATCAACGTTAGACCTAGCGCCTTTCTTCACACCAGAAAACTGTTTGTTAAACATTCTCCTTAGAGGTGGAACCAGACAAAAGAGGTTATACATGACTATCATATCTGCTACGGCCAGGGCGGTTATCCTTAGACACTGGAAGGACGTCTCCACTCCATCAATTCTAGAATGGCATAAAGAAATTATACTGGCCCTACAGCTAGAGCAACACATAGCCAGAAGCCAATCATACAGCTCCAAATGGGGCCTGCTAGATGCAGCCCTGGCCTGTTGGCAAGTTTAACCTCCTTGGCTGCTGATAACGTTCTGCTTTTAGAGGTATTTTCTCTTTTGTTTCTCATAGTGCCCTTGTGTTTCCCCTATCGAACGTATACATGTAATAATGTTTCAATGTAACTGTAGATGCTGCTGGGGATAGGGTAGTTGGGTGGAATGAGGGAAGGGTAGGTTCTTTCTTTTTTTTTTATTCTAATATGATCATTTGGTTAATATGTCATGTTACCTGTTTTGACTCTTCTTCCAGCGAGTCAGTTGCTATTTGTATGTATGCTTGACCAGGACTTGTCTGACTTATAACTTATAGACTGAATAGAATGACACTTTCTCATGTAATATCAAAATATTAATAAAGTAAATTGAATTATAAAAAAAAGAATGGCAGAAAAAGGGGAGATATTGTTGATGGGGGACCTGAATATGCCAGATGTTAATTGAAGCACCTTTGCTGCAGGCACATCCAAGAGCAGGGTCATTCTTGAAGCTCCAAAGGGGGCATGCCTCAGACAGCTAGTATTGGAACCCACTCGGGATGGAGCAATCTTAGACCTGGTACTCTCAAATGGGGACGGAGAAAGAATCTCAGATTTAGAGGTGGGTAGCCATCTGGGAACAAGCGACCACCAAACAGTGTGGTTCACGATAAACACGGCCATACAATCAAGCCATATAAAAACAAGAGTATTGGACTTTAGGAGGGCTGACTTTGGGAAAATGAGAGAGTGCCTTAGAAAAGCACTAGCAAACAGGCAAGAAGGAGGGGTGGAGGAACAATCGGGAATAATCGAAACAGCCATCACAGAGGCAACAAGCCTTTGTGGAAAGCAAATCAATAAAACACAACAAAGGAAAAAAACACTATGGTTCTCAAAAGAGGTGGCATGGAAGGTTAAGAAGAAAAGGATAGCATTCAGTAAATATAAGGAAACACAGAAGGAGCAGGACAGAGAACTTTATCAGTTAAAGCAGAAAGAGGCTGGGAAGGCAGTCAGAATAGCAAAGGCCCAAACCGAGGAAAGGATAGCCAATTCTGTTAAGAAGGGGGATAAGACCTTTTATAGGTACATTAGGGAGTGAAGAAAGACCAAAGGAGGGATACTGAGGCTTAATAAAGGGGAGGGAATGTGGGTAGAGGGGGACAGTGAAAAAGCAGGGATACTGAATGAATATTTCTGCTCAGTATTCACAAAGGAAGAGGAGGGGGAGGTACTGTACCTGAAGCAAACAAGAGAAATACTCTGAAGACGGGGGTAGATACCAGTCCATTTACAGAAGTAAGGGTTCTGAAAGAACTAATAAAATTGAAGGTGGACAAAGCAATGGAGCCTGATGGGATTCACCCAAGAATTCTAAACGAACTAAGGGTAGAACTAGAGACACTGCTGACTACTCTCTTTAACAAATCATGGGAGGATGGGGTGGTACCTGAGGACTGGAGGAGGGCAGATGTGATTCCTCTTCACAAAAGTGGGAGCAGGACAGAGGCAGGAAACTACAGACCAGTAAGTTTGACCTCAGTGGTAGGGAAAATGATGGAATCACTTTTGAAGGAAAGAATTGTTGAACACCTAGAGGCCAGTGGGGCAGAGCAACCAAAGCAGCATGGATTCACTATGGGAAGGTCATGTCAGAAGAATCTAATAGATTTCTTTGACTGGGTGACCAAAGTAGTAGACCAGGGAGTGGCTGTGGACATGGCCTACCTAGACTTTAGCAAGGCATTTGATGCAGTCCCACACAAAAGATTAATACACAAGTTAGCCAGCCTTGGAGTGGGCCCCAAGGTGGTAGCCTGGATTAAAAATTGGCTAGACAACAGGATGCAAAGGGTAGTAGTAAATGGAGCACACAGTGAAGAAAGGAGGGTTACTAGCGGGGTACCGCAGGGTTCAGTACTGGGACCGGTCCTTTTTAATGTCTTTATAAGTGACATTGCAGAAGAACTGGCAGGAAAAGTATGTCTCTTTGCAGACGACACAAAGATCTGCAACAGGGTTGCTACACAAGATGGAGTGGAAAGGATGAGAAGGGACTTGGCAAGGTTGGAGGAATGGTCAAATATATGGCAGCTCAGATTCAATGCAAAGAAGTGCAAGGTAATGCACATGGGAAACAAAACCCAGGGGAAGAGTACACAATGCGGGGTGAGATACTGACAACAGTAAAAATGGAAAGGGACCTGGGGGTAATTATATCAGATGACCTAAAGGTGGGCAAGCAATGTGAGAAGGCAGCAAGGAAGGCTGGGGGATACTGGGATGCATAGGAAGAGGCAACAATAGTAGAAAACAGGAAGTTGTTATCCTTTGTACAGACAGTTGGTGAGACCCCATCTGGAGTACTGTGTGCAGTTCTGGAGGCCCCATCTCCCGCAAAGACATAGACAGAGTGGAGGCTGTCCAGAGGAGGGCAACCAAAATGATGCAGGGTCTGCATCTGAAGACATATGAAGAAAGACTAAAGGAACTAAAGATGTATAGCCTTGAGGAATGGAGGAAGGGGGGACATGATAGAAACTTTCAAATACCTCAAAGGAATCAACAAAGTCCAAGAGGGTAGCATCTTTCAGAAAAAGAGATGTGCAAAAACAAGGGGGCACAATTTGAAGATAGAGGGGGGATGGCTCAGATGTAATGTGAGGAAGAATTTCTTTACAGAAAGGGTTGTGGATACATGGAACAGCCTTCCTGAGGAGGTCGTAGAGTCAAAAACATTGGGGGAATTCAAGAATGCATGGAACAGACATAAGGCAATTCTAGTGGGGGGTAGGAGGAAGTAGGTTGTTGGTTAACTAGGATCTGCAGCTTATCCATTAGGTAGGGAAATGGGCAGAATAGGTGGGCTGAACGGTCCTTATCTGCCTTCAAATTCTATGTTTCTATGTTTCTAGGTGCTTTTTATTGAGATTGTGTTGTTTTATATGAAAATATTACGCATTTTGAAAAGCACACAATTCTTAGAAAAATTATAAAAAAAATTGTGCAGTTTCATTCATATTGCACCAAAACCCACATGAGTAGAACAAAATGACTCCAGTACCATAAGTTGACATCTATGTGAATCACGTGACCTCTAGCGTCATTTAATTTGTGCAGACTGAATGAGAATATCCATTACTTCATAAAACAAATTTAGTACTATGACAAAATTGGACTTTTATATATAATATAGTCATTTTAAAAACTGTGCTAAAATTCATGAAAATGGAGCTATTTTGTGAAAAGTGCATGAAACAGATTTATGCGGTTTCACCCACCACTGGTTGTTACAGCACTGGGGTTGTAATAACTCAAGCAAGCTGAACGGCACTGTCTCAAACTACAAGTTCAGCCTTGAATCAGGAGGCTCAGTGGTCTACGTGATGATGCATCTGTTCTCCACCTGCCCAACCATTTGAGCCACAGTGTGCTTCATTGTCACTCTTGGTCACAGGGGCCAATCCAAATGCTGGCCACCCCCAAGAGAGCAGAGCATTCTTTTGGAATGGCCACAACAACCACTGCTTGTTACTAAGTGGAAGACTTTCAATGGTCTTTGAATGAAAATATGTGTGTGGAAGTACAAAGATGCATTGTAGACATCCAGAGATAAATAGTAGGAATTTGTATCAGTTTGGATTTAAAAATGTCTTTTTGGTTCTTGAATGGTTGACTGTGTCCCTTTAATTTGGCGTTGGCTGGAACTGAAGCTATGCTTTCCTCCTCTGAACAGAAGTAGGTTTGTTTCCTACTTCCTGTGTTGTGGCTGGACCAGTTCTACTGAAGACAAGGGATTTATTATCTCCCTGGGTAATAGATCTTGTCTATGAGAAACTGACCACTCTGCCAGCACTTTGGTGCTGGGCTGTCCTACAACTAACAAATTAAATGCTTAGCTATGCAAACAGCAGTTCCTGTCTGCAGTGCAGTTTAATCTGAAGTCAGGAGATAAGTGTGAACTGCTCTCCTAAAAAGAAAGGCTGCACTGAATTCCTGTCTGCATAGAGGTAGGGCAGTGTGCTGGTGACATAAGGTGCAGACTATTTTACCCAGAATAGTAAAATCAGCTGAGATTCAACATCTCATTTTTGGTGGGGTCCTCTTAACAGTGCAATGGCCTACCCAACCAGCATAGTGTTATGCTTGTGCAACTACGTTATCACGTTTGGGTTATTTGCCTCTCTATTCTATAAGGAATTATTACCATGTAGGGGTATCAAAGGCAAGGAACCTCTGAAGAGCATTACACCCCTAGAAGTGCTGCAGGCAGAGTCCCTTGGCTAAAGGAACCTTAGAAAGAAACTCCTGGAGGAGAAAGGCAAGCCACTGGAAGGGAGGATGGTGGGGTAAAGAAAACATGCTTCAGAGGGCTAGGAGGAACTGCTTATATAGCTCAGGAAGGGGAGCATGGTAGGTTGTTCACCCACTGAACTACAGGCATAGCCTTTCAATTCAATGGCCTATGCAGCCAGTTTAGTGTTATGCTTATGCAACTGTGTTACTATGTTTTGGCCATTTGCACTCTCTATTCCATGAAGAATTACCACCCTGTAGGGATACCAAAGGCAAGGAACCCTTGAAGAGGGTTCCACCCCTAGAGGTGCCAGGGAAGGTTCCCTTGACTAAAGGAACCTTAAGAAGAAACCCCCAAAATAACATTAGCAATGATCATCGACTATGAGGTAGAGAAGCAGACTGACAGCAGCAGGCAGTTTGATGAAACATAAATAAGAAGCATGGGTTAGCAGAATAGCATGAATGAAATGGATTGCACTGATAACAGCAGGAGGCTTCCTAAGGAGAAAGGGAATGGTGAATAGGGTCACCATCCACCTCAATCCAACCGTGGAACCTGTCTAAGTAAACTAGGGAATATTACTAAAACTAAGTATTATGACCTTCGGCACGGAGGAGAGAAAAAACCTTTGAGGAGGAAATCTCTGAGGAACCAGGGTTGCCTTCCCTATAGGCTTGGGGTATTTCATTTAGTGATGGCTTAGCTACTGCAATTTGAAATCCAGTGTGGGGGGTGGAAAATGTTCCAATTTGGAGGAAGGCTCTCACACTATCCCTCAAACAGGAATGCTGTAAAGGGCTGCAAGGGCACTCACCCGACCTATTGATCTAAAAAACAAACCAGGTGAACCAGAGGAAGGCATTGGGAGACTACCTAGAAAGCACAGCTGAAGCAATCGGCTAACTAAGGGAGTCCCTTTTTAATGTTAGGGCCCCACCCCTCTTAGCTGAGTCTTAAATTCTACATCAGGAGATGTCACCAGTACACATGTATGGCTAAAGCTCTGCCACTATGGGGCAGATGAGAAGGACCTAGTCCAGAATATCACAAACTCAAGATGTGGTCTTCGGGTGCAGAGAGAGACCATTGGCTGCAGGGCAAACCTTGAGCCAGTCAGCTGAGAGCTAGCTCAGAGCCATAACTGAGGGGCATGGTCAGCTGGTCTCCTTTAGCAATAGAGCAGGCAGAACATGGCGATGCAGGAAGTAAGAGGTAATGTGCAGCACAGCAAACAGACAGTAAACAGAAGCATAGTAAACAGTAAGAATTGAACAAACAATGCAGGTTAACCTGGTCACTTATCCAGTATGAGGCGCTTGCTGGGCAAGGTTATAGGACAAGCAGTGAATATTTTATTGTACATTATTTTTAATACATCATATCAAAACAGCTTGACTAATGAAGAAAACAATCTTCTTTAAGCATGTTTTCTCAGTATATAAACACACAAACCTTAACTGCTCAAGACTGAGGTAAAATAGTCTCTCTCCTCCTCAGTGGCTGAATAATTTCAATAAGTTCATTAAGCTAGGTTATAGGACAAGCATTGCAATTAAAGAGGAAGGAATACAAGCTAGACGTGGGTTGGGCAAAACCCCAGGAGGCCCCAAGGGAGAAGACAGACCAACAGAGAAAAAATGCTTCAGAGGCAGGCTGGGAGGAACTGCTTATATAGCTCAGGAAGGTGGCATGGCTGGTTGGTGACCCATTGAACTATAGGCATAGTCATTCAATTGTGAGGACTGACTTGCATGCAGGGAAAAAGGGATGTAAAGTGACTTACGGTCACACAGTTAACCACTGTCTGGTGGGATTCCAACTTGTAACCTGCAGGTTTACAATACAGGGCTTTAATTCCTGTACCACTGTTATGCTCAATCTATAAACATTATTAGGTAAATATATAAATACACAAATATACAAGCAATTAGGAGTAAAATGCAACAAAAAAAAAACAGAGCACAGGTGGGAAAATACGCCAATTGAAAATTCATGTCAGAAAGTTAACACAGTATTAAGCAGTAGAGACAGAAAGCGAGAGAGACAGCTACTCTGTGGATATGTGTGTGTGTGAGATGCCGAGCAGAGGGAGAGATGGGTGGCTGTGGACAAGCAAGTGAGTGAAGTGATAGAAGTCATTGTTCTCTCAATCCCCTCCTGAGTGGGGGGATCCCCTATTCCAGATCTTAATGTCATCTGCAAGGAGACACATCTTACTTTCCAGTTTTTCTGCAATGTCACTTGCAAAGACATTAAAGGGGATTGGACCCAGTACTGAACTCTGAGGAACCCCGCTGATCACTCTCTCTTCTCTCAAGTGAGTGCCGTTAACCACCACCCTCTGTCGCCTGTCAGCCAATTACATAAGCAGTGTACAATGCTGGTTCCCACCTCAAGCTTCCAAGTTTTTTATATGAGCCTCCTATGTGGTTCTGTGTCAAAGGCCTTGCTGAAGTCTAAGCAGGCCGTGTCCACCACTCCCCACTGATCTGTTTCTTTGGTCACCCAGTCAAAGAAATCAATCAGGTTTATATGACATGATCTGCCTCCCATGAATCAGTGCTGCCTTGGGTCTTGTAACCTGCTGGATGCAAGGTAATCTACCAGTCTTTCCTTTAGAAGTGACTCCATATGCCGGCCCAGTGGCATAGAGGGCTGAGGAATCATGCCTTACCTCCTGCCACACTGGTGACCCATGTTCATGGTGCGAGCAGGTCACAGAGGGTCATCCAGGAAAGGAGAGGATCAAGCATCCAGGGGACAGCTCTCCTCTCCCAGGGAGGGTGGGGAGCATGGACTGGCACTTGCCTGACACCAAGCAGAGGTTAGGTGTTGGCATGCTGAGTCCCATATGTAGGGGCATGGAGGAGGAACAGCAGACCTGCGTGCAGCATGTGGATGCAGGCATTGCATGCCACTGTCTGCATTTCATGCTCTAGTATTGGAGCCCACTCGAGAGGGAGCAATCTTAGACCTGGTTCTCTCAAATGGAGATGAAGAGAGGATCACAGATGTAGAAGTGGGTAGCCATCTGGGAACTAGCGACCATCGAACAGTATGGTTCACAATAAACACAGCAATAGAGTCAAGACATACAAAGACAAAGGTACTGGATTTTAGGAGGGCTGACTTTGTCAAAATGGGTGAGTACCTAAGGAATGCACTAGCAAATGGGCAGGAAGGAGGGGTGGAAGAACAATGGGGGAATAATAAAAACTGCCATCACAGAGGTATCAAGCCTTTGTGTAAAGTAAATAAACAAAATGAAACGAGGTAAGAAACCACTATGGTTCTCAAAGGAAGTGGCAGTGAAGGTTCAAGAGAAAAAGAAAGCATTCAGGAAGTACAAGGAATCACAAAAGGAACAGGACAGAGAAGTGTATCAGAAAGCAAAAGGAAGCTGGGAAGGCAGTCAGAACAGCAAAGGCTCAAACCAAAGAAAAGATAGCCAACTCAGTTAAGAAGGGGGATAAAACCTTTTATAGGTACATCAGGGAGCGAAGGAAGACCAAGGGAGGGATAGTGAGGCTTAATAAAGGGGAGGGAGGGTGGGCAGGGGTGACTGTGAAAAGGCAGAGATACTAAACAAATATTTTGCTCAGTATTTACAAAGGAAGAGGGAGGTACCTAAAACAAACAGTAGAAACACTCTGGATACAGAAGTTGATACCAGCCCATTTACAGAAGAAAGGGTTCTGAAAGAACTCTTAAAACTGAAGGTGGACAAAGCAATGGGGACTGATGGGATTCATCCCAGAATTCTAAAGAACTAAGGGTAGAACTAGTGACACCACTGACTACCCTCTTTAACAAATCATGGGAGGATGGGGTGGTACCCGAGGACTGGAGGAGGGCAGATGTGATTCCCCTTCACAAAAGTGGGAGCAAGGCAGAAGCAGGAAACTACAGACCTGTTAGTTTAACCTCTGTGATAGGGAAAATTATGGAATCACTTCTGAAGGAAAGAATTGTTAAATATCTAGAGGCCAGAGGGGCACAGGACCCAAGGCAGCATGGATTCACAGTGGGTAGGTCATGCCAGACAAAGTTGATAGATTTCTTTGACTGGGTGACCAAAGTAGTTGATCAGGGAGGGGCTGTGGACATGGCCTACCTAGACTTAGCAAGGCATTTGACACAGTCCCACACAAAAGATTAATATACAAGTTAGCCAGCCTGGGAGTGGGTCCCAAGATGACAGCCTGGGTAAAGAATTGGCTGGAGAATAGGACACAGAGAGTAATGGTAAATGGAGTCCACTCTGAAAAAGGGGGGTTAGTAGTGGGGTACCGCAGGGTTCAGTATTAGGACCAGTCCTCTTCAATGTCTTTATAAGTGACATTGCAGAGGGACTGGAAGGAAAAGTATGTCTCTTTGCAGATGACTCAAAGATCTGCAACAGAGTTGATGCACAAGGTGGAGTGGAAAGGATGAGAAGGGACTTGGCAAGGTTAGAGGAATGGTCAAATGTATGGCAGCTTAGATTCAATGCTAAGAAGTGCAAGGCAAAGTACATTGGAAACAAAAACCCAGGGGAAGAGTACACAATGGGGGGTGAGATACTAACAACAACAAAAATGGAAAGGGACCTGGGAGTAGTCATATCAGATGACCTAAAGGTGGGCAAGCAATGTGAGAGGGCAGCAAGGAGGGCTGGGGGGATACTGGGATGCATAGGGAGAGGCATCACCAGTAGAAAACAGAAAGTTATTATCCTCTGTACAGACAGCTAGTGAGACCTCATCTGGAGTACTGCGTGCAGTTCTGGAGACCCAGTCTCTGCAAAAGACATAGACAGAATGGAAGCTGTCCAGAGGAGGGCACTAAAATGGTGCAGGGTCTGCACTGGAAGACATATGAAGAGAGACTTAAGGAGCTTAATATATAGCCTCGAGGAAAGGAGGAGAGGGGGGACATGATAGAAACTTTCAAGTACCTCAAGGGAATCGACAAAGTCCAAGAGGGTAGCATCTTTCAAAAAAAGAGGTGTGCAAGAACAAGGGGGCACAATTTGAAGATAGAAGGGGGGGCGGCTCAGAGGTAATTTAAGGAAGTATTTTTCACAGAGAGGGTGGTGGATGTATGGAACAGCCTTCCAGATAAGGTTGTGGAGTCACAAACAGTGGTGGAATTGAAGCATGCATGGGACAGTCATAAGGCAGTTCTAGGGGTGGAGGTAGGAAGAAGTAGGCTGCTGGTTAACTAGGATCTGCAGCTTATCCATCAGGTAGGGAAATGGGCAGACTGGGTGGGCCAAGCGGTCCTTATCTGCCGTCAAATTCTATGTTTCTATGTTTCCCCTCCACAGAAAAATGGAAAAAAGGCCCAGCTGAGCAGCATGAACCATCCCCCACAGGCACTGCCCCCAAGATGATACTTCCCCAGTGCTGGAACCGCTCCTGGTGGGATGAGTCACTCCACACCACCCTGCCATGAAGGGTAAGTCAAAGGGGGCTTGGTGTTTCTCCTGGGGGTGGAGATCATTGACATGGTGGTGGACCCCGTTGGATGGTCTGACCATCACGCCCTGAGGTTCAGTTTTGTGACTCCCCTTAATAGGCCTAATGGCAGTACTGGACCTTTCGGGAATTCTGACTGACAGTAGTGATCTTGGCTCCTTTGTTCTTGCCTATTAAAGGGTGGTACAAAGGGCCTTGGATATCAACACTCCAATCTGTGTTCATCCCCTGACCTCTTGCTCTGGGGCACCATGGTATGATGGGTCCTTGAGGGAGTTGAAGAGGCAGTGGCAAAGGTTGGAGAGACACTGGCAGAAAACTCACATGGAGGAGGACAGGTTCGGATTGCTAGACCATTATAAAGTCTACCAATCAGCAATTTCTAATAAGAAGGCAGAGTTCCTGTCTGAGGAGTTTGCTGCAGCCAAAAACAGGCCAGCTCAGCTCTTCTGCACTGTGGACAGACTGTGCAATCCAGTCTGTCTGCAATCTGATCGAGCATTGTCACAAGGAAAGTGTGATGAGTGCATATTTTTTTGCTGATAAGGTTGTATCCATCAGGAAAAAGATCATCTAGTGCCTCCCCATTGGTCCTTGCACTGATCAACTGAGTGATACAGTTACCCGAGTGACCTGGTCTGTTTTCAGCCTGGCAATAGTCACTGATATTGTGAGGATCATCCAGACTCTGTGGCCAATCTGTTGTAGTTTGGACCCGGGCCCAACTCGCTTTCTTATAGGGTGTGTTGAGGTCATTGGCCCAATCCTGGTCAGGATAGTGAGGAATTCTCTGGAAAGAGGGGTCTTTCCAGGCCCCTTAAAGGAGATGATTGTTCGGCCCTCCTGAAAAAAAACTCCTTAGACCCTGACTGCCCAGCTAACTACAGATTGGTCTCTAACTTGCCTTTTACAGGCAAAGTTATTGAGAAGGTGGTCGCTCTGCAGCTGGAGGATCATTTGAGCAGCCACAATATCTAAGACCCTCTCCAGTCAGGTTTCAGGAAAAGGCAATGCACTGAGACAGCCCTGGTTCAGGTACTAAATGATCTCCTGATGGCCAGAGATCAGAGTTCTTGTACCATTTTGGTTTTCTTTGGTCTCTCGGCAGCTTTGATACTGTGGACCATGGGGTGTTGCTTGAGCGCCTGTAGCTCTTCTGTGAAGACTGTGGGGGCAGTCCTCAGTTGGCTTCAATTGTTCCTCGAGAGCAGATCTCAAAGGGTGGTGTCAGGGATTTATTCCTCTGCTCCTCTTGAGCTGCCCTGTGGGGTGCCACAGGGGTTGGTGCTGTCCCTATGTTGTTCGCAGTGAATATGCTGCCTTTGGGAGACATTATAAGATGGTATGGTCTGAGTCTTCACTGTTATGCAAATGTCTCTCAGCTATACATGTCTTTTGTGCCCGACCAGGAGAAAGATACTGTCTCGGTGTTTATCAGCTGTCTGACTGAGATTCCAGACTGGATGAGTGCCAGCTGGCTGAGGCTAAATCCGGAAAAAACAGAGGTATTGGTTGTGGACCCAGATCATAGGTCGGCTGGGACATTGGTGGGACAGACCTCTGGATTAGAGCTGGGAGGAACACCACTAACTGACTCGGACCAGGTGTGTAACCTTGGCATGATTTTTGATGCGAGTTTGACCTTGAAGGCTCAAGTGTCAGCTGTAATCAAAGCTTCCTTTTACCATCTTAGGAACATAGCTGGAGTGAAACACCTGGTTCCGACTGAAGATCTTCCTAATCTGGTCCACGCCTTTGTCACCACTCGTCTTGATTACTGCAATGCCCTCTACCTAGGGCTACCGGGGGTTGATATCTGCTGATTGCAGCTAATGCAGAATGTGACGGCCAGGTTGTTGACTGGAGCCCCTTTATCCAGGCACATAACACCTGTGCTGCATGAACTGCATTGGCTACCAGTACAGTGGCGGATAACCTTCAAGGTCACATTGTTAACCTATAAAGCCCTACACAACCAGGGACCGCAGTGTCTGCAAGACCTTCTGTCCCCTTACTGTCCCTCCTGCCCACTCCGATCCTCCAATGAGGGATTGTTAGAAATTCCCAGGGTGTGTTTGAAAACATCTGGAGGAAAAGCATTTGCCTTTATGGCTCTTACCCTGTGGAATTCTCTACCTCACCAGATACGAGACAGCCTGACCGTGGAGGGTTTTAAAATAACCCTCAAAACTTATTTATTTATTCAGGACTTTTCTGGTTCTTCAGGGGCCATTGTAGTCTGCTGTTGATATGAGGAATGTACTAAATATGCTTCCAAATTTTTATGTATGTATATTTTAATCTGTACAATGGCGCAGATGAATGTAACTTGTGATTTTTGTGTATTTTACAATTGTAAGGGCACCCCGAGCTTTGGAAGTGTGCTTTTTAGAAATAAAAATATGATGATGATGATGAAAGGGAGGGTCTGATCCTTGGGGGATGGCACTGGGGGGACAGAAGAAAAAGAAGAGAGCCAGCCGGGTCCACGGGAAGAAAAAGAATAACTTAAAAAAAAAAAAAAGTGACTCCATGAGTTTCTCCGCTACTGGTATCAGACTAACCAGCCTGCAGTTGCCAGCCTCTTGCCTTATACTGCTGCTATGGCGCAGGACCACATCTACCCTTCTCCAGTTCTCTGGGACCACCCCATATCTAATGAGTTATTGAATAGGTCTGTCATAGGTGCAGACAGTACCTCCCAGAGTTTCTTCAGTGCTCATGTCTATACGACATCCAGCCTCATAGCCATGTCTACTCTTAGATTCATAAATTCCTTCAGGACTCTTTCCGCTTCAAATGGACTTGTGTCTACTTCCCTTCTTCCAGTGGTTCTGTAACTATATGTGACCCACCCCCTTCCCCTTCCACCATGAAGACAGAAGAAGAGTATTTGTTCAGGATATCTGATTTTTCCTGATCATCCTCTGCACAGTCTCCCTCTGCACCCCCTCAGCCTCACAGTGCCTCCCCTCATCTTTTCTTTTTTACTTACATACATACCTAAAAAGGGTATTGTTCCTCTTTGCTACCCCCTGGATATTCTTTCCTCAGTTTGTCTTAGAGTACCATGTCACTTTTCCTGCGTCCCTCTATTTTTGCTGGTACACCTCTATTTCCTCTTCCCTCTGTATCTCCTTGCATCTCATGAACTCTGCCCTTTTACCCTTAACCTTGCCATCACCTCCCATGAGAACCATATTGGTTTTTTTTCCTCCTGCTTTTGTTCACCTCTTTTGCACAGAGGTTTGTGCTTTCACTATTACATCCCTTAATCTGGCCCACTCTCCCTACACCCCATCAAGGTAATCTCACCTGCTAGAACATCTCTGAGGCATTCACCAATATCTTAAAATCTACCCTCCTGAAGTCCAGAACCTTCATCCTTGTGTGGCTCACCTCCATTGTCATCCTAATGTTAAAGGAGTCCAAAGCTAACTCAGAACTCGAGGGCCTAGGTTAGGATGTTAAATAACTCAAAAATTCCAGTGCTTTGCAAGCCAAATTTTCTTTGATCAAAGTAACATCCAAACCACAGCATAAATATCAAACTTAACAGCCTCCAGTCTAACTCCCCAGTACTTCGACCAAGGTGTGGTCATCATTAAAGGCACAGTGAGGCCACTATGGCATCGTATACAAGAGCACATCAAAAACATCAGAGTAGGCCTTGAAAACAAACCATTAGAATGACCTTATGAGGAGAAGCATGGCAATAACCCTGTGGGTGCAATGTTTATGGCACTGGCAGAAATCCAAAGGGAGGGGACAGACTCAACAGGTTGCAACAACAAGAAATCTATTGGATCTTCTCCCTGGATACTCTGCAATCAAAATGTCTGAATTTAGACTGGGATATGAAACCATTTCTGAAAAAGAGACATGTACATAAAAAAATGTAACAAGGATGTTAATCTATACTGACTTTTTAGAAGCATATTAACTATTGTTCTATTTTTTTTTCTATTCTATTCCCTTCCAGCTCTTGTTGGATTCCAAAATGTGGACTGGCCAATCCCCCGTACCTGGAAGATAGGTCAGAAAGCAATGGGGGTGATCACTTCTACAATATGATGGGACCACCATACATTCTATCTAATCCTTTATAGACTCACATTAAGTTTATTGTAAAATAATAAATATCATGATATTTTCTGTTTCACAAATGATAATTTTAGTGTCTCAGTTTTAATGTCTGGAATATAAAATTGTTAAGTCATACTTCACAAGCTGACAGATCAATGGAATAGTCATTTAGAAATATAAAATACTTTGTGAAATGGTAAGAGATTTAACGAGTCTGGACAGGGGTGTTAAATGCAAAAATGTACCTTTTCAGTAAGTATAACAGACTGAAAAACAAACGAACAAAAAAAAAAGAGCTCTAAATGTAAAAATTGACTCAATACTGAAATTAGCCTTTTTATTGATAAAAAGCTATGTACTGTTTTCCTTTATATTTATTTCCTAGATTTTTTAATCATTTGTATTAATTTTCGAATTTCACTGGGTCAATAGTTTGACTCCTCCTAGAGCCACTTATATATTAGCAATCAGCTGAACAAGTGATAAGGGGGTGACAAAGTGCTTCCTGGTTAAAACTTTTAGTATTTAAGGGAGGATTCAACTCTTGTAACCCCACCCCCTGATGATGACCACACCTTGGTCGAAGTACTGGGGAGTTAGAATGCAGGCTGTTAAGTTTGGTACCTAACAAGTTTAACAGACTGAGGAAGGCCAAGAGCCAAAGCATGGGGTAAGTGTTTTGTGTTGTAATCCACAGCATTTTTGAATGACAAACCAGTGAACTGCTGTTTAAGGTTGATATTTAAAATAAATGCAGCAGTTATAACTTGTAATTGTTTTTGTTGTCTCCTTGGATGGTGATAGAGTGGCATCTGTTAAACTTATTTGAGACTATTCTGCTATTTGGGATTGGCTGCCCACAAACAGATGCACCATGCCCATGTCTCGAACGCAGTTAAGGTTTGTTTTTTAATAAGTTTGATACCTACACTGTGGTTTGGATATTACTTTGAATAAAGAAGATTTTGCTTGCAAAGTACTGGGATTTTTGAGTTATTTAACATTCTAACCTGGATCCTCGAATGCTGAGTTAACTTTGGACAGATTTACGTGGCACTGAGGCTAGCAACCCCTTCCTCAAGCACAAAGCTTGAACTGTTGAGCACACAGCTGGAGGAGTGGATGATACTGTCTGCAGCAAACTATGCCCAAAACTCGGCACCCTCTACTGGCACAAAGATTACCTCCCTTTACCCACATGCCTTGACCTTGTTACCAAAACAATCTTGCTCATTTTTATGGCTGTGTGGGTGGAGCTCTGCAGATGTTATGCTGTCACTGTAGAAGAACAGGGGGTCGACTCTGGAACGTGACCCTGTGTTCTCCTACAGTGCTGTGGCTACATCATGACAGAGCTGAGTCTATGGCAGCTGTCCTCCACGATGGAGCTCCCCTCCACAGCATGATCACCCCCTCCCCATGGTGCACTACTTCATAGGCACATTTCCTCATTCACTGCACATGTGTGAGTATCGCACATGTGCAGTGTTGCTGCCACTACCATCTTTCAGATGGCAACTGTCACCGCTAGCCACCTCTCATTCCGTGCACAGCACTGATGCCACCGCTGATGCTGCCACTCACTCCTTTAGTAGCTCTGATGCCGCTGCTAATGCCACCGCCTACTGGGCAGGTAAGAGCTTGGACACAGCCATATTGGCTCTGACTAGAGTTTGTTGATTATGCTGACATTGTCTATGCATCTGCCCCTGTGACTTCCCTTTCAAAACTTAACTCCCTCCTAAACTCTTTTTGCCATTTTGCAACCTCCTCCCCTCATTCACCTCTGTCTACTCTTTTCCACTCTTTCCATTGCGCCTTCCTTCCACAGGCACCTAGTCTACAGTGTCTCCTTTTTTGCCAAATTCTGGTTTGGGGCCCTCCCCTCCTATCTTTCTGTCCACTTATTGCCAATTCTCCTCTTTACCTACTCCCTGCACTCTGGGGATAACTGCTCTTTCTCTCTCCCCTGCCTGCACTCAGAGGCAGGGATGTCTGATTTTTCCTATAGACTCCTTTCCATTTGGAATCAGCTTCCTAGCAAGGCCTGCCATTCCTCCACTCTCACTTCCCTAAAATCCTCCCTATGACTACTCCCTTGCTCTGACCACTCGTGTCTCTTCTCTACCCAGCCCCTCTCACCCTAGCTTGCCACAACCCACTGCCTGTACTCAATCTGCTTTCTTCTGCCATGTTGACCTCCAAAAGCACTTTTGTCTACTACTTTTCTAACCCTTACATCAAACTACCTACTGTTGTTTACTAAAAGTCACTTTATTTACTATTATTGATGCACTTATTCTCTGCCAGTTTGACATTATTTTAACCCTCTTGTTGTAACCTATTGCATTTCATTTTATGTTACGCATAATGCACACTTGTAATAACTGATCTGCCTGTTGTTGTCGTTGTGCCTGAAATTTTCTGTAATAATGTTTGTTTTGTGCCTAAATATTTCTGTAAAATGTTTATTTCCTTCTCCCTACTCATTCCTTTGGGTCACACCTGGAAATGAGCCTTGGCTCAGTGTGCCTTTGCCAGTCATCAACTTTTAAATAAATAAATAAAATAATGTTAAACAACACTGTCCAGTGATCACTGGTCCTCAGGTGGCATCCAACCCTGACATCTGCCGCACTGTCCCTGTTTGTATGCACCAGGTTCACTATTGTCCCAACACAAGTGGGTTCCTTGACTAGTTGCCTAAGAACTCCCCTCCCACTACAGGGAATTCAGGATAACTCTGCTTCCAGCTGAGACCAAGTCTGGGAGTCTCCAGTCAATATCTGGTAGACCCTGTGAATTGTTGGACAAATTGTTAGGGTTTTGGTGAACTGGTGGACAGCACATACCTCATCACCTCACAACTGTATTGCAGTGCAGGCCCAAAAGCATCCATTCAGATGTATGTTTTCTTTGTCCCACCACCCTCTTCTCCTACCATGGTGGTTTTATTTTTCCCTATCTATTGGGGAATCTCCAGGCATTTCCCAAGGTTTCTTTAACTTCCAGTGGTACCTCCAGGGGTGGAACCCTCACTGAGATAGGAGTTCTTCTATTCATATAATTTGAGCTGTGTGGTGCCTTTGTAAGGGTGGTGTCTCAGCTGTGAAACAATGCAAGGCAAGCAATTTTATTTCAACAACACCCTGTCCCAATGGACTACGTATGCCTTAAAGTAAATAAAATAATGCATATCATTTAAATAAATCCACAATACATACGTACTTAAATAAATGAACACTTGAATAAACAGAGTGGTAGACTATTAGAGCTGTAAATAAACAAAAATGCTAAGATGCCACTGAAACACCTGCTAAAAAAGGTGCGTTTCAAGCCCATTTTTAAATGCCCCCAATGAGGAAGCAGTTTAATGGCCAATGGGTAGGACATTCCATATTAGTGGCATAGCTTCCCAAAGAGCCCTATACCATGATTGCTTCAATCTGTATTTTGAAAAGACCAGAAGATTTCCCTCAATAAAGTGAAGGGGCAACCCAGGGCATAGAAAGCCAATGGTCTTTCATGTAGCCAGGACCCAGTCCATGTAAAGCTCTGTATGTTTAATAAGAGATTCTGAGTGGCCGCAGATCAAATGCTTTATAAACTTTTCAAATAAATTCAGATTAGCCTAATGACCCAGTAAACAACATCACCTGTTACTAAGGGTGAGAGAAGTGGGTCAGGGACAACTTCACTTTCATTTTGGCTTTGACTTGGGGCCTGAAATTCAGTTCAGCTTTGACAACTTGAACCACTTTGGTTCCAAATGTAGTAATTGGCAAATGGTTAAACAGACTAAAAATGGGGAAGGAGTCTTGAGGTCAGCAGTGAGTATGATTTACTGTAGCATACTTGTAGCAGGTACTGTTGGCATGCATCTACTATAGCTTACTGTTTGTGCTGCTGTGACAGGGTCTACAAAGCCCACTAAGACTGCCACAACCCAGTGTGAACTACGATAATAATTACTATTCATTGCTGACCCCAGGGCATACAGTATATCCCTCTTTATGAAATGGCATGTCAATTTCAAGCCAGTCATTGGATGCCAACCGTGTGATAAAGTTTCTAACACACACAAACAAGATCAGGCTATGCCAACTGGACACTGATTCCAGTGACGTGCCCACATAGAACATTCAGAAAATAAACTCGGCCATCTTGTTTTATGCCACCACTCAGAAAGAATACTAAACAGTCAGAAGTGAGAAATACCTGTCTACTATGTCTGACACCTTGCCCTCAGTCGGATGTTTGTCTTTTAAATCCATCTGCCCCTCTCCTCATGGATGCAGCATGTAGTAAACGAAAAAAAAAAGGAACTGCTGCAATCTCTCTCCCAGCCTGCCCGCTCTCCATCGTAATCAACAGCCGACTGTCCAGCCACTCAAATTGCCTTCCCTTAGCCCCTCACTTGAATAGTAAAACACGTTGTGCCAGAAAATACCTTTTTCATTTCCTAGAGGCATCACATAAAAAAAAAAACTATTACCATGATCGCACTCTCTCCCTGCCCGCCCACTCCGTGCCTCTTCTGATCAACTGGTAACATGCTAGCCAATCGCAACTTCCCTCGCATATTGTCTATTTTCTGATTTCTGTACAACTAATTTATTTACTATATTCCTCTCAGTGTGTCACTCAATATGCAACACATTTTCATGCTGTAAACTGGGAGGGGGGCGGTTTGCAGTTCCATGACATCAGGACCTAAACTACAGAAGCCTTTGGAGGACAAGGTTAAAAAAAATAAATAAAAAAAAACACACAGAACTCTTCAGCGGAGGAACTATTTTATTAAAAACTTACACAAAATACATATTTTGCCTTACTTAAAATTATGAATTTTACTTACCAATTGCAGTTGCACTACAGATAGCCATTTCATAAGCGCAATAAGCCACTCCAGGATCTGTGTGTTAGACACTTTAATACATGGCTAGGAGGCTGGACACACTTGGCCGGTGGCCTTGTGCCTCACTATGCCTCCTAGCCATGTTTTAAAGTGTCTAACACACACCCTGGAGTGTGTTATCGCTTACATATTCTCTGATGCTCCACTTTACATCATGCCAGTTATTACATTCTCCCTTGCAGAGCCATTGATTTTACAATGGTATTACATGTATGTTTTACCTTCCACTTGGTATACTAGTTGCAATTAATAAAATAAAATCAATTTCAATTATATTTTTATAGTGTGATCATTTGATATCTATTATTTTTATGTATATATTACATAATATGGTTATAGTAATATATATATGTCAGTCTAATATTAATTTGTATGTAATATGTTTTTATTTATATGATAAGACAACATGATTTGTGAAAATTATTGTTTTATGTTTAAAATAACTAGTTGATTTCTGTGTTTTTTCTTTTAATATATATTATAGTAGTGCGGTCGCACCACTATAGTTAGGGTTCAGCGGTCACTTACATACTAAACTCAAAGGTTTGCACGTTAATAACTTTGGACCTGTTCAACAGATTTGCCTGAAATTTGGTACATGTGGTGGGGCATGATAGATCTCTTGATTTGCCAAATTGCTTTTTAGTCAGACTTACGATCTTTGAGTACAAAAGCACTGAAAAATGCAAAATTATCCGTTTTTGGAGGCAGCTTTTGGGATTTTGGATGTGGCCCTGCGCAGCCGTCATGTGGCATGGCACTCTGTGAGATGGCTTGTTTGAAAGAGCTTTGGTGACCGAACATACTGCTTTTCGTTTGGTGAAAACATATTAATGCATTCAACAGTTATGCCACTTTTAAGTTCACATTATAAGTCAATGGGAAAATTTATATGTATGTTTTGAGAACAAAGAATGGAGTTCTGGCCATCTCGTCCCACCTGGCAATCAAAGAATTTGCAGCCTCGCAGTTCAAGAATCTTTGACCCTGAGGATTTTTAAAATTCTTTGATTGCAAGGTCCGCCATCTTGTTTCAATTTTTTGATCGGAAAAACACAAATATCTCGGCTCAGGGGTCACTTCTGAAGTAAAACTTGGATGGGTTTTACCCAGGGAACTCAGATCTATCGAGCCATGCCTTTGGTTGCATCCAAAATCGGTAAAAAAATAGAGTTCTATATGTTAAAAATCTTGAATCGTGGCTCGCTAATGATCTTTGCGAACCTGCAAATTATTTGATTGTGAGATTCTTTGATCGCGATTATGCATCGCGAGGGAGGGACGAGATGGCCATATTTTTAAATACATATTTTGCAGCCCGGGGTGCCCTAGCCAGTTAACTGAGGGTGGATTTTGGTCAGGGGGCTTCGTTCTGCCTCATCAGATTAAAAAAACATAAGTTTTTTATATCCCTGGTAGTCTAGCACCCCCCCCCCAATCATGATAAGATATATAATGATTATTGTATCCCTGGTCGTCTAGTGGCCCCCCAATCTGTATTGAATAAATATTGTTTTTTTTATCCCTGGTAGTCTAGTGGCCCCCCAAATGTGTATTGCCTCTATATTTTTTATCTCCCTGGTGGTCTAGTGCCCCCTCGATCTATATATAATTATTATTCTTCATATCCCTGGTAGTCTAGCGGGCCCCCCCCCCATCATAATGAAATCCATAAGCAGTTGCCCTTTCCTGGTGGTTTAGTGGCCCCCCACACCCCACCCAGCCATGCCAACCCACACAGCACTGCCCTGCCCTTCCCCAGCTGGCAACTGGCACAGCCCACCTCTCACCTCCATGGCCAGCCACCAACTGTGTGTTTTATGAGCGCTATAATGGAAAGAGGCGCTCAGAAATAATTTCAGAGCTCCTCGTTGATTGTGACCATGCAAATTATTTAATCGTGAGCCTGCAAATTCTTTGATCATGATATTCTTTGATTGCGATCATGCATTGTGGGTAAGGAACAAAATGGCCCAAATTAAAAATCAATTTTCTCAGACCAGGTGTGTCCTAGGAAGTCAAATGAGGGTGGGTTTTACTCAGGGGGCTTCGTTCTGTCAAACCATGGTGGTGGTTTACCACAATTCCTTCAATTTTGTTTTATTTATAAGGTTTTTAATTCTTTGTACGTGAGCCTGCAAATTCTTTGATCATGAGATTCTTTGATCATGAGGGCAGGACAAGATGGCCAGATTTTTTTATAATGGAATAGATAGGGAAATTTTACTAATCTTTGACACTGAATATCTCGGAAACTATTTGGTCTTGTTACTCGAGATTTTGAGGGAAGAAAGGCAACATCACACAGATGAGGCTTTTGGTGGTTTGGTCAAAACATATTACAGGGCTGCAAACTTACAGCACTACAAAGTTGATGTTTTTTTCCATAGGATAACATTACGGCATCTGCTGCATTACAGGAATTCTTTGCCGCCCTGCTGCAAAATAATGGTTTGCTCTTTTGGGCTGAAATTTGGAGGGAGGGAGGGAAGGAAGCCAACATCCCACAGATGTGCCTTTTGGTGCTTTGGTGAAAAAATATTACAGGGCGGCAAACTGACAGCACTCCAAAGTTGACGCTTTTTCCCATAGGATAACATTATGGTGTCTGTCACACCTTTCAGGGCCCGTATCTCGGAAACAGTGCGAGATACAGACTTTTCATCACAAAAATGCTTAGCCCCCCCAACTGGGCACTAAGTACAAAACTAGCCAGGAAACACATAATTCATATGAAATTTTTAATTTTTTTCTACATTGTAAGGTTCCTGAGATATAAGCAATTTAGTACTCCAAGTCCTAATTTTGTGCTCTGAGGTCCATTATTATGCATACATTCTTTGTCTTCACTGTGTTTTTCAATGCAGTTCTGGGGGAAAAGAAGGGTGTGCCCTTTAGTTACTGTGCCAGTTACCATTTCCAGTTGCGTTTCCGTTACAGTTTGCGTCACCATTCCTGTCTACGCCACCATGTGCATTACGGCGTGCATTTTTATTTGTGCTCGCATTTCTGTTTCGTTTGCCATTATTGTTGCTGTTACCATTACCATTTGTATTTGCAATTGCGGTACCGTGCCTGTGCGTGTTACTGTTTGTATTTCCATACGCGCTTGCGTTAGTGTTTGAGTTTCTGTTTCCTATGGCTTTATTGTTGCTGTTACCATTACCATTTACATTTACAATTGCAGTTCCATGACTGTGCACCTTACAGTTTGTGTTCTCTGATGTGCTTGCATTTCTGTTTGCTTTGCCATTATTGTTGCTGTTACCGTTACCATTTGCATCTACAATTGCATTACCATGACCGTGCGCGTAACGGTTTGTGTTTCCGTACGCACTTGCATTAATGTTTCCGCTTCTGTTTCCTTAGGTGTTATTCTTGCTGTTACAGTTACCATTTGAATTTACCATTGCAGTACCGTGTCCGTAAGTGTTATGGTTTGCGTTTTTGTACTCACTTGCATTTCCACTTCCGTTTCTGTCTCCTTTAAGGTTATTGTTGCTGTCACCATTAGCATTTGAATTTCCAATTGTGGCACCTTGAATGTGCATGTTACCAGTTGAGTTTCATATGAATTTCCATTTGTGTCTCCCTTTTTACATCACTGTTCGCTTTGGCGTCACTTTGCGCTTGCATTTCTGTTTCCATTTGTGTTGCCATTTACATTTGCAGCACCATGTGCGTAACCATTTGTGCTTGCATTTGCATTGCACTTACTGTTACTATGTCACACAAAATCGTGTTGCCAGGCCCCGTGCTCCCACCAGCTTGCCCAACTTTCTACTTTTCTATTCTTTCTTAAAAGTAAGGAAATTCTGTAAAAACTTTGTTAATGCATCAGTGAGGGTTCTTCTACAGTGAAAAAAAGTGAGGAAATTCAATTTTAGAGTTCCACCCTTGCCCCACCCCAGCCACCCCACCAACAGGCATCGAGGTGTGCATTGGGGTTGTTGGCTTAACTCTCACCCCATTCTCCTACACTGCACCACCTCTGCTTGTTTACATATAGGGATGGGGTGAGAGTAAGGGACAATGACCCCAACTCACACCCCAATGCCTGTTGGTGGGGGTATTGGGGGGTAAAAGGGTGTGAACCCTAAAATCAAATTTCATTTTTTCACTGTAGAAGAAGCCTAGCTGATGCATTAATGCAGTTTTTGCATAGAATATATATATATATATATATATATATATATATATATATATAAGAGAGAGAGAGAGAGAGAGATACACATGAAGCCCTCCAGGATGAAGCACAGTGCTGCAGAATTCACTGAAGTAAACAATGCAATGTCAATGGGAGTTAATCCCTTTTGTCATGCAGTAAACCTGTGACACGATCCATCATGCTGGAGGGTGTATATCTCTATTTACAGAATATAGAATAATGACTGGGCAGGTGGCTATAACAAGAATGTCACACACACCCAAGGTGTGGAACACCACATAATATCCGAGATCAAAGCTCAAAGGGTCTGCAAAAGCATCCCACACCAAGGGTATGTGTAAAGTTTGAGTTTTACAACCTACCCAGCCTTTATTTTATGTAATTGCTGGGGATCATTTTTTCACCACAGTAGAAACCTGGTGCATGTTTGCCATAATTACTGGCCAGCTATAACAGTGAATTACAACCTGCTTTCCCTTAGGGAAAAATGATCACCAGTTATTATAGTTTTATTATTTATTTATATTTATATACAGCACAAATACAAATAGTTACATTATACTATGATAGTATGCTTTATTGTGTTGCTGTAGAAGATCATAAATAATAGCATGTGTGCCACTCAAGTGGACTTACTATGGGAAGGCTTGTTTATTGATAATAGCAAGCTATAATGGACCTTGGTCTACACAGAGCTCTGGAAAACCTATGTAACCTGTTATTGTGTGCTTAGAGGCCCATTCATATGGTCAGTAATTGATGTTGCAAGAAAGCCAATACAGGTAAAATCACCTACACTATCATTATTCATCCTTCCATTAAAAGGTATGAATCACAGATCTTGAACTATCAATTAATTCTCTACCATGTTTGTTCATACAAGAGTACAGAGATGATCTTACATAGGTAATATTATTGTTTGATAAAATATCAAAAAGGATTTCAGTTTACTTTTCAAACAGATCATTGGATGAAAAACTATAGTTACTAATCACTGTGTTTGGATCACCTGGCAAAATAATTGGCTGAGCAGAATAATCTGATAATAGTCTCTCTGATATGATATGATACGATACGATACGATACGATACGATACGGTACGATACGGTACGATACGATACAATACGGTATAGTATGGTATGATAGGATAGGATAAGATAGACTAGGATAGGATATGATAGGGTATGGCATGGCATGGCATGGCATGGTAGGACAGGATAGGATAGGATAGGATAGGATAGGATAGGATAGGATAGCTAATCATTTGTATTGTTTTTATATATATTTTTTATTATTATTATTATTTATGTGGCAAGAAAACATGAATTATGAAACTAAAGTTTTAAAATGTGACTTGGGCTTCCCCCTTGACTCCCTTCCCCCATGTTGTTTTCAGAGGTTGTAGTGACAAGCAGAAGATTTTGAGGAAATGGGTAGAAAATGCAACGTGATCTTTTCTTCTAAAACTAGACTTTAGATTTCTGGATGGGACACTGCTGTCCAAAGAAGGGGAACCAGAAGCACTTGAATAAGGAAGAGGGGGACACTGGAGTGTTGCTGGATTGTTCAGAGTGGTTTCATCACCAGATTCACTGGATGACTTACAAGGACTGAATCAATCAATCAATCATAGATTATTTTTAAAAGGTGCAATTCCATTTCTGATCAAAGCACCGGTGCATTATTTTGGACTTCTTTGCATTGAATCCAAGCTGCCATACTTCTGACCATTCCTCCAATCTTGCCAAGTCCCATCTCATCCTTTCCACCCCCCTTGTGTATCAGCCCTGTTGCAGACCTTTGTGTCATCTGCAAAGAGGCATACATTTCCTTCCAGTCTCTCTGCAATGTCACTTATAAAGACATTAAAAAGGACTGCACCCAGTACTGAATCCTGCTGTACCCCACTAGTAACTCCACTTTCTTCAGAGTGGACTCCATTTACTATTACCCCTGAGGTCTTAAATTGAACCGTGGGAACCTTTAGCAATCTATTGTTGGAGGAATGGAGTGAGCAGAAGGGGCAGTAGGGGCAAAGAAGATTTTGCAAGTACCATGGTCCCTGTCTGCATAAGGCATTATAGGTCAGTAAGCCAACCTTGAAGGTGATCCGCCAATAAACAGGCAGCCAGTGCAGGCCAAGGAGCACAGGCATGACATGACAAGATCGTGGTAAGCCAGTCAACAACCTAGCCACCACATTCTGCACCAGCTGCAAGCAGCAGATATCAGCCCCCAGTAATCCTAGGTCTAGGGCATTGCATAGTCAAGGCAGGAGGTCACAAAGGCATAGTGTTGGGTGGGACCAGACGCTTGATCTGGGTGATATTCCTCAGATGGTAAAAAGAGGTCTTAACTACAGCAGATACCTGAGCTTTAAATGTAAGGCCACTATCGAAAACAATGCCCAGATTTCGTACCCAGTCTGAGGTGAACAGCTGGTTCCCTCAGAGTCAAAGCCCAGATAGTTGTCCAGCTGACACCCCATACCCTGATGACCTGGGTCCACCACCAACACCTCAGTTTTATCCAGGTTCAACCTCAGGCAATTGGAACTCATCCAGTCCTGGATCTCAGAGAGGTGGCTATTAAAGACTGAGACAACCCCCTCACCCCGTTCAGGTACTAATGACATATATAGCTGAGTATCATCTGCATAGCAGTGAAATCTCAGTCCATACCTCCTTATAATGTCTCCCAATGGCAGCATGTAGACTGTAAACAACATTGTGATAGTGCAGAGCCCTGCAGATCCCCACAGAATGGGAGAGAAGGCCAGAGGAAAAACATCCCAGACACCACTCTTTGAGTCCTGTCCATGAGAAAGAATCAAAACCATCTGAAGACTGTACCAGACTGTCCACAGAATATCCGCAGATACTCCAACAACACCCCATGGTCCTCAGTATCAAATGCTGCATAGAGATCAATGAGAACCAGGATAGAACGATCTCCCTTGGTTGGCTATTAGAGTTCTCACCTCCAATAGTTCAAGTACCAAAAGATGCCCCAAATATACAAAACTCTCACTTGTGCAGAATTTAGTGCTGCCCAAATTTACAAGCAATATAAATAACAGCTAGGCACTCTCATTGCCTTACAACACAGCACAATCAAGCTCAAACCTGCCTGGATTAGTGTCCTTTCCCTTGCTTGATGGTAAAAGCTGCTTTCCTTTACTTCTTCAACAACTTCTTCAAGGGGAAATTTTTTCTTCCAGACACAGCCGGTTTCACCTACAACCCAGCACATTTCTCCCCAGTGGCCATCACTTGCGCTATGGTGGGAGTGGAAGCAGTAGATTTTTGGGGGACTGATGAACCTTAAATTCTTTGGCTTCACTTTCATGCACTAAACTGTTGTACTTTTAACTCTTCTGCCATGACTCCCAGTGCCTGTTCCACTGTGACCATCTACTTCACCAACAATGTTTGCAAAACATGTACTTGCTGGAACTAGCATGGTGATAGATTTGTCTGTTCTTTCCTCCCCTGCATCTGTTTCTCCTTTGCATCTTCTCTTCAGGTTTTCTACACAAATTTACAGCATACTGTGAGCATGACAGATAATGGCACAATGCAGTCACTGGATGCCAGCTATGACTCACAATAGTTGTCTCTCATTCTTAAATACCTATGAGACCTGCACGCCCAGTGCAAACAAGCTACTGGACCTTACAACTCATGAGGTAATAGGGAACTGCAGCACCACTAAATCACCCCCTCACTGATAGACCACATACCACACCACTGAGATTTCTTGCATGTCACACAGCAGTCTACATTACTGTTCACTCACTGACTGGCTGAAAGGCTCTCACAAACAGGCAAAAAATGAAAAGATTGTTTTATGTGCTCTGCTGCACCACCAGTAGTCAATAAAAAAAAATTTCAAGAAAATCATTCAAAGTCCACCCCCCAGTACTTTTCCTAGTCTACTAAATTTAATCTGCCCTACTCCTGATAAGGAGGATGGAATAAAACATATACATGTGGATTTATGTGCCCTCTACACAACCAGCACTTAGTAAACAAATTTTGGTCAGATCCATCATGGCTGCATAATGAAGTTAGTGAAGTTGTGTGGAATTGTTAAGGAGGCATGGAGAAACAACACAATGATGTGTAAGTAGTAAGTTTTTTTTAATTTCTGTTCTAAGGAAGGCATACACATTATTAGGAAAATATATGGTGATGTACATTTTAATGGAAGGAATAGAAAGCAATATAGGTTTACAAAAGAACCCCAGAGCAAATGCCACTGAGGTATGTGTTATCCCGAGGATATTGGCCATACAGCCACATTTTAAAGAAAATACAGTTGCACATACCCCAATAATGCAAAGCTTCATGGGAAACATATGCAACTCCCAATAATGGTACAAAAGTTGGCAGTACATGAAAAAGTAATGACTGGCATATGTTCAGCCTTGGGATTATTTACACAGTTTTTTTGGGGGGAAACAGGGTTTTTGTCCATGAGGTGGTATAAGTTATATTAAAGCAATGTGCTGATGTCAGGCAGCCAGGTGTAATGATGGACTGTTAGCAAAGAAAATATGATAGTAACTTTCAGAAGGGGTCGCTGTTGATAAGGTTAAGGTTGTTATGCTTGTGATAATGGAAATATTAGGAAAGTATGAGGTCTATGCAGGAGTGGAATACAAATATGCAGAGTTTCATAAGTATCTTCTCAGAGTGTAGGCAAATGTGATATGCAGGTTTGTTTTACAAATCAGTAAAAATAGTGATGCATGCAAATGACAGATAATTATATAAACAGACAAACAGAGAGAGAGAGAGAGAGACAGGCAGGCAGAATAGGAATGGCAGTGAAGTACTGAAGTGATGCCAGCCCCACCACCACCCTACAGAGATGGAGAGGCATTGGGGTGTGCCTTTGGGTGGTCACCCATAACGCTCACGCCATTTCACCTCACCCTACCCTGCAGACACAGACAAGTGTTGAGGTGTGCCTTGTGGTGTTTGAGCTTTACACTCACACCATTCCATAAGGAAATACACTGAAATTGGTGCAGTATGGGAGAATGGAGTGAACTTTGGAGCTGAAAAGTCAAAGGTACACCTCGGTGACGGTCACTGACTGCAGAGTAGGGATGGGGTGGAATGGCATGAGCATTACTGTTGACAGTCCCACGTCACACCCCCGTTGCTTGTCAGCCCCTACAGGGCAGGGTGTTATGGTCAGAAACCCTAATGCCCTGGGCATTTCTTGATATTTTCACTCCACCTTTTCAACATGGAATTTTTGTGACCCGCAGCACATGAACAGTGACACTATCAGTTCATTAGCTGAAAGGTGATTTTGAACAGCGACTGTGCCATTTGGGCCACAGGTGCAAAAACATGTTTTGAACAGGATGTAAAAAATGACAGCTGTATTGTTCATGATGAAGAGGTGTAAAAAAATTGTAATGTTGAAAATCTGGAGTGAAAATTTTAAAAAATGGATGATGTCATGAGCTTGCGTAGAAACTGCAACACACACCCATAATGCAATTATTTGGGGGATTTGTTACACCAGATTTTCAACATAGCCATTTTGGGACCTCCACTCATGAATAGTGGCACTGTGATTTTCTTAATCTGATCCAAACATTGATTTCACACAGTGACTGTACCCATTGTGCACCAGGTGTGCAAAGCCACATTTTGGGCAGGATGCAAAAAAAGACAGCTGTACCATTCTTAAGTAGGTGTGCAAAAATGGCAATGTTTAAAATCTGGAGTAAAAATATTAAAAATTCTCAAACTTATAAGTGTGTGTGGAAACTGCGCATCACATGCTCATAACATAGTCATGCCTATAGGGGAATTTTGCCACCAAATTTTCAACATAGGCATTTTGGGACCTCCGCTCATGAACAGTGCCACTGTGATTTTCTTAATCTGTCCCAAACATTAATTTCCCACAACAATGGCTCTATTGCGTGCCAGATGTGTGAAAACACATTTCAGGCAGGATGTCAAAAATGACAGCTGTACTTTTCATAAGGAGGTGTGAAAAAATGGCAATGTTGAAAATCTGGAGTGAAAATATTAAATATTCTTGATGTTATGATCGAGGGTGGAAAGTGCACAATGCACGCTCATAACACAGTCCTATTGCTGGATTTTTTCACCAAATTTGCAACATAGGCTTTCTGGGGGAGCCCTCCTTATGAACAGTGACATTGTTATTTTGTTAATTGGTCCCAAAGGGTGATTCAATGCAGTAACCACAAAATCACCTTTTGGGACTGAATAATGAGATGGCATTGACTGAATTCATGAGGTGGGGTCCCAAAAACCCCATGTTGAAAATTTAGTGCCTAAAGAAACAAAACTGCCTGAGATATCCACCCAAGTTGAATAAAAAAACATTTACTATATGCCATTATACAGCTTACAGGCATTTCTTGCATTCACGGTCGGCTTTGAATAGTGCAGACACGTTCTCGCTCTTCCAAAGATCATTGTGCCAGGCTCTGGTGGTAAGTATGGGGGTCAGGGTAGGTGGAGAGGTGGGGTATGCAGAGAGTGGGTGTAGGTTGGGGAAGGGGGCACCGCAGACAATGAGGGACCATTTTCTTGTTCAAAGGTTAAACAAAATAAAGAAACTGTTGCAGAAAGGTTTTCTTTGTTACAGGGACATCTGGCATGCTGGGGGTGGGCTCCCAGCATGCCACCTAGGTGTTTTGTGGGGGGACTGGAGCCAAAAGGGATTGGGCACCCCGTCGGCAAAGAAGAAAAGGTCTTTGTTTGAGGGAGCATGATGCCAAGGTGGATTGGGCTCCCCCTCGGCAGACAAATTATTGGACAGGAGGACCATTATGCTGATGAGGATTGGGGTCTCTAATCAGCAAATTAACTGGGGAGAGGGCATGCCTATAGGGGGAATTGGGCACCCCTGACATCAGCTTTCTGGGGACTAGAGGCAGACATTGACAGTGACAGCCACCGCCATGTTTATTGCAATGTTACACTAGGCAGGACATGCCCTGCCATGAAGGGGTGCTCCCTCATTACAACAGCAAAATTTATTTAAATTGGTGTCACGCTTTTGCACTGCTGTCATAGCATGCTCATTTATTGTTTCCACAGAGACAAGCCCCACAAAGCAGTGGTGGCATTGGCCACAACACGACATCACATCCACAAACTGCTATTCCTGCAAGCTATCATATGTGTGCAAGCAAACATAAAAAGCATGCCTAAAATACAGCATGGCATGATCAGTTTCTGCAGTCCAATAACTGCAAGAGGTTGGCAGCTCTACTGATAACTTTTTGGTCTGCTGCCAAGTGTCTAAAATTAATAACACTGCAGGAACCTGTGTGTGTGTGTGTGTGTGTGTGTGTGTGTGTGTGTGTGTGTGTGTGTGTGTGTGTGTGAGGGAAGGAAGGACTCTGCAGGCAGCTGAGCCTTTCCAGTGCACAAACTTTTGACTGTGATGGTTAATTTCACTGTTGCAGTATATGCTAGCATGACAACAAATGCAAGGGAAAAAAACAACAGTACAGTAAGCAACCCAATACTCTATCTTGAGAATTATAATAATTTCTCCATGTCCATGTTTTACGCTTATATTGTCTGTTGCCTGCTTTCAGTGCTTAGCAGTCATTGTGGCTGCCCATTGACACAGAGAAGTCACTGATCTGTGCAGAAGGTCATACCTTAGGTTGTACCTTTACTTTAAACCTCAAAGTACTGTAGTTTTCTCACTGCCCCCGCTGAGTGCAGGTCTGGCTACTCATTAGTATTCAGATATGCTTCTCTCACAATGAAGTTTAATAATAATGTTTGTAGTTTGTTTGTAGATTTAATTTATGTGACTTACACAGTGTTCAGATGTGGGTCTGTTCACAAAAGGGGTTACCAAGGCACCCATCAATTTGATTGAATTGTATTACAAAATTAAAAAAGATTTCCCTAATACAAGTGGTGCTTTTTAAGGGTAGTTGGTAGTAGAGATAGGTAACATAATGTTTTTTTTTTATTATATCCCTAACACATATATTTTTTTTCAATTTAAGTTAATTTGCTGCTGATTTTCTTGCCTCAAAATGTGACATTAAAACCAATGTATTTGTTGTTTGCTACTGTGAACTCATTTTACTTCACAGTATTCAAACTAAAGTACTGTGTTGTTCAAAATATCTTGTTTTAAGATATCCACACTGTCTTGGCCCTTTATTTCCTTTGGCTGCAGAGATGCGCAATAGTTTCCGTGATGGGTGTAACATGTGATGTCCTTCTTTGTTACACCCATCACAGTGAACCCCACACTGACTTCCAGTCAGTTAGTTAAAATTCTTGCACTTTTCCTTGCTCCCTGGATCTCTCAGCTTCTGAGAGGAAACATTGATCTGTCTATGACCCCTAGCACAATGACACTATGTGGCTGTTTGGTCCCTCACCTGACACAGTGTCCTAGATTTGCCTATGCTTGCACATCACAGGTGGGGAGTTAGTCTGGTAGCCCAGCGTGATACTTGTCTCATGTCTGTGTGGGAAATGCAGTTTGAGTTAGTGGCAGTATAAAAGTCACGTTTGTGACCGGATCTTCTGCTTTTTCTTCACATCCAGAGAGAGTTAAAGAGTGGAGTGTTTGCCATTCCTCAGTATTACAACCGTTACAAGGTGAGTGACTAATTACAACCATCATGGGGGACAATTGACAATTAGTGAACTGGGCAACCAAGATTAATCCTATAGGATCGATTGTTCACTGGTGGCATTAGTATGCAAGTTCTCTGATTTTGGAGATGGGGGGCTTTTCATTTCACTGATTGAGTTTGCTGGAGTTAGTGAAATACACCAAAACCTGTGGTGTGTCTGATCGCCCATCACATTCTCTCATGAGTGTCTTTAGTGAGGTTAGCAATGGAGCCAGTTAGTATACATTTTAAAAGGACTATGTCCCTGTATTGTCAAGTATGTAAGCTCTGTGGTTTGGTCCTGGCCCATTTACCTGCATTTTTGTTTGTACATGTTCCCCTTTGAGAGAGATTAGTAGTAGAGCTCTCCTCTGGACAGTTTTAACTTGGATGCATAGGTTGCATGGCAGCAACAATACTAAATGCTTGTTCAAGTATCCTGGTGTTTTGTTCTGGATGTCAGAGCTCTAGTGCAATACATTTCATTGAGATGCTAACTGTGTGAGTTCCAATGCAGTAACACTGCACAGCCTAGAAGGTAGAAGCTGTGAATGAGCTTGGTACATCTAATAGACAGACCTGGGTTTGATTCCTTCAACCTCCACTTGCATACTGTATGACTCTGAGCAAATCCCTAAATCCCTAAACCTCCCCTGTTCTCCCTGGTCATCCCTGAAAACAGGCACTTGTGCCTACCTGGTTACCATAGAATAAAATAATTGTTAAATGTGCTATAAATTTACTTGATATTCTGTTTTACCAGGGTATCTTTTTTTTTTTTTGCTGCCAAATATTTTGATGTACCTTCTGTGTCCTGTTGTATTATTTTTATTTCACTATTGTTTGCAATCTCCTTCCTAGGACCTCCATGTAACTGAGCTGTGTAGGTGGTGGAATCATTTTACTCGTGGTCTGGCACAAAGGTTCATCAGACAAAGGGCTAGGTCTCATTGTTTTGTCATTACATGTAAGTGTGACAGAGACAGTGACCAAAATAACATTTTGGGCATTCTTTGTAATTGCTGTCCACGCATTTTGTACAGGGGTGGGGTTGGGGGCTTAATGTACTGTGAACTGTGAATGCTTTGTTTTTAATTTTTAATGTTGAAATAAATGTTATATAGTAATAATGTATACAGGAAAAGTGAAAATGTGTTCTGACTCTGCATGTGTGAGCATTCATATTTGGCCTTCCTGAGCACCATGTGGTGGGTGGTGGTTGGTGGTTGGGGGGGGGCTACTCTTGGTGCCTTTGACACTGGTCTCATTATGGCCAAATATGAATGCTCACACAACCTTGATGCTTCCGATTGTCCAAATCATTGTGTCTGAGTAAAATAACAGAAGTGGTGTAGTTATGCTGTGGTTATTATGCTGGCCTGGGAGTGTGTCACAGTCAGTCTTTTGACTCGGCCTGTGTGAGCATTCATATTCAGCCTTCATGAGCACCATGCAGCTTCCCTGCTGGTGGGTTGTGGTTGGGGGGGTACTCTTGGTGCCTTTGACACTGGTGGGGTACTTAACAGACTGTTGATCTAACTCTTGGTAGTGCCCTATTTCAATTATAAAAATTTATGCCATGGTGATCAGGCTGTACATGGCAGTGTAACACAGATTATTGTAAGGCTTTTGGACTCCTAAATGCCAATCAGACTGAAGCATTTCTGAAAGCCTTTTTGTAATATCCCATCTTTTGTTCCATCAAATTGTCCTGAGTGTTCCATGCCTCTCCCTGGATTGAAGGATCATGTGGAGTGTGCATGCTGACTCTTTCATACAGTTAAATGGCCTTGAGTGCTCTGTTCCTCTCCTGTCGAATGGTCTTGAGTGTTCTGTGCCACATAGAATAGTTTAAAGTAGTGTAATTATAATAAACATGTTGTTTTTTAATGTAATGTTGTGTTTAAGAAGCCTTTGGTCTACATAAGTAAACCTTTTTACTCATTAACAGTTGTGTGGTGCACTTCATTACACTTGCAGTGATGTGTGGTGTGTATTGCTACACTCACCATGGTGTATGGTGTGTATTGTTACACTCATCACTGTGTGTCTTGTTACAATCATCACACTAGACCCCATTTTTCATGGGAACCTTAACATTTTTTATATTAAAACACTGTGATTTTTTCACATGTGGGTCATAGTATCTTAACCTTTATTGCACAGTTCATCTATGGTCACCCTTTATTACATTTGCAGTGATGTGTGGTGAGTCTTGTTACACTCACCATGGTGTGTGGTGTGTATTGTTACACTCATTATGGTGTATCTTGTTACAGTCATCACACTAGACCCAATATTTCTTGGGAACCTTAAACTTTTTTATCTTAAAACATTGTGATTTTTTCATATATGGGTCATAGTATCTTAACCTGTATTACACAATTCATCTGTGGTCGATTTGAAAATTTCACTCCCATGTCACACTTTGGTAACCCCTTTTCATGAACAGACCCATATGCTTAACTCACACAACAGAGTAATAAGTTATTTTGTATAAAGCTTCTTTTCCTACAGACTGTGTCCTCTTCCTCTGCCCATGACATTATCACACTCTATATGCTAAACTTCAAAGCACAAAACCTGTTCAAATGCTAAACTCCCCAAGCTGTCAGTCACTTCACACAATAATGGTAAATGTCAGCTGCCAGGATCTATAGGAAAATTGCCAGACTTTCTGTTTGAGATGCAAATGACTTTAAATTCTTTTCCCAGTAATTCACATTGGGTGAATCTTATATGCCAGTGTCAAATCCACTTTCCATGCAAAGGATATCAGCTTAAGCAAGGCCTTTGTTTCTAGTGCCTATACAGTGTTACTTATCACATCACATCCAATATTTGCTTCTGAGGTTGCTGGGAATGAGCAATCTTAAATTGCTGCTAAGAAACCAAACCCATATAGTTTGGATCGATGGACCGAAAGTGACTGGCTAAAAGTTAACTGGCTACTGCATTACTGCTACTGATATATCATAACCAAAATATTTCCTTGTTACATGGATCAACTCAAAATAGGTGACTCTTCTGTGTTTTTCCTACCAACTTCTTCACAAATCAATGATGTCCTTTACAGGACTAACATTTCCATTTCTGTACCAAGTTCAGAAAGTTTGTTTTTTTCCTTTTATACCATGCACCCACTGTTATATATATTGCCTTTTATGTACTGTCATTTTTTTAATGTACTATAACCTGTATTGATTAACGATCCAAGATACCAAACTTACAGAACAGAAAAATTAAATCAAATCCCATGTAATTATTACACATTGGTGATAATTACATCGTTATTCATGTACTACTCAGACACATTAATTTCATTATCTAGGTACTTGCAAATGTATTTATAATATGTAAAAACATTCACAGGACACCTTTACAACCTTAAGGGCTATATTCATATTTTAGTAGTTATTTTCATGTAACAGGCACCACACCATGATTCTTTGGGTTCCTCTGTATGTGTGCGTGTGTGTGTGTGTGTGTGTGTGTGTGTGTGTGTGTGTGTGAGGGAAGGAAGGACTCTGCAGGCAGTTGAGCCTTTCCAGTGCACAAACTTTTGATTGTGATGGTTAATTTCACTGTTGCATTATATGCTAGCACAACAACAAACACAAGGGAAAAAAACAACAGTACAGTAAGCAACCCACTACTCTATCCTGAGAATTATAATAATTTCTCCATGTCCATGTTTTATGCTTATATTGTCTGTTGCCTGATTTCAATGCTTAGCAGTGATTGTGGCCATTGACACAGGGAGGTCACTAATCTGTGCAAAAGGTTAAACACCTTAGGTTGTACCTTGACTTTAAACCACCAGGTACTGCCTTTTTTGTCACTGGGTAACCTAACCCCCCCCCAACTGAGTGCAGGTCTGTTTACTCATTAGTGTTCAGATATGCTTCACTCACACAACAGAGTAATATTTAATTTGGGTCATACTGCCAATTGCATTCTAGATTTTCTTTCTGTGACATAGTCAGTGTTCAGATATGTGGAGGCTTAAAGTCACAGATCAACCAGGTCTGTTTTCTCATTAGTGGTCAGATATGCTTCACTCACACTGAAGTTTATTAATGATGTTCATAGTTTGTTTGCA
Source organism: Neoceratodus forsteri (assembly GCA_016271365.2). Lineage (NCBI taxonomy): Eukaryota > Metazoa > Chordata > Ceratodontiformes > Ceratodontidae > Neoceratodus > Neoceratodus forsteri. Next base: position 1,662,171,210 of record CM028130.1, read on the forward strand.
GATTTAATTTCTGTGACCTACACAGTGTTCAGATATGCTTCACTCACACAACAGAGTAATAATAATGTGCATAGTTTTTTTAGACAAATGTCATTTTGCAGTTGTGTTCTGCTGTGCATGTGTGTGTGTGTGTGTGTATGTGTGTGTGTATTTGTGTGTCATTTAGAAGCCAGTGCTTGACTGCTTGTAAATAAATCTAATCATTTTGCAGCTGTGTGTGTGTGTGTGTACTTCTGATTCAATTGCTTGTGTCATGTATGGAAGACAGTGCTTGTAGACAAATCTAATAATTTTGAAGCTATGTTCTGCTGTGTATGTGTGTGTGTGTGTGTGTGTGTGTGTGTGTGTGTGTGTGTGTATCTTGGTAGAAGGCAGTACTTGACTGCTTGTAAACAAATCTAATCGTTTTGCAGCTGTGGTCATCCACTGGCTAAGTAGGCTTTGTGATTGTTTGTTTTTATGTGATCCTATCCCTACTTAGTATTTGGTTACTTTATTTATGTCTCCTATGGAGGGACTCAGAATGTGCAGGATAGTTCTGTTTAGCAAATTCAGAGAAATCACAGAGGCACCAGACTTGGACATTGGGAGGAGTTTTCCTTTAACTTCTCTCAAGCCAGAGGCAAGCCAAATAAAACACTATGGAGGAGGTTTCAATTTGCCAAAAAAGGCTATTTAAAGAGATTCTTGCTAATGGCATAATCTTCCCATCAGTGTTAGTGCTAGACATACTGCAGCTAGTTTGGCTTGAGGAAGGGTGAATATGGTCAGGACCCCCTAGCAACTGAGATGCATATGCAGCAAATAAGTCAAGATGGACTAACTTACCCTGAAACTGTTGCATATCATAGTCTGCATAATACACAAGGCTTACAGTGATGAATCTTTATGTGGTTTGGCTGGTTTGGGTTGGTGTCCTATATTTCTGCCTATACAGTGTGTGTGTGTGTGTGTGTGTGTGTGTGTGTGTGTATTGGAACAGGGAACTATATATCATTACAAACAGGCCTTGATGTTTTTGCAGGTACATTTGTTTTGCATCAGTTTTTTGAGTTCCACAAAAAAAATGGTCTTTTAAGTAATAATGTCTTTCTAGTCAAATCAATGTGTCAGTTGTTGTCTCCCTATATTTTCTAACTGAAGTGATACAGGTATACTTTTTTTCCTTTTGAATTTCATGCTGGCATTTGCAATGGCCCCTGCAAATCAATAACACTGCTTCTGTCAGTAACTGTGCTTTAACTGTTATTTGAGAAAACCATCACCTCTGATAGATTTTTTTCATTTATTTCAGCATTTTGGCCCCCCACTCCATTCATGTGACATGAAGCACAGTGCTAATTTTATACACTGACTGTCCTGTACTACACGTTGTTATCAGTAGTTGACCACACTACAATACATGGCAAAATGCTAAAAATATTCATTTTGACATTGAATACCTAACTGAATTGAAAAAATATTTTGTATTTCTTTTTATAGTTGCAGTTTTGGCCAACTGCATTTAAAATGCAGAGCAATTTGGTTCTTTCTCTTTTTCTACTTTGAATACAGCATTTTTCTGTATTGCAAAGACGCTGTTTTAGGATAAGAAGTTCAGACAATACAGATATTCATAAGTGACAAAGTAAGGTGATAATTTAGTATATCATTATTGAAAGGGGAACATTAAGATGGTTACAGTGAACACCAGACTTAGTTTTACACCACATTATGATGCAGACAGGTACAGAACAAGAAGGATCCTTCATCCTGTTAAGCTACATCTGAAGTTTAAAAGCAAAAGCAGTATTATCAAAATGTTTCAGGATTCACAAGGTCTACTTTCTGCTGTTGCCCTAAGGTATCTTCTTTGTCAAAAACATTGATGTTCCCTCTGAGGCTGTTCTTGCAACCCAGGAAAGGTAAAAATTATGAGGTATCTCCTCCCTATTCCTAGATGCAATTTCTCTCCACCCTGGGAACACCTGCCTGGCCCCTAGTGGATGGCACCTGCTTGCCCTCCTCCCCCAAACCTGTCCATCTAGATGTCCTGGTCATGCTCCTAGACAAGGTCCTGCCTCCTTCGATGCCTTGCAAGGAGGGAACATGAGCCAGAGGAAAAATAGTGCTCTCTAAATCCTATATACACACACAGGCAGCTTAGTAATGAGGCTTCAGTGGAGGACACTGTTTTTAACACCCTACCATGTTGTTTAGAAGGTAATTATACAGGTAGTCCTTTTCTCAAAGCAATATAGCTGCAAGCCACACCCCACTGCAGCCATAAGAAGGCAAATCTTTCAAAAATTCCACCTGTTTCTTTCACAGTCTGCTAAATTCACTGTTCTGCTCCTGCTATTGGGGCTTACAGCTGTCAACGCAGGCTCATAATGCACACTCTCATCTTTACCCTTCATCATAATATCACCAGCCTGTATGTCTTCCTGAAACTACTATTACATATACTGAGAATTACAGTAGCTAACTAGAATGGCAATGAAAATGATTCACAGATTAGTTCTACAGTTTTCTGGTCTAAACTTATTCTTTTTCATATACAAGGAGCTCCTTCAGCAGCCACTGCTGCAATAGGACTTTCTCCTATGAGACAGAGCTGGAAATGAGACTGAGCTGTGTGCAGCACAATGAGTTCCTGATCTCCAGCATCATTGATTGGCTGCTGGTCATGTGGCTTGTCAATGGCTTGGACAAGCTCATTGTGTGCTCCATGTAAAAAGTACTGTCATAACATCAACGCACCAAAGGGAACTTGATTTCCACTGGACCTTTGCTGATATGCAACACAGTGGATTGCAGCACATTCACCTGATGCAAATTTGGCATCATCCCCTCCTCACTTAATGACTCCCAAGCACAGATTTAGCATTCGTTTTTAAGGACACTGCTTCTCTGCACCTGAGGCAGCAGATGTAAAGTGCTGCAGCACAACCTGACAAGCAATGAGTGAGAGATAAAAACAGGTGAAAACATCAGCTCTTATCTGTAAAATAATATAGCAAACTTATGGATGTATGCATAAATGTACATATGTATATATTATTTATTTTTTTGACTTTTATATTTTATTGAAAACTTCGGAAAATCTCTTTGAGCACATGTGCTCATTTACAAAGGTTTTGTCTCAAATACATAGTCACAAACAATATTACAAGCACAATATCATGTTCAAAACACTTAAGAGAGAACAATTTCATACAGTTTTGAAAAAAATGTAGACCACTGTATAAGAAGTCACAGGATATGTACTGAGAGAAACTGAATAAGTAAGCAATAAGACATGACAGGGTGTGCATTATGGTGAAATAACCACAAACCTCAGGCATGAGGCACAGCTAGGTGCTATTAAATGCACCTGAGAAGTGCAGTTATTTCACCATAATGCATCCCTCGGAGTGTCTTATTGCTCTTATAAAATGGCATTAAAATACATGACTTAAAACAAATTAAAATAAAAAGAAAGTATTTTTAAAAGATAAAAACTGGATCTTTCATTGAAATATGCTTCCATTTGAACTCTGAATACAAAAAAAACAGACCATATTCTGGTAACTGGGGGTTAGCTGAAAACATAAAACACAATGGGCGGGATATTCAAAGGGGTTGCACATGATGCAACAGAGTTGCGCTGGTGCAACCCTGCATTGTACCTTGGTGGTATATTAAAAGGGCAGCCAGGTGCAGTCTAACCCCCGATGCACCGGGGTGCAATGTAATAGTATGTGGTACAGATGCAGGAGGTGTGCCCATGCATGTGTGGCACAACCCGATATTCAGCCCGTGATGTGTGGCACATATGCTGGTGCAACCCTGCAGTGCGCCACATGGGGAGCTCAAAGTTGAGCCCGTGAGGAGTGGTAACAACTCCTGGCCAGCCACAGGTGGGCTGCTGTAATGTAGGGCACAACACAGCAGTCACCAGCCATGGGTGGCCACCCACCAACCCAGAATACCATCCACAAGCACATGCATGTTCCTGGTAGTCCAGTGGACCCCTCCTGAGTTTCTGATGCCCCGATCATTGTAATGTTTGACTTTTCTTGGTAGTCTAGTGGCCCTCCACCCTCCCATGTCCCCGATCACTGGGATATGCCATTTTGTATGTCCCTGGTAATCTAGTGGTACCTCCCCACCCATTGCCGTGAGTGTGGTACAGCACCATATCATGATTCCCTGATGATTCAGTGGTCCCCCCTCCCACCCACACAGCACCCCTTGCCCACCCCGCTCTCTCCCCCATCATTGGTGGGTGGCTGCAACCCACCAGCATACCGCCCAGCTGCCCGCCGAATGACAGATACCATAAGGGCTATAAGGTCATTATAGAAACATAGAATTTGATGGCAGAAAAGGACTGCTTGGCCCACCTAGTTTGCCCATTTTCCTACCTAACAGATAAGCTGCAGATCCCAGTTAACCAACAGCTTACTTCCTCCTACCCCCCACTAGGACTGCCTTATGTCTGTCCCATGCATTCTTGAATTCAACCACTGTTTTTGACTCCATGACCTCCACAGGGAGGCTGTTCCATGCATCCTCAACCCTCTCTGTGAAAAAATAATTCCTCACATTACCTCTGAACTGTCCCCCCTCTATCTTCAAATTGTGCCCCCTTGTTCTTGCACATCTCTTTTTCTGAAAGATGCTACCCTCTTGGACTTTGTTGATTCCCTTGAGGTACTATACCATGACAATGGACCCCAGTGTCTTGCCTTGGCCAGTGAATGAACTCCTGGGCATGGCTAACTCCATCGCCTTGAAATGTTGAAATGTTATCTTTGTACCTGTAACCTTTTGCACTTTGTACCTTGTTAGCAGCTCTCTGTTACCATGTATTCCCTGCTGCTATTTTGTATTTTCTGTATTCATTTGCAACCATTCTGTAACCATTGTCTTTAATTACTATGTTAGTTGTTACTTTGTTCACAGTTGTCTCTGTCTTATGTATGACGTGGAACCTTTGTGAAGGAATCTTTGACTCAAAGGTGTTATCCGATATTTATCAATAAACAATAAACAAATAAACTTGAAAGTTTCTATCATGTCCCCTCTCTCCCTTCTTTCCTCAAGAGTATACATATTATATATATATATATATATATATATATATATATATATATATATATATATTCACAGTGTGGACCAACAGGCTTTCAGGGCATAGTGTACTAGACAGTCCCAAATATATCTCCTGGCAGTACTTCAGAACTAATTTTTCCTTTTTCTTAAGTAGTTTGTGACATCATGGGACTGGGGTATGAGTGAAGATTGTTCTGGGGTTGAGGGGGGTCTTGCAAAGATGTGAATCACGTTGCATGGACCAAAGGAGTGCTCCACTGTTGTTTTACTAATGCCCATACACTATACAAGACAATGGATGGGCACCAGTAAACAACAGCACTGTCTTCACTTCTTGAGGGTGTATGACAACCGTAAACCTCTCGAGCTTTGCTCTCGAGGTTTACATGGTTGTCATGACAACCTCTCAAAGTGAACAACCGTGTTGTTGTTCACTTTGCCCATCCATTATCCTCTGCATTTTTACTTTGTTTATGTGTGTAAGGAGAGTGTGATGATCTAGGAAACAACATTTAATCAATTTTTTTTATTTTTTTTATTTAAGGTAGCTTTATTTTTAGGACCCAGTTGAAGGTTTTTACAGTGTAAACATAGCAGCCATGTTTGTGATGGAAGATCGGTTCTGCTTGTAGGGAAACTGATGGGAGATAGTTCTGGTTGTAGGAGAACTGATTTGCTCATTGTGTGTTGTGGTTTAGGACCAGGATGACTGTGCATTATGCCCGAATAATGCACAGTCAACTGACTGGTTTTAACCAATTTTGATTTTTAGACCCATTTTATAAAGTAGTTTAATTTATTTGACATTTCTCCAACCTAGTTAACCCCATGAGATGTAGCATCTCATTTTCATGGTGGTCACAGGGAGGATAGTAGCAGTCAGCAAGTTAACATATTGTAGGCTTACTGTGAGTGCTGTATGTGTTTGAAGGTGTGAAAAGGTTTCATCACTAGTCACAGTTTTGCAGTCAGCATGGGTGTGATATTTACAGAGAAAGTAAAGGTGTAAGTTTTGATACTAAAGTTGGCAAAACAAATACCTCTAGGGTTCTGAAATTTAAAGTTTATTAATTTTCCAAATACAAACAGTTTGACTTGGACATGTAGAAGTAAAATACAGAAGTAAAATCCCCAAATCCCAATCCGTCCCTCCCAGCCCACCCTATTCCCTTACAAAACTTTTCTCCCCATCAAAGACCTCTACCACCCACCCCCGGTGCCCAGTACAGTTGAGTTTATATAGGTTGAATAGTCAAAATGCATCCCAGAAAATCCTTATTTTAATCATGGCAGGGCATAGAGAACATGGAGTGTTTCCCATCTCTTTCTATAGGACTTCATGTGGTTTGAGAGGCTAGACATCATCTTCTCAAGATTGTATAAATGATCTTGAACCCATTCCACATATGAGACCTGTAAAGAGTCCCTCCAATGCTTTAAAACTAATTTTTTAACAGACACGGCTATTAAAGCCATGTGATAATTTCTATTCATTAATGGAAAACCAGTAAAATCCCCTAGTAGACATACTTCTGGGATGAAGAATTCCTATAGGCTCAATAGGGGGTCACTTTTAGTTTTAATGAGGTCCCACAGAGAGGAAACTTTGCGACACTCCCAGAACATGTGGAGTAGAATACCAGTTTCTTCATTGCATCTGTTACATGTTGGGGATTCTAACGCACCCATTTTATATAATTTATATGGAGTTAGATACATTTCACTTAGTATTTGTACTTGCATCAATCAAAGCCTGTCCTGTGTAATATATTTGTGACAGTTTCCCCATATTGTAGACCATCAACAAACAGACTGTAGATATATGTTAGCCCAATAGCTAGGAATTCCATCCACTTTTGGGAATATAAAAGGAGATAGCATGTGGGGCGAAAGTGAGATCTTTACAAGTAATAATTTAGTTGTCCATATCATTCCGTCGGACAGTAGGACCAACATGCTTGATTAGCATGTGTTGGATCCGATAGATCTTAAATTCCCATTGTTGTGTAAGACCTAATTTACCTACTATCTCAGGAGTGGACAGCTAGCTAGTATCCTGGGTGTAAAAGTATTTTGCTCGACTGTGTTTCAGTTGTGGGATCCAGGTTGGAGGAATAGTTCCCCCCCCCCCACCAGAAAGTTGGGATTTTGTGAAATAGGTTGGGCCTAGTCTAAGGTATTCTGGTATCTTATTGTGGCGCAAAGTTGAGAATGAGATCTAACCAAGTATACCACTAGGGTTCTAAACAGAACATGCTACTAACAGGCAGACATGCCCAGTAAGGTACTTGGCATAAAAATGTTAAGAACTCAATCCATGGTATTGCAAATACATTCTTAAGACCCAGATGCAAAACTGCCCATTTTTTGAGGTTGGGTATGTCAGAAAAAATTAACACAATTTGTTTTCACAGTTTTATCACTGTTAGGGTATAAATTGTTTGTTTGTTTTTCTTCACATATTTTACCCATTACATTAAGATTATTGTCTATTAATAGACTGCATTTAATTGTGCATTACTTTTTATTATATTAGGGTAATTAAATAGTAGTATTTGTTAGCAGAAAAAAGACCCTAATGTTTTAGCAATAATGTATTCCTGACAAAAAAAAATCAATATATGCATTTTCCTTTTCACTGTATTTCACTCCTGAACTAAGATATAGGGTTTTAAAGTTTTTAATAAAAGTTCCTTCTCTCCAGCAACCTACACTATGGATAAATTAAACATTTTGGTATGGTGCTGGGCTGTTTAATATCAAAAATATATACTTTATACCTGTATACCTTCCTAATACATCCACAGTGTAAATCCAGTATGTAACGTCAAAAATAACCTCCATTGAAGGGATTTTAAAAAATTGCTTGTAGAAGCCATCTTTAATGACTTGAGGCATTAATTAATACCATTGGTAATAAAAGTTGTTTTAAAAACATCTAAGAGAAATAAAAGTATATGATAGGATTGGGCAAAAAACTCCCCAAATAAAAATGATATTTTTAGCAGTGATGACCATGACAGAGATATCTTAGCAAGATATCCATATCACTTTTGTCATAATGGATATGTTTTGCATTACTGTCATCATTGAGCAGTCCTCCTAAGACAGAGAAGCCAGTGCTACATTGGAACATTTGAAGGGCGAGGTGAATTTAAACGGACTAGAGGTTTTCTTTCTCCCCCAACTGTACTGTAAGCAGCTTAACCCAAGTGACTGCGGGTACCACAATGGCAATAGAAGTCCACGGTCATATAAATAACATCGGTAGTAACATAAAAATAGTGAATCGATAAAAAAAAGTTACGATGAATCAAACTATATCAGAAATATATTAATGCTGAAAAAGCTTTGTGAGGAAATTTTTGCTAACAAATACTGCTGCTTTAACGATCAGATCTGTATCAGTGGTGGGCAGCAACCATGTGTGACTCAAATGAAGAAGACAAGGCTGCAGTGTGAGATGTGGGATGAATAGTGTGTTGGATAACTATGCACAACAAGGTTACAGTGTATGGTTTGTCCCTATTGTGTATGGATTTCAATCCCGACAATGTTCTTGTGGTACAGTTCAAAGGTCATGAAAAGTTGTTTATGGTATCATTCTGATGTCACAATGGTACCATAACAACTTCTTAGCCATGATGTGCCAGTTGATTGGTTGATGACATGGCTTTCAAGAAAAATGAAGAGGAAAATGACGGTACAGTTTAGCAAGTGAGTGACTGTGGCAGCTCATACATGGATAGATGCAGATGACGCTATGGTTCTAAACTGAAACTATTCATTACCTTTCATTTATTTAAACAAAAAACAATATGGCTGTTTTATGAGAGCTGAGAGCGACAGAGAATCAGGAGAGACAGTTTCAGAGTCCAGAGCAAGTGAGAGCACTTACGGTAGTACTGAAGGTATGAGCCTGATGATAATGTCTCATGATCTTTTGTAAATTAAAATACTTGGCTCTTATGCTTTTTGAACCATACACTATATACAACAGTGTATGAATGAATCCAAGTGGCATTGCAGCAGAAACAAGTTGTGGGGTGGAGAACATCAGCTACAGGTTCATAGCCACGCTTGGCAAAGTTGGCGTGCACATGAGCACAAACTTCCAATGTCCTCAGGGGAGAAAAACAATTCTGAAAGCCCCAGTGTGAGCTTAATGATGGGAAACACTAAAACCATGGCCTAGACCCCGTACCCAGGAGGTCCTCAGGCAGGACCACACTTCGCCAGGAAAGGTCAGCTGGGGAGTTCCACCTCAGGGGCAAGCTGTGGGGATGTACTAAGATGTACAATAAAGGCTGTAGATGGCTGGGAACTGGGCTGGGTGGCAGTAACTGGATGGGAAAGCCTGCAGAGAGGGGACAGAAAATGTAAATTAAAAAAAGTCATACCATAGAAGGGTGCAACAGCATGTAACTCATTAACTTTGGGGGTTTTAGGTTTTGGGACTAAACTGTATTAGACTTAGTAGTTAGGAATTCTGGCTCAGTTAGTTACTACAGAATAATGGAGTTTGGAAGGAGAATATTAGAGATAGCTAGGAGGGAGGAAATTAAGTTGGAGTAGAGGGAGGAGTCAAGTTAGAGTTCCCCTGCAGGAAGGGAGACTATTGCAGTTCATGACTGAAGTAGAAAGAATTCTCTGCTGGATTAAAGATACAGAATTATTGGCGAAGTGATGGAGGTTTGCTTATTGGGGACAAAGCCCTTTGTGGGGTAGAATGTTAGGGAAAGGAAGAGAGATGAGTGGAAATGAAAGACACAGGGAATCAGAAACTTCAAAATGCAAGTACTGAGAAAAGAGTGCAGAACAGAAGGGAGTTTGACAGAATGACAGAATGACAGAAGTGGACAAGAGGGTATAACCTTCAGTGGGATGACTCTTGCCCTGTGCAGGAGGCTGCCATTCTGGACAGGCATTCCATAATGTACCCCTAAGCCTTCCATCACCTTATCCCACTACAGGATAGCTGATTCAGCCGCATTTGTTGTTGTGAAGAGAACTGCTGTCTTTTCACACCAATGTGAAAATGTGTCCTGCTGAACCTCTGACCAGGCTTCTGCCAAGATATAGCAAATATACTTTATGGTCAGTTTCTTTATTATATTCTGCACTGTCACGTCCTCATTTTCTGCTGCTAAGATGTGGACAGCAATATGCTGCATTAGACCAGCTTCAATGTGGTCAGTATACCCTTGCCCATTGGTTGCAGTTTAGCTGTTGTGTTCACTGGCAGAAATAGACAGCACATAACAGAATCAGCTGTTTTCAAGACTTCTGAGTCTGGCTGGGAACCAGCATCGTCACACAGGAGGAGAGCCTGAGGCAGCAAGTCAAGGGAATGTAGGCAGTGAATTTTAACAGCAGACACAAAACCCTGGAAGAACCAGTTTGTAAACATTGTTGAGGTCATGCATGTACTTCTTTGTGCATGTAAGTTACTGACAGTTGCTCCATGCTGATGTGTTTGGCGCACTGTGGAGTGTGGCTTCAGTGACCTGCCACTCACTAGTAACTTCAGTCAGTGACTGTCGTTTGAATTTGTGCAGCCCAACACTGTTAAGCATGCCTTATTTTTTTGATGCCAGCAGCCCTTTTCTGTGAACTGCTTGCCAATAAATGGCAGTTTAATTCATGTTATATATTTGTTCGAGTGAAGCTTTCAAGGGCCATGATTTCAGTCAGTTTGGCAAGTAATGGGGCTATGGATAATGTAGCAGAGGAGGGAAGCTCCCCTGCAATAGAGGACTGGTGGATACCAAGATACTGTTTGGAATGATTTAGCCAACCCTCAATGCCTGAAAAAGCATCATCTTCACCATTTGAATTGTACTGATACTGTAATAATTTTTGCTTTAGAATAGGGCCAGATATTGAGGTGCCATCAAAATACTTCTGTACATACCACAGGTAAATCATTCTATCAAGTTGAGTCTGATCATCTTTACAGCCATTTGTGGTTTTCCTTTTGTTAGGGCTGTCATTGTAGTCCATGGGGCACTGAACTCATATATTTTTTTGGGGGGTGGGTTGGGATATTACAGACAGTGGCATTCCCAATGCCATTTCATTTGTCAACCTTGACCCTTTTTCTCCACTATTGTGGATGTCCAAATTTCAGAGCCTCTGGCTAATGTCCAGCACAAAGTGTTTACATTTCACCATGTAAACAACAAAACTCTGCATAGGGCTGTTTATAAAGAATGGCTGTAGTAAGTTTTAAGGTTATTTATTTATTTAAAAATTTGGTAACCAGGAAATAGTACTTAAGCTTTCAGACAAGTCCTTCCTCAGAAGCTTATGGCAGTTATCACAACTGTCATAAGCTTCTGAGGAAGGACTTGGTTGATCCAGAAGCTTAAGTACTGTTTTCCTTTGTAACATCTATGTTGGTCCAATAGAAGGTATCAAACCATTTGTTTCTGGATCTGTTCTTACACAGACCAATATGGCAACTAATTCTGTGTGTAACCAGGAAAGGTACACTGAGCCAAGCTTGTTTCCAGGTGCGACACAGAGAAGGGGAATACAGAGAGGATATACATACAATATCTGAGAACAGTAACTGGATAATGTAAATGCACTTCAGAATACAAAATAATAGGATTAACAATAGGCAGCGTTACAGATGATAGAATAGGCTTCTTTACAGATAATTTAATATGCATCTTTACAGATGAGAGAAGCACATGCAATAATACGTGTAAAGCAGCAACAGATATATCACGCAGTAAACATGGACACTCATTAGAGAGTCAAAAAAAGTGTTCAGAGCCTGTTGGGGTAAGAGACAGTACAGTCAGTGAGGGAAGAGTGACCATTGGGAAGTCAAAGGCAATATTGGCACTTAGAGCACAGTTAGATAGGTGGCTAATCTGCGGGGGACATGACCCAATTTAGGATAATCTGGAGTTTCCTAAAACAGGAGTTTGTAAAGTCAGGGTTATACTGTATTGCCCACCTTACTTTATTTAAAATTGTTAATATTGCTTCTTCTTTTCTCTACTTCAATTCATCTCTTTGTCCTTTAACCTATTTAGTTGTACTTCCCCAATACTGAAGGGTCCTGAAGAAAGAAATCCCAGTTCACTGATAATCACTGTTTCCAGAAATTGCCATGCACAATTTATAGCTGAACAACTGTGCTTGTGTGTACTTGGTTTTTGTGTGACTATATAAATATTGATTTTATGCAATAATATTTACTCTATGTGCTAATTATATCTTGTGCTCTGTTACTAATAAAACTTATGTGGAAACTTTGTAATTTTGTATTTTTTCACTATGGAAACCATTGAACATGAGCATCTGCCCAATGGTCTCTCTGAATGCTAAATAAACATGTGATGATAACGCGGATAACAATGACAATAATGATGATGATGATGATGATGATGGATATGGATATGATTCTGTTTGTATTAGTGTTGCTGCATGTGTGTTTGTACAGTATGTGTTTGTGTCACAAGGTGACTGTGGAAGTAAATTGGCTGCAGCCAACTGTTTTTATTTGACTTTTGGGAAATGTATTTATTTTAATCATTTAATTTTTGTTGACTGGAAAAGGATAACTAGACAACTCTGCCTATTTTTAGCATTGTCCCAGGGTGGGGGTGGTGGACAATACAGGCGCAAAGTGACACATTGAATCAGGTTAAGTTGTTGGTGGTATTTTTAGTGAATGGGAAACATTTGGCCAGGACACCAGATAAATTCTACTACTCTCCACTAGGGGGAATCTCTGGCCATCAAAGGATGGCTGGCTCAGTTGTTGAGTAAGTTGGAATGGAGCAGGATGTGAGCTTGTGTGCTGCTCTGATGTTGGATCAGAACGATAGAGTCTTGGGTTTGGATGGAGTTGGAGAGAGAGCTCTCCCTTTTGAAAAAGAAGAATTGATCATCACTAAAGAAAACCCTGCTGGAGGTCTGATTGTGCAAGATGCAGTCATTATGGAACCAGAGTTCGCTGCAAGAGATGGTTGTTTCTCTAATGTGTCAAAAGATATTCTTGATTCCTTGTACCCAGAGCCAAATGAAGATGTGGCTAGTTCTGCAATAAGCGACTCAGTAGATGGAGGTGTCACTTGTTCAAACAAAACCACTGCAAGCCAGAAGCAGCATATGGGAGACATGGATTTGAATGCAGAAGTTCCCCAAGGTTGTACTACAATGCAACATGTGCGATGACAGTTTGGACTACAGCAGGCACCTACAGACTTTCTGGATATGGACAGGTCTGCAGAAAATGCTCTTTGTAAGCCCAGTTGGAAAAAACCTGCAGCAGAACAATGGATTCCCAACCCTGATTGGGGAGAAGATCTCATACCTGGGTTTAAAACTGGTCACCAGACAATGAAATCCCTGAGCTCAGGTAATAAACTAATAGAAAAGATGCCTCTAATACTAAAACTACACAGAAGATAGATAATGGATCTTTGGCCTATGCAGAGCCAGGCCCATCTAGAGGGAAAGAGAGGGAAGGGGGACGAATCATTTGAAAATGCTGATAATATGTCTTTTTCAGGGACTGCTCAGTCTGGGCAACAGGGTCATAGAAGAGTGCCTATGGCTGACTTTTTTAAAAACAAGCTTGAGTAAGCTCCCAGAAGGAATGCAGTTAGATTACGGTATAAAGGAGGACTTTCTGTTGACCCTGACAGATACTAGGTAGCAAAACAATTTTTGAAGGGATCGTTGCATTTTACTCCATCTGAAATATATGCTCTCATACATATATACGGGGAAGACTCATTTGATATTAGTTTTAAATGCAATGCAGGGTTGGAAAAATTCTGGGAGAAATATAACATTTTAAAAACCACTCCAGTGTGGTCCCCTTTCTATGCCATTCCCCTTACTAAACCACAGATGAGGCACATTACCATAATGTTTAGAAATGAAGGGGTTAATGTAAGTGACATTTATCACTGGTTACAGAATTGCTGTAGTGTTTTGGGCCCCCCAGAGGCCATTATTGATTCAGAGGGACTTTGGACAGGAGGGTGGAGGTTTAAAGTTAAATTATTTCAGCTCAATTCAAAAATCATTCATCTCCCTAATAGCTTCTTTCTAGGAAAAGACAGAGGGGTGCTGTTTTATGGAGGACAACCAAGAGCATGCTATAAATGTGGTACAAAAACCCATTTAAGTAGCTCTTGTGATATGCTAAAATGTTCCCTTTGTGGGGGTCATGGACATTCTGTTGACTTATGTGAAAATATTTTCCAGTGCAGTCTCTGTGATGAGAAGGGCGATGCCTTTCACCAATGTCCCAGGGCAAAAAGGAACAGAACCAAGGGGTGGGACCAGGATGACTTAGTGGATAAGGCTCAGGAAAGGAGGAAAGATTTTTTTTCTGACGGGCCAGCTAGAAATCAGGTGGAAGGAGATACGCAGCAAGATACAGTATCTTTGGTAGTAGATCAGGTAGACGGGGAACAACAGGTTTCTGAGCCCAGTGATAGAGGTTTTTTGAATCAAAATGAAGTCACACCAGCTGGAGCTTCTAAACAAATGAAAACAGCTCTTACTTCTGTAGAAGAAAACAACACTTCTACCGTGCCCTCACCCCCTTTTGAAACAATCAAATCGGGTAGAAGGTTCACAAGGGCATCTTTAAAATGTCATAAAAATCATCCCCTCTCTACAGAAAATCCATTTACCCCACTACAAGAGGAAATAGGGAATTCTGATCTTGAATCAGACACTTCTCATCGTTCTGACATGGTTACAGAAGATGAGGACAGCAGGGCCACTGAACTAGCTAAAGAAAAAAAGGAAAAAGGAAAAAAAGGAAAAAGCAAAATGTAATCATTTTGGGGGACTTTAACCTTATTTCCACATTGACATGACCTCTCTCCATATTTCCTCCTTTAACACCTGTAGTCTTAAACACTACAAGAAAAAGCTAGCAGTTTTGGCTTTTCTGGGTGACTTACAAACAGACATTGTCTTTATCCAGGAAAAAGGTTATCATCTTTAAGAGAAATTGAACAACTCAAATAAAGTTGGACCTGGGGTCCTTCTTTTTGGACCTTTGGCACTGATGTGTCTGATGGATTGGGAATTTTGTTTAAAAATACTAATTTTTAGTTATCCAGACTGATAGATATCAAACCTGACAGGGCTTTAGCCTTGGATGCTTCATACAGGGAGTTTTCTTTCCATCTTATTAATGTATATGTGCCCCAAACTAAATCCTTTCGAATAGAACTATTTGAAGATATTAAACCATATTTATATACAAGAAAGCACATCATATATGGCAGAGATTTTAATGTCAGTTTGGATCTTAAATATTCTGGGATACACTTTAAAAAAGTCTATTGCAATGTGCATGCACTAAAGCAAATAATCTTAGACACTAATTTAGCAGATGCCTATAGATCTATTAAAAAAGATGGTGGAGCTACTTATTTTAGACATATATATTCTTCACGTATAGATTTCTTTTTTACCTCTGCACATATTAAACCCCATCAGATTTTGACAAAGCCCACTGAATTCTCTGACCACCATATTCTTCTTGGTGCATTTAGTCTTGCTGATATTCCTCCAAAAATCCACTCTCATATACAGTGATGGAGATTAAATATATCCTTATTAGAGATCCCTGAACACCTAAATAAGCTAGAGTTGTTTTTTCGAGGCAAGAAATTCTACCTTATGTTTCTACAATAATTTATGGGATTGGTGGGTAGACCCTAAGAAAGATTTAAGGTCATTACTTATTTCTTTTGGATGGAAAATGGCTAATACCAATTATCTTAATTATCTACATCACAGGGATCAGTTATACAAATTAATGTCTTTCCCTCCAAGAGACCTTATAAAATACAAATCACAATTGTTTGAAATTAAAAAACAAATGAAAATGTTTCAATATGACAGAACAAAGTCATTAGAAATGGAAATGCATTTTGGAACAAATAATCAGCCATCATCAGATCCTTATAAAGCCTGTAAACAGAGGTTAGAGAAAACTTTAATGTCAGGGCTATATAAAGCAGATGGTTCATACACAGACATGGATCTAAGTATGCCATCCATAGTACAATGACATCTTACAGAAGCCTTGTCTAATAAACATTTGCATAAATGTTCTGTAACAGAAATTTGAACAGCACCAAGCCCTCATATTGAGATCTCTGCAGGTCAATCCCTCACATCACCAATTACTTCTGATGAAGTTTGTGAAGTAATAAAAACTTTAAAAACAGGGACTTCTCCTGGCATGGATGGGATATCTAATGAATTTTATAAGAAATTTGTGTCCCACATGAGTTTTTTTCTCTCCCTAGTGTTTTATTTTCTCTTGAATAACAGCTCAGATTACAAAGATTTTAGCACTGCCATTATTTACTATATTTTCAAAAAAGGAGATAGAAAGTTTCTGTCTAACTGGAGGCTAATCAGCATTCTGAATAGTGATTACAAAATATTAGCAAAAATGCTGAATAACAGACTGTTAAAAGCTGCTGAAAAAGTTATAGATGTGTCCCTGACCTGTGCTATCCCTAATCAAAGGATACAACACATTTTTATTTTATTTTAAGGGAATTATTTGAAGCAGAAACATTATCAGGGTATGTAGTTGCCCTAGATCAAGCCAGTGCCTTTAATCAGGTAGAACACCACTACCTTTTTGGTGTAATGGGGAAATATGGTATACTATACTAGTTTTTAAATTGGTTAAATAAACTGCATGTTAATGCTAGTATTATTCCTACACTTAACGGGCTGTACGGTGTGGACATATTGTACCATTTTTGAAAGGTGTTAGGCAGGGATATCCCTTAACTCCCTTACTTTACACATTTGCACTAGACCCAGTTATACACCAGATTAAATGGGATAGACAAATAATAGGACTATCCCCTTCCCCTTTTCTAACTCCGGAGAAAATTATAGCATATGCTGACAATGTCACTATTTTAGCCCAAAATGTTGATTCTGTTAAAAGAGCTATCCAAAATTTTAATGACTGTGCCCAATTCTCAGGCACCAAGATAAATAAAGAGAAAAGCATAATTATTGCTATGGGCCAGCCAGACCCTGCACCTAAAGAGATTTGAAACATAGCTATTTCCACTTTGTCAAAAAAAAATTGGGAATCTGATTTGGAAAGGATGATATGGCTACAGTAAATTGGAGCAAACAGTTAGAACTAGCAGAAAACAAGGTAAATATTTGGAAAATGTGGAAGATTTGGAAAAGGAAGAGAGTGCCAGTTATTAAAAAATTCCTATTACCTATGTTTCTTTATTCAAGTTATATTTACCCCCCCGCCCCAGGTACATTTAGAGAAAAGGTTATTTAGTTTATTTTTTTCAAATGCTGTAGGGCAACAGATTAAATCCTGTGAAATGTGAGGTTACTTACTTGCCAATTAAAAAAGGTGGACTTAACATGGTTAACCCTATTGTTTTCTTTCAAGCCATCTTCATTTTTAATTCACTTATCTGGGCATGGGAATTAGGACAGTGTCCATGGCAGCAATGAATACAACATTTATTTCAGAAATACTTCCAAAGATGGGACAATTTACCTCCTAAAATATTGGCCCAATTTTCTGTTCCAACTTATGCCATCTCGACTATAAAAAAAATTACGATATTGGAAAATAACTAAACAGGTTCTTATCTCGTGAAACAGGAAAAGCTTTTATAATCTTATAGTAGTTGATGTTTCACATATGATCCTTATATTCCCAGAGTGCTCCCCCAACAGAATGTCCTGGGCAATTCACAAATTGACTGATTCTCGACTTCCAGTACATATCTGGAACATAGTATGGATTTGTTTATATGGGAAGTTAGGAGTGCGTGGTAACTTGAAATATAAACTGATCGCCGATAGATATTGTCCCAAACTTAGAAGTGCCAATGTGAAGGAACGTATGGCACACTTTTTCTTAGAATGTCCTGAAAGCAAAATTTTCTGGCAGGATGCAGCAAACAAGTGGAATATACCTTTTCTGAATTTAGTTATATATAACACATTAATTTTAGGAGATTATACTGGTAGCTGGAGGAAGTTTCATCAAAGTACTTTAAATTTTTTTTGCCCTAATTCGATATTATTTATTGCAAGCAAGATGTCAGTACATTCTTCAACAACAACATACTTTGAACAGTATAATAATATCAAAGATAGAGACTGAATTATTGAAGGTTAAAGAAAAAGATGTACAATGATTTCCACAAGATAAAGTACTTCAGTTGTGGAAGAAATTTAATTTTATAAGCTAAGCTTTGGAAAAGTTATTTCTAATGATATCTAGAAGGAAAAATGTCTGTATAATAGGATCTCAAATGTTTTATTTCTTTAAACCCTCTTTTGAGTATGATTGTATTTTCTGTTATGTTTTTGATTTATTTCCTGTATTTTTGATGTGATGCTATGTTTCCTTTTTGCTCAATAAAAATTGCCCTACTTTTACAGGAGGGGAGCTGTGGTCCATCTTGGCAGTCTGCCAAGATGGCAGAAAGACTGCTGACTGGTGTGGAGTAGGACAACCTAATAGAGATGAATATCCCAGGGAATAATGGAGACATGTGTGTGGAGAATGAAAAGGAACTGACAGAAAACCTGCTGCAAAATGTTGGTTAGAAACAACAACAAATTACTGTCCAGGAAATGATAGAAGTCACACCTAATCTACCTAGTGATAGGGATTCCTCTCAGGAAGGAAATTTACTGAACTGTGAGGTGGAAACTACAACTGTTAATATGCCAGAAAAAGAAATGAATCTTAGGAAACAATTTGAGGGAGAGGAAC
Source organism: Neoceratodus forsteri (assembly GCA_016271365.2). Lineage (NCBI taxonomy): Eukaryota > Metazoa > Chordata > Ceratodontiformes > Ceratodontidae > Neoceratodus > Neoceratodus forsteri. The sequence goes on from CM028130.1 coordinate 1,662,190,078, forward strand.
AGCTGTACTTTCTTAGAAAAGCTCAATTTGAGTCACAGCTCAGACTGCTGCGAAGTGACAAACTGAAAATATCTGTCACAATCACTCAGCTGGAGTGAGGTAACACACAAGCATCAAAAGGAAAACTGACAAGCTGGGAGAAGATAGTAGAGAATGCTGAACGCTCTACTTACCGAGATAGGGTAGAAAGCAGCAAGCAGACAACATTATCCACAGAATCAGCATCAGGATGGCAAAAACAAGTACAGCTCAACTCAGCCTAAGACACACTGTGGAACAAAGGCAGCAGGAGGGACAGGAGCAAGAACAAAATTGATCAGTTTCAAATGCCTTGGAAGCGGCGGCTGGCAACAAAATCAGAATACAGGTCAGGTGGGAGTCAGGGAGTACCCCGATTACTATGCCTCAGATAAAACAAAATATGAACAAAGAAAATGCTGGGGAAAATAAAAATATAGAGCTGGATCTCCCACCTGAACTACAACTAACTCAAAATCCAGAACTACAGCTTACAGCAAACAAAGCTATAAATCAAGCATCAGGGGGATGCCCCATACAATCTGATAATTCAATGCAGAGGCCTCTTAACATAATTAACAAAACAGCGCCTAAAACGTTTGTGTCTCTATTTAAAACCCCTCTTTATCCAGTTAAAAGACATAACGCAGTAGATCTTACTTACATTGAGGGCATGGCGGATCCACCAGATAGACAGTTTGTAGCAAGGACCTTACTAAAAGAATCCATGATTTTTTTTCTACAGAGATATATGCATTGATCCACATATCAGGGGAGGTAACCTTTGATGTGAGTTTTAAAACTCTGAATGGTTTGGAACGCTTCTGGATTAAGTACAATGCTTTGAAAAAATCTTGTTTATGGGCTCTTTTTCTTGTGACTTCTTTAACTAGGCCCACACAAAAAACTATAACTGTTTTATTTAGAAACAAAGGAGTCAGCATGCATGACTTAACTATCTGGCTGAACTATTAGACCAGTGATACAGGGGTGGAAAGGCCCTCTGATACACCTAAAAAGAGGGATCAGACATGGCAGTCCATTAAACCCCATCCTGTATGATTTCTTTATAGATCCACTATTAAGGAAAATAAATAAATCTGAGTAAGTAAAAGCCATAGTAATAGACACGTTGTTAATTTCATACAAAATCATCACTTATGCAGATGATATAAATATAATTGTACAGGATGAGAAATCTATTCATAAAGCCTTGGAAATTTGTGATACATTTGGCAAAATGTCAGGAGTATCTCTAAACTTAGTTAAGTGCACAGGACAGAGATTAAATTACTGGTTAAATTGGCAGGGAAACATAAAAGGAACTGAAATAGCAACAGCGCAATAAAAAATTTGAGAATATTTTATGGAAATGAGCATTTAGATAAATTTAACTGGGATGAGAAAATCAATATAGGAAAACAGAAAATTGCACAATGGAATAGGTGGAAACCAAGTAAAATAAGAGAATCCATTTGATTAAAACATATCTAATGCCAGTTTTTCTATACATTAGCTGCATCTTTCCACCCCCAAAAGAACTGGAAACAACATAACTTAGTTTGTTTTTCCAGGCTTGTTTGGGTAGCAGGATGAATCCTTTAAAAAGAGAAATATTATATTTACCAACCAAGAGGGGAGGGTTGAACATGCCAAACCCAATTTTATTTTTTAATAGTTGTTTTCCTTCAGAATAACATAAAACTACTAATAACAAATACATATATGGGTTGGGTATCTCTTCTTGCACCAAAATGTACACAGTGGTTAAAAATGTGGGAAACACAGCCTCTTAGAGTGATCAAGAAATCAGCCATAATTCTAGAATGTATAAGACATACATTTCTGAGAATGAAACAATGGGGTATCACAAAAGAACAGATAATGAACCTGCTTAGAAAACAATTATATTTTTTATATATTAGAGACTACTTGTTCTGTGGAAGAGATTTTTACAAAATGTCTCATAAATGTTAGGAACTCATTAACTGCATTTCTAAACAATAAGCGTATACCAGAATACATATGGGACTTTCACTGGTTGGCATGCCACAAAACAATTAATGTAAAATGAAATCAGAAATATAAACCACAACAAGAAAGGATTTATAATAACTGGTGATCCTTGTTATCAACCCGTTTTCAAGTACTGTAAAAAGTCGTATCAACCCGCAGGTTGATACGAAAAAAGTCATATCAACCCGTGGGTTGATACGACTTTTACAGCCTCGCGCCAAGAAGCCTACAGCACTCGCATTCCAGAGTAAACAGATTCAAAATAATATCGTAACTTACAGATCCAAATGAGAACTTAATAATTTTAAATGAACAGAGCAGGTTTGCACTTAAAACACATCCCTTCCCTTCGATTCTGTAGCTTACCCTCCAGTTTAGATCTGTATTTGTGCAGCATTTATTTAAGATATTTTAAGATCACTTCGTAAAATCACCATGGAGACCCGTGGTAACGCTTCTACTTCCTTACTGGTAAACTGCAGCCCCTCACGGCTACCGTTATGTGATGTCAGCATGGGGCGTGCCTGCAACTAAAATGAGCCGTTGTCTCTTATCCTCGTAGTATTGTTCTAAGAATTTTTTTAGTACCAGTTATTATATAAAATAAAACATATGTAGGGGTAGTAATGGAGTTTTTTTTAACACCCTCGTTGTGTGATAATAGTAAAACCTCTCGAGCTTCACTCTCCAGGTTTACATATTATCACACAACTTGGGTGTGTAAAAAAACTCCATATCAACTCCCTACATATGCATTATTCTCTATGTAGCAGGTTTACTTGCATACATGTAGAAGATACCATAACTCATCTGTTGTTTCAATGCTCTTTTATTTCAGGCCTTTGGACTTTTATGGCAGTGCAATGGGGATAAACTACCTTTAGTACCAAAACTTTTAAAAATTGTATGTATGGAGTATTTGAAAGTAAATGGCAGAAATGGCACATAAGTACTGTACAAGTAATGATGGTAATCTTTAAATGGAATATCTGGTCCATGAGATGCAACTTTGTGCTGCAACAAAGAATTAGAATTGCTGAATAAGATTACATTAAATCTGAAAAATCTCTGTGGGAGACAGCAAAAACCTTGACAAGAAGAAAATTGTTAGAATACTAGATGGGGCTCCCATGGATTACAGATAATGATTTCCCTATAACATAGGAAGGTATTTTCGATTATGATTTTGATTAATTTAAAAGGTTTTATTAATAGTCAGGGAAATGAAATATGGAAACATATCTGAAATGACAATTTTTTAAATATTGTATAATTATGAATATGGAGAGATTGATTGTTATGTACTTTGATGGGAAGCCTTTATGTTGTCTCAATAAAAACTTCCCCAACTCTTGGAAGGGGGCGTTGTTGGCCCTAGTTGTTCCAAGATGATGGATTTGGAGGAGAAGGAGGTGGATGCTCTACAGGAGAAGGTGAATGGATTACCATGTCCCTTTGAAAGACAAACTGTGGAAGTGGATGAGGATGATTTTGATAGCTCAGTGGATGAGGAGGATGATTCTAGATTTGCAACACCCCTGTTGCAGGATGAGACAGAGAAGCTTTCGGATACTACTGATATTGCAGCTGCTGCTGCACAGTTGGAAAAAGACATTGATGAACGTCGAACAGTATTGCTTACAATGTTGGCAGAAGATGAAGAAAAATATAAGAAAAGCGAAACTGCCTTATTTAAAAGGCAACTGGAGGTTCAACAAATAGAGGAAAACCTGCCTGCTCAAAGGTTAGTGATGGAACAGACCATACAAACTGTAAACCTGCAAAAGGTTAATATAGCAAAAAGTACTTCTCAATTAGTAGCTGCACAATTTGGTTTGGCACAAACATGTACCCTGCAGGAGGACTGGTTCCTGGACAGAGAGCTTGGGGAGACTGGGTGGTTGCAGGACCAAAATGGGACATGGACTCCAGATCCTCCTTATGAGGATTCCCATGAAATAAAGCACCGGCAATTGAAAAATCCAGGGTGAACTCTGATGGGTCTCCAAATCTAAAATCCCTGAAAAGTAAAAAAACATGCTGTGGTACCAACACAAATGGAGCTTTCTCCCAGTACAGAAGCGAGCGATAGTCCCAATTGTACTGTGCTATCTGTTAACAAGGATGCCTCAGACTGCAAGGTTATGGTGGATAACAATAGTAAAAAACAGAATCTGACAGTTACACAAGGGGGGAGAAGGCCTGAAAACTGAGAGACACCTGAAATCGGCATCAGGGACTTGGGGTCAGATGGAAATGACCGAGATGTCCAGAACATGAATAACGGCCCAGGAATACAGCACTGAGAACAGTTGGAGCAACGTTAGGTCAGAACTACATAAAATACAAGTGAGGGTGTCCGAGGGCAGAATGGAGACATACAGCAGTTACCGGGGGTTAGACAAAATTTAAATCCTATGGTCCCAGAGTTTAAATTGCAGGGTGAGGAGAATATGAATGAAGAAACACATATTCAAGTATTCAAGGAGGAGTCCCTGAAGAAAGAGGGATCTGTGCCATATGTTCTTAAATCTACAAACTTGCAAAGGCAGCCAAACAAGGGGGCTTCTGCAATGGGAGAGCAGACACCTACAAGAGAGCAGCAGTCAACAGGAGGGTCAGCACCCCCTCAGACCAAGGGTTGTGGACCTTTTTAATAAATCTGGATCAACTCCATGAAGAAACGCGGTGCATCTTTGTTATAAAGGGGGTCTATAGATGCACCAGGATAGACAGCATGTGGGCAAGAATTTTTAAAAAAACTCTCTTGGATTCACTGCACAAGATATCTATGCCCTGATATGTGTATCAGGAGAGGACAATTATGACATCAGCTTCAGAACACCGGCTGGGCTTGAAAGGTTTTGGATATTGTATAACCAATGTCGGTTTGCCCAGCTGTGGACACCCTTCTACACCATCCCTCTTTCAAAACCCTAATAAAGATGGTAACAGTGATGTTTTGGAATGAAAGTATAAACATCTGTGACATACATCACTGATTACAGCAGCTGTGTGAGGTGTTAAGTGCCCTGAAGCACTTTTAGACTCAGAAGCCTTCTGGACTGGTAACTGGTGACTTCAAATAAAGTTAAGATAAACTGTGGAAGGAATTGCCCATATCCCAAACAACTTCTTTCTAGGCAAAGATCGAGGGGTGTGCTTCTACTCAGGCCAACCAAAGGCTTGTTGTAATTGTGGGTCCTGTACGCACTTGTCAAATGTGTGTGATAAACTGAGATGTGGCATCTGCTGAGAATTTAACCACACTAGTTCCCAGTGCACAAACTTTGCAAAGTGTAATCTTTGTGATGATCATGGACACATATTCCAAGAATGACCTTGGGCAGCCAGAAACAAGTCAAGTACTGTAGATCCTGACCATCTAATTTCTAGGGCACAAAAAGAGGTTACTACTTCTGACCCAGAGCCCACTGCCCAGAACCAGCAATCACCTGGAAGAAGGAGTGATTCTGATGAGGACCTGGATCCTATTTCTCAAATGGGGACAAAAGAGGATGAGACAATATCCCCCCCAATACCAAAGCAGGTACCTGAAGCATCACAAACAGGGGAGGTGAGGGGAGGATAATCAGGGGAGGATAGCAGAGATTAATCTTTGCAGGAAGAGTTAGAGGCAGCATCCATTCCCCCCCAGCAGGAAACTTGGTCTCAGCCTGAAACATGATGGAGGAGTAGGAAATTGGCTAAAGCTGAAGCAACAGCGGAGGAGACGGAAACTGAAAATCCCTTTTCAATACTGGCTCCAAAAAACTGAGGAGATGCTGAGCATGAAGAGGGCATATCAAATGGGTCCTCTCAATCCGGGACTTTGGACTAACCAGCAGAGGATAAGAAAAAGGAAAAAAGACAAAAAGAAAAAAAGCCATAAAAAAACTTCATGAGGGTTTTAGGGGATGATCTTGGGGGTAATCAATGCTAACATATTACTTATTTTTCAGTAGGTTCCTCTAACATACACAGTATTAGAAATATAAGGAAGCAATTAGCATTTTTTCTTTGCTTCATAAATTAAAATATGAGGTACTTTTTCTGCAGGAAACCTGGATGAGTTCATATACTGGTTTGTTAGGTACAAAAAAACAACTGGATTTGGGGCCCTTCCTATTAGTCTTTTGGACAGGACCAGGCTGATGGGGTGGGTATCTTGTTTTCAGGTCATAAATTTAAATTACAAAAATTAGTAGAAATCATACCTGGGAGAGCTTTGTTAATAGACAGGATATGGCAAAATGTTCCATTTAGATTTATGACTGTATACGCCCCCCCAGACAAAGGCTGATGGATTGGCACTATTCAAGTTAATACAACCTTTTTAGCAACAGAAAGAGCCATTGTAATGGGAGGGGATTTTAACTGCACCCTAGAGACAGTTAGCAGAAGACTTATGGTGGAAGGGAAGGTATACAATGATTCCATAGTTTTCCAGACATTAATTAATACGGCTGATCTACTGGATGTATCCATTTTTGCTACTCCACTAGTGACACATACTTTTGTGAAAAACAATCTCACATCTAAAATCGACTACATTTTCATTTCTAAACAACTGTCTAGGAGATCAACCAGAGGCTTGCCTTTAGAATTTGCAGATCATTTATTGGTACATTCTACTATTTTGACACAAGCGGTACTTCCAATGGTCACCACTAGATGGAGACTCAGTGCCTCTATTCTTAAAGATCAAATAGGTATAATATCGCATCAATATTTTTAGCAAGGGTTTCAGTAATGAGTTTATATGAAGATTTGGGACTTTGGTAGATAGAGACTAAACAGGATTTGACGGCTTGGTTCCAATGCTATGGGAAAAATTTGTCAAATGAGAGATTTTTATCACTACCTTAAATTAAGGACACAGTTTTCAAAATTATTATCATTAACATATACTTCAAATCTGGATTATGCAGGACAAATTACAGTTTTAAAAAAGAAAGTGGGGGAATTAAGTATAATAGGTCCACATCTTTACAGACTGAACTTTCTTATGGAACACAAAAAAACCTGTATGGAGATCCTTGTGAGGCTTGCAAGGAAAGAAGAATTAATTCTTGTATACTAGAACTTCAGAATTCAAAGGGGAACATAGTAGGGACTCCGCTGGAAATTAGGCAGGAAGTGGAAAATTTCTTACAAAACTTATATTTTCCATGGGACGTAGATAAAACACGGGTGACTAATTATTTAGCCAAAATAGTGGTGCCAGGTTTACAGTAGATACGGAGGAAAAAGAAACGTTAATGGAAGATATATCTCCACAGGAAATACAATAAATTATTAAATCTTTAAAAGATGATGCATCTCCTGGGAGGGATGGGATTTAGAATTCCTTTTATATAACATATGGAGATTTGGTCGCTCCCTGTTTTGCCAAAGTTTTAAAATACTGGATAACGCAGAAAGTGATACATCCACATTTTCAAAAGGCTTGATAATAATGTTACATAAAAAAGGGACAAAAGAATTATAGACAACTGGAGACCAATTTGTCTTTTAAATTTGGATTTCAAGATTTTGACGGGTATATTGCAGAAAAGGCTGAGGAGGGTGGCACCTAACTGAATACATCCAGTACAGATCTGTTCAATTAATGGAAGGAAAATCAAGGAAAACCTTTCCATAATCAGAGACATGGTTGATTACAGTAATAGATGAGGGCACCCGGGATATGTGGCCTCACTTGATCAGCATAAAGCCTTTGACAAAGTCAGTCATAAATTTTTATTTGCAATACTTAAGTTTTATGATAGTCCAGACTCTTTTATAGGGGTTTTGAAATTGGTTTACAGACAAGCTATGGTTACACAACTGATTGCAGGTAAAGAAGGGAAATGGATACCGATTCAGTCAGGGGTCAGACAAGGGTGCCCCCTGAGCCCGTTGCTGTATACTTTTGTGCTGGACCCCCTATTTAGAAGAATATTATTAAATAAAAAAGTACAAATTGATTTTAGGGGAATATAGGTCTCTGGAAATTAAACTAATGGCTTACACCGATGATTTATGTGTTTTTCTTAGAAATGAAGAGAGCATTTTAGAATTGATACAGGAAACAGACATTTGGTACCCTTTCTGGGGACTGTTTAAACTTACAGAAATGCAGAGGACTTCAGGTAGGAAAAAAGGATGTGGGGGCTCTTCAGGTAGAAGGAATCATTGTTCAAATGACCCTATTAAAATATTAGGGGTATGATTTGGGAAGGGGGATATGGCTAGTAGAAATTGGGAAAATAGCCTCATGACCTGTGAAACCAAAGTTAATAGATGGAAAAGTTGGAAATTCTCAAAACTAAAAAGAGTTTACAATTTCTGGTACCCTGTTTTCTGTGTATCAGTACTGCATGCCCATTACCTCTAAAATGGGAAACAAAACTACTAAGACCATTTCTTTCAAATGCTTTGGGGTTCCTGGCTGAATCTGGTTAAACAGGAAATTACATATCTTCCGAAGAACAGAGGTGGTTTAAATATGATTAACCCAATGTTTTTCTTCATTCCATTTTTTGGTCTGGGTCCTTTCAGGTGGTGGTGAAAGACACAGATTCAGTAGTTAAGACACGGCTGATTAATAACCTGGGAACTGTTTTGGAAATATGGGGTGAATTGCCTGTGTGGTTTAACCACAAATGGCAGATCTCTGAGTGTTATAGACCCTCGCTACAGAAATTGCATAAATGGGGGGTTTGTAGATCACATTTACAGGGTAAAACAAGGAAAGCTTTGTGTAACCAAATTCTGGACTCCATAGGACCAAATATGGCAGATTTCAAGGGTTGCCCTCTTTCTGAAAGGGCTCTAGTAGTTAATCAACTTATGAACAAAAGGACACCACTTAGGATGTGGGATGTTTTATGGTTGGTGTCACATGGGAGGTTAGGGGTCAAGGGAAACAACAAACACAAGACTTTGAATGAAAGAAACTGCCTATACCCTGAATGTGAGAACCAAACAGAGACAATGGATCATTTTCTCTTGGTATGTCCTTATTCCAGGGGTTTATGGAATTTCCTATCAAATAGATGGTGTTTAACTTTGCTAAAACACTTGCATATGAACAATTGGCTTTAGGGAATTATTCAAGCCTTGTGGCCGGTGGGACGGATACTACTTTGAATGTTTTTTTAGGATTTTAATATTTTATCTGTGGCAAGCTAGGAATCAATTAATTTTCCAACCAGAGAAAATGCCTTATCTTTCTATATGTAGACTGTGAAGCTGCTTTGAGAAAGGTATATATGGTGGATGCATGACTGTACCTTAAGAAATGGGTACAGGCTTGGTGCAAAGGTTTTCTTTTTTCTCAAAAATATAGTTAGTTTTATAAAATGAAATATGTCAGATGGGAATAATGGCTTTAGGATTTTTTTATGATTTAAGTGTGATAAAACACTTTTCTTAGTTGAGCTTTAAAATAAGTATTTGATTTTCTTTTTTTTTCTTTTCTCATGTTTACTGTGGGGAATACTGAATTGATTTTTGTATATATTTTTGTAATGTCTTTTACTTTGTGTGATGTAACACGATTGTTTTATTTATGATTTGACAGTTGTTCAATACAAAATTCCCCTACTCTTTCTGCAGGGGGTGCTATTGCTCTGCAGGAGGATTGGAGAGCCCAGTAGAGCCTTTACCATAGAGTAAGAAGGAGCTATGAAGGAGCTACGGGCTGTGCATCCTGAAACCTGAACAACTGACCCTGAACCTACTACAAACAAACCTATGGATTTTTCTGATAATGAATTAGGCTTTTCACAGTTCACCCAGCATGAATCATATGTGAGTACCTGCAGTTCTGTTCAGGAAAAGCAACCGTTGTTAAGAGACTTGGAAATTGCCTCAAACTCTGCATATGATGTGGAGCTGCATGAAAAACACAGAAAAATGCTTTCGTTGCAATTGTGAGAAGAAGAGAGGAGGTTAGCGATAGCCAGAAAGAAAACTGACAGCACTCAGAGCTGCTTGACAATGTCTGTGGAACCAGGAGCATTACTCAGTGACCACCAGTGAATGTACTTGTAAATCCAGCTTCTGGGCCCCTCCACTCCAACGACAGGAGTGACAGGAGCTGTTTCTACTACCTGGTCCCCTGAAAAAGCTTTACAGGGTGCCTGCTGGGTTCAGATGATGGCAGGGGAATGGATTGCCGATGATGAGGATGAGGCAGTACAGCAGTACAGAGCCTCTCAAAGGGAACAGCCAATGTCAAATGAGCAGCAGCTTACTGAGCCTCTGAATGAAAATCAAACTTCTGCTGCTGAGCAAAGAGGAGCAAACTCATGACACCACCCTGGTAAGCCAGCTACAAATCATACTACCATTGCTGGTAATGAAAAACTTGCAAACAACTGTACTGTACATGAGGGGTCACACATGGAAACTCATAATGAGGATCAGCCTGATGGCTTACAAATGGGCATATCTGCCTCACAGGAGGAAGCAATGGACACAGACTTTCATAATCAAGATAAAGGGGAGGCAATGACACAAAGAGAGATACCTGTGAATGAACCTGAAGCCCCAAATGCGAGGTGGGGGAGAACAGCGCCTAGACGATTTTCAGACTTCTTCTGGCCTACTGGTTAACCGGCACCTAGATACATTGCTGTGCATCTTATTTATGGGGGGAGGGGGTTAGAAAGGCCACCGGATAGGATATATGTGGCTAGGAAACTGATTAAAGATTCTTTTAAGTTTTATGCTTCAGAAATCTATGCAATGATACATGTGCAGGATTCCAGCTATGATATTAGCTTCAAACAGGTACATAATTTAGAATGCTTTTGAAAGCAATATAACAGGTTGAAAGACATACTTTTACAGTTATCATTCCTTGCAATTCCTTTAACTAGACCTGTATTACATACAGTTAATAGCTTTTTTCGTACAGAAAGTGTAAATATTGCAGATATTTTATGCTGGTTACATCAGAGGTGTGTGGTTCTGGATAAGCCTGAGCCTATCATAGATTCTGAGCAAATCTGGATGGGGGTGGAAAGAGTGGGTAAAACTATTGCAGATGGATTTTGGGGTGGCTCACTTATCCAACAGTTTTGTACTAGGCGGGGACAAAGGTATGCTGTTTTATCCAGGGCAACTGAAATCTTGCTTCAAATGTGGCTCACCATCCTACCTTAGCAATGTGTGCAATAGCACCAGATGGGGACACTGCATGGAGTGTGGGCATGTAACTACAACTTATACGAAGGCCTTTAAATGCAACCTATGTGATAGACAAGGCCACTCCTTTGCAAAATGTCCCAGGGCAGCTCACAATTGAGGCACTAGAATGTCACAAGAGAACATAGTCATGAAAGCACAACAGGAGTGTTCTAGGGCATCAGAACAGCACATGGAAGATCTACATGGACAGGCTCAGACACAGGCACCAGCACCTGATGTCCACCACCCCACCCCCCAAGGATTTACTTCAAGGAAACATCTGAAATCACAGTACCAGAACCTGCACAAAAGACAGAAATACCCACTACACCTCATGCATCTGGGTTAGTGGAAGAAACTAATGAACAAGGTCAGAGGAGAGATTCAGAGCTCCTGGGCCCTTCGGGCCAGATGCCCTCCTCCCCCAAACCCCTTCATGGTTGTGCACTCAAAGGGTAGAAAAAAGAGAATTAGAACAGGTTCCACGCCCACTTCCAAAGGAAAAAAAGAGGGAGCTTTTGTTGCAAAACAAATATAAAGTTCTTAGAATACCTAAAGATTGGGTGAGTCAGAGGAGGAGGGAAACGAGATGTAAACCTCTTCCTTGACCTTCTGTTCATGACCCCCTTCTGATTTAGAGAACATGGATACTGACAACATAGGTAAACCTCCACAAAGAGTCACTGGGTCAGCTGCTAAACTGGGGTTATAGAAACAAGATATGAAGCTACACCTTACATAATACACAATGGGCACCCTACTGCTTCACTCACAAACTGTGAATAGCATAAAAAAAGTAGTAAGAGACAACTGACTTTCACCACTTTGAGAGACAGCACAGCTAACATAATCTTTCTACAGGACACCAGGCTAAAAACTTTATTTGAAATAACTCAAATTAACAGACTCTGGACTAAGGGTCCTGCTATATGGTTAATAGGATCAGATAGGTGTGATGGGGTTGGAATTCCTTTAGCTGGGGTGGATTTCCAAGTCACTAAAGTGGTAGATCTGGTACCAAGGTGAGGTTTAATTTGAGACATCACTTTTCAATCATCTAGATTTCAATTAATTAATGTATACACCCCTCAAACCAAGGCAGCTAGGGTGGAACTGTTCCAGGACATACAGCCATATTTATTCACATCCAGATTGGTGGTTTTTGGGTGGGTGGGGGGTTTCAGCTGTGGTCTAAAAAAACAGGATAGAGGCCTAAGAACAGATAAGATGTTTTGTGACACAAAATGCTTAAATAGAATTTTACAACAATCTTCTCTTAGAGATTCTTATCGTATGCTACACAAAACAAGAGACCACACCTTCTCTAAAGGGCAACTAAAGACTAGGATATATTTATTTTTTACATCACCTGACATAGATGTTTCCCAAGCTAACCTACTGGCTACTGAGCTTTCTGACCATAATATATTGTGAATGAAAATAGGGCGGGGGCAGCTCCCCCCCCACATGAAAAGGGCCATGGAGGATGAATATTCAGGTCCTACAGGACCCGGAGTTTGTGCAGGAATGGAAGCAATTATGGGGCACAAGGGAATCTGTTATATGTCTTTATGACAATTTAATAGACTAGTGGGAGGAGACTAAAGAATCATGTAGAGACCTACTTCAGCAGTTTTTAGGTAAAAAAGCTACAACATATTTGAAATATTTGCAGTTAAGGGACACATTCCAAAAGGCAGTATCACAGGTGGTTCAATATGGATAGGAGAATGATTCTCTCACAGCTAACTTAAAGAAATGAGACAACTACATTATGACAGAGGACAGTCTTTGCAGGAAGAAATGCAGTTTGGTATGGTACCCAACAAACTAAATAGACGTTCGATCCATACCAGGATTGTAAAACCAGAGTATAACATAGAAGGATGACTTGCTTACAAACACCTACAGGAGCAAAAGGTAGTTCTAAAACAGATATTTTACAGGTAATAAATACACATGTAAATTCTACCTTTGTTACCAGTGGGGGCTAGAACCTGATTCCTCATATTTTCAAGACTTACAAATTCCTGCAATTGACAAAACAGAACTAGATGCTCCGGAGTTGCCAATAGCCCAGGAGGTCCAGGACAGCATTAAATCTCTCAACAAAAATACAGCACCTGGCCTGGATGGCATCAGCTCAGAATTTTACCAAGCTTTTTCAGATTCCCTAGCAACCCCATTGGCAGCTGTGTATAAAGACTGCTTGACAGCTGGGAACTTATCACACCTATGTTGCAAGGTCTAATGATATTTCTTTACAAACAAACTCTATGGCTGGCTGAACCCAATAAAGCAGCGCACTCTATATGCAGTAAAATCCCATTGAATGGCTGTATAGCACGTTTACCGTTAACTGGGCAATTCACGGTTGGGCTTTGATGACTGCAGATGTGTCCTGGTCCGGAGCAGATGACAGCGCCGACCTCCGGATGCGTATGGGGTAAGGAGCTGTGTGGGGAGGTGGGTGCTCAGTGGTAGGGTAGGGAGGAGGAGGAGGGAAGGGGGACTGCAGTGATGATGAAGGACCATTTTCTGGTTTACAAGGAGGAAATGTAACACAACGAGGGACCGTTCGGCACACTGGGGTGGGCTCCCAGTGTGCCACATGTATGGGAACTATGGGGGACCATTTTCTAAATATTGGCACACACTGGGGTGGGCTCCCATTGTGCAGCATAAACTGGGAGGGGGGTTACAGAAACGAAACACAAACACAGATTTTGGCACAATAGGGTGGGCTCCCATTGTGCAGCATGAACTGGGGGGTGGTTGTATGGCAGGGAATGGCATTGTGCCATTCGCAACATGGCGGTACACACAGAACTGTGCATGTGCATGAGTTGTGCACATGTGGAGTTCACAACGCATTGGAATGCAGAAGTAACAGCCAAAATAGTGCTGCTGTTATTCTGTATGCTGATCGTGGCAACGGCGGGGTTAAGCTCCATTAGGCTTTCAGATGGAGACTTCCAAAAGTCCAATGGAAGGTGTTGTGAGATCGGGAGTGAGTGATTGGCTGGTTTCCATGGAGCAGCGGCGTGAGCGGCCGTGGTGGACCGCTACCCACCGTTGTGCAGTTTCAGAAGGATCATTCCAAAACTCCACACAGGAAGCATTCCAAGGCCTATTTTGGTAGCTTGTTTTTCTGAGCTGTTACAAAACATCTGCAGGCTCCGCCTGTGCAGCTGTAAAAAGGAGATAAATCTATGATACACAATTGGAGACTGCTCAGTCTCTTAAACATAGATTACAAAATGTTGACAAAAATATTGACTAAACATCTGACTAGAGCAGCATGCATAAGTATTAGCCCTGTGCAGACTCATTCAATACGTGATAGAAGAATTCAAGACAATTTCCTAACAATAAGAGAGCTATTCCAAAGAGGATATAACAGTGATGTTTCTGGTTTTCTCCTGAGCATGGATCAGGAGAAAGCTTTTGACAGATTGTCACATACCTACTTATGGGCAGCTCTAAAAGCTTATGGTATCCCTGTTAAATTTGTAGTTCGGATAGTCAGTTTATATAGGGCAGCCTATGTAACCCCACTTGTTAATTGTTGGTTTGGTGACACTATTCAGTTAGGAAGGGGAGTAAGATAGGGATGTTCCTTGAGTCCCTTACTATATATTTTTGGCCTTGACCCCCTTCCCTCCACGATTCAGGGTATAACACTAACATCACAATGTCCACCTATAAAGACTATGGCATATGCTGATGACACTGTTTTTGTTCTTTTAGATCAAGCTTCTGGAGTAGAATTAAAATGTGAAATAGATGAATATGCTTTATATTCAGCTTCTAGGATTAATTATGATAAAAGCAAAGGCCTTCTGATAGTGCCAAATTACACCCCTAGGGGGTGATTAACAGACTGCTAATCTAACCCCTGGTCATGCCTTATTGATTGATTGGTTGAGTCACAAATGTGATGGTTTAGAATCACCAGAGGAAATAATAGACTCTGAATGCTTTTGGACAGGGGGTTGTATTAAAAGTCCACTTACAGATGGGAGTGCATGGAGAATGCCACATCCAGAACAGTTTCTTCCTGGGGAGAGAAAGAGGGGTCTGCTTCTACATGGGCCAACCAAAGGCCTACTAAAAATGTGGGGACAGGTCACATTTGTCAAGCACATGCAATAAACTGAGATGTGGGCTTTGAGGAGGTATTGGCCATAGTAGTATGACTTGTCATGACTGCAATAACTGTTTGTTTATTCGCTTATTCGCTTAACGGGTAAGCACACTGGAAACAAGTTCCTTTTACAGGTGTGACCCACATATATTGCATACAGACAATACATAATCAAACATACATATACAATGCAGCAAATTGCAGACAAAAATGTCTTTGTTACGTATAAAATTCATAAAAAAAATTCATAAAAAACAGTTACAATTAAATTGAGATTCGAAATACATCCTTAATGCATCGGCAAACTTTTTGACAGAACACAACCACCTAATATCTTGAGGAATTTTATTCCAAATAAATGGAGCAATATAAGCAAAGGATCTTTGTCCACTTTTAGATTTCATAAAAGGAATCTCGAGAAACCTACTGTCTGACCTATGTCTAGAATAATGACCATCAATATATGGTCTCAAAATTTGAAATACTATATGGAATTCAGAGTCCATAACTTTATATATGAACTTGCCACACAGTATTGGAAATTTAATGAAACCGTAACCAGCCCATTTCTTTCAAAATCACACAATGATGAGATGACTTAGAACAATTTAAAGCAAACTTAGCTATCAAGTGAAGTAAAGTGGATTTCTTTGAAATCACTGTCAGGAGCAATGTCAGTAATCATAGCTGCATAGTTCACAATAGAAGTAAGCAGCAATTTGAAATAACCAGCCTAGACTCAGGAATAAGAAATGAACGGATTCTGTGACAAAGAACCTAATCTACAATGTATTCTTGAGGTAACCCTCAAAAATGAGATTCATAACTTAGATGAGAATCTAGTAATACCCCAAGATATTGAAATGTATCAACATAGTCAAACAGTAATCCATCAAGAGATTTAACTTCCAAAGTACCAACCTCAGATCTCAGTCTGAGGTGGGGTACCAAAACCATCACCTTTGTCTTAGATTTGTTTAAAGAGTAATTTACAGGCTATAAGTGAAGACTGAAATTAACATTTCCTCTATTAAAGAAACACCTAGATCTCAACTGACAAACCCTCGTATAAATTACTGCATCGTCAGCGTAAAGTGTTAGAAAGCATTATTAATCACACTTACTAGTTGATCAAAAACAAAAGAAAACAAAAGTGGCCCAAAATAGAACCTTGTGGAACCCACACTCCATTACAGAGTCTGATACAGCACCCCTATATTTAACCCTTTGAAACCTATTTATTAAATAATCCTCATCCAGTCCAAGAAAGACTCACCAACTCCCAATGACTCAAGTCTAGAAATCAACAATTGGTGATCAACTGAGTCGAATGCCTTGGTCAAGTCCACGAACCGGCACCCGTCAGACACCCTTTATCCATGCCATTAAGTACGCGTTACGTGAACTCGACCAAGGCAGTCTCAGTACTCCTTCCTTTCTAAAACCATGTTGGTTCTGAGACAATAATCCAAAGCAATCCACATACCCAATCAACTGATTATAAACTATTCTTTCCTGAACTTTAGCTAAAGCAGACAAGATAGAAATAGGTCTGTAGTTACAAAACTCATGTTGTGAACCAGATTTAAATATAGGAGTGACCAAAGTATGTTTCCATATATTAGGTATAGTACCTGTAACAAAAGACAAGTTGAAAATAATACTAACTGGAAGTGCTATAACTGAGGCAGCATCCACCAATAAACTAGGACATAAGCCATCAGAACCAGCTGAGCTGTCCCTCTTAATACAACGCAACAACTTCTCTACCTCCTTCAGAGTAGTAGTCCTTAAGTACAGTTTAGGATTAACTGTAAAATCTTCAGTCAATCCCAAGTAGTTCACCTTGGACTGGTCACTAAAGGAATCAGGCAATGCAGTAAATTTCAAATTAAACTCGTTAGCTATCTTCAATGGACAAGACAACAAGTCACCGTTCAACCTCATTGAACCTGGTTGACAAACATTAGGCCTTATGAAATTGTTAATTGTTTTCCAAAAAGTAGTAGCGTTAGATAACCCTTCACATTGTTTATGACGAATATAGTCTGTTTTAGCCTTCCTTATCTTAGCCTTACATTGGTTCCTTAAAGTCCTATCGCATGATAACCAGAAGCAGAATGGTTCATTTATACGTTTCCAGGCCTTGTCTCGTTGTCTCATAAGTTTAATCAAAGGAGGTGTTAACCACCCATAAGTTTTCCCTCGGACCCTTCTTTTAACAAGGGGAGCTAACTGGTCCAAAACATGTGTAAACTCAGTAATGAAAAAATGCAATGCAGAATCCACATCAGGGATAGAATATAAAAAAGACCAATCTATTTTACCCAACTCTGTACAAAAGAATGTACATCAAATTTAGAAAAAGATCTCGAAATCCTTATAATTGGCTTAGACTTCTTCAGTCCCCCATGTTTCCAAATACAGAAGACTGGATGATGATCACTTAACGAATCAGAGGTCAAACCACATTTTATCATATTAATAGGTCTATTTGTTAATATCCAGTCCAGCAATGTGTGATTTCCTGATCTATTATTGTGTCGAGTGCTAAAGTAATAATTTGTTGTAAACCAGACTGAGACAAGACCATATTTAACTTTGTTATATCTGAACCCATCCAATTTAAATTAAAATCCCCAGTAGTATTAACTCTGTAGAAACCCCAGTATTCAAAGCATTTACAAGTTCTTGTAAGCCTGATTTGCTACCATTAGGTGGAAGATATACACAACAAATAGTTAATTTTTGACAAATCCAACAATAACTGAATAGTAATATGTTCACAATATTCCAAATTACTGTTAAATATAGTGGTCTCATTTACCATTAAATATTCCTTAACATAAAACAAACCCCACCCCTCTACCAGTGACACGATCCTTTCTAAAAGTTTATAAGCAGGTATACAAAGTTCAGTATCAAGAACAGGTAAGGTTAACCAGGTTTCAGTCGTGCCAGAACATCCGGATTATATAAACTAATCCATGACTCCACCTCATGAAATTTAGATGTTAAGCTTAATACATTAAAATGCATAATTTTGAGGCCATATGAATGCTGCAAAAAATCACTATCTACCATATCGTTTGCTAAAGGACCAGGGTTGCTTTAACATTGCCAGATCGAATTAGCAAGAGAAAGCAATGTAACCAGGTTCTTATGCAAACAGGCAGAACACATTTCCGTGTCTTATATTTCCTAACACTGTAACCCAAATTATAACACATGTATTTAACCTTTACACCAAATAAATGACTATAATTAGAATAAACAGTTGAGTCTGGAACTCCAGAATCTGATTATTTTCATACGTTCTAAAGTCATTATTAACACACATAGAACAAAATAACCCATCAGTACACAAAACACAAAGTGTATAGGCTACACACAACAATATCCCTCTGTTAATCATAACTAATCTATAGGTACAAACCCAAAAGAAATGATTAACTCTAAGCAAGATATTACAAACTCTAGTAGCCCAGTCCGTTCCCGGTCTGACTCCGGTCAGACTCCTCTCTTCACTTTGCTGTCCCACTTAGCTGCTGCGCTGTTGCGCTGCCGCTGTGTAGAAGGCAGCCTTTATATTGAATCACCCCTCCACTTCCCAGAGCTGCCACCATCTGGAAAATGTGGAGACCAGTACAGAATTCAATGAAAGCAGGTGATGGCAATAATGCTGCAAGCAGGTCAGGTACTGTGCTATTACCTAGCAACCCAAATCAGTCAGAGCTCCACAGAACTTTAGCATATACAGTTCTCAACAACAGATGACTCATGTGCAGACTCAAACAGCAGTCTA
Organism: Neoceratodus forsteri; assembly: GCA_016271365.2. Taxonomy (NCBI): domain Eukaryota; kingdom Metazoa; phylum Chordata; order Ceratodontiformes; family Ceratodontidae; genus Neoceratodus; species Neoceratodus forsteri. The sequence continues at coordinate 1,662,209,244 of CM028130.1, forward strand.
TGCAGCACACTTCAGGTCCTGTAGCAGCTTCAATGTGATTAAAGTTAAAATCAGTCTACGAGTTAAGGGGGGTAAAACAGGTCAAACACAGCAATTCAGGTTTCACTCTCAGCTTGCAGGCTGTGAAATTGTAATTCTCAGCAGTCGTTGGTAACTCACAGATGGCAACACTGACAGATAGAGTGTTATCAGCAAAAGATAAGAGGAAATAGCCAGTCACAGAGCCTGCCACACTCCGGTCAGACTCCTCTCTTCACTTTGCCGTCCCACTTAGCTGCTGCCGCTTTGACGCTGCCGCTGTGTAGAAGGCAGCCTTTATATTGAAATCGAACTGAAACCTATGTGACTCTAAAGGTCACATGTACTGGGATTGTTCCTAGGTGGTATGCCACCCTTACAGCAACATTTCTATGGTGACTTGCGCCAATATTGACTACAGTGCCATGCCACCATAGAAGTGGCTGTGGCAGGGAGCAACCACTTCCCCCGACTTGCACCCACTCCATGAACTAACTCTGACCTGGAGATAGAATCTTTTAGTTTGGAGGGCGCGGGGGCAAAGCCCCCTGCATGGGGAGTTCAGGGGGGTGGAGCCCCTGGTGTAAAAAACACTCTCAAACTGTATCATTCCACGCTGACTGTAACTTGTGGTCAACATGGAGCCCATCGCTGTAATGCCAGTCGTGATCTTTTTTGTTGTGCCGGCACATACAACCCATTCCCAGGCCTCTGCCAATACACCCAGCACTTTTAATCACATGGATCTGGCACACAGAGCACAGAAAACAAGCTTTGTCATCCATTCCCAGAATAATGATCCACCCCCCAGGTCTGCACCAGTACAGAAACCTACTCCTGTGCCTAGATTTACCTGTAGTATGGCATTAGCTACCCCCACCTGTGGAATCTGAACCAAATAACCTTGAACCACACCCTGCTTTGCTCAAACTAGCTACACCAGGGGCAGAAACTCCCTTCACAATTGAGGCAGAGATAGGCCTAAAACCAGCAGACGACTCTGCTACACCAACTTCAATGAATACCAATATGCTCCCCCCTTGTTTCCAAACCCCTGTCTCTTACACACAGAGTAAGGATATCTAAAAATCTTGCTTCAGAATCAACTGTGACACTCACAAATAAGTTTCAAGTTTTGCAAGAATCAAGAAATTGGGGGTGGTTCTGACTGGGATGACATTGATTCTGAAACTTCTGGGAATGCAGCTTCCCAAAATGGTCTCAAGTCTCCAGACTTTTAAAAAAAGAGAAAAAGAACTCTGAAAGGGAAGGGTGCGGAAAAAAGGGTGACTTGAATATAATAAAATGTTTAATGGCAGAGGCTGATGGACAGCTTCCAGGATGTGTTCTTAACACAGCATGTGATGGAGCCCACAAGGGAGGGGCATGTCCTGGACGTGGTTCTGGCAGATGGGGATCTGGTAAGGGACCTGGTTGTAGAGGATCCCCTGACTGGGAGTGAGCACAATACTGTCTGGTTTCAAATAAGCATGGAGGGAGGGGTGAGATCTAGGACACTGGCAGTGGACTTCAGGGGGCAGACTTTGTGGGCATGGGAAATATTCTCAAGGATCACTTGAAGGGGATTACATCAATGACAAATGTGGAAAAGAGATGGGAGGTCATAAAATGGGGACTTCATGAGACAGTCAGGACCTGCGCTAAGGTGAAACGTAAGGGAGCACGGTCACATAAACCATGTTGGTGGTCCAGTGAGGTTCAGGTAGCAGTCAGAGAAAAGAAGCCGGCCTACAAAAAATATAAAACAACAAGAGGGGATAGGGATAAGGAAATATACTATCTTGCATCTAGAAAAATCACTCGGATGGTGAGGGGGGCAAAGTCCAATAAAGAGCAGCGGCTGGCACAGGGGATACATAGAGAGGACAGGGGTTCTTCCGGTATATTGGGTAGTGGAGAAAAACTAAGGGCCATCTCAGCAGATTGAGATCAGAAGGAGGGTGGGTGGAAGAGGCGAGGGACCAGGCAGAGGTATTAAATGAGTACTTCACCTCTGTGTTCACTAGGGAGGGGGATGGGATATCTACAAAGCAAGGCATGATGAGGATAGAAGCGGCAGTGAGTGGGATCAGGGGAGCAACAGAAATGGAGCAAGAGGGAGGGAGAGGTATCACAGGGGTGTCACATCAGGATAAGGAGAAAAAGGCCAGTAAGGTGGAGGGGGTGGATGATGCTATCTCCACTGAAAGGGTGTGGTTAGCCCTCAAGGCCCTAAAGAAAGACAAGTCTCCTGGGCTGGATGGCATTCATCTGAGAGTACTATGGGAATTGGTGGACATACTGGCTGCACCCCTGGTGGAGCTCTTCAACAGGTTGCATGAGACAGGGAGGGTACCTAAGGATTGGTGAAAGGCACATGTGGTGTCAATCCATAAGGGGGGTCGAGGGAAGTACCAGGTAACTCCAGACCCATCAATTTGACCTCGGTGGTGGGAAAATGAATGGAGAGTATACTAAAGGAACGATTGGGGGTGTACTTGGAGGAGGTGGGAGGTCTGGATAGTCGGCAACATGGGTTTGTGCCAGGTAGATCATGTCAAACCAATCTTGTGGAGTTCTACAAATGGGTAACATCAGAATTGGACAGGGGAAAGCCTGTGGATGTATTATTCTTGGACTTCAGGAAGGCGTTTGAATCTGTCCCCCACAATGGTCTGGTGGAGAAACTGACGGGGTTGGGAGTAGGCCCTTTGATGGTCAGATGGATGGACTGGCTAGCTGAACACACCCAGAGAGTAGTGGTCAGTGGGGAGCTCTCAAACCCCAGAGAGATCGGTAGTGGGGTACCGCAGGGCTCGGTCCTGGGTCCGATCCTGTTTAATGCATACATATTGGACACCAGGGAGGGTATAGGGTGTGAAATGAGTCTCTTCACTGATGACTCCAAGATGGGAGCAGTAGTTGAGGGGGAAGAGGGGAGGTTGGTCCTGCAAGGGGACCTGGACACCCTGGAAATCTGGGCTCACACATGGAAATTAAATTTCAATATCACCAAGTGCAAGGTGTTACATCTTCGGCGGGAAACCTTAAACACGGGTACACCCTGGGAGAGGGCGCGGAGGCTTCAATAGGGGAAAAAGACCTAGGGGTCATGGTGGATGCATGTATAAATAACTCTGAGCAGTGCAGGAGAGCGGCTAGCAAGGCAAACAGGATGTTGTGATGCATCGTAAGGGGGATCACCTCTAGGAGCAGTGAAGTGATTCTGCCACTGTACAATGGACTGGTTAGACCACACCTTGAGTACTGTGTAAAGTACTGGATTTTGATGGAATGGATTAAGATCGCCTCCTTGAACCTTTGCAGTTTAAAAAAGAAAAAGAAAAAGTCAGCAGTATATGCCCTTTTACAACAGGAACAGTTTGACATAATTTTCCTTCAAGAAACCTGGATCTCTTCTCTCTTTGATTTAGAGCATATGAAAAAGACTGGTGGTGGGGACCTTCCTTTTTTTTTTTTTTATTCAATATACTTTATTGGCTTTTATAAAAGCTTACAATCGGACAATCACAAATGCCATTACTATAATAATTTGAAACAGAGGTTCAGTAGAACATGGCCTTAGGGTTACGTCAGCCTACTTAACGCAAAATTTCTATCTGTCTCTACAGTGTTAACCAATGTAATCTAGTTAACTTACACTTATTATAACCTAACATAATCTAATAAATTCTACAACCCATCCTCCCCCTTCCTCTTGATCATTTGGCCAGGACAAGATGGATGGTATAGGGATTATCTTAACTGAATCGCAGTTTCGGTTTTTGAGATCAGTAGACCTTGTTCCTGGTAAAGTTTTGGTATTGGATCCAGCCCTAGGACACCAGAAATTCTGTTGTATTAATGTTTATGCCCCTCAAAGTAAAACTGAATGCATTTCAATCTTTTTATTTATTTATTTGAATTTTGGTAACCTGGTGAGCCCACTGAGACCACACAGTCCCTTTTTCAGGAGTGACCCGGGTCAGGTACAACATAACAGCAGGATGTATAAATACAATTCATTAACAAATACATAATGATACAATGGAGAGGAGACAAATATACAGCAATTAGATATATAAAAAATGTGACCATTAATTACAGTTTGAAACATAATTATAACATTGTCCAGTTCAGGAGTAATACAGTAAGGACCGTAGTAACATCAGGTCAGGTTTTCTCAGAGGACCAAATTTCACGATTTGAGAGAAATGAAGTAGTTAGGCTAGGCAAGTGCAAGGTTTAGATTGCAAGAGGTGCTCAGAAAGGGAGGGCTTGAACAAGACCAGGGAGGTGAGGGAGAGAGATATAAAGGGAAGTGTGTTCCAAGAGGAGGGTGCAGAGTAAACAAATGACCATTTGCCAATAGCTAGATAGAGATAAGGTGTGAGCAGTAGTGGGACTGAGGAGGACCTAAGTATATGGGGGTAAGGTTCGAACTGCAGTACATCTCTCAGCCATGGGGAAAGGAACATTTTAAATCTAATCAAACCTTATCTGGCTACTTCTCTGCACAGTGTGCTTGGAGGTGACTTTAACGGCTCTCTAGACTTTTCAATAAAACACAAAAGTGGCAAGAAAGTTTACTGTGAATCTATAGCTTTCAAAAATATGATAATTACTTCAGGGATAATTGATGGGTTTAGAAGTTTGCATAAAGAAGGTGGGAAAACCTATTTTCATGTCTCTTTTAAGTCAAGGATTGATTTTTTTTGTTCTCTGAAGTAGTTCTTAACACAGCTAAGACTTTTTGGGATGATACACCCCCCCCCCTTAGGAAATGGAGGTTGAATATAGCCTCTCTATAAATCCCTGCCCTCCAAGAAGGCCTTAAGTCTATCTTATGGGCTAGAGACTCGGTTTATTGTCTCTGTGATTCATTATTTGAATGGTGGAGTGACTCTAAGGATGAAATTAAGTCCTTTTATACCCTACAAGGGAAGTCCAAAAGGAACTCAGACTACTTGAAGTACCTGGCACTCAGGTCTAAATTTCAATGCTTTCTATCCTTGGCTAATTCAGTGCATACAGGGCTCACTTCCATAATTCAGGAGGTAAAAGACTTAATGAAGCCATACCAATATGACAGAGTCTCTTCTTTAGAAGCTGAATTAAAATGTGGAACTCAGAAAGGACCAGGCAGGGATCCCTGTTCCATTTGTAAGGAGAAAGTAGATGCTTCTCAAATTACAAATCTGGAAAATGAGTTAGGAGACTTAATCTCTAACCTGGTTGACCTGTCACATTTAATAGAGTCCTACACTTGGCTCATTTTGGTAACCCCCAGGACACAGTCGAAGTTCTGAACTCAGGGTTCACAGACCAGATTCCTAAAACAACTGATACCGAAGAAAAAAACTCCTTATTGCACCAGTCTCTGCGTTAGAGGTTTCTACTGCAATTAAACAACTGAAATTTGGAGCCTCCCCAGGATGTGATGAACTACCTCAAGACTTTTGTAAAGTTTTTGCAGATGACACAGCAACCTGGTGAGCTGATACTTATGATGATCTTCTTATGTATTCTAGGTTACTACCTTCTTTTACAAAAGGACTTTTGATTTTTCTTTCTAAATCTGGTACTGAAACCAATTTGGACAATTGGAGGCCTATCTGTCTCCTGAATACTGACTAAAAAATATTGACAAAAATTCTGAACACCAGATTATTAATAGTAGCCCCATCACTTATCCGCCCTGCCCAAACGTGCTCCATTCCTGATAGGAATATCAGAGACAACTTAAGGGTCGCTAGAGATGTTTTTCACTGTTATCAAGATAGGACTAATACAGAATTTGTGTTGTCTTTGAATCAAGCTTGTGCTTTTGGCACGGTAAGGCATACATTTCTCTTATAAATGTTGCTGATATGCAGTATACCTACTGATTTTGAATTTTGGATAGCAAATCTGTATAAATCTGTACACGTGGTGACTTATAATACAGGAGTCACTGGTTCTGAAATTCAGGTTACAATAGGGGTGTGACAAGGCTCTCCTCTTAGAGCCCTCTCCTATATGGTTAGGATTTTTTTTTTTATTCATCGGAGGTACAAGATCTTCTTTGGCCTCAGGGTGGTTCAGATTTGAAAATTTTGGCTTATGCGATTGATTTCTGTATTTTTTACAAAATAAAGTCAAGGCTCACCAAGTACGCAAATATGTTACCAAAGCCCTTGGTAAATCAAGATTCAGTAATGACTCCCTCGATCCCAAAATCCTGTCTCTCTCACTTGATGAAGTGCTTAGTCCTCTGACCAGAATTTTCAACCTCTCCCTCAGCCTTAGCCAGTTCCCAGACAGACGGAAATCTGCCACTGTCACCCCATCCATAAAAGTGGTGACAAAACTGCCCACGATAACTACAGACCTATCTCCCTACTACCCCCACTCTCCAAGGCACTAGAACGCATCATCTCGGACCAGCTCATAGAATACCTGGATATGTACAACATCCTGTGCAAGCAACAACACAGGTTCCGCAAAGGTCACAGCACCTCCACAGCCCTACTTGAATTCACTGGCGCAATCCACAAAGCACTTGATTCCGGTGAACTACTAGGCTCAATCTACATTGACTTAACGAAAGCCTTCGACACCATCGATCAATGCCTCCTACTTGTCCAGCTTCAGAACACTGGGCTGTCAACTGACACCATTGGCTGGTTTAAGAGCTACCTTGAAGAATGGTCCCAAACAGTAAGAATCGCTGATACACTCTCAGACCCTAGACCGGTCCGCTTGGGAGTCCTCCAGGGCTCCATTCTGGGATCCCTCCTCTTCAGCCTATTCTTAAATGCACTACCGGACAGCTACCCACAACAAATAATTCTCTGTGCCGACGATGTTGTGATCCTCACCTCGGACCCTGATCCAATCCAGTTACAAAATAAACTTCAGCAGGCCTTTTCCTCCATCGAATCCTGGTTCCTAAATCATAAACTGCTTCTCAATCAGAAGAAAAACAAGTCTATGGTCTTCTGCAGCCCCCAGAACAAAAACAAACAACTCTGCCTCTCCATTGCAAGCGAAGAAGGAGCCATCCTAAAGAAAACACAAGCATTCAAGTACCTTGGCATCACCCTTGATTCCCACCTCTCATACGCTGTCCATATCAGCAATATTGCAAGGTCTGCCATTGCGAGGTTAGGCATATTATTCCGGCACAGGAAACATCTAACCCCAGAAGCACTGTCAGTGGCCGTCCAAAGCTCCATTGTCAGCATCATATACTATAGTCTTATCAAATATGGGTCTGCAACTACCACTGCTCTCAAACATATTGTGACCTCCCCTGAATAAGGCCTGTCGTCTCATCACTGGCTCACATTGCCATACCCACACATGTGACCTTTATTCCCAATCTGGATGGCTTCAACTGGACAAACGCATAAAATACCAAACCTGCATCATGGCTAAGAAAATTATAATGGGGCTTGCCCCACCTGGTGTCTGTGCCCTCCTTAAGCCTAGACATAGGAATGTCACTACAAGGAGATCCAATTCCCATCTACTACATATCCCACAATGTCGCACGACCCAAGGACAAAGATCATTTGCCTATTGGGCATCCAACTGGCTCAACTCTCTTGGCAGTGACATAGCGACCACTCCAACACTCTGCCTCTTCAAGTCCAAGCTGTGCCTCTCACTGCTTGTATCCTGCAATTGCCCATCTTAACATTTCCACCATTCTACCTGCACATGCCCCAGCACCCAGCACTTACAATCAGTCTTTGCACCACTAGCACCTTACCTCTCATATTCCCTCGACAAGGCCCCCTGGCTGCACTGTCTCCCACCCTTGCCCACCTCCCCCGTATCTCCACTCCTGCCCCTGCCCCCAACCACCTCCCATACTTCCCCTTACCCCTGCACCTCCTACCCCTTCGATCTCCTACCTCACTTCTCCCCCACCGACCTTGTCTTGCTCATAGCTCACGTCTTTGTACTGGTTATTACATGTCTGTAATTCAGTAACTATATGTTTGTAACTAAAAAGGATGACTGTTGCACACGCTGATGCGGAACCTTTGTAAAAGAGCCTCAGCTCAAAGGTATTGTAATCCTAGATTGAAATAAATAAATAAATAAAAATAAAGTTAGCGGTTCGTCATTAGTACACTACTTCTCTGAATTTGCTAAATTTACAGACACAACATTAAATCTCACAAAAAGCATGGGTGTTTCCTTGCATGAGGGATGTAAAACAGGGACTACTATAGGTGGCATCTCTATTTTTCAGGTCCTATGAGAATTTTAGGATTTAAATTTGGGAAAGGGGATTTATCATTTCTAAACTGGTCAGACAAGGTTGCAATCTGCATATGGAAAGTGCAACAGTGGAAAAATGGGTCCTTTGCAAAATGTAAATGTATTTGGATTCAAAAGCAGTTTATCCTACCTATTTTGTAATGTGTTAGTTGGGTATTTCCCCTCCCAATTGCATTGGAAACCACAATATACATTATATTTTTTAAGATGTTTTGGGGCAGTTGCCTTATTCCAATAAAACAAGATTACCTATACTTGCCTAAAAATATGGGAGGGGTAGATATGCCACACCCCATAATATTTTTCCATACACTCTTCTGGTCTCATTCGTTATATCTGGCGTTACAGGAGGATATGACACAGCAAAATGTTTGGATAAAAGAATTTTTGGGGCAGTATTTTTCTTGCTGGGATGTGATACTCCCAAAGTTTCTAAAGAAATTTCAAATCCCCCTTTTTTCAAAACCTCCCATCCAAATATTAGTACAGTGGAACCTGGAGAAAGACCAGAGGCAAGATATTCAGACTTGTGCCCAAGGATTTCACAAGTGTTGTGCAGCGCAATAAAGATGAGCCATGTGGGAACAGTCACCATATTCAGAAGATGCACCACCGAAATGCACTGATGCAACCAGGCTGAATATTGCAAAGATGTGCTGTGGTGCAACCGCAAATGCCCCAGTGCAATCAGGAATGCATGGGACAAGGCCAGAACACACAACCCAGTGGGCTGAGCAAGGGCAACAGGCTACAGGGACACACAGGCAAGTAAGCACAGGGGCATAGGGGCATGGTACCCCACCAGCACAGCATAGTACAGGACAGTGATGCACAATCCCGGAGGCAACACAGAGCACCATGGGATGGTGCACACAGTACCCCTGCCCACCAACCATGGCACAAGCACCAGGCCAACAAAACGGCACCACTGGCACACCAATGGCAGAGCCACACATGAGATACCCATGAGGCAGTGACACAGGGAGCCATGGCCATGGAGCCAGGAGGACACACAGACACAGAGGTCCATGGTCCAGAGGTAAGGGAAGCACAGGCCACCCAGGGTCACACAGTCTGCCACTCAGAGTGGGGAAGGGCACAGCACTGTGGGCCACACCAGAGATGGGTAGCACTACAGGCGAACAGAAGGGCAGGCCGACAAGGGCAGAAGGTGCATGGGCAATCACAGGCCACTGATAGACACAAAACACAGGGCCATGCACAGGACAGGGACAGGGACATTGGGCACATGCCCAGTGTACACATACACAGTGGCCCAAGGGGATAGCTGCAGGACACCAGGGACATGGCCAAGCACAGCACAACAGACACCTGCAGCATGGCTCCACACGCCAACTACAAAGGAAACACAGACACAGTGATGTAGCAATGAAATAGCTTTAATACAAAAGTAATAAAAAGTGGGTCAATAGGGCAACTATATACAGTGCACATATGATACAGGGGAGGTCACGGCAGGTGGGGGAAAGGGTCCAGGGGCTATACAATGGGATGTGAGAATGGGCAGGGCAACAGGGGAAGGTCAGGACAAACAGGAGCTATGTTACAGGTATATGGGGCAAATGCTAACCATGGCCTGCCACCATGTGCTGGTGCACCTCCTGACATATTGCCACTGTGTCACGGAGCAGCCACACCAGGAGAGTCGCCGTTCTTCACTGCTGCACCAGCAGGCTTCCCAAGGCCCACACCACTCTGCCCGTCCCCCTCCGTGGCTGTATCCTGGGAATACTTAGGAGAAGGGACATAACAGGCACTAAACAACATGCTGAAATGATTCCCAGCCCATAAACAGTGTGCAATGGACAGCAGAGGCACACACCAGTGGACAGACCACAAAAATACTGTGCACAGAGAGCTGCACCAGCCATTCACAGAGCACACCACACTGGTGCAGACAAGCACACAGGGCCACGTAGTGGGTGCATTGGCGCACAGGCAAGGCACACGACACGGACGGCAGCCACTCAAGGCTACACACATGGTGGTTGCCGCGCGCACCTCCCCTGGGCTGCACAGTGGACACTAGCACAGTGCAAACACATGCAGTGCAACATCGGCCTGCCAACCAGACAGCACGCCCACCACAGCAGTGTTCACACATGGCTGTGGCAACCATGTCCGGACCTTGTGGTGAACAGAGACCCTCAGATACACAGTAATGTAATGTGAACATGCCTATCTTGCTGCCGCCATCCGGCCGGCCCAGCTGCAGACCTCCTAATGTGCCCTTGCACCACAGCCGTGGCCACCCTGGCCCTCCTGTGATCCTCTGGTCCTAAGGAAGACAACATGAGAGGTGGACATGAGTGAACAGGCATGCACAGACAGCACCCCCACCACACTGCCTGCATGGCACAGGGTGGGACAAAGCCCACCCCATGGCCCTGGTGCCTGCACGGCTGCAACATGCACAGCTGTGTTGTGTGTGGCATCCATGCAGGACATGCAGTGACTGCTAGGACCATGTCGACCCCCCTGGAAGTATCACATGCTGCGCAACTGTACACCCACAGTAGCCATGCCCTGTGCATGTCTGACACATGTGCATACTAACCTGGCTGTGGCACCACCCCACACCGCTCATGTGCCTGCAGCTGTCACAGCTTCTCAGTGTCCTGGCAGTGCAGGTCACCGTACCAGAGCTTGCACTGCTCCACTGTGTGCCTCACCCCTGTGTGCTGCTCCAGGTCCATGGCCACATGGTCCCACACCGCACTCTGGGGCTGCTGTAGAGGGACCTGCCAAAACAGGTGAGGCATGAATGGCTGGACAAGTGCAACAAGGTTACACATTTCAACCTCTGTCCAGTTCACTGCTCTCAGGGAGGCAGCAGTACATGCCATGGCTCCTGTATCCTGCGACTGTTAGAGGCATTATAGCCTAAACAGTACACGTGTTGTGGCATGCAGGCATTGTGCAATAGCATACCATTGTACGCGTCCATTGGTGTGCGCTGTGGGGGTGTATCATGCAGCACTGCACATGTGCACAGCATCATGGCCTGGTGGGTGCCCAGGGTCATGTCTGTGACACTGATGGCACAGGGCATGATCCCGTGCAGTGACACACATGTTCCTGGCATGCGTAGCATGTGGCATAGTGCATCACAGGCATCTGCACTATAGGCCAGTGCACCGTGATGAGTGCACATGCATGATAGGCACCCAGCACCTCATGCACACTGGAGGCACATTGCAAAATGCAGATGGTCACACAATAGGCTATTGCAATGGTGTGCGTACATGCGCACTGCAGACCCGTGCAACACGCATGATTGCTCTGACGCAACATGATTGAGCATAGTGCAATAATGCTATATTCAATTACCATATGCAAATTGCCTCATGAGCCTATGCGCGGTACAATGGGGTGCATTAGCATATCATTACCATTGCGCACAGCCTCATTTGCATGAATTGCACCTTATAAGCACCATGACACAGTACAGGTCACAAACTGGTATTGCAGCCTGTTTGGTAAAGGGATGCTAGGTACTGAGAGGCCAGGACAAACACTGCAACAGAGCTCTGTACTGTGCCATGCTGCCACTGACCAGCTGTGCTGTCACTGTCCACAGGTAGCACAATGTCTGAGGCAGAGGGCGAGGAGGAGCGTAAGCCTGCCCACAAGCACAGGCCTAATTTCACAAAAGAAGAGCAGCAGCAGGCCCTGTTCAAGGCCTACCTCAACAGGGAGGACCTGCTGAGTAGTGCCAGGGGTACATCACTGGAGTGGTCGGCTGGGTGGGATGCAGTGGCCACCTATGTGAATGCCCTTGGCAGACACCACAGGAGCACCCAGGAGTGCTGCAAGAAGGTGGGGACAGACAGGCAGCACATCAAGAAGAAGGTGGCAGTTATCAGGGCACCTTGCAGCAGGACTGGCAGTGGACCATACACCACACCGGCACTGATGGCATCCGAGAAGATGGTGGTGGCCACCATCAGCTGTGCTGCCATAGAGGGCATTCCTGGTAGTGGATTTCAGATGGGTGGCAAACCCTCACATCATGGTGAGTCAATGCATGACATGCTTGGGTGGCAGGTGTGGGCTGTACTATGCAGGTGGGCCTACAGCCATGTTGCATGGCATGTGCACGTGATGCCGGCGACCATGCATGGTGCACCAGTAGATGGCCGCAGGCATCCCTGGCTGTGGGTACCACCTGCATGGGTGTTACAGCAACACTGACTCTGTGTTCCTCCTTTCCAGCACCATCACATCTTTGTGGAGTGGTCCAGAAGGAGGTGGAGGAGGAGGATGCCAACATGGGCCCGGAGGAGGTGGTGCCATCAACATCCATGGGCATCAGTGGCAGGGACTGGCTGTGATGCAGCAGTGTGGGGCTGTTGGATGCCCTGGGGCAGGAGTCAAACGACGCGCTGTCAGAGCTCCTGCTGAGTGATAGCCTACCTATGCTTTGCGCAGGCACCCAGCTGAGTGGCGTGTCTGACTCTGATGATGACATAGCTCTGATTCTGGACAGCACAGTGCATGTGGTGCCAGCCATGGTCCAGGGACAGGCACAGGCACAGTCAAGGCCCAGTGCTGCACTGCAACTGCGCAGCTGCCCCCTGTCCATGCCGGCTTAGTGTTGTGCAGTGCCACTGCTGTGCCTGGTGAGGGGGGAGTTCTGTTGCAGGTGTGGCTGTGCTTGGCAAAGACCAGCAGATGGTTGGGCAGTGGTGGCAGGATGCAGTCACCACCTGGCAGCGTGCCACAGGGGCCATTGCCAGTGCACCCATTGCCACAATGCCCCCTGTGCGGTCACCGGTGTAGCATCCACCTGAGCCGGGCACTGAGTAGTGTGCCGTGCCACCCACAGCAGGCCGGCACCAGGACCAGGATGCACAGGATGCCTACTGGCTGGCAAAGTACACCCAGCTGCTGCGGGCATCCATGGAGAATCAGGCGTTTCTTGCCATGGAGATACGTGCACTGCAGGCAGAGGTGTGTCAGCTGACTGAGCATCAAGATGTACCATTGCGGCTGGGGTTGCATCGCTGGCAGCCACTGGGCACAGCCATGCACATAGAACCCCCCCACAGTGCATCGTCAACTCCATTGTCCCAGCGTCTGGCGACCCCTGAACGGCGGATGCCGGGTTCCAATGTGGCCATCCCCCATACCCCCGGTGTGGGCCTATTTGGCCAGCTCTACACCCCAGCAAGAACCTGGTCATGTTCTCAGGCCTGCACCCCTGCGAGTGTGTTGGACAATCCCCATTGGCCATTGCGCAGCCCATGGCTGCTGACCAGCCTGACCGTGTCCACCCATGTAGCCGTGGCAGCCATTGTACCATGCAGTTGCCCTGATGTGTGTGCGGCCCTACCCTGCTGTACGCTGCTTCTGCCCAGTGCACGCATGGGTGGTGGTGGTGGTGACCCATGAATGTGGAGGTGTGCACATGTGATGAGGTGCATGCACCCTGTGTGGGTTGGCCAGGCTGCTGGGCCTTGTGAAGTGGGTGTGATGAGGGCAGCTCCATGCTGGCTGTGCCTGTGCACTGATGTCATGCGTCTGTACCATGCCATGTCCTGCATCCCATGTGTGTGTGTCGGTGCCTGTGTTGTGTGTTGTGTGTGTCTGTGTGGCACTGCATACACCGTGCATGCTGTGTGTGCCTGTGTCCCTGCATGCATCCCTCTGTGCCCGTTTAGCCCTGTGGTTGTGGTGGTTGTCCATGCAGCCCCTGCACACGTGTCGTTACACTTACCTTCATTCTCCATAATGCTCTTGTGTGATGGTGACCTTGTACCTCCTGGCCTCTGCTGCCAGCCTGGGGTTCCGCCTCCCCATGGGTGGCTGCACACCATCCTCTGGCCCGTCCTCACTGTCCTCCACTGCTGTCACCCTCTTCCACCTGGACTGTTATCCCATAGTCAATGGCCATGTTGTGCAGGATGCAGCAGGCCAGGAATAGGCCACAGACCTTTGATGGGCTGTATTGTAAGGCACCACCATATCTGTCTAGGCAACGGAACCGCATCTTCAGCATGCCGAAGTCATGCTCGATGATATTGCACTTTGCGGTGTGTGCCTCATTGTACCTCTCCTCCATGAGGGAGGATGGTCACTAGTAGGGGGTGAGCAGCCATGACCTGAGCAGGTATGCACTGTCACCTGTGTGTGGACAGAACATGGTCATCACTGTGCTGTGCTTGTTCCACCCCCTAGCCCCTGGTGCCCTCTACCCCCTGCACCCCACCCCACCTGTGTCCTCACCTTCTTCCCCCAGCCTTGCTGTTCCCACCTCCATACCCATGCTTTGTTCACCTAATGAGTGCCCCTTGGGGATCTCCCACACTTGAATCTCTGGAACAGTATGGAACTGTGCCAGATGTATGCGTCATGTGCACTCCCGGGGTGTGTGGTGCAGACATTGATGTTGCACCCCATGGCATTGCACACCACCTGGCAGTTGATGGATGGATATCCCTTCTGGTTAATGTAGGTCACTCTCTCAGGGCCAGGTGGTGTGTGTGTGGCCTCATGGGTGCAGTCTATGGCCCCTATCATGCATGGCATGCGTGCCACCCTGTGAAAGTCCTGCATGTTTGTTATATGCTCTGCCTGTGTGCTTGGGAATCGTACGAACTCTGAAGCATGTGGCAACAGAGCCTTGAGAAACTGTATGAGGAGGCAGGATGTGGCTAACTGGGCAATCCCTGTGGTGGCACCCGTTGGTCTCTAGAAGGTGCCCAAGGTGAGCAAGCACATCACTGCTGTCACCTTGATCTCCACAAATATGGCATGACTCTGTCTGGTGGGTGCCTGCAACTCATCACTGCACAGCTCATAGAGCTGCCTCAGAATTGCCCTGTTCAGGTGGTACCAGCCCATGATCTCCACATCACTGTAGTCCTCAAATGTGAGGTGGGCACAGTACCGTCTGTGTTGGGCATACCGCCACACGAGCCCTTCATCGGCCATGTTGCTGTTCCTCCCACTTCCTCACACCCCTCATTACCTGCTCCATTACAAATGGTGCTGCATCCATCCTGTTGTGCTTGCTGCTCAGGGTTGCTCATCTGCTATGTCTGTATTTGAGCCTGTTTTCATAGGCTCAAGTCCGTTTGGCTCATCCTGTGTTTTGTTCCTGACTTGAGCCATGATTTCAGGTTGAATATGCCATTGTGTCACATATTCATGGGAATGCTCCCTTGCACTTGCACTGCATACATTACATTTTTGCCATAGCGCAATGAGACTTGTGCCACAAAGTCTCACTGGTTGAATATCATTCTGCGGTGCAAGTTTGTAGTTGCACCGATGCATCTCGGTTGCACCATGCACAACTGCTCTGAATATCTGGCCCCAGGTGTTAAAGCTCCCAAGGAAACAGCTTTATTTCTTGATATTGGGAAAGATCTGCATATAAGAACCCAATTTTAAAAACTGTCTACAATATAGGATTATTTTAGTAAATAAACAGCTCACGGATCTCAGAATTCCTGTAAGGATGTGGGATGTGGTTTGGTTTGGTGCTTATGGTAAGATAAATGCGCAGGGAAACCATAAGCACAAATCAATTCTGGAATATTCCTGTCCATTCTCAGAATGTAAAGCTAAGATAGAAACAATGGACCATTTTTACTTAAACTGTGAATTCAGTTAGGGCTTTTGGCACCAGGCAGCAAGACATTGGAACCTCCCGTGGTTGGATAGACATTCCTACAAAGGTCTGTTTCTAGGAAACTTTCCACCTGTATTATAGAGGTATAATATCAGCACTTTACGGGTATTTTTGGCCTGCCTAAAGTTTTACCTGTGGCATGCAAGACACAAGTTAGTACTACAAGAAAACAGAATGTCTTATGTTTCTGTTATAATAATGGGGATACAATCATAAAAGAAGAATACCAGAGGGACAGTCATATACTAAAGAAAGGAACTTTAGCGACTCTATTGGCTCATTTTGTTTGGATTTTTAAACCACCTTGAAGGAATGGATTTGTTGGTAGGTCGTATAGCAATTGTAGCAGGTGGTGGGTTATAAATCGTTTTATTTCAAAAATGCGTACGGTGTATAATCTAGAGATTGGTGTGTGATATATACTCTGTACTAGAGATGGAGCAAAGTTTAAATTCACCTGCGGAGTTAAGGCAAAGTGAGCAACTTTAAATTCACGTAACACTATGCAAAATTCCCATTAAAAAGTCGAAATTCACCTTAATGGACTTCGTGTTTGTGCACTTCCCATTACATTTTGAGAAGGTGAAGTTGGCAAGAAACAGCCCACAGATCACATGTCTGACAGTCTGCAGGTCACATCATGCAGTCAGGAAGTTAATCAGGCAAGACAGTGAACTAGTTTCCCTTTCCTTTGCCCTGTGCTAGAGAAGGAGCTTTTTGAGAGTGTCTGCATAGTGCTAGTTAGATATTTACTCAGTGTGTCTGTTTACTGTCATATTTCTGCTTTTGAATTTTGATCCTTTTGTTATCATATTCCTAAGTCATGATTATACTGTTTTTCTTTTTTGTATGATTCCGAATATTTGTATTCTTTATTTTTTCCAAATGGAGAGAGGGTTTTTTCTGCAGCGGCTCATGGTGGTCATCTTGGCCCAAGGATGCATGGTGGTGGTGGTGTTCATATCAACCATGCAAACTTGTTCCCATCTAATGCTCCTCTCCCAGTAAATGTTGTGTCCACTGGCAGTGGAGAAAGTGGTGCCAGCCAAGCAGCATCGGTGGCAGAGCAGTGCCCCCCCCCTCCACCGCTTGCCAATGTTCAAGAACAGCTTCAGCAGAAACAGCAGTCCTGGGAACAACAACAGCAGCAGCAGGTTGTCCCCCCCCTCAACTGTACAGCAGCCTATGACATCTGGCCCCCCCCCACTGCCTGTGCCTGGTTCTCCATGCAGTTCAGTTGCCTGGCACCAACATTAGGCCTTCTGGGGTCACCCTCCTTGAAGGGTGGCACCTGACCATGTCTGTAGGGGCAGGCCCATTAGGGGGAGCCCCAAACCGAATGTGTGATGTGTGCTGGTCAGACCAACTGACTGGTTCCACCACCAGATCAGAATTCTCCACTGCACTGTACACTGCTGGGCTGCTGCCGTGGAGTGAGCAGAGGGACAGACTACATCAACTATGTCCCTTACTGCCCTGACTTACGGTTTTTATTTTATTTACCTGATTTTGCTGATAAATTCAGTAATGGTAGCAATTTTGTTTGCATAGGATGCCAGCATCAGTAGACAAAGGGTGCATTGAGTGATACTGTTGCACTCTCTATAAACAGCAAACCTAAGTTTCTTAGCCTCAGTTTGTGATTGCTATCACTGTACTTTCGTGGGACAGTCTTACCTGCAAACATATGGGTGATGAAATCCACTGTGTACATTAGCCATTTACCAGTACTGTAACATGTCACTATCCCCGGTGTTCCGCATGACTGCCATATCCTTGATCTCCATTCATATATAGGGCAATATCCTGGTAGCCCTGTGGACTGCTCCAGCCCCGATCCCCTGAAATTGGGACCCCACATACCTGGTGGTCTAGTAGACCCCTACTCTGCAGTGACTACCACCCTGCACCCGCAACCCGAAACTGAGCTGGTGACTGGCTCAGCCCATCGCTCACCTCCGTGGCCAGTCACCAACTGAGCTTTGAATGAGCACATACTATAGTAGGCTGAGCCAGTCACCAGCTTGGTTATGGGTTGGGGGAGCAGGGTGGTAGGCATTGCAAGGTGGGGGGTCCTCTAGACCACCAGGTATTCAGAACATGCAATGTTCGGGGGATCAGGGCTGCAGTGGTCCACTGGACCACCAGAGAAATGTGACATATTCCTGTGGGGGATCAGGGCTGGGGTGGGGGTGGACTACACTGCCATTTGTGGGGATGTACTACCTACATGTGTAGACAATCAGGGATTGGAATTGGGGGGAACACATGACTACCTGGGATAGGGAATGCTGTTAATGTTACATGAGTCGGGGATCATGGCTGGGGTACCACAAGACTACCAGGAAAGTGTATGGTGTTTTGCTTGTCTCGGGGATCGGGAAGTGTCACTGGAACATGTTTGCTCTGAGTTACCATGGAATTTAGTGCTGTGCTACAGGTAGCACTAACAACTGTTCTGCAGTGCTATTGTTATCAATATCCCAGTGCACCTGTATTCATCTCTCCCCCCCCACCCACCCCCAACTCAGTCCCCTGCATACATTATTTTTTAACACGGGCACTAATTACACTTTTGAATATTCCAGCTAGGTGCAAATGCAGCACAAATGTTCTGCACTCGGTGCAAGCCTTTGAATATCTGGCCCCTGAAGTATTACAAGAGACAGAAATCAAGTTAAAGATAAAAAAACAAATCCTTGATAGTGACGTGTCCAATTCATCTGAAAACAGAAAATGTGATAATAATAAGTCTGTCCTAACTCTTTCTTCCAGCAATAGTTACTGAGGTCTCCTGAATGCTGAAAAGGAAAATTATACAGTGCTTGTTACAGAAAAATTGTCCGGTACTGCATGCTCGGTGCAGCACACGTTGTAATTATTCAGTGCGGTATAGTTTGCTTCCTGATGCACTTCCCCCCTAATCCACTGGGTGGTGACCGCAACTCATCTGAGCATGAATGAAGCCCTGAAATGCCCCAGTGTTTCTTTTCACACTGTTTTTACATGTACACCAGCAGGAGGTGTGGATTAAATCAATCTTTAAAGGAGATTGTCATGATGAGAGCAGATTTTTTATTTCTAAGATTAAAATAAAATTAGTATTTAAACAACGTGGCTGTGTGGTTTATTTTTACTCTGCAGTGACCTATTTTATGACAATATAAATGATCCCTCCTCTCCCTCCCAACCCGTTCCTGTCAGAGCAATGGTCTTTTTGAGGTATCCCTCCCAGTCTGTCCCTCGTACTGACCACCTCCAACCCATTCATGTTCCAGTTCTTATCTTTTTTACAGTATCTCTCCAACTCCCTCCCCAACCCATTGCCATCAATGCACTGAGTGTCTTTTTAAAACTAGTTTTCCCACTCCCTCCCTCTGCATGCTGTCCACCCCAACCCATTCCCATCAGTGCACTGTCTGTTGTTATTTTTTAAGCTATCCCTGCTGCACCTATGTCTGTCACGGAGTTGGCCAAGTTGAGCAAATTCTGCCCTCAGCTACTTTCGAGAAACCAGAACCTTGAACATGTCAGCAGGGTAATCCGCATGCTGCACCTGCTGTCCTGTTCCAGTAGTTTTGAAATGCAGATTAATTTTCGGTGCTGTTTTGTGTGCTCTGCTACTGTGAACATTAACCATAAACCAAGCCATTTTAAAATAACTGTACCAAAGTCACGACTGCTCCTTTGTGTTTTCTGGCTGCTTGACATTTGTTATTTATATATAGTGTATGGTGGAATGCAGTTATGTATGGAAATCCATACACCGTAAAAAGTTGTTCTGCTACAGTAGTGACATCCTCACTAACACAGAATGACTTTTCGTTCTGCGTTAGTGAGGATGTCATAATACAAGGGGCTACAGCAGACATCCTGATTCGTCCCTTGCTGTGTGAGTGCGGCGCGTGAGTGTGCTGGGCAATGGCAGTTGTGAATCGACAGCCTTGGCAGAACCGAGCGAAAATATGGAAAAGTGAGTCTCTTTTTGTCTTTTTTTCGGGCACCATACACTATAAAGAACAGTATATGGTTACCCATACACTGCAAGGCTATTCTTTCACCTCGTAGATACAATGCCGACTTGGAGACCTCTCGAGCTTCGCTCTTGAGGTCATCAGTCGGCATTGTATCCACTCAGTGGAAGAATAGCTTTGTAGTGTATGGGTAACCATACACTATCCTATATATAGTGCCTTTCATAATTTTGAGTCGGCAACCTGAATTACAGTAGGTAGAGTGCAGTATGTGATCAGCACCTGAAATTTGTTCATTTTACAAAATCTTCTATATAAATTTTTGAAACCGAACCTGTGGAAGGAGCGTACTCTGTCAGCCTTCGTCACTGGGTTTTACTGGATGTGTGAGGTGTGATCTGTAATTTTTGTTTTATTCATGGTAAACTCTGTAAACTAAGAGTGTTGCCATGCTGTGAATTACTGTACAGTATGTGTGTAGTGTGAACTTCAGTTGCTCGAATTGCTCACTGAGCTGGCATTTTATTCACAACATAGACAATTCATTTGAATGTGTCATTTTCATATTTCTAAATGTCAAAAAAGACGGTGCACGGAACAGTTAATCGCTGTTTTTTTTAATCAGCGCTGACAACCGCACCACACAGCTGACTACCAGTGTAAATGCAACTTAACAGTGTACACACTGCCCACCAGTTGAATCACTGTTGCACTAATTCAAGCTCGAAATACGAACAGAAAAAAATAGTAACATTTAATTGTAGTGAATTGCTAGGCAAAGCTCCAGTACAGTGCAGCATGGCTGGAGACTAATTTCGAGTGAATTTAGAAAATGCTGCAGCATACCCATGTCTCAGGTTCATTCACTGACAGAGAGGAAAGGTGACAGACACAGAATATTTCGGCGGAGAAAGAATGATGGACAATATAAATATATATAGGCACCTAACCCACCAGCCCAAACTGGTGTCTTGGGGGAGGCGCACTCCAATCCATCAACCAAAAGAGCTTCACTACCGGGTTAGTTCAGTGGGTCAGAAAGGACTTTGTCAATATGTGTGTTTCTTGGTAATCCTGTTGGTACTGCCACCTTCAACAGCTGAGTCTCAACAGCTGAGTCTCCAGGAATGCTTGATGCATCACTAATGCTGCCTGAAAGTTGGCAACTTTTGAAATTGCTCCTGCACTTTGAAATTAAGGTGTTTCCAGTAGAAATGGCACTGCTGAGATGGGCATGAGATTCTACGCGGAGCCCCAAAAACACCAGCACTTCATGAAAACTTGTTACAACCCACCGTCAACACCCACATCATGACTGAGGTCCTCCCCTGTCGGCTTCAGTTAGCCACTCTAAGAACCAACATACTACTGTATATCATGCCTTCCAGTTACGCTGAACTTTATTATATGTTTTAAAAAATGCATTGGCACTATGTACTGTATATTTCTATAGAATGACCAATCAAAAATTGGGGAGTCATTTTAAAAACAACAAAAAAGGGGGAGTGGCTGGGAAAGAGCACTAAGGTAAAAAATATGCACATATGAAATGTGCTTGTGCTAGTTTTCCAGTAAGTGCACACATCAGAATCTTAACCGGCAGTATACAAAGTAAGAGAGAATGAGAAATAAGGAAGGGCACAAGATACTGTACATTATCGAATGTTTGGAAGGTCACTGAGGTCACAAGTAATAATATATACAGCACTATGTATCAAGTTACATAATAGTGACCTTAACACCATGTAGAGTACAGTATTGGTACCAGTACATCTGTTAAAATCTATAGAAGCCTGATACAATTACGATGTTCCTAGGTTTTGGGCTGAGTCATCTGTTATTTAAGTGGATACACAGTGCTATTCATATTATTATGTCTGACCTCAGTGACCTCCCACAAATTCAGTAATGGGTCTAGCATCCTTCCTCACTGCTCATTCTGCCTTACTTTGTATAATGCCAAATAGCTACTGTAATTTAGACACAGGTTTTTAGGGCATGTTATTTACCTTTTTGGTCTCCACTCCCCACACACACACACACATACACACACACTTTTTGGAACTGTGCCAATGATGTGCACACTTGCCTCTGATCTCCCTCCTTTAACAAAAAACCTTCCCCTGTGAGTCTCGTGGTATCTCACCCAGCCTCCATTCCCCATCACCCTACTATCTCGATTATCCCTCCCACACTTTCCCTCTACATGCTGTTTACCCCTTACCCTTCCTGGCAGCTGTCCTTATACATTATCCTGATCAATTGTCCTTAGTAAATTATCCCTCCCAATCCCTCACTCTGCCTGCTGTCGACCCCACCTGCACACCCATCCCAGCAACTCATTATCCAATATACTGTGTAGAGGACATGGATTCTGCACAAAAATCTGACACTTTAATATCTTCTATTATTTCCTTACATTTAAAAAAATGTTGCCAGACAACCACCATGCCATACAGTGACAGGGAGGCTAACAGGAAAATATCTCCATTATGAAAGTACTGTAGATATTGATGAGCTTAAAGATCAACTGCAAAGCTTATAACTAATTTTTATGATCACATGCTACACTCTACCTACTGTACATCAGGCTGCCAACTAATTTTTCTGGTTTCCTTTCACAGATACCTGAAGTCTAATAAAAATCATTGTAAAAAATCGTTTGTCTGTGTGTTTTTTATTAATCTGTAACCATTTACTGTTTTATCAGGTTGTTTTGCAAGAGCAGGCAGCACCGTTCAGCTCATCTTTTTTTTCCATAACCCAATGCTCCAAACTGTTGTTGATTTCATTCATGGACTGATGTTTGCTCTAACAGCTCGTGCACAAGACAGCTGGCAAGCTCACACTAGTGTTACTAGTCTACTTAAAACACAGTGATGAAAACAGTATCATTTGTCTGTTGTATTGATTTTAATACCCTTTTGCCATTCTCCCCAATTAAAAAGTTAAAAGAAAATCAGTTTTGGAATATGGAGCACAGGATAATTCACTCGCTCCCTGCTACTAACTGCAGGTGAGCGAATTTTAAACAGATCCGTGGCAGTCTATGCAAGGGTATCAGGGAAATCAGAAAGGGACTGCCCTTCTGATTTATTGCAATTTGCTTTATTGTGATAGTGCCTGCAGGTACCGCAACACATCATTGTGCCTTGTGTGATTACGTTTTGAAACAGTTTTTAATTTTTTTCCCAGTGTTTGTATATGGGGCTGTAAATGCTTGTTCAGCTTGTGTTGACATCACAATATGCTGTCCTTTTTTTGTACACTTTACATCACTGGTTATGCCCCCCAAAATATAATTAAACAAACAGAAAGAACAGCTTGATTATGATTAGTTTGTAAAAGCATTTGTTGCCTGCGCTCACAAGTAATAGTCTCTCTCTCTCTCTCGCTCTCTCTCTCTCTCTCTCTCTCTCTCTCTCTTCTCTCTCTCTCTCTCTCTCTCTCTCTCTCCTCCCTCCCTCCTCCTCTCTCCTCTCTCCCTCTCAATACTGTCCAGAATGATCATTGTCTTAGGAATGGTTATTTATGTAAGATTTTGTTTACTCAGAATGAAATCTTACAAAAACTAAACATAGAAACCATTTTCTAGCTAGTATTATTTTAATTATAATTGCTGCTTGATGGTGGGGTGGGGGAGCTTTTGATCCTTTGAGCACCAAGAGGCATCGATTAGAACATCTGCCGTGTACACACTCCGCTGTGCACCTCACCTTCACTCTCTCACCGGCAGTACTGTGCTAATGATTTAACTAATAAAGCTATTCTGTACTAGAGCAGAGTTCCAAACTTTTTTGCCTATACGTGACGCAAACAGAGTGGACTGCAGCTGTGGGTTTTAAAAATAAAGATGAGCTAAGTGGAAGCCATTAAGCTTTACAGTCATTAATTCATTGATCTGCCCAAATGCAAGTACCTTCATGAACATGCGTTTGTCCAGATCTGCTATCAGTGTCTCTCCACCTTCTCACTCCCTGATTTTGGCAAATATGAGGCACCGATTCATCTGTCTCTCAGTCAATATTTCACATTTAACAGCACTAAGAACTAGACCCTGTATCTATTCCAACCAGAGTGGGAAGGACTGTGAGAGATGCACAGAAGTAATGGTGGACATTTACTGCCACTAATGTTCTGCATTGTTCTCTCAAAGCAGTGGATGGACTTATGTGGAGTTTGTGGTGGTGGTGGGGCGGGGCTGATAACATGTTAAGCTCTGCAACCCACATTCCTCCTACTGTATGTATGGTGTCACCACAGAATCTGCAGGAATTTATGCTGGTCTCACTATGGTTGCAGGCAATGATGTGGTGGGATGGCATCAGATGTTAGAACAGGGATGATGTGGTCTTGTCAAGATGTGATTTCAGAGAAGACTGATAACTGTTGTTTTGTGGTTCTCTACGTGGGAGTTCCTAAGATATGCTTTAAATCAAGGAAAGTTGCAAAGATAATAGCTGTGATTTTTTTACAGCATCCGCATATGAAGAAATAATAACTCCAAGAAACTGTCCGTATTACAGTAAGTTATCAGTGTACTGTATCTAGATATTTATAATTTTTCTGTCATAGTGCTCCAGATTTGCCCCTTTTTGCTGATAAGCACCCCACATTCACAATCACTCCAACAGCAGCAGCTTAATGGTATAGAACCCAATCTACAGGGGCTGGTTGGGAGTGACAATCACATTTATGACCAGTGTAAGGGTTGGCAAATCAGATTGGTGTATTTGATTAGCGTTATTTACCTCAGACGTTTTTACCTGCTGTTTCCTTGGGCTGTCACATATCATTCTATTTTATTTTCCATTGTTTACTGTCTTGCTTACTATATTCTTCCCTCTGACTTTACCAACACTTTTTATGTTGATTGTGCACATGTGCAAGAAACATATTGCGGCAGCTTTCCTCCAGAAGCAGGTTGTGGAGGCACGGCACTGTTGTGGCCAATGCCCCCACAGCCTTTAAAGGATTGGCCTGCTTTCCCTAATGCCATGGCACACTGCTGCTGACATTAGTTCAGCCAGCATGCCACAACCTTGTAAAAAATTAGCCACTGCAATCAGGGGCCACCTCGTCATTGCAGCATCAGCCATTTGCTGCAATGAGGGAGTGACCTGTCATTGCAGGGTGGGATCTTGAAACACTGATATTGTTTGTGAACATGGCGGTGGCTTGCCGCCGTGTTTACAAACAATAAATGAAACCCTCTGTTACTGAGGTGCCCCAATCCCCCTCGGCAACATGTGCCCCTCCCACAGCAGTTTGATGGGGGCTATCTCCGTCGGCTTCTATCCCAGTGTATGGGGTTGCCGACAGAGACCCACTCCCGTCAGCATTATGTCCCCTTCCACTTTGATGTGCTGATGGGGAGCCCACTCCCTGTTGGCATAGTCCCCCAAAACAGTAGCGGGGAGGACTTGTGCCGAGGGGTGCCAATCCCCTCAGCTCTTGTGACCCCAGTTTTGTGCCAAGGGGTGCCCAATCCCCCCATCGGCTACAGCTGGCCTCCCAACAGTCAGTTGGCATGCTGGGAGCCCAATCCAGTGTGCCAAATGTCCAGAAATTCCCCAGCCAAAAAAAAAACTGTCTTGTGATATCTTTTTTTTTTTTTGTACCCGTAAAGCAAAAATCTGTCCCTAGTTGAGTCCGGCGGCCCCTCCCAACCCACACCCATCCTCTACGCACCCTGCCTCCCCACACCCCCAACCCCATACTTACCTCCAGAGCCCAGCACAATGATCTTCAGTGGACCAGGAACAGGTCTGCACTCTTCAAAGCTGACCGCGAACTGAGGAAATGCCGGTAAGCTGTATAATGGCATACTGTAGATAGGGGTTTTTCAACTTTGATGCATATCTTGGGAATTTTTTGGACTTTTGGCACCAAATTTTCAACATCAGGTTTTTGGGACCCCTCCTCATCAATTCTGCCACTGTCATGGCGTTATTCGGCCCCGAAAGGTGATTTCGCGTTCACTGTGCAAAATCACCTTTTGGGACCAATTAATGAAATGATAGTGCCAGTGTTAATGAGGTGGGCTCTCAAAAAGCCTATGTTGCAAATTTGTTGGACAAAATCCTCAAAAATGACTGTTTTATGAGCATGCGTTGCGCAGTTGATACGCATGATCATAACTTCGTGAATTTGCAATATTTTCAAGCCAGATTTTCAACATTGGCATTTTTCCACACCTCCTTGTGAACAGTACAGCTGTCATTTTACACATCCTGGCCAAAATGTGTTTTTGCACTTCCGGCGCAGAATAGTGCGGTCGCTGTTGGACATCAGTGTTTGGGACAGATTACGAAAATGACAGTGACACTGTTCATAAGCAGAGGGCCTAAAATGCCTATGTTGAAATTTGGTGATGATACTCTATAAAATCATTGTGTTATGAGCATACATTACGCAGTTTGCACGCACACTGGTAAGTTTGTGAATTTATAATATTTTCACTCCAGATTTTCAGCATTGCCATTGTTCTGTATCTCCTGATGAACAGTACAACTGTCACTTTTCATATCCTGGCTGAAATGTGTTTTCACAGTTCCGGTGCAGAATAGCAAGGTCGCTGGGGGAAATCCGTGTTTGGGAGACATTATGAAAATGAGAGTGACACTGTTCATTAGCAGAGGTCCTAAAATGCCTATGTTGAAAATTTGGTAATGAAAGTCCATAAAATGACTGTGTTACAAGCATGCGTTGTGCAGTTTCCATGCACCCTTGTAACTTTGCAAATTAGTAATATTTTCATGCCACAGGTTCAACACTGGCATTTTTCCACACCTCCTTATGAACAGTACAGCTGTCATTTTTTACATACTGGCCAAAATGTGTTTTCGCACTTCCGGCACAGAATAACACAGTTGCTGTCAGAAATCAGTGTTTGGGACAGATTAGGATCGAGCGAGTAAGAGATGAGGGGAGTGACCGAGCTCAATTGAGCTCTGTCGGGACTGCTGCGGATTTCTTTGTGGGCAGGAAAAGGTGCCAACACAGGCAGGAGTCCAGTACAAAAGGGCAGGCTGCAGCACCAGGAGACACAGAACGAGTGAGTGAGGGAGGGGAGTGAGCAAGCTCAAGGGATCTGTGTCGGGACTGCTGCAGAATTCTTTGTGGGCAGAAAAAGCTGACAATGCAGGCAGGAGCCCAGTACAAAAGGGCAGCCTGCAGCAGCGGGAGACACAGATGAAGCGAGTGAGGGAGGGGGAGTGACTGAGCTCAACGGAGCTCTATCATGACTGCTGCAAATTTCTTTGTGAGCAGATGAAGGCAGCAATGCAGGCAGGAGCCCAATACAAAAGGGCAGCCTGCAGTGCTGGCAGAAACAGAATGAATGAGTTAGAGAGGGCACTGAGTAAGCTCAACGGAGCTCTGTTGTGACTGCTGCAGATTTCTTTGTGTGCAGGAAAAGGCACCAACAGAGGCAGGAGCCCAGTACAAAAGGGCAGCCTGCAGTGCCAGAAGAAACAGAATGAGTGAGTGAGACAGGGGGAGTGAATGACCTCATCGGAGCTCTATCATGACTGCTGCAGATTTCTTTGTGGACAGAAAAAGGCGGCAATGCAGGCAGGAGCCCAGTACAAAAGGCCAGTCTGCAACGCCGGCAGAAACGGAACAAGCGAGTGAGAGAGAGGAGTGAGCATGCTCAACAGATCTGTGTTGTGACTGCTGCAGATTTCTTTGTGGGCAGAAACAGCCAGCAACACAGGCAGGAGCCCAGTACAAAAGGGCAGCCTGCAGCAACGGGAGACACAGAATGAGCGAGTGAGGGAGGGGAAGTGAGTGAGCTCAAAGGAGCTCTATCATGACTGCTGCAAATTTTTTTGTGAGCAGAAGAAGGTGGCAACGCAGGCAGGAGCTCAGTACAAAAGGGAAGCCTCCAGCGCTGGCAGAAATGAAATGAATGAGTGAGAGAGGGGGATTGAGCAAGCTCAACTTAGTTCTATGGGAACTGCTGCAGGTTTCTTTGTGGGCAGGAAAAGGTGCCAACAGAGGCAGGAGCCCAGTATAAAAGGGCAGCCTGCAGTGCCAGGAGAAACAGAATGAGTGAGTGAGACAAGGGGAGTGAGTGACCTCAATGGAGCTCTATAATGACTGCTGCAGATTTCTTTGTGAGCAGAAGAAGGCAGCTACGCAGGCAGGAGCCCAGTACAAAAGGCCAGTCTGCAGCGCTGGCAGAAATGGAACAAGTGAGTGAGAGAGGGGAGTGAGCTAGCTCAATGTACCTGTGTGGGGACTGCTTCAGATTTCTTTGTGGGCAGAAAAAGAAAACAATGCAGGCAGGAGCCCAGTACAAAAGGGCAGCCTGCAGCAGCGGGAGACACAGAATGAGTGAGTGAGGGAGGGGCAGTGAGTGAGCTCAGCGGAGCTCTGCTGGGACTGCTGCAGATTTCTTTGTGGGCAGAAAAAGGCAGCAATGCACGCAGGGACCCAGTACAAAAGGGCAGCCTGCAGCACCAGGAGAAACAGAATGAGAGAGTGAGACAGGGGGAGTGAACGACCTCAACGGAGCTCTGTCAGTACAGCTGTGGATTTCTTTGTGGGCAGAAAAAGGTGCCAACGCAGGCAGGAGCCCACTACAAAAGGCCAGCCTGCAGCACTGGCAGAAATGGAATGAGTGAGTGAGACAGGGGGAGTGAGCAGGCTCAACAGACCTGTGTCGGGACTGCTGCAGATTTCTCTGTGGGCAAAAAAAGCCACCAACAGAGGCAGGAGCCCAATACAAAAGGGCAGCCTGCAGCGCCAGGAGAAACAGAATGAGCGAGTGAGAGAGGGGGACTGAGCCACCTCAACGGAGCTCTGTTGGGACAACTGCAGATTTCTTAGTGGGCAGAAAAAGCTGCCAAAACAGGCAGGAGCCCCGTACAAAACAGCAGCCTGCAGCACAGGGAGAAACAGACTAAGTGAGTGACAGAGGGTCAGTGATCAAGCTCAACAGACCAACGTAATCAACATTCGGCATTGACAAATGCTTGTTAATGTTTATAATGATACTTTCTGTTGAACAATAAAATCTACTTGAATTGAATTGAATTGAATTGACTGAAACAGCCTTAAAGTAGAATGTAGGGTACCTTGGTTCAGAACCCACCATCTCGGAGGCTTTCAGACCTAGTTCCCTGCAGGGGGTCGGGGCGGGATCAATGAGGATGACAGAACTGAGGTCAGTAAAAGCTGTGACAAAGAAATTTGGAATTTTCAGTGAGATCAAGGGCCTCTCAACCCTCCATCATAAACATTTAAGGAGTGGTTTTAACTCCCTTGCCAAGGAGCTCTGAGACATTGTCCCAGAATATTTTGCCATTGCTCTAGTGCTGGATCTACTGGTTCTTACAGAAGTCATATTTGGCATTTCCATCTATACTGGTGCACTTGCTGCAGGCTTCCTTATACCTTTGCAGGTGGGCAGGGGATCTTTTTTCCCTGGCCAGTGCCCACAGATTGCCCCTCTCCCTCATGCAGTCAAGGAGTTTGGGAATGATCCACCCAGAAGGTGTTCCTTTTGCTTTGCATTTTTTTTAATGGTGCAAATTTATCACAGGCAAGTGCAAACTCAGAGACAATGAATTCTAGAGCTGGGTCAGTATTGGGAATGATATTTAAGAAGCTGTAATTAAATTGCACCAAGTAAGATTTGAATTCAGATACCTTCATTTTGCTTAGTACTTGTCTGAGTGTGACCCGGGGTGGCCTTGTCTGTTTAACTGCCCATAGGCATTGCAATGGGGACTAGTCACTTAGGGTGTCTGGCAGAACTTTGACAACTTTAACCCTATCAGGGTGTGTAACTAGTACCTAGTCAAGTAGAGTGATGGTGCCTGTTTAATAACTGGTCCTAGTGTGCTCAGTGATGATTTGTGTGAGAAATAGGCTAGACATCTTATCCCTATTGCCTGTGCTGGACTTAGCATTTAATTTGACATTAAAGTCACCAGTAACAGCATATTTCCAGTTCTGATTAAATTGCATGAAGTGGAGAGTAACTCTATGCCCAGATTCTGTTTACATGGTGGAATATATACAGACAGGAGGAGAAGAGATTTGTGTCCTTTCCCTATCAAAAGCTTTATTGCTAGGCATTCACAGTCACTGATTATGTCTTTGATCATGATTGCAGAGGCTTGCAGGTCTGATCTGAGGTAAATGAGGTAGCCCCACCTCACTTGCCTATTCTATCCTCCCTGAAGATATTGAAGTCTGGCAATGAGATATTGGCATCAGATATTTGTGAAATTAGGTTTCAATTAGGCAAATAATGTCTGGCTGCAATAACTTAACCCAGGCTTTAAACTGAGCAAATTTAGGTAATGAACTGCTGATATTTAAGGAGACTATATTCAGTAGTCCTTGACTGCAGGTGCCAGAGGCAGAGCTAGCAGAAAACCAAGATTAGGGTTGACATTGTCAGACAGTAGAAGTGACATTAACATAAGGCCTTTGGTGGCTCTGAGGTAGTGCTTCTGTATCCAGGTTTTTTACCTTGGAAAGAGAGTGAGGCATGTGGTCCTGGAGACACACCCAATTTGTGTAAACCCATAGCACTCCCTTTGTGCCACCAGGGTTAGGTGTCCAATTTGGGGGGCATATGGCTGGGAGGCTTGACTACTATAGGTTTGTACAGAGGAATCAGTATGCCTAATTAGCTCATTCAGCTGCCCAAAGTGATCAGCAGGATTAGTCAATCAAGGAGGAAGTGATAAGGAACCTCAGGGAGGATCTGGGCAGGTTGGAGAGCTGGTCAAAGATCTGGCAGCTGTGTTTCAATGCAAAAAAAAATGTGGTGATGTCCTGTGAGAAGAGGAACCTGAGAGTGATATAAAATTGGGAGAGTGGTGCTGAAAAGAATCATGAAGGAAAAGGACCTAGGGGTCATGATCTCAGAAAGCCTAAAAGCAATAGCATATTGTAATAGAGCACTGGTAAGGCAAACAGGCTGCTGGGTTCCATATGGAGGGGGATAAGCAGTAGAAATCGGGAAATGATCCTCCCATTGTACAGGTCACTGGTGCAACCACACCGGGAATACTGCACAAAGTACTGGAGTCCACACCTGAGGATAGACTGCAACATTTTGGACGCAGTACAGTATAAAGCAACCAAGATGGCCCATGGACAAGGGGGCTAAATGTATGAGGAGAGGCTGTAGTACTTAGACATGAACACCCTGGAGAAAAGGAGGGAAAGGGGCAACATGACTGAGGCATACAAGTACCTGCATGGGATAAAGATGATGGACACCATGTAGCTTTTCTCCCTGAGTTCAGCTACGGGGATGAGAGGAAAATCACTTAAACTAACAGAGGGAGGTTCAAAGGAATTGGGGATTCAAAAGAACTTCCACAAGCACATTTTCACAGAAAAAGTGGTGAACAGGTAGGATGAACTGACAATGGAAATGGTATAAGCCAAATCAGTGAAAAGCTTTAAGCAGGAATGGGACAGGTACATAATGTGAGAAAGAAAGGAGAGGACGGAAACAAAGAGAGGGATGGCCACTAGGACCAGTGCAGAATAGTTAGGTAGGGTGGTTAGACTGGATGGGCCAAAAGGCCATTTTCTGTCTCATTGTCTACGTATATATGTAGCTAAACAATCCTAGTATACATAGATACATAAACAATGACAACAGGACATTTTCTGCTATCATTGTTAATCTATCAATGTATCTAAATGTTTCTTATTGACAATGAATTGCTACTGAATTCCTAGACAACTCATGTTATGTAGTATGCCACTGAAACCAAACTCTGTGGCACCAATGGTGTTGGGAAACATGCAGATGCATTAAATACAGACTTCCTAAACATAAGTTTCTGCAACAGTTCTCTTTTGTAGTTGATATATGCTTATAAATACTGTATCTGGTTAAATGTGATACTCCTACTGTACTGCATATCAAATTTGAGAAAAAAAAATTAAGCAACAATTAAGATATCTAAAGTACTTAACTATTGCAACTGTATCACTCCTAAAATGAGACTGAGGATTGTTAATACTATGTTGATACTACTATTAGACTATGATAAATTGTATACTCTATTACAGTACAGTGCTGCCTCTGGTTCACCTGGTGAGGTTCATTACCTTGTTTAATAGAATGGCTTGTTTTGCTTTACAAAATGGACAGGAAATTTCCCAGCCTCTGGTTGGCTGAGATCCCTAAATTTATGTGTCACCGGGGACTGGGAAATAACTAGTTTCACTGCCAGCTTGCCCTTGCACAATAAAATATCAATGCCCACTTCCACTTTCAAACTCCTACACAGCCGCCATTTTTTTCTACTTACTTAGAAAGATTTAACACTGTACCCCAGCTCTCCTCTCCATATTGAAAACAATGAAAAACAGCATCATTTGCCTGTTTTGCAGGTTTAAGATTAATGTTCCTCTCTGATTGCTCCACAATTGCTGCATAAATTATAGTTTCACCTCCCTCACTCTGCACCTCCCGAACACCCTTGCTCTGCTGTTTCTAACCATGGTCGGTGACTGTGCTGGACTGTGTTTGCTGTACCGCTTTCTACCTGGACCCACACACTACTAATGGGACAGGATGGGAAGCAGGTAAAAATTAAAAGTTTTCAGACTGGGAAGGATGCACCAGAGGAAACGCTGCACAATATGACTGTGTGTGTTTGAGTGTGTGTGTGTGTGTGTGTGTATGTGTGTGTGTGTGTGTGGGGGTGACAATGGCCACATTTATGAAACTGATGGCATCCAACAGCAGTGCCCTCTACTGGCAATTGTACCAGATAAGGGACTAATTTACAACAATTATGCTTACATGCCCAATTTTATGTGTTTCATTTATTTTTTATTTTAAATAAAATTTCAAAACCAACACATTTTCTAAGTGTAATGATACCCTCCAGGGTGAGTGGTATGGGCTATACTGGACCTTCAAGAGTCTATAAGTCCCTCTGCTGCAGCATCAGACCTCATTATGTTCCTGGTCAGTCTGGTATAGCCTCAATACTGCCCACCATGTTGGGTATTATTGCTAGCTGAGATGTTCCCTGTGACCAACACCATAGTCTTCACTGCAAACTGTTAAACTTGCTGTCTTTATCTGACAGAAGACAGATGTATATTTTGACATATTTATATAAATGTTATCATCAGAGTGCTCCTTCTTACATTTCAGATCTATTGACCCACACGTTATTAGAACAGGTATTAGGTCTACTGCTGGTTTGGAATATATGCAATTTCTGAAACCAAAATAGCAAAATGGTAACAAGCCTTTTCAAATTACAGTCCTGTGATCTTTACTGACACTCCTATGACTTTCAGAACCCAGAATAGCCATGTGGCCCCTCTGGGAAAAATTCTGATTGGTTCAGTAAACAGCGAACATGCTGCAGTGTCTCATCTGTGCTGTGGAGGAGAGTGCTACCTGAATCTGTTGGCCTTATTTGCTATTAGTACTCATTGTCCATTGTTTATAAATAGTTATTTATAGTTGCTTGTGGATTTCATTTAATTTAGATTATTACAGGTTTTTAGATTGTACATTTGCCTTGCGTGTACATTACCTACAGTATGTGTGCAACAATGTCCGCTATGACTACAACACAATTAGAAATCAGCCTTGGTGAAGTAACCTATTTGTTATCCTGCTTTAAATAGAACCGTCTGGATAAAAATTGGATGTATTTATTCAATATCTGGTGACTTGGAGAAGCACACAGAGCAAAAGTTCATTTCCAGGTGTATCCTGAGGGACAAGGAATAGGATGAGTAACAAAATTAACAATCATCTATAATAACAGATTATCAATAATAATCTATAACAGCAAATTAAAGATACAAATAAATATCAACTGCATAATGGTAAAATCTCAAGCTGCACGACCAGCAACAGGAACAACACTCACTACTGTGGATGTTGAAGTTATTTACAAGGATGAAGTCTTAAACTTCCCATAACTAGACTGATGGCATTCTATGAAAAAAAAGATGAACTAGTTCAAGATGGCTCAGGCAGGATGTTCCTCTGTTTTGCCATAGGCTCAGCTATTGATGCTTAGCTTTCCATAACACTGTGTGCAGTTGGATGTCTCTACCTGACTTGTCCTGGACAGTGTTTTACCTGTAATGCCTGCCTTTAGAGCTGTTACATGTTATGTTGCTGAATTCCTCCTCCTGGGCTCTGCTGTGCAAATCATGTTGTGTTGTGATGTGATGTAGTTTTCTGTCCTGCTTGATACCTCTTCCTGCCCTTTGTCTACCTTCTCTTTATGCTGCATCATGGTATACTGCTGATTTTATCTACCTTACATGTACTTGGCTTCACCTACCATGCCTGCTATTCCAAACTCTGGTGTGCCATGATTTGGGATGCATAGTCCAGACTTCTGCTCCCCTTGTCTGTCTTTCTGCACTGTGGTGTTCTGCTGTGTGTCACCACCTGACCCATCCTGGGATGGGCTGTAGCAGTATGTCTGCTTTTCTGTGTTGTGGAATAATGCCTGGGACCTCTTTCTATGGGTTCTAACAACCTTTTGTGTTCTTCTTGATTCAATATTTGCTGTTGCATGCTGCTGAATACTCTAGAGTTTCAATGTGGGTTAATCACTATTGTCTTCCTAGCTAGAATATCCAACAGGTGAAAAAGGTTACTATAAGCACATTAATATAGTACAAGGGCTGGGGTGTCAGTGTGTGTGTGTGTGTGTGTGTGTGTGTGTTTTGTAATTAATTTTTTATTAGGTTTTAAACAATAATAAACATACTTAGACAATGAGAGAATAATATCTATAAAATTACAATATGATAAGCAATAGTAAATGTAAAACTAATAGCGCTAGATATCAGTAGTAAAATAAAGAGTCAAAGCCAATCCTTAGTTGAGAGATGGTGTGCATGAACTTTCCTAAGTTAAACTTTTCCAATACTATCATCAGTTTAGATTATTTCATATAAGAGCAGGTAATTTACAAAACTGCAAATGTAGGAAAGTATCATATATTCCATAACATTTATCTTTTCTTGAATAAGAGACATGAACCAGTCTTTCAAAGCTTACTCTCTTGTTATATTTCATTCATCCATTCTCTAAAGGTCATGGAATCAGACTGTCTACAATATCTTAATATTATATTTTTAGCTGAAATAAATGACATGTGTAATCATAGACTTTTATTCATGTCAATGTGTAAAAAATCAGAAGGTGGTGATAAATGGAGTTCATTCTGAGGAGAGGAAGTGTCCAGCAGGATGCCTCAGGGATCAGTGCTGGGACTGGTCCTCTTTAATGTCATTATAGGTAACATTGCAGAGGAGCTAGAGGGGAAGGTCTGCCTTTTTGTAGATGCCAACAAAAGCTGCAATTGGGTGGATACCCTGGGTTCATGTGGAAAGGATGAGCAGAGATCTGAGAAAACTCACGGAGTGGGCAAGGGTATGGCAGCTGTATTTCAATGCAAAAACATGCAGTTGGGGCACAGAAAAGCAGGGCAGAGTATAACATGGGATGAGTGTTATTGATGACCACCAAGCAAGAGAGAGAGCAAGAGGTAATCGTCTCATGACCTAAAGGTGGCCAGGCACTGCAACAAGGTAGTTGGGAGGCCGGTGCGATGCTGGGGTGCACAGGTGAAGGTATCACCAGCAGAAAAAAGAGGTGGTGCTGCCTCTGTATAGACTGGTGATAAGACCTCACCTAAAATACTGTGTACAGTTCTGGTGGCCACATCTCTGAAAGGACATAGACAGAATGGAGGTGGTCCAGAGGAGGGTAAGTAAAATGGTGCAGGGTCCGCATCAAATGCCCTATGAGGAAAGACTAAAGGAGCTCAGTATATACACCCTGGAAGAGAAGAATGAGAGGGAAGATATAATACCACATGATTGTACCTCACAAGGGTAAATAAGGTCCAGGAGGAAAGTATTTTTCAGGAAAAAAAGGTACTCAAGAACAAGGGGACATGTTATAAAATTGGAGGGGGTAGATACAGGAGAGATGTGAGGAAGTAATTTTTCACTGAAAGAGTGTCTGATTCCTAGAACAACTACAAGCCAAAGTGTTGGTGGTGAAAACAGTGGTGGGGTTCAAGAATGCATTGGCTACACATAAGAAAATCTTAGTGGAAAGGAATGGGGGAGGGAGAAAGAGCTGGAGTTTGAGTAGTGTCTGTAGTGGTACTGTACATGGGATGGATTTACACTAATGAAAAGTACTCCTGTGTGTTGGCCTCTTGATTTCTTGGAGGCCCTTTAATGAGATAATATTCTGTGCACTCACGTACAGCATTGATTTATTTTTTCATGCTGGGCTGTGTATGGACTTGAAAGAGTCTTCCTCGCACTCCGTATGTGATGGGGGCCAAGGGTCAGTTATCAGCCACTGATAAGACACACCTACTTTGACCTGGATGTCAGCCAGTGAAAGTTTTGAATCAGCAACAGCGACTGCGCACACTGATCGGGGCAGTGGCGGCTGGATTTGGCACCATGCACTAACCTAAAACTCATCATGATGGCAATGGCTGCTTTCCATTTGTCACAAAGTCATTCACCCATGCAACACTGGTGCACATCTTTTGAGCAGAGGTCCCAGGATGTCCAGTCAGAGCAGTGAGTGGAACAGTCTGCAGTGCAATGTTAAGTAAGCAATAAGGCATAAAAGGGGGTGCATTATGGTGAAATAATTGCACACCTCAGGTGTGTTTTTAGGCATGAGGTGCAGCCCGGTCCTGTTAAATGCACCTGAGAAGTGCTATTATTTCTCCATAATGGCACACCCCTGAAGTGTCTTACTGCTCTTATAAAATGGCATTTAAATATATGACTTAAAATGAATGAAAATAAGAAGAAAGTATTTTAAAAAGATAAAAAGCAGACCTTTTATTGAAATATGCTCCCAATTTAACTCTGAATACAACAAATAGTCTCTGTTCTGGTAATAGTGGTGTTAGCTAAAACATAAAGCGTAATGAAAACTGTATGGCATGTATTTTTGTAAGAAAAAAATGTTACTTTACATTTTAATTTAATACAAGTATTGTTTCTTAATGGAAAAGTGTTCAAAACGTTAAACTTGCCAGGTTGTCTTTTTTAGTGTGGGAGAGATGGATTTCACCTGATAATACCCATGTATGATTCTAATGTATGTGCTTTTATAAATATCAGGAATGCATTTCATCACTATGGATCTGCCTGTGCCTATGTAACTGTGTTTTCCCACTTTTGCTCTTTGTTTATGAATTATTATTGCCTACTTTCTTCATCCTGTTTTTTTTTTCCTCTGATTTTCCTCACATTCAAGGTATGGAATGTTTACTATGGACTACATGGGATTTAAAATTCTGCTCAGTTCCACTGGCAGAATGTTCCTCTCCTAACATACTGTACACACACTCAAAAAAGGCCTCTTTTAGAGCCACAGGCTCAATTATCTCAATGTCAGGGCAAGCAGAAGGGCTTTCCCTGATGAGCAGTTAAAGACAGAAGGAAGATTTTTCATTGTCAGCAAAGAAACAGTTGTAATGAAAACTATGAACAATACTTAATGCTTTTACTTTATTTATCTGTGTAAGTAGTGTGTGATGATGACGGAAACAACATTTAATTAATTTGTTTTATTTCTTATTTAAGGTAGTTTTATTTTTATGGCCCAGTAGAACTTTTTTACACTGTAAAGGTAGCAACCATCTTTGTGGTGGAAGATCAATTCTGGATGTAGGGGGACTAATGGAATATAGTTCTGGTTGTAGGAGGACTGATTTGCTCATTGTGTGATATGGTTTAGGACCAGGTTGACTATGCATTATGCTCTAATAATGAACGGTCTCCTGACTAGTTTTAACCAAATAAAGTTCTTTAATTTTTAGACCCATTTTATAAGTAAGCAGTAAGATGACAGGGTGTGCATTATGGTGAAATAACCACATGCCCCAGGCATGTTGTTAGGCACAAGGCGCAGCGAATGCTGTTAAATACACCTGATAAGTGCAATTATTTCACCATAATACATACCATGGAATGTCTTATTGCTCTTATAAAATAGCATTTAAATACATGCCTTAAAACAAATGAAAATAAGAATAAAGTATTTTAAAAAGATAGAAAATGGACCTTTCATTGAAATGTGCTTCCATTTTAACTCTGAATACAAAAAAATAGTCCTTATTCTGGTAACTGAGGGTTAGCTAAAAACATAAAAAATTATGAAAATTATGTGTGGGGTACACATTTTTATAAGTCAGAAAATATGTTGCCTTGCATTTTAGATCAATGCAAGTCCAGTTTCGTAATGGAAATGTGTTCAAAACTTTAAACCTGCCAAGTTGCCTTTTTAGTGTGGGGGGTGGTGATAGATTTCACCTGCAAACACCCATATATGATTCAAATGTACATGCTTTTATATACAGTACTTTCAGAAATGTATTTGAGCAGTTTGGGTCTGCCTTTGCCTATGTAACTCTGTTTTCTCACTTTTTCTCTTTGTTTATGAAGTATTATTGCCTACTTTCTTAATCCTTTTTCTTTTCTCTGTCTTTCCCCACATTCAGGCTATGGAATGTTTACTATGGAACACAAGCAGAATGTTCCTTTTCTAAAATACTGTACACACACACATACACATCAAAGGCATCTTTTAGAGCCAGAGACTCAATTATCTCACTGTCAGGGCAAGCAGAAGAGATTTCTCTGATGAGCAGGTAAAGATAGAAGGAGGATTTTAAATATATATATATATATATTAATTTGGAGGCAGTATAGCGCAGTGGTCTAAGGCTCTGAGCTGCAAATCTGGTGACATCCAGCAGACCAGACCTGGGTTTGAATCCCTCAGCTTCCACTTGCATACTGTGTGACCCTGAGCAAGTCACTTAACCTCCTTGTGCTTCCAGGTCTCTCCTGTAAAAAAGCTTCCAGCTTAGTGTGCTATACCTGGTTAAACAACTAAATAATAAATAATAATAATAATAATAATTTCAACAAGTGGGGCACAGCACAGAAAATAATTACAGTTAAGAATAAATTATAGGTTGTGTAAAAAACACCTGCAGTGTACAGATGTGGTTACAAGGTTTAAACGTATGTATGCCATCAACCAGTATTTGATGAAAACAGTCACAATGGTATTCGAAGACAGCTTCAAAATCTTGTTGTCAAGATTCTTCTCTACCTTAGTACAACTATTATGTACTCTCTAGTGACTACCCCCCCACACACACACACACATAGAGTGAGAGCAGCATCTCTCTTTCCCAAGAACTGCAGGAAGCCCATCAGGGGACAACGTCTGAATCAAGCTGAGCCATGTATGACACCCACTTATGCAATTTCATGGAGAAAAACGTCACCCTCTCATATAGGGCTGCAGGTCACTTTTCTAGCTGATATATATTCATTACTATGGATCTCCAATCATTAATAGTAGGAATTAGCACCGTCATCCACCTCAGGGTAATAGCCTTTTCAGCTGCTAGCAGGAAAATAGGCAATAGGGAGTTAACCCATGGAAACCTGTGGCTAGGCATGACTGATAGCAGTACTATCTCAGCCGTAAGTTCTATTGTCTCCCCCAGGCATTCCTGCAGTTCAGCCTGTAATTGACACCAATATGGTGTTAATAGTGTACACATCCAAAATCATACCTCTCAACTGTCCCTGATTTTCAGGGACGTCCCTGATTTAGCCTCAAAATTTTACTCTGTTCCTCCTAAAAATTGTGTTTCCGTGACCAAAGAGTGGGGGTTATAAGCACAAACTAATGTCAAACATTAAAGTTACAAACTTGTTCTTCTTTAAAAAATGCATTTTACACTAAGCCCTTTATTCTACCAGCTTCCTGAGTGGATATCTCCAATTTTGAGGAAGTGTCCCTGATTTTGGTCCTTTGTCCCTGATTTTTTTAAGCCTTGTCCCTGATTTATGATGCAGGAGGTTGAGAGGTATGTCCAAAATATATGCCCCATGTCAGCTACTTGGCAATTACAACCCCTCCAGCAAACTCCATATGAAGGAGGTAAATATTTTATAAGCATAGCAGGTGATCTAAAAAAATCCTATAATGGCATTTCCAGGAGTATTCCCTCCACACCAAAGATTGAG
Source organism: Neoceratodus forsteri (assembly GCA_016271365.2). Classification (NCBI taxonomy): domain Eukaryota; kingdom Metazoa; phylum Chordata; order Ceratodontiformes; family Ceratodontidae; genus Neoceratodus; species Neoceratodus forsteri. Next base: position 1,662,249,243 of record CM028130.1, read on the forward strand.
TGACTTTTGTACAGTAGCTGTAGAGGCAAATTTCAATCATTCCTCAGGAGTAACCGATAGTCTGAGATCAACATTCCAGCTGTTGAAAACTAATAATGTAGAATAGAAGAATTCTTCATTGTCAGCATAGAACAGTTGTAATGAAAACTATGAACGATACTTATTGTTTTTACTTTGTTTATGTGTGTAAGGAGAGTGGGATGATCTAGGAAACAACATTTAACTAATTTGTATTATTTTTTTATGTAAGGCAGTTTTATTTTTAGGACCCAGATGAAGGTTTTTACAGTGTAAAGGTAGCAGCAATGTTTGTGATGGAAGAGCAATTCTGCTTATAGAGGGAACTGATGGGAGATAGCTCTGGTTTAGGAGACCTGATTTGCTCATTGTGTGATGTGGGTTAGGACCAGGGTGACTGTGCATTATGCCCGAATAATGCACGTTCACCTGACTGGTTTTAACCAATTAAAATTCTTTGATTGTTAGACCCATTTTATAAAGCATTTTAATTTATTTGACATTACTCCAACCTAAATAACCCCATGAGATGTCGCATCTCATTTTCATGGTGGTCACAGGGAGGACAGCAGCAGTCAGCAAGTTAACATATTATAGGCTTGCTGTGAGTGCTGTATGTGTTTGAAGGTGTTAAAAGGTTTCCTGTCACTAGTTACAGTTCTGCAGCCAGCATAGGTGTGATATTTACGAGGAAGTAAAGGTGTAAGTTTTGATGCAAAAGTTGGCAAAACAAATACCACTAAGGTTCTAAACAGAACATGATACTAACAGGCAGACATTCCCAGCAAGGTACTGGACATAAAAATGTTAAGAACTCAGTACATGTGATTGCAAAACCATTGTTAAGACCCAGACACAAAACTGGCCATGGGGTTGGGTATGTCAGCAAAGATTAACACAATTTTTTTTCACAGTTTTATCACCGTTTGGGTTGTATAAATTGTTTTGTTTTTCTTCACATTTTGTGCCTATTGCATAAAGAATATTTTGTATTAATTGACTGTTTTAATTGTGTATTACTTTTTTATTGTATTGGGGTAATTAAATAGTAGTATTTGTTAGCCGAAGAAAGACCCTAATGTTTTAGCAAGAATGTATTCCTGGCAAAAAAAAATAAATAAATATATGAGTTTTCCTTTTTATTTTGTTTCATTCCTCAACTAAAATATGGGGTTTTAAGGTTTTTAATAAAAGTCCCTTCTCTCCAGCAATCTACACTATGAATAAATTAAACATTTTGGTGTAGTGCTGGGCTGTTTAAAATCAGAAATGTATGCTAGCTTTCCGTTCACGATGCCGGCAACCTGGATTTGGGAATGGACTCAGGCCATCAGAGGACCAGCTGGGGGGGGGAGAAGGATTGAGCATCCCTAGGACTGCTCTCCTTCTCCAGGGGGAAGGGGGGGACCCATGCTCTCACAGGAGTGACACCTGGTGGAAGCCAGTTTGCTGCCCTGTACACAATGTGAAACTGATGCTCTCTGGGGCTGGACAGATGCAGGCGTCATTGCACGTCTCTGCCCTAGCTTACAGGGGGAAGAAAAATCATGGCGGGACCCCTGTCTCTGTGAAGCCCTCCCCGGGACTTCAGTTAGCCTCTGTTGCCAGTAAGCTCTCCCAACTAGATACTACCCTGTGGTGCCGAATGCCGGAGACTGGTGCCACAGCCCCGCTGTCTGGGGGTAAGCCAGGGGTGACCGGCAGAGCAACGGCAATTGGCAATAGGTGAGAGTCCTGGGGGCCGAGACCAGGGCCAAAATCTGACAGGAGGGTCCTACTGGGGAAAAATAGAATAAATATAAAAAAAAAAGAAATGTATGCTAGTACCCTCCTAATACATCCACAGTATGAATCCAGCATGTAACATCAAAAAGAAACCTCCATGGAAGGGATTTTAAAAATTTGCTTGTAGAAGCCATCTTTAATGAGTTAAAGCATTAGTTAATACCATTGGTAATATAAGCTGTTTTAAAAACATCTCAGAGAAATGAAAATATACTGATGATGAATCTAACTATATCAGAAATATATTAATGCTGAAAAAACTATGTGAGGACATTTGTGTTGACTACAAATACTGCTGCTTTAAGCAATCAGATCTGTATCAGTGGTGGGCAGCAACCATGTGTCACTCAAGTGAATAAGGCAAGGCAGCAGTGTGAGATGTGTGATAAATATGAGGTATAACATTCAGTGTGTTGGATAACTATGCACAACAAGAGTACAGTGTATCTTTTGTCCCTATTGTGTATGGATTTGAATCCTGGCAATTGTCTTGTTGCGGTACAGTTCAGAGGTCATGAAAAGTTGTTGTGGTATCATTCTGATGTCACGATGGTACCACAACAACTTCTCAGCCTTGACATGGCAGTTGATAGGTTGAAGACATGACTTTCAAGAAAAACTAAAGGGAAATGATGGTACTGTTTAGCAAGAGGGTGACTGTGGCAGCTCATACACGAATAGATGCAGATGACTCAATGGTTTGAAACTGTGACTATTCATTACCTTTCTTTTATTTAAACAAAACAATATGGCTGTTTTATGAGAGTTGAGAGTGAAAGAGGATCAGGAGTGACAGTTTCAGAGTCCAGAGCAAGTGGGAGCACTTAGTACTGATGGTAAGAGCCTGATGATAATGTCTCCTGGTCTTTTGTAAACTAAAATACTTGGCTCGAATGCTTTTTGAACCATACACTATATACAACAGTGTATGAGGGAACAAAAGTGGCATGGGCCTAGTACGATTGCCCGACACTAATCATCCTGATGGCAAAACTCCCATATTTTATTTGCCAAATTTAACCTTCCCGCTCATAATTTATTACCAATGAAGATTCTCCGGACACACACATTGCACTGTCAGTGTCATGTCATGCACTGCTGATCGGTAAAGCTGATCATTACACTGACACTGCACTGACATTGTACTGAACATTACAGTCGCTGATAGGCTATTCAGTGATGTTACCAATGCATAAAAGACAGGCTATTTTACTGGTGATTCACCATAGCAAATCAAAATGGCAGAAGCAGCCTCGTCAGTTTTTGATGCTGTAGTTTGTGATATTGTGCCTTCACAGTGTGGACACCCATAACTGAGCTTTGCTGGCTACCTTTACGCAAAATAAACAAGTCAGAATTGTTTGTTTTATTGGTGTTGCAAAAGCCGTAAAGCTTTGTCATGCCACAGCCATGTTTCCACCCTACTTGTCGGTGAGCAACATCATCTTCGGTCAACCAAAGAACATAACCATAGCCCCAATGCCTGTGCTGCTCCCATAGCCTCAGCAATTGCTTCATTGAAGCAAAGAGCATTTACAACACATGACATGCCTGCACAACTTATCCAGAGTGAGACTGCTTGGTTTGTGTCATGAAGTTTGTCTGAACTTGCCACCTAAGCAGTCACTGCGGCAAGTTACTAAGCGTGCAAGGCAAGTTAATATAGCCCCTGAACCCCGAATACTCGAGGAGGTTACAATACCACACGAAATTTACAAAAGTGAAAGGGAAACATTTCTTAGCCAGAGATGCAACTTGTGGCAATGAGAGGTTGTTGCTATTCACCACAAAAAAAAAAATATTGAAAAGTTAATGTGTGCTGAGTATTCGGTCATGGACGGAATGTTCGGAATGGTGCCACACCTGTTTCATCAGCTTTATTCTATACATGCACCTGTTGACAATACAGAGACATGCAGAGTACTGCCACTGAAATATGCACTGATGTCCGCAAAATCAGAGGACTGTTATGTGACAATGTTTCAGGACCTGCAGGACGTGGCAGAGGAGTATGATTGTACATTGTCCCCCAGTGTTATTATCACAGACTTGGAACAAGCTGCTATAAATGCCTGCAAGACTGAGTTCCCCAATGTTGTAAACAAGGGGTGCCTTTTCCATCTATGCCAAATTGTACGGTGAAAGATTCAGGGATTCGGTCTTACAACAAGGTACGACTAATGAATTAACCTTCTTCTGACAGAGAAGCACAGAACTGTTAGGCCATTATATTACATTACATTGCTGTTAACTGTTTGAATTGTGCCACTTGAACTATGCTGATGGTTATATTTTACAGCACATTGCTGTTTGCTGTTTGAATTGTGCTGCTTGAACTACGCTGACGCTTATACTTTACAGTCCATTGATGCCATTTGATGTTGCTGTTGACAGTCTTATAAATTATGCTGACGCTTGTCGGTATTATTAATGTCAGTCTGTTTATTGTCAGTCAGTTTGTATTGTCAGCTAGTCAGTGATGATAAAGTTCATGTTGGACAGTTTGTACTCAGGCAGTGGTACTGATCTCAGTGGCACTGCAGCAGAGGCAAGCTGTGGGAACAGAGTACATCAGCTACAGGCTCATAGCCATGCCTGGCAAAGTTGGTGTGCACATGTGCAGACTTTTTAGTACACCAATGTCCTCAGGGGAGAAAAACAATTCTGAAAGCCCCAGTGTGAGCTTAATGATGGGATAAACTCAAACCCTAGCCTAGACCCCTGGCAGTCCTCAGGTAGGACCACACGTCACCAGGAAAGACCAACTGGGGGAGTTCCACCATTGGAGCAAGCTATGGGGATGTATCAAGATGTACAGTAAAGGCTGATGATGGCTGGGATCTGGGCTGAGTGGCAGCTACCGGATGAGAAAGCTTGGAGAGAGGGGGCAGAAAATATAAATTAAAAAAGCTGTACCATAGAAGGGTACAACAGCATGTAACCCATTAACTTTGGTGGGGTTTAGGTTTTGGGTTTAAACTGTATTAGACTTAGCAGTTTGGTATTCTGGACCAATTGGTCACTACAGAATAAAGGGGTTTGGCAGGAGGAGATTAGAGATAGCTAGAAGAAAGGAAATGAAGTTGGAGTAGAGGGAGGAGTCAAGTTAGAGTTACCCTGCAGGGAGGGAGAGTAAAGCAGTTCATGGCTGAAGCAGAAATAATTCTCTTCTGGAGGAAAGATATAGACCTACTGGTGAAGTGATGGAGGTTTGCTTACTGAGGAGAAAGCCCTTTGTGGGGTAGAAAGTTAGGGAAAGGAAAAGAAATGAGTGGAAATGAAAGACACAGAGAATCAGAAACATCAATATGCAAAGTACTGAGAAAAAAGTGCAGAACAGAAGGGAGTTTGACACAATGGACAGAAGGGGACAAGAGGGTGTAACCCTCAGTGGGATGACTCTGGCCCTGTGCTGGAGGCTACCATTCTGGATAGGTACTCTATGGTGCGATCCTAGACAAAGTGCCGGGATGGCGGGGTGGCCATCTGTTTTAGATCTGAACTGGGATTCATAGCCTTCTCAGAGGAGGAGGCTGGGTCATTTGAATGTGTGGCAGTTAGGGATAATTGATGGCTGCCAGATGGTTGAACCTTAATCAGAGCAAGAGGGAGCTATTAACTTATAGAAGCAGATTCTCAGAAAACAGAAATGAAGAGGAATGATACCATCCTGCCATCCCTGGGGGCAAGCTCTTCAGAGTTGTGAATCAGGCTAAAAATGTGGGGGTCACAGTGAATGACAAACTGTCACTTGAAGCTCAGGAGTCCAGTTCTCAAGGGGGTCTTAGACTAACACAAGCTGTGGCAAATGGCAGCTTGCAACAATGCCCGATGTGCCAGGGACCCTGCACCCTATTTTCTGTTGGGAAGGGTCTTAGCAACAAAGTCCCGTGGCTTGCAGCAACTGTGGCCATCACCAAACAGATGGCACATCTGGAGGGTTTGCCCCAACATGCCCCAATTGGAATATGATTAGAGATGGGCAAAGTGGCCCCAATTTACTCGACGAAGTGAATCATGAAGTGAAAGTGAATTAGCGGAGTGCTCCACAACGCAAAGCGGAGTACTTCGCATTATAATGGGTAACACAAAGTCCATTAAAAACAATGACTTTGCATTACTCTGCCTTCCCAAACCACTACTCCACCAATACTTTTGTAGTGATTCATGAGATTTCAGCTCACATGGGCTCTAAATTGTTCTGCACAGACTCAGATCTGGGTAGTGTGTGTGTAGGAAGCTGTAGGAGACAGTCTGCTCTGAGAGCTCTCTGTGATTCAAACCTCCTGAAAGCAATAAAAAAAGCCTTTTTGAGTAATTTTTTTTTTTGCTGAAACTTTAGTTCATCTATTTTAGTAAACCCTCCTGTGCTCATATCATAGAGCATTTATTGTTTGTGTGTGGATTTTGAATGTTAATGTACAACATTCAGTCTGTGTACTGAGAGACAGTGGAAGTGTGCTTTGGGGAAGGGGTGTGTCTGTGGTGTAGGTGGATTAACTTGGAGAAAAAGACCATTCTTTGTCTTGGTGATATTTTTCTTGTATAACTATGTTAATGTACACACAGTAATATTTTCAATAATTCTTGCCATTTTTTTGCTGATTGTTGTGGTGCAGCAGTGCAGAATTTTAGTTTGTTTAAAATACGTGGTTATATTACTGAAGTTTTTAATCTGCTACGCATTACTTAGTGTGTGTATGGGTATGTGTGTGGCGTGTCATCAAATCAGACACCTTTGATCATGCCACATAGCAATTTCTGCAATGGGAACCTGCTATCCACTGCAGCTGTGTGATTTTTGTACTTCTTTGTGGTATTTTAACTGGTACTAGTATAAGTGACTGTTACTGCAGCAGTGCACTATACTGCCCCCCGTGACTCGCCCCAACTGGCAAAAGTATTCTTTTCCAGATTTAAATTTCTGATGGTGAGCACTGGTTTAATGTTGTGCCTTTGCATCTGCATCTCTTCAGTGTGCAGCACAATCATAATCTGTCTGTGCATTTGCATCCCTTTATGGCCCAATCTCCATCTGTAACTTAAGTTACAGTTGTTTCTTTGGCTTCCCTTCAGAGTACTGGACTGGTGCGGTGCATAATTCTACATGAACATTGTACTCATTAATATGTGTTTTTAAGTTAGGACCATCATCACGAGTCACTCATGATACAAATCACTTTCTTCATCCTCACGGTCACAAATTGCGATTCACGATCACGTCACGAATCACAGCATTAATGTTTTTACTAATTACTTGGATGTATTGTCAGTCTGTTTTGTAGTATCTCTCCAGGCTTCACCACCCCACCATTGTACTCATTAATAACTGTTTTTAAGTCGGGGAGTTTTGTGCTACAGCTCATCGGGGAAGTACAGCCGTAGGCATTCGCATTCCCAATACAGTTCCATATTGGTTATTTCACACTGTAGACACCGGATCACATTTCTTCATCATCATGGTCACAAATGCAGTCATGTATCATGATTCATGATCACATCATGAATCACATCATTAATTTTTTCACTAGTTACTTGGATGTATTGTAAGCATGTTTTGTAATATCTCTCTAGGCTTCACCACCCCACCATTGTACTCATTAATAAGAGTTTTTAAATTGGGGGGTTTTATGATACAGGCTCAGCTCATCAGGGAAGTACAGTCATAGGCATTCGCATTCCTTCCTGTACAGCATGTGAGTTACAGCAGTACTAGTGGTGGGCGAAATGGTCCCAATTTGCTCTGCGAAGTGATTCACAGAGTAATGAGAAATCCACGGAGTACTCCACAATGTGAAGCGGAGTACTTTGCTTCATAATGAGGAACGCGAAGTCCATTGAAACCAATGACTTTGTGGTATTCCACCTTCCCCAAACCACTTCTCCGCCAATTTTAAGGTGAAGTACTTTGAAATCAATGTAATTTGCCTCACTTTGTCTTGTAATTGAGCTCCAAATGAAATTCTGCAGTGATTCATGGGATTGCAGGTCACATGGGCTCTAGATTGTTCTGTACAGCCTCAGTTCTGGCCTGGGTACTGTGTGTGTAGTAGTAGCTGGAGACAGTTTGCTCTCAGAGCTCAAAACCTCTAAAAGCTGTTTAAAATGCATTTTTGAGTCATTTTTTTCTCAACATTTAGTACATCGATTGTAGGAAACACTTCTGTGCTCATATCATGAGTGTTTATTGCTGTGTGTGGATTTTGAATGTTAATTTAGAACAGTCAGTCTGTGTACTGTGAAGTGTGCTTTGGGGAAGGGCGTTTTTTTGGTGTAGGTAAATTAACTGGGAGAAAAAGGCAGTCTTTCTGTTTTGGTTATATTTTTCTTGTATAACTGTGTTAATGTACACACAGTAATATTTTTAGTAATTCTTGACTTTTTTGCTGATTGTTGTGGTGCAGCAGTTTATAATTTGTCTGTTTAAAACATGTTGTTATATTACTAAAGGTTTTCAATTTGCTACGCATTACTTGTAGTGTGTGAGTGGGAGTGTGTGTGTGATGCGTGCCATTAAATCAAACACCTTTTTTTGTGCCACAGAGTAATTGCAGCAGTGTGAACGTGCTATCCACTGCACCTGCATGAATTTTTTATACTGATGTGTGGTATATTTACTGGTAGTGGACTGTTACTGCCATGCACTAATCCCCCAACTAGCAAAATGTATTCCTTTCCAGATTTAGATTTGTGACTTGTGAGTACTGGTTAAGTGTTGTTGTGCCTTTTTGTATGCATCCCTTGAGTGCACAGCACAATCTTAATCTGTCTATGCATTTGCAGTACACCGTTAATTCTGGGAGACTGCATTTCTTGTTACACTCTCATTTCACTTCGTCAGCACTGGGGAATTTTCTGGAAACAAGACAACAGCATTTCGTCAGCACTGGGGAATTTTCTGGACACAAGACAGTAGCATTTTGGGGATGCCCATTAATTCTGGTGACTCTGTGTGTGACCACTGCGTGCATGAGTGAGTGTGCCATTAATTCTGGGAGACCTTGCATTTCTTGTTACACTTTGGGGGTGCACATTAATTCTGGTGACTGTGTGGGTGGGGTGCTGCCAGTATTGTTGCCACTCCACCTTACTTCACGTTTAAGGCAGAATGACAATGCAAAGTAACAATAACAAGGTGAAGTGTGCCTTTCTATGTGGCACTCCACATAGTGAAGTGCCAACGCAAAGTGGCCACTACGCGTTCACTTCGCTGGCGGATTTTAAATTCACTGCATCTCTAAATATGGTTAATTAAGCTGTACCTGGTTGTCTAGCAGTCCCTCTGACATGCCTATATTTGAACAAGTGTAATAAAACTGTACCTGGTGGTCTAGCAGCCCCCCCCAACATGTCCTGATCGGAATATGTTTAAGTAAACTGTATCTGGTGGTCTAGCAGTTCTCCCGACATGCCTGCATTTGAAACTGTGTGAGTAAATCTGTACCTGGTGGTCTAGCAGTCCTCTCCCCCACCTCAACATGCCCATATATGCAAATGTGTACAAAAATAAATTTTTGGTAGTCAGGTGGTCCCCCAGCCCAGCAGATAGTGCTCACCACTCCACCCCAACCCAAACTCCGAGTCACTGACCAGCACAGACCTCCTCTCACCACCACAGCTGGACGCTGACTGAACTGTCACTAAGTGTATATACTTACATGTATATATGAAGTCTGTGTCACTTGTTGAAGTGCCCATTTGTATAGATGACCATGGTCAATACATCACATGGTACATGTACAAATTAGTACACAGTACATTGTCTACTGACAATAAATCCAAGAAACATCAAACCCTACTCTGTAAAAGCATAATCAATCTTATCAAAAACAACCTACTGAACTAAAGAGGTAATCACTAAGGTGCACCTTAAAAGAGTGAAGAGACCGGTTACCCAAATCCTTGGGTGGTAAACCATTTCAGCTCCTGGAAGCTCTGTATAAAAACAGCTTTTGGCCCAGAAATATTTTCATTATTGGAAGTTGTAGATTATTGTTGCTGTTTTTCCCCCAGGGCATGTAATGCTGGTGCATGTTTTTCTGCAAATCTCAAGAAAAAAGTGGGAAAAAAAAGAAAATTGAAATGGCAGTTCAGTTATCAGGGATCAGCTGTGTTGAACTCTGTTATACACAAGTATGATGTTACAGTCATGTAGAACAGAAAATTAACGCCACTGTTTTGTGTGACTAAAACTACCTTAACCAGTGATTTTAAACAGATTACACCAGTGTAAGCAATTACTCAATCTGCCTCTTGAATCTGTGGGTGGGAGAAACCATACGTTTATAATCAGTGTTATCCCACAAACATGCTACACGTCTTTGGGAGCTATGGAAGAAATCGAAGAGTAAAGATAAGTTAAAACACAACCAGACTGCCCCAATGCAGTTATTTTTTTATATTGGCAAAATGCATAATATGAAGTAAGGATTTTAATTAAGAGAGTCCTCTCTTAGAGACACATGCAAGTTAAGGATTAGAGGTTCAAATAACAGATAAACATGATTAAAGGTAATATTATATGTAGTCTAACACCAGAAGGTAAGCTGTACATTCTACCTGGTTGGGTGGTGGAGCTCCCTCTAGGTGTACATTGCCTGACCTGTTCTCCAAGAGTCAGATAACATAACCGTTACATATAAATGATCCAAAACTCTCTCCAAAGCACATTAAGAAACTGTGAAAAAATAACAGGATGATGCGAGGCATTCACATTGTTGGTGCATTATTCAGAAAATGATTTAAATGAGATTTCAAGTTGTGATGTTCCAATAAAGTATGACAGTGTTTCCATACAGTGTTTCCATAAAGTCTTGCAAAGCAGCGCAAAGTAGATAAAACCAACAATTATTCAAAGCAATGGGCCATTTGCTTTGATTAAGGTTAATCTTATTGAACTCCACATTATAATAACAACAAAAACAATACATTACAAGACAAGCTCAGTCAAATAAGCTGGTCAGTCCTTAGGAATCTCCCTCTATCTCTGAAGGCCTGGTTCAAATTCAGCAGAGAACTTTAAACACCACACTTGCCTGCTTGCTTTGTGTCATGTGAACTGAAAATATTTACCCATATGCAATCTGGAGGCAGCAGACAGAAGGAAGTGAACCACCCCAAGAGTGAACAGTTTCTGCCTGATCCCATCAAATGGTTTTCTCTGGCTCCAGGTTATGAAAGATTGGTTGGGGAAAATATGGATGTCCCTGTCACAGTAGCAAAGAGGCTGAAATACCTTGGCTGCTCTCAGAAGGCAATTTTGCTGTTGTACACTTTTGGTCACCACTAGGACAGTTCTTACTGTATTTACGAATGAACTACTGTAGCTACCAAGGAGTTTACTTGGTAAGTTCTTCTCAGCAATAAAGATAGTCCAACATAGCAGCATAGAATGGAGCTACTCAGTAGTAAACTGCAGGGTATCATTGCTCTCCATCCCCTCAGGTAGCTCACTATATAGAGGTGTGATGTATGACTGGGATTTTCTTTTTAATTACATTTTTAAGAAATGTAAAGCATTGCTATGCCTACAAGTAACCACATGACACTGTGTAGTAAGCATCCCCAGTAACTTAATACAGGTAAAACAGTAACTTTTTCATTAATGAGACCACCTGGAGGGTGAGCACCAAAATATTAGAAAAAATACACAAATGAAGGAGGCTCTGAGGTATATAGGATTTCTGCTAAAAAGCATACAGTTTAACTATCCATGCTTCTAGGGCTAGTACTATATACATTCCATAGTGCTTGATAAGTAAAATTCATAATATAAAGTAACATTTTCCAATTTGCTTTAACAACTAAAATAATATATATCAATAGAGTTTAAGTAACTACTTGACCAATATCAAATATATAATGTACTCCCTAATGCAACTGTAGTAAAACAGTGAGATCATCAATTGCCTTACTTTCCCTAAAAGATATGTCAGAGAAGTAGATATTGACCCAGTAGTGCAGAACTGAAGGGAAATACATCAAATGCAACACTGCCTGTTCGTGAATACTCATGCTGTAACCAGGAGATGCATGTAACGTTTGCCTCAGCCATCTCAGTTCCCCAGGACCCCAAGGCAGAAGATACCCCTCAGCACACTTATGGCAAGAAACTGTGCTAATGGCAGTCACCATCTTGTCACTTATATTTCTTCCAGAAGTACTAGCATAATATATTTAGGAAAGAACTAGATCTACAGGCATTGCACCAGTAACAGTATAATGTACAATTTAGGGTAAATAGTAGTACAAGCAATACACAGTCCCACAGGTACATCCGTACTGCACTGACAACAATACCAATCAGTCAGTGCTATAACTGACAAAACAAACTAAGTACAAATATAATTTGTAATACAGAATACATATATCTATATATATGTGTGTGTGTGTGTGTGTGTATATATATATATATATATATATATATATATATAAAGTATAGTGGTGCGGTGGTGCCACTATATTTAGGGTTATGAAGGCACTCCTATGTTAAAGTCAAAATTTTGCACGTTAATAACTTTGGACCAATTGAATGGATTTGCCTGAAATGTGGTCTATGCAGTGGGACATGGTACATCTCTTGATCTGCCAAAATGTGTTCTGTTCGCACTGACAGTCTTTGTGCACCAAAACGCTGAAAAATGCACTTTTTGCCAGTTTTGGAGGCAGTTTGGGGGATTTTGCCTGTGGCCCTGCACGGCCATCATGTGGTGTGCTGGTCTGCAATATAGCTCATCTGAAAGAGCTTCAGTGGCTGAATATGCTGCTTTTTGTTTGGTGAAAAAATATTATGGCATTCAAAAGTTATGGCACTTTAAGGTTCCCATTATGAATCAATGGGAATATTTATACGGTTGTTTTGTGAACAAAGAATGGGGTTTGGGCCATCTTGCCCCACCTGGCAGTCAAAGAATTTGCAGCCTCATGGTCAAAGAGGCTTTGTCCCCGAGAATTCTTTGATCGCGAGGTCTGCCCTCTTGTTTTTTAAATTCCTTCACAAAAAAATCTAATATCTCAGCTCAGGGGTCACTCCTGAAGTAAAACCTGCATGGGTTTTACTCAGGGAGCTTCAATCTGTCGACCCATGCCTTTAGTTTCACCTAAAATGGACAAAAAATAGAGTTATAACATTTTAAATTCTTTGATCGTGACTCGCTAACTATGTTCGTTCGTGTGCCTGCAAATTCTTTGTTCACGAGATTCTTTGATCGCGATCTTGTATCGCAAGGTAAAAATACAATTTTGTCAGCTCAGGGGTGCCTAGGAACACAAATGAGGGTGGGTGTTGCTCAGAGGCTTTGTTCTATTGAGGCATGGAAGTGGCTTCATGTAATTCTGCCTAAAACTCGAGTTTCAACATTGTTTATTCTTTGATCATGAGCCTGCAAATTCTTTGATCACAAGCCTGTAAATTCTTTGATCGCGAGATTCTTTGATCATGATCTTGCATTGTGAGTGCGTGACTAGATGGTCCTTTAAAAAATTCAAATTTCTCAGCCCAGAAGTGGTCTAGGAACACAAATGAGTGTGGGTTTTGCTCAGGGGGCTTCGTTCTATCGAGGCATGGTGGTGGTTTCATGTAATTCTGCTTAAAACTCAAATTTCACCATTTTTTATTCTTTGATTGTGAGCCTGCAAATTCTTTGATTGTGAGCCTGCAAGTTCTTTGATCGTGAGATTCTTTTATTGTGATCTTTGATCGTGAGGGGAGGACAAGATGGCTAGATTTTATAATGGAATAGATAGGCCAATTTTTACAATCTTTAAGTTTAAATATCTCGGAAACAGTTTGGTCTTTTTACTTGAAATTTGGAGGGTGTTGACAGCATGTCATGTACTTGTGAATTACAGTGTTTATGTGTCAGAGAAAATATTTTTTGTGGATATATTGTGTAACACAACTTACGTTTTACGGACAATGTTTTGCATTGTGGTGGTGCCTTGAAATTGATAGGGTACCTAGCCTTTGTGTCATGGATGTACTTTTCAGTCATTGTGTCTATAAAATGTCAACAGGTGTAGAATTCTGCAGCTCCAACAAATGAAAATCTCAAAATTTATCATGTTATATTTCGGACACAGTTTGGTCTTTTACATTGAAATTTGGAGGATGTTGATGGTAGAGACATGTTTACAAGTTGGTAGGAGCACAGAGCCTGAAGGGCCAGTGCTCCCACCAACTTCCGCATGTTCTTAGTTTTCTATTCTTTCTCAAAAAGTAAGGAAATTCTATGCAAAAAACTGCATTAATGCATCATTTAGGGTTAAAACACAAAAAGTCAGGAAATGAAAAATCTTTAGGGTTGCCCCTCTCCCACCCTTGTGGACTCACCAATCATCCCAAGATTGACAGATGATGGGTTGTGTCATTGGGGTTGTGAGGCCTAAATGTTGCCCCATTCTTGTTCACTGTTGCTTCTCAATATGAGTTGCACAGGAATGGGGCAACATTTAGGCCTCAGACTTCCCAATATTTACCCGATCATCTATTAATCTTGAGATGATTGAATGGGTCCACGAAGGGGAGGAGCAACCCAAAAGATTTTTATTTCCTGACTTTTTATGTTTTAACTCTAAATGATGTATTAACGCAATTTTTTGCATAGAATATATATATATATATATATTTATATATATATATATATATTTCTTCCTGATGCTCTTAGCGACCACTGCATCGCCTTCTGTATATGCAAAACCACAACCAATAAGACCAGACACAAGTATATTTGATATCGCTCATTCTGCAACCTTGACTCTAACTCCTTCCTTCATGATCTATTCCAGGCAGTTTGGTCACCTGTGTACTCTGCCTGGATGCTGACTTTGCTCTCCAAATGTTCTCTGACACACTCACTAGTGCTTGGGACATCTATGCTCCTTTAAGAAAAGAACAAGTAAAACATTGTCACCTCCTCTGGATCACATTTAACTTTCTTTCCCTAAGTAAACTGTGTGACAAAAGCTGGGAGAAATATAAGGCTTCCTGCCTTCCTTCTGACTTCCAACTCTATAGGTCCCTCAGACAAGCATGCACTCAAGCAGTCAGAAAGGTGAAATCCAGCTACTTTAAATCCCAACTTCAATCCTGGTCTGGTTCCCCTGCAAACTTCTGACAAGTCCTCTGTAACCTCCTAGACCACACTTCTGCACAAGCCTCCAACTTGCTAACTTTTGAGGGAGAGTCACTATTGCAGAAGCCTTCAATAAATTCTTTATGTCCTGTGCCATCCCTGACAACCCCCCTCCTCCTGCTCCTGATCTCCCACCAACACTTGCTGGTTCTGGCTACTCCTTTCCTCCTATTTCTCTGCAAGAAGTCTACAAGGCATTAATCGTCCTTAGAAAATAGGCTATTTATTTGGAGGCATCGGATTGGCTGGTATCCATTCCTCAGGGTACATTAACTTTCAAAAGATGCCCACCAAATAAAAAGCCCCAGCCCAACCCTACCTCATACCAATCAATCAATCAATCAATCAAAATCTTTATTTATTCAGGCGAGCATCATTGAGCATAGCTCATTTACAAGATGGACCTGATTGGTCATAACAATATAAAGGTACAATTTTTTACACAAATACAAGATATAGATTGAATACAAAAACAAGGACATTATAAATGAACAAAAAGCAAGAATATTCACATATATACAAGGCAATGAGCCAAAGAAACTGGGTTATATTAAAAAGGAGCAAAATAAGACAGTAATGAAAGATTAAAGCGAGGGAGGTGGGATTTTGGGAATAAGGCCAGGTATGAGTTAAGTGGGTGAAGGCTACAAAAACAAATAAGGGTGGAAGTGTGATGAAAAAAGGGGTGGGGGAGAAAAAAGTGGGTTGTGGTAGGACTAGGCCTTGTGAAAACAGTTGCATGGCTCTGGAAAGAGACTAGTGTATAGCTTTTTGAAGGATGTTAATGGAATGAGGGTATTCAACTTCAGGATCTTTTGAAGAGAGTTCCAAATAAGTGCTAGAGAGTAGCTGATTGCTGCCCTCCCATGCCGGGTACAGGTAATAGGTATCTTCAGCATGATGAGCTTGTTGTTCCTTAGGTCATATGGTCTGGATATGACCTGGGTAAAACAATCTGAAATGTAGGATGGTAATTTGTTTGTTAGAGCTTTGTAGATCCATAGAGCAGCATTTTTGTTTCTTCTATGATGTAGGGATGTCCAGCCGACTGCAGTATAGAGAGAGCAATGGTGGGTGCTGAAAGGAAAGTCTGTAATGAATCTAAGAGCTCTATGATACAAGGTATCCAGCTTGTTTAAGTGGGAAAGGGAGCAATGACTATACAGGAAATCAGCGTAATCAATGAGGGATAGGAATGATGCCAGGATTAATCTTTGTTTAGAATCTCTGGTTATGTTTTATTCTGTAGAATAGGCCAAGTCTTTGCCTGAGCTTCTTCAGGAGTTCTTCAGTGTGGCTAGTGTAGTCAAGTCTATTGTCAATCCAAACCCCAAGATATTTAAATTTATCCACATAGTCCAGACTTTCACCAAGGATGGAAAATAATTGGGGAAGGGTGTTTGGTGTGAGAGTGGAAGAGAAGCTCTTGGAGGAGAAGAACATGGCTTTCGTTTTCTTGGCATTCAGTAGGAGTTTTTTTCTAGTAGTTTGTGCTGCAGCAGAAGAACTCAGATTGTAAAGTTCACAGGCTTTTGATGGTGTGGGACTACTGACATATAGGACAGTATCATCTGCAAAAGGTGAATATTAGATTTGGTGAGGTTGGAATCAATATTATTGATATAAATGGCAAAGAGGATAGGGCCCAGGATGGAACCTTGTGGTACACCTCTTAGGAGTGGTTTGAGGTAGATAGGTCACCTTCATTTTTACATGCTGTAGTCTACCAGAGAGGTAGCATCTGAACCATTGAAGAGAGACTGAGTCGAGGCCTATGGAGTGTAGAGAGGAGATTAGTAGTTCATGGTCCACTGTATCAAAGGCTTTGCTTAAATCCAGAAATACAGCACAGATATTATTCTTTTTGTCTAATTCAGTCTGCAATCATTAGTGACTTTTGCTAAGGCAGAGATGGTGCTGTGCATGGATCTAAAACCAGATTGAGCTGGATTAAGCAGATTATTGGTGTCAAGATAGGCACTTAATTGGCTGTTCATTAGTTTTCAAGCATTTTGGACAATACTGGTAAGATGGATATGGGCCTATAGTTATTGAGGGTCTATGGGGTCACCTGCCTTGAGTAGAGAAACACTTGAGCTGTTTTCCAAATTGCAGGAATAGATCCAGTGGCTAGTGACAAATTGAAAAGGTGAGTTAGGGGGCTGCTAAGGCGCAGAGCAATTTTAGAAAATAGGGTCAGAGAGTCTGCACCTGCGCTTTTAGTTGAATCCAAATGGAGTAGTAGGTCTTCTACTTGTTTTAAAAGAATAGGCTTAAAGGAAAATGTGGAAGTAGCCTTATGTGCCTCAGTAGTCTGGAAGTTTAATTGTGACCGTAATAGATTTGCTGAGAGGAGTCGAATGCTAGGCGGCTGTAGTGAAATGGTTGTTGAAGGCATTTAAGATTTCTTGCTTGTTAGTGATATCCACATTGTTTAGGTGCACTTTGGGTGGTAAGACAGGGTAGAATCTTGTCCTAAGATCCCTTTATGGTCCCCAGAATCTGGCAGGGTTATGGTAGGAGGCATCCAGTTCTGCTGTATAGAAGGCAGCCTTGGCATTTCTCACTTTTTTTGTGCAGGAGTTTCTGGCTTTTCTGAATTGAAGCCAATCATTTGGGTCTTTGGTCTTTCTTGCCCTTTTTCTTCAGAGCTTGTCTCTGGCAAGCAATGCGGATTTAAGGTCAGCAGAGAACCATCGACAGGTTTTGAGCTTGGCTCTGACACTGGAGAGAGGTGCATGTATGTCGAGGGCACTAGTGATAATGTCATTTAAGACTTGTAGAGCTAACTCTACTGAAGCTGTGAGATAGAAATCTTGCCAGCGCGTGGTGTGACACAAATCATGGAGGTATCCTGTGATATTAAGGTTCTTTTTAGACCTTCTTGGGAGAAATTTTGCTGGGTTGGATGGCTTGAATGAAGATCTTATACCAGCTATGGGACAATGATCGCTTATGTCACTAAATAGCACTCCAGCATGAGAATACAGGTGAGGCTTATTGACCAGCATAATGTCCAGAAGTGTGCTGTTATTTTTGTTTTTTGGGTTAATCCTTGTTGGTTCTTTAATTAATTGAGTGAAGCCATGAGTGTCACAAAAGGATACTAGGGGTGCGGATGCATTGGCTAGCCAATTTAAATTCAGGTCGCCTAAAATGATGGTGTCTTCTGGGCCTAATTTAATTTTAGTGTCCAGGTGGGATAGGAGTTTTAGGCCTGCTGAGGGGGGCCTATAGCAACCAATCAATTGAAAAGCTGACATGTTGGGAAGAGATATTTTAAGGGATAAGCATTTGAATTCCTTTGGCTGTGATGTAATATTGAGGCTGGATGCAGAGATATTTGCTTTGACATAAATGGCCACTCCACCGCCCCTGGATGGACAATCAGATCTGAAGAGCTGATAGTTGGGAAGATTTATTTCACTGTGATTTGTTGCAGATTTGAGCCATGTTTCGGAGATTACCAGAAAGTCAGGTAAGGTGTGTGCAACCCAGGCCTGTATTAATGAGAACTTTTTTAGGAGGCTGCAGGCATTGATATGAAGAAAACTCAGGCCTTTTATGGAGGTCAAGTCGGCTGGGGAGATAGAGCTTTCTGTGGGTCCAGGATTGGTTTCAACAGTGCCAGCACAGATCAGCAGGAAGATAATTAATTTAATGAGGGCTTCAAGTGATAGAGGAAGGAATAGCCAGAGGATTTTCTCTTCTTGCTTGGGGTCCAGTGTTTAGAGGGTCTTGAGCCTGCTGTGTGGTTAGATAAATTGCCAAATAATACCAGCTTAATGGACAGGCATAGGGGCTCTGTACTGCAAAAAGAGTGGAGTTGAGGGGCTTATGAAATATGGAACTGGATATGAGCCTTTTGTGGGATGCCCCAAGGATTATTGTGTGGAAGCGGTAGTGTATACTTGAGGAAATTGAAGACATCCACTTTGGAAAAAAGAGGGGTGCCAGCTTGAATAGCCGCTTTGGGCACCAGGGCATGGACTGTTTCAGTCTCCTTCTCAGGATATGAGGAAAGTGAGGGGCAGAGCAGCATTAGGAGTAACAGCAGCATGGTGGAGGAAAGGTAAGGGTTAAAATACTAATGGTGGTGTGAGGAGTGGCGCACAGTATTGGCTCGGAATTAGTAATGGGCGGAGATCGGAGTTTAGGCGGGAAGGTGTATAAAGCAACACCCAGGAGGGGGGAGGGGGGTGGGCAAAAATTTTGCGGCTTTCCCGTACCTTTCTGGCTGTCTCTCCCAGCCTCCTGGTTCCCTTTCCGGCTTGGCGGTCGCCGCCCGCCCGCTGGTGGCTCAGAGCCCCTACGGTCACTGGGTGCTCGAGGGCAGGACCGGCTGAAAAGGAGGAGACAGAGGAGAGGGCAGTCAGAAAAAGCACTTAGATTGCAGCAATCAAAAGATTCTGCCACTGGTGCTATATATACACACACATATACATATATATATATATATATATATATATATATATACATATATATATACAGTCCCTGCCACTTATAGTGCCCACGCTTTAATCAGGCAATTGGTTTTGCTGGGCAAATTCTATTTTCCACTTTTCCACTTGCCACATACATAAGTTTCAATAATAAAAATGCTGATTATAACAATCTATGCCCGCCTTCTATTTTGGGCAGATTAGCTGCTACTTTACTGTAATTAGTGTTAGTGAGCACAATGGATTCAAATGTCAAGTGTGAAAGAACATGAACCAACAGCTTATCTGCCCTTAGCAGAAGTAGGGCATAACACTAATTAACTGCTAAGTGGTCCTGGCTACAGTTCAATCTGTAACTGTGAAACCAAAAGAAGGGTGGCTGTTGTGGCGGACTCCTTTCTGATGAGAGTCCTCTAAAAAAAAAAACACAGATCATGCTACATCAAATCCACTGCCGACATTATTCCGAGGGTCACTAGGTTGCTGTCCATTTAAGTCGTAGTGGGAATTAGCCTCTCAGTGCCTAACTGAGCTTTAATATTTAACCACAGCTTTTTTTCAATGTGTTTGCACTGGATCTGCCAGTGGAATGAAATGGGGGAGGTTTTGTACATAATGGATGCCGTACTGTAAAGCTTGTAAATCTACCATGTCTGTACACTATAGATGCTGATAATTATACAGTCGATACAAGATGTACAAGCTTGGTGACCAGTATAGTACTATTGCCTTGATTTTAATTTAAAAAAGACTATCTTTGGTTACAGCACCCACTCCCTATAACAGGCAAAATCTGCTTGCACAGATGTGCCCATTATAAATGGCTTACACTGTATATCTATAGGCATGTTTACAGTACTCAAAAGAACAGAAAGTTCTACAATGCACCACACTCTAAATTTGCTAACAGTTCATAAATTGTTGCAATTTCTTATTTTTGTTGTTGTAATGTTACCAAAGAGGTAGTACCCACAAAATCTCTGTCTGATGAGTCTTTATTTTTTTAGTGGCAGCTCCGGCTGAAACACCCCAAATCTGCCTTAAAATGCCCTCCATTTTGTGACATAGCTGAAAGCCACTTTGCAAAGTATGTAATTTGCCTATTACAATAAATGTCCCCAGCTCTACTTATTGGTTTGATTAATGCAGAGTACATCACTTATATTATTCCACTGCACTAGAAAAAAAATTCAGTGGACCCGTCATGTGTTGTTTTACATCTTTAAAGCCCTCATAATGTGCAGCACATATAGTGTTCCTCATGTTCTGTTTACAAACATGGTATAATTTACTATATTTGCAAATGGTTATTGTTTTTAACAGTTGCTTACTGTTTTTCTTCATTTTCTTCAACCAGAATGCCCCAATGACTTTAGGTGGAGGAATTGCAGGGAATGAGTACTTGCTTCCCAAAATGTTGCTGCCTGTGTGGTGTCCTATAGTGATGCATATTATCTGGGATTCAGTGAGTGGGCTTCTAGTCCACAAAACCAGAAATGTACATTATGTCCTGGTTAGATTGCTTGGCACTGCTGTAAATCTGGGGCATCATGAACATACAGCCCTTATGCGGCTTACTGATACAGGAAGAGTTTGTGGTGTCCATGACTGTGCCACAAGTTTGAACATTAGGGAAAAACTAAGGGCTACCTTTAGGGGTGTAGATTATGTTAAAATGCAAATGTAGGGACTTACATAAGCTAACATCTGAAATGGATTTAAACTACATTTAGGCAGTAATCTATTCAAAATATGTCTGTAACTGCAACTGTGGAAACATATGGTATCAAAGTAAAAAAAAAAAGTTTGTAGTCCCACGTGCTGCACATTAGCAGCAAATGCTCTTTTCATTAAAAAAAAATAACAGGGAATGTAAATATATTTTATGGAGATTATCACAAAAAGACACATTAAGTATTCTGGTTGGGTTCTGTAATGTGTTGTTATTTTTTTCAGTAAGAAGGTTATCATTATAGGACATTTGTTGTACTGTTTGTACATTACTTAGACACGATCATGGTGGTGTACTTTGTATGGCATGTTATTTCTGAGAATACAGTTCCATGTTACTGGTTTATTTCATACTCTGTAGCCTTCCTGGAAATACAGTACCAAACCATAAAAAAGACAAAGAAATAGTCCTTATTTGTAAGGAACATGTAAGTTTTTGTTTCTTTTGTTTGATCTTAAATAAGATGCGTGCTTGACCCAGTGACCATCTGGGAGGATTAAATTAAGCAAAATGTTTTCTTACCCAGGATATTAACTGCTCATCAGTTAATATAACTTTTTGGGTGTTTAGGATGATTCTCTTAACATGTGTGCTTGTTTGACCATTTCTGTGATTGTTCATTACAAAGTGGTGGTTTTCTTCACAATTAACATAATTCTGGGTAATACCCGGTCAACAAAAACTAAATAAATAAAATAAAATAAATTATTGCTTTCATTTGCTTTTTCATATCTGTTGTCCCTGAATACGAAGAAGCCAACAGAAGAAGGCCATTTGGTCTATCAAGTCTGTTTGTATCATGAATGCCAGTTGACGTTTAAAAGAGAAATGCAAAAGCTTCTTTTTCAAGTTGAAGTTTTGATTTTTTTTAAATCATTTGTTAGTGGAGGCCTGTGATTTTCTATAAGTATTTGGTGTCCTGTGTGGTGTATGTTAAGCACAGTAATGGTTTTGAGGCAACACTGATACAAAAAAAACCCTGTTTTCTTTGCCTAGGATTTTGACCACTGTGTCTGCCACATAGTTTCCCTGGCTTATATTATTTTGGGGGCATTTATGGCATATATTTTCAATTTTATGCCTGTTTAACTGTTTCAGTAAATGTTCCTTGCAAAGGCACCATAGCAGAGGTGACCTTTGTAATGAACATTATTCTAGGCAATCTTAGCTCTTTTTTGGCTTTGTTTTGCATCAGTATGCCTCAAATACCAGCAGACTTGATAGACCAAATGACCTTTTTCTGCTGGCTAATTCCAATGTTCATATATTTGCATAATACAGAGGTGAGATTCAATCCATGTAAAGCAGCAGAGATTATATATCAATAACATATTTTTCACGTACATATTTTTAAATGTCTTGAAGTTTTTGTTGTTTGTATGCCATAGTTATGAGATGTGCCTAGTTAATTACATTCAGCATTATATTGTTTGATATTGTCACATTGTAATACTGGTGTCCATGTTGCACACGTTTTGTGTCAGAAAAAGTTGTATAAAAATAAAATATCCTTGTTATCTGGGAGATTAATTGGGGTCTATCTTAAGTACATATTGGTGCATAGTTATATAGAATAGGTGGTCCAGGAAATCAAATAAGATGTAAGATATAGCTAAATTATAACATGTTTGGGTTAGTAATACAATGATGACTTAAGATGGCTGGTTCAGTTATACCCCACATGTATCAATTAAAAACAAATGATGAAACCAGATGTACCAGATGATGGCCTGGCCCGGGGGGTGGGGATGGATGATAGGGGTTTCTGAAACACAAGGGGGGAGGGCCTTGGCACCCAACTAGGGATCTGAGGTTCAAGCAGACTTGATAGACAGTAAGGCGTAATCTGCTGGCAATTAGTGTGTTAGTATGAAATGTTGTATATTACAATACCTAAATACAATGCATAGGCATTGTAATATCAAATAAACTTTATTGTTAAAAACAGAAAATATGTCATCATGGACACCACGTTACCTACGTTATATTTTCCATATGATAACTTACAGTTGCAATTCTCAAAACATGTAAATGATGAACTATCTTTATATTTGGGATTATACTATGACTATGTGTAATCACTGAAAAGAAAACATACTCAAGAGTATTGAGCAAAGTTTTTGGGGGGTCACAGATGTCACACTTGCTCTTAATTATATATATGACAAAGAACCTCAGCATACAAGCACTGAGGCAAAGGTTACCCCAAAGGGCATTGGCCGGGAAGCCAAGTTTCAAAGAAATACACAATCACACATGTCTCCACAATGGATAATGTTTATACACTACTGGCCTGGTAGGGCCATTACAGTTAGGGTTACACAGTCACTTCTATGTTAAACTCAAAATTTTGCACTTTAATAACTTTGCAACCGTTCGTCCAATTTGCCTGAAATATTGCATGCACGGTGTGATACCATAGATCTCTAGAAAGTTTAGTTCCAGTTGGATGTGTGGTTGTGGAGCTGCAGAACATGAAAAAGTGTGAAAAACCTACAACTTTTTGAAATTCTTTGCTCGTCTCCACGGCGTGAATGGTTTGTCCGTCTGGTCTTAAATTTTCAGGTATATGGGGACTGGGTCAAGGAAGTACCTTTTGAAGGTTTGGTGAAAAAAACATTAATATGTTCAAAAGTTATTAAACTTTTTCATGCCCCATTATAGCTATGGAGAAAATATATGTGAACCACAAAAACGTTCTCGAAAGCACTATTTGCTTTTGAGCTTTGAATTTTTACTTTTGTGCTGCAGCCATCTTGTTTACAGTTAGTGAGGCAGAAAAAACAATGCCGTTCTAAAAATACTGCCCCTTGGTAAACACTAACACTCAGGTTTACCTAATTTGGGCCATAGGAACATGACCCTAGCATCAGTTTTCCAAAATGATACCTGAAAATATGTTTTTTAAATTTGTCCACCTTGTTAGGCATGGAGCTTTCATGGAAAAACTGGGGTCTTTCATGAAAATTTCTGCAAACGTCCACTGGACTTTCGCAAAAGTCTCTCATGTTAACCTATGGGAGTTTTGCAAAAGTGCACAGTACTATCACGAAAGTCCAGCTAGCAAACAGCCCAAAAAAACAGTTTCTTTGCCACTTTATAGGAAAACAAATGTTAGGAGTTTGGGGCTGAAATTTGCAGGGTAGCAAGGGCTTGCACCACTGATGTGCCTTTTGCTGACTTGGTGAAGATAATTAGACTGCTTCCATAATTACAGCACTCTGAAGTTCAGAATTTTCCCATAGGATAACAATGTGGCAGCCATGGTGCCTTTTAGCAGCTATATCTTGGAAACGATTCGAGATACAGATTTTTTGCTAAGCATAGCTTAGTACACCTTTAGGTGTACCAAGCAAGCCTGGAGGTGGCTAGGTTATGAATACAACTGAGAAATATTTTTTCTGCAGTTGCTATGCCTACTGAAATATTGCCAAATAAGCATTAGAAGGTTTATTTAGAATGCCTCTATGCTTGTGCTATCTGTCTGTAATTGTGGGTAAGTGGGAGTGCAGGGCCCAGAGGGCCCACACTCTACCCTATGTATATCATTGATGCTAAAGTGGGAGCACAGGGCCCTCCTGCTGTGTGCTTGTACACTTACAGGTGGGTGGGAGCGCATGGCCAAGGGAACCCCCACTCCCAACAATGGATACTATATGAGTAATATTTCACTTTCTCAAAAAGAAAGGAAATTTATAAAAAAAAAAACCTACATTAATGCATCAGTTAGGGTTGATTCCATCCAAACAAACATCTTAAAATTCAATGTTAGGGTTACCAACCCTTACCCCCCCCCACCCTCCACAGACCAGCAGTTGTTGGGGTGTGTCTTGGGGTCATCAAGACCTCATTCTCACTTCATTCTGCTATACTGTATCAAATCAGCTTCCTTACAAATGGAATGGCATGAAAGTTAGGCCTGATGACCCCAGAGCATAGCCTAATGCCTGTTAGTCTGTGGGTCTGTGGAGGTGGGGGGTAGGGTTGGTAATCCTAACACTGAATTTCTAGACTTTGTTGATGTGGAATTAACCTAACTGATGCATTAACTAGTTTTTTTTTGCAATATGTATATATATATATATATATATATATATATATATATATAGTGTATCTTGGCAAAAACCTTTGTTAATGCATCATTTAGGGTTCTAGTGATGAAAGTCTGGAAATGTACTATTAGGGCTTCCAACCCTAATATCCAACCCCACCATATTAGAAGCAACAGGCATGGGGGTGGCCTTGGGGTTGTCAACTCTAACACTCACCCCATTCCATGTGTAAGTAAGCTGAGACAGTTACACTATAGGAGAATGTGGTGAGTGTTAGGGTCAATCAGTGATTGTGTACACTATACAGTATGCACTCAGTAACAATTCAGTCAGTGGCCAGCTGTGGAAGTGAGAGGAGGGCTGTGCCAGTTGCTGGCTCTGTTTTGGGATGGATGGGGAGCGTTACCTGCTAAGGGGGTCCACTACACTACCAGGGAGGGAGGATTTTATTAAGTAGTATTATGGGCAACATCGGGGATCAGTGGGACCACTAGACCACCACGGAGTTTACAGTACACATAATGGGGGATCAGGGCTGGAGATGGGGGAGTGTGGCACACTGCCGTAAATTGCTCAACTGTCCCAGAGAGACATATTCTAAGTACCCTTAGACCAGTCCTGGCTGGTTTAATGGTACTGTGTAATTTGCTGTCTGGAACAGTTTTGAGAATCACAATATAGGGGATGTGACAGCTTGCATCTGCCATATGCCCCCTAGTGCCACGCCGCAGCCAGTTTAGTGGCACAAGGCTGGCGCAAACCCCCTTTGATGCATGCAGTTTGAGTTTCATGCATGCTGCTTTTCAGAATAGCTCAGGATATATTGTTTAATGCAAGGTGCCACTTGTGTCATTTATGTATGACACTGGTATCTTGTATTATTTTAAGGACCCTCTGTCTGGCTTTCAAAACACAAGAGGCACATCTCAAAGGCCTCAACTGCCTCAGTCACTGATGGCACCTTTACTTCATCAAATGAGTCATCTTCCTCCAGATTGACACAATGGGGCCAATTTCAAAGGGCCCTTAGACTGACATAAGGTGTGTCAAAGAAAAATCCAGGCACGCCAAATACTGTTCGCCTATTTTGCAAGAAAATCATTCTCTGTGGCAAAGACCCTCAAAATGATGCAAGAAGTCTACTGCATCAAAATGTGTCACATGTGAAGAGAATGACACAAGCTGAGTCAAAAAGATGATGCACAGGGCAAGAATGACTCAAGCCAAGTCAAAAAGACAATCTAGGGTCTGAGACTGACTCAAGCTGAGTCAGAAAGATGAGTGATGCACGGAGCAAGAATGATGTAAGCTGCATCAGAAAGATGATGCATGAGGCAAGAATTTGACTCAAGGTGAGTCATCAAATACGGCAGATGACCTGGCCAAGACAATAGCATCTTAAAACCCCCCAAACACTCTAAACTAATCCTGTAGGGAAATATTGGCTCTATAACTAACCCGCTACATAATATGCTCTCTCCTTTATATGCTCCAGTATTAGAATAGCTTTGGCTGGTCTAACAGTGGCATGCATCTTCAGCGTAGCTTTCATCTTTGAAACTGAAAAAAGGGGGATAGTGCATCATTTTTTTGACACAAGCTCCATTATGGCATAGTGTACCCATTTATTTGTTGCAAACCTGATGCAAGCCACTTAGGTGCAAGTAGTTCTGCTTTAGATGCAAGCAGCATTAGAAAACCGGAATTTACACAGGCTTTGATGCAGCTTACTCCTTGCATTATTCTTTTTTGGTGCAAGCACCTTGCGTCATTCTCTGACTTTTGAAAATTGCTCTGTGTTCTCATCTCTCAAATCACCATAGCCCTAGTCCTCTTCATCACATGCCTTCCATTCTGTGGAAAGGTCAGGTGGCTTACATATTTAACCAGCTGCTGAAAGCCTTTCATCACCTCATATAGTTGCAGGATAGCTGATTCAGCAGCACTTGCTGGTGTGATGAGAACTGCTGACTTTTCACACCAATGTGAAAATGTGTCTTGCTGAACCTCTGACCAGGCTTCTGCCAAGATGAAGCAAACTTCTTTTATGGTCAGTTTCTTTATTATGCCCTGCACTGTCATTTCCTCATTTTTTTCTCTAAAACAGTAGATCCGTTTTAATGTGGTCAGGATACCATTGCCCATTGGTTGCAGTTTAGCTGTTATGTTCACTGGCAGAAATAGACAGCACATAACAGAATCAGCTGTTTTCAAGACTTATGAGTCTGTCTGGGCACCAGCAGTGTCACACAGGAGGAGAGCCCAAGGTAGCAAGTCAAGGGAATGTAGGTAGTGAACTTTACAACAGACACAAAACCCTGGAAGAACCAGATTGTAAACATTATTGAGGTCATCCGTATATTGCTTTGTGCTGGTAAGTTACTGACAGTTGCTCCGTGCTGATGTGTTTGGCGCAGTGTGGAGTGTGGCTTCAGTGACCCGCCACTCACTAGTAACTTCAGTCAGTGACTGCCCTTTGAATTTGTGCAGCCCAACACTATACATTGTCGCATTCCTTATTCTTTGAATACCAGCAGCTCTTTGCTGTGAACTGCTTGCCAGCATTTTGTTCCATAGATGCTTTCAATAAATGCCAGTTTAATTCATGTTATAGATTTGTTCAAGAGTGAAGCTTTCAAGGGCCATGATTTCAGTCAGTTGGCAAGGAATGGGGCTATGGATAATGTAGTGGAGGAGTGAAGCTCCCCTGCAATAGAGGACTGGTGGATACCAAGATACTATGACAAGTGATTTGGCCAGCCCTCAATGACTACAAAAGCATCATCTTCACCATTTGAATTGTAGTGATACTGTAATAATTTTTGCTTTAGAATAGGGCCAGTGACTGATGTGCCATGAAATGCTTCTGTACGTACCCAAAATAAATAATTCTATCAAGCTGAGTCTGATCATCTTTACAGCCATTTATGGTTCTCCTTTTGTTAGGACTGTCATTGCAGTCCATGGGGGCACTGAACTCTTGTGTTTTTTTTTGTGTTGGGGGGGCGGCATTATCACAGATAGTAGCATTCCCAATGCCATTTCATTTGTCAGCCTTGACCCCTTTTTCTCCATTATTGTGGCTGTCCAAAATTTAGAGCATCTGGCTAATGTCCAGCACAGAGTGCTTACATTTTACCATGGAAAACAACAAAACTCTGGACAGGGCTGTTTGTGAACAAAGGCTGTAGTAGGTTTTAAACATATTTAAATATTTGGTAACTGGGAAAGGCACATTGAGCCAAGTTCATTTCCAGCTGCAGCCCAGTGGAGGGAAGGGGAATACAGAGAAGATCAACATACAATATCTCAGAACAGTAACTGGATAATATAAATGCGTTTCAGATTACAAATGAAAATAACAATAGGCATCTTTACAGATAAGAGAAGCACATGCAAAAATATGTGTAACAGCAGCAACACATGTATCATACTTTAAACATGGACACTCGTTAGAGAGTCAGGAAAAGTGCTCAGTGCCTGTTGGGATAGGAGACAGTACATTACAGTCAGAAAGGGAAGAGTGACCATGGGTAAATCAAAGGCAATACCGGCACTTAGAGCACAGTTAGATAATACAGTAGGTGGATAATCTGTGGGGACATGACTCAATTTCGGATACTCTGGAGTTTCCTAAAACAGGAGTTTGCAAAGTCAGGGTTATGCTGTACTATCCACTTTATTTAACATTTTTAATATTGCTTCTTCTTTTCTCTACATCAGTTCATCTCTCTTTCCTGCAACCCATTTAGTTATGGTTTTTAACTTTACACTTCCCCAATATTGAAGGACCCTGAAGAAAAAAATCCCAGTTCACTGATAATAACTGTTCTCAAATATTGTCCTGCACAATTTATAGCTTAACAACTGTGCTTGCTTATGCTTGGTTTTTGTGTGACTATATAAATATTGATTTTATGCAATAATATTTACTTATGTGCTAATTATATCTTGTGTGCTGTTACTGATAAAACTTCTATTGAAACTTTGTCACTTTGTATTTTTTCACTGTGGAAAACATTGAATGTGAGCATCTGCCCAATGGTCTCTCTGAAAACTAAATAAACATGACTGGTGTTTCATGGAGAACAACAGTGGGGATACAGGTTTCTGACAGATCGGGGATCCTCGATGCCTTCAGTGGGGTAGGAGGGGGTGGCGAGCACCCTGGTCCCAAAGGTGAAAGAAAGATGACCGAAAGCTAACAGTGCTAGCCCTAGCTATTCCGGGGCTCTGTGTGAACCTCCTTGTTAGGGCCCCATATCAGAAGTCACAAAGCCACCAAGGAACATCCTCATCCCTATCATGGCCTCCCTGTAGATTATTTTTTAGCTAGTTTTGTGCCATTTTTGCACTTTACTTAAATTAGTACATATGGGACCAAGAAGAAGGAGGTCAACTCAACAGCTGAGTTTTTGTGGGGCCCCTCTGCTCTTGGGGGCCTGTGCGATGCACAGTTCACAGCTCCCCTGAGGCTAGCACTGAAAGCTCATAGTGTCCCTTTAACAGATTTCCTTTGTGAGAATCCATGCTCACATTCAACAAATGTGCTGGGCAAAACTAAAAGGAAAGCAATCACAGACAGAATGTTCTTCTTTAACTCTCTTGTTTGTGTCCTCCCAGAATGTGACAGCAATAGAGCACAAGGGAATTTAAAACAAGCATTTGTGAATGCCGAATGTTTGCTTGCTGGCATTAGCAGTGGAAGAGCAGGAGTAAGACAGATGCAGTATAGGAAAGGCAGTGAAGTATCGAACTGATGCCAACTTCACTCCTACCCTGTAGAGATGGACAGGTGTTGGAGTGTGGCTTTAGGTGATCGCCCATGACAGTCATGACATTTCACCTCACCCTACCCTGCAGACTCTGACAAGTGTCAAGGTGTGCCTTGGGGTGTGTGGGCTTTACATTCACCTCATTCCATAAGGAAATAGGCTGAAATGTGTGCAGTATAGGAAAATGGGGTGAACTCTGGGGCCGAAGGGTCCAAGGCCACCTCGATGCCTGTCACTGGCTGCAGGATG
Source organism: Neoceratodus forsteri (assembly GCA_016271365.2). Taxonomy (NCBI): domain Eukaryota; kingdom Metazoa; phylum Chordata; order Ceratodontiformes; family Ceratodontidae; genus Neoceratodus; species Neoceratodus forsteri. The sequence continues at coordinate 1,662,279,429 of CM028130.1, forward strand.
GGGGTGAGAGTGGGGTGCAATGGCACGAGCATTACAGTCGACAATCCCAAGTCACACCCCTGATGCCTATCAGTCTCTACAGGGTAAGGCATTATGGTCAAAAACCCTAACATCCTGAGCATTTCTTGGTGTTTTTACTCCAAGTTTTCAACATAAGCTTTTTGTGACCCCACCGCATGAACCGTGACACTATCAGTTAGTTAGCCAAATACTGATTTTGCACAGTGACTGCACCATTTGGCGCCACAGGTGCGAAAACACATTTCAAGCAGGATGTGAAAAATGACAGCTGTACTGTTCATATAAAAAATGGCAATGTTGAAAATCTGGAGTGAAAATGTAAAAAAACTGGTGCAGGCACGAGCATGCATAGAAACTGCACAACACACACCTGTAATGTAATTAGTTTGGGGATTTTTAACAGCAGATTTTTAACATACTCATTTTGGGACCTCCACTCATGAGCATTGTCACTGTGATTTTCTTAATGTGTCCCGAACACTGATTTCCCTCAGCGACTGCACTGTTCTGTGCCAGAAGTGCGAAAACACATTTCGGCCAGGGTGTGAAAAATGACAGCTATACTGTTCAAAAGGAGGTGTGGAAAAATGCCAGTGTTGAAAATCTGGGCTGAAAATATTACAAATTATGAACTTTCAAGTTGCGTGGAAACTGCGCAATGCACTCTCGTAACACAGTCATTTTATAGACTTTTGTCACCAAATTTTCAACATAGCCATTTTAAGACCTCTGCTCATGAAGTGTCACTGTGATTTTCTTACTCTGTCCTGAACATTGATTTCTCACACCGACTGCGCCATTGTGCACTACCTGTGTGAAAACACATTTTGGGCAAGATGTGAACAATGACAGCTATAGCGTTCATAAGGAGGTGTATTAAAATGACAATGTTGAAAATCTGGAGTGAAAATAATAAAAATTCTCAAGCTTACGAGTGTGCATAAGAACTGCGCAATGCACGCTCGTAAAACAGTCATTTTAGGGAATTTTTTCACCAAAATTTCAACATAGGGTTTTTGGGGGCCTACTTCATGAACTGTGACACTGTCTTTTCGTTAATCAGTCCCAAAAGTGGTTCTACAAAGTGACAGCGAAATCACCTTTGGGACTGAATAACCAGATGACAGTGACTGAATTCATGAGATGGAGTCACAAGAACTCCATGTTGAAATTTGGTGCAAAAATTCAAAAAAATGACAGATATGAACCAAAGTTAAAAAAACTCTGTTTATGCCTTTATACAGCGTACCAGCATTTCTTCAGTTCGCGGTCGGCTTTGAAGAGTGCAGACATGTTCCTGGTCCACCGAAGATCATTGCGCCAAGCTCTGGAGGTAAGTATGGGGTGAGGGGTTGTGGGGAGGTGGGGTGCACTGAAAATGGGCATGGGTTGGTGGACAAGAGAGGCAACAAGGGACCATTTTCTTTTGTTACAGGTTTTTTTTTAAAAAGATGATGCAGGACTTTTGCCACACTGGGTTGGGCTCCCATTATCACACCTGGAAGTTTGTTTGGGGGCAGTGTAGCCAACGGAAGATTGAGCACTCCCATTGGCCATACAGTGTGCAAGGGAGCACATGACGATGCGGGATGTTTGCCATGCTGGGATGGGCTCCCATTGCGGCACCTTGAAGTTTGCTTTTGGGGGGGCACTGGAGCCAATGGAGATTGGGCATCACATCAGACATACAGTGTGCTTGGATGGGAGGAGTGTGCATGTGCTGAGGGAGATTGGGCATCCCCTCAGCACACGACAAATGAAGGGGGGGGCGCATCATGCCAGGAGATGCAGTGGTGTACAGCTGAAAGAGAATGACTGCTAAGCTGGTGACATATAGACAATTTGCATACTGCTGATGGCATGGCAGTATGCAAATTGCCTATTACGTTAGCACCGTTGATTGAAGTGATCTTTCTCTTTCAACTGTACGCCACTGCATCTGAACTGCTGCCATAGACAGCTGGGGCATTCATTGGTGCCCTGCTGCCGTGCCTGCAAAAACAATCAGGGCATTGGAACCTGGGCTGCCACACCTAAGAAAACTCATATGGTGGCACTATGTTTTGTTGCTGTGTGCGTGTGTGTGTGTTTATGCATCTGTGTCACATGGTGACTGTGGAAGTAAATTGGCTGTAGTCAACTGTTTTTATTTGGCTTTTGGGTAATTTGTCTATTTTAATCATTTAATTTTTGTTGATTGAAAAAGGATAGCGAGACAATTCTGCCTATTTTCAGCTTTGTCCTGGGGTGGGGGTGGGGGATGATACCGGTGCAAACTGACACGTTGAATCAGATTAAGTTGTTGGTGGTATTTTTAGTAAATGGGAGAAATTTGGCCAGGACACCGGGGAAATTTCCCTACTCGTTGGAAGGGGGAGCCTTGTCTACCAGCTGCATGATGGCCAGTACGAGGGGATCCTTCGGAGGAGATGGACATGGAAGGTGCAGGAGACTGGGCCTCCTCTCCTGTGCTTGGTGCTTTACAGACCATTGAGGAGGAATGTGCTCTGGCTGCTGAAGCTGCAGTGAGTGTGGTGGAGGCTGACGTGCCCGAAGATGGGGCTCCTGCTTCGCGGCAGGGATCATTGTTTTTCACAATGCTAAACCAGATGAGGACTTTTTATTGCAGAAACACTCTCATTTGTTACAGAAAATGGCACTTTTGGAAGCGGAGCTTGCAAAACTCCCACAGGCATCGGTTGAGCTTTCCCCAGAAGTGGACTTGCAGCTTCCCAAGTCCCCTGCTGACGCAGAGTGTTCTGCGTCATCTTTGACCGCTGACTCTGTTCCTGCTTCCCCTCCGGAAGTTAGTTTGAGGGCTGGCAGTTTACCGAGTGCTCCCTCGGTGGGTCTACAGCCCCTGATGATTCCCATGAGTGTTAAACCCAAAGAGTCCAGGAAGCAATGTCTTGGGCAAGTGAAGCTGCGAGGTGCGCTACATGGAACTCAGCCTGTGGCGTCAGGCCCTGTGGATTCGTCAGCTGGCATTTTCTTTTTTCCTTCATCTAAAATGCCAGACTGGAGTAAATGCCTGGGGAAATCAGCTCCTACTGGGCACTCGACTATGGGGGTACCTCTGGACCAGTCCATGTCTACTATGAGTGTTCGACAGGAGGCACCGTGTTCCCCCGAAATGGCCCTGCAGAACGCGGGTTGGGAACTTGGGAACGGGGGTGCTTGGATGCCTGATTCACAGGATCCTACTTATTTGACAATGCTGCAAAAGGCTGCAGCACCTGTGGCCACCGACCCGTCTTCTCAACTGAGTTCCAACAATCCCCAGGGTAATTCTTATGTTCTTTGCCTTACAGAGGGTGTTATTACTGAGGTACAACCTGCATTACCACAGACTACTGGTGACTTAGGGGGTGCTTCTATTGTTACTGTTTCTACTGTTGTTGATCAACCATCCTCACTGCATAATGTAGCCCTTCCTTCTGATAGTACTATCAGTCAACCCACTGATTCTGAGGTTCCTCTCAGGATGGGGCCTGCACCTTTGTTGTTGGAATCTTCAGAGGATGACCCTGTTAGGCCAGTAGGTTTCAAACTGGCAGATTTATTTTCCACTAGGGGAGAACCTGCCCCCAGGCGCAATGCTGTGCGGTTGTTGTACAAAGGAGGCCTGGTGGAACCATCTAATAGGATTTATGTTGCCAAAACTTTGCTTAAAGGCTCCATGACATTTTTTCCTTGGAGATTTTTGCCCTTATTAGTCTGGGGAATGGTAATTATGACATTAGTTTTAAACAGGTCTCCAGCTTGGATAGATTTGTAGCACAGTATGTCAATCCTCTCCCACTTTGTCCCCTTTCCAGGCTATTCCTTCAACTAAACCAGCTGTGAGGAATATTACTATCATGTTTAAGAATGAAGGGATTAATGAGGAGGATATTTTATTTTGGTTGCGACAAAGGTGTGAAGTGCTCAACAAACCTATCCCTACATTGGATAGTGAGCAAATTTAGGATGGAGAGTGGCGGGTTTGTGTGAAATTATATTCTGCTAATGCTGGACCCAGTCATTTACCGAGTTATTTTTATGTGGGTAAAAATAAAGGTCTCAATTTTTATGCTGGACAGCCTAAATCATGTTTCAAATGTGGATCCCGTGCTCACTTTAGTTCGGCCTGCGATACCATCAAGTGTAGTCATTGTTTTGAATTCTGACATAATTCTAGTGCTTGTTTGAGTCTCTTTAAGTGTAACCTATGTGAACATACAGGACATGCCTATGGACGCTGTCCATGGGCATCTCATAATAGGGATGATTTTCCCCTTGGATCAAATTCTAACAAATCTGAAAGTTTTAGGTTTAAAAACTCTTAGACTTTAATGTGTTATTGGTGAGCAAAAAAGGTCTTAATTTACATATATTATGTGTTTTCAATTTTCTAGAATGTTTAAATCACTGAACTAACTGTTACCTAGTTTACAGTATCTAGAGATCCTGGTACCAGGGGTGTGTGAGGAAGTAACAAATAGTGTTTCTCGAATTCCATGAATAATGCACTGTTCACTACTCGGATATGAATAACAAAGAGTGGCCACTATTGGAATTCAGAAAATACTCTAAAGAAATTAAAAAAAAGACAGCCCACCACCCTTCTCCCATGCCTTGTATGTTAAACTACCATCCCTCTCCATCCACTATCTGCAACAAACTCATTCCCCAATCTCCCCAGCACCCACAATTGAAGGTTTAGTAAAAAAAACAAAAAACATGATGGGTGACTGGCACAACCCTCCCATCTCCACGGCCACCCACCATCTCCTCTTGTGCTTTTTTGCTGTGAAAAATCCTCCTCCTACTGACCCACCCTGGCAGCAGCACCCAAGTCCCATCCTCCTCCCCCAAACACCAACTTTCATAAAATGAAGCCCCCCCGGTGCGGGAAGGTGTCTGCCACATCCTGCCCTCCGTAATGGCCATCCGCTTTCTTGTGAATCATGAAGCACTCCTGCTCTTGCTCGCTTTAGTAAAACAGCTGATCATATGATCATTTAATAACAACTCTTATTTAATAACATATCAGGTTCTACATGGATCATTGACTATCAGCAAAATCCAAAGTAACAGCTGCAACCAAGGCAGGAGCATGTTACTAGATAGCATTTTTTTAATTTTTTACTTCATCTGGCATAATAGCACTAAATATATCACTGCCATCTCCACTTGCATGATCCAAATCTTCTACCGGCTCAACCATTTCTGTGCCACCATTGTCCCGTATCAAGCAGCAGTTGGTATTATGCAACTATGTGAAGTTATGTTTGTCAAATATAAATTGTTTCAATGTTTGCTTATATTGATCTGGGTTTCCCTTGAAAATGGCATTTGCTGTTCAAGGGCCTTCCTGTACATAAATAAATAAAAATATAAATAAATAACTCTAGTGAATTGACTCTCAACTATGCATGCGTAAGAAGTAAGTAATGAATAGGTCTGTGAGCAGCACCAATCCACTAATGTATCCAGCACATGAAGTATTTTCATAATATACCCTGTTTTTACAGTATACTCCTCAGTTATGCCTTTTCCATACTAAGTGTCTATAGATGACACAATGAATGGCAATTTATATTGGCTATGTTTGGGATCAACAGGATCTGATCTGACCATGGATCATTCTTTGATAGGTGCTTTTACTAAAAAATGTGTAGTTGTAAAGAAAAGAAAATGCCATTTTGAAACTGGTTAAGGGATAGGTGGGAGAGGGAGGTGGCAAATGGAGTTCATGCAGAGGAGGGAAGGGTAGCCAGCAGGGTGCCTCAGGGATCAGTGCTGGGACCGGTTCTCTTTAATATCATTATAAGTGATATTGCAGAGGCTCTGGAAAGGAAGGTCTGCCTCTTTGGAGATGACACCAAACTCTGCAATAAGGTAGACACTCCAGGGGGTGGAACGGATAAGAAGCGAACTGAGAAAACTGAAAGAGTGGCCAAAGGTATAGAAACTGGGTTTCAATGCAAAAAAGTGTGTAATCCCCAGGAGGCAGTATCTCTAGGGTTACTACCCTTGTCTGTACTTATAAAACTAGGTTGAGGGCCTGGGTTAAAAATTAACAATTACTGGGGGTTTCCTACCCTCAGTAACTACAATGAAATGGTGCCTCCACCAAGAGTAAAGTATATGGGGGAATCTACCTTATGTGGAATAGCCCTCTGGAAAGGTATAACCACCAAAAAGCCCACCTAGTGACCACGTACCTTGGAATGGGAAACAACCCTTCACAGCAGTTAACACACAGTTAGCAATGAACATTAATAATATGCACACATCCCTTGCACTTACCACCAGGGTCTGGTCTTCAGCAAACACCCTGGAGCTCCCTGTAAAACAGTAGTCAAAACAGGCATGCAATTTTAAATGTTTCTCCCCCAGACACATTGATCTTAAAACCAGACAATGAGATATGTGTGAGTCAGTTTAACAGTGAAACAACAAATCCGAATTTATTAATGGGATGTGAACAAGGGAAGGGGGCAAATCTACAGTAGATGAATGATTACTATACTGGATTCAGCCAGGATGCTATGCATTCATGCGTTTAGTCCCTTTGTATCAGTCTCACAATTGCTGGGTACCCAGAGTGTTGGTGGCTAGACAGAATGGTGCCCAGGGTTGCTGCTGTTGTCGGGGCCCTTGATGGAAAGAAAAGGCAGTCAAACATGCATAAACAAAGTCCTTGGTTATTTGTATCCTCGGCCAGTTGGCCTAGTCCTCTGTAACCCTGTAAACACACTGAATGAAATCAGATGGTACCACAGAATGATTTAAAGAACTGTTGCAGGGAGTTACCCTGAGTTTACTCACACTGGTTTTGGAAGATGTCCTGGCAAAATGAAGACCTTTTGCACAGCACTGAAGAGCATGGGGAAACCGGGCCTACATGACTCACCTCTGCTTCATGGCCTTTCCCTCCAGGTGGCTGCAACCTACGATATCTTGCTGCGCAGGAGCTGGATTCCCAAGCTGGTTTCTCACTGAGAAAACAGTAACTGTTACAGGAATAGACGGCTTAGGTCGGGTTTGGCATGAGCCCAAGGTTGGAGAAACACTTCTGGCAAAGTTCAGTTCTGTTGGCTGGTGAAAACCTCCAGTTGGTTGACAATTTGACCAAACAAGGCAACTGGCTCCCAGTGGCAACCAGGCATCCTTGATTATTAGGCCTTGACCCATCTCGAGCATTCAGCACATTTAATGGAAACAGCATTGACTTCTCCACTTCTCAGTTTGGCTTCAGCTGGTTCACAATTACAGCTGCTCTGCTGTGCAAACCTTCAAACCTGCAAAGGCAGTCTCTGATCACTGATTCCAGAACTCAGGACTGCAGACACCCACTGGAGGAAACTAGGCCTTTCCTGGGCCAGAACCCCACAAGCTTTAATAGGGCTCCTACTCCACGGGGATTCAGGATGCACTCTCCACAGAAGCTCCTTTCAGTTCAAGAGCTTGAGTTGCACTCCACTGTTTGAATAACAGTACTCGGACCAGTCTGTTTTTCCTGCCATCTGATTGGCCGGGGAGCTGTAAGTCCCAATCCTATGCTTCCATTGATTCCTTGAGGCACCAAACCTAAAGAGTTCACAGTTTCTCCTACAAGGTAAGGACCCCTTGAGGTCCCATGTGTTCCAATTGGTCCAATTCGTGGAAGTCCAGGACCAAACATGGTGGCTCCCAATGGAATGGATAAGCTGCAAGAAGGCAGGTTAAAATGAGCACTCTAATTTAAATACAACAAATTAGAAGCAAATATCTGCAGTTCTAGCCAGAGCTCCCTGTGCTCCGCTATCGGCCACAGAGTGGAGCAAATCAGGATGGTGCCTGGCCGGCGCAAGCTTTAAAGCACTCAGACCCCTAGCCCAGGCCATTCACAGCACACTGGCAGTGTCACTTTAAGGGAGAGGCAAGGAGGCACAGCGTGGCACTCTCATGCAGATCAATGGGATCACCAGATAATCACAGATTTATTGTTTCCAATGGATGTCTGCCCGGCAGTGGGCATTGCAGGAGTCCTGGGAGACACTTAAGATAAGCCCCAAATTGGTGGGGGGGGGGATGCTACACTCTCCCCTGCCTGGGAAAGTTGGCATCCATGTCAAGTCTATAGAAAATTAACATTTTTATTTAGGGTAATACTATTTTTTACTATATACAGGTTGCAACCTTAAATCGCTATATACGTTACTGTGCAGTTTCACCATTAATATTTATAATAAAGCATGCTTTACTTGTAAATGGCATTCCTATAAGCAATAATATTACCCAAACAGTTGCATTTACTTTTAACATTTTGTTTTGACATTTCCATATTGTCTCATTTAGTTATTGATATGCATTACACTTTTCTTTAACGCCTTTTGTACATAAACCCATGTGGCTGTTAACCTGAACCTGTCAACTAACTCTGGGAACTCTGTAAAAATTAAACCTGACATATTGGTTGGAAGGTTTTATCACTAACTTACAAGTTGCAGTGAATCCTATCTTAGGAAGGAAGTTAGCTTTAATGTATACCCCTTTATGGACCACATTCATAGGAAGGTCTACAGGTTTTTCTGGGAATCATACGTAAGGCATACTACAGATTTGCCAACTCTTACTGATCTTCTAGGCATAGGGGGCACAGGCACAATACTTTCTATGTTGGAATTTGGGTTGATCATTCCCAGCTTATTGTCCACCAATAAGACAGCTTCTGCAGAAAGGGGCACCTCTGTACTCTCTGTTTGCCCAGACTTGGAAGTATTACTTGTATTTGTGGTAGCACCTGTGGTTTCTTGCTCTGTAAACTCTAGATTATCTGCAAGGGGTATTCTAACAAAACTTGAGTCATTTAGCACACTGCTAGCACTTTCAGAATTAGTAATACTGGTCGACATGAGGTCAGGTTTACTAGACCCAGATATCTCAGCTTCAAATAACGAATCACCAGTGGGGTCCTCACTTTCTGGGTCAGGACTAGCTATTTCAATCTCAAACAGTTCCACAAGACATAGTCAGTTACTTCTGAAGTCACACTTTGTACCTCATTTTCGGGTGGCACAGGGGTAGTTGAGAGAGCTGGATTGCCAGACAGTTCTGAATCTTCTGCACTATTTTCAACATTACAAGCAGGAATCCCCTGAAACAACTGAGACAACTCAAAGGAAGGGTAATAAACAGGTCCATATTCACTCTCATCAGACTCAGAACTGATATCATCATTAATGACAGCATTACTTGTTGAAGGCTTGGGCTGCTACAAGGCAGGAGACTGGTTTGACTGTTTTTTCCGAGAGGCAGATCTGATAATAGGCCTGCTGGTGCATCACTTTGTGGTACTGTATCTAGGAAAATTTGCTCAATTGGAAGAAGGTGATTCCGATGGATGGTCTTTACAGATTTGGGATCTCCTTCTGGCTGTACTTTATAAATGAGAAGATCATTCAACTTGCTTATAACTATGTAGCGAGTGTGACTCCAATGGGTCATCTATCTTGTTTTCCATGCAAGTCCAAATTTCTCATCAAGACATGATCTCCAGGTTACAGCTCTTGGGCTTTGACTCTTTTATCATGCCTTACTTTATTTGCAAGGTTTTTCTTGCGGCAGCCATAGTGTGAGTTAATTGGAAGGCATGATTGAGTTGTGCTTTTAGTTTGTGAACATATTGCAAATAGTTGTCAGCCTGAATTCCATCTGGGGGTACTCCAAAGCAAATATCTACAGGTTAGCGTGCTTCCAGACCAAACATCATTTTATACGGTGAAAAACCTTTTGCAACGTTGTAAGTGCAATTATAAGCATGCACCAAGGTACTTTTTTGTTGGCTCCACCTTGGCTTGTTCTCTGGGTGAAGGGTACCTAGCAAGTCCAATAACGTCTGACTAAACCTTTCAGGTTGCAGATCACCTTGTGAGCGATAGGGAGTGGTCCTTGACTTTCTCACACCCCAGAGTGATTGCATTTCTTCAATTAAATGGCTTTCAAAGTCCCTTCCCTGGTCAGAATGGATCCACTGTGGGGTACTGTAGTGGACAAAAACATTTTCAACAAACACCTTGGCTACTGTGGCTGCTTTCTGGTCCTTTGTCAGATAGGCTTGTGCGTAATGAGTGAAGTGGTCTGTTATAACAAGTGTATTTACAATGTTTTTGGCATCAGGCTCTAAACATACAAAGTTAATACATACAAGCTCCATGAGTGCACTAGTGGTGATGTTACCCAAGGCTCCTGCTCTTTGTGGCTGGGCCTTTCTTTGGAGGCATCTGCTGCAAGTTTTGATATACTGATCCACATCCGCATTCAGTTTGGGCCAGTAGAACCAGGCTCTAGCTAGGTCAGCTGTCCTCTCACTGCCCAAATGTCCCATCTGGTCATGGAGTGCATGTAGGATCACATGTTTAAACTTGGAAGACAATACCAGTTGCTGTTTAATAACCTTGCTTTGTTCATCTGTGACCTCTCTGTAGAGTAGTTTATCTTGCAGTTTGAGTCTAGGCCCCTTTCTGAACAGTAAAGCAGTTGTCTGATCATTGGACTGTAGCCTAGAAACATATTGTCCCTTGTTTATGGCATTCAGCGCAAGTTTGATCATAGGATCGTGATACTGTTCCCTTTGAATGTCTGCTGTAGTGAGTTGAGGCAGGATGGTCAGATCCAAAGCCACAAAGTTGCAGTAAGCTGCAGGAACACAAGTATCTGGAGGCCCCAAACAATCAACTAGGCAGTTTGCAGTGGCAGTAGATGGGTGTTCATCCCAGTCAAACTTTTGGCACAGGGCCCTTACGGATTGTTCTGACATTCTCACCCACTCAGGACTTGAAGAAGGCCTTCTAGATAGAACATTGGTGTCAATGTACCTGAGAGTGTGAGGTACCTGAGTCTGAGAGTCCCAAATACCTGGGAGTTTGGCTTGATCCCAAATTGGAATTCTCCCTACACCTAGACTCTATTCACAACAAGCTACATCCAAAACTAAGAATGCTTTATAGGCATAAGGACAGTCTCCCCTCCCCAACAAAAGGGAAATAATTACTAAGCTGATCCTTCCCATATTTGATTATGCAGATGTGGTACAGTTCAGCACCACAATCATCCCTAACCAAGCTGACCCATTGTTTTATGCATTCTGCTGATTTGCCTCCAATCTCCTGTACCGCACTCATCACTGCCTCCTATGCCACTCTGTCTCCATGCTTTCACTTGCTAACCGTCGACTGGCACACTGTGCAACCTTTCTCACTAAGTTCTGGTTTAACAACCTTCCCTCCTACCTTTCCTCCTTACTAGCCCCATCCCCAAGTACTGGCTACTCCCTGCGTTCTCTCGCGACCACTGCTTCTTCACCCTGGTCACACCACACTCACTCGCCGGGAAACTAGCTTTTGCCCATTGACTTCCCACCCTCTGGAACACTCTCCCCCTCACTGTACATAACCTACCTACCGTGTTGTCTATCAAAAATCATTTCAAGTGCCTCCCATTCCCTCCTTGCCAATGTGTCCACCCTCTTTAGAAAATGGGCTTTACAGTAGGACTTCTCTGATTGGCTGAGCAGCACAGCAGGGGGGTACATTAACTTTCGATAGATGCCCGCTGTGAAAAAAGTGCTAGCCCAAACCTGCCTCATGCCCAGAGAAGTATTCTTGTGCCCTATCTGCTTCCTCATTGGCTGAGGCACTCCACACATAACTTCAAACAGCCGCCATTTTTTTAGTCAGTTAGCGAGTGAGCAGTCACAACCTGACTGTAGCATATGAAACAAAACAGGCATTTTGCCAAAAAGCACAGTTTTCCCCAACTATTTCTTTATTTTTTTTAAATGTAAAAATGTGCTGCACAGTATACCTGCCCTCGGGTTGTGACCGCAACATCCTCAATCCGTAGCATGTCTTGCGCCACCTCCCCCTACCTGCCACGCCGGTCTGCACATTCAAAATGAATTCGGAGCATTTCTCACTTACAGCTTCTCTTCCTCGCTCTCCCCTGCAGTTTTTTTTCTCACCATGACTCCCACGGCTTTCACTCTCGCTTGCTGATTACCGACTCTGGTCTTCCGTGACTGATCCGCTACACTTCCGGTTACCTTGCTGGCTGCCCGCTACTGGCTGTCCACTGCCCATAACCAAACCCAAAAGTCAAGAAAAAAAATCTAAAAATTGCCGACAGGGTGTGTGTGTGTGTGTGTGTATGTGTGTGTGTGCGCTGGTGGGAGTGTAACCATGACAACCTGGTGCATGTGCTGGGGGGGAGTGTAACCATGACAACCTGGTGCAAAAGAGAAGAAGACCACAAAAATGCAGGTGGAGGAACTACTTTATTAGCATACAAATAAATGAAGTAACAATGTAACCATAAAAACTTAAAAATATAGATGTTTTCAATACATTTCACACACTGCCCATTTTCTAAGCACAATAATACCCTCCAGAATGGGCAGTATGGGCAATACCGGACCTTCAGGGGCTATAAGGCCCTCCGCCTGTGGCGTCGGGCCTCATTACGCTCCTGGGCAGTCCGGTATTGCCCAATACCGCCCACCCTGTCGGGTATTATTGCTTGCATAGCTGCTAGGTCCAACTGGCTATGCTGGCCCATACCCTTCTACTATCCTGCCAACTCCAACTCTTAGTTCTCCTTTTCTGTTGTCCCCTACTAGTTACTGTGTTCTCCTAATTTATTACAGTGTATATAATGTAGGCTGCTCAATACTCGTGCCCTCTCAGCTGTATCAATGTACCTAGCTTTGTTATGTTAGCTCAGGTAGTTAATTGGTCTCTGCTAAGTTCGATGTTAGTCACATCTTCATGTACAATCTGTATCCAATTTTTATTATCATGTACCCTTGCATATTTCATGTTTATATTGTGTGTGTGTGTGTGTGTGTGTTGCACCTGGAATCGAGCCTTGACTCAGTGTGTCTTTTCTGGTTGTCAACTTTTAAATATATAAATAAATGTGATTGAGGCCTGGATAGAACTCCACTGAATAATCATATGTTGAGAAAGCTGACAACCACCTGTGCCCGGTGACATCTAACTTGGCTGAGGTTTGGACATATGTGAAGGGGTTTTTGTCTGTTTTTACCAAGACTGTGACACCATATAAATATTCATGAAACTGGACTACTATTGCCCATTTCAAAGCAAGGAATTCAAGTTTGTGTACCGGATAGTTTTTCTCAGATGGAACCAGGTTCTACTGGCAAACGCCACTGGGCGTAATCCTTCCTCATACTCCTGAAAAAGCACAGCTCCAAGTTCACTCAGACTGGCATCTGTGTGTAGTACATATGGTTTGGTTGGATCTGCATAGGTGAGTATTGGAGCATGTGTGAGCTGGTGATGTCGTAGAATGCTGTGTTGCGATCAGGGGCCCAACTGGCTCTGAATGGTTCATTGGGCTTTAAGTAAACTTTACCACCTTATTTAACAGCACCCCTGTTGTACTTCTGATTGGTAGGGGGATTGTCTTTGGTCAGATTTAACAGTGGGCAAATTACTTTTGTAGAATCCTTAACAAAACACTGATAATACCCACAGAAACCTAGGAATCTTTGAAGTTCTTTAAGGTTGTTAGGCCTTGGCCAGGTAGTTAAGCCTTCTACTTTGCTCAGACCTGTCTGGATTCCCTCAGAAGATACAATGTGACCCACATACTTTACAAATTGTTGAAAAAACTGCACTTCTCAATGGATAATGTTAATTCAAATTCTTCTAACCAGTCCAAGACCATGAACAGATGAGCCTCATGCTCTTCGAGCATTTTGCCAAATATGATGACGTTGTCCAAATAAACTAGAATTTCAAGGAGGTTCATATCTCCTACAGCTCACTCCGTTAATCTCTGGAAGGTTTCTAGCACTCCAGATATGCCTTGGGGCATGCGTAGGAATTCATAAAAGCCCAAGGGACAAATAAAAGCAGTTTTCTCTCGATCTTTTGGTGTCATCAAGATTTGGTAGTACCCACTTCTGAGATCTTAGACAGAGAACCACTGGCTTCCATTAAAGCAATCAAGGGCATCCTGGATGCGAGGCATCATAAACTGATCCAGTATGGTCCTTCGGTCAAGTGTTCTGTAATCCGCGTACATTCTTACCAAGCCATTTTTCTTTTGAACTCCCACAATGAGGTATGCATAAGTGTTGCAGTATTTCTGGATGATTCCAGCTGCTAACATCTCTTGGAGGTGGCACTGAACATTGTCACTTTCTGCAGGTGCCAATCTGTGTGACCTTTCTTGAAATGGTTTCTCACCATGGAGCCTGATATGGTGCTTGGTGCCTGTGATACATCTGACATCCCATTCTTTTAATGATAATACTTTACTTCACTGTGCTAGCTTACAGCTGACTTTATCTTTCCACTCCTTGGGAATGGGGTATTCTCCAAAATCGAACAGGTTGGGAGTCACTTCACCATCCTCCTCTGTACGGCACTTGCTTGGTAACACAGTGGTATCTGCCCAATATACCTTAGCCAGGGTACAGCTCCAAGTGACTTCAATGTCTCTGTTGGTTACATTGCAAAGTTGCACTACTACTCTCCTAGCATAGACATGAGCTCTGACAGGTACCACACTGGGTTTAACTAGAAGCCCATCAGGCAGCTTCCCCTCCTCTAGGGCATCTAGCATAAGAATCTTGTTTGTTACATCTTTCTGCATGCGCACTTCACCGCTGACACTGCACTGCACATTGAGTGGCAAAACATAAGGTGCTGGATCATTTTTCCACATGATTCCACTGGCTCATCCTTGTCCATCTCTTTGGCCTGTATCTGCATCTCATACTCTTTCCACACCATTGCATGAATGTGTAAAGCTCATTCAGTCTTTCGGGCTTGCCTTTGTTGACACATCTGGGCTAATCAGCCAAACATGTGTGCATTAGTGCTGATCAATAAAAGGATCCCATTGTATAAGCCCACTGGCGGACAGACCAAGGTCAGAGTCTCCATGGGTTCATCCATGCCAGCCATGGAAAAGAAGGAAGGAAAGAAAAGATAACCATATTCATAAGAAACCAAGGTAAGGGTAGTATTTATCACTTAAACCCCATACGTGCAGTCCATCTAGGGGTTGCAGAGTGCAGTCAGACAAGTGCTGGTCATACCAATCGTTAAATATTAAAGTGACCTGCGATCCGCTGTCCAATAGGGCTCAGGCTGGGATACCATCAATGTCCACTGAGGTCTCTACAGAAAAGCCTACCATCTCTGACCAGTCTGGAGGAGTAGTCTTGGCAGGTCTTTGCACAGTGGCCTTAGATGAAAAAGACTTGTAGGGTGGTCCATACTGTGGCTTTATATTACTTCGCTGAACCTGGTTAAGCAGTTTGGCAGTTACTCTGCACAGATCCTTGGGAGCATGACAAGATCTTTTAGTGTGCCCAACTTCTCCACACCAGTAACAGAATACTTGAGGTCTGGGCTCAGAAGGCTTAGCAGGGTCTTCTATGGGTTTGCAGTTGTCAGATGGTGCAGGCTGGTACTCCTCTTTAGGCCTAGACTCACATTCAGTTCCACCATACTTTCTCCAAGGCACTAATTGATGGGATGAGTGAATGAGATCTCGCACCATAGCTCGCAACTCTCTCATTTCTTCCATTACATCACTGCCTGATCTGGTTTCAGTAACTTGAGCACTGGTCCCTTTTACAGGAGATTGAGCTTCGAGGGTGGCATCAGCATTGTAAGTGCAGTTGACGTGGCTTTTCACCATTTCTGCAGTATTCTGGGTGCTGGCTCACAGCTCTTTCAGTTCTTTTAACAAGTCACTAATCTGTTGAGAGTCAAGGGTGGTATCTTTTTCATGAGATTTCTCAGCTGCAGGAGCAATCATCTTCGGTCTCTGTTTCTCGGATTTCTTTCATTAACCAGCAATATTCAGCAGGATTGTCTTTACGATCCTGAAAATTTAACTTTAGCATAAGCAAGCTAGAGTAGTGAGCAGACTTGAGAATATGTTCTAGCCTCACTCGATTCAGTTCACTAGTGGGTATACCACCCTTGCAGTGTGCTCTTTGAAGTGCTCTCTCTAGCTGGGTCACATATGTGGACAAGCATATATTTTTCCATTGCTTGGTGGATTTGAACTTCCACATCAAATCCTCCCCTGACTCAGTACTACCAAACACTCCCTCTAATGCAGACAGGTATTCATTAGCAGAGGCATCCGGGTTTGTGGACCTCAGAAACTAGATTGTTTCAAGTGCTGGGCCCCTTAAACTCTCCATAAGCCTTTTTCACTTTTCACCCTCTGAGCATTGCCACTCTTGCACTAATGGGGACGCATAGGTTGCCCCATGGGGTGGGAACAGTGCCTGAAAATAGCCTGAGCCTGCAGTAAGAGTCCAAGTTCACAGACAGCATTATCATAGGAAACACTGCCTGTGGGAACAGTACAGGCAAAGGCATGGTAGTCTGGGAAGAATTTGCAGGAGTGGGCCCCCCAGGACTCTCTAAAGCCAGTTTTAACTCTTTAAAGGTCTGCCCCATGGCTGCTAACAACTTTCTCAGCTTCTCCTTCAACCCATCCACTTGGGGTGACCCCCTGCAGGGGAGGATGCTCCACTGTTCATAGTAATGACTCTCCAGTCTACCTGGGATCCCTCAGGAATAATGACAGTGGGCACTCTTTCCATCTAGAACTGGGCATTACACTCCACTAGAGCTACTTTGGTCTGTGCAAATAAATCAGCCTTCCATCCATGTATAGTGACAGGACCTAAATGCTCAACTTGGTTCACTATTTCTGCTATATCAGCTTTAGAAGTGCCTAGAGGGATACCCAACAACATCATGTCAGTGGCTCAGCAGGTAGCACACTTGCCTCTGAGGCAGGGAGATCAGAAGGCTGTGGGTTCTATCCCCACACCAGGCACTTGGGTTAATATTCCAATACTGACACTGTAGTGCAGCTTGAGGGGGGTGCTGCACTCCTGAGGTGCCATCTCTCGGATGAGATGTTAAACCAAGGTCCCATCTGCCTGTTCTGGTGGTGGTTCAGGTGGATGTTAAAGATCCCATGGCACTTCTCGAAAAAGAGTAGGGGAAATTTTATTGATAAGAACAAAGCACCTCAAACAAAATCACAAACATAACATAGTTACATCCAAATGAAAACAGGAGAGGAAACAAAATAAATCAGAAAAAGAAGCAAATATTGAGGTACAGAAATCAATAACATTGAACTCTATGATCCCATTTCAATACCTCTTTAAAAAAGAGAAATAATCAAAATCTGACATAAAAAGAAAACCCCAACACAAATGTAACCTCAGCCAACATCCCCGAAAGATAACCAAGGTATATTTCACCATAACATTTGATAGACCCTAGCATTCAAGATCGTTTTTTCCTTTTTCTTTATGTTTAATAATCACAGCTTCAATTTGTTTTATCACAGTAAAAATAGGCGTGTCTATATGCTGCAATAAAAATTTGCATCTGGTTTGCCACAAATAATACTTAATAATTGCAAAAATCAAAGTTAAAGTGCTAGAATTATATCTGAGGACAGTCCTGTATAATCCCCCAAAATCAAAAGACCATAAGTAACATGTTGAACAGGCCTCCACCACCAGCTAGTGGCCAACGTTTCCCAAAAGGCTGTTGTATAAACACAAGACAAAAAAATGATCCATTTGCTCTTCCTGCCCTATACATTGTGGCCTGAGACATTGCCTTTCCAGTAAAGGTTTGTGTTTCAAATTGCCCCTCACTCCCAGTCTGCTATGGCAACACAGCCACTGAACATCCCACATCATTACTGGGAGTCTCCTGTTAGTCAAAATTTCCAAAGCAAACCTTAATTTTGAAGGGATACATTGTGGAAATTCAACCTGAGTCACAAAATTCTGTGACATTATCCCAGAACGGAGAGCTTTTCTGTATGTGCAATTTTGAAATCCCTCAAACACTAAGCTTCCTGATTGCTGGTTTAGCCAAATCTGGAACCAAGAGAGTGGCCATAAGCTGAGGAACTTGAGATACCCACTTCTGCATAAATTGTGTAAATAAAGCTATAGTCCAGACCTCCCAGGGATGTCCATTGTTCACATTTCCAAATCCAAAATTTAGCTTTAAAAAGAAAGAAAGATAAAAAAACACCGGATGAATCATACTTAGACCTCCTTGTTTCAATTTCAAATATGTAAGATCTCTTTTCACTGGGTTCAGGCGACTACCCCACACCATCTGAAAAAAATACTCAGTAATCTTGTTTCCAGCTGTATAGGGACTGGAAAAAGAGAACTGACATATATAAAATAAGGAAGTAAAAATTTCTTAATGATCAAAACCATTTTTTGCTTGGACAAAGACCAAGATTTCCATCGTTGCACCTTCGCTTCTCCCTGACATAATTTCTCTTCCAAATTTAAAAAGGCCAAATCTCCATTTCCAAAATAAACACCTAACACTTTAATGGGTTTATCAGAAATCTGTAACGGGCCTATAGTATCAGGAAAAAACCCATTTCCTAGATAGATACTGAGACGTTCATTAAAATGAACTTCCGTCCCAGCTGCTTCTGCATAATCTGCTAACGCTTGCAAAGTTCTAACCACAGACTGTTGATCCTTCACCATCACATAGATATCATCTGCATAGACTGCCAGTTTCTGTGGTTCTATAGCAATAGCTGGAGAAAGACCCCTGATCCTGTGCAATTAATCTAATAACAGGATCCAGCACAAAGTTATATAGTAAAGGACAAAGTAGGCACCCCTGTCTCACACCCCTCTGAAAAGGTAATCCACTGCCCATTAAACCATTTATGGTTGGATGAATCACTGCATCCTTATACAGAAACCGTAACCATGTTCTGAATCTGCTAGGAATCCCATATTCTTGCAGTGTTTTGTGTAGAAAATCGTGAGAGACTTTATCAAAAGCTTTCGCTTGATCCAGTGCTATTAAATAACCATTAAGTTTATCCTACCTGCCATACTCACATATATTTCTAAGGAAGAGTAAATTTTGCTGAATGTTCCTGTGAGGTATAGAACAGGTTTGGACAGGCAGTATCACAGTTTCTGCGACTTTTTGCAGCCTGTGACACAGAATGGTAGCTAAAAAGTTATAGTCCATATTCAGGAGACTAATAGGCCTCCAATTACCCAAATCATATTTCTGCCCTTTTTTATGTAAAAAAATAACAATGGCATCTGCTAAGGATTTAGAAAATACCCCAGTCTCTAATATTTCATTATAGAGACTACATAAGATCTCACTCATGTCATCAGGAAACTGCTTATAAAATTCAGTCGTTATGCCATCCCCCCCTGGTGAGATTCCAACCTTAAGTTGCATAATGACCTCCCTGACCTCTGCAATAGAAATAGGTTGATCTAAATCCCATTTGAGGTCTTCTGATGTAGTAGGTACTGAAAAAATTGCAACATCCTCCCACCTTTCATTTGTGGTAAAACTTTCCCCATGTTGTGACCACAAACTCCTAGAAGCAATCTCCAACATTTCCACATCTGAAAATTTAACATGTCCCATCTCATCCCATAAACCTTCCATAAGTTTAGTTTCTAAACCTTGTTTACAGGCAGAAAAAGGATCTGCATATGGTGTTTTATGTATTCCAAATCTCATTTCTGCCTGTAAAGAAGCTGCTCTGTCATATTGATAAAGTTTCATTTGTTCCACTAATCTACAAAGTTGCTCATGAAACCGGGGATCTGAAGCATTAGAGAAAAATAAAAGTCTGTAGTATTGGTTCCTATACTCCAAATATCTGATGTAATCATTACACTTGGTCTTCCCTAAATGCATAAAAAGGAATCGTATCTCAATCTTAGTGTCTTCCCACCATGTTGCCCAATCCTCATAAAGTTCCACTACTGATTTCCTAAGGTAAAGGGTATTAAATAATTGGCTCCTAATTTCATCCTGATCCAATAAAGCAGAATTTAACTTCCATCTATTGGGCACCGATGGAAACCTGGGAGGGACAGATGAAAGCCCTATATGACACACCAAGGCCTTAGGGTCCGAAACATCACAAAAATGTAAAAAAAAAAAAGAGCTTGAAATTAAATATTTAGAAAGAAAAAAATAATCTATTCTCGAGCTATAAATACTCCTAGAATAAGTAAACCCTGAATCAGAAGAAAGTTCCCTATAGGCACCTTTTAACTGTGAAGTACTCAAAATGCCCAGTAATGCATGGGTATCGCAATAAATCTTTTTTTGTATCTGATCCTTCACCTTATGAGCCAAGCTACAATTAAAATCTCCACCCCAAAAAACATACTTACGAGTGTTTAGATATGATTGTACCTCGTTAAAGAGGCCAATCCGAGCAGACGTAACTTGGGAAGCATAGGTGTTAATCAGCCTGAAGGAAAAAACCCTATAGAAGCAGTCCAGAATTTTTTTTTTTTTTTTTGGTAACCAAACCCTCAGATTCCCTCTCCTCCTCACAGTCCATTTCTGAAAGCACCACAGAAATGGAGGAGACATCAGATTCAGAACCCCTTTCTGGATCCTGCAGAACTGAAAAAGCATTTTGGGTGGGAAGCCCAGCAGGGCTTTGTTGTCTTCTGCTAGAAGCTCTCGTAACTCTTTTGGGATGTGGGGTCTGGAACTCTAACACAGTGGGGGGGGGGCATAACCTGTAGATCCGTTTGTGTGGTGGAAAGGGCATCCTGAACTAAGACATGCTGTTCCTTTGAAATGTCTGACTGGGTAGTGGGGGCAGGAGTCTCTGTAGACATGTGGCCTGACTCTGAAGTGGTAGGCCCATTTTGGGTGGGGCCCAACTAGAAAATCCTGGCCTATACCTTTCCTGTGCATGGTTAATCAAATCTTCGCTATCCAACCCACCCTGTTTGTTTTTCTCTGCCCAGGGGCACTGATGATAGGCACGTCCCTGTTCATTGCATATGCTACACTGGAAAACATTTCTGCAAGTCCCACTATCGTGGTCAAAGTCCCCACAAAGAACACATTTCATTTTATCACACGTACTACTAAGGTGCCTCCTGCTCCCACATTTATAGCAGGCCTTAGG
Source organism: Neoceratodus forsteri (assembly GCA_016271365.2). Classification (NCBI taxonomy): domain Eukaryota; kingdom Metazoa; phylum Chordata; order Ceratodontiformes; family Ceratodontidae; genus Neoceratodus; species Neoceratodus forsteri. The sequence continues at coordinate 1,662,300,465 of CM028130.1, forward strand.
CTGGGCCAGATAAAAACAAACCCCTCTATCTTTGCCCCAAAAAAGGCTGTCATGTACATGCTGTACTTCATTGCCAATGATATTCAGTTTAACCTTAAACTTCCAACTACCCATCCAGATACCTTCATCATCAATGATAGGTTTTGGGGCCCCCAAAACAGTGTATTTTTGTGCCAGCCAAAACTGAATATCCCCCACATTCACTCCTTCATTCCAAAACATAATATTAATCATCTTAACAGAGGTTTAGTGAGAGGAATGGTCCAAAAAAGGGGCCCATAGAGGAGTAGCTCTACAACCTTCATATTTAGTCCAAAACTTATCCAGGCTAGCAAACGACTTAAAACTGCCATGTAAGGTATCCTCCCCACTCACATTTATTAGGGCATACACGTCAGAGGCTAAAAAATTAATCGAGTCCTTTAATAGATGTCTAGCCATAAAAAGTCTATCAGGATGCTTTTGTAAGCCTCCTCGATATTGAAGATGAATGGCATTGCATTGAGGCACTTGTTTCAAAATACTCTGTCAAAATAAATCAGAAAACGTGGGACCAGTCCTCCATTGATCCCTGCCTGGGGAGTGGATAGGAGAATCAGCAGCAGTACCTTGCTCGAAATCATTCATACTGACAGTGCTTTCAGGGAAAATGTCTTGCTCCCCAATACCCCCTCCTGTGTCAGATAAACGTTTTACTTGCTCTGCATCACTGTTGGGAACCTCCGAAGCAGCCGCAGGCATTGAAAATGAAACCCATTCTGAATTCGGCACCCACTGTCCGTTCAAGCAGACCCATCCAGCATCTAACAATGCTTGTTCTTTTGACCACTGACTGTCAGTTTGTGCTGTGTCAACTTCACAGCATTTCCACATAGTTTCTCCTTCCACATCATCACTCCAGCATACACTCGTTGGCTCCTGCACTACATTCAGCTCAGGCACAGCTGATACACTGTCCAAATTATTAGGAACCACCTCTACAGATAATTTTGGGACCTTTGAAACGGGAGATGAAATTAAAGGTTCTGCTTCTTCCATCCCCGCTGCAAGGGTTCACTCCAGCACATCACAAACACCCAAATCCACAGGAAAAGTAGCCAAATCATCCCCATACAGCTCTGAAACCAAGGTTGGGGATAAAATCTCGGTCTGCTGACCACCAAACACATCCTTCTTCTCCGGTGGCCCAACACTGTCTGCCATCCTGCAGAGCAGCACAGAGCCCCTACTACAGAGTAGGGGGATTTTCTCTGGTGCCCTGGCCAGATTTCCCCCCATTCACTAAAAATACCACCAACAGCTTAATCTGGTTAAAGGTCAGTTGGCATTCATCTGTATCCCCTTCCCCTGGGCCATGCCTGAAAATAGGCAGAGTCTGTCTAGTGCACTTACCTGGTCAACAAAAACTAAATAAATAAAACTCCTTTTGCTTCTCACCACCCATTAAATGGTGGACAGCCATTTTGTGAGGCAGAATCTCAAGCTTGACCCTTGGAAATGGCTCCATTTTCAATTTTGTACCTGTTTAGACAGTGATTGCAATTTTCAGTTTTGGCCACTAGGGGGCATTAATCCAAGTGGTGCCTCCATGATGTAACATGGCGCTATCTCTAGGGTTACTACCCCTGCCTGTACTTCTAAAACCAGGTTGAGGGGCCTGGGTTCCAAATTATCAATTACCAGGGCTTTCCGACCCTCAGTAACCACAATGAAGTGGTGCCTCCACCCAGAGTAAAGTATGTGGGGGTATCTACCTAACCTGGTATAGCCCTCTGGGAAACTATAACCACCCACAAGCCCACCTAGTGACCACATACCTTGCAATGGGAAACAGCCTTTCATAGCAGTTAACACACAGTTAGCAATGAACATTAATAATATGCACACATCCCTTGCACTTACCACCAGGGTCTGGTCTTCGACAGACACCCTGTAGCCCCCTGTAAAACAGTGATCAAAACAGACATGAAATTTTAAGTGCTTCTCCCCCAGACACATTAACCTTAACACCAGGCAATGAGATATTCATGAGTGAGTTTAACAGTGAAACAACAAAACCAAATTTATTGAGGGGATGTGAACAAGGAAAGGGGGCAAATCAAGATGAATGATTACTATACTGGATTTAGCCAGGATGCTATGCATGCATGCTTGTAGTCCCTTTGCATCAGTCTCACAACTGCTGGGTACCCAGAGTGTTGGTGGCTAGCCAGAATGGTGCCCGGAGTTGCAGCTGCTGTCTGGACCCTTGGTGGAAAGAAAAGGCAGTCAAACATGTATAAACAAAGAACTTGGTTATTTGTATCCTCAGCCAGTTGGCCTAGTCCACTGTAACCCTGTAAACACACTCAACAGAATCAGATGGTACCACAGAATGATTTAAGGAACTGTTGCAGGGAGCTACCCTGAGTTTAATCACAGCACCGGTAAGTAGAAGATAGCCTGGCAAAATGAAGACCTTTTGCAGAGCACTGAAGAGCATGGGGAAACTGGGCCAACACAACTCAACTCTGCTTTATGGCCTTTCCCTCCAGGTGCCCGCAACCTGCGATATCTTGCTGTGGGGCTGGATCCCCAAGCTGGTCTCTCACCAAGAAAACAGTAACTGGTGTGGGAATAGATGGCTTGGGCCAGGTTTGGCATGAGCCCAAGGTTGGAGAAACACTTCTGACAAAGTTCAGTTCTGTTGGCTGGTGGAAACCTCCAGCTTGTTGACAATTTGACCAAACAAGGCAACTGGCTCCCGGTGGCAAACAGGCGTCTCTGATTATTAGGCCTCAGCCCACCTTGAGCATTCAGCACATTTAATGGAAACAGAATCCACTTCTCCACTTCTCAGTTCGGCTTCAAGTCGGTTCACAATTATAGCCGCTCTGCTGCGCAAACCTTTAAGCCTGCAAAGGAAGTCTCTGATCACTGATTCTGGAACTCAGGACCACAGACACCCACTGGAGGAAACTAGGCCTCTCCTTGACCAGAACCCTGCAAGCTTGAACAGGGCTCCTACTCCATGGGGACTCAGGGTGAACTCTCCACAGATGCTCCTCTCAGTTTAAGAGCTCAAACTGCACTCCACTGTTTTTTTTTTTAATTGTATTTTTTATTTCTTTTAGAAAATAAAAGAAATGAATGGGATACAGTACATCATGTAAATCACATAACAAAACTGAGCATAGCTTTAGCAGCACATAATGTGTTACAGTTATGAGTGCTTGTCTTAGAATAATATACATCCATAAATAAATCTACCTTGTTGGAGATCCTTTTATACCAGTACAAAAATAATACTTCCCCTTTATTCTGTCCCTCTCCTTCCCTACAACCATACCAAGTCCCTAATTTGCCATTGTGGAACAAAGTGAGGATCTTGAACAGACATATATAGGACCCATTTCCTCCACTGAAGTTCAAATTTATCTTTTCTGTTTAAGTGACTGGCTACTAGTCTTTTCAATGTGTACGCCTCCTTCATAGCTGTGAACCAGTCATGTCTGGTTGGCGGCAAGGTCCGTCCCCACATTCTGGTAATTGCTTTCTTAGCTATCAGTATATAAGTAACCAAGAGATATCCCCTTGGAATACGGAGGTCTTCAGGGTGTATCGAAAGCAAGACCAGTTCAGGAGTAAGGACTGCCTCTTCTCCCACTAACTCCCTTTAGGTTTCTGCCACTTCTCTCCAGAATGGTTGGAGCACAGGGCATGACCAAAAAATGTGTACATGTACAGCCATCTTTTCCCCACAGGATCTCCAGCAGCTATGCACTGGCCCATCTGTGAATTTCGCCAGTTTAGCTGGAGTATTGAAAAATCTAATCCTGATTTTCCAGGTGAATTCCCACCGGTATGGTGCTAGAGATATCCCTTGGGATAACTTAATATATTTGTACCAAAGATCTTCCAACACCGGCACCAATAATTACCAGTTCCAGGCAGCTAGGACCCCAGAGGCTGAGTCTTTATTAACCTCCTGTAGTCCTTTATATAGTGCTCTAACCAAATGAGGCAAGGTTATTCCTTTTATAGAAGATATAATCAATATCAGTAATTGTGGGGATGGGGAAGGGAGGCAGTTCCACTGAGGGGCCTTATTTACTAAGTAAGCTTGTATTTGCTGATAAGCTACACTGCCCTCTAGTGGTAGCCCATAGGTGTCTCTCAGTGTGGAAAAAGGCAAAGTGACCTGAGTATCCAATACCTGAAAAATGAAGGTGAGGCCTCTATCATGCCAGCCATTAAAGGTCTCAATCAGGGGTACTTGAAAATGCCTCACCTCTGTTTTGAGTTGTCATAAGAAATAAAAAACCATGGCAAGTTCCTTAGATATTCTGAGTTTATCCCATACTGTTAAGCTACTCTGCATTCCCTGGTGATAGATACTCTGTGGCGGAAGGGGTTCCCCCAGATCAAAGAGAACATTTTTAATATCTTGAATATGATTAAGTGTAATCTCTAGCCTTTTCCAAGGTAGTCTGTAGTTAGGGTCAATCCACCCCACTATCCTAGCAAGGGCAGTTGCTTGTGCATATTTAAAAAGATCAGGTAATCCCAACCCTCCTTTGTCCCTAGAGAGCTGCAGAATGGACTAGCGATTGCAAGGTTTCATGCCAGCTGAAAAAAAATGAGCTAAGGTCCTGTTCCAGCAAATAAAATATAGAGGGGGGCAGGAGAGGGATAGTTTTAAACAAATATAATAATCTTGGCAATATATTCATTCAAATTAGGTCAGTCCCAGAATAGAAGGAAAGATGCAGTTGGGACCAAGTATGGAGATCATTCTCTATTTTCTGAGTAAGACATTTGTAGTTTATCAGGACAGCATGGTCAATATTCTGGGGTAGCTGTATACCTAAATATTTCATTTTGGTCTCTCGCCACTTAAATGGTAAAAAAGCTCTAAGAGGTGGAGATGGGGGAAAAACAGAATGTCAGAACCTCTGCTTTTGTAGAATTTATCTTATACCCTGAGATTTGTGAAAAATTAACAATAATGTTACAGAGGGCTCAGAGAGATTGTTCTGGGTCCGACAGAGACAGTAGCACATCATCTGCATAAAGAGTTATTGGGAAAGTTTCCTTTCCCACTTTAACTCCCTTTATGTCTTCTGACTGCCTGACTGCCAAGGCTAAGGGCTCAATATAGACTGCAAATAACAGTGGTGAGAGAGGGCATCCCTGTCGTGTGCCACTCTCCAGGGGGATTGGGGTTGAGATAGCTCCATTTATTTTTAAAAAAGCTTTGGGGGAGGAGTGTATATGACTAAGATGTGACAAACTGCTCTGGGAATCCAAAGACATCCAGAACTCTCCAGAGAAATACCCAACATACCCTGTCAAAAGCCTTGAAGGCATCTAAACTCACTAATACTGAGGGGGGAGAGAGCTGCGGGTCATATGATCCATCAAATGGAATGTTATAATGGTGTTATCTGTGGTTTGCCTCTGCTTAAAAAGCCTGCCTGATCCATGTATATCAATTCTGGTAAAATATGATCGAGTCGCTGGGCCCAAACGGATATATATATATCTTGTAATCACAATTAAGTACAGATATAGGTCTGTAGGATTGGGGGGGGGTTCTCCCTGGTTTTGGTATGGCTGAAAGCACAGCATAGTGCCTGGAGTCTGGAGAGGGTTAGCCATTCTGAACATCCTGAAAGATCTGTTGCAGAAGGGGGCATAGCAAGGGGGAGAAAGCATTGCATCATTCAGCTGAAATGCCATCAGGGCCTGGGGATTTCATAGTTTTGGTCTTTGTAATGGCCAATTGAATTTCCTGTCTGGTAATCAGACACATCAGTGAAGCTTGTTGTGCTACAGAGAGTTTGGGAATACACAATTTGCTCAAGAAAGTTTTAATCTCTCGGGGGGTGTCTTTCAGAATATAATTCTGTATAGAATCTTTGAAAAGTTTGTTCTATCTCAGGTTCTTGATGGAGGAGGATACCAGACAGAGGGTCTTTAATTTTGATGATGGTAGCTTTCTATTCTTTATTCTCATTCGTCGGGCTAAATGCCTCGCTCACCTGGGCCCTCCCTCATAAAAAATACTTTCAGTATACAAAAGTGCAGCCTGAACCCTCAGGTCCAGTATTTTTTGAAGCTCAGCCTGCACTTTCTGCAATTCTGCAGTTTGGGCTGTATGGCCTTCCTCCCTGGCTTTTTGAAGCTTCACCAGCCTATCTTGCAATTGTCTATATCTTGTCTCTCTGATTCTCTTCTGTCGGGCGGTATACGAAATTATCTCCCCTCTAATGACAGCCTTTAATGTGCCCCATAACACTGCTGGGGTAACCTCTAGGAACTGGTTTTCTCGGATAATCTGAGGGAGCCAATCCTCCATCAGTGTCTTAAATTCAGGGTCCTTCAAGATGGAGGTGTTCAGCCTCCACAGGGTAGCCTTCCTAGGTGCAGCAATATCTATTTTTAGAATAATCGGGGTATGGTCAGATAGGAAACGGGCTCCCAGCCTGATATCTCTTATTTTTCCAATATGTTCTGTGGAAAGGAAAAAAAATAAATGTGAGAGGAGGTATGAAGTCTGGGGGAAAAGTAAGTAAAACCTCTTTTTGTAAGGAAAAATTGCCACCAAGCATGTCAGGCCCAGTACAGGTAGCTGGACTTTGAGAAATTTCTGAGATGGACTTGTTCTGTGCTTGTAGGGGTGAGAAGCATCTAGATGGGGGGACAGGGTGCTATTGAAATCACCTGCTATTATTATTATGCCCTGCTGGATATCTAAAAGCTGACTAAAGAACCTTTTCATGTGCATCGGAGGGGACCTGGGGGGAGGTATACACTCACCAACGTAACAGCAGAGTCACATAGGCATCCCTGAACAATAGTAAAATAGTCGTTATGGTCGATCCTCTCAGCTTCTTTTAAAAAAGGTGTTCTAGTGGGGATCAGTATGGCTGTGCCTCTGTGCTTGCCTGTCTTACTAGAAGAGGCTACAACAGAGTACTGGTTACCTGCAGAAAGTTTCTGGTGTTCTGGTTGAGACAAATACTTCTCTTGTAGAAAAATAAGGTCCACTTTCTGCTGGCGTAAGTACTGCTGTAATCTTGAATGTTTAATGGGGATGTTAATACCATAAATATTCAAAGATAGAAACTCTACTGAAGGATCCATCATGACCAGTTAAGAAAAGAAAAAGTCTCTCTCTGGCAGGCAGAATATAGTTCTGCGTCCTCTACCCAGGCTTCTCAAGTTAGCAATCTTCCACATTGGGCTTTAATCAAAATGCACCTTATTAAAATCAAAACCTTAACCGGTGTCCTCTTTGGTAAGGTTTGTTTGCTCTACCCTTCCAAATCTGTATTTCTAACAATCTCTTTTAAACCATTTTTGGCACTCATCTGTTTACATTGAATAGCATGTCTATGCATTTCCCAGGTATCCCATATATCTTGTAACCAAAATCTTACATATAACAATGAGTCATTAAACAACCTGACTGCAAACACAACCAAACTATGTACATTGTGGATGACAGCTTCCAGGAGAACATTCTCATGACTAATATCAATGACTTCCATATGTGGGGAGGTATATAAGTTACTCCCTATACCCTCATGAAGAACCCCATGTACTTGTTGAGTTCTTCCTGAAGATGGAGGTAGTCCCAGTTCATAGCAGACTGGGGCCTCCAGGATACCCAAGGAGTGTATCCAAAAAAACAAGAACATAAAGAATAAAAAAAAAAAAACATATTTAGGGTAGGATTACGCTCCCCGGAGTAGACTCCACATCCTGTCTCATTTCTCCCCCCCACCAATACCACTACTCCATAATTGCCATATGGTCCAGTAAATAAATACCATGGCATAGTGGGTAAACAGATTGCAGGGAGACCTCAAAAACAATTTTTTTTAGTCCTGCTTCACTGCCAGAATAGCCCCGGACTGTAATCCTGAGAAAAAAAAATTTAGTAAGTCTTTGATATTATTAGTTTGTATAGAAAGCAAGGACAAATGAAGCTTTCTGAAGTCTGGCATAGTCTTCTCTCTCTCTTAAGCATTAGTACTGAAGGCTTTGCAGGCCTTATTTAAAAGTTAAGTGGGGGGTGACCCTGGTCACCTCCACAAATAACCGACAAGTGGCTTGTGCAGGCCCATATTAGAGGGCCATATTGGCAGAGTCTGGCCGCTGAGGAAGAGGTCAAATGAGAACAACAAACTCTCTATCGAGAGTACCCCAACCCCCCTAAGCACCCACCTGGAATCAAACATGAAAGTGCCAATATGTTACAGACGGCTCTTCCCTTCAGGTCGCTGCAGTAAGATAATTCCTGTGGTACACAGCCAGGGCTTTTTGCACTTCTCTGATGTTGTTCTGTTGCCTGTTCTGTTTGTTTTGAGTGGATTCTCAATGTGATGGCCTCGTGGAAGGATCCTGTTTCTCTTGCGGTTTGTCTGGAAACTTCAGCCCAATTTTAGTAAGTTCCACTTTGGCTTCCAATGAAGTGGCAAACTCCTGCTTTCCCTCTGGCTGATGTACCACAAGCTGGGCAGGGTAAGGGGTAGAAAATTTATGGCCAGCTGCTTTTAAGAAGAGCAATAATGGCAGATATGCCTTTCTTAGGCTCATTGTCTTAGGGGCGTAGTCGTGGTCAATGTAAAAACGTATCTGCCCATGAAATATTTTTTGCTTACGCCATGCTGTGAGAAGAACATTTTCTTTAGTAGCATACTTATTAAATTGTGCAATATGGACTCTTTCAAGTTGTAGGTCTAAGTCCTTAGGTAGCTCCAGTGCAGTATACAGCAATGCGTCCATTAATTCCTTAATATTGTCCCCCTCTGATCCTTCCAAAATACTATAAATCTGTATATTGTTTCTTCTTGCACAGTTCTCTGAGTCCTCTTACCGTGCTTCCATTTGCTCACATTGTTCCCTCAACATTTGTACCTCCGACTCGAGATCATCTACCCAATTTGCTGTTACTGTACCCTACCTTTCTAGATCATTGGAGCACTGTTCAAGTTGCATCACATCCTTATACAGTTCGCCATATAAGTCCTTAATTTCAGCCCAAAAGGACAGCAGTTACTGATATATGATATCTAATTTAATTGTTTTAGCCTTTGCCTTGTTGCCTTTCGATAGATATGTACACCATGGAAGAAAGAAGAGAGGGAGGATATGATAGAGATCTTTAAATACCTCCACAGGGGCTAACAAGGTAAAAGAGAGGAAGTATTTTTCAGAAAAAAAGGTGCTCAATGACAAGGGAGCATGAAAAGAAGCTGGAGAGGGGCAGACTTGGGAGAGATGTGAGGAAGTACTTCTTCACAGAAAGAGTGGTGGATTCTTGGAACATGGAACAGTCTCCCAGTGGAGATGCTGGGGATGAAAACAGTGGTGGGATCAAAGAATGCATGGGATAGGCATAAGTGAATCTTAGGGAAAGGGAAGGGAAGGGGTGGAATGGCCTGGAGATCAAGTAGGTTATACAGGGATATTATAGGCAAGGAAACATGGACAGACTAGGTGGGCCAAGCGGTCTTTATCTGCCAGCAAATTCTATATTTCTACAGTATGTGCAGGCACAGAATGTTTTTTCAATATTCAAAGGATAAGTAGTTTTTGTGAAAGGATTTGTGAGGGGGACCCAGTTTCACAACTTGAAACTGCCATTTTGTGTGTTAAGTCCTGAAAACAGCCCTCCCACTAATTTACATTGCTGGCGGTTGAGATTCCATCCCCAGCAGTGGCACCAGATCTCCCTTCCCCAAGTTTTGCAAGTCGTTGGGCCCATCCCTGCCATTGGCAACCTCTGCCCACCCATCACAATTATTTAATGAGTGTTGGAGGATGGCCAACACTGCTGCCCCCCACCACTGGTACCCCCATCCTCTCTGATCTTTAAAAGCAACTGGTAGCATGTACCCAACATGTATTCAACCCTGCTGCTTGTATCCCTCCTCCTGCCTGCCTGATCTGTAACAAAACCAGTGGTAGGTGCACAGACACATTGCTGGTATCCACCACCTACACCATCTTCAAAGAAACTGGTGGTGAGTGCCTAACCCTACTGCCAGTACCCCTTATTTCATGTGATTTTTAAACAACCTGGCAGCTGGTGCTCAGACCCACAATGTGTCTGAAGTGGGCATTCAGAAATGTATACTCTTTCTTCAGTTGGTTGAATACTAACAATTTCAATATAAAGTGTACTGCATAATGGGATAGAAAAGAAGTTGAATACTTGGATTTGAAATTTGTTGTGGGAGAGAACCAAAAGATCATGTGTGAGCCTTACAGGAAACTGACTAGTGGGAATAGCTTGCTCCGGGCGGATAGCACCTACCTATGGTCTCTGGTAAACAGCATCCCATTTGGTAAAGTTCTTTGAATTGAAAGAAACTGTACAATGATGAAACATATAAAAGAGATCAGGGACGCTGTCGGCCAGATTCAAGCAGAGGAGTTACTCCACACATTTAGTTTAGAAAGCAAGGAAAAAAGCAGATGTAATACAAAAAGAATTGCTTCTGACCCTGAAGGAAATAGTCAACATTGAGCCGACAAAATTACATTTTGTGACTGACTTTCATAAAAGATCAAAAGGGGTCAAAAATCATTAAAAGCAATTATTTCATTTTATCCAACAATGAGGAATTAAGACCTTTAGTGGGGGCTGCACCCAGAATAACTCTTTGCAGAGGGAAAAATCTAGCGGACTACTTGACATAGAGTAATTTTGTGGATTCCAAAAAAACAATGCAGTTCTGCAAGATCAGGTTTTATCATGGCTGCAGTATCTGTAAATTTGATCATACAGGTACAAGTTTTCAAAATCAGTTCACAGGTCAAACATTTAACCAAAAACAGTATCTTACATGCAAAGTAGAGCTGTGTAGAATATAAAATTCAGCCTGTGGAATGAAAACTCTGATTCCGTGGAATTTCATTACATTTTTGTAAAAATTCTGTGGACATTTGACAAATTTTAAATTTCAATTATTTCACAATAATTTAAAAAGTAAGCATCCACATAACACCACGTGTAGAATGTAAACAGTACCATATAGCTTACATAAGTGTGCCTAATGTCAGAGTCATAGATTGAAAGGGGGCAGAGTTATGGGTGACCAAATATTTAATCAAAATTTAATTTTCAGTTATTCTGAGGTAATTTTAACATTTCTCATCCAAATTTCTTCATGATATCAGGATTTAGAAAAGCATCCAGTATAGGCATATGAAAAATGTTATAAGTCTCGGTTCTATGTGATATCGGCGATCACCATTATGGTGGATGTACATTGGCGAAAATCAATTTTGCTGATGTGCACCCTGGCACACAGCAAAAAGGCACTGGGGACTTACATTTTTAATGTTTATGAGGGGGCTGTGCCCCACGTACCCCCCTACTAAAGGATTCTCAACTCCAGGGGGTGTATGTTGGGGGGTGCAAATTAAAAAAAAATTGGGGCCAGGCACAACAAAATGAATGTGCACCCAGACCCAAACCCGGTACCCTTGCAGCTGAAGCCTGCGACCCACACACCATGCCATGGGGCAGCTCAGCAGCCCATCACCATAACACATTACAAAAATCCTCCTTCCCCTTCCACCATGCTCGCTCCCCCCCATGTGCGCATGTATATATAGTGACAGAATGTTGCTATACCTGCAGTTGCCCTGTCCATCCAGTAGCCCTCTGATAACGCGCCACTATTAAGTAACCCTTTTTGTGAGTGCTCAATAGAGAGCACCCTTATCACTGGATACCATAAGTCTCAAGCTTTAATGGGAGCCGATTTATAGGTAGCCAAACATTTTGCCAACCTTTTGATTTCTATCATTTTAGTATAATTTTGATAGTATTCATTGAAATGTTATAAAATTTGACAGGTATACAGGCTATCACTACATTTGTATATGCATATACTGTAGTTTCAGATTTCTAGCTTCAAGTGTGACTGAGTTACAGCCTGCCAAACATGTTGCCAAAATTTAAATTTCTGTTATTTCCCTCTAATTTTAAAACAACATATCCTAATTTAACCATCAGTTGAAACATTTAAATTACTATACCACATGATAATTTCTGAAAAAGTTCATATTTGCAGCTTTAAATGGGATTGAATTAAAAGTAGTCAAACTTTCACAACATTTAACAAGCATTTGTCATTGCCGAGTGTTTGCTTGCTGGCATTAGCATTGGAAGTGCAGGAGTTAGACAGATGCAGAATAAGAATGGCAGTGAAGTATTGAACTGACGTCAGCCCTGCCACCACCCTGCAGAGATGGACAGGCATTGGGGTGTGCATTTGGGTTGTCGCCCATAACACTCATGTCATTTCACCTCACCCTACCCTGCAGACACTGACAAGTGTTGAGGTGTGCCTTTGGGTGTTCAGGCTTTACACTCACTCCATTCCATAAGGAAATACGCTGAAATGGATGCAGTATAGAAGAATGGGATGAACTTTGGGGCCGAAGAGTCCAAGGCACACCTCGATGCCTGTCACTGGCTGCAGAGTGGGGGTGGAATGGCATGAGCATTACTGTTTACAGTTCCAAGTCACACCCCTGACACCTGTCAGTCCCTACAGGGTAGGGTGTTATGGTGGGAAACCCTAATGCCCTGGGCATTTCTTGGTATTTTCATTCCAAGTTTTGAACATGGGCTTTTTGTGACCCCACCACATGAATAGCGACACTATCAGTTTGTTAGCCGAAAGGTGATTTTGCACAGCAACAGTGCCATTTGGTGTCACAGGTGCAAAAACACATTTCAGACAGGATGTGAAAAATGTCAGTTGTACTGTTCATGAGGAGGTATAAAAAATGGGAATGTTGAAAATCTAGAGTGAAAATATAAAACAATTGATGAAGCCATGAGCGTGTGTAGAAACTGTGCAACACACACTCATAGTGCAATTATTTGGGAGGATTTTTTACACCACATTTTCAACATAGGCATTTTGGGACCTCCACTCATGAATAGTGGCACTGTGATTTTCTTAATCTGTCCCTAACATTAATTTTGCACAGCAACCATGCCCATTGTGTGCCAGCGGTGCAAAAACATGTTTCGGGCAGGATATGAAAAATGATAGCTGTACTGTTCATAAGGCGGTATGCAAAAATGACAATGTTGAAAATCTGGAGTAAAAATATAAAAAATTGGTGAAGTTATGAGCATGCATAGAAACTGCACAATGCACACTGGTAACGCAGTCATTTTTTTGCAATTTGTTCACCAAATTTGCAACATGGGCTTTTTGGGACCTCCTTATGAACACTGTTACTGTGATTTTCTTAATCTGTCCAGAATGTTGATTTCGCACAGCGACAGAGCCATTGTGAACCACATGTGAGAAAACATACAGTTTGGGTAGGGTGTGAAAAATGACAGCTGTACTGGAAAAATGTCATTGCTGAAAATCTGGAGTGAAAATATTGAAAATTCTCCAAGTTACAAACATGCATGGGAACTGCGCAATGCATGCTCATAATAGTAATTTTTTTGAATTTTTTCACCAAATTTGCAATATAGGCTTTTTGGGAGCCCACCTCATGAACAGTGACACTGTTGTTTCATTAATTGGTCCTGGAAGGTGATTCCGCGCAGTGATTGCAATATACCCTTTCAGTACCTAATAACAACATAACAGTGACTGAGTTCATGAAGTGGGATCCCAAGAACCTCATGTTGAAAATTTTTGGCCAAAAGTTACATAAATGGCCACAATAGCCACCTAAGTTGAATCCCTTCCCCCATTTATGCCATTATACAGCTTACCGGCATTTCTTCAATTCGCGGTCAGCAATGAAGAGTGCAGACGTGTTCCTGCTCCACCAAAGATCACCACACCAGACTCCAGAGGTAAGTATGGGGTATGGGGGAAGGGGAAGTGGGGTGCACAGAGGGTGGGTGCAGTTTGGGGAAGGGGATCAGATGGCAAGGGACCTTTTTTTGTGTTTCAGGTTATAAAAAAAAATAATAAAAACTACTGCGGACTGTTTTCTATTTTTAACAGGGGTAAGCGTTTGGGAGGGGGTCATGTTAGCCACATTGAGGTGGGCCTCTCAGTGTGGCACACGATGGGGGTGGAGTGGGGCAGGAAAATGCCAATGCCAATGGGGGGGTTAAACATGCCTACAGGGGGACTGGACACCCCATCGGCAAGTGTGTCTGTGTTTGGGAGGTGGATGATGCTGAGGGGAATTGGGCACCCCTCTCACCAGATTGTGAACAGTGCACTGAAGCTGAAGGGGATTGGTCCCCCCCATTTGCAGGCATGTCTGTGTTTGAGGGGGATGATGCTGAGGGGGATTGGGCACCTCCCTCAGAAAACAAAACACAGCAAAGGGGCACATATGCCGATGGGGATTGGTCTCCCCCATCAGCAAACAAACTGGGGAGGGAGCATGCCGTCAAGGGGATTGGGCACCCTCAAAGTCAGTTTGCTGGGGACTCTGAGAGGCAGATGGCAACAGCTACCACCATGTTTATTGAAATGTTACACCAAGCAAGGCACACCCTGCAATGAGAGGGCACTCCCTCATTGCAGTGGCAAAATCGTTTGAAGCTGGTGGCACGCTTGCAGACTACTGTCATAGCCAGGGTGCTCCTTCATTGATGACACACAGACAAGCCCCAAAAGCAGTGGTGGCATTGGCTACAACACTGCAGCAACTCCACAACCTGTTTCTCCAGCAAGCTGCCACATTATATTTCTTGCGCATGCATGCAAGCAAACATAAAAATTACATTTTGCAAGAATGTAAACTATAAATTTATAAACTTCTGAAGCTTCAAAACTGGAGAATGCAAAACCATTAAATTTGACCTTATACGGAGACTGTGTGTGCCAATTTTATTAATTGCTTGCCACTATAAATTGCAAAATAACATATGTACTTGAAGTCAAATCCCATGAGTCTTTCTGAAAATTGTAGAATTTCATGAAAAATTCCATAAAACTGGAATTTTCTAATTTCACTCAGCCTTACCTTGGGGGTTATAATTAAAGGGTAGGTGTATAAGAGGCAGGTAGTGCAGGGAGTCACCAGGTTCAGGAGTTAGAGGTACAGTTTCACTAAGAAACGGACAGCTGAGCTGGGTAGCACAACAGTGGTAGACCCCCAGGTTGGAGCATAGAAGTGCAGAGTGCCAACAATTCCAACCTGAATGCAGGCTATTTAGGGATCACATCCAATAAATCTATCATTCAGGGAGCCTGGTGTACATGCAAGTTTGGAACCTAAAGGTACTCAAAAAGATGTAATGGGGGAAGACAATGTCTGAAGCAGCAGGAAGGAAGCATTCTGGCTATTCCAACAGGGTAGGTCAATGGGAAAAGGAGTAGGTGACTCACATTTTTAGGGAGTTTGTCACTGTAAAGAACATATAGAATAGTGCATGTGGAAGTGTGGGCCATGAGGATTGTATGCATGCCCAAGGTGTATGATTCCCCATAAACCCCGTGGGCAAAACCAGAGGAGTTTATCAGGGCATCGCACACTGAGGGTGTGCATAAACTCCTCATTTAAACACTTTCCCATAATTTATTTTTTTATATTTATTGGCTCTTAAAACAGTGTCACATAACCCTGCCTCCTCATTCTCAGTCCCACCCACAGCTCTCACAAATCAAAACTTGTAGAAGTCAATCCACAGTAAGGAACAACATTTTTTAAGTTTCCTTGGCAATTTTGTAGTAAAAGTATGACCTGCTTTTCTTTGTTTTAGTGAAGTTGAAGAAAACTCCGTCCGTTGCACTGACGGTTTTTCTGTGAGAGCGTGAGTGACATGCCAGCGTGAGGAAAGAGACTGAAAAAGCTGTTTCATTCGGTGGTATGAATCAGGAAGAACTTGACATTTTAAAATGTGCTGGGGCTGTGCTTCCATGGCTGTGTGCTATTCATCCTCCACCCTTTGTGCCCTCTGCCCCTTTTCTCCTCCCCCACTTCAGTTTACAACTTACCTGTGCTATAGGGTACTGGGTATTGCGCGGAGAAATTGAGGACAGGCATGGGGGCATGAACAGTGGGGGACAAATGAGGGGGGCCATCGCATTCGGGTAGTGAGATCCAGGAGACACCCTGGGGCAAAATGGAACCAGGAGCGTGGTTTGCCATGCCTGGTTTTCATACCCAAGGGCACTACTGATAATGTTAGGCAGGTGGTCTGGGCTGCTCGGGAAGTTCACCCAACTCGGGTGGTGTTATGCAATGCTAGGCCCATTAAAAACAAGACTGCAATTATTGCAGATCTTGTTAAATCAGTGGACCTGGCATGCATCATTAAGACCTGGCTGGGTACTTGGCGATACATCAACCAAGATTGGGTTGCAGGGGAGGGGAAGTAGTGGTCTGTTTTAAGTCCAAACTTAACCTCACAAATGTACCAGTGGGGGAGACTGAGTCATTTGAGTGTACCTTGGTGGCAGGTGTAGGCTGTAGGATTGTTCTCTTCTACCATCCACCAGGTGATGAGAAATGATTCCTTCAGGAAGTTGCAGACTTTGTCATCGACATGGTGTTTGCGTCACCTAGGCTGATGGTTCTGGGTGACTTTAATGCCTGGGTTGATGACGAACTCTCACATTTTGGTCAGCACGTCCTCCAGTTGATGACATCTCTGGGCCTCACACAGGTTGTTTCCACTGCCACTCATAATCAGGGTCACTCTCTTGACTTAGTCTTCCTCCTGAGGATTGAGGCCTCCAACTTGGGGGTGGAACCAGTCAGATGGTCTGATCCTTACACTGTGGGGTTTAGTTTTAGTGCCTCCCTTTGTAGGCCAACCACTGTAGAGATGATTCAGTACCACCCTTTGTGAGATATAAATTCTCAAGGCCTAGTGGCAGTCCTGGATCTCTCGTCCTTCTCAGAGGCAAATAGTGACCCATAAACACTTGTGGTGACTTATAATTCAACCATTATGACTGCTCTGAAGTCATTGCTCCTGTCCATGTTCATCCACTCTCCCTTTGCCCTCGATCCCCATGGTTTGATGGAACTCTGAGGGAGATGTGGCGACTTGGACGAAGGTTGGAGCGTTGCTGGTGGAGGTCCACTCTTCATGCCAACCGCCTTAGATTGATGGACCATTATCAAGTCTATCAATCTGAAATCTCCCATAAAAAGGCAGAGTTCTTGTCCGGGGAGATTGCGACTGCTCAAAATCGATTTTTTGCAAATAAGGTGGCCGACATCAGATCGGCTTTCCAGACGGCACACTCTATGGGCGTTGTGATAGACCAGTGCAGGTTCGTATATCTTGGTTCTTCTTGGAGTACCTTTGGCTGGCCAGCTTTCATGAATGTCGTGAGGATTGTCTAGAGTGTGCACCCTACATGCTGTAATCAGGATATGGGACCTACTTTCCTAATTTTGGGTTGTAGTGATGTCATTGGCCCAGTCCTAGCTCGAATAGTCTGGTGCTCCTTGGAGATAGGTGAGTTTCCAAGCTCCCTAAAAGAGGCGGTGGTAACACCACTTTTGAAGAAAGCTTCTCTGGACCCAGACTGTCTTGCTAACTACAGACCAATCTAACCTTCCCTTTGTGGGGAAGGTGATTGAGAAAGCAGAGGCCACACAGCTGGAGGACCATTTGACCATCCATGCCATCTATGAACCCCTCCAGTCTGGATTTTGAAAGAAACATAGTACCAAGACAGCACTGGTTCGGGTGCTCAATGATCTCCTGCTGGCTAGAGGTGGGAGGAACCACTCCATCTTGGTTCTCCTAGATCTCTCATCAGCGTTCGACACTGTGGACCATGGGGTACTGCTTGATCACCTGAGGTTCGTTTGTGGACTGTCGGGTATGGTTCTAAAGTGGTTTACATCGTTTCTCACAGGAAGATCTCAGAGGGTTGCATCCAGGGTTTTTTCCTTGGACCTGGTCTCTTTATCGTGTGGAGTTCCTCTGGGCTGAGTGCTGTTCCCCCATGTTGTTCGCAGTGTATATGCTGCCCCTCAGAGACATTGTAAGAAGGTATGGGCTGAGGTTTCACTGCTATACAGATGATACCCAGCTCTACCTTTCTTTTGCCCCCAACCAGGATAGAGCTGTCTTGGTCTTTAATAACTGCCTTGCTGAAATTCAGGAGTCGATGAATATTAGCTGGTTAAAGTTGAACACTCATAAGACCGAGGTATTGGTTGTGGATCTGGATCACCTGCCAGAGAGGTTGGGTGGGGGTTCACCCTCTGGCTTATACCTTGGGGTGAGTCACTCTCAACCTCTGAACAAGTGTGGAACCTGGGGGTAATTTTTGACGATGGGCTAACCCTGCATTCTCAGGTGTTGGCTGTCATCAAATCCTCATTTTACCATCTGAGGAATATCACCAGGATCAGGCACCTTGTTCCATCCGGCGACCTTCCTACTTTGATCCACACTTTTGTGACCTCGTGCTTGGACTATTGCAACTCCCTGTACCTAGGGCTACCTTGGGTGGAAATCCACCGCCTACAGCTAGTGCAGAATGCTGCGGCATGGCTGTTGACAGGATCCTCACGGTCCTGTCATATTTCACCAGTGCTGCGTGGACTGCACTGGCTGCCAGTTCAGTGGCAGATCACCTTTAAGGTCAGTCTTCTGACTTTTAAAGCCCTACACGGGCTTGGCCCAGACTACCTGCAAGAGCTTCTGGTTCCTCACTGCCCCAGGCGATCACTCTGCTCAGCCAACGAGGGGTTGCTAGAGATTCTGAGGGTATGTTTAAAATCTTCTGGGACTAGAACATTTATGTATGCTGCCCCTACCCGCTAGAATTCTCTACCCATCGGTTACATGAGCACACGACCGTAGAGGGCTTCAAACAAGCACTGAAAACCTGGCTGTGGAGTCAAGCTTATGGTATTTAATTGTTGGAAAGTTTTTAAGATGTTATGATTATTTGTTTTTTAAGATGTTTTGTTGATCATGTTGTGGTGGAATTTTGTGATTATGTGGTTTTAACTTTGTTAGGTGCCTTGGTTTTGAAACGTGCCATAAAAATAAAGTTTATTATTATTGTTATTTATTAAACTAATATAAAGAAATGCAAAGTGAAACATAACTATCATTGCATTCTCGACAGTTTGAAAACTTTTTGCATCAATGCTCACAGTAGAAGGTAATTTGAAGTCTTGAAGTCCTTTGATGTGCAGGTTTTAATCGCACCATTTTTATGGCACTTCTTGCAGAAAGTACACAATTATTGCACCGTTTTATGAACTGAATGTACAACAACGTGTAGTCTCGCAGTACATTCCATCTGGATCTTTATAGTTCTTTTTCTCCCCTTTTGCCCCCTGACCCCCCACAGTTTCTATTTTACTCCATTTTTAGATGAAATAGATTTGTTATTTTGAGATAAGCAATTCAATATGCAAGCGTTATAAAATTATGCAATGTCTCAGTACAATGTAATGACAAGTGATTCATAACTGCTTTGCATATGCTAGCCATTCTCTAGTTTCCTCTTTTTCTCTTCGCTCTTTCTTCCCGCCATGTTCTAATCTTAATTTTGATCTTTCTTCTAGTGGATGGAGGTTTCAAATGTTCAACTTTAAGGTTATCTAAAATTAAATTAAAAATGCTGTATTGATAAAAAATCAGTTTTAATACGAATTTCACAACATTTTTAAATTAATGCAAGAATTTCTACTGCATTCTTTAAGGTTTATACATGTGCTTTTGATTTGAAGTCTGCACTAATTAATTTTCTTGTGCATTAGGTGCTTTATAAACCACATGTATGCACTTGAAAGCGCATACCCTGAGAAAGCCTAATAAGCAGGTGTTATGTAGGAGTAGTTGTTCCTGTATGTGTGAATAAACCCACTTAATTTAATAGCAATGTGTGCTCTTACTTTTTAATTTTTTTTTTCTAGTAGTGCCACAATTCTGGCCAGTCGTAGCACCATTAAGAATGGTCAGTGTGTGTGGCTCTCCAGTTTGTTTCTTCAGTACCCCGGTCCCACCTGCCTGATTTTTAAATAAATCAGCAGTTGGTACCCTGCTCACTGCCAGTACTCCTATCCCACCCACTAAATCTTTAAACAAACCAGTGGTGGCTGTCTTACCCCAGCACCAGTACCACACTGCCACCAGCCCGATCTTTATACAAACTGGTGGCAGGTGCCAAATTCTGCTGCTGGTCCTGTGTCCCACTTGCCCAATCTTTAATCAAAGCATGGTGGGCTTCACACCCCACTGCATGTATCCCCTGACCCTATAAAGGTTAATAACCCTTCTCCCACCCACTGGCCAAGTTCTCAATCCCACCCTCTTCCCCACCCTTGCCCATAAACTGCCCCACCCATCTTACTTCTAGCACCAATGCCACCCTCCTACTCCCACTGGTCCCCACAGAGTGGTTTCTCATCATGTTTCTATAATTTCCCACATTTTGAATCCTCAGTGACCACACTGTGATTTCTCAATAATTTTCAAAGCACTCTTCTACTGGCAGATAACAAAAGAAAAACTGACAAAAAGCCTAAGTCCTGAAATCTGGATTTAGGATTTTTAAGATAAAAAAGGTTTTCAAAATTGGACTTAGTGTCAATTTATAAAAAATCCAATTGGTTGTTCATGGTGGTAAGAGCCCCAGCCATCAAACTTGGTAAAAAATAAAAATAAAAAGTTATGGTTCTTAGAAGAAAATGTACCCCTCCCCTCCAAAAAAAAAAACTAGTTTCCAAGAAATGTGCACCACGCATACAAAGAACATAGGGCAGGATATTCAAACTGTGCCTTGAAAGGGCACAAGTGGCTGCTCCACACAAATGTGATGCACCGGAGCACAAGCATGATATAGCCAAATGAGATGCGTAATAACGTATCTCATCCGAATATAGCAAGATATGTGTGCAGAGCAAATGTGGGCTGCCGATGGTGTGCCAGCGCATCACCCCGCCAGGTCTGAATACCTGGTATGGGAATGCACAGTGCACCCTGTGGATGCACCGAGTGCACATTCCAGATATTCAGACCAAAATATGCAAATGGGGCCATTAGCCATGCAAGGCGCAAATGGGGCAATTTGCATGTCATCATGGCTTCATTTGCATGTCCTGTGCAGGGATTCACCAAGCTTCATGTGCAGTGCACCCTGAATGAAGGAATGCAGGCCTAACTCCCTGATAGAAAAATGGATGCCCCTTCCCCGTACCCCGATCGCAAATGAAAATATTATATCCTGTCTATCCCAGGTAGTTTAGTGGTACCCCCCTCCCTTCCCCGATACCTAATGGAGCCATATTAATGCACTTCCATATCCTGGTAGTCTGGTCCCCCCTCCCAGCCCGATCACAGCAAACTCCACACCCAAGATCACCCTGGTAGTCCAGTGGACCCCCCACCCACTGAGGCAACCAAACCCCACCCTGCTCCATTGTCCCAGCATGGGTACCACAGCCAGCAGGCAGCAAGACCCACCCGCACACCTCCATGGCTGCCCACCAACTGTGCTGTTGCTGAATGACAGCTTACAGTAAGCTCTGCAATATCATTGGTCAACATCGTTGATCAATGGCCTTGCAGTAAGTACTGTATGTAAGCATTCATTCACAACTTTGTGAATGACACTAGGTTGTGAATGAATGCTTATAGTACTCACTGCAAGCCCATTGGTCGACAATGTAGACCAATAGCATTGCGGAGCTTACTGTAAGCTGCCATTCAGTGACAGTGCAGTCAGTGAGTAGCCGTGGAGGTGTGAGGGTGCATCTTGCTGCCCGCTGGCTGTCCTGCCCATGCTGGGATGGGGGAGCAGGGTGGGGTGTGGTTGCCTCAGTGGGTGGGGGGGATAGGGAGTCCACTGGACCACCAGGGTTACAGGGATTTATGCAATTGGACTGTGATGGTATTTGGGTAGGGAGGGGGTACCAGGGATGAATAGGGGATTACTGTGGTATACGGACGGAGACTGGGGAGGAAGAGGTGTACCACTAGACTACCAGGGATATGAGGGTTGAAGCCACTATTCCTATCACAGACAGGGATGGGAGGAGAGTACCACTGGACTACCAGGGATACGGGGAGCACTACAAATGTTCTAGTCATGGACAGGAATGGGGGGTACCCACCCATGGATTGACAGCTGCTGTATTGTGCTGTGCAATACAGCAGCCCACCTGCAGGTGGCTATGACTTAGGCATGGGTTTTCCATGCCTATCCTTGTGCAGCACATCTCAATGGTGTACGGGCTGCTCTACCGCACATCTCGGCTGAATATGGAGATGTGCCACGCATGCAGGGGAACACCCCCTTTGGATGCATTGCACATATTATCTTTGAGCTGTGGCACATCTGGACTTGCATGACGCATCACCCTCAGTTGAATATAGCCCAGGGGCACATTTTGGTGATGCGTCAGAGCAACTCATTTGCGCACGGCACATGCCCTTTGAATATCCAGGCCCTAGTGTTTTTTTCTGTCTTTGTTTTTTATCAGAGGTTTTTTTTCTAACAGCTACTGTTTTTTATATGTTTTAATATTTTTGAACAAATCTGAGGGATGATGCACTAACCACCCCTCTTCATGAACATTCAACTGGTAAGTTTCACGCTTGCTTGATGGGTGTGCTGTTTTGAATAGAGCTGGCAGGGTCTTGCATGAAGCAAGCTAGAGGTCTAGGTGTAAGTCCAATGGATGTGTTGCTTCATGCAGGGACCAGAGGCCCTGCGTGATGCATGCTACAGGTTTGTCCCCCACCCAGTTGGACTGCTACTCTGCATACAGCTCACAGGGCCCTGCATGAAGTAAGCTATAGATCTAGTGCAGTGGGCATCACTATGCAGCTGCTTCATGAGTGGCCCACAGGTTCACTCACAAAGTAGGCTTCACGCCATGCCAGTGACCTGGGTTCAAGAATGTGTCTGGTGCATCAGGGGTTAGCAAGAGTGAGGAGAACTGAGTGTCCACAGGATGCTTGCCTCCTCAGAGGAGAGAGGGTGATTCATTCTGCTGAGTGATTGCTACCTAGGCAATGTGGTGACAGTGCATGCAGCAACCAGAACAAGTGCAGGAGGGGATGCCAACTGGTTGGAATGTATGTTGATGTCTCATGTCACTCTGTTGTCAGCTAGCATCCTGGAGGGAGGAAAAACAGGGGGAAAAACCCAGGCACACAGAATGAAGGCCACCACCTTGTATACAAACACTGCACCCACTGACCTAGGCAGCCTCCCGCTGCCAAGCAGAACTGAAGCTTATGGCGGGGACATGGTCCACCCCCACCATCCTCCGCCATGAGGAGGGGATTTCATGGGCAACAACCATGGAGATAAGTAAGCCCCAGGAGAAGGTGGAGTGATGGGGTTGGTACAGGGTGGCAGATCTGAGAATGGGCTGGAGGGCAGGTATGTGAAGGGAAGGGAAGAAAATAATAAGTTAAAAAGCAAGCTTCGGATGTGACACGGTGAGCATTGCTATCAATATGCTTTTAGATGTCTTTTTCCAAAAAGTAAACAAAAAACAGTATACTAATGCTTCAGTTAGGGTTGAAACACAAAGTGTACAAAGTAAGGAAATGAAAAATTAGGGTTGGAAGGCTGGAACCTTGGCAAATTGGTGATGTGGTGTCTTAAGAGTTCCTATACTCGTGTGATGCAAGGCTGGCATTACTCTAATATTGGCATTGTCTTGTTACACAAAGTAAATAACAGTAATGCTTGCATAATGAGAGAAAATATTAGAGCAATGACAACTCTAATGGGATAGAAATAATCCTCAAGTGTACTGACCATTCTGGAACAAAGATAAATTAACAAAAGTTAATGATGCCATTCATTTTTAGGATCAAAAAGAATGAGGTGCATGCGTATTACTGCTCAGACGTGTACCAACTCTTTGGTGTGTACGAGTACAGTGATGCATGTTCACTTCATCCTCTTGAGCTCACAAACTAATGGGACTCATAACTTTTGTTATTTTATCTTCATACCACCGCACATGCCATACTTCTAAGGATTTTGGGCTATATAAACCAGTTTGGTGTCTGGAATCAAACATGAAGGACTGAAGCCATCTTGTTCTTGAAAGGTGTAAAATAATAAAAGATTTGATACTAAGGTAAGTCCCTGCTGGTTGTGAATCACTGGACACAGCTAAGGAGTGCAACTTGATGGAAGATTCATCTTCCCTCTTTTTCACTACTGTTTTGTATAAACAGAGCACCCTATGATTACACTCTGTTAGAACAGTGGTTCGAGCCTGGATACAGCATTTATGTATCAGATTTTTTTTTTGTCGTCATTTCATTCAGTTTTAGTTTATTTCTATCAAAAAAGTACTGGAGAGCTGTAAAATCAGATTGGAGGGAGTCCAGTAGATTTTTCAATGTGTTCTTACTTGTATACAAGACAGCATTATCTGCATGTCAAAATGTACTAGTTGTGCTAGTAGTACTAAGTGTACTAACTTAGAAATTACACGATTGTGATCCACAAGATCAAATTCCTTCACAAAATCATAGAAAACAGCATCTACTTTGAGTCCCTGGTTCAGAACAGTGGCAATAAAATTAACAGTGTTAGTTAATGATGTAACGGTCAAAAACCCTTTAATGTAGTAAATCCAGATGGGTTACTTTCAAGTGCCCTATTTGGAATTTCCGTTAATCCACTGATCATGGACATGACTTCTCTGGAGCTGCAGCATAAAAGTAAGATAAGTCTATTGTTAGCAATTGTTTTTGTACCACTACCCCTTTGAGCTGGTAGAAATATATTTTTTTCTTGACCTCCAGAAAAAGTTCTATTGTAAAAGAAAGACTGAACATCATAATGTGAAATTCCATCTAGCTAAAATACTGTATCTTACTTCAACTACTTGCAAATGTGTCTTTTCTGACATATTCCTAAAATAGAGCCAGCTTTATGTGAATGACTAAAGTAGATTTCTGTTCTCTTGGTAGCCCCTACATGTTTTGCACTAGCCAGTCTGAATGAATCAAGGCAATTGGACGCATTGTCAATCGATGGGCCAAACAAGTAAAATCAAAGAGTTTACCATCATTAATGGCCTTGGCAATCTAAACTCCATTGTTGGAAACCAAAAACCCTGAACTAAGCCCTTGTGAAAGCAACCACATGGAGATTTGAACTCTCAGATCTTCTAGCACTTTTGTGTTTGGTGATGAGCAGGGTCCCTGCAAAGATATAACAAATATGCCTTTATGACTGAGGTAGTATGACTTTCAAACAGTTCTTGCTTCTATAAGACAGAACTTTACTTTTGCTTTGTGAATAAGTAGGAAGCAGGCTGCTGGTTTGCTTCACTGTTTCTGGTTGTATTAGACCTTTGTACATGATGAGAGCCTGGCAGTCTGGAGTTGTGCTCAGGCTACAGAATGTGGGGAGCAGTAATGATAATTTATAGCATTTTTATGATTTTCTTCTTTAGAGTGAGGTGATAGAAGGCTCTGGATAGCATGTTCTGTATCTTGGTTGCCCCCAAGCAATTGGCAGCACTTTGAATTGGGGGGTGAAAAACAGATTCAGAGGAATGTTATCCCAACATTGTCAGCACATTTTTTTAATCTTCTTTGTCTGTTTACCTAAACATATGGAGCTAGTTCAAGTCCTGTGATCGACCACTTTTCTAGCTTATTATAATATCTGTTTTCCTATCTGAACTGATTGTCTATTCTGCATCCATCCATTCACCTTGACAAATATTGAGTTCACCCTGAACCCACTATGCTAATCCATGTACCCGTGTCAATGTCAGTGGCTCAGCAGGTAGCACACTCACCTCTGAGGCCAGGAGATCAGAAGGCTGTGGGTTCTATCCCCACACCAGGCACATGGGTTAATATCCCAATGCTGACCCTGTAGTGCAGCATGAGGAGGGTGCTGCACTCCTGAGGTGCTGTCTTTTGGATGGGATGTTAAACTGAGGTCCCATCTGCCTGTTCTGGTTGTTGTTCAGGTGGATGTTAAAGATCCCATAGCACTTCTCGAAAAAGAGTAGGGCGGATTTTTATTGCAAAACAAATAAATACAAGCCAATACAGAAATAGAATGAGACAAATAATAATACAAAATCATATATCCAGCATATCATACTCAAATCCGAACATGCAAGAAACTATCAGGAAGGGTTAAGGCAACATAAAACTACTTTGTCTAAGAAAATTTTAAATCAATTACATGCACATCCTGGACTCTTTATTCTCCAAACCCCACCACCAAAATTAATATACATCCTCTAGTGCCAGCTTATTACCCAATTATACATTCATCACAACCATCTACCCATCTGTAATCAGCTCATCTGTTGCAATGGAACCCCCTTCCATCTCTTTTTCTGTGGTTCCCATGACAATTCCTTCTGGTCATACTGAGTCTGTTGATTACTGTATTTTTCAACAATACCAACCAAGGCTGTAGGAGTCACCTCTTTTTCTTGCAAGACATACTTGCAATGGACTTGCCACATGACAAATTTAATACATGTAAATATTAACCGTACAGTTCCTTCCTCCATCCCATGCGGCTGAGTCATTGTGCCCATAATTACATTTTCTTAAGTTACCTGTGTCCAGCAGTAATTCCCCCACTTCTGACCCAGAATGTTCCAAACGTCTTCAGCATAAGCACACTGAATAAAAACATGAGACACAGTTTCTATCACTTGACCACAGCCATTCCATGGACAATAATGCTCTGCAATACTTTAATGTTTGCATTCCCCTTCACTCCCAGCCTACCATGTGCACTTGACCACAGCACATCCCACATACGTGGTGGAGTCCTCTGGTCTAGAAAGTATCTTTCCAGGTTCCTATGTGCCTCTGGGTCTATATCTTTATATTCAATGGGTACCTTAAATGACAAGTCCTGTATGGATCCATACAATGCTTTCCTATGCATCACTGACATGTTAACTATAGTAAGCTTCCGTTTCCTGATTTTATTAATTGCCAGGCACAGATATGCAGGCCATGCTTCCTGCATTCGCACCTGTTGTAGCCCTCACCTCCATTCCTGCAATAGTGGTGTAATCCAACTGCTGGCAACCAGTTTCCATTCAGCCCTTCCTGACTTTAAGAATGCTGAAATAGTGTTAAATAAAAAAATACTATGAAAATAACTTATTGGGTTTATTACATTTAACCCACCAAATTTATATGATCTACATAGTACTTCCCTTTTGATGTGGTTGCCTGCTTTCCCACACTAACTGAAATGTCTAACTCAAAAGGGACACATCCAAAGAACCAGGAGGGGGGAGAAAAACAGTACTCAGGTATGTAAACATCGCAAAAAAAACTTTTAATCACTGCCACCCATTTCTTTTTTGCTTGTTGCCATGGTTTCCACTGTTGGACCTGAGTATTGCTATGTTCCAGTTTGGCCTGGCAATTCACCATTGCCATGTAAATATTACCAAAGACAACCCCCAACATCTTTATGGAGGAGTACATCATTTGAATGCCTTGTACATCTGTTACCTGCTCAGTCTGTGTACTAAGGATATAGCCACCACATTTTTGTATGTTTAAAGCAGATCCTGTTATCTTAGAATAGCATTGAATCACTTCCAGTGCTGTTTGTGCCAATTTTTATCTGCAATTAGTGGACACAAATCATTCTCATAAGCAACCATTTTCAATAAACTTACACCAGTCTGAGTTCTAAGTCCCTTAATCAAGGCATCCTGTTGCAACAGTTTCAACGGGGGGGTCCAGACAAAATACATATAATATAGGGCTCATTGGGCACCCCTGTCTTAGCCCTCTTGAAATATGGATTTTTTTTGCCAAGATGTCACTTTATTACTGGTCTGGAGGCCACTATGCGATACAGTTTCATAAGTCATGTGATAAACATCTCTGGAATTCTATATTTAATTAAGACTTCTTTTAGGTATACATGGTACACCTTATCAAAAGCTTGCTCCTAGTCAAGGCTAAGAACATATCCATGTATATCATCTTGTTTCCTTGTTCTACCACCTCTCTCTGCAAGTTTTCCTGAATGGTTCTCCCCTTGACTGAACAAGTCTGGCTGGGATCAATTACATATGGGGCTACCTGCCCCAATCGTGTTGCCATAATTTTTATAAGTATTTTTAAGTATATGTTCATTAAGCTCAGCAGTCTCCAATTCTTAATGTCCTGCCTATCTCCTTTCTTATAAATAAAGAGTTGTACCACCTGACCTCACCATTTCCGGTTCCAAAGTTTTATAAAATTCCGAGGTTAATCCACCTGGCCCTGGTGTAGTATCATTATTCAAGGACCGGATGGTAGCTCTAATTTCAATATCTGCCACACTGGTACAACCATCATGTCTGTCATAGCCAGTAGAATATTAGGCACATTACAATGCTGTAACAATTCTAATATTGCGACTGTCATTATGCCCAGGTCAGCCGCTAAAGCCGTATTTAAATGCCGCCTTTCCTCCACCCCCACCCTTTTTTTTGTTTTTTCTTCTTCATCCCTAATGGCGGGGACATAAACCTGGCCTCCCTCAGCCAGCCGTATGGGTCCTCTCTCACTTCTCTTGGACCCCTTGAGGCTGCATAGGCTGGCTGCTGAAGGCCGTCAGTTTATGGCACCTCTCACCCTTCCCCCGTCTCTTCCCCTCTACGCTACCGGGGCTCTGCCCATACTTGCCATAGGTGCATGTTGGCTTTACTGCCTCCCTCCTCTTTCTCTTATCTACCTCTGCCAATAGACGTTAATGGCCAGGACTGCTCCGGTCCTTATGCCCATCCGAAGAATCACCTGCCCGGTTACACCTACCGGCCTTATACTGCCAAAGCCATATCTTTGGCCGCCTCTCTCACTCGTCCATCCCTCCCCTTTTTTTCTACCCCTGACTGTGGGGCCATGAACTTGGCATCCCTCTAGCTGCCGCTGGGATGTTCTAGTAGGCATCTCAGCTTCCCTTACTCCCTGGGTACTCTGCTTGGCCGGCTGTCAAAGGCTGCCAGGTCTTGTTTTCCATTACCCTCCCCTGTCTCTCCTCTGCCCGTTTGGGAACCCCAAACCCGGTAGTCTCCCCATGCTCTCCTTGGGAAAGCAGCTAGCAGTCCCTCGAGTCCCATAACCCTTCCTTACCTGTCACCGGTACCTTTACTCCCCTGAAGCTGCTCTTGTCCTGCTGGTTATGCTTAATATAGACTAAACCATGTTAGACTAGCTGGAACCATCTCTATATGACTAGGATTGTACTATGTAAGGTTGTTTGCCTAAGTTGTATTGTTTGCTTCCATGTGTTATGCTGTATTGTACTCTCCCGGGTCGTGCCTGAAAATAGTCACCTGTTGGCTAGCGCACTTACCCGGTAAACAGAAACTAAATAAATAAATAAATAAGTGAACAGGTCCGTCATGTATCGGTGAACCACATTCATTACATCCTGTGTAGACGTGACTACCATCCCTTCTCATGTTTGTAGTGCTTCCATTGTACATTGCTGTACTCTAGTTTTAAAACTTTCAAAGATATCTCCCATGACAGTCTTCCCAGGGTACCTATCCTATGCTCGTACAGTAGGGAAGCCGCCCTTTCATATTGATATGTCTCCATTTACTGTATGACGTGTTTCAGTTGCATGATATAGTCCTCATACCCTTCATTAATGAACAAAATCAGTTTTGTATACTGGGCTCTCAACATTAAATATTTAAAGTATTGATTAGTATGTGCTCTGTAGGAATAAGTCTACTCTGTTTGCCAGATATCCCCTTTTGTCTGGACCCACCATTTACTAAGGTTATCTTCCAAGCAGGCAACCAATTTCCTGGCAGTCAGGACATCCCTTACTCTTTCCAGACCCTCCTGGTTACTTAACATATTATTATTAATTTTCCATGAGCCTCTCCCTCTGGTAATACTTCGGCCCCCAGTCACACACACCTTGACCATTAAATGGTCTGTGTTTTCCACTGGGATGGTGAAAGCTTGAATGCAATTCAACATAGGGGAAGTAAAAACAAAGTC
Organism: Neoceratodus forsteri; assembly: GCA_016271365.2. Lineage (NCBI taxonomy): Eukaryota > Metazoa > Chordata > Ceratodontiformes > Ceratodontidae > Neoceratodus > Neoceratodus forsteri. The sequence goes on from CM028130.1 coordinate 1,662,330,388, forward strand.
AATATGTTTGGTAAGTGCAGCTTTATAAAATGTGTATCCACCAGTCTGAAGTTTAGCCCTGTACACATCTACCTGACCCAGTTGGTCGACTATCCCATTTAAGGCACTGGAATCACAGAATTGTTTCTTCATTTTTGCTCCCCTATCCTCCTGTGTTCTAACACAATTAAAATCACTCACCCAGATCACCTGTCTTGTTGTAAATAGGTAGGGTTTAACCAGCCTGAAGAGATCTACTCTTTAGTTTTTAGTTTGGGGCGCATATAAATTTATAACCCTCCAAAACGAATCCTTATGTTTAAAAGCAATCAACATTACTCGCCCTGGGCTTAAATCCAAAACCTTTGTAATCAAGTATTCATACCTTGTAAACAACGCCCCCCCACACACACTCTAGCATCAAGGAGTAGAAGGATGGATCCCAACACCACAATTTCCTAGCATTCTCCATGTCATTAATAGTATGCAACCTAAGATCTTGTATACACGCTATATCAATTTTTTGATCTTTTAAAATGGAATAAGTTACTAGGTGCCTCCTGCAATTCTTGATGCTATTAACATTTAAAGATGCTATTTTAAAAGCATGCATTGCATTCATGATTGAGAGGGCAATCCATTTCTGCCTAAGGCATATGTCTCAGGTGCCAGCCTGTTTACCAAGCCTGCTGCTTCTCCTGGGTGCTGGACTCAAATGTTTATGTTTGTCCCATGCTTTTTTCACCCTTTCCACCAAGTGCTCCGAATCCGAATCCGATGAGATACCCCTTTGGGAGGAGAAGGTGGAGGATGTTTTCGAATAGTCTTCCTGTTATGATGCTTTTCTACTGCAAGAGTCAGAAGAGTTTGAAAGGGGTACTAGCTCTGATACCCTTCCCAGTTTTTGCACTTTCGCCTTTGGGTTGACTTCTTCAAAGGTCTCTTTTTGTAGGTTACCACCATCATATCGGTTGGGGGCATCTCTTGTACTTTTTTAACCAGGTCTGGTTGCTCTGCCCCTCCTGCTGTGGTTTCCTGTATCGCATCCTGAACAATTTTAGTTACATCCATGGAGACCTCTTGTTCACCATCCTGTGCCTTATCGTGCATTTCCACAATAGTGATTATTGGGGGGGGGGTCCTGTGTCACATTCTCTGCTATGACTGCAGGGGTAGGTTTCTGAATCTGGTTCGCTCGTTGTATTCGGTCCGTCTCCCTGTTACTGTCCTTGACTCTCCGTTGTATTTCAATATTTTTCTTCTGTGCCAAATTTACCACTGTTTCTTGGTCATGGCAGTCCTGCCTATTGTGGATTGCCCACTCACAGCTCTGGTACACATGACCTTCCTGTGCACAGAGATTACACTTTTGTTCATTTGGACAAGTTCCACTAGTGTGCCCAGTTTGTGCAACTCGTTCTGTCACACGCACTGCTCAAGCGAAGGTGTGAGCCACATCGAAAACAAATTTTAGGCTATCCCAGCTAGAAGCAGTGGCCCCTTTCATTGCCTAAAAAAAGGAGCTGGATAGGTGCAGTGGGCCTTGCGTTCCTGATCTAAGCCATACCCGGAAAGTCCAACCACCCGTCCTGATGTGTTATTCATCTAAGATCGGGGATGGATCTCCTAACAAGTCACACTTTTGTTGAAGCCAATATTTCACATTGTACACTGCCAGGCCCTCATTTCTAAGGAGGATGGTCACCTGCTTGATTGCAGGCTTCGTAAGGGCTATTGCTCGAAATGGGATCCATAAGGCTGTGTATCTTTTTTTTCATAAGCGGATCAAAACCAAAATGTAAGCCCGCTGGCATCTTAAAGCTGATGTCATATTACGTGTCTCCTGAGATATGTATAAGTGCATAAATCTCGTTTAAAAAAACACATAAAGATTCCTTGATCAGTGTTTTATCCACATAAATTCTGTCGGATGTGTGGGGCAGGCCTTCTAGGTACTGAATTCTCACTGCATTTTTTTGTTGTGCAGGGGTATTATTTGAAAAATCTGTGTCCCGTTTTCTAAATTGGGATCATAATCATGAAGGGTTTCAGTTTACAGGGCCTTGTTGGCTGCCTGCCTCCTCATGCTCCACTCTGTTCCCCAAGTCTGTATGCTCCCTAGGGGCTTCACTGTACTGTGCATCAACAGATCGCTGAGCCAGTATAGGAGTGTCTCCCTTATTCGTTTCCTCTTGCACAAGTACTTGTATATCTGGTTTCATTTGTTGAACACCTATCGCATTGTTCTTAGAATTTGCTGCTATCCTTGGGAGTCAAACCCTCTTCTGGTACTGGGACCCACCCCCCCTTTCTGTGTTCTGGTCCATCCCGCTCTTGATAGGGCTGTCTCCACTGTTCATTGATCCATTTTTGACAAGTCCTGGAGATCCACTCCCTTTTCCCTTCTGCCACGTCGTAGTCCTAAGTCTATATTGCTTCTTTTTTCTGACCCCTGTACCGAACCAGCTAACATTTTTGTACATTCTCCCGTCTCAGTTCTATCCTTCAGTTTAATACAACCCACATCAACCTTTTGTATATTACTCACTGCGCATACCGTCCTTGAAACTTGTACTTCAGAGTCTTCCAGTCTCAGGCTGATGTCCATGGCTCTCTGCCTCTGAGGCATTGCCTGTTTGCATACCACCTCCTCAGCTACCACTGCATCATAGGGTTAATGCTGTCCATGATTGTAGCAGTGACAGATGCTTTAGGGTCTTGCTCTCGATCTGGCATCTGTGCTCTCGAAGAGACTCCTCATCCAGGGGTTGACAAAACTTACAGTAGGCACTGTTGTTGCTCATAACTGAAGGTCTGAATAAAATCAGCTTCTTGTTGTAATCCAGCTACATTCAAATGTTGTACTGGTATTTCTACATTTTCCTCCGGTATACAATCCATAGCTTCTGTTTCCCCTGATGAGTGTCATTTTTCAGTAACATTTTCTAAGAACAGGTCTACTGGGAGGCTCCTCTCCCCTGCAGGATCTCCAGTCCTCTGAGCCGACTCCATTCCTTCCATCTCTCACCAGCGCCCCCTACCTCAGAGTAGGGCAATTTCCCCAGTGTCCTGGCCAAATTTCCTCCATTTACTAGAAATACCACCAACAGCTCCATCTGGTTCCATTTCAATTGGTTACCATCTGAATCCCCATCCCTGGGTTGCCCCTGAAAAAGGGACTTCTAGTCTCAGTGGGCTTCCCTGGTCAACAAAATTCAATAACTAAATAAAATGTTCACATTGTTTCACTTCATTTTCCAGGCATGTCAGTGTCCCATTCTGCAAAGAAGTCATTATTCACCACTACAGTCTCCTGTCATTGTTTATACCATTGCAGGATGGAGCTCTGCAAGGCATCTTGCTATTACAGAAAAGGGAGCTCAACAGATTCCGAACAAAGAACACAAACTTTTGGAGTTGAAGCACAGCCACCCACTACTTGAAACACTTTGGTGTCTCCATTCAGTAGACCATGGTGTGTTTCCATCTTCTCCCCCTCTCCTGCACTGTTTTCTCAGGGGTCCCAAATCAGTGTTGGCTGTTAATTGTTTAGTGACCAGGATTTTAACTAATACTGATTCTGAGCTAAGTTTATGCCCATTAAACTACACTCTATCAGTATTTTCTATGTATCTAATAATGAGTTTGTGTCATTTTTTTTTTCTTTTTTGTTAAGGCATATATCGCCTAGTTTAACAACTTCTGTGCTGTTAATTATTTTCTGTTGGAGAACTCTGTAACTTTTTGTTGTAACTGACACATTTGGTTCTACAATGTGCAATAAAAGACTATATTATTACCCTGGAATTTTAGGCAAGGAAAAGTGCACTTTTCTGGTCCTCTCCTGCTCCTTGCCACACGTCTTGTATGTGTGTTGTGTATCAAATCACATAATACATGGTTGGATTTAAACCCTTGTGCCCTTGTGATGATGTCAGTCTGTTTCTCACTCTTTGAGTCAGCCCAGGAGATTAATGATATCATAATGGATCTGCCTTGGTTCCTGTCTCCGTGTTCGATCACCCTTCAGGGATCAGATTGCAAGCAGTGCTGGCTGTACACTGTTTATGACCAGGATTTTAAATAATACTGATTCTGAGCTAAGTTTATGCCCATTAAATTACACTCTATCAGTATTTTTCTTTGTAACTAAAATGAGTTTCTTTGTCATTTTTATGTTCATCGAGTATGCAAGCACAAATGAACATGTTGATATGAGAGTTGCTAGACAGAGATATAAAGGGTGCCAGCCCAATGGCCAGTGGTGTTACAGGGGCTGGTCTGTGGCTAATAAATCAGCCATCAGTGTCTTGATGACTCTGGTTTGCTGAGGGGGCTCATCTCAGCAAACATTTTAAAGGACAGAGCCGACACTGTGTGAGGCTCTGTCCTTTGAAATGTGAGCCCTTCAGCTGCAGCTTAGTGTCTTTCTTTATAAAACCATGTCCCCTTTCCCTGCTGCCACTTGTGACACTTGGACAGCTGGTTCTGATCCCTGAATCATTTTTTTGTAATATAAAAATGTGTGGCAGACTGTCCGACATGAGAAATGCTGAAACAGCATGTGATATCACACGCACACATGCACAGGTTTTATATACAAGGTGTTAGCTGGAAGGCCAGAAGCTAATTACAGACTTTTGTAAGTTAATTATAGCTGTGGCTGCTAAGAGGGAAATCAGTATCCCTTTTATGACGTTTCAAGGGGGAACCAGGTTTAGTACACTGGTGCAAATTTCTAAATGCTTTGGTGTCTGTGTGAGAGGGGATACTGCTCACAGATCAAAGAAATTTCATTTAAAAGAGAAAAATTAGTTGTGTTGAGGATTACAGAATTTAGTATTTGAAAAGACATCCTGTTTTTGTATAGATATATTTTTTTATATATTCTGACAGAGGAGGAGCTAGGTGACCTCACACAAAGGGGTTGGCAAATACAGTTTTCTTTAAGGAATATTGTGTTTTACGTCACAGAGACACTTCTATCTAGACTCTGACAAAGAAACATCTGTGAGCACTTTAAGCAGGTATTTAGAAAGAGAGACAAATCTAAGTACTGTAGTACAGTAAGAATTGCACTGTTAAAACCTGTTTTAAGAGATTTGTATGAAGTGATATAATAGTTTTGTATTTTATGTGTTACATATTTTTTACCTATTTTAGTAAAACTCTATTTTTTTTTTGTAATTAATATTTTATTGTTTTTATACGCCACTCCAGCAAACATCAAATAGACAGAAGCGTACCTCTATGACAAATAGTGCTCAGACATCCATAATCAAATGTCGTAGTACAATTAGGACGCATTACAATAACCACCCCCCAAAACAGGACAGAAAAAGAACAAGACAGAAGGAACAATACTCTATCTATCCTAATGTACCCCCTTTATCCCACCCCTCAAGGTTACTATAGAAAGATGAGAAAAGAAAAAGAGCAAGGTAACTGGCCCAAGCATCAAAAATTAGATTTCGAGTTCCAGGATCTCAGCATGTAATCTAAACGACCCCATCGTGATGCAAAGGCTTTTGACTGGCCTTGAATATGTGCTATATGCCTTTCTAACTGTAAAGCTAATATGCATTCACGATGCCACTCCAGTAGAGACAGGGAACTATCAGATGACCAGTGTCTTAAAATTATTAGTTTCATAACAGCAGCAATAAGTGACACTTGGGTTCTCCAAGACCTTGGAGTAGCATCAGGAAAAACATGCAATAAACAGATTTCTGGAGTGTTCATAGCGTAAGGGCCAAGCATAGGGCGTACAAGTTTATCAAGGGCCTCCCATAGAGTTCGAATCTTCGGACATGTCCAAAGCATATGGAGCAAAAGCCCCTCCACCAACTTGCAGTTCCAACAGAGTGGAGAGTTTCGTGCTTTCCATCTAAATAAATGTGTGAGTGTTAAATAAAGATGATGCAAAATATTAAATTGAATCAGCCTGAGTCTATCTTGTTTAACATATCGATAGATAGAATTCCAGAGCTTCTTCCAGAAGTCCGGAGTGTCCATAACATTTAGTTCGCTGACCCAATAATAACAGACCCTGATGGGAGTTTAGAGTCCCACTTTGAAGCAATTTGTATACTTTGGATATTGCATGGGTTGTATCACAGCTGTTAAGAGAGGGCAATATTTGACCTGAGGGTCGAAGTTGAAAGGGGAGGGAGAAACTGGGACAGGGCCTTTCCCAGCTGCAGCCATTTGAAGAAGCAACCATCAGTGAAGCCATAACGTCTCTTCAGATCATCAAAGGGCCGTAGTTTATTCTGTTCCAGAAGGTCTGCAGCTGAGAAATGGCTTATCTGTGGCCAAAAGAGAGGAGGTATTGTGGTGCCACCAAGCTTAAAGTGAATATTTTCAAATATAGGCTGGGCATCCGAAGTCCACCACCTAAGTCCAAGATGTTGTTGTAATTGAAGAAGGGCTTTCAGGGACCATCCCATAGGATTATTCTTAAATAATCTAGGGATATCAGACGGAGAAAGAAATAAAAGGGCTCGTAAGGAACAATTCGCCCTGTTTGCTAAATCATATTCTATGTCGTACCAAAGGGGCCTGTAATCTAAATGCATGTTGTCTCTATTCCACCAACCCAGCTTACAGACATGCTGCGCCACATAATATAAGAATACAGAAGGAGCGGCTAAACCACCCCTGTGCTTTGGGGCTGTCAAATTATGGTAGGACCTGCGAGTTCGTTTTCCTTGCCATAGAAAAGAATCAAATATTTTTTGCAACTTGATAAACCATTTTTTCGGAAGATATATCCCAAGCATTCCCAGGGGGTATAATAACCTAGGTAAAACATTCATTTTTAAAAGGTTTATCCTACCCCACAATGTCAAGGAGACTGATCGCCATCTAGTCAGATCCTCTGATATAGTTTGAACAAGAACATCTAAATTCTTTTTAATCATCAGTGAAAGGCTTATGCAAATGTTAATACCCAAATACGGTAAAGACTTATCTTCCCAGCCCAAACCCAGTGAGTGAAAATCAGCCATTATCACTTTGTTATTTAAGGGAAAGATTTTAGATTTTGTGCGATTTAGTTTATAGCCCGAAACCTTTGAGAAGTAGTCTATTTCCTCGAGTATGGCTGGTATAGAAACATCTGGATTTTCGACATGTAACAACACATCATCAGCATAGGCAGAGCAGATATAGGTATCTCTCCCCACCTTGATACCCCTTATAAACGGATTCCCCATTAATTTACGCAGGAACGGCTCCAAATATAGATTAAATAACAGTGGGGATAGCAGACATCCTTGCCTGGTACCCCGTTCTAACTTAATACTTTGTGATAAAACCCCATTGCATTTAACTCTGGTGGAAGGGAAGGAATATAGAATTTGGACCCATTTTATAAAGCCATCAGGTAAGCCAAAAGCTGACATAGTAAGGAACAGGTAATCCCAGGCTACTCTGTCGAATGCCTTTTCGGCATCCAGAGAGAGGAGAGTGGCTGGGACACCAGACTCTCTAACCTCCGCCATGAGATGTAATAACTTTCTGAGATGGTCCTGAGGAATCCTCCCCTTCATGAAGCCAACCTGCTCCCTGCAAATCAGCCTATCTATTACTTTAGACAGTCTACATACGAGAATCTTCGCTAAGATTTTTACATCTGTATTCAATAGCGATATAGGATGATAACTATCCAAATTTAAGGGGTCTTTACCTGGTTTCAAAATTAAAGCAATTGTTGCCTCTAAAAAGCTCGGATCCGATACCCCATGGTCATACCAATAATAGAAAACCACTAACAGAATTGGGGCTAGATCGGACGAGAGGACTCTGAAAAAATTACTAGGGTAGCCATCAGGCCCAGGAGACTTATCAAGGGGCATCTGCTGAATAGCTTGACGAATCTCTAAAGTTGTTATTGGGGCAACTAGGACTGTAGTCTCATCCGGGGAAATCTTTGGTAGAGAGACCGATTGTAGAAAATTACTAATATCCGATTTTGAGGCCTCAATCTGAGTATCTTTCGAGTATATCTTTTGAAAAAACCCTCTAAAGGCTTCCGCCATGATATATGGATCTGTACAAATTTGATCTCCCTAAGAGGCACGGATTCCTGCAATGTGCTGAGCTAAATCCAATTGTTTTATCCGCATTGCAAGCAGCTTTCCGGCCTTCTCTCCTGTATCCAGATATTGAAGTTTTGCTCGCAACAATGCAAGCTCAGCTTGATGTAAGGCAAACCCTGAATACTGAGCCTGTAACTTGTGCAGTTTAATCCTCTCTGTGTCGGACGAATGTTGGGACAAACTATGTTCAATTTGGCTAATTTGGGTTAACAAGGAGTCCATCTTATTCCTCTTTTTTTCCTAGAGGAAATCTTAATTAGTTCCCCCCTTAAGGAACACTTCAAAATCACCCAGATCATATTCTTTTGAGTTATTGAATTTTGGTTAGTCTGCAAAAACAAATTAATGTAATCTTTAATTGCTTTTAAATGTGATTCTTCCTTTAGAATTTGGCTATTTAGTCTCCATTGCGGTGATCGCCGGGACAGAGAGGATGGTCTAAACAATACTCTAACCGGGGCATGGTCCGAGATGACCCTAGCTGAGATGTCAGCCTCTATCATGTCAGGGACCGCTACAGAGCTAACTAAAATGTAATCAATTCTTGAATAAGAATTGTGAACTGGGGAGTAGAAAGGAATACTGCCGTCTCCCAGGATTAGAGACCACATATATCCACTAAAGCTGCATTGTCTATAAGACCCTTCAGAGCCCTTTGTGCCGGGGATAAACCCTTCCTCCTGTTAAAAGTTCTATCCAGATCATTTTGCAGTACTAAATTCCAATCTCCTCCAATAATTGTCAGTTGATGTGTATCCGAGACTACCCGCTGCAGCAGCACTGAGAAAAAGGAGGGGGAGTCACTATTAGGGCCATAAACAGAGTCTAGCAATAAGGTTTGTGAGGCTAATTACGCTCGTACAAATATATATCGGCCTTCCGGGTCCCAATATTCATTCAGGAATTTAAAGGGGATGCCTTTAGCTACAAGTATGGCCACTCCAGCCCTTCTAGTCAAGGCCCCGGCCCCATATACCTGGGCAACCCATGCCCTCCTGAAATACTGCACATCACCCTTCTTCAAATGGGTTTCCTGGAGGAGGGCAATATGTGCACCCAAATGATGCAGATGCCTTAGAATCATTTGCCATTTAGCCCTATCCTTGGCTCCCTTAACATTCCAACTTATAAGCTTATATATTTGACTCATCATATATAAAAATAAGAGTCATTATGTGCATAGAGAGAGGTCTGGGAATATTATCACTCTCCCTATGGCCAGTTAAGTAGAGAAAAGCATTTTCATACCAAAAGAAAATGTACATTCCCAACAAACTGCAACCTTGATTATTACTGTTACCTCCCACCCCTGAACCATCATAGCTTCAAAACCTCTTCCCCAACAATTAAATAACACTGTACAAAAGCTCCCTCCCCAATATCATCTGCCCCCAGTTCCGTTGAACTGCTCTCCTAAATAAAATCTACCACATGATATACATCCAGTCAACCCAACATGTTCAGCTACACACCCCAAAGCCCCGCCCGCCACATCAATGAATTATATCCGCCATTAAGTCAGAAATAGCCCCAACTTTAATGTAATGTAATATATATAAAAAAAAAACAGGTCTTTTCAGTGCTGATCAAGAGGTCAGTCCCCATATCAGTTGCATATCTTCTCAAAACGTCTAGTCCAAATCCAGAACAAGTAGAGGTCCAATTGGAGACCATTTCTCATGAAGTAAAATCAGCCAATGACACCAGCATGTGGTCTGTATCTCAGATCGGGCCGACCCAGAATCCCACAATAATTGACTAAAACTCAAGTCCACAGGCCCCCCTACATAGATGGGAGTCCAGAGGACCGATTATGAAGTCTTCCATTGTCCATCATAAACTTTATGAAGGTCATTCTCAGGCCTTGTCCAGCCCAATCACACTACTGACCAGTGTCCACTCGCTTCACAGAGGAAAGTAAAGGCAGATACATGCCACAATATTCAGCATAACCTCAAACATTGCTGATAGCGCTCAGGAACACATGACATATCCTCATTTAAAAGATCAGGGAGGAGCTGTTGCAGTTCTTGATGAGCTTGAGAATAAGATTCGAATGAGAGCCAAGTCCCATCTAAATTGACCATTAGGACAGCAGGATATTTCACTTTAAATTGCTTAGATGCAGCAATAAGTTTTGTTACAATCGGGTGCAGTTCTTGGTGCTTTGCTCTCACTGAGTGGGGGAGATCCTGAATGATGCGAATTCGTTTGCCCTCCCAGAGTAGCTCCTTCACTCCTCTCACTTTATCAAGCACATGCTGTCTGTCCAAATAGTTAAGGAATTTAACAATTAGTGGCCTGGGGGGCTGACCCTGTGCAGGAGGAGGCCGCAAAGCCCTATGTGCTCTTTCAATAATGTAGTCCCCTCCAGCCAGGGGGGAACCTGCAATCTTGGAGCATAACTTTTGGATAAATAAGATTGGGGCATTACCCTCTTCCCTTTCAGGGACCCCAATTATAACGATGTTATTGCACCTGCTGCGCCCCTCCAAGTCCTCTAACTTGTCCTCCAGCTTTTTGAACCTTTGTTTTACCAATGTCAGCTCAGAATCATAATTTGCCTGTTTAGTCTCCAATGAAATTACTTTGTTTCAGTATCACCCACCCTTCGAGTCAAAGACTCCATCGACTTTTTAATTTGCTGCATATCTTCAGCACTGGTGATGCGGCCTGCAGGGGTTGTAGAGCTGAGAAACCTGGATTCCGAGGCGGGCGTCCGTACCGGCAGTTGACAGGCTAGCGCCTGTTGCTTCACACTCGCTTGGCGGCCTTTTCCTTCTCTGGAGTCTGGGGAGGAGTGTGTTTCGGCCTCGCTTTTTTAATGTACCCCTCCATACTTCGGGTCGATCGATTGGCTGATGGGGCTCTCCTTAACCTCCTCTGGCCAATTTGTGGGCTAAATTTAATGATAGGACATTTCAATCTGCAGTATTATTCGGGTTGGCGACGGAGCTCCGGGTGCGCTGCTTCCACTCAGGCTGCCATCACGTGACCCCCCCAAAAGCTCTATTTTTAAAGCTTACTTGGACTGTCTTTGATTTCTTTCCTTTACAAGTAGAGTAAATATGGTTAAAGCAAACACTATACATAAGCTTGAATGGTGATACCAAACTGGAAAAAGGTAAGCGGTTTAAATTTGAGGTCTTTTATTACAGTTTTAAAGGGTTCAATTCTGTACACCTGGTTAGGTGCTCATAGGCAAAAATATCTGGCCCCTCGAAGAGAGAATTATCTGAGCCTGTGCATTGGGTATGCTAGCAAGAGGTTCACAGTTTGAATCCCTCCAAGACTTGAGACCAAAGGTTGACTTGAACCCACAAAACTGATAAGAGGGTTACCTTGTTCTGTTAACTGTTCACAAGAATGCGATTGGGGGTTGGCACTTTGGGAGTAGAGGGCTGACCTGCTGAGTGGGTTTGTGACAAATTGGTTGGCAGTGGTGCGGATAATTTTGGTATCACAAGCTTGTATTGTTCAGTATGTCAGCTGAGACCATAAGCTCACTTGCAAAGAAAGAAAAAGGCAGTGATTTATTTTTAAAAAGGAAACAGAACTATATCACTTGGCGTACAGTCAAATTCCTACCCATATTATTTTTTGTCTAAAAGTGCAAGTCAGAGTAGCAGTAGTGAGGGAAGATGACTTCCGACTACAGCAGGCACACTGTAGATTCCTTAAAGCAGTTGTGCGGAGACAGAGGAGTCCTGTTTGTGGTGAAAGCCAGCAAGCAGAACCTCATAGATGCCCTGATGGTAGCTCATACCCAGAGCAGCAAGTCATGTACCGTGACTGAAAAGGACCAAACCTCGAGTGTGGCAGGGCTAGCGGACAGTGCAGTGTCCAAATCCAATGAGGAGAACAACAGGGTTACTGTCAGTGAAGGGCCACAGCAGGATGGGAAGGTCACCAGTATCCTGAATCCAGAAGTACTCAGGCTGCAAATTGAGTTGCACAGGATGGAGCTGGAGTTCCAGGAGAAGAGAGAATGGGAGAGACAAGAGGCAGACTGTGAGGAGTGTGAGTTCCAGTGAGCTGCAGAAGAGAAGGCAGAGCAAGAACGCTGAGAGGCAGAGCGAGAACAGAGGGAGGCATACCATGAGAAGCGTGAGTGCCAGTGAGCTGCAGAGAAGAAGAGAGAGCGAGAACTCAGAGATGCTGACCGTGAGGAGCAGGAGCACCAGAGGCAACATGAACTGGAGAAGATACGACTCCGACCAGCAGCACCAGAGCAGGCAAGTGGCTTGAGTTTAACTGGGACTGTAGGACTGGATTACAAATTGAATTCCAAATTAATAGCCGAGTTTAAAGAGGGGGAGGATATGGATGCCTTTTTAAATTCTTTTGAAAAAGTTTGTATTCAGGCTTAAATTCCTAGAGAGTCCAGGAGCTTCCAGCTATCCCCGCTACTTATCGGGAAAGTTCAGGATGCTTTGGGTCAAATGGACAATGAGGACAGTGATGATTACAGCAAACTTAAAGCTGCACTGTTAAAAAAGTTTGAATTAACTGCTGAATCATACAGAGCTAAATTCCGTAAGCTCAGGAGAAGCCCTGACATGAGCTATGAGGAGCTAGCCAGGAAACAATGTCAGTTTTTAAAACGTTGATGGGAAGGAATTAAGGCAAACTTTGTTGATAAAATTGAAAATGTGATTTTATTAGAACAGTTTTTCTGGGCGTGCCCAGCAGAGCTGAAAATCTGGCTGGAGGACCAAGATCTCAAAACAGTGCAAGAGGTTGCTGAACTCTCTGACCGCTATGCCAAGAGCAGACCTGCTCTGAGAGCAAATGGGGAGGGTGTGGCAGTGCAGAAAGGGAAAAGAGCACATTCAGGGCAGCTAAAACCCTCACTGCCTCCACCAAAACCAGTTATCCCCAGGTTTCAGAGAAAAGATTTCTCTGAAAAGAGAAGTGAATGTTGGTTATGTAAAGAAACTGGGCATATTGCCAGACAGTGTCCCAAAAAGGTGAGCAATAATATTCAAGGTGGTGCTAGAAAAGAAGTGGGTTGTTTGTGTGTCCCTAGAAGCATGCCAGTGAACATGAAGGAACACATGCACCCAGTCAATGGTGAATGGTGTACAGACGCAGGGGTTAAGGGACACAGGGGCATCCCTGACCTTGGTAAAGGGGGATCTGGTAGAGCCTGGTCAGCTTATTCCCAATAAATACGTCACTGTACAGGACTTCACTGGTGAGGAGAAAACATTGCCCCTCGCTAGTGTTCTCCTAGACTGGGGTGAAACAGGGGGAACTGTGCAACAGGTGGCTGTAGCCAAAATCTTAGCAGTGGATGTGTTCCTGGGCAACAATCTCAAACAAGGGATGGTATGTGCAGTTACCTGTAGCCAAGTGGCAAGGGAAAAGTGTAGTTCCCGAACCCCACAGAAGCCATGGTGGAAACCATTGAGAGGCTGGTTCCCCAGCCTGTGTCTCCTGATATGGAGATTAATGAAGAGAGGGTAGAAATTTCCCCAGTAGTGAGCAGCCACACAGCTACAGAGGGTTACTCCGAAAAGGGAGGGGTGACCCATTGTCAGAGGGTTGGGATTGAGAGTGATCCTGAGTGCCCTGATGCTAGTGCTAGGGACCCTAGTTTAGTGACTGAAGGGGACCTGTCCCATGCCTTGGGACTGTGTGAGGGGTTTGCAGCTGCTCAGAGGATTGACCCTAGTTTACAGAAGCTGAGGGCTTAGGCAGACTCTGACGGAGCACAGGGAGGTGATGGGAGACATAAGGTTTATTGGGAAAATGGACTTATGTATAGTCAGGCTGTGCAGACAGAGGGAGGGGAGCTAGGCAGACAGCTTGTCATTCCCCAGGGGTATCATCAGCAGTTGCTCAAAATAGCACATGGTATTCCCCTGTCTGGTCATCTGGGAATCACACGCACTACACAGTGGTTAGCCCAGAATTTCTACTGGCCTAACTTCACCCAGCAGGTGAAGGAGTATTGCAGGTCTTGTCACCGGTGCCAAGAAATAGGGAAGGCAGGCAAGAAAACCCAAGCCACCCTGATTCCCTTGCCCATAGTGAAGAAGCCATTCCAGAGGGAGGAAATCGATATTGTGGGGCCTTTAAATACCCCCAGCTCCTCAGGGAAGAGATTTATCCTAACTGTGGTGGATTATGCCACCCGGTACCATGAGGCAGTCACCTTATCCTCACTGAGGACGGACAAAGTGGCAGATGCCTTACTTGGGATTTTCTCCCATGCTGGGTTTCCACAGGAGGTAATCACTGATCAAGGGGGTTCGTTCATGTTGGACCTGATGAAGTGTTTATGGGAGAGAAGTGTGGGGTGGTGCAGAGATGCATGACACCATATCACTCACAAGCCAATGGACTTGTGGAACGATTCAATGGTACCCTAAAGTCAATGCTCTGGGCGTTTGCTGAACAACATGGGAGAGACTGGGAGAAATACCTTCCCTACCTGTTGTTTGCTTACAGGGAGGTGCCCCAAGAGTCAACAGGATTTTCCCCCTTTGAACTCTTATATGGACGCTGGGTATGGGGGGGTCCCTAGACTTGATCCGGGAGGACTGGGAAGGCAAGCACACCACCTAGGGAACTCCCATTGTAGATGACATTCTTAGGTTTAGGGAAAGGCTGACAGAGCTTATGGGGACCACCCAGAGCAACCTGGCTGCTGCCCAACAGAAACAAAAAGTGTGGTACAACCGCAGAGCCAGAGCTCGCTCATACATGGCGGGTCAGGAAGTCATGGTCCTTATTCGGGTCCGGAAAGACAAGCTGCAGGCTAAGTGGGCAGGACCATATAAAGTGGTTAGGAGGGTTAATGACGTGAACTACATTATGGTGTTACCTGACCGAAGACAGACAGAAGGATGTACCATGTCAACATGATGAAGCCATATGCAAATAGGGCTGACATGGTGATTGCAGTGTGTAGTCCTGGGAGGGGACAGATGAAGGAGACCCCCATCTGGACTTGCTGGAAGAAAGTAAGCAGGAGTCCTCTGTGGAGGCAGTAAGATTGTCTCCCCAGCTGGCCCCAGACCGGATCCAGAAAGTAAGGGAGGTTTTAGCAGACTTTGCCCTGTTGTTTAGCACCAAGCCTGGACTAACCCCCTTAGCAATGCACGATGTGGAGACAGGGACACAGATGCCCATACAGTGGACAGCATATCAGGTGTCAGAGGCTGTCCAAAAGGACATTAGGAGGGAAGTGGAGGAGATGCTGGATTGAGGGTTAATCCCAAGATCCCACAGCCCCTGGGCCTCACCCATAGTCCTTGTGCCCAAGCCAGATGGCTCTACTCATTTCTGTGTGGACTATCATGGACTGAATGCAGTCACAAAGTCAGATGAGCACCCGATGCCCCAGATGGACGAACTCCTGGACAAGTTGGGGGGACTACCTTACGACGATTGACCAAACCAAGGGGTATTGGCAGGTAGAGTTGACTGACAGAGCTAGGGAGAGGTCGGCCTTCATCACTCCAATAGGCTTATTTGAGTTTAAAGTAATGCCTTTTGGAATGAAGTACACCCCAGCCATTTTACAAAGGTTGGTGAACCAGGTGTTAAATGGTGCTGAGGAGTACACCGTGGCATACCTGGATGACGTTGCCATCTTTAGTACAAGCTGGGAGGAACACCTATCCCACCTTAGGGAAGTGCTGGGCAGGATACAGAGGGCCAGGCTCAATGTCAAAGCCGAGAAGTGCCAGGTGGCCATGGGAGAAGTGGCATACCTCGGGAATGTGATAGGCCGGGGAGAGCTCCATCCTAACCAAATAAAGATAGAGGTAATTCAGGTGTGGCCCAGACCAGAAACACAGAAGCAGGTCAGGAGTTTTCTAGGGACAGCAGGGTACTAACAAAAATTTGTACCCAATTACAGTGCCCTTGCTGCTCCCCTGTCTGACCTGACAAAGAAAAGGACGCCCAAGAAAATTACCTGGGGCCCAGCTAGTGAGGAAGCCTTTTCCAAACTAAAGGAGGCACTGTGCACTGTGCTCCTGTTTTGACAAGTCCTGACTATAGCAAAACCTTTATAGTTCAGACTGACGCCTCAGATGTAGATATTGGGGCAGTACTGAGTCAGACATCGAGTTAAGGGACAGATCTCCCAGTAGTATACCTAAGTAGTAAGTTACTTCCCAGGGAGCAAGTCTACTCCACGGTGTCTTGCCATAGTGTGGGTCATAAAGAAATTAGAGCCATACTTATATGTGCAACATTTTGTGGTGCAGACTGGCCACAACCCCCTGGTTTGGCTGATGCAGATGGGATAGAACAATGGTAGATTGCTAAGATGGAGTCTTGCTTTGCAAGGGTATGATATGACAATATTACATAGGGCTGGAGGCAGAAATCAGAACTCAGATGGGCTGCCTAGGATCTGTGAGGATTGAACTGATTTGGAAAGCTCATCCCATGCATGGGGATAGAGTCCCCAAATTCAGTGTAGGTGGGGAGGTATTGTGACACTTGAACAGCTGGTTCTGATACCTGTACCATTTTTTTGTAATATAAAAATGTGTGATGGACTGTCTGCCATAAGAAATGCTGAAACAGTATGTGACATCACACATACACACACATACACACACACATATACAGGTTTTAGATACAAGGGACTGGATATTCAAACTGCACCCAAAAAGTGCGCAACAGCAGGAGCAAGCACAAGTCAATTGCGTATATGCGCAACAGACGCGATATTCAAACATGGAGCAAGACAAACTGCGCAAGCAGCCAACGTCTGAATATCACACAAACTGCGCCATAGCGCAACCAGGAAGGGGAAGCTGAGCAGAAATGATGCCGCCATAGCGCAACAAGGCTAGCCCAGCTGAGCAGTCCAGAGGTGCCATAGCACAAGCAGAGCCCCCCCAGCAGAGCAATGGAACTGCACAACCAGGGAGGCAGGCTGGGGCTCACCACCAGCCAGGCCACACATGGGCACAGGCACACACTGCAGAACCTACAATACACCCGCACACCCCAAGCACAGCATCACTGGGGGAGGGATGGATGATCCACTGGCCCATGGGGACAAACCAACAAAGCACAGCAGGGCCATGATGCCCCAGCACAACCACTGGCAGGCTGAGACTGCCACACACAGGGGGTCGACAACCACAGTGCACATCAGCCCCCCTTCTGCACAGCACACCCTGCACCATGACCCCAAGACACCACCCATGTGCAGTGACTATCACTGCAGTAAACACCATGCATCCCCCCCGGCACACTGCAACCTCGTGTAGCACAGAACCATACAAGCCAGACCCATCCTGGGCACCCAGCAGTGGGTGGCAGCAGATGGCAAGACCGACTGAAAGTCACTCCCACACCAGAGACACCTCCCATGCACACACACACACACACACACACACACACCCAGGACCATACCACCCCAGATGGCATGCACACCACTGCAACTGAGCAACCATAACCAGCTGCAAATCAGAGACCACCACAGTATTCATCACAAAATATATATATATTGGAAAAGATATGTACAACACCAAGACCAATAACACAACTATATACAGATATGTACAAGACAGGGGTAGGGGGGTACAAGGTAGGGGTGGAGTGAGAGGTAGGGGTGAACAACTGGGAGAGGAAGGCAGGGTGGGAGGGATGGGTGAAGTGGGAAGGGGAAGCACATTCAGCGCCTGGCAGGCTGGTCTCCTGCTGCCTGTTGCTGTTCCTGTCTCCTCCGGCATCGCCTGACCCCATGGCGCTGCATGTCCCTGAGGAGGTCATGTGTCGTGACTGACACCCTCGTCAGCCGCTGGAGAGCACGGTCCATCCGGCGTAGGATGCTGAGACCTAGGAAAATGGAACACAGTCAATGGCTGTGACTGTCCTCAACGCTGAACACCACCCATCCTGCAAGGCATATGGCCTAGTGCCCGCACCTGTGATGGTAGGCACCCACCACAGTGACCATGCACACTAACACACCCAACCAGGCAGCACCAGCTATGTGCACCACCATACACACACACTGCCATGTCCATCACAGAACAAACAAGGCTGTCAAGTGACATGGCAATGTGGTGGGATGCCAGTTCCACAGCCATGTGCCCAGTGCATGCATGGACCACCAGTGGCGCACACACAGGCGTGCAGTGACACTGGACAGTGATGACTAGCGCCAGTGTCGTGCATAGGTTGTGCTGTCCATGGCTGGTGGTCATGCCCACCCTCCAGCATGCAATAGCATCCATGATGTAATGATACACTCATCAAGCAGCTGTGGCTGCTGCTGCTGCCGTGTTGGCCCACCCTCATGCCTCCTCCATCTGCCACCTGGGCCCTGCAGCCCTCCTCAGCCTGGGCCTGCATCCTCTCCGCCAGGCCTGTGGGTGACAAATGTTGAGAAAAACATCAGTGTGACCCCAAAGCAGACTCCCCTACCCCAGTGAGTGTGTCGCCCACACAGCCAGACCCATGCATCTCACACCTGCACACACTGCACAGCCAACCATGGCAGAGCCATCCCCATGCACTGCCACCAAAACACAGTCACACCCCTCACGAGAATACAGGTGCATAGATGGTACACCCACCTGGCCTAGGCACAATGCCCATGCGCGTGACCTGAGGCGTTGCAACACGTCCAGCTCCCTCCTGCGGAGGTCACTAAATCTGTGCCTGCACTGCTCTGCAGACCGGCACCGCCTGTGACCCTCACCAGGTCAGTGGCCACCTGCAGCCACACATGGGTGCGGCCATGGTGAGGGCTGATCACCAAACAGTGCCTCAAAGTGGGGCTCAACCAGGGCCACCAGGTTGGCCACCTCCACCTGACTCCACTGGGGAGCTCTCCTCGTGCCATAATTGCGGTCGTGCAGCAGGCAATTGGCACCCGCAACATGGCAACCCCGTGGAAATGTTGCCAATAGACCATAGGTTCCAATCGCGTCTTGCTATAGCGCCGCCGTTCACATAGCACTGTCACCAAACAGCACAACAGAGCCGTACACATGGCAGCGAACAGCGCCAGGGCAAGGTCAGACACCAGGTCAGGGGTCTATGATGCAAGGCCACGCACAGCGCCATCTGGCGTCTACAATCCTGCGTGACCCGATCACCTGCGTGCCAGTGCCACAGTGGACTGTGCGCGGTAGTGCCACAGCGCCATATGGTGCCCAGTGCTGTAGTGC
Source organism: Neoceratodus forsteri (assembly GCA_016271365.2). Classification (NCBI taxonomy): domain Eukaryota; kingdom Metazoa; phylum Chordata; order Ceratodontiformes; family Ceratodontidae; genus Neoceratodus; species Neoceratodus forsteri. Next base: position 1,662,349,625 of record CM028130.1, read on the forward strand.
CACTGGCACAATGGTGGCCATGGCCTGAATTGCTTGTCGCGCACAGCCGTCATCAGTGCAGCAGATGCCTGCGTAAGCTACCTGGGCATGTGCAATGCAGTGTACCACACAGTCACAGATCTGCGCCATTGGCTCAGCCGGCTCAACCATATTCGCGCAAAAGCGCCAGCGGCCTTGATATTCAACGACACATACCAAATCATCTGATCAGCCATTCAAAGGTGCAGTGGCGCGATTTGCATCTCATTACAGTTGCTCCACTCCTAATTTGCATGCATTGCACTATAAATGTATGACATTGGGCTGCGCTGGCCATATTCGGTTACTGCAGGTGAGAGGTGGGTTGCATGCTGTGTGATATTCTGGACAATGGTCATGGGATAATGCTGTAGACTGCACAGTGACAGGTGTCCACTTCCACCCATACAGATCGCCATGACTGAGCAGAGCCAAGGTGAGGGTGAGGATGGTGGGCGGAGGAGGAGGCCCAACTTCACCAGGCGGAGACAGGGCCCTCTTCCAGGCCTACCTGGAGGAGAGCCACTACTGAGTGGACAGCGGGGCACCCCTCAGGCCCGAGTGGCTGCATGGTGGTGGGTCCAGGCAGTGAGGAAGACCTGCTGGACATGGAGGAGGGTTCCATCCACCTCTGTCACCAGCCAGCATGCACTGCACCAGCATGCACGCCGGGCTGCCAACTCTGGTGTTGGTGAGTCAGGTGTGGGGGGTGCACTGCCTGTGTCTCAGCAGTCTGGCATGCAAGCATGCCAGCACGCTGTGACTGTGGCTTGTACCCGTACCTGCACCATTGATGATGCAAGGACTGCAATGGGCAGTGACATGTGTGTGTCCCATGACGGACACACAGCAGGCCAGCATGTTCCCCTGGGCCTAGCTGGTTCCAACGTGTGTGCCAGCATGTCGGCACAGTCCCAGGCTGTACCTGTCAGCACCTGTGGGGCAGCACCAGTGGCTGTGCAGGTGTCTGGCACTGTTGCGGCCACAGCAGTGGAACGAGTGGTCCCTGGGGCACAGCGGTTGGAGGGGCAGCAGCAGCAGTCACCCACCAGGTCTGGGGGTACAGTGTCCAGTGGTGGCACATGCCCACTGCCCTTTGATATGCCCAGTCCTGGTCCTGGTGAACAGCGCCCACCCTCAAGGGGCGTTGAGCATCAGGACCTTCCATACCCTGGGGGACAGGATGCCATTGTGGCAGAGTACCCATTTGAAGAGCACACCCGCCTGCTGCAGGAATCAGTACAGCAGCAAAGGCGGGTTGCAATGTCCATGGAGGCACTGTGTGTGGCTGTGGAGCGGCACAGCAGGGACTGTGCTCTGGACCGTGCAGAGATGGTCCATATGTGGATGGATGTGACCGCCGCCATTGACAGGCAGACCCAAGCATTGGTCGCCGTCGTGGCTGCATTGGGCACACAAGCAGGTTCTCCCGTCTCGCACCCCACAGTCGCTCTCACTCCCGTTCCGGTGACGTGCGACACCAAGCCTGTCGACACTGGGTTCTGCTGTGGGCATCCCAAGCACCCCTGGTGCAGGTATGTTTGGCATACTACAGACCCCACTGTGGACAAAGTCGCGACTGTGCAGTGGGACCCCTGGTGGTCCATCGGTGCCACTCCATGTGGCCCCTGCTCAGCCTGCCAGTGCTGTTGGGTCATGGCGGGGCCGCCCACGCATCCACGGTGGCCGTGGAATGGTGCAACATGAATGACCTGTCTCCCAGTGTGGGCCCTGTCTGGTGCTGCCCTGTGTGCACTGTGCGTCATGGTGGGCAGTGCACTGGTGGGTGCCCTGCACATCACGCCTGACATACAGACCACCTGCACACCATCCCGACTGCTGTCCACAGGTGCATGTGCATGATGATGCCTGCATTGTACTGTACACCAAGGTGCAAGGGTGCCCAGCATCTGACACATGTACTTGGACAGTACAGGTGGTGGGTGTGGTCTGTGGATCTGTGTGTTTGCCATGTCTGTTCCTGCTCTGCTGTGCACCTGCCCATGTATGCTTTGTGCCTGGTGTGTGTGTGTGTGTGTGTGTGTGTGTGTGTCCATATGACTGTTCGCCCCTCCCTGATGGTGTGTTTGTGTGCCTGGTCCCTTCCACTCCCCTTGCCGTCATGCACCCCTGGTGTGTTACTCTGTGTGCCTGTGGGTTGCGCCAGGACAGTGTTGGTTGCACATGGCCCCTTGACTTACCTGTGTCGTGCATAATGCTCCTCCGTGATGGTGTCCCGGTGCAGCTGGGCCTGCCGGATCAGTCGGGGGTCCCGCCGTCCAAGGGGGGGCTGCTCATCACCATCATCACCGGCGCCGCTGGCGTTCCCATCGCTGTCCCCCTCCTCGGCCTGAATGGCTATCCCACAGTCTTTGGCCATGTTGTGCAGGATACAACAGGCCAGGAATATCCCACACGCCTTTGAGGGGCTGTACTGTAGGGCACCGCCGGAGGTGTCTAGGCATCGGAAGTGTGCCTTGAGCATCCCAAACACCCGTTCGATGATGTTGCATGTTGCAGCATGCGCCTCATTATAGCGTTGCTGCAATGGGGCCATGGGCGCCAGTATGGTGTGAGCAGCCAGGGACAGAGTGGGTATCCGCTGTCACCTGTGTGGAGATGGTGGAGATGAGTATCATGTTCAGGTCCATATTGCCAATATCCCTGTGTGCCACTGCCATGGCACCTGTGGCATTCCCACCCTTACCCCACGTTTGCAATTCCTACATGCGTACTCACCCACTAGATGGCCTGTGGGGATGTCCCCACTCTCGAATCGATGGCACAGTGTGGACTGATACCATATAAAGGCATCATGTGCTCCGCGAGGGTGTGTGGCAGAGACATTGATTATGCGCCCAGTGGCATCACACACCACCTGGCAGTTGACACTGGAATAGCCCTTCCTGTTCCTATATGCAGCCCCATTGGGGCCAGGTGGCATGCGTATGGCCACATGGGTGCAGTCTATGGTCCCTAGCATGCCAGGCATACGTGCTACCCTGCTGAACTCCTGCATGTTTGCTGTACGCTCTACCGCGGTGCTGGGGAAATGGATGTACTCCGCAGCATGTGGCAGCAGTGCGCTGAGGAATTGGGTGAGGATACGTGATGTGGCCAACTGTGTGATGCCTGTGGTGTCCCCTGTCGGCCTCTGGAAGGTGCCCATGGAGAGCAGGCACATGCAGGCTGTCACCTTGGTCTCCACCGACAGAGCGTGACTCCGTCGTGAGGGTGCCTGCATCACATCACTGCACAGCTCACAGAGCTGTCTCAGTATTGCCCTGTTCAGGTGGTACTGGCCCAAGATCTCTACATCTGTGTACAGCTCAAAGCTGATGCGGGCATGGTACTGCCTGTTGGGCGTACCACCGACGGGGCCCTTCCACAGCCACGTCCCCCTGCAGCATGCATTCTCACCCCCCTCATTACAGCTTCCATGTGGAAGCTTGCACTGTCCATCTCCCTGGCTTGTAACCCCCCTGGCTGATGTTGCTCTGTTACCCCCACTGTCCTGACTGCTACCTCCACTACACCTGGTACACCTACTGGCCTCTGCACTCTGTGGCCCCATACACCTTCCCTTGCCCCTCTTCTGTCCTGTGCACTTCCTGGCCTGCACAGTTTGTTGCTCTGGCCTTCTCTGTCTCTCTGCCTCATGTGTCTTCCCTGTTGCGTTCTTGCGCCTCTTCCTTGAGCCTTTTTATTTTGGCTCATTTCCGGCTGGGCGCAACTTCGGCTGTTCCGCTCTTGAGCATTGCGCAAATCTTTGAATGTCGCATTGCACTCTTTATATGCATGGATACACCCCTTGATTGCGCATGCCTTCATTTGCATTGCGCTGTTGCTCAGCCTGTTTTCGTGGCGCAACTGCCTCCTGCTGAATATCGCAGAATGGTGCACTTTCGGACTTGCGCATGTGCAACTCTATTGCGCATGGCGCAACCCTTTTGAATATCCAGCCCAAGGTGTTTGCTGGAAGGCCAGAATCTAATTACAGACTTTTCTAAGTTAATTATAACTTTAGCTGTTAAGAGGGAAATCAGTATCCTTTTTATGATGTTTCAAGGGGGAAACCAGGTTTAGTACACTGGTGCGAAATCATAAATGCTTTGGTGTCTGTGTGAGAGTGAATACTGCTCACAGATAAAAAAAAATTCATTTGAAAGAGAAAAATGAGTTGTGCTGAGGATTACAGAATTTTATACTTTGAAAAGACATCTTGTTTTTGTATTGCTATATTTTTTTGTATATTCTGACAAAGGAGAAGCTAGGTGACCTCACACAAAGGGGTTGGAAAATACAGTTTTCTTTAAGGAATATTCTGTTTTACTTCACAGAGGCACTTCTATCTAGACTTGACAAAGAAACACCTGTGAGCACTTTAAGCAGGTATTTAGAGAGAGAGACAAATCTAAGTACTGTAGTAAGAATTGCACTATTAAAACCTGTTTTGTTTAAGAGATTTGTATGACTTGTGATATAATAGTTTTGTATTTTATGTGTTACATATTTTTTATCTATTTTCATAAAACTCTATTGTTAGAGCTTACTTGGTCTGTCTTTGATTTCTTTCCTTTACAAGTAGAGTATATATGGTTAAAGCAAACACTATACATAAGCTTGAATGGTGATACCAAACTGGAAAAAGGTAAGTAGTTTTAATCTGAGGTCTTTTATTACAGTTTTAAGGGTTCATTTCTGTACACCTGGTTAGGTGCCCACAGGCAAAAATAGCTGGCCCCCCGAAGACAGAATTATCTGAGCCTGTGCATTGGGTACACTAGCAAGAGGTTCACAGTTTGAATCCCTCCAAGACTTGCGACCAAAGGTTGACTTGAACCACAAAACAGACAAGAGGGTTACCTTGTTCTGTTAACTGTTCACAAGACTGTGCTCAGAGGTTGGCACTTTGGGAGTAGATGGCTGACCTGCTGAGTGGGTTTGTGACACTGCTTATTGTGTCTTTCCTGGTTAAACAGTTTTCCCTTTCCTTTCTGACACGGGATGCTCACTCCCAGTGTCGGATGTGACCCCAACCTGTCTATATCTCTAGCCAACATCGGGGTGCCCAATTCCCAAGTCAGCACCCCCACCACTGTTATGGCACACTGGAAGCCCACCCCAGTGTGCCTAAATTCTATGTTTTTACCTGTAAATGAAGAAAACCTTCCCTTGTGGTCTTTTTTTTTTAACCTGTAAAATGAAAACCATCCTCGTTGTCTCCCCATTCCCCTCCCCCATCCTGACCCTCCCTCTGTGCACCCACCTCTCTGTAACCTCCTTACCCCATACTTACCCTCTGAGGTCAGCGGACACGATCTTCTGTGGAGTAGGACATGTCTGCACTCTTCAAAGCCGACCGGCAAACTGAAAGAATGAAAGGTAAGTCATATAATGGGAGTCAATGAAGGGTTTCATTTATAGTATGTTGATATCTCAGCCATTTTTAGGAATTTTGGCCCCAAATTTTCAATATGGGGTTCTTGGGAACCCACCTCATGAACATGTCACTGTCATTTCTTTTCTCTGTCCCGAAAGGTAATTTTCGGTCACGGCGTGGAATCACCTTTTGGGACCAAAATAATGAAATAACAGTGCCACTGTTCATAGTGAGAATCAGAAAGCCATTTTGCAAATCTGGTGAAAGAAATCCAAAAAATGACTGCATTACAAACGTGCCTTGTGCAGTTTCTACGCACGCTCGTAACTTCACCAGTTTTTAATATTTTCACTACAGATTTTTAACATTGTCATTTTTTCACACTTCCTTATGAACAATACAGCTGTCATTTTTCACATCCTGCCTGAATGTGTTTTCGCACCAGTTCACACCTCCTTATGAACAGTACAACTGTCATGACGTGGTCGCTATGCAAAATCACATTTTGGGATGGAGTAACAAAATTACATTGCCACTGTTCATGAGGGGAGGTCCCAGAAAGCCCACGTTGAAAATTTGGTGAAAAAATTCCAAAAAATTACCGTGTCAAGGGCTTGCATTGCAAGTTTCTATGCACACTCATCACTGTCTCAAATTCTCATGTTTTCACTCCAGATTTTCAACATTACCATTTTTTTATACTTCCTCATGAACCGCACAGCTCTCATTTTTCACATCCTGCCTGAAATGTGTTTTCTCACCTATGGCACCAAATGGTGCAGTCGCTGTGCAAAATCACCTTTTGGCTAATGAAATAATAGTGTCACTGTTCATGTGGTGGGGTCACAAAAAGACCATGCTGAAAATGGGATGAAAAATACCAACAAACATCTGGGATATCAGGGTTTCCAACTGTAACACCCCACACCTCCACCCTGCGGAGACTGACAGGCATCAGGCATATGCCTTGGGGTCATCAGCCATAATGCTCACACGATTCCACCCCCCACTACCACCCTGCAGCCAGTGACAGGCATACGGGTGTGCCTTCTAGTCTTTGGCCCAAACGTTCATCCCATTCTCCTATACTGCACCTATTTCAGCTTATTTCATTATGGAATGGGGTGAGTGTTAGGGCCAAAGACCTCAAGGAATACCACAATGCCTGCCAGTGTCTGCAGGGTAGGAGTGGAACGGCATGAGCATTTCAGCCAATGACCCAAAGGGAACCCCAGTGCCTGTCCAGTATCAGCTGGCGGTGGGGGTGAGCAGGTCTGGAAACCCACGCCTCATTAAGGAAGCAGAAATCAGGAGGGACGCTTTGATGTCACCTACCTTAATTTCAGCAAAGCCTTTGACAACGTCCAACATAGACAGCTGATTAACAAGATGAGTAGTCTGGCAATGGGGCACACACTGATAAACTGGGTTAGAAACTGGCTGATGAACAGGAGGCAGAGGGTGGTGGTAATGAGATCCAATCCGGGGAGAGGGGGTGACCAGTGGGGTACCTCAGGAATAAGTCCTGAGACCAGTCATGTTCACTGTCTTCATTATTGACATTGTGGAAGAGCCAGAAGGGAAGATCTGTCTGCCTGGTTGCAGATGACACCAATATCTGTAATAGAGTGAATACTCCAGAAGGGGTGGAACAAATGAGCAGGGACATGGAGAGGCTTGAAAAATGGTCTGAGGAGTGGCAACTGAGGTTGAAAGCAAAGAAGCCTGAATAACACACCTGAGAAGAGGGAAACCTGTGGAGAGTTACAGGATGGGGTGGAGGTGCTGATGATCACCAAGGAAGAAAGGGACCGAGGAGTTATCAGTTCTGATGACCTAAAGGAGTCAAAGCAGAGTACAGATATTGCAAGGATGGCCAGTGGCATGCTAGGGTGCATAGGCAGAGGTATCACTAGCAGAAGGCACTAGGTGGTGATACCATTGTATAATGCACTAGTGAGTCCTCACCTACAATATTGTGTGCAATTCTGGAGGCCGCAAATGTGGAAGGATGTTAACAGAGTGGAGGCATTCCACAAAATGGCAACCAAGATGGCACATGGCTTGCAACACAGAACATATCAGGAGAGATTAAAAGGACCTCAATATGTACTTATTGGAGGAAAGGAGGGAGTGGGGGAACACGATAGATACGTTCAAGTACCTCAAGGACAAAAACAAGATGCAGAGGTGGACATCTTTCAGTACATCAAACGTTCAGCATTAACAAATGGTTGTTTTTTATCCTAAAAATAAAAGAAAACCGTCCATCATTGTCTGCTGTGTAAACCCCTTCCCCTAAACAGTATACAGACACTGGGGGTGTCCAATACCTCAGTGTCCTCATCTGTCCGTCCATTGGTGTCTGCTGTGTAACCCCCCCAAACAGTATACAGACACTGGGGGTGCTTAATCCCCCAGTGTCCTTATCTGTTCAGCAAACTCCCTGAAAAAAAGAAAACTGTCTCACGTCATTTTTCCCTGTAAAAAAACTGTCCATCATTGTCTGTTCCACAGTTACCCAATCCCCTAACCTTCCACTCAGGACCACCACCACACCCCCGCATCTATTACTTACCCACTGAGGTCCGTCATCTAATCTACCTTGGTCTGCAGGTAAGTCTTCCCTCTTTAAAGCCCGACCGCGAAACTGAGGGAAGGCTTCAACGATTTCAGTGGGGTTTTCAGCATCAATGTATTTCAATAGGGTTTCAAGTTAGTGACCTAACTTGGCCAGTTTTAAATGTTTTGCCCCAAATTTTCAACATATGTTTTTGGGACCCCACCTCACGAACAACTTCACTGAAGCAATTTTCAGACATCCCTCTCCCATGACATCCATGCACATGACGAACATTCGGCTTTGACAAATGCATGTTTTTTCTTTTTGTTAAGGCTTAAAAGCTTAGTTTGACAGCTTCTGTGCTGATAATTATTTTCTGTTGGAGCACTCTGCAACTTCATGATAATTGACATATTTGTTTCTGCAATGTACAAGAAAATTCAGGATTAATACCTTGAAATTTTAAGGGAAATGTCAAAACAATCTGGGAACCATGCTTTAAAAAAAAGCATGTAACTTTCTGCCCACACATTAGCATACCTTCTGATAACAGGAGTCAGATGACTAACATGGGCCTGTGATAGTTTACTGGGAGTTCAGTAGAGTCCAGGTGCTGCATGCACCAGTGGGACTCTGTGTGTGATTATCTCTGTGTATGACTGTTACTATGTACCTCTGTGTGGGGCTCGATGGTAACACGTAATAACTGCAAATGCAGAATAATGAACCAATAATAGCGATGCACTAAATAGCAACTGGCACATTACAGCAACTGTCACATATGAGCAATAATGAATATGTGTGACTGGATGTGCCGATACCCTACCACCAGTGAAGCGGCATGGGTAAGAATCCTAGAGATAGGGAGATGGGGCACAGCCCCCTGTGGGGTGCAGGGCAAACCCCCTGTGTTAAATACAAAACCCCAAACAGTTGGCTGGAATGGTATAAATGTTGCTGTGTGAGCTGCAGTAGCTGTTATGTGCTGTGCTATCATGTGTATGTGCTGTTGTTGTCGTCGCTATTTTGGATTCGCTATTCTGACACTCGCTGTTATTGATGTGCTATTATTACATAGAGCCGGGCTCGATTGCTTTGGGTGGAATAAATGACATCGCCTGTGACATGCACACCAAATCTCCATTAAGAAATTTGATTTTTTTTATTATATGAGCTTAGCCTAATAACATAAACTGTAAAACCAGTCACCTGTAGCAACACAAACTCAGTAGCCTACGCATCCTTCTCCTCTAGTAAATTGCACACAACTCTGCCAGTTTAGCAACCCCATGACCATCATAACCACAAGACCCCTACCATCATCCAAATAAATACCCTTGCGCATTATTTCTTGCTATATGAGAACACCCACTTATATTTAAAATCGGCACCAATCCAGCCCCAGCAAGAGCAGTACCCCCCCAACAAACACTAGTGAAAAGTGCACACCTTCCTCTGTTTAGCATTACTACTAATTCCTATCACAGCCTATTCCCTCTCCCACACGAAATACCATTAAAAGTTAATTTATGTTATATGAGAATCTTACCCTCATAATAACAACCTGTGTCAACCCAACCCACATCACATCAATACCCCAACCAGCCATGGTGAAACACATGCAGCTCTCCCAGTTTATTACTGAACTGCCACATACAACCATCACAAACTCTTGCCCCTAACCTTTTCTCTCGCCCCAAATCCTCCACCCCCACCAGCTCCAAATAGAAACAGAAGCATAGACTTTGACAGCAGATAAGGACCACTTGGCCAACCCAATCTGCCCATTTCCCTACCGATTGGATAAGCTGCAGATGCTAGTTAATCAACAGCCTACTTCCTCCTACCCTCCACAAAATTGTTTTATGTCTGTCCCATGCATTCTTGAATTCCCCCACTGTTTTTGACCCCACAACCTCCTCAGGAAGGCTGTTTCTTGTATCCACTACCCTCTCTGTGAAAAAATACTTCCTTACATTGTCCCTGAGCCTTCCCACCTCTATCTTCAAATTGTGCCCCCTTGTTCTTGCACATCTCTTTTTCTGAAAGATGCTACCCTCTTGGAATTTGTTGATTCCTTTGAGGTACTTTAATGTTTCTATCATGTCCCCCTCTCCCTCCTTTCCTCGAGGGTATACATATTAAGCTACTTTAGTCTCTCTTCATATAGCTTCTGGTGCAGACCCTGCACCATTCTAGCTACCCTCCTCTGGACTGTCTCCATCCTGTCTATGTCCTTGAGGAGAGGAGGTCTACAGAACTGCATGCAGTATTACAGATGGGGTATGACCAACTGTCTGTACAGAGGGATAACAACTTGTTTTCTACTGGTGATGCCTCTTCCTATGCATCCCAGTATCTCCCCAGCCATCCTTACTGCCTTCTTACATTGGTTGCATACCTTTAAGTCATCTGACGTGACTACCCCAGGTCTCCTTCCATTTTGTTGTTGTTAGTACCTCCCCCCACACTGTGTACCTTTCCCCTGGGTTTTTGTTTCCCAAGTGCATTACTTTGCACTTCTTTGCATTGAATCTAAGCCACCAGACTTTTGACCATTCCTCCAACCTTGCCAAGTCCCTTCTCATCCTTTCCATCCCCTCTTGTGTATCAACCCTGTTGCAGATCTTTGTGTCATCTGCAAAGAAGGATTAGCGAGCAGGAATTAGAAAGGGAAAACTAGAGAAATGTTTAAATTAGTAACACCACAATCACCATCAGTTAAACACTGTGCAGTTTAAAAATGGAACAACAGAGACTTTCTAATAATCCCTGTTCAAGTGGCTTTGGTGGGACTTGAATTTGTGTCTTTTTATGGAAAGGCAAGCACAAAAAGAGGAAAAAAGCAAATAATGCATAAGGAGGGAAAGGAGAGGCAACAGGAAGAATAGAACTGAGGAAGAAGACCATTAAAAACATAATAAACTTAACATTGAAAGAGCTTTCAAGAGAACAAAGAACTTCATTAGCCAAAGGACTCTCGGATGTGCCAACATCCTCGTGTGACAGATTTTGAACCCAAGTGGACCAGTTTATATTGTTTAGAAAAATAAATTGCATTTTTTTTGGTAAGAGTCAAGATCAAAGAGAATGAGAGGACACAATTAGCTGAGATGTAGACAGGGATGGATGAGGGAATTTTGGATGTCAACCAGACTCAGCCTATCTCTACAGATGAAGAGGATCTACTGGTACTTTTGTCAGAACAGAACTGTGATATGGACTACACTGATACAAAAGGTGACTCATCTCCTTCAGTAACTTAGCACAGACCAGCTCATTTTGATCCCCTAAGTACCAATGCCAATTGGGCAATGAATTGTCAGGTGATCAGAGCTGGATTTGGTGCTGTAAAGATGATGGGGTTTCCGAAATATCTTTCTCTCTAAAGAGAAAGTATGTAATCACTCTACCTTTCTCATGTCTTCGTGCTAACTTGAAATGGTTACTGGGTCATAGTAATTTGGAAACAGGGACTCTAAAGATAATTTCTGCCCCCTCCAGCATCATCATGCATCATGCTGATGACATTCGTTAAACTTGTCCACAATTGTAAAACTGTGTATGGAAGTGGAAGGGGAAGGAGCTCGACATCCTTTGGTAATGTATTCACGGAGAGAACTCTCATAGACTACAGTAAATGGTGAGTAGCACAGGTATTTATTTTATAGAAAGACATATTTTGCATTACTCTGACATGAGTTTCATTTGAAATTGTTTCTATAGCTACATTACATCTATAACCTTTCTCACATTAACGCATTAGCAGTTGTGTTGACTCTGACCAGAATTTATTCTAGTCTGGCTTGGGTCACGTCTAGGACTCCCTATCCCCTAACATTTTTTGTTGTTTCCTTAAGCATGTCTGCACCCCAGTGTACAGTAATCTGAGCGAGTTTTATTGAGTCTCTCAATTTGAGAGACTCAATAAAACCACTCGTACAAAAGGGCAAGTGTCAAATAACATTGATTTGTACTTTATAGTGAACGTAGCAGTGAATTGCAATGGCTCAAACAGGATATATTGATTTATTTGGCTGAGCTCTGTTGAGTTGGTTATTTTGTATAGTGGCTTGAGCCACTGCCTGGGGAGCTGGAGGACCTGGGTTTGGTTCCTAGTGCAGAAGAGATTTTTTTGTCCAGGGGTTTCATTTTTTCTCTAAGTCCACCCCAGGTTGATAATCCTTAAGTTGGGGAGTGGAGGCCTAGCCCCTTATAAAAAGTTTGTTTTCCTGTTTGGTTATGGGAAATTGGTGACCATCACTGTCTGTGGAGGTTGATCTGATGTTGCTCGCTCTGTTGACTTCGGGTGTATTTTTAGTTGTCTTTTGGTCGGTGACTTAAAAACTCCCCCTCATCACAAAAACCCTGCATCCCACTATGATACAGGACAAAACTAATGAAATATATTGACTAAAAAATGCCTCAAAATCAAAAGGACATATTAGTAAGAATAAAAATGAGATTCGACATTGGTCAACAGCGGTCAAAACAGAGTACCAGGCTTTCATAATCTGCCAGGTGACAGGCCGTAGTGATAAGGTGACAAAACTTTGCACTTCTTCACAATTTACATCACCAAAAACAGATATTTCACAGCATTATAGAGAGGAAAACACAGACCCAAAATATATTCTATTCTATATACAAGAATAAACTGCATGGAAGGGGTGTACAGTTTATGTAAAATCCAATAATTTGCTTACTAACTGAATTTTGTGAATTTTTTTTGTAATTCCATGGAATATTTCAGATGCATAACTGTAATTTAGTCAGAATCCCACTAGTACTACTGGTTCAATGCATATACAGTACTAGCATAAGCCAAGGAAGGGTACTTTTCCCAGCAGCAGACATTTTAAATGGATTGTGGAGGGTGTCCCCACCCCAGGAGCAAGTGGTAACACTCCTGAGGGCAGCACGCAATTGAGTAATTCAATTGGCGCGAAGGCATTTGAGTGTAGGAATATGAGTGAAAGCAAAATGAGCGACAGTCACTTTACAGTGACTCCACAAATACAGTGAACCCCAGAGTCAACGTGTGTCATGGAGTTAGAATCCTAGAGATGGGGGGGAGTCGAAGGGGCACAGCCCCCCTGCAAAACATGGAGAAGTGTGCATGTAAATATTTAGCTGAAATGTGCTTCGTTCAGTTGTAGCATTGCCAAAATTGCAGTCGCTTAAAAAATTCACTCAAATTGAAATCGCTGTAAAAAGTCGCTCAAATGACATGGAACTGCCCTGAGTAAATGGAGGGTAAAGGTATTACTGAAAAAAGATCTCTATGAGAAGGGAATAATGGTCAATTTTCAACAGTCAGTAACTAAGTACAACCTCCACCCCAAAGATTTGTTTTACCTATTTGCAGCACAAAGTACTTCAGATCAAAGGTCACTTAACAGAACCCCATTTGTCCCTTATTGAGAAGCCCTGCACTCTCAGGGGCAAGCCTAATGTCAATGAAAACATTTTATTCTACATTTATAGTGGTCTACCTGATCTTATGTCAGGCCTACTTCTAAATGGGTGCGATACTTGGGGACTCCCAACTGCCCAGTGGAATGGGGAAAGACACCACCTGGGTCTTGATAAATTGCTCAAAAATCAATCTCATGAGGCAGATACAATTTAAAATGTTACTCAGGATGTAGTTCACCCTGATGTTAGCCCATAAAATTGACCATACACAATCTGATCTTGCCCAAAATGCAAGGTGAGAGAGGGATCTTTAACTCATCTGGCCTGGGAGGGCCCTTGTGTTACCTGCTGATGGAAGGAGATAGCATCCTCTCCAGAATCCTGAAATACAAGTATGAGCCCTCCCTGGAATCAGGGTTAATGGGCTGCACTCAGGGCTCAAAACATCAAGGGCAGCTCTATAAACACCCCTACAGCTCCTGGGGTTAGTAATAGGGAAAACGGTCCTGGCCTAAACCTGGCTCATTGGGAATCACCCAACTATAGCCCAGTGGAGTATTATACTGTTGGAAAGCATGTGAATAGAGAAAACCCAATACATGGCCTCAGACCAACAGGCCAAATATAACCAGATGTGGGTCCCCTTGGACCAGTCAATGGAAGCTCTGTGATTCCCCATGTAACCTGGCTCTCATGGAAGAGGGAACCATGCACATCTCTTGATGGAACACATGGGCACTGAACAGTGACTAAAAGCATGAGGAGGCAGGGTTCCCCCAGCAGGGCATAGTTACCAATGATCTGAGAACCATGCTGGATAGGCATGGGCAACATGAATGATATCTTATTGCTGCTTATGCATTTGTTATGTGACTATGTCTGTTCTCTGAGTGTACCTGGTGTTTGTAGAACCTGAAGGTAAAGGCAAGCTGACCCTGAGAGTGTCAAACTGATCTGTACTGTATTTACCTGAATCATTTATATGTGAAATGTAGTGGCTGTGAATTAAAATAATGTGTAAAACAACAGAGCATAAAAAAGGTAAACATGGACATTTAAAATCTTTCTAAAATGCAAGCTTCTTTTAAATATGGGGGGGGCAGTATAGTTTAGTGGTTAAGAGCACTGAGCTACAAACCGAGAGAACAGGGTTTAAATCCCACAGTCACCAGCTGCATACTGTGTGACCATGAGCAAGTCACTTAACTTCCCTGTGCTCCCAGGAAATGTCCAGAAACAAACCTCAGTTTACCATGTCTTTCCTGACAAAAAAAATGTAAAATAAGAATTAATACAAATAAAAAATGACTCAAGTACTTGCCTCTGTTGTAATCTGTCATCAAGACAGCACTTACACTGGCATCCACCAGGATCATTTGTAACTGAGACACAGCTATCTCAATCCTGGCTCATGCACTGTTTAATCACATTTCTTTAATTTTTTCACTTTGTGTGGGTGCTTTAGGGTGTAGCCAATATCAGAAACAAACAGCATCTAGTGCCCCCCACCATATGCTCCTCAAAGGAACCTGCAAATCATTTCAAGTTCAAGTTCAAGTTTATTGCAGGAAAACTCCATTGAGCAAGCTCATTCACAAGGAGGTCCTGTGACATAAACATTAAAGTACAAACACAAGAGAGTAATAACAGTATATACATGAAATGCACGTTACATGATGCAGGCTGGATATACATACAAGAGTACCACATAGGGTGACCGCAGGTGGTAAACATTGATATGAAACAGGAAGCGACTTACAGGTTGCATACTGATAAATGAAACATGATGACTGGTGTGTGCCATACATATATTTGGCAGCTAGAACAAACAACAGACTACAACTGATATGGGGGAGGAGTGATTTGATAGAGTAGCAGTGGAGCGTAAGCATAGATAAAGCCAGGAGTAGAAGGGAAGGAAAGCAGTTAATATGACAAATCAATTATACCTTACCAGTGGATAAATATGGCACACATGGGAAGGAAGAGACTTAATGACAGTTACAGGTGTCTTTATTTTGGCTGAACTTAGCGATTTGTAGAAGTTTATTGAAACTGTGCTAGTTAGTTTCAGTATGGTTTTAATTGGTTCCAAATGGAGGGAAGGGCATATGCAATAGCACGTTTACCAAAGGATGTCCAGCGTCCTTGGTATGTCAAGCATAATAAGTCAGATTTTCTTAACAGTATGCACTATGTGAGATACTAATAAGGAAGAGAGATAGCTTGGCAATTTCTGCAGGAGCAGTTTAAGAATCCATAGCCCAGCATGGAGCAGGCGTCTAGTAGTAAGGATGTCAACCAACAGCTGCATATAAGTCACAGTGGTGCGAACGGTAAGGGGAGTTGGTAATGAACCGTAACGCACGGTGATAAAGGATATCCAGTTTACTTAAATTTGCAAGAGTGGTGGAGGAATAGATTACATCGCCATAGTCGAGTAGGGGGAGAAAAGTGGCCTGTACAAGCTTGTTTCGAGTTTCAAGGGGGAAAAGGGGCCTATTTCTGTAGAAGAAACCTAACCTTGCTTTTAACCTAATAGAGACATCTTCGACGTGGTCACTGAAAGATAATTTATTGTCGATCCAGATACCCAGATATTTAAATTTGGTTACAACTTCCAGAGGCTTGTTTAGCATGGTGACAATGAAGTCTTGGGCAAGGGTATTGGAGGGGCCTGTGACAGCACTGCGGGAAAATATCATCGCTTTAGTCTTCTTAGCATTGAGCAGAAGCTTTGCCTTTATTAGATTATGCTCAAGTTGTGCGAAGTCCGCTTAAAGCACTCCCTTGACTTCAGATAACGATGAGCCAGAAGTATACAACACATTATCATCTGCAAAAAAGTGCAGATTGGACATAGATATGTTAGCATCTAAGTCATTAATGTACAAAGAAAACAAGATAGGGCCTAAGATGGATCCTTGGGGGACTCCTCTTGCAACTGGCAAGGCAGCAGAAAAAAGCCTTCCGCCTTTACTTTTGGAATCTTCCAGTTAGGTAGCTAGAGAACCACTGGGTGGTATGGTATGTGGCACCCAACTTTGCAAGGCAATTGACTAATAGTTTGTGATCAACAGTAACAAAAAGCTTTGCTGAGGTCCAAAAGACTGCACCAGTTACCTTCAGCATCTATAGCAGAGATCCAATCATTGGTTACTTTTGCTAGTGCAGTGATTGTGCTATGATTAGCCCGGAAGTCAGATTGAGCTGGGTTAATGAGAGAGAAGGTTTTCAAGTGAGATTTTAACTGAATATGGATCAGTTTTTCAAGAACTTTAGAAAGGATAGGCAATATGGAGATAGGCCTATAGTTGTTTACATCGCATGGGTCACCAGATTTAAATAGAGGGAGGATATGTGCTGATTTCCAGCAGGACGGCACAGTAGCAGATGTAATGGAAAGATTGAAGATGTGGAAAATTGGGGCAGTGAGATGGGCATAGCCTGACCTTAGGAAAAAGGGTTCCAAACCATTGTCCCCTGCACTTTTTTTAGTGTCTAAGTTAAGAGAATCTTCTACTTCTTTATAAGTTATCTCACGCAGTTGGAAGGGGCTGGGTGCAGGACTAGATGTAGGGGGAGGGGTATGCTGGCTCACCGCAGCACCAGCATAAGGTGACAAGTCAAAAGCTAATCCAGCTGTGGCAAAGTGGGAGTTAAGTTCCTCCAGGATTAGGGACTTGTTTTCCACAATCTTGCCACTTGCAACTATCTTTGTTGGGACAGAGGGGGCCATGGGCCGTCCTTCTATAGCTTTGATAGTCTTCCATATTTTATGAGGGTTACCTTTAGCTTGTTCAAGAGTAGAAATATAATAGTTAGCTTTAGCAGAGCGAAGTTTTTTTCACACAGTTATTCCTGGCTGTTCTAAAGGCCTGCCAATCCGAAGATTCTTTGGAATGTCTAGCTTTAGCCCAGAGCTTATCTCGAGCTATAAGGGCTGCCTTGAGATCCGAGGTGAACAAGGGGTTGGAATTGTTCTGTACCCTTACATTGATGAAAGGGGCATGCTTATTTATTATTGTAGTGAGTTTGTCATTAAGGATGTAAGCTGCCTTGTTGACATCTTTGGCTAGGTAGAGATCTTGCCATCTGATCATGCTCAGGTCAGATAGGAAGTTTACTGCACTGAATTTGCGAAAGGATCTTTTTTGTTATAAAGATGGGTTGCGGCCGGGCCTTAATTTGAGATCTTATGCAAGCAACAATTCCATGATCGCTCATGTCGTTGTGAAACACTGCCGAATGAGATATTTTGTGTGGATGGGTGGTTAGTACCACATCTAGAATGGAACTGTTGGCAGTATTTAGAGTGTTGTTCCTAGTAGGTTCACTGACTAATTGCCCAAGACCTAGTTCGTCACAAAGGGATTTGAGGCCGTGTGATTTAGGTGACAGCCAGTCCATATTTAGAACTCCTAGAAATATTGTTTCAGTTTTTGCTTCTACGAACATGGAATTCAAAAGATTAAGGACTTCATCACCACCAGACGGGGGTCTATAGCCACCTAGGAGAGCGATACATTCCAAGGAGGGGAGATGAAGGATCAGTGAAACTAACTCAAATTCCTTGGCTAGAGATTTGCAATTAATATTGGTGACCAAGTACTTAGATTTGGCGTAGATAACCACCCCCACCTCTAGACTCTCTATCTGCTCTAAATAAATTGTAGCCCTGCAGTGATATTTGTTGATCAGTGTGCGTCTTTTTTAACCACGACTCAGTAATTATGATAAGGTCAGGGTTAATGTGTGCAGCCCAGGCTTGCAGCTGTACAAGTTTTTTAGGCAGGCTTAAAATGTTGACCATCATCATTTTGAGACCTGTAGCCTCAGCAAAATCGATGGCGAGGTAAGTTGTAGGGGGCCAGGTTGAGCTCCACATTTCCTGAGCAGAGAAGAAGCAAGTATAACTTTCTTTAAGGAGCTTATAAGAATGGAGACTGATTTTTATGTTTCTTAGCGGCAACCCATATCGTGCTGCAACAGGCGGCACCACTGTAATGACAGTTGATCGTGATAAATGTAAGTGCTTGAGTAGACATAGGTGAGGACAGTAGCAAGGGGTGTAGGCTAACTGGGGGAATAGGCTAAAGGGAGAGGAGAATGACATAGTGTCTGCAGTGAGACCGTTATAACATTAGGTATTGATAAGGTACATTGGAGAACTGAATTGCATTGAGGTACTTGAATTGCACTGTATTGCTGAAAACTCTGCACCTTAGGAGCAATAAAAACACAATAAGAGAGCCATGGTCCCAGATTGAGTGGTCTGTGATTTGTATTAGTGCAATATTTTCTACGTTAGTAATTTGCCCACCTAGGTACTCACTTAAAACCTAGATGAGAAACTACAGCAGAAAGGGGAACAAGGAGAGCAGGAGCAGCTTAGTTAGTGGCGGGGCTCAAGAGATATTCACACAGGGTAGTCTTATTGGCCACACTCAGATACCAATCATAGGTTGGCAGCAGTCGAAACTAGGCCAATGAAGCAGTAATATGATATAGGAGGCGGATCATGAGTGTATTTAAAGGAGGCCTGGGAGAGGGGGGTGGTGGGGGTGGGAGAAAATTTCAGGTCAGAGCGAGAGCTGAGAAGTCAGAATTAAGAAGGGAACACTGTAACAGGCTATAGAGAAGGTGCCCCAATCAGAGCAAAGCAGGCAAGCGGGCGTACCAATCACAATCCCCCTAAGGCAGTGCAGCACCAATCAAGGGTGCCCAGGCGTGCTGGCTCTCTGCAGAGGATTCTATCGGTATCTATCGGTATGACAGCGCAGTGTAAGTAATAATAGGGTGCTCAGCATCTATCTGACTTGAGTCTGAAGGGTGGATGGCAGACACTGAGGGCTTCCTGTTTTCAGCTGCAGAGCTGTCGCACAGGCAGTTTTAAGGAAGTTCAGCCTGTTGAGTGAAGCTTAGGGGAACCTCAACTACAACCACCCCTTGTAGCAGCACTGGGAAAGAAGTAGAATGATAATGCAGGCCATATTGCCCACGAATGAGTACAAGGAGTTATGTAGAAGACCAAGAATCCCTCTAGTGGCAGATCTGTATAACCTGCTAATGGAAAACTAAAGGTGTGCTGTTTTCTTATTCACTTTCTTTAACCCCTCCATTATTTTAAAATACATTCTTGGTTTCAGAAATCAACTGCGTTATGGTAAGCCTGACCAGCAATGATAAGGTGACCCCCTCCTAGGTCAGATAGCTACTCTTTCAGTTTTATCATGCCATTATGAGCTGTGATCCCACTGCTTTCTCTATCTGTCTTATGTGAAGGACACTCTTTTGGCTTCATCTTTTAAATTGAGTACTGGTGATGGGATCATGGGATGTGGTCTCAGAGCCATGGCCAGTCATACCTTTAAAATAGGAATAGAGACGGGATCACAAAAGATTCGTAGTTTTTTAGGTAGATGATAGAACTGAAAGGAAGTTAAACATAAAACCATACAGTATAACCTTGATTATCTGAACCCTGATTATCCAGATCTCCCTATTATCTGAACTCTGACATTGTCCCCCAACTCTCATTTGCCTAATGTTATGGACCCCCCATTATCCGAACTCTTGATTATCCGAGCAAATCTGATGTGACTCAGAGTACTTGTATAATCGAGGTTGTACTGTACTTATCTGAGAGGCATGGGGTTAGCGTCTATCAGACCTGTAGAAATAAAGAGACAAAGGGTTAGTATGGGTAAAAATTAGTAACAAGAGTAGAGCAAGTGTAGCAGAGAGGTACACAGGATAAGCATCGAGTTCCAGAATTGTAACCTGTAAACAAAATTTTAAAAAAGGCTACGTAGAGTCTAGCAAGCGGTTCTCAGGGGTTGGGTTTATAAACTGCAACTGAAACAAAATGTTTATGCAGTGAGGCAGTGGCTCTCTGGGTTTTACATTTATAAACTATAAACAAAATAAAAAAATAATAGCTGCAACTGCTTGTCTATCAATTGATATAACATTAAAATTCTTGAAATATATGTTTACTGTTTACCTGAAGCTTTATATAACCTTATCCTGTCTGTAATTTGTCTCCATACTTCATTGTAATCTCCCGAGTCACACCTGAAAATAGGCATCTGTTTTGTTTAGTGTGTGTACCTGGTTAACAAAAGCTAAATAAATGTAACTCCTAGGTGGCGCTATCCCAACGGATATGACCTCTCGCTGAGTGACTAGGTGCAGGTTGAGGGGCCTGAGCTCAGTGAACAGGTGCCTCCACTCGAAGGTTGGTTTAAGGTAGCGTAGCTGCTCTGGGTACAGCCTCCAGGACACTGATACTCTCCTCTAACCCCTCTAGTGGCTTACGCTGGTCGACAGGTAAACAATCACAGTTAACATCAAAATACAATATGAAACCCACACTTGGCACACCTACCACCAGGACTGGATCAGCTGCACTAACCCTGGAAACCCCTTGTAAAACAAGACCTGCAATAGAACGATGCAGTGGCAATACAGTATCCCCTCCACAAAGGTACACACTAGCCAAGTTAAATGCAGAAAAAATAGAATTTGATTTATTCAGGGGACGTGAACAAGGGTAGGGCAGCAATCTGGCATTTGATTTCAAATCTGATTTAGTCAGGTTAAACATGCATGCACTAAGAGTGCCTCTAGCACAGTCACACACACTCTGGGTACCCAGTTGTTATTCAGGCTAGCCTGAAGCATTGCCCAGGGTGGGCTGGAGTTGCAGCTGTTGTTGGGGCCCTTAGGAAAGAAAACAACATTCACTTTAACCCACAATTTGTATTCCAGGGCTGGATGGCTCAGTTAGTAATGATCAACCACAACAATTAAATCAGATGACACACAATGATTTGAGCTTTGTTGCAGGGAGCTACCCTGATGGTTACTCAAGCTACCCAGACCAGGAGGCAGGATTGATGAGATGAAGCCATCAGGATGGTATGCTGTTTGTCAGGGAAGCAGGGCTCACATGATGCACCGTGGTCGTCTATCCTGTTCGATGGTGTTGAGCAGGGCTGGATCCCCAAGTGGGTCTTTCATCGGATGAATCTCTGAGGCATGAGTGGCATTCTAGGCCAAGATGGTGAGGCCCAGACCAAGTGAACAGCTCAAATTACAGTCCGTTTTGGATGCTGGATGCAGCTTCCAGCTAGCATAATACATTCAGGGATGCTGGGAACCAAATCACGACCCACACTACACATTCAGCACAATTATAGTAAAATAACCAGATACCACAGTTCAGATGACCATGTCTCTGCACAAACCTTACTGCAGTTCTCTTCAATTTGTGACAGGCCGATCTCCAGGAGCACATCTTGGTCCACACCAGATGAAATTCACTCTGTCAGAATTCAGGATTCCAGTCACAATTTCAACAATTTCAGATATAGTCCGATATTAGATTGCAGACTTCTTCACAGGAAGATGGTAGCAGGCAAGCGAGACACAGCCTTCCGCAGGAATCCCCACGCTACCACGCAGAAGCAGCTGCTTGAATCACTCAAGCTGTTCACTCTCTCAACTCCAACTTCTACTCTGACACACTGCTACAGGCAGCTCTGGGATTTCCAGTGATCCAAAAGTTTCAGATGGTTGATCCATCTGTCTTTCACAGAAAGGGCTCCCTCTCCAGGTCCATTTAGGTGCCAAACAGTAAAAACTACAATTCCTACAGAAATTCACTCCCACAAGACCTCCGGGGACAGTCTCCATTTGAAGGTCCCCCGAGGTACTGACAGATCCAAACTGGCAGTCCAGAACCAAAATGGTGGCTCTTACCAGAAAATCCATGCTGCAAAGGTAGGCAGGTTAGACAAACTACTATATTATTATTACTAAAGCAGATATTCAACAAACAATCACAGATCCGAGTAGGGCTTCCTCTGCACACTTAGTGATTGCAGAATGAAGCAACTGTATCGCAGCCAAGGTGGGACTCAAGCCTGAAACCACTCAGCCCCTACCCAGATTAATTACCCATGAGATATACACCTCTTAAAGAAGTAGGAATGGAGGCTAACAGGGCACTCTCATGCATGCAAGCTGCTAATTGCCACCTGTAAAACTCTGTGACCAAAGGCTGCATCAGCAGAGCTTTGAACAACCAATCTGTAGTGAAGGTGAATGTGCGGATGGCTCACGTAGCTGCCTTGTACATCTCTAGAACAGATGCCTCACATCTCTCCATGCAGGAGGTGGCCTTTGCTCTGGTGGAGTGAGCCTTGATGAGAGCCAGAGGCCTCTTCTTTTCTGTGATGTAAGCCTTGGCAATGCAGGCCATTACCCACCTAGCCAATGTGGCCTTGGAGGCTTTTCATCCCTGCTTGGCCACTCCAAAAAGAACAAACAACCTATCCAATTTCCAGAACTCTGCAGTCTGTCTAAGGTACAGCATGTACTTACAGCCTGTTGCAAACCTAACTTGTGCAACTTCTTCTCCTTTAGACGAGTAGGTTGTGGAGAGAAGGACAGGAGACAGATTTCCTGGTTCATATGGAAGCCATGGAGACCTTTGGAATGAAAGACTGGACTGATCTGAGCACCACCTTGTCCTTATGCATGACAAGGTAAGGTTCTTTGTGGGATGAAGCCTGGAGCTCGTCAATCCTCCTGGCTGAGCATATAGCAACTAAGAAACACACCTTGTAAGACAACACATCCAACAGTACTGACAAACGCTATTCAAAAGGCTACTTACAAAGAGTATTCAGAACCAGATTCAGGGCCCATGGGGGAACAGGGGATTGGAACAGAGGTCAACTCCTGCTAACAACCTGCAGAACATGGATGACCTCCCAGTTAGTCCCTAGGGACAAACCTAGGGAGACTCCAAGGGCAGACACTTGACCTCTCAGGTTGCTCAAGACCAAACCATTTTCCACTCCAGGGTGTGTCCGTGCTTTTGATTGTGCACTTGTTTATTTATTTATTGAATTTTGATGACCTGGTAGGCCCACTGTGCCCTGAAGGTCCCTTTCTCAGGGCAGTTTTGGGGGGCAAATGCCACATGCCAGGTTGAAGGACTTAATAAAATGGTCAAGTGCAGAGTCGATATAGGCTGCACAGTATACTTGACTCCAGTCATGATGAGCAAGGTAGTCCTTTAGGGGGCCCAGTCTGCCGGGCTTGAGCTTACGCAGGATTATGACAGGAGCCTGTTTCTTAAGTTTGAATGACCAGGTGCAGAGAACAGGGGAATGGTCACTTATAACATATGGGAGCACAGTAGTAGATAGTATCTTATGGGGGCGGTTAGTGAAGACTAAGTCCAGTAGGGTGGAGGTATTGTTCCTGTGGTTGATTTGTGTAGAGGTGGTGACAAGCTAGGTGAGATCAAGTGCCATGGTTACCTCTTTGAAAGGTGCAGCAGAGTTTGTGAGCCAATTAATGTTGAAATCATCGAGGGTTACTTTTTCAGTCTTGGGGGAGAATGTAGGAAGATGGTTGATGATGGATTGGAAGGCAGTGTTCTGGGCATGAGGGGAGATGTAGATTGATGTGATGATCAAGGGGACCATGGTGTGATGTGGGAAGACCTTCAGAGGCAAGGCTTGTGCACCAGCTTCAAGCTGAGAGGAAGAGAGCATAAGGCCTTGGAGGCTGTCACAGAGGTATATACAGTAGCACACCCATCATGATGTCATACCCAGGTACGGTGACAGCAGAGTCTGGGGTGGCCTTAGACAGCCATGTCTCAACTGGGGTCATGACAACAGGCTGGTCCTGTGTTATCCAGCATTGCAGAATGTCAATTTTTTTCAGTAGACTACAGACATTTATTGTAGCAATGCATAGCATGGGGGGAAGAGATTGTTGGGGGTGGGCTGGGGTGGGTCATGGGTTGAAGTGTATATTACTGGATAGCAGTAGGAGTAAGGAGAAAGGAGAAGCAAGGCTATGTGCCTTTGATGGCTGTGGTGTGCGGAGGTAGTGTGGGAGGGGTGGGAGTTTTGAGGCAGGAAAGAATAGGTAGGGCACATAGCAAGGGGAGGGAAAAAAAACATGAGTGGCAGGTGGGAGGTACCAGTAAGGATGGAGGTGAGGATGTGGGATTGGCATGGAAGAGATAAGGTGGTGGTGGTGGCTGTGTGCTGGAAGGGTGGAAAGAGCAGAGGATCAGAGTGGCTCAGAGTTGGAGGGCCAGTAACTTGGACAAAGAGGGAGATGAGCAGTGTAAGTAAGGGGTGAGGAAGGATAGATACGGATGGAGATAGCGGGCCATAGTATACAGAGGTGGTAGGTCAGTGAAGTAGAAATGAATGCAAGTCAAATCTTGAGTCTGCCAGTAGTACAGTTGTAGGAGCACAGACTCTGGTGTGTAGGGTACAAGATTCAAGACCAGGGGGAGAGATGAGAGAACAAGTTAAAAAGGGGTGGTAAGTAGGGGAAAGACAGAGAAGAGTGGAGTTTATGGGTGGTAGGGAGGCAGGTTACAGGAAGAAGAGTGCAGGAGCACAAGGCAATACTGACTCCTAGTGGTCACCAGTGGAAGTGGTAGAGCACCTGGGTGGAGGTAGCAACAGGCAAGGCTTTCAGTACTCCACTAGTGGTGGAGTGCTATAACTTGCTAATGGAAGGATAGGGACTTCATGAAATCATGTGACAGGAAGTGCAGTTGTGATAAACTTGGACACACCACTGGGTGGCTGGGGTGGGTGGGGCAGTCAAAGCATTGATGAGCTAACATCCTTCCAGATATATGCAAGGAGCTGGCAAGATTACCTTTAAGGGCTCCTCTTTCCTCCAGGTAGCCCTGTGTGCTCCTTGAAAGCTGATGTGTCTGGGGTGGAGGTTCAGAAAATGTGGAATCTTTCATCAGTTCATTGAATATTAACAATTTCAACATAAAACGTACTGCAAAATGGGATAGAAAAGAAACTGAATACTTGGATTTGAAATTTGTTGTGGGAGATAACCAGAGATCATGTGTGAACCCTGCAGGAAACTGGCTAGTTGGAATATCCTGCTCTGGGCGGATAGCTCCCACTCTGGGAAACAGCATCCCCTTTGGTCAAGTTCTTTGCATCAAGATAAATTGTACAATGCTGAAATATATCAAAAGGGATCAGGGATGCTGTCAACCAGATTCAACAAGAGGGTTACTCCACATATTCAGTTTAGAAGGCACAGAAAAAAAAATAGATATAATACAAAAATAACTGCTTCTCACCCTGAAGGAAAGAGTCAACATTGAGCCAAAGAAAGTACATTTTGTGACTAATTTTCATAAAAGATCAAAAGGGGTCAAAATCATTAAAAGCAATTGGTCCATTTTATCTGACAATGAGAAATTAAGACCTTTAGTAGGGAATATAACCAGAGTAACGTTTCACAGAGGGAAAAATCTAGCAGACTACTTGACAGTAATTGCCAATGCCAATACCAATACCAACAAGCAACTTTTTCTGGCCCTACTCAGGATCTTTACTTTACTGCTCCTAACATCAGGCAATGTGTATCCCAATCTGGGTCCCATCGCATGCAACCCTAGCTCCCCACTCCAGGGGCTCAGAATGGCTGCAATGAATATCTTCAGCCTGCCCAAAAAGATGGCACCCCTACAATGCTGAATGCTGCAACACCAGCTGGAAGTTTTAACCCTCACAGAAACCTGGCTGTCAAAAAGACCCCAGACTCCTTTGTCACACTCCCAAGCCTCATCATCTACAGAGCTGACAGAATCGGCAAGCGAGATGGGGTTGTGCATTTACATCCAAAACTCCCTGCTATGCCAAGCCTTACCAGCACCCTCTCTGGAACACTGTGCACAGACCCTGACTATAAAGCTCACCCAGACCCTTCTAGACCCCTATAACCATAACCATGGCATATCCCCCAAGAAATCAAAACAAAGCTATTCACTCTCTGGCCAGCTATATCTCCAGCTTCCTCTCCAAAACTGAACACATCATTCTAGGGGACTTTAATGTGAACTGGCTGTCCAGCTCAGCCTCCCCCATAAAAGACGCCTTAGCTGCGCTAGACCTGGCCCAGTTAGTTACTCAGTCAACCAGGTTAAATCAAGGTAATGGTTCCAGCACACTGCTCGACCTAGTACTCACCAATCGACCAAACCAAATCATGAACCTCACAGTACTCCCAGACTCTCTAAGTGGCCACTGCCCCACCCACTCCCCCATCTTCTTCACCTGGTCATGTCAGTGACAAAAACTCCTATCAAACAGTTTTACCCGGCACTGATTCAAACCTGGAGGAATCGCTAAGCTAAGGCAGCATCTATCTCAGTGTGACCGGTCCCCAATCTGTAATGCCTCTACTATAGATGAAGCCCTTGTCTACTACACTCGCACATTCAGCAAGGCGTGTGATAGCTTTTTCCCCTCTCTAAGGTTCAAGCCCAAAAGTGTAATGCCCCCTGGGTCACTCCAGCTCTGCTCCAGCAACTAAAGACTTGAGATGAGCTATGGCACAAAGCTGTAGCCTCAGGCAGACAAACAGACAGGCAGGCCTACTGGGCAGCATGTAACAGATGTACCTGGGCCATTAGGATGGCCATATCTGACTACTATAAAGCTACCCTTGCCTCCTCATGGGGTGATGCTAGGTTATTCTGGGACAACCTAAAGGAGCTGAATGGAAAAACCCAGTTACCACCCCCCCTCCCAAATAACTGTCAACAATGACACTACTTCAGACTCACTTACCATCGCCAACTGCTTAACTCCACTTTCTCGGACCTAAGTGCAATTCTCCCAAACAACTTTTGATCCCATCCCTGGGACCCTGAATCAAGCATTGCACATACCCTTCTACCTCAGGGCCATTTCAATGAATAAAGCGAGGCCATACCTGGCAAATGCCCTTGGGGATCCAGCTACTGCTCAGACTCATTTGACATGAAAATCCTTAACTTGGTACTAGACTCAGTGATTTCCTCCTAACTGATCTAATTAACCACTCCTTATGTCTAGGGCAGTTCCCAACTGCCTGGAAGATAGCCATCATCACCCCTATATTGAAGGTGAGGACCCCACCTCCAACAATTACCGGCCCATATCAATCCCCAAAAGCACTGGAAAAAATCATTGCCACTCAACTCACTGACTACCCTAATAGCACATGACATACTATGCATATAACAACATAGCTTTAGAGCCGGACACAGCACAATCACACCCTTACAGAGTTCTCTAACTTCTAAACAGTGCACTAGATAAAAAACACCAAGCAGGAGCTGTTTTCATAGACCTGTCAAAGGCTTTCGATACAGTCTCCAACCCCTGCTTATAAGTGCCCTCCGCCTTATTGGTCTGTCTACTGGACCCCTCACTTGGTTTACAAGTTACCTCTCGGGTAGGTCCCAATGTGTCAAGATTAACAGCACTCTCTCTTCTACCCTACTAGTCCACTCTGGGATCCCCAAGGGCTCCATCCTCAGTCCCTTAATGTTCAGCATCTACCTGAACACCCTTCCTAAATCCTGCCCAAGTAACCTTCTGCTTTATGCAGACAACATGGCACTTGTTGCCTCCACCCTGATCTACTGTCACAGTCCTCCACAACTTGCCTTCAACCAGATTGAAAACTGGTTCACTGACCGTGAGACTAGTGGTCAATTTAAAAAAGACCAAATCACTGCTCTTTGCCCACCGACAGAGCAAGGACAGTGCTACCCAGTAAACAATTTTCTCCAAAGCTCATCTCCCACTGGGACAGGTCCATACCTATAAATACCTGGGCATAACATTTGATCCCCTGCCTTTCATTCCACCTCCATATCAGTAACCTTTCCACAGCCATAAACATTCACATAGAATTGCTTTATTGGCATAGAGACTGCCTCCCACCAGAGGCTCTTAACCTCGCTGTTACCTCCTCTGTCCTCTCCTTCATAGATTATGGACTCTCCGATTACTCAGCCACTGACCACACAGCTCTCAATAAAATCTACCTAGCTATCAACAAGGCTTGTAGACTACTCACTGGGGGTAGATAGATGCACCCACAGCTGCACCCTGTATGCCTTATCAAATATCCTCACACTTGAAGAAAGAATATACTATCAAACATGTCTTCTCTCCAAAAAGATTCACCTAGGACTTACCCACTCTGAGTTTTGGCTTCCCTCTGCTCCTCCTATGGATGCATCCGCAGAGGAGACTAAGGAGGCTGAGGACAACTGTCACAAGGAAGGCCCACAGGAAGGAGGCAGAGGACACCACAGGGAAAGGAAGCAGCTCCTGGTGGGGGACTCAATTATTAGGGGGATAGAACTGGGGGGAGCAGGGAAAACTGAAGTAAGGTGCCTGCCTGGTGCCATGGCTTGGAGGGACAGGAAGCGCATCCTCAGGATCACGAGAACAGCTGCACGGGAGTCTGAGCTGGTCGTCATTGTCCACCTAGGGACAAATGACTTGGCTCATTATGAGAGTAGAGCAGTGCAGGAGGACTTTGTAGAGTTGGGGAGGGGCCTAAGACAAGTAGCACACACAGTATCCTTCTCAGAGGTGCTGCCTGTCAATGGCATGGGTGAGGCGAGGGTACTTTGCACCGTGCAGTTTAATGAATGGTTGAAAAATGGCGTGGAGCACAGGGGTTTGGCTTCATTGGGGACTGGGGTTCCACCTGGAGGACACTAGCCTATACTGGCAGGATGGTCTGCATCTGTCCAGGAAGGAACAAGTCTTTTGAGCAATCGGTTTAAATGCTTCATTGGCAAGTTTTAAACTAGTCAAGGGAGTAGGCACTGATAAGCAGCAGGAAAATCCCAGCCTCTCCCTACAAAACAGGGTACTAAATGAGAAAAAGACTGAGGTAGAAAGGTCAGTGGGGGATGCTGCAACAGAAGGTAAAGCCATCAAAAAATGGAGAGCAATGAGTACCAATGCCCGTAGTCTGAGTAACAAGCTTTCTGAATTAGTGGCCTTGATGGAGGAGGAACATCTGGATATCATGGCAGTCACAGAAACATGGTACACACAAACCATGACTGGGACATAAACATACCAGGATACACTATCTACAGGAGGGACAGGGAGGGTAAAAGCGGAGGAGGAGTAGCTCTTTACATAAGGGAAGGAATCAAAGCAATAGAACAAAGGTTAAACAGGGAGGAGAAGAAGCACTCTAGGTAAATTTGGAGACAGGCAATGGCACCACAATCCTCACAGGGGTTGTATACAGACACCCTTCTCAGGGGGAGGAAATGGACAAGGAAATGATATAAAGTATACTTAGAATGGCAGAAAAAGGGGAGCTATTGCTGATGGGTGCTCTGAATATGCCAGATGTTAAATGGAGTGCAGTTGCAGCAGCCACTTCGAAGAGTAGGGTTATTCTAGATGCCCTACAGGGGCATGCCTTAGACAACTAGTATTGGAGCCCTCAGGAAGGGCAATCTTAGACCTGGTACTCTCAAATGGAGATGGAGAGAGGATCACCAGATGTGAAAGTGGGTAGCCATCTGGGAACTAGCAACCATCGAACAGTATGGTTCACAATAAACACAACAATAGAGTCAAGTCATACAAAGGCAAAAGTACTGGACTTTAGGAGGGCTGACTTTGCCAAAATGGGTGAGTGCTAAGGAATGCACTAGCAAATGGGCAGGAAGGAGGTGGAAGAACAATGGGGAATAATAAAACTGCCATCACAGAGGTAACAAGCCTTTGTGTGAAGCAAATAAAACAAAACGATGTAAGAAACTAATATGGTTCTCAAAGGAAATGGCAGTGAAGGTTCAAGAGAAAAAGAAAGCATTCAGGAAGTACAAGGAATCACAGAAGGAGCAGGACAGAGAACTGTATCAGTTAAAGCAAAAGGAAGCTGAGAAGGCAGTCAGAACAGCAAAAGCTCAAACCGAGGAAAGATAGCCAACTCATTTAAGAAGGCGGATAAAACCTTTTATAGGTACATCAGGGCGCAAGGAAGACCAAGGAGGGATAGTGAGGCTAATAAAGGAGGGAGGGTGGGCAGAGGGTGACTGTGAAAAGGCAGAGATACTAAACAAATATTTTTGCTCAGTATTTACAAATGAAGAGGGAAGGTACCTAAAACAAATAGTAGAAACACTCTGATACACAGAAGGTGATACCAGTCCATTTATAGAAGAAAGGGTTCTAAAAGAACTCTTAAAACTGAAGGTGGACAAAGCAATGGGGCCTGATGGGATTCATCCCAGAATTCTAAAAGAACTAAGGTAAAACTAGTGACACCACTGACTACCCTCTTTAACAAATCATGGGAGGATGGGGTGGTACCTGAGGACTGGAGGAGGGCAGATGTGATTCCCCTTCACAAAAGTGGGAGCAAGGCAGAAGCAGGAAACTACAGACCTGTTAGTTTAAACTCAGTGATAGGGAAAATGATGGAATCACTTCTGAAGGAAAGAACTGCGAGTATCTAGAGGCCAGAGGGGCACAGGACCCAAGGCAGCATGGATTCACAGCGGGAAGGTCATGCCAGATGAATCTAATAGATTTCTTTGACTGGGTGACCAAAGTAGTAGATCAGGGAGGGGCTGTGGACATGGCCTACCTAGACTTTAGCAAGGCATTTGACACAGTCCCACACAAAGATTAATATACAAGTTAGCCAGCCTGGGAGTGGGTCCCAAGATGACAGCCTGGGTAAAGATTTGGCTGGAGAATAGGACACAGAGTAATAGTAAATGGAGTCCACTCTGAAGAAAGGGGCTATTGAGGGTATACATGAGGGTTCAGTATTAGGACGGTCCTCTTTAATGTCTTTATAAGCGACTTTGCAGAGGGACTGGAAGGAAAAGTATGTCTCTTTGCAGATGACACAAAGATCTGCAACAGAGTTGATGCAGAAGGTGGGGTGGAAAGGATGAGAAGGACTTGGCAAGGTTAGAGGAATGGTCAAATGTATGGCAGCTTAGATTCAATGCTAAGAAGTGCAAGGTAAAGCACCTGGGAAACAAAACCCAGGGAAGAGAACACAATGGGGTGAGATACTAACAACAACAAAAATGGAAAGGGACCTGGGGTAGTCATATCAGATGACCTAAAGCTGGGCAAGCAATGTGAGAGGGCAGCAAGGAGGGCTGGGGGATACTGGGATGCATAGGGAGGCATCACCAGTAGAAAACAGGAAGTTATTATCCCTCTGTACAGACAGCTGGTCAGACCCATCTGGAGTACTGCGTGCAGTTCTGGAGACCCAATCTCCATAAAGACATAGACAGAATGGAAGCTGTCCAGAGGAGAGCAACTAAAATGGTTCAGGGTCTGCACCAGAAGACATAAGGAAGAGAGACTAAAGGAGCTTAATATGTATAGCCTCAAGGAAAGGAGGGAGAGGGGGACATGATAGAAACTTTCAAATACCTCAAGGAATCAACAAAGTCCAAGAGGGTAGCATCCTTAAAAATAGAGGTGTACAAGAACAAAGGGGCACAATTTGAAGATGGGGGTGGCTCAGAGGTAATTTAAGGAAGTATTTTTCACAGAGAGGGTTGTGGATGCATGGAACAGCCTTCCGGAGGAGGTTGTGGAGTCAAAAACAGTGGTGGAATTCAAGCATGCATGGGACAGTCATAAGGCAATTCTAGGGGTTGGGGGTAGGAAGAAGTAGGCTGCTGGTTAACTAGGATCTGCAGCTTATCCATTAGGTAGGGAAATGGGCAGACTGGGTGGGCCAAGTGGTCCTTATCTTCCATCAAATTCTATGTTTCTATGTTTCTCACATGCCTCTGCTAACACCTGCTCAGCAAATAAGTTGGTGTGGTCTATTTCCAGAGTCAGAACCTCCCTAGCCCAAAGTTCCTTCTCCTACTGGGTGCCACTATGGTACAATGATCTCCCCCCAGCCATTTCCTCTGAATCCAGACTAGGTTACTTCAAAAAAGCCCTAAAAAACCACCTAACCTCCACTTGTAGCTGCCAGTGCAATGGCTAGCTTGACCCGTGGTTAGCCCCAACATTTCACAACCACCAGACCTTGGGACTGCCCAGTCCTGCCCTGTAGTGGTGCATTAGTGGTTATCCCAGTTAATGTAATAAATGTTTTATTTTGTTTTATTTAGTTTTGTTGACCGGGTAAGTGCACTAGACAAATCCTGCCTATTTTCAGGCACGACCAGGGAGGGGATACAGATGAATGCCAACTGACCTTGAACCAGATTAAGATGTTGGTGGTATTTTTAATGAATGAGGAAAATTTGGCCAGGACACCGGGGAAATTCCCCCACTCGTCAGTAGGGGGACCCTTTTGGCTGTTGAAGGATGTCAGAGTCAGTTGTTGTGCAGCTGACTGAGGAGATGGACGTGTAGCAGGTTGAGGAGCTTATCTCCTCCTCGGCTACGGCTCTGTTTGAGATGGATGCTCCTGCTGAAACTACTGTGTCTGTGCAAATTCTGGAGGCTGCCTGCCTGACAGCTTTGTCTGTTTCAGATTGCCCTGTTGAGTCTGTGTTGCCCACTGTGGAGTCTCCTGACGTTGAGCTGCAAAAGCTGTTGCAGTTGGAAGAACAACAGTATTTACTGAAAAAAAAGGAACTTTTGGAGCGGTTTCATTCAAAATGTTCAGTGACTAAGGCAGTGACTCCTGGATTTGTTGTTGACGCTAAGTAGTCTGTTTCCATGGTCACGGACCAAACAGAGGTTCGGACTAAGCCGAGCGTAGTCTTTCACCGCTCGGGACAGGATCAAGCTGCCGCTACTGTTTTTTCTTTCAACAGTGCTCCAGACAAACCTCGCACTGAGCGAGTTACTCGTAAAGGGTGCCCCAGCAAGCTTAGTTGGGCTGATGCTCCTGTTTTGGAAGGGGTTTCCTGGACTGTGGAAGATTCATTGAAGGCTGCAGTCTGGGTGGCTCCCCCGATACTGGGACTTGGATTTCAGGCTTTACGCCCATTAAAATAATTTTGCCTCCCTTTTCCATAATGCTGCTTCTTCGGCTAAACGCCATAATGCTATTCGTCTCATATATAAAGGGGGTCTAGATAACTCTCCTGATAGGATTTATGTGGGTCATACATTATTGAAAAACAGTTTAAATTTTAATGTTTCTGAATTGTTTGCCCTAATTCATGTGTCAGGTGAGAATGTATTTGATGTCAGCTTTAAGCTGGGGAGTGGCCTTGATAAGTTCTGGGCACGTTATCACCAGGTGAAGACCACCCCTTTGTGGGCCCCTTTTGAGGTTCTTCTTCTTACCAGGCCTGCTCACAAAACCATTACAGTTCTCTTCTGAGATGAAGGTGTCAGTGTTACTGATTTGCTGTTTTGGCTTAAACAATGCTGTACTGTAACTGGTCATCCAGAAGCCATATTTGACTCTGAGGGATTCTGGACTGGTGGATGGAGAATTGGGATGATTTTAGACTCAGAGGGTGGGGTCTCCACCATCTCCTAATATTTTTTCTAGGTAGGGATAGAGGTGTTCTGTTTTATCCTGGTCAGCCCAGGACTTGTTATAAATGTTGGCTCCCAGATCACATTAGTAGTGCTTGTGACCAGATTAAATGTTCCCTTTGTCACAAGACTGGTCATCTTAGTAGTCAATGTTCCAACTCGGATCATTGTAACCTTTGTGGGAAAGAAGGACATGTTTATGTGGCCTGTCCTGAGGCTGCTCATAGGAAATCCTTTTCTGCTGATGGGGAGGAGCAACGTCTCTTGGTTACTTTAGCCCAGAGGGAATTTAATAAAGCATCTACAACACAGTTAGCAGAGGATGTTCCTCCTTCCAAGTTGCCTGTTCCTACTGCCCCAGACCTTCCACTCCCTAATGTGTCTGTGGCTTGTCCTGCTCCAGTTTTGCAGGAGACTTCTCCTCCTCCATTTGTAGAACCACTAGAGAACTCCCCTGTTTTGCAAACTGCCTCAGTACCCACTAGTATTACTGCGGTCCTACCTGGCTCCATGCCCCTCCCCATGAAGTTGAGGGTCCTCCTGAGAGGAGAATGTTGACCAGGAAAAGGTCTACCGGGGCCCTGCCTACCTCTAAAATGACTAAAACTTCACTGCATGATTCCTCCAATAGATTTTCAGTTTTTTTGGATGCTGATCACTCCGACACTGATTCGGTGTGTTCCTCAGCAGACTCTATCCTACCCAAAGATGCCTCTGATTTGTTGATACCTGATGGAGGCGAACCCCCCTCACAACCCTCACATCGGAAAGGGAAGCTCAGAAAGAAAAGCATTGATTTAGTCTCCCCTGCTTTTTTTACAAATGTCTTTTTCCCCTCCATTCTTAATTTTGACGTCTAACGTCAATAGCATTAAGAATGCTGTTAAACGGAGTGTGGTGTTTTCATTTTTACAGACTTACCCTCCTGGAGTCTTTCTTTTACAAGATACTAGGCTTCACACTACTCTAGAACTTACTCTTTCCACTAAAGCATGGCTACCGGGGATTTCCTTTTGGTCGATTGGCCCAGAACGTTGCATGGGGGTTGATATTCTTTTTTACCATATTTGGCCTATTATTGTTTGGGTGTTGGACCTCATCCCTGGTAGGGTATTGTTACTTGACTTCATTTTGGACAAAGTCCTTTTTCGACTAATTAACACTTATGCACCTCAAACTAAAGCAGAGCGTACACTTCTTTTTCAACAAATCAGTCCCTTTCTTCACATTGCTCATTATGTCATTTGGGGTGGTGATTTTAATTGCAGATTGAGTAAATGGGATCGGGGTTCTGCCACTACGACAGAAAAAATTTTTGGTGATATGACTGCATTGAATAAGGCTGTGCGAGATGCTCATCTTAAAAATGCTGTTTTTTCACATACAGGTGTGTGACAGCAAACTTTTTTTAAAGGGGCATTATCTACCCGTATTGATTTTCTGTTCCTGTCTATTTCTCTGTTACTCCAGACTGTCTCGGTGGAACCAACTGCTTATTCTGACCATAGGCTTTTGACGGTTTCCTTGATCAAAGCAGTTGCTTCTATGGGACCCCGATACTGGAGATTAAATTCCAGACTTTTGCAGCAAGCTGATTTTTTACAGCTTATCTTCACTTTTTTGGCCTGTAGGAAATCCTTGTATCCCTTATATGTCGATCCAGTGGTTTGGTGGTTGGAAACCAACTCAGACCTGCGATCCTTACTTATTTCCCATAGCAGATACTTTAGGAAGGGAACTTATATTTTGCATTTACAGGACAGAAAACAGCTACACTTGTATTCCCTCTCACAACTTACCCGACATGATTTTTCTGCTCAGATTGATCATTTTCAGAAGAAGATGAAGCAATTTTATTTGAATTTGTCTGTAGATCTTCAGTCACGACAGCACCATGGTACACAGGGACCATTTGCTACCACTTGTCCCTTACTTAGCTATCAGGAGAAGGTACAGGCTAAAACTATTTCTGCTCTTTATGACCATCAGGGAGTGGTCCACACTGAGCAGGGTAGTGTTCTGCGCATTGCATCTGCCTATGCTGCTTCTGTATTTACTGCCCAACCAGTTTAGCCTCTAGATTTTGTTTCTTTTTTTGATAAAATTCAGGTTCCCCAGGCACTTCAAGATCAGGTTTTAGGCTTGACAGCTCATTTTCAGGCCCAGGAAGTTGCTACTGCCATCCATTTTTTTGAAATTCTCTTTTTTTTATTAATTTTCAACTGTACATACAACAGTTTAAACAGTAACATCTGAACGTAGTACATACATTCCATAGATTCCAAAGTTGAATATACTATGTTACTGGACAAAGAAAGAAAATAAAGTGAAGATACCAAAAGGAATCAGAAAGACAATGACTAGATAACTCAAATCAACTGTCCCCCAAATGAGGCGTCACCACTGAGGAGAGAGATATAGTGAACTAACTCTAGTAGCTAGGTGTCCCAAGTTCTCAATCTAAAAAGCGTCAAGAACCTATTAACTTCCAAATCCCAGGGTGAGAGGTTGTAAGATTATTACCAGAGGGACAGCCAGGAGAACTGGAGAAATTCAGGTCTTGAAGACTGTGATCCTCGCTGATTCACTATATGTCGAGGAATCCCGATCAGTGAAGATACAGGGCAAAAGTTTGCCCCATTTCTTCTGAAAGGCCATTGGGGAAGATCTGAAATTAGCAATTAGTTTCTCAACTTTGAAACACTGGGACATTTCGTCCACCCAGTCCAGATAGGAAATCTCAAGACTGTCTGTCCAGTGTCGGAGGACCAGTCTCTTAACCGCCATAGCAATGAGTGCTATATAGTACTTCCTTTCTTTGATCCTGATACCTGTGTAGTCTCCTATGATACAGGTCTCTAGTGTGAGATGATTTTCTAAACCTAACATGGGATCTAAGTTATCTGCAATTGTCTTCCAAAGAGGAGCCACTTTAGAACATTGCCAGAAGATATGGGGAAGGTCTCTCTGCTCTTCTCCGCATCTGAAACATTTTAAAGGAGCAGAGGGCCAAATTTTGATTTTTGCATTGGTGTGAAATACATGTGTTGATTATGAAATACTGGATCATCCTATTCCTATCTACAGTATTGTAGATATACAGATCTTTCAGATTTGTCCCCATGGAAGCGGGGAACCTGAGGAGGATAATGCCCAGGCTTTGGAACCATTTAGAGGGAGTAGGGTGGGCAAGTTTCAGGAGGTAGGTGTATGCTGTAGACACCCCATGGGGTTTAATCGTTTCAAGCACTTAACTTCCTCTAGTAGTGGTTTAATAGTTGAGGAGGTACTGTTAATCCAAACTCTTTGTCTACCAGGTGCTTTAATTGATATATTTTAAACAGGGCATTAGTGGGAATGTTCAAGACAAGCAGTAGGTCCGTTATTGGGCCCTGCTTGCCTTGCACATAAAAATCTTCCACTGAGAGCTCTTGAATTGGAGGTAACCATTTAGGAACTAACATTTGTCCCGATCCTGATATTAGGTTACCCATCAGTGGTTGTGGGGTCCTTAATGTAACGGATTCTGTGGAGGAGAAAAGTTGGTTAAGCACCTTAACTGTGACACCCACTGGGGAGTCTTGGATCTCTCAGGGGAGAGATGCGAAACCACAGTAAAAAAGGCTGGAGGGATTCATATTATGGTGAGTGATAAGATCAAGATCCAGATCTAGCCATGCAGGGAGGTAAGCATCTTTCAAGTCCCCTAGCCATTTCCCTGCTTTGATAAGGTGACTAGACCAGTAGAAGAATTCAAAATTCGGCAATCTGAGACCCCCCATTTCCCTGGGGAGGCACAGTTTGTCGAAGGCCCGCCTCGGAGATTTATGGTTCCAAATAAAATCAGTTAAGGTCGAATGAACTTTTTTGAAAAATGACCTGGGTAGCCAGATGTCTAGGAGATTCAGGGGATAAAAGAACCGGGGAAGGATGTTCATTTTGATGATGCTGATTCGGGCCCTCACTGGTAGTGGCAGTTTCCCCCATCTTTGCAAGTCAGACTTAATTATTTCCAATAAGTCCTCTAGGTTAAGCTTCCTAATTAGGGAAGGGTCTCGTGCTAGGTAAACACCGAGATATTTCAAGTGAGATGGGGTCCACTTCATGCACAGATGGGATACGGAAGCCCGGGTAAGGTGTACATTAAGTGGGAAGATCTCAGTCTTTGCTAGATTAAGTTTATAGTTGGATAACTCTCCGAATTGCATAATTAACTTCATTACCACTTGTAGGGAATCAGCCGGGTTAGCTAATTGTAGCAGAATATCATCCGCATAGACTGAGATCTTGGAGGTTTGGCTGAGGACAGGGCATCCTTGGATCCCTGGGGCTGCTTTGAGACTGATCAGTAACGGTTCTAAATAGAGGTTAAATAGGAGCGGGATAGGGCAGCCTTGTCGGGTTCCAGAGTGGGAGCTGTATGGGGGTGAGAGGATCCCATTGCAATAAACCTTTGCGTGGGGTCCTATATAGGCTCTGATCCACCCTTGAACTCCTTGGAAAGCCGAACCTAGGCGTGGTATACCATGATTCCCAATTAACTCAGTCGAGCGCTTTCTCCAGCGTCCAGGGCCTGATGCCATAGGAACCAGAAGTTTGAGCTGCCCTAAACACGTGAGAGAGGCGACCTAATATGATCCATCACTGACCTCCCTTGCACAAATCCTACTTGCTCAGTACTCAATAATGGGGTCCACACTTGTTTGATACGGAGGCTAGAATCTTGGACAGGATTTTAATATCACAGTTAAGGCGAGATTGGTCTGTAATTGGCTGGGTTCTGGGAGGGTTCAGCCGTCTTAGGGATCAATATAATAATGGCCTCCAGTAAGGGATGGATCCAGGGTATCTGCTGACAGCAAGTAGTTGTATAGATCCAGAAGCAAGGGTCAACTCCTGGTGGAAGGCCTTGTAGGAAAGTGGCTGGGAACCCATCCGGGCCAGGGGCTTTATCTGGCCAGTGAGACTTTGAATAGCCTGTTCCACCTCCTCCTGGGAAAGAGGTGAGAGAAAAGGCCATGACCTCAAGAGGCGAGGGAGTGTCAGTGACTGAAAATAATCCTCTAGTCCTGAGTGGAGGAAGGAGGTGCTTTCCGGACAGTATAGATTTTGGTAATAATCTTTAAAGATTGTTGCTATGTCTCTGGGCTCCGTTTTGATGGATCCTTCTTGGTCTTCTAGAGCGGGAATCAGCCTAGAATTCTCACTTCTTTCAGTTTTAGTGCTAGGAGCCTACTCGGTTTTTCTCCCTGATCCAGATATCTAGCCTTAGTTTTCAATAAAGCAAACTCCGTCTTCTCTCGGATCAAACCTTCATATTCATTTTTAAGTTTGTGGAGGTGTTCTAAGCTATTCAAGCAGCCAGTGACCAACATATTCTCTGCTGCTTTAATTTGGTTTGAGAAAGGGATAAGATTCTGCAACCTGATTTTCTTTCTCCTAGAGGAAATCTTGATAAGTTCCCCTCTCAAGAAGCATTTTAAAGAGCACCAGAGAATATCCATCCTGGTCACTGAGCCTCGATTAGTTTCCAGATAGTTTTTAATAAGGAATCTAATCTGAGTGAGAGAGTGTTCTTCTTTTAATAGCTGGGTATTGAGTTTCCAGACCATGTCATGGGAAGTTGTGGACTGGGGAGAGAATTTAAACCAGACTAGCGCATGGTCCGAAATTACTATGGGTTCGATACCTGCCGTGAAGACTTTAGTCATGAGAGAGGTGGATATTAGAAAGTAGTCTAGTCGCGACCAGGAATTATGGAGGGGAGAGAAAAAGGTATAGCTTTTGTTGAGAGGGTGGAGAGTTCTCTAGGGGTCCACCAGACCCAGCATGTTACCCATATCCTTCATCGCCAATTGCGGTGGAAGCAGTGGCCTCAGTGGTCTAAAAGTTTTATCCAGCTCCTGAGTTGGAGCTACGTTCCAATACCCCCCTAGGATCAAGGGGTGGGTAGAAGGAGCTAAGTTTGTCAACTAGCTGCATAATAAGGTCACATTCCCCCAACTGGGCCATAAACCGAGCCTAAGACAATAGGGGGAATTATAGAGGGATCAGACACCAATATATATCACCTTCTGAGTCCCTATTAACTGTCGCCGGATTGAAGGTATGCTTCTCATATCATAACAGCTGCCCCTCTGGCTTCCGACGAGTCTCCAGCCACAAAACTTGGGAGAAGCCTCTGACTCGTAACATATTACTTTCAGCTGCTGTAATGTGGGTTTCCTGTAGACATAATATGTCAGCACCATATCGAGCAATTAATCAAAATACGGGCCCTTTTCTTGGCATCTCTAATCCCTCTCACATTCCAGCTAATCATTTTAATAGTGCTACCAGCCATATTTTAGGACAAAGTGCAGTGCAATACAACACCCATTAATCCTAGCAATCTCCTCTCACATCTTACAGTGGTGACACCCTCAAGCCCCAATACACCCCAACATTTCTCTCTAATTAAAAGTAAAGCTCGAATTAATAGCATTGATAAGCTGCTCACCTCTAAAATTAAACTTCAGGTCAGAACAGTCTGCAAAATTAAGTGGCAGCTCCCCAAACCATTATTATTATTTCTGTGATCAGTGTCCCCCATAACCTTATCCCATGAATGTGTAAGCGACAGTCCAAATATAAACACTCCAAACATCAACAGCAACATGAACAACATCCCCATCCCTCCCCGCCCCATTACAAAGCGTACATTATTTACACAATCCACAGATCTATTGTCACAGCGTCAGACACAGTTCTGGTTGCTCCATACCGCTCCCTCCCCAGGGTACTCCTTTTAACCCTTATAATAAAGGAACACCCACAACCACGAAACCAGAGACAGTAGCCCACCACATCAGTAGACCGAACAGTAAAACAAACAATTCCCTAACAGTGAGGCATCTAATGGGTGCCAATAGCCCCCTATTTGGTTGCAGGCATAGCACAGCTACAACCTGCCTACTTTACGCCCCCCTTCCGTTGTAAAGGCCCTGCCTCTGTGGGCTAAATAAATAGAATACTGCTCTATGGGAGGAAGAAAAAGGTAGTAAACAGC
Organism: Neoceratodus forsteri; assembly: GCA_016271365.2. Lineage (NCBI taxonomy): Eukaryota > Metazoa > Chordata > Ceratodontiformes > Ceratodontidae > Neoceratodus > Neoceratodus forsteri. Next base: position 1,662,390,379 of record CM028130.1, read on the forward strand.
CTTACCTGGGAGCAGTTCCAGTGTCCTAGTCCTCTCGGTCCAATCTCATAGGGACCTGGAAATGAAAGGGAAATGCAGTGGGACCGAAATGCCCGACGGACCAAAGCGGTCCGACCACAAATAGGTCCTCGAGCTGCACCTCTCCATTTGGTTCCTTCTGGTACACGAGAGGCTAGGACCGCAGGGGAAGCAAAAGGCGGCCGACTAGGCCCACGCGGCTCACAACCACCAACTCCAGCACCACGTGGGTCCCGGAGAAGTCTCCCACTAAAAGCAGAGAGGCGATCAATTCCAGGACTACCTGCGCTCAGCAGAGCCTAGTGACCTACACAGTGAGTACCAAAGTGGGCCAATCTAGCCCAGAACTTGCAAAAGAACAGAAAGTTAACTGTAAAGTCCAGATTACAGCTGGTAGTCCATTTCTTCTGTGTTCCTAGTTCAGATTTGGTACAGTCATTTAAATTGGAAGTCCCCTGAACAGATCAGGCAACAACTTGGATAGGTCAGCTAGGGCTTAGTCTGGAATTATCCTTACAGGAATACCAGGAGTTTTCAACTTGTACAGACAGCTTTGCAGGGTAAATCATTGGAAGGGCTTTCCAGCAGCTATCAATTTGCTTACTATTAGGTGGAAGGCAGCACGTTTCAGACGAATCTCTGGGCAAATCCTGGGTAATCCTCAGCTTGGCTCCATTCCATAGGACTGCTTCCAGCTGCTTAACTTTGTCTAGGACATGTTGTCTGTCCAGGTAGCCTACAGAACTTGATAATCAGAGGTCTGTGGGGCTGCGGGAGGGTCTGGGTCGAAGAGATCTGTGAAGCACGTTCCACATCAGTATTGTTGGTGGACAGGAGGAGGGACCCACTACCTTATTTAAAATTGCTGGACAAACTTGACAGTGTCTCCCCTTCTTCAGTTCTGGAAGACCCAAAATCAGGACGTTGTTTCTTCTCTGCCCCTCAGGTCTTCAGATTTTAGTTGTAATTTTTGTATTTGCAGGCGAAGTCTGACTATCTCAGGGTCTATTTTCTGCTGCCATCTTTCCACTGACCCTATTCTGATTCTGAGTCTCCCATCCTTCTTGAAGAGGTCTGTAATCTTGCCTCATAGATTTAATTTCATTGGAGATCTCTTGCAGGGTATCCTTAAAGGTGATAACTCCTCAAAAAGTGCTCCTCCGTCAAGGTAGTGCCTCCTGCAACATTAAGACCTCCAGTAGGTGAAGTTTTGCTGGTTAGGAAGGATTACAACCAGAGTTTTTAGCTTTCTTTGAGGCTTTCTCTGGCATTGTAGGTGGGGTGTGCCTGACTACTGAGGCCTTCATTTCTGCATCTAACATCGCGATGTTCCAGCAGGCAATATACACCTCCGATTTATTCCAATGTCGATTCCTGGAGCAGCAATGATGTTTAGACAGCATTTGGTGGTGGATTGGTGGTTTTGGCTTGTCAAAAGATAAAGTTTAAGAGGGGAGAAATGGGAGCTCCAAAGCAGGCAGCCACTCAGCACCACTGCATCACGTGACCTTGCTACTGCCATCCAGTCTTTATCTAAAGGTAAAGCCCTGAGTCTGGATGGCCTCACCTCTGACCTTACCATCTTTTACATAGGTGAACTTTTGGAAGAACTCACTTCAGTTTATAATTCTATTTTACAAACTCAAAATGCTTACCTTTTGACATGTCTACAAGATACTCTTATTTTATCTTTAAGAACAAATGTGATAAATGGATCTCTCCTAATTGGAGGCCAATTAACCTCCTGAATAATGATTTTAAAATTCTTTCCAAGCTTTTTGAACACTAGGTTGCTAACAGTGGCAAAGTTCTTGATTTCTCTGGCACAATCTTGTACTGTGCCTGGGAATTCAATAACAGATCAACTACTTTTATTACAGGATCTGGACATTTTACATGATTCTGTTTTTTCTTCCAACCTTATTTGTTATTTCAGTTAAACATGTATTCTTTTTACCTTGATACCTAATTTAAAGTTACCAGTTGCTTCTGACTTTTATTTGCTATTTCCAGCTGCTTTTAAATGCCTAGGTTAATCGTGCAGATACCTTATATACCTAGTATTAATGTAACTTAACATACTAGCTTTAGTTTGCCTGAGTTTCTACTCCCTTGCATTTCTACTAATTCCTCAAAATGCATTCCACCAGCCTCTCTCTCTTCTCAGCAAATCCCTCCCTCTCGTGCCTTCTTTAATTTCTGCCTCTCTCTCTCTCTCTCTCCTCAGTCTAGAAAAGGAATTGGGGTCTATGGCTTCATGGGCTCCCCTCAAAGCAGGAGGTCACTCTGGGACACCTCACCTTAAGAGCCCCCAACAGAAACAGAACCACAAGCCCTTCTCCAGTCTAGCAAAGGAATCAGGGTCTTCAGCTTCGGCGCCCCCCCAAGGTGGGAGGCTACTCCGGGGCACCTCACATTAAGAGCCACCAACAGAAATGGAACTGAAAGCCCTTCTCCAGTCTAGCAAAGGATTCAGGCTCTATGACTTCGGTGTCTCCCCCCGCAAGGTGGGAGGTCACTCTGGGGCACCTCACCTTAAGAGCCAACAAGAAAAAAGAACCGAAAGCCCATCTCCAGTCTAGCTAGGGAATTGGGGTCTACAGCATTGGCGGCTTCCCCGATAATGCGGTAGGTCACTCTAGGCGCCACACCTTGAGAGCCCCCAAGAGAAACAGAACCACAAGCCTCTCTTGAGTCTAGCAAAGATATCGGGGTTTATGTCTTTGGCAGCTCCCCCCAATGCAAGAGGTCACTCTGGGGCACCTCACCTTAAGAGCACCCAACAGAAACAGAACCTCAAGCCATTCTCCATGTACTAAAGACTGACTGGGCGATCCACGGCTAATTCTTCTGCGGCTGTGATTTTGCACAGGAGAACTTTTTGGCGCCTTTTTAAAATAATTCAAACCAGCACTCTCTGGAACTCAATTCTGGACTTCTTCTGAAAGTCTCCTTAAGACTTTAAGTCGGCATACATGTGGAGATTGTTTTTTCTTCCAACCTTATTTGCTATTTCCAGTTAAAGTTGTGTATTTTTTTTTCTTTGATACCTAAAGTACAGTTACGTAAGAACTTACCGTAACAGTAGATCTTCGAGAACAGCTCTTGCAGCAGGTTACACCATTAGGACTGAAGCCGGCAGGTGCCAGGACCCCGGAGATCTTTTCTAGCTAGCTATCTTCAGCGGGGACCGCCCCCGACGTCGGCCTGCCTCCGACGTCAGGCGTGGTATAAGAGGGGGCGGTCCCGCCAGAATCCCCAGTTCTCCCGCCGGAGATTCCCTGCCAGAGGTATCAATAGCCGAGGAGACCGAGGATCCACCGTCAGAAGGCTAAAACGGAGTACGAAAGAACTCTCAGTAGGAAAGTAGGAAATTCCTTTCCGAAGAAAAACTGACTCATCACCTCCAACCATGGATGAAAATGAATTCTGTTGTCTGAACTGTCAGACTGGCTGGTTGAAATACCTACCCATTTCTCCTTTACCTCTATTCTAGAGGAGGAACACAAGTGAAGAACTCCTCCAAGGGGAAACGGTGGGAAGTACCTGCTGCAAGAGCTGTTCGCGAAGATCTACTGTTATGGTAAGTTCTACGAACTGTACTATCTTACTTTGAGACACAGCTCTTGCAGCAGGTTACACCATTAGGACTGATTCCCAAGCAGTAAGGCTTGATCCCTTCACACCGGGAGGAGGAAAGAAAAAGGATTATGCCAAGGAGCAGCCACCCAGCCTCAATTCAGGACAGGAGGCCCTGTAGCACGGCCTGGCCGAACCAGCTCTTCGCCTGGAGGCGATATCGAGACTGTAATGCCTGATAAAAGTATGCACAGAATTCCAAGTAGCTGCAGCACAGATAGAAGAGGTTGACACATTTTGAGAGCTGCAAAGAGGTGGCTACGCCCCTAGAAGAATGTCCCGGACCGGACCCGGAGGGGCTTTGCTTGGACTGATAGCAGGAGAGATACATTGCTCGAGCCAGCGGGATAAGGATTGCTAAGACACTGGCCGGCCTCTCATTCTCTGTGCAAAGGACACAAAAAGTTGCTCCGAAGTCCTGAAAGACTTAGTTCTATTGAGGTAATACCTCAGGCTGCGGTGAACATCAAGCGTATGAAGCAAAGCCTCTCCCCTGTTGGAATAGTTCGGGAAGTAGACTGGAAGGTCAATATCCAGATTTAAGGTCAGAGCTGAAACCACCTTAGGCAAAAACTTAGGATTCATTCTCAGAGACACTCTGTCTCAGTGAAAAAACAAATAAGGCTCCTTACACATCAGGGCATGAAGCTCAGAAATCCTTCTGGCTGAAGTAACTGCAACTAAAAACAACATCTTCCAAGACAGAAAACATAGCTCACATTCCGCAGCTGGTTCAAAGGGAGGGAGCGTAAGCTGCTCAAAACAAAAAGGAGATCCCATGGAGGAATCGGGTCTTTAATAGGAGGCCTAAGGTGCAGCACCCCTCTCAGGAACTCCCGAGAAGCGTCCAGTTGAGCAATGGTGCATTGGCCCACCGGCTGGTGATAAGCCGACATAACACAGAGGTGAACTTTAATAGAGGAGTAGGCTAGCCCCGAGTGAAAAAGGGAAAGGAGGTAGTCCAAGACTGCCCCCACAGGACAACCTAACGGGAAAGATCACGAGCCCATGACCAAGGCAAAATCTCGCCATTTCTTTGGCGTAAGTACTACAATGTGGCTTTTTCGGCAGAGAGTACCTCTGCCACCTCCTGCGAGACCCCGTGTCGCATAATGGCTACGTCTCTAGGAGCCAGGCGTGCAGGTTCAGAGACCGCAGATCCGGATGTAATAAAGACCCTTGCTCCTGAGACAGAAGGTGAGAACTGCGTGGCAATGGGAGCGGAGGTTCCCGCGACAGCTGCGCCAGCAAAGGGAACCAGATTTGTCTGGGCCAAAATGGGGCCACCAGAATCACCCGCGCATGCTCCCTGCGCAATTTGAGCAGAACTCTCTGGATCAACGGGAAAGGAGGAAAGGCGTAGAGGAACCTGTTCTCCCAGGAGATGGACAACGCGTCTCGCCAGAAAACTCCAGGCCCTGGATCTAGCGAGCAGAAATTGGGCAGTTTTGCGTTGGATGGGGATGCAAATAGGTCTAACTCTGGGGTTCCCCATCGAAGGAACAGGTCCTCTGCTACCTCCTGAAGAAGTTCCCACTCGTGGACTCTGGCCTGGGAGCGACTCAGGCTGTCCGTAATCATGTTGTCCACACCGGGAATGTGTACCGCGACTAGACTTGCGCCGTGTCCGATTACCCAATCCCACACTCTCATGGCCTCCCTGCAGAGGGGATAAGAGTGTGTGCCTCCCTGCTTGTTGAGGTAATACATCACTGCCGTGTTGTCCGTTTGAAGCAGGATGGTACACGGTGGGATCATGGACTGGAAAGCCCGGAGAGCATAGAGAACCGCCCTCATCTCCAAAACACTGATGTGCAGATGAGCTTCCAGCGGACTCCAAATGCCCTGAGACTTCACCCCATCCAGGTGAGCTCCCCACCCGAGACCTGAAGCGTCCGTGGTGAGTGTAATCTCTGGGGACGGCGCTGCAAACGGGACGCCCTTGGAGAGCGACCCGGGGGCTAACCACCATTGCCAGTCCTGAATCACCCTTTTTGTGATTCTGACCGGATGCTGCAGATGGTCTTGCCTCTGGTCCCACTGCGCCTTGAGCATCCACTGCATTACGCGCATGTGGAGCCGCACGAGAGGGACCACAGGAATGGCCGCAGCCATGTGACCGAGCAGGCGAAGGACCCTCCTGGCCGAAGCGGTCTGATTCGACGATAGATCCTTTATAAGTGACCTGATGTGCTCCGCTCTGTCTCCTGGGAGGAAAGCCCTCCCTGGACCGTGTCCAGCACTGCGCCTATGAATTGCAGGTTCTGCGACGGTACCAAGACCAACTTCTCTTGGTTTATTAAGATCCCAAGCGATCTGATCAAGATCTGAATGTCTCGGATCGCTTGCAGAAGCGCCTCTCTGGAGGCGGCCATGAGGAGCCAATCGTCGAGGTACGGGAACACATAGTGGCCCTGCCTCCTTAGGGCCGCTGCCATGACTGCCATGCACTTCGTGAAAACCCTCGGAGTGGATGACAGCCCGAAAGGGAGAGCTCGGAATTGAAAATGGTGGCCTGAGAGCTCGAAGCACAGGAACCTCTGATGCGCCTGAGCTATGGGGATGTGCAGGTAGGCGTCCTGCATATCTAGAGATGCTAAATAGGCGTCTTGTTTTAGCATGGGAATGAGACCCGGGAGGGTCACCATGCGAAATCTTTTGTATACGACCGATTGATTGAGGTCGCTTAAGTCCAGAATAGGACAGAGGTCCCCTGTCTTTTTGGGAACCAGGAAGAAGTGAGAATAATACCCCTTTCCTCTCTGGTCCCCTGGGACAGACTGAATCGCTCCCTTGTCCAAGAGAGCAATCACCTCTTGCCAAATCAAGTCGTGGTGCTGACCCGAATATCGGGAGAGCAGAGGAGGCCTTGAGGGTGGACGTTCTTCGAATTCTAAAAAGTGGCCTTTGCTGACCAATTGAAGAACCCACCTGTCAGTGGTTATTACTTGCCAACCCGATAGGAATCGGGCAATGCGACCCCCGACCGAAATGTCCCGTTGATCCTGAGGGGCGGGGGCCGGAAAGGAGTAATGCTGTGGAGGCTGAGGGGCCCACCGGCTGGGTAGCCCTGGAAGGACGTTGACCTCTGCCAGCGGGCTGCTTCCCCTGGGATCTTGGAAGCCAGAGCCCCTATGTTGTGTGGCGGAACGGGGCTGTTGCCTCTGAGTCTGCCCACGAAAGCGGCCTTGGCTCCTACGAAAGGAGCCAGGCCTCGGCCGGTACATCGCCTGGACTGTCCGGACCGCCTTTCCAGCCTCTTGCAGTTTGGTAATTATACGTTCTGACGGATTACCAAACAACACCTCACCTTCAAAGGTAGCGTCCAAAATGTTTTTCTGGACGTCTGGGGTGAAACCAGAGACACGAAGCCATGAGTGTCTCCGAAGGCACACACCTGAAGCAGCCGCCCTGGCTGACAAGTCCGCAGAATCATACGCGGCTCTTAGTACTTGGGTTCCCACGTCTGAACCCGTCCGGAAGAGCTGAAGCATCTCCTCCTTCTGCTCACCATCCGGCAGCTTCTCAGCCGCCTCTAGCCCCTGTTCCCACAGAGCGTTCTGGAACTGAACCATGTGGGTGAGATAGTTCAGGGACCTGATAGCGCAAGTCGCGGAAGCGTAAGTGCGCCTCCCCAGAGCGTCCAGCTGTTTGGATTCTGGGTCCGGTGGCAGAGCACTCAAATGCTGCGGTCTCTGGGACCGATCATGAGAGGCAGTAATGACCAGGGAGTCAGCCAGAGGTTGTTGAGATAGGTACTGGTCCTCCCCAGGGGCCCTGTACAGTCTATCCGCCTTCTTCGGCACCACCGGGAGTGAATGAGGACATTTCCACGCAGCCTTGGTGACGTCCACAAAAGTGTCCACCAAGGGTGGCACCACAACAGGCTTAGGGTCCTTCTGCCCGAAGATACTTTGCCAGGCGTAGTCTTTCAGGGTCAAGTTCCTCTGCTTCCCAACCCATGTTCTCCTGGATATGTCTAAGGATATCCATGAAGGATGGATCGTCCGGAGGAGACCTTGGAGTCTCACGTGGGTCCGGCGAGGGAAGCGAGACCGGAGATGGAGATCTGGAAGAAAATAAGAAGATCCCGAGATCCCGATGACGGCGACCGACGCCGCCTCCTGGATCTCTTGGGACTGGGCGCACCCGGAGGACTGACGATCTGGACGGAGGTCTCTTCTAGAATGCCTGCCCCTGGGAGGAGTCACAGGCTCCCTGGGGACGGAATGGCCAGCCGACCTCACACGTAAAGGTGGGGCCAGGTCAGAAACCACAGGAGGAGGAGGAGGTGGAGGAGGTGGAGGAGGAAGGACTGGGGGTACCACATCCTTCCTGATAGTAGCCCACCAGTAAGAAAACAGGTCCTTCACCTCGGCCAAGGACAGTCCCGACGTCGGCTCCGAGGATGAGGGCCGGACATCGGTCGGCGGCGGCACCACGGGGACCTTGGAAGGTGGCGAGGGCGGGAGACTCCTCGTGGCCGGGAACGCCCGCCTGGACATCGGGCAAGGCTGAATACTCCTCGATGGGGACTCCTATCCGACCGGCGCGGAGGCGCAGGGAGCCCCCGCCCAGCGCCGCGGACGTCAGGTCCACCCACTGGACGTCCGGCGCGGCGAAGTGGCAGACGATGGCGACCGACCGACGCCGGCTCGAGGAACGCTGGCGTATGACCAACGGCGGTCTGGCTGACACCGGATCCACCGCTTCCACAGCGGTGAGCTCTAAGGTCTTCCGGGGGGGAAGAGAGGAAGACCGGGCATCGGGGCCCGAGGGGCGGGAGCCCGACTTGTGGTGGTGGTGGTTTCCCCGACTTCGCCAAGGCCTTCTGGGCTGAAGACGCGGCCTGGCGGTAGAGGCCTGAGCAGGGTGTGCAGCGGGAGCTGCAGCCGGGAGTGATGAAGTCCTGGCGGGCGAGCGGTCCGAGTGAGACCCGGAGCTCTAGGACTCGGAGGCCCGAAACGGCGACCGGGCAGGATCCCTGGACCTCTTCTTCTTTTCCGCATGCCGGTGCGTCGAATCTTCCTTGGAGGCGATTGTTCAAAGTTTTTCCTCTAGAAGAAAAGCTTGAAGGGCCTTCTGCCGGCGGATTCTGGTGCGGCTATTGAACCCCTGGCAGAGGGAGCAGGCCTTGGTATCGTGGTCCGGGCCTAGACACCTGACGCACGCAGAGTGTGGGTCCTTAAAAGGTATCTGCTTGCCGCAAGCACACTTGGAAGAATGCCCGGACGGAGAGGACATCAGACACGTAGCTTGATTGAAGAGAAGAAATCTTCCACAGAAGAATCGAAAAACTCGAAAATTTCGAAGAACCACGCTGACCAGAAAAGAACTTTACTGGAGGTCGAAGCATGCACTGTCGATGGTGGAAAGAACTGGGGATTCTGAGCGGAGCTTCTCTTATACCACGCCTGACGCCGGAGGGGGCCACGTCATGGGCGGGTCTCCACTGAAGATAGCTAGCCAGAAAAGATCTCCGGGTCCTGGCGCCTGCCGGCTTCAGTCCTAATGGTGTAACCTGCTGCAAGAGCTGTATCTCGAAGTAAGATCTTAAAATTACTAGTTGCTTCAGAGTTTTATTTGCTATTTCTAGCTGCTTTTAAATGCCAAGGTTAATCGTGCAGATACCTTAAATGCCTAGTATTAATGTAGCTTAAAAGACTAGCTTAAGTTTGCCTGCGTTTCTACTCCCTCGCGTTTCTGCTAATTCCTGAAATTGTATTCCAACCAACCTACCTCTTCTCAGCAGACACCTCCCTCTCTGGTGCCTTATTTAATCTCTGCCTCTCTCTCTCCTCAGACTAGAAAAGGAATTGAGGTCTACCACTTTGGCGGCTCCCCCTCCCAAAGCATGACGTCACACTGGGGCACCTTACCTTAAGAACAGACAAAAGAAATGGAACCACAAGCCCTTCTCCAGTGTAGCAAAGTAATCGAGGTCTATGGCTTCAGTGGCTCTCCACCCAAGGTGGGAGATCACTCTGGGGCATGTCACCTTAGGAGTCCCCAACAGAAATGGAACTGCAAGCCCTTTTCCAGTCTAACAAAGGAATCGGGGTCTACGGTTTCAGCAACTCCTCCTTCCCAATGCCGGAGGTTACTCTAGGGCAGCTCACCTTAAGAGTCCTACACAGAAATGGAACCGCAAGCCCTTCTCCAGTCTAGCAAAGAAATCAGAGTCTACAGCTTTGACGACCCCTCCCAATGCGGGAGGATACTCTGGGGCACCTCACCTTAAGAGCCCCCTTCAGAAACGGAACCGCAAGCCCTTCTCCAGTCTAGCAAAGGAATCAGGGTCAATGGCTTCTGTGTCTCCCCCTGCATGGTGGGAGGTCAGTCTTGGGCACCTCAACTTAAGAGCACCCAACAGAAATGGAACCACAAGCCCTTCACCTTCCTAACAATGGAATCGGGGGTCTACAGCTTTGGCGGCCACCCCACAATGCGGAAGGTCACTCTGTGGCTACTTAGCTTAATAGACCCCAGCAGAAACAGAACCACAAGCCCTTCTCCAGTCTAGCAAAGAAATCGGGGTCTACGGCTTCAGTGGCCCCCCGAATGCAGGAGATAACTCTGGGGTACCTCACCTTAAGTGCACCCAACAGAAATGGAACCTCAAGCCCTTCTCCAGGTACTAAAGACTGACTGGGTGATCCACGGCTAATTCTCCTGCTGCTGTGATTTTGCACAGGAGAACTTTTTGGCACCTTTTTTAAAATAATTTAAGGCAGCACTCTTCTGGCATGCAATTCTGGACTGCTCTTCTGAAAGTCTCCTTAAGACTTTAAGTCGGCACACATGTGGAGATTGTTTTTTCTTCCAATCTTATCTGCTAATTCCAGTTAAAGTTTTGTATTTGTTTTCCGTGATACCTAATTTAAAATTATAAGTTGCTTCGGAGTTTTATTTGCTATTTACAGCTGCTTTTAAATGCCTAGGTTAATCGTGCAGATACCTCAAATGCCTAGTATTAATGTAGCTTAAAAGACTAGCTTAAGTTTGCCTGCGTTTCTACTCCCTCGCATTTCTGCTAATTCCTGAAATTGAATTCCAACCAACCTTGGGCACCTCACCTTAAGAAGTGACAACAGAAACGGAACCGCAAGCCCTTCTGCAGAGTAGCAAAGCAATAAAGGTCTACAGCTTCAGTGGCTCCCCACCCAAGGTGGGAGGTCGCTCTGGGGCACTTCACGTTAGGAGTCCCCAACAGAAATGGAACCGCAAGCCCTTTTCCAGACTAACAAAGGAATCGGGGTCTACGGCTTCTGCAACTCCCCCTTCCCAATGCAGGAGGTTACTCTAGGGCAGCTCACCTTAAGAGCCCCACACAGAAATGGAACCGCAAGCCCTTCTCCAGTCTAGCAAAGGAATCGGGGTCTACAGCTTTGGCGATCCCCCTCAATGCGGGACGTTACTCAGGGGCAGCTCACCTTAAGAACCCCAATCAGAAATGGAACACCAAGCCATTCTCCAGTCTAGCAATGGAATCGGGGTCTACAGCTTTGGTGTCTCCTCCTGCATGGTGGGAGGTCAGTCTGGGGCACCTCACCTTAAGAGCCCCCAACAGAAATGGAACCACAAGCCCTTCTCCACTCTAACAAAGGAATCGAGGGTCTACAACTTCGGCGGCTGCCCCACAACAGAAAGGTCACTCTGGGCACCTCACCTTAAGAAACCCCAATAGAAATGGAATCGCAAGCCCTTCTCCAGTCTAGCAAAGGAATCAGGGACTATGGCTTCAGCCCCCAATGCAGGAGGTCACTCTGGGTACCTCACTTTAAGAGCCCCCAAAAGAAACAGAACAGCAAGCTCTTCTCTGGGTCCTAAAGACTGACTGGACGATCCACGGATATTTCTCCTGCAGCTGTGATTTTGCACAGGAGAACTTTTTGCTGCCTTTTTTAAGACAATTTGAACCAGTACTCCTCTGGCACTCAATCCTGGACTGCTCTACTGAATGTCTCCTTAAGACTTTGTGTCGACACACAGGAGGAGATTGTTTTTTCTTCCAACCTTATTTGCTATTTCCAGTTAAATATGTGTATTTTTTTACCTTGATACCTAATTTAAAGTTACTAGTTGCTTCAGACTTTTATTTGCTATTTCCAGCTGCTTTTAAATGCCTAGGTTAATTGTGCAGATACCTTAAATGCCTAGTATTAATGTAACATAACAGACTAGCTTCAGTTTGCCTGAGTTTCTACTCCCTTACATTTCTGCTAATTCCTCAAAATGTATTCCCACCAGCCTCCCTCTTCTCAGCAAATCCCCTCCCCCTCTCTCGTGCCTTATTTAATTTCTGCCTCTCTCTCTCTCTCTTTCCTCAGTCTAGAAAAGGAATTGGGGTCTATACCTTCGTCGACTCACCCTAAAGCAGGAGGTCACTCTGGGACACCTCACCTTAACAGCCCCCAACAGAAACCGGACCACAAGCCCTTCTCCAGTCTAGCAAAGGAATCAGGGTCTACGGCTTCCGCACCCCCCCAAGGCAGAAGGCCACTCTGGGGCACCTCACATTAAGAGCCTACAAGAAAAAAAAAATGAAAGCTCATCTCCAGCCTAGCAAAGGAATTGGGGTCTATGGCTTTGGTGGCTCCGCCAATAGTGTGGGAGTTCACTCTAGGCACCACACCTTGAGAGAACCCCAGAGAAACAGAACCGCAAACCTCTCTTGAGTCTAGCAAAAAAATCGAGGTCTATGGCTTCAGCAGCTCCCCCCAATGCAGGAGGTCACTCTGGGGCACCTCACCTTAAGAGCACCCAACAGAAACAGAACCTCAAGCCATTCTCCAGGCACTAAAGACTGACTGGGCGATCCACGGCTAATTCTCCTCTGGCTGTGACTTTGCACAGAAGAACTTTTAGGCGCCTTTTTAAAATAATTCAAACCAGCAGTCCTCTGGCGCAATTCTCGACTGCTCTTCTGAAAGTCTCTTAAGACTTTAAGTCGGCTCAAATGTGGGATTGTTTTTTCTTCCAACCTTATTTGCTATTTTCTGTTAAAGTTGAATATTTTTTTTTTCCTTGATACCTAACTTAAAATTACTAGTTGCTCTGGAGTTTTATTTGCGATTTCCCGCTGCTTTTAAATGCCAAGGTTAATCGTGCAGATACCTTAAATGCCTAGTATTAATGTAGCTTAAAAGACTTGCTTAAGTTTGTCTGCGTTTCTACTCCCTCGCGTTTCTGCTAATTCCTGAAATTGTATTCCAACCAACCTCCCTCTTCTCAGCAGACACCCTCCCCTTCTCTGGTGCCTTATTTAATCTCTGCCTCTCTCTCCTCAGTCTAGAAAAGGAATTGGGTCTACCGCTTAGCGGCTCCCCTCTCAAAGCACAAGGTCACTCTGAGGCACCTCACCTAAGAACTGACAACAGAAATGGAACCATAAGCTCTTCTCCATTGTAGCAAAGGAATTGAGGTCTATGGTTTCAGTGGCTCCCACCCAAGGTGGGAGATCACTAAGGGGCACGTCACCTTAGGATTCCGCAACTGAAATGGAACCGCAAGCCCTTTTCCAGTCTAACAATGGAATCAGGGTTTACCACTTCAGCGACTCCCCCTCCTCAATGCAGGAGGTTACTCTAGGGCAGCTCGCCTTAAGAGCCCTACACAGAAATGGAACCGCAAGCCCTTCACCAGTCTAGCAAAGGAATCGGGGTCTACAGCTTTGGTGACCCCTCCCAATGCGGTAGGATACTCTTGGGCACCTCACCTTAAAAGCCCCCTACAGAAATGGAACCGAAAGCCCTTCTCCAGTCTAGCAAAGGAATCAGGGTCTATGGCTTCTGTGTCTCCCCCTGCAAGGTGGGAGGTCAGTCTGGGGCACCTCACATTAAGATCCCCCAACAGAAATGGAATCACAAGCCCTTCACCTCTCTAACAATGGAATCGGGGTCTACAGCTTTGGCGGCTGCCCCACAATGGGGAAGGTCACTCTGGGGCTACTCACCTTAATAGACCCCAACAGAAACAGAACCACAAGCCCTTCTCCAGTCTAGTAAAGAAATCGGAGTCTACGGCTTTAGTGGCTCCCCCCAATGCAGGAGGTCACTCTGGGGCACCTCACCTTAAGAGTACCCAACAGAAATGGAACCTCAAGCCCTTCTCCAGGTGCTAAAGACTGACTGGGTGATCCACGGCTAATTCTCCTGTGGCTGTGATTTTGCACAGGATGAACTTTTTGGCACCTTTTTTAAAATAATTCAAAGCAGCACTCCTCTGGCATGCAATCCTGGACTGCTCTTCTGAAAGTCTCCTTAAGACTTTAAGTCTGCACACAAGTGGAGATTGTTTTTTCTTCCAATCTTATTTGCTATTTCCAGTTAAAGTTGTGTATTTTTGTTCCGTGATAACTAATTTAAAATTATAAGTTGCTTCGGAGTTTTATTTGCTATTTCAAGCTGTTTTTAAATGCCTAGGTTAATCGTGCAGATACCTTAAATGCCTAGTATTAATGTAGCTTGAAAGACTAGTTTAAGTTTGCCTGCGTTTCTACTCCCTCTCCTTTCTGCTAATTCCTGAAATTGTATTCCAACCAACATCCCTCTTCTCAGCAGATGCACTCCCCCTCTCTGGTGCCTTATTTAATCACTGCCTCTCTCTCTCCTCAGTCTAGAAAAGGAATTGGGGTCCATGGCTTTGGTGGCTCCCCTTCCCAAAGCTCGAGGTCACTCTGGGGCACCTCACCTTAAGAACTGACAACAGAAACGGAACCGCAAGCCCTTCTGCAGTGTAGCAAAGCAATAAAGATCTACAGCTTCAGTGGCTCCCCACCCAAGGTGGGAGGTCGCTCTGGGGCACCTCACCTTAAGAGTCCCCAACAGAAATGGAACCACAAGCCCTTCTCCAGTCTAGCAAAGGAATCGGGGTCTACAGCTTTGGCGATCCCCCTCAATGCAGAATGTTACTCTGGTGCAGCTCACCTTAACAGCCCCCTTCAGAAACGGAACCCCAAGCTCTTCTCCAGTCTAGCAATGGAATCGGGGTCTACGGCTTCGGTGTCTCCCTCTGCATGGTGGGAGGTCAGTCTGGGGCACCTCACCTTAAGAGCCCCCAACAGAAATGGAACCACAAGCCCTTCTCCACTCTAACAAAGGAATCAGGGGCCTATGGCTTAGGCGGCTGCCCAACAACGGGGAAGGTCACTCTGGGGCACCTCACCTTAAGAATCCCGAATAGAAATGGAACCGCAAGCCCTTCTCCAGTCTAGCAAAGGAATCAGGTTCTACGGCTTCAGTCCCCTAATGCAGGAGGTCACTCTGGGGTACCTCACCTTAAGAGCCACTAACAGAAACAGAACAGCAATCTTTTCTCTGGGTCCTAAAGACTGACTTGACGATCCACGGCTATTTCTCCTGCAGCTGTGATTTTGCACAGGAGAACTGTTTGGTGCCTTTATTAAGACAATTTGAACCAGCACTCCTCTGGCACTCAATCCTGGACTGCTCTACTGAATGTCTCCTTAAGACTTTGTGTCGACACACAGGAGGAGATTGTTTTTTCTTCCAACCTTATTTGCTATTTCCAGTTAAACTTGTGTATTATATTTACCTTGATACCCAATTTAAAGTTACCAGTTGCTTCTGACTTTTATTTGCTATTTCCAGCTGCTTTTAAATGCCTAGGTTAATCGTGCAGATACCTTAAATGCCTAATATTAATGTAACTTGAAAGACTAGCTTTAGTTTGCCTGAGTTTCTACTCCTTGCATTTTTGCTAATTCCTCAAAATGTATTCCCACCAGCCTAACTCTTCTCAGCATATCCCCTCCCCCTCTCTCGTGCCTAATTTAATTTCTGACTCTCTCTCTCTCCTCAATCTAGAAAAGGAATTGGGGTCTATGGAGTTGTCGACTCACCCTAAAGCGGGAGGTCACTCTGGGACACCTCACCTTAAGAGCCCCCAATAGAAACAGGACCACAAGCCCTTCTCCAGTCTAGCAAAGGAATCAGGGTCTACGGCTTCGGCACCCCCCCCACCAAGGCGGAAGGCCACTCTGTGCACCTCACATTAAGAGCCTACAAGAAAAAAAAAATGAAAGCCCATCTCCAGTCTAGCAAGGGAATTGGGGTCTACAGCTTTGGTGGCTCCCTCAATAATGCGAGAGTTCACTCTAGGCACCACACCTTGAGAGCCCCCAAGAGAAACAGAACTGCAAACCTCTCTTGAGGCTAGCAAAGAAATCGAGGTCTATGGCTTCAGCAGCTCCCCCCAATGCAGGAGGTCACTCTGGGGCACCTCACCTTAAGAGCACCCAACAGAAACAGAACCTCAAGCCATTCTCCAGGTACTAAAGACTGACTGGGCGATCCACGGCTAATTCTCCTGCGGCTGTGACTTTGCACAGAAGAACTTTTTGGTGCCTTTTTTAAAATAATTCAAACCAGCACTCCTCTGGCACGCAATTCTCGACTGCTCTTCTGAAAGTCTCCTTAAGACTTTAAGTCGGCACACATGTGGAGATGGTTTTTTCTTCCAACCTTATTTGCTATTTTCTGTTAAAGTTGAATATTTTTTTTTTCCTTGATACCTAACTTAAAATTACTAGTTGCTCTGGAGTTTTATTTGCGATTTCCCGCTGCTTTTAAATGCCAAGGTTAATCGTGCAGATACCTTAAATGCCTAGTATTAATGTGGCTTAAAAGACTTGCTTAAGTTTGTCCTGCTTTCTACTCCCTCGCTTCTGCTAATTCCTGAAATTGTATTCCAACCAACCTCCCTCTTCTCAGCAGACACCCTCCCCTTCTCTGGTGCCTTATTTAATCTCTGCCTCTCTCTCTCCTCAGTCTAGAAAAGGAATTGGGGTCTACCGCTTTAGCGGCTCCCCCTCTCAAAGCACAAGGTCACTCTGAGGCACCTCACCTTAAGAACTGACAACAGAAATGGAACCACAAGCTCTTCTCCATTGTAGCAAAGGAATTGAGGTCTATGGTTTCAGTGGCTCCCCACCCAAGGTGGGAGATCACTAAGGGGCACGTCACCTTAGGATTCCGCAACTGAAATGGAACCGCAAGCCCTTTTCCAGTCTAACAATGGAATCAGGGTTTACCACTTCAGCGACTCCCCCTCCCCAATGCAGGAGGTTACTCTAGGGCAGCTCGCCTTAAGAGCCCTACACAGAAATGGAACCGCAAGCCCTTCACCAGTCTAGCAAAGGAATCGGGGTCTACAGCTTTGGTGACCCCTCCCAATTCGGTAGGATACTCTTGGGCACCTCACCTTAAAAGCCCCCTACAGAAACAGAACCGCAAGCCCTTCTCCAGTCTAGCAAAGGAATCGGGGTCTATGGCTTCTGTGTCTCCCCCTGAAGGTGGGAGGTCAGTCTGGGGCACCTCACATTAGATCCCCAACAGAAATGGAATCACAAACCCTTCACCTCTCTAACAATGGAATCGGTGTCTACAGCTTTGGCGGCTGCCCCACAATGGGGAAGGTCACTCTGAGGCTACTCACCTTAATAGACCCCAACAGAAACAGAACCACAAGCCCTTCTCCAGTCTAGTAAAGAAATCAGAGTCTACGGCTTTAGTGGCTCCCCCCAATGCAGGAGGTCACTCTGGGGCACCTCACCTTAAGAGCATCCAACAGAAATGGAACCTCAAGCCCTTCTCCAGGTGCTAAAGACTGACTGGGTGATCCACGTAATTCTCCTGTGGCTGTGATTTTGCACAGGACTAACTTTTGGCACCTTTTAAATTAATTCAAAGCAGCACTCCTCTGGCATGCAATCCTGGACTGCTTTTCTGAAAGTCTCCTTAAGACTTTAAGTCTGCACACAAGTGGAGATTGTTTTTTCTTCCAATCTTATTTGCTATTTCCAGTTAAAGTTGTGTATTTTTGTTCCGTGATAACTAATTTAAAATTATAAGTTGCTTCGGAGTTTTATTTGCTATTTCCAGCTGTTTTTAAATGCCTAGGTTAATCGTGCAGATACCTTAAATGCCTAGTATTAATGTAGCTTGAAAGACTAGTTTAAGTTTGCCTGCATTTCAACTCCTTCTCCTTTCTGCTAATTCCTGAAATTGTATTCCAACCAACATCCCTCTTCTCAGCAGACGCTCTCCCCCTCTCTGGTGCCTTATTTAATCTCTGCCTCTCTCTCTCCTCAGTCTAGAAAAGGAATTGGGGTCCATGGCTTGGCAGCTCCCTTCCCAAAACTCGAGGTCGCTCTGGGGCACCTCACCTTAAGAACTGACAACAGAAATGGAACCGCAAGCCTTCTGCAGTGTAGCAATGCAATAAAGGTCTTACAGCTTCAGTGGCTCCTCACCCAAGGTGGAGGTCTACTCTGGGCAGCTCACCTTAAGAGCCCCACACAGAAATGGAACCGCAAGCCCTTCTCCAGTCTAGCAAAGGAATCGGGTCTACAGCTTTATCGATCCCCTCAATGCAGGGGTTACTCTGGGGCACCTCACCTTAAGAGGCCCCTTCAGAAACAGAACCCAAGCCCTTCTCTAGTCAAGCAATGGAATCGTGGTTCACGGCTTGTGTCTCCCCCTGCATGGTGGGAGGTCAGTCTGGGGCACCTACCTTAGAGCCCCAACAGAAATGGAACCACAAGCCTTCTTCACTCTAACAAAGGAATCAGGGGTCTACGTCCGCGGCTGCCCACAACAGGGAAAGGTCACTCTGGGCACCTCACCTTAAGAAACCTTAATAGAAATGGAACCCAAAGCCTTCTCCAGTCTAGCAAAGGAATCAGGGTCTACAGCTTCAGCCCCCCCCAATGCAGGAGGTCACTTTGGGTACCTCACCTTAAGAGCCCCCAACAGAAACAGAACAGCAAGCTCTTCTCTGGGTCCTAAAGACTGACTGAACGACCTACGGCTATTTCTCCTGCAGCTGTGATTTTGCACAGGAGAACTTTTTGGTGCCTTTTTTAAGACAATTTGAACCAGCACTCCTCTGGCACTCAATCCTGGACTGCTCTTCTGAATGTCTCCTTAAGACTTTGTGTCGACACACAGGAGAAGATTGTTTTTTCTTCCAACCTTATTTGCTATTTCCAGTTAAACTTGTGTATTTTTTTTACCTTGATACCTAATTTAAAGTTACCAGTTGCTTCCGACATTTATTTGTTATTTCCAGCTGCTTTTAAATGCCTAGGTTAATCGTGCAGATACCTTAAATGCCTAGTATTAATGTAACTTAAAACATTAGCTTTAGTTTGAATGAGTTTCTACTCCCATGCATTTCTGCTAATTCCTCAAAATGTATTCCCACCAGCCTACCTCTTCTCAGCAAATCCCCTCCCCCTCTCTCGTGCCTTATTTAATTTCCTCTCTCTCTCTCTCTCTCCTCAGTCTAGAAAAGGAATGGGGTCTGGTGGACTGTCGACCTAACCCTAAGCAGGAGGTGTCACTCTGGGACACCTCACCTTAAGAGCCTCCAACAGAAACAGGACCACAACCCTTCTCCAGTCTAGCAAAGGAATCAAGGTCTCACAGCTTGCACCCCCAAAGTGGAAGGCCACTCTGGGGCACCTCACATTAAGAGCCTACAAGAAAAAACAAAACAAAAGCACTTCTCCAGACTAGCAAGGGAATTGGGTGTACGGCTTTGATGGCTCCGCCAATAAAGCGGGAGTTCACTCTAGGCACCACACCTTGAGAGCCCCAAGACAAACAGAACCACAAACCTCTCTTGAGGCTAGCAAAGAAATCGAGGTCTATGGCTCGCAGCTCCCCAATGCAGGAGGTCACCCTGGGGCACCTCACCTTAAGAGCACCAACAGAAACAGAACCTCAAGCCATTCTCCAGGTACTAAGAATGACTGGGCGATCCACGGCTAATTCTCCTACGGCTGTGATTTTGCACAGAAGAACTTTTGGTGCCTTTTTAAAATAATTCAAACCAGCACTCCTCTGGCACGCAATTCTGGACAGCACTTCTGAAAGTCTCCTTAAGACTTTAAGTCGGCACACATGTGGAGACTGTTTTTTCTTCCAACTTTATTTGCTATTTCCTGTTAAAGTTGAATATTTTTTTTCCTTGATACCTAACTTAAAATAACTAGTTGCTCCGGTGTTTTATTTGCTATTTCCAGCTGCTTTTAAATGCCAAGGTTAATCGTGCAGATACCTTAAATGCCTAGTATTAATGTAGCTTAAAAGACTTGCTTAAGTTTGTCCTGCGTTTCTACTCCCTCGCGTTTCTGCTAATTCCTGAAATTGTATTCCAACCAACCTCCCTCTTCTCAGCAGACACCCTCCCCTTCTCTGGTGCCTTATTTAATCTCTGCCTCTCTCTCTCCTCAGTCTAGAAAAGGAATTGGGGTCTACCGCTTTAGCGGCTCCCCCTCTCAAAGCACGAGGTCACTCTGGGGCACCTCACCTTAAGAACTGACAACAGAAATGGAACCACAAGCTCTTCTCCAGTGTAGCAAAGGAACTGAGGACTACGGTTTCAGTGGCTCCCCACCCAAGGTGGGAGATCACTATGGGGGACGTCACCTTAGGAATCCCCAACTGAAATGGAACCGCAAGCCCTTTTCCAGTCTAACAATGGAATCGAGGTCTACATCTTCAGCGACTCCCCTCCCCAATGCAGGAGGTTACTCTAGGGCAGCTCACCTTAAGAGCCCTACACAGAAATGGTACCATAAGCCCTTCACCAGTCTAGCAAAGGAATCGGGGTCTACAGCTTTGGTGACCCCTCCCAATGTGGGAGGAAACTCTGGGGCACCTCACCTTAAAAGCCCCCTTCAGAAACAGAACCGCAAGCCCTTCTCCAGTCTAGCAAAGGAATCAGGGTCTATGGCTTCTGTATCTCCCCCTGCAAGGTGGGAGGTCAGTCTGGGGCACCTCACCTTAAGATCCCCCAACAGAAATGGAACCACAAGCCCTTCACCTCTCTAACAATGGAATCGGGGATCTACAGCTTTGGCGGCTGCCCCACAATGGGGAAGGTCACTCTGGTGCTACTCACCTTAATAGACCACAACAGAAACAGAACCACAAGCCCTTCTCCAGTCTAGTAAAGAAATCGGGGTCTACGGCTTTAGTGGCCCCCCCAATGCAGGAGGTCACTCTGGGGCACCTCACCTTAAGAGCACCCAACAGAAATGGAACCTCAAGCCCTTCTCCAGGTGCTAAAGAATGACTGGTTGATCCACGGCTAATTCTCCTGCTGCTGTGATTTTGCACAGGAGAACTTTTTGGCACCTTTTTAAAATAATTCAAAGCACTCCTCTGGCATGCAATTCTGACTGCTCTTCTGAAAGTCTCCTTAAGACTTTAAGTCAGCACACACGTGGAGACTGTTTTTTCTTCCAATCTTATTTGCTATTTCCAGTTAAAGTTGTGTATTTTGTTTCCGTGATACCTAATTTAAAATTACCAGTTGCTTGGAGTTTTATTTGCTATTTCCAGCTGTTTTTAAATGCCTAGGTTAATCATGCAGATACCTTAAATGCCTAGTATTAATGTAGCTTAAAAGACTAGTTTAAGTTTGCCTGCGTTTCTACTCCCTCGCGTTTCTGCTAATTCCTGAAATTGTATTCCAAACAACATCCCTCTTCTCAGCAGACGCCCTCCCCCTCTCTGGTGCCTTATTTAATCTCTGCCTCTCTCTCTCCTCAGTCTAGAAAAGGAATTGGGGTCCATGGCTTTGGCGGCTCCCCTTCCCAAAGCTGAAGGTCACTCTGGGGCACCTCATCTTAAGAACTGACAACAGAAGCGGAACCATAAGCCCTTCTAAAGTGCTAATGCAATAAGGTCTACAGCTTGATGGCTCCCCACCCAGGGTGGGAGGTCACTCTGGGGCACCTCACCTTAAGAGTCCCCAACAGAAATGGAACCGCAAGCCCTTTTCCAGTCTAACAAAGGAATCGGGGTCTACGGCTTCAGTGACTCCCCCTCCGCAATGCAGGAGGTTACTGTAGGGCAGCTCACCTTAAGAGCCCTACACAGAAATGGAACCACAAGCCCTTCTCCAGTCTAGCAAAGGAATCAGGGTCTACAGCTTTGGCGATCCCCCTCAATGCGGGATGTTACTCTGGGGCACCTCACTTTAAGAGCCCCCTTCAGAAACAGAACCTCAAGCCCTTCTCCAGTCTACTAAAGGAATAGGGGTCTACGGCTTCGGTGTCTCCCCCTGCAAGGTGGGAGGTCAGTCTGGGGCACCACACCTTAAGAGCCCCCAACAGAAATGGAACCACAAGCCCTTCTCCACTCTAACAAAGAAATTGGGGGTCTATGGCTTCGGCGGCTGCCCCACAATGGGGAAGGTCACTCTGGGGCACCTCACCTTAAGAAACCCCAATAGAAATGAAACCACAAGCCCTTCTCCAGTCTAGCAAAGGAATCAGGGTTTATGGCTTCAGACCCCCCCAATGCAGGAGGTCACTCCTGAGTACCTCACCTTAAGAGCCCCTTCAGAAATGGAACCCCAAGCCCTTTTCCAGTCTAACAATGGAATCGGGGTCTACGGCTTCGGTGTCTCCCCCTGCATGGTGGGAGGTCAGTCTGGGGCATCTCACCTTAAGAGCCTCCAACAGAAATGGAACCACAAGCCCTTCTATACTCTAACAAAGGAATCAGAGGTCTACTGCTTCGGCGGCTGCCCCACAATGGGGACGGTCACTCTGAGGCACCTCACCTTAAGAAACCCCAATAGAAATGGAACCGCAAGCCCTTCTCCAGTCTAGCAAAGGAATCAGGGTCTATGGCTTCAGTCCCCCAATGCAGGAGGTCACTCTGGGGTACCTCACCTTAAGAGCCACCAACAGAAACAGAACAGCAATCTCTTCTCTGGGTCCTAAAGACTGACTGGACGATCCACGGCTATTTCTCCTGCAGCTGTGATTTTGCACAGGAGAACTTTTTGGTGCCTATTTTAAGACAATTTTAACCAGCACTCCTCTGGCATTCAATCCTGGACTGCTCTACTGAATGTCTCCTTAAGACTTTGTGTCGACACACAGGAGGAGATTGTTTTTTCTTCCAACCTTATTTGCTATTTCCAGTTAAACTTGTGTATTATATTTACCGTGATACCTAATTTAAAGTTACCAGTTGCTTCAGACTTTTATTTGCTATTTCCAACTGCTTTTAAATGCCTAGGTTAATCGTGCAGATACCTTAAATGCCTAGTATTAATGTAACTTAAAAGACTAGCTTTAGTTTGCCTGAGTTTCTACTCCCTTGCATTTTTGCTAATTCCTCAAAATGTATTCCCACCAGCCTAACTCTTCTCAGCAAATCCTCTCCCCCTCTCTCGTGCCTTATTTAATTCCTGCCACTCTCTCTCTCTTCAGTCTAGAAAAGGAATTGGGGTCTATGGCTTTGTCGACTCACCCTAAAGCTTGAGGTCACTCTGGGACACCTCACCTTAAGAGCCCCCAATAGAAACAGGACCACAAGCCCTTCTCCAGTCTAGGAAAGGAATCAGGGTATACCGCTTCGGCACCCCCCCCCCAAGGCGGAAGGCCACTCTGGGCACCTCACATTAAGAGCCTACAAGAAAAAAAAAATCGAAAGCCCATCTCCAGTCTAGCAAGGAAATTGGGGTCTACGGCTTTGGTGACTCCCTCAATAATGCGAGAGTTCACTCTAGGCACCACACCTTGAGAGCCCCCAAGAGAAACAGAACCACAAACCTCTCTTAAGGCTAGCAAAGAAATCGGGGTCTATGGCTTCGGCAGCTCCCCTCAATGCAGGAGGTCACTCTGGGGCACCTCACCTTAAGAGCACCCAACAGAAACAGAACCTCAAGCCATTCTCCAGGTACTAAAGACTGACTGGGCGATCCATGGCTAATTCTCCTGCGGCTGTGATTTTGCACAGAAGAACTTTTTGGCGCGCTTTTTAAAATAATTTAAAACAGCACTCCTCTGGCATGCAATTCTGGACTGCTCTTCTGAAAGTCTCCTTAAGACTTTAAGTCAGCACACATGTAGAGATTGTTTTTTCTTCCAACCTTATTTGCTATTTCCTGTTAAAGTTGTATATATTTTTTTCCTTGATAACTAACTTAAAATTACTAGTTGCTCTGGAGTTTTATTTGCTATTTCCAGCTGCTTTTAAATGCCAAGGTTAATCGTGCAGATACCTTAAATGCCTAGTATTAATGTAGCTTAAAGACTTGCTTAAGTTTACCTGCTTTTCTACTCCTCGCGTTTCTGCTAATTCCTGAAATTGTATTCCACCAACCTCCTCTTCTCAGCAGACACCCCCCTTCTCTGGTGCCTTATTTAATCTCTGCCTTTCTCTCTCCTCAGTCTAGAAAAGGAATTGGGGTCTACCGCTTTAGCGGCTCTCCCTCTCAAAGCACGAGGTCACTCTGGGGCACCTCACCTTAAGAACTGACAACAGAAATGGAACCACAAGCCCTTTTCCAGTGTAGCAAAGGAATCGAGGTCTATGGTTTCAGTGGCTCCCCACCCAAGGTGGGAGATCACTCTGGGGCACGTCACCTTAGGATTCCCCAACTGAAATGGAACCGCAAGCCCTTTTCCAGTCTAACAATGGAATCGGGGTCTACAGCTTCAGCGACTCCCCCTCCCCAATGCAGGAGGTTACTCTAGGGCAGCTCACCTTAAGAGCCCTACACAGAAATGGAACCACAAGCCCTTCACCAGTCTAGCAAAGGAATCGGGGTCTACAGCTTTGGCAACCCCCCCAATGCGGGAGGATACTCTGGGGCACCTCACCTTAAAAGCCCCCTTCAGAAACAGAACTGCAAGCCCTTCTCCAGTCTAGCAAAGGAATCGGGGTCTTTGGCTTCGGTGTCTCCCCCCTGCAAAGTGGAAGGTCTGTCTGGGGCACCTCACCTTAAGAGCCCCCAACAGAAATGTAACCACAAGCCCTTCTCCACTCTTACAATGGAATCGGGGGTCTACAGCTTTGGCAGCTGCCCCACAATGGGGAAGGTCACTCTGGGGCTATTATTTGACCCAAACAAAAACAGAACCACAAGCCATTCTCCAGTCTAGCAAAATAATCGGGGTCTATGGCTTCTGCAGCTCTCCCCCCAATGTGGGAGGTCACTCTGGGGCACCTCACCTTAAGAGACCCCAACAGATATGGAACCGCAAGTCCTTCTCCAGTCTAGCAAAGGAATCAGGGTCTACGGCTTCAGCGCCCCGCCCCAATGCAGGAGGTCACTCTGGGGTACCTCACCTTAAGAGCTCCCAACAGAAACAGAACAGCAAGCTCTTCTCTGGGTCCTAAAGACTGACTGGACAATCCACGGCTATTTCTCCTGCAGCTGTGATTTTGCACAGGAGAACGTTTTGGCACCTTTTTTAAGACAACTTGAACCAGCACTCCTCTGGCACTCAATCCTGGACTGCTCTACTGAATGTCTCCTTAAGTCTTTATGTCAACACACAGGAGGAGATTGTTTTTTCTTCCAACCTTATTTGTTATTTCCAGTTAAATTTGTGTATTTTGTTTTACCTTGATACCTAGTTTAAAGTTACCAGTTGCTTCGGACTTTTATTTGCTATTTCCAGCTGCTTTTAAATGCCTAGGTTAATCATGCAGATACCTTAAATGTCTAGTATTACTGTAACTTAAAATACTAGCTTTAGTTTGCCTGAGTTTCTACTCCCTTGCATTTCTTCTAATTTCTCAAATTGTATTCCCACCAGCCTCCCTCTTCTCAGCAAATCCTCTCCCCCTCTCTGGTGCCTTATTTAATTTCTGCTCCTCTCTCTCTCCTCAGTCTAGAAAAGGAATTGGGGTCTATGGCTTCGTCGGCTCCCCCGGAGCAGGAGGTCACTCTGGGACACCTCACCTTAAGAGCCCCCAACAGAAACAGAACCACAAGCCCTTCTCCAGTCTAGCAAAGGAATTAGGGTCTTTGGCTTCGATGCCCCCCCCCCAAGGTGGGAGGCCACTCTCGGGCACCTCACATTAAGAGCCACCAACAGAAATGGAACTCAAAGCTGTTCTCCAGTCTAGCAAAGGAGTCGTGTCTCATGGCTTTTGTGTCTCTACCGGCAAGGTGGGAGGTCACTTTTGGGGCACCTCACTTAAGAGCCCCCAAGAGAAAGCTAGAACCAAAAGCTTCTCTCCAGTCTAGCTAGGGAATTGGGGTCTATGGCTTTGGCAGCTACCCTGATAATGCGGAGGAGGTCACTCTAGGCACCACACCTTGACAGCCCCAAGAGAAACAGAACAAGCCTCTCTCGAGTCTAGCAAAGAAATCGGGGTCTATGGCTTCGGCAGCTCCCCCAATGCAGCAGGTCACTCTGGGGCACCTCACCTCAACAGCCCCCAACAGAAATGGAACCACAAACCCTTCTCCAGTCTAGCAACGGAATTGTGGTCTATGGCTTCAGTGGCTAACCCACCCAATGTGGGAGGTCATTCTGGGGCACCTCATCTTAAGCGCACCAAACTGAAATGGAACCGAAGCCCTTCTCCAGGTACTAAAGAGTAACTGGACAATCCATAGCTATTTCTCCTGTGGCTGCGATTTTGCACCGGAGGACTTTTGGTGCCTTTTTAAAACAGTTCAAACCTGCACTCTGCTGATGCGCAATCCTGAACTGCACTACTGAAAGAGTCCTTAAGACTTTAAGTCGACACACATGTGGAGATTGTTTTTTCTTCCAACCTTATTTGCTATTTCCAGTTAAAGTTGTTTATTTTTTTTTACCTTGTTACCTAATTTAAAGATACCAGTTGCTTCGGACTTTTACTTGCTATTTCCAGCTGCTTTTAAATGCCTAGGTTAATCGTGCAGATACCTTAAATGCCTAGTATTAATATACCTTGAAAAAACAACTTAAGTTTGCCAGCATTTCTACTCCCTGGCATTTGTGCTTATACCTGAAATTGTATTACCACCCCCTTCTCAGCAAAACCCCTCCCCCTCTCTGGTGCCTTATTTAATGTCTGCCTCTCTCTCTCTCCTCACTCTAGCAAAGGAATCGGGGTTAATGGCTTCAGCGGCTCCCCCCCCCCAATGTGGGAGATCACTCTGGGGCACCTCACCTTAAGAGCCCACAACAGAAATGGAACCGCAAGCCCTTCTCCAGTTTAGCAAAGTAATCTGGGTCTACAGCTTTGGCAGCTCTCCCACATCACGGGATCTCACTCTAGGGAAACCTCACCTTAAGATCCCCCAACAGAGATGGAACAGCAAGCCCTTCTCCAGTCTAGCAAAGGAATCAGGGTCTTTGGCTCCAGTGGCCCCCCCTGCCCAATGCTGGAGGTCACTCTGGGGCAACTCACCTTAAGGGCCCCCCACAGAAACAGTACCGCAAGCCCTTTTCCAGTCTAGCAAAGGAATCACAGTCTACGGCTTCGGCAGGTCCCCCCCCTTCCCCAACGCTGGAGGTCAGTCTGGGGTACCTCACCTTAAGAGCCTCCAACAGAAATGGAACAGCAAGCCTTTCTTCAGGTACTAATGACTGACTGGGTGATCCACAGCTATTACTCCCGAGGCTGCAATTTTGCACTGGATAACTTTTTGGCTCCTTTTTTAAAACATTTCAAACCAGCACGCTGCTGACATGCAATCCTGGACTGCTCTACTGAAACTCTCCTTAACACTTTAAGTCAACACACATGTGGAGAATGTTTTCTCTTCCAACCTTTTTGCTGTTTCCAGTTAAAGTTGTGTATTTTTTTTACCTTGATACCTAATTTAAAGTTGCCAGTTGCTTCGGACTTTTATTTGCAATTTCCAGCTGCTATTAAATACCTAGGTTAATCATACAGATACCTTAAATGCCTACTATTAATGTACCATAAAAGACTAGCTGAAGTTTGCCTGCATTTCTACTCCCTGCCGTTTCTGCTATATCCTGAAATTGTAGTTTCAACCCCCTCCCTCTTCTCAGCAAATCCCCTCCTCCTCTCTGGTGACTTATTTAATCTCTGCCTCTCTCTCTCCCCTCAGTCTAGCAAAAGAATCAGGGTCTAAGGCTTCGGTAGCTCACCCCCCCAATGCAGGAAGTCACTCTGAGGCACCTCAACTTAAGAGCCCAAAACAGAAAAGGAAACCGAAAGCCCTTCTCCAGTCTAGCAAAGGAATCGGGGTATACGGTATAGGCAGCTACCCCCACCCAACATGGGATGTCACTCTGGGGAATCTCACCTTAACATCCCCCAGCATTAATGAAACCGCAAGCCCGTCTCCAGTCTAGCGAAGGAATCAGGGTCTACGGCTTCGGCAGCACCACCCCATGTGGGAGGTCACTCTGGGGCACCTCACCTTAAGAGCCCCCAATAGAAACGGAATGGCAAACCCTTCTCCAGTCTAGCAAAGGAATCGGGGTCTATGGCTATGGCAGCTCACCCTCCCCAATGCGGGATGTCACTCTGGGGCACCTCACCTTAAGAGCCACCAACAGAAATGGAACCTCAAGTCCTTCTCCAGGTACTAAAGACTGACTGGGCGATCCACGTCTATTTCTCCTGTGGCTGTGATTTTGCACAGGAGAACTTTTTGGTGCTTTTTAAAAAAAAATTCAAACCAGCACTCCTCTGGCACGCAATCCTGGAATGCTTTTCTGAAAGTCTCCTTAAGACTTTAAGTCGACACACAGGTAGAGATTGTTTTTTTCTTCCAACCTTATTTGCTATTTCCAGTTAAAGTTGTGTATTTTTTTTTTTACCTTGATACCTAATTTAAAGTTACCAGTTGCTTTGGAGTTTTATTTGCTATTTCGAGCTACTTTTAAATGCCTAGATAAATCGTGCAGATACCTTAAATGCCTAGTATTAATGTAACTTAAAAGACTAGCTTAAATTTGCCTGCATTTCTATTCCCTCACATTTCTGCTAATTCCTGAAATTGTATTCCCACCCCCTCTCTCTTCTCAGCAGACCCCATCGCCATCTCTGGTGCCTTATTTAATCTCTGCCTCTCTCTCTCCTCAGTCTAGCAAATGATTTGGGGTCTACGGCTTTGGCAGCTCCCCCCAAAGTGCGAGGTCAGTCCGGGGCGCCTCACCTTAAGAACCCACAACAGAAGTGGAACCGCCAGCCCTTCTTCAGTGTAGCATAGGAATCGGGGTCTACGCTTCAGTGGCTGCCCCCCCAATGCGTGAGGTCACTCTAGGGCACCTGATCTAAAGAGCCCCCAACAGAAATGGAAGAGCAAGCCCTTCTCCAGTCTAGCAAAGGAATCGGGGTCTATGGATTTGGTGGCTGCCCCCCAACATGGGAGGGCACTCTGGGGTACCTCACTTTAAGAGCCCCAACAGAAACATAACCACAAGCCTTTCTCTAGGTACTAATGACTGACTGAGCAATCCATGGCTATTTCTCTGGCAGCTGTGATTTTTCACAGGAGAACTTTTCGTTACCTTTTTTAAAACAATTCAAACTAGCACTCTGCTGGCACGCAATCATGGACTGCTCTACTGAAACTCTCCTTAACACTTTAAGTCGACACTCATGTGGATATTGTTTTTCCTTCCAACTTTTTTGCTGTTTCCAGTTAAAGTTGTGTTTGTTTACCTTGATACCTAATTTAGAGTTACTAATTGCTTAAGACTTTTATTTGCTGTTTCCAGCTACTTTTAAATGCCTAGTTTAATTGTCCAGATATCTTAAATGCCTATTATTAATGTACTTTAAAAGATGAGTTTAAGTCTGCCTGTGTTTCTATTCCTTTGCATTTCTGCTAATTCCAGAAATTGTATTCCCACCCCCTCCCCCTCTCTGGTGTCTTATTTAATCTCTGCCTCTCTCTCTCTCCTCAGTCTAGCAAAGGAATCATGGTCTATGACTTCGGCAGCTCCCCCCCAAGTGCAGGAAGTCAATCTGGGGCACCTCACCTTAAGAGCTTCAGACTTTTATTTACTATTTCCAGCTGCTTTTAAATGACTAGGTTATTTGTGCAGATAACTTAAATGCCTAGAATTAATGTACCTTCAAAAACTGAGTTAAGTTTGCCACCGTTTATACCCCTTGGCATTTCTGCTAATTCCTGAAATTGTATTCCCACCCCCTTCCTCTTCTCAGCAAATCCCCTCCCCCTCTCTGGTGCCTTATTTAATCTCTGCCTCTTTCTCCTCAGTTTAGCAAAGGAATCGGGGTCTACAGCTTCGGTGGCTCCCCGCACGTCACCTTAAGAGCCCCCAAGAGAAAAGGAAACAGCAAGCCCTTCTCCAGTCTAGCAAAGGAATCCAGGTGTACAGCTTCCGTGGCTCACCCCCAATGTGGGAGTTCACTCTGGGGCACCTCACCTTAAGAGCCCCCAACAGAAATGGAACCGCAAGCCCTTCTCCAGTCTAGCAATGGAGTCTGGGTCTACAGCTTCGGTGCCCCCCCACGTAGGAGGTCACTCTTGGGCACCTCTCCTTAATAGCCCATAACAGAAATGGAACCACAAGTCCTTCACCAGTCTAGCAAAGGAATCAGGTGTACTGGCTTGGTGTCTCCCCGCAATGCGGGAGGTCAGTCTGGGGCACCTCACCTTAAGACCACCCCAACAGAAATGGAATCTGAAGCCCTTCTCCAGTCTAGCAATAGAATCAGGGTCTAAGGCTTCGGCATATCCCCCCCAATGCGTGAGGGTACTCTGGGACACCTCACCATAAGAGCCCCCAACAGAAACATAACTGCAAGCCCTTCTCTAGTCCAGCAAAGGAATCAGGGTCTACGGCTTTGGGGTCTCCTCCTGCAATGCAGGAGGTCACTCTGGGGCACCTCAACTTAAGAGCCCCCAACAGAAATGGAATCGCAAGCCCTTCTCCCGATACTAAAGACTGACTGGGCAATCCACGTCTATTTCCTCTGCAGCTGCAGTTTTACACCGGATAACTTTTTGGTGTCTCCTTTAAAACAATTCTAACCAGCACTCTGCATGGACGCAATCCTGGACTGCTCTACTGAAAGTCTCAAGACTTTAAGTCGACACACATGTAGAG
Source organism: Neoceratodus forsteri (assembly GCA_016271365.2). NCBI lineage: Eukaryota > Metazoa > Chordata > Ceratodontiformes > Ceratodontidae > Neoceratodus > Neoceratodus forsteri. Next base: position 1,662,420,875 of record CM028130.1, read on the forward strand.
ATTGTTTTTTCTTCCAACCTTATTTGTTGCTTCCAGTTAAAGTTGTGTATTTTATTTTACCTTGGTACCTAATTTAAAGTTACCAGTTACTTTGGACTTTTATTTGCTATTTCTAGCTACTTTTAAATGCCTAGGTTAATCGAGCAGATACCTTAAATGCCTAGTATTAATGTATCTTAAAAGACTAGCATACGTTTGCCTGAATTTCTACTCCCTGGTGTTTCTGCTAATTTCTGAAATTGTATTCCCACCCCCCTCCCTCTTCTCAGCAAAGCTCCTCTCCCTCTCTGGTGCATTATTTAATCTCTGCCTCTGTCTCTCTCTCTCTCCTCAGTCTAGCAAAGGAATCAGGGTCTATGGCTTTGGCTGCTCCCCCCCAATGTGGGAGGTCACTCTGGGGCATCTCACCTTAAGATCCCCCAAGAGAAATGGAACCTCAAGCCCTTCTCCACTCTAGCAATGGAATCTGGGTCTAGGGCTTCAGCAGCTCACCCCCCCCGAATGCTGGAGGTCACTCTGGAGCACCTTACCTTAAGATCCCCTAAAAGAAATGCAACCGCAATCCCTTCTCAAGTCAAGCAAAGGAATCGGGGTCTACGGCTTCAGTGGCTCCCCCAACGTGGCTGGTCACTCTGAGGCACCTCACCTTAAGAGCCCCCAACAGAAACAGAACCACAAGCCTTTCTCCAGGTACTAAGGACTGACTGGGTGAACCACGGCTATTTCTCCTGCAGCTGTGATTTTGCACTGGAGAACTTATTGGCACTGTTTTTAAAACAGTTCAAACCAGCACTCCGCTGACACTCAATCCTGGACTCCTCTACTGAAAGTCTCCTTAAGACTTTAAGTTGACACACATGTGGAGATTGTTTTTTCTTCCAACCTTATTTGCTATTTCCAGTTAAAGTTGTGTATTTTTTTTAGCTTGATACCTAATTTAAAGTTACTTGTTACTTCGTACTTTTGTTTGCCGTTTCCAGCTGCTTTTAAATGCCTAAGTTAATCATGCAGATACCTTAAATGCCTAGTATTAATGTACCTTAGAAAACTAGCTTATGTTTGCCTGCATTTCTACTCCATGGCGTTTCTGCTAATTCCTGAAATTGTATTCCCACCCCAGCTCCCTCTTCTCAGCAAACCCCCTCTCCCTCTCTGGTGCCTTATTTAATCTCTGCCTCTCTCTCTCTCTCCTCAGTCTAGCAAAGGAATCAGGGTCTATGGCTTCGGCAGCTCCCCCAATGCAGGAGATCATTCTGGGGCACATCACCTTAAGAGCCCCCTACAGAGTCGGAACCACAAGCCCTTCTCCAGTCTAGCAAAGGAATCAAGGTCTATGGCTTCGGCGGCTCCCCAACCCCAATGCGGGAGGTCACCCTGTGGCACCTCACCTTAAGAGCTTCAGACTTTTATTTGGTATTTCCAGCTGCTTTTAAATGCCTTGGTTAATCATCCAGATTCCTTAAATGCCTAGTATTAATGTACCTTAAAAGACTAACTTAAGTTTGCCTGCGTTTCTACTCCCTGGTATGTCTGCTAATTCCTGAAATTGTATTCCCACCCCTCCCTCTTCTCAGCAATCCTCCTCCCCCCTCTCTCATGCCTTATTTAATCTCTGCCTCTCTCTCTTCTCAGTCTAGCAAAGAAATCGGGGTGTACGGCTTCCGTGTCTCCCCCAATGCGTTAGGTCACTCTTGGGTACCTCAGCTTAAGAGCCCCCTACAGGCTTAGAACCGCAAGCCCTTCTCCAGTCTAGCAAGGGAATTGAGGTCTACAGCTTTGATGGCTGCCCCCCAAGGTGGGAGGTCACTCTGGGGCATCTCACCTTAAGAGCCCCCAACAGAAATGGAACCACAAGCCCTTCTCTAGTCTTGCAAAGGAATCAGGGTCTACAGCTTCAGTGGCTCCCCACCCCAATGTGGGAGTTCACTCTGGGGCACCTCACCTTAAGAGCCCCCAACAGAAATGGAACAGCAAGCCCTTCTCTAGTCTAGCAAAGGAATCGAGGTGCATGGCTTCTGCAGCTCACCCTCAAATGCAGGAGGTCACTCTGGGGCACTTCATCTTAAGAGCCTCCAACAGAAATGGAACCGCAAGCCCTTCTCCAGTCTAGCAAAGTAATCGAGGTCTATGGGTTCAGCTGCTCCCCCCCAACATGGGAGGTCACTCTGGGGCACCTCACCTTAATGGCCCCAAGAGATACAGAACCACAAGCCCTTCTCCAGTCTAGTAAAGGAATCAGGGTCGACAGCTTCAGTGGCTCCTCCCAATGTGGGAGGTCACTCTGGGTTACCTCACCTTCAAAGCTCTGAACAGAAATGGAACCGCAAGCTTTTCTCCAGGTACTAATGACTGACTGGGCGATCAATGGCTATTTGTCCTGGGGGTGCGATTTTGCACTGGATAACTTTTTGGTGCCTTTTTTAAAACAATTCATACCAGCACTCCACTGGCACACAGTCCTGGACTGCTCTAGTGAAACTCTCCTTAACACTGCAAGTCGATATACAGTACATGTGGAGATTGTTTTTTCTTCCAACCTTTTTGCTATTTCCAGTTAAAGTTGTGTATTTTTTTTTATCTTGATAGCTAATTTAAAGTTACCAGTTGCTTCAGACTTTTATCTGCTATTTTCTGCTGCTTTTAAATGCCTAGGTTAATTGTGCAAATACCTTCAATGCCTAGTATTAATGTACCTTAAAATACTAGCTTAAATTTGCCTGCATTTCTACTCACTGGCATTTCTGCTAATTCCTGAAATTGTATTCCCACCCCTTTTTTAATTTCTTCCTCTCTCTCTCTCCTAAGTCTAGCAAAGGAATCGGGGTCTACGGCTTCGGCGGCTCCATCCCAATGTGGGAGGTCACTCTGGGGCACCTCACCTTAAGAGCCCCCAACTAAAACAGAACCACAAGTTTTTCTCCAGGTACTAACAACTGACTGGGCTATCCACAGCTGTTTCTGCTGCTGGTGTGATTTTGCACTGGAGAATCCCCGCCGACACTCCGTGTCAGCTGCCCCATCACCACCCTTGGTGGACTGTTGCTGTTATAGGTGCTCTGAGCCAATCACCCGACTTCTCCACTTTCAGCTTATCAAAAGGTGCAACAAGAGGTTGCACTGTCATTACATATCAAATTACGGGCACCAAGTTCCAGTGTATCAAACGTTGAACTAGTAACACTCTAACGTGGTAAAATGTAAAGGACAAAAAAGTAAATCCCCCTTCTTTCTAATTTAGTTCTGTTCCTCCTTCTCCTTTCTAATTTAGTTCTGTTCCTCCTCTCCCACCCAAATGCCATCCCCTGGTACTATGGACCCCCTCACTCACCCTGCTCTCTCTTATGTGCCCAAATGGAAGCACCAATCTGGGCTATCTTACAGAGCCCCTGTCCTGGTTTCTCTATACATCCTGTCTCTTGTGTGGGTCAACAGGCTTATGTGCGCCTTCCCAGGACTGGGTACCCTAATCTGTGTCATCCCACACACACACTTCCCTCCCATCACTCAGAGTTTCCAAGCCGAATATTGGGTGCACCCACTCTTTGTGTACCATATACTCACAAAAAAGGGCACCTACTACCTGGCCCTACATTTCCATACAAAGCACCGCAGAGGGGACCTGCTCCCTCTTTCCCCTACTGCTCTACTGCTTCTGTCACTCCTGTTGCTTCTATCAAGTGACATCGAACCTAATCCAGGCCCTCCTATAACCAACGTCACTCTTGGCTCACCCCATGACTTACATTGAATGTCTACGATGGGCCTAAAAATTGCCCACATGAATGTCTGCAACCTCCGCCCAAAAATGCAGGAGGTTCAGGGCTGGATGTCTCTCTACAACCCAAATGTTCTGGCTGTGTCTGAAACATGGCTTAAGCCTCACACCCTACCTCATGAGGTAGCACTGACTGGCTACACCACCTTCCGCAAGGACAGGGAGGACAAAAAAGGGTGTGAGGTTCTCATATATGCAAAGGACTCCCTTGATGCAGCCCTTGCCCACCTACCTGGCACTGTTCACTCGGGCAGTGAATCAGTCTTTATAAATATTACACTTGGCAATACTATAGAAACATAGAAGTTGATGGCAGATAAGGACTGCAAGGCCTATCCAGTCTGCCCATTTATTTTTCTACCACATGAATGTGCCATAGGCCTTTGCTCTGTCAATGGCCTATCTATTCATACTCATCTGTATTGCTCCCTTATGCCTATTCCATGCTTGTTTGAAGCCCTGCACTGTATTCATATCCACCACTTCCTGAGGTAGGCTGTTCCATGCATCCACCACCCTTTCTGTGAAAAAGAACTTCCTCACATTACCCCTTAATCAGCCTCCCTCTAATCTCATGCTGTGTCATCTTTTCCTGCTATTTTTCTTATATTGAAACATGTTAGACTCTTTCACCTTGTTAATGCCCTTAAGGTGTTTGAACGTTTCAATCATATCACCTTTCTCCCTCCTTTGCTCTAGGGTATACATATTGAGTCCAGTTAATCTGTCCTCATATGTTTTCTGATGCAGTCCCTGCTCCATTTTGGTTGCCTTTCTCTGGACTGCCTCTACCACCCTGCGGTGGTGTCCCTACAAGCCTTGGAAAATATCACCAAGGCCCTTGCTGATATGGTTTCCTCGGAACGTTTCCAGAAACCAGGAAAAGAGCTGGTAACCCAGCTGTGGTGCGCTGTAAACTATTGGCTAGCTTTCTGTCTGCACTCCCAAACATATTGTTAGCTGTTATTTACCTGAGTGCATTTGTTTACTGTGCAACTATTCTGTGCTGCTCGTCGTGAGGACCCAGTGACCCCTAGGAGCACTTCCAGGTCACTACTCGCATTAAAAGCTCGCCCCTGCAGTGAGCACATCAACCAAATCTTTACCAGTGAAGTTTTCACGACCTAGACTGCACCTGGTAGGATCTCTGTGTCATTATTGTGATAGTGTGTGTACTGTGAGCCCTGTATACTGCCGACGTGGCAGAAACCAGGAAGAGAGCTGGTAACCCAGCTGTGGTGTGCTGTAAACTATTGGCTAGCTTTCTGTCTGCACTCCCAAATGTATTGTTAGCTGTTATTTACCTGAGTGCATTTGTTTACTGTGCAACTATTCTGTGCTGCTCGTTGCGAGGACCCGGTGACCCCCTAGGAGCACTTCTGGGTCACTACTCATTAAAGCTTGCCTGCTGGCCGAGTAGGGTGGCCCGGCCCGGCGTCGGAGATGCACGCAGAGACACACGCATTGTGCGTGTCTGCCGTGTCCGCTGACAGCAGGACCAGGGCCCTGAAACTGTGAGTATAATTGAATTATTGCTGTAGTACACACTATATAACCTGATAGTTCGCCCAACGTGTTAACATGGAAACTGCTAACAACTGTTGCCAGTCATGTGCTATGTATGCCACGGGTCCCCAGACTACCAACTACGTATGTAATAAATGCTTAATGATAGAAACCCTCCAGGAAGAACTCACCCATTTATTGGCTTCCACAACTGTTGGTCCTGAGATTGAAGCCTTGGAGGATTATATTGACTCCATGCTGGGTCAGTCTCTATCCTTAATTGCCCCATCTGCTGATGAAACAGCAACTGCTATAAGTACTAATCTCATTACCTCTTCTACTCCTGCTGTATTTCAAGAGGATTCTGACAGCTGGGCAAGGGTACCCAAGGGTAAATCACAACACAGAGGGGGACAAATTGGATGCAATGTCTCACCCCTACCCTTATTCAATAGATATGATGCCCTTAAACAGGATGTAAATGTTCCACCAAATGATGACACTATCAATACCACCTGCAGTGATCCCCTAGTCAGCTGCCCAACCCCCAGGAGAGTAAATAACTGTACTGTGTCCCCCACACACAAACTAAGTAAATCCCAAACAAAAGACCAAAATCACGATTCAGTGATTTTACCATCAACTTCTAGCAATATGGATTCTCACCCATTAACTAAACAAATCTTTGTTCTTGGTGACTCAGTTATTAAACACCTGGACCGCCCAATATGTAACGTGGACAAATTCAACCGTACCTGCTCTAGCTTGCGGGGTGCTCGTGTATCCAACATCACTATTGCTATAAAAAATATATTGAAAGGGGTTGGTGAAAATCAATTATTTATAATTCATGAAGGTACAAATGATATAAATAAAGGTAGTATTGACGAACTAAAACAGGACATTATAGCTCTCAACAATGTACTAGCAGAAAAAAATAGCATAGCATGTTTCTCAGAGACTCTACCCATACCAAGAGCACCCGATAGTATTAACACAAGGATTAAGGCCTTTAATGACTGGCTTAGATGATGGTGTCTCCGGCAGAACTTTCTCTGTCTCACACATTGGGAAAACTTCTATCTAAAAGACTCTCTGTACTGCTGGGATGGACTCCACCTCAGTCGTAGGGGTATCTCACTTCTGGGTAAAAAATTTACAACAGCTGTTAACAAACTTTTAAACTAATACCTGGGGGTGAGATCAGTGACAAAAGATCCTGTTCTCTAAAAAGACCTACTACAGACACCTCTGAGTGTGAGGTACTCAGTCTAAATGCCAGATCTCTAAATCAGGCAAAAATAGCTAAACTAGAAGCTATGTGTCAACTGAAGAAATATGGACTCATCTCTATCACAGAAACTTGGAGGGATCCTGATACTTCTTGGATCCAGCGTATCCCATGGTATAAACTGTATCATAAGACCATCAGGGACAAATTGGGGGGGGTATGTCTCTATGTTAGAGAAGACATATCCTCATTCCAAATCCCCACAACGAGTAACATTGAATCTGTCTGGATGAATATCCAGCTCAAAGGCTACCCACAACTGATGGTAGGGACATGCTATAGGCCCCCAACCTCTAATAAAGAATATTCTTCATGCCTAAACAATGAAATCTCAGACATGGCCTCTAAAGGTAAAATCCTCATACTGGGTGACTTTAACCTGTCTACTATAAATTGGTCTTCTTTAACTGGAAGCATGCAGGCCGAAAAAGACTTAATCACACTCATGGTTGATTTGGGCCTGGAATAAATCATTACAGAACCAACACGAGGTGACAACATACTGGACTTGGTTATTACAAATATAGGGAATGTAATATCCAAAATTAAGAGTGGTGCCCCACTAGGATCAAGTGATCACTACACCATTTCCATTACACTGACATTGTGTCAACACATCACCAACTATACTGAATTGAAAAATTACAAAAAAGCTAATTTTAATGCTATCAATAACCAATTAAACTCAATTTCTTGGGATACAGTACTATCCTCCCTTTCCATGGAAGAACCTTGGGACTTCTTCAAATCTACCATTTACAACTCAGAAAAATTATATGTTCCTATAACAACAAAATATAATAAAAAGGGGAAAATACCTCTGTGGTTAAATAATACCATCAAAACCTTAAATAAGAAGAAGCAGAGGCTATTTAAACTAGCCAAAAACAGCAAGGGAGACACCGAAAAGTTATGACTCACTCAGTATAGGGAAACTCTTAAATCACTAAAACAAGCCATTCTGCAATCCAAAAACAAACTTGAGTTTCATCTGGCCCATACCAAAGACAACTATAAATCACTATTTTCCTACTTTAACAATAAAAAAATTAAAAATAGACACATGGGGCCCTTATGTATACACGACACAATTGTATCAACAGACAAAGACATGGCAGACACATTTAACAAACAATTCTGCTCTGTATTTACCAAGAAAGAGGTTCCTAAGCGCTTCAAACATACAAACAATGTTACCCCCTCTTACATCATCACTGAGGATGACATACTAAAAGCAATTATATCCCTAAAATCCAATTCCAGTCCAGGCCCTGATAACATCAGTCCCCGATTTCTAATAGAGACAGCAGCTGCCATTGCTAAACCACTTTCAATTATATTCAACAAATCCTTGTATGAGGGAACTATCCCTCAGGACTGGACGATGGCCACTGTGGTTCCAATCTCTAAGAAGGGTAATCATTCCAAACCAGAGAATTATCGTCCAATAAGCCTGACGTCTGTTGTGAGCAAGATCATGGAGAAAGTTATTAAGATACTTTTAGAGTACGAATCTATTGGGGGTAACTTGACTGACACTACACAGCATGGCTTTAGGCAGGGATACTCCTGTACTACTAACTTGGTTTTTATAATCATGTCAGTAAGGCACTGGATGACGGCATCCCTATGGATGTGATACTTTAATTATAGTAGACATTCGACAAAGTCCCTCATGACATCCTACTCGACAAAATGAATGATATGGGTTTTTTTCACTGCATAATTAACTGGGTCTCAGGTTGATTGAGTGGAAGATATCAGCAGGTCAGAATTAATGACACACTTTCCCACTCACTGAGTGTGACCAGCGGGGTCCCGCAGGGGTCCGTGTTGGGGCCGACCCTGTTTAACATCTTTATTAGTGATCTGCAGGCTAGCCCCAAAATTGTTCTCTCAAAATTCGCTGATGATACCAAGCTGTGTGGCTCTGTACTTACATCGATAAACAGGGATTCCATGAGGAACAATTTAAAATCCATCGAAGAATGGGCAGTTTTAAACAAAAATGACACTCAACTCAGACAAGTATCACATTGTACACTTCGGTAAGAATAACCCTAGACAGATCTATTTCCTGAACGGTGTTACCCTTCATGTGTCACCATTAGAACGAGATCTCGGGGTAATCATTAATGACAAATTATCATCTAGTGATCACTGCAGGATGATAGCTAGGAAATCTAATGCATTGTTCACTCGGATTCAACGTTCATTTGTGTCTAGGATGCAGGAATGCATAATCCCCTTGTATAGGGCTTATTTCTGACCCCATTTGGACTATGGGTCCCCCTGCTGGAGTCCCTATCTGGGGCAGGACGTTGATGGGGTTGAGAGGGTGCAGAGAAGGGCCACAAAAATGGTTCCTTATTTATCTAGACTCGACTACGAGGAAAGAGTAAGAGTTACAGGGTTACCTTCACTACGCACAAAACGTACCAGAGGTGACCTTCTCCTATAGTACAAAATCCAGAATTCTCAAGAGTTGATGCACCACTGTGGCTTACATTTCTCCACCAGTTGGATGTCACCTCGGTATCATAACAACCAAATATTTGTATCTAAAGCTAAAACAACAAAAAGGTTAAACTACTTTACTGTAAGAGCCCCCAAATTGTGGAATCTCCTCCTGCAAAACTTAGTAGAAAGTCACTCCAATACAGCCTTCAAAAAGGGGCTGGATTGCTGGCTCAAGTTTAACAACTATAGGGTATAATTATCCCACCGATGTGGTGGGGGACAATCTCGATGGGCAGTCGCCTTCTTTTTTCCTTTGAAACCAAGTGAAACCAAGTGAGCTCCTGATCCTGGGGGACTTCAATCCAGCTGGGCAAAGGACTCTGAGTAGTCCCTTAAAGCCTTGCTACTAGATGCTAATCTGGAGCAAATCATCACCGAAAAGACCAGGGCCAACTATAAAACAGGGAACCATATAACCCTTGACTGGGCTCTGGTGTCGCACCCCTCCAACATCCTGATTGCAGGTATCATGGCTGATGCTCTTAGTGACCACTCGCCCATCTTCTGCATCTGGAAAAACCTTCCCCCCCAGGTCCCTCCACGGATACTCTCTACCTGAGACTACTCCAAATTCTCAGAGGTTGCCTTCAATGCATACCTCGGCAACCTCGACTGGTCACTGATACGGCACCTCTCAACTCTTGAAGAAGGCCTGGGCTTCTTCCAGAACTCCTTCAACTCTGCATCTAATCTGTTCACCCTATTTAGAAAACTCTGTGCTCAAGGCAGCTGCCATGGATGGGTCATCACAGAGCTCAAATCTTTGATGGTGAAACGAGACAAGGCATGGAAGCATCACAAACATTCTGCCCTGCCTGCTGACTTTCTGACCTATAAACAACTAAGGAACAAGCGCAAGCATTCCTCTAAGATGGCAAAAGAGAGAGAGAGGTTTGTCAAGCATCTCCAGCAAACCACTCTTGCCAACCCTCGGTCCTTCTGGTCTCACATCAATGACATGCTAAACGGAAACAAGTCCCCCTCCCTTGGCCCTATTGAGATCAATGGCCTTATGACTGATGACTGCCATTAAATTGCTGCTGCCCTCAACAGTTACTTCACCAATCTAGAGGATTACAAGTCTAACCTTAATCCTATCTCTACTATGCCTCCCTGCTCAGAGGCACTTTACCCTGCATGGCCTCTCTTCCACCTGCGTCTAGTTAAGGTCAAAGAAGTACTTCCACTCTTAAAGTCTATCAAAGTCAAAGACCCTGTGGGACCTGATGGTATCTGCCCTAAATTACTAAAGGCGGAAGCAACAGCCATGGCTCTACCTATTACATGGCTAATTAACAGATCACTGCTTGAAGACACTGTACCCAATACCTGGAAACAGGCCATTGTTGCTCCTATCTCCAAAGGGGGTCCCAGGGAATCCGTCGGTAACTACAGGCTGATCTCACTGCTTTGTGCTCTGGCCAAGATTCATGAAAAGCTAGTGTGCTGTCAGCTACGGAACTACCTGGAGGTTAACCGATTACTATCTCCCACCCAACATGGCTTTAGGCAAAATCATGGCACTGACTCAGCCCTCATAAAATTTACAGTCAATGCACAAGGAGCCATGGACAAAGGGCTCCCCACAGGAGTTGTTTTCATTGATCTTTCTAAGGTATTTGACCTAGTAGACCACAAGTTCCTGCTATCCAAACTGGCTTCCTTTGGCCTGGACCAGCATTCCCTTTCCTGGTTCACCTCCTATCTATCTGGCCACTCCCAGCAGGTCCTGTGGAGATGCATGATCTCAGATCCACTCCCCCTAAACAAGGGGGTGCTTCGGGGTTCCATTCTAGGCCCCCTCCTCTTCTCACTATTCATTAGTGATATTAATTCCCATTGTGGCGGCAGCTTGGTCATTCAATACGCAGATGATGCTGTAATCTACCGGTCACCGTATAATCCCTCTGATCTGGGACCCCATCTGCACGCTGACTTTGCTAAGTTAGAGAACTGGCTTACAGAAAATAAACTGGTCTTAAACACCACTAAAACCAAGGCAATGCTATTTGGACAGAGAAACCTTGGCTCAGACAGGAGTGCCTTACTCCCTCTGACCTCAACCTCAGGCAGCTGCATTGAGGTAGTGAGTTCCCTCAAATACTTGGGGCTAACCCTGGATCATGAGTTCACCTCAAAGTCTCACTTAGACCAGGTAACCAAAAAGGTGCACTGCAAACTGGGCCTCCTGTACCGCCTGAATGATCAGCTCATCCCTGAGTCAAGAATCACTATAACCAACAGTCTCCTCCTTCCTACACTCACCTTTGCTGCCCCTACACTTCAGGGGTTTGCCAAACAGGAAATGAGCAGACTGCAAGTTCTTTACAACAAAGCTGCTCGGTTCATGTCTCAGTCTCACAAACGAAGGCACCACTGCGATGCCCTTGCTTCTGTACAGTGGCCCTCCCTAGATGGTCACCTTCAGTACCCCCTGCTTTGTCACGCCTACAAGCTCCTACACTGCAAATCCCCAGATAGCCTGTCCAGTCTCCTGGTCCCCAAATGCTTAGTGCATGCCCTTTGAACCTCTGAGCGTAACCTCCTAGAGAAGCCTAAGGTTCGAACCACTGCTGGCAGCAAGTCCTTTGCCATGTCTGCCCCTGCCCTATGGAATAAGCTTCCCCCCTCCTTCAGGAAGCCTCCTCCCTTGAAACTTTGTTCAAGGGACTCCGTGCTCACTTACTAGAAGTGAGCATCTTCTCCTGTCAATAGAGGGGCATACCCAATCTGAAACGCTAGGTCCTTGCCAGCCTAAGTTATGATTACCATATTAAGCATCACCTTTCCCCTGTACTGCTACCCTTGACTCTTTTGTAATAGTCATCTCCCGAGTATAGTACTGCTACCTTTTACATTATGTTACTGTCTTCGCCTGTAACTAACTTTGTCACAATGTCTGCCCTGTTGTTGTACTTGAATTTCTTCCTATTGTGCTGATGTACTGTGTCCTGTCCATTATTGTAACTGTATTCTTCTGGAACTAATTCCAGGTTGCCCCTGAAAAGGGACCTTCGGGGCTCAGTGGGCCTACCTGGTTACCAAAATTGAATAAATAAATAAATAAGAGGAAGGTAAAAGGAACGCATAAATCTTGGATCTCTCCACCTCTTCTGGACCAATTGTGAGCTAAAGACAACCTCTGGCACAGGTATAAAAGTTCTGGGATCACCCTCCAATCTCCAAAACTATAAGATGGCCCAGAATAAATGTACTCAAGCCATCCACCAGGTTAAGGTTAACTACTTTAAGTCTGAGTTAAACAACTCCTGGGGTGACAGCCGCAAATTCTAGCATAACATTAAAACACTTACTGGGAAACAAGGCAAAATGGCACCTACCTCCTTGAACTTGGGCAGTACTATTACTCAGGATCAAAAAACCATTGCTAATATATTCAATAAAGCATTTACTGATCTCAGTGGGTGCTCCCCCAGACTTCCTTAACCTAACCCATAGTGGTAAAAGGCCCACACCTAGTACCTCATCCTTAAATCCACCCCTTCCCCATTCTACCTAATAATAATTACAAAAGGGGAGGCAAAAAATATCTTTTGAAAGTGTTAGGTAAAACCAGGCATAGTGGTGACGGCCTAGATCTGAAACTGATCTCCTTCACCCTAGATGAACTATTGGCACCGTTAACAAGAATATTCAACCTTTCCCTCATATCTGGAAAATTCCCTAAACATTGGAAAGCTGCAGCAGTTACCCCTGTTTTCAAAAGTGGTGATTGGATCTGCCACACAAACTACAGACCAATTTCAATTCTCTCACCTATTTCCAAAGCTCTCAAAAGGATAGTTTATGATCTAATATCAACCTCAATGTCTGCAGCAGTATGAGTTTAGACAGCTGCATAGCACTACTACTGCTCTTCTTGAATTTACGGGGTACATTCATGAATCCTTTGATCATGAGCACTTAGTGAGTGCTACCTTCATAGACCTCACCAAGGCCTTCGACATGGTCCACCATGAACTCCTCCTGACTCAGCTAGGTGACACTGGTTTATCTTCTGACTCATTATGCTAGTTCAGGAGCTACCTCTCCAAGCATGTACAACAAATAAAAATCTCTAACACCCTCTCAGATACACTATGCATAAGCATCGGTGTCCCCCAAGGTTCCATCTTGGGTCCACGGCTGTTCAGGCTCTTCTTAAATCAACTTCCACAAGCATGTTAATACAAAATCCTCCTCTACACGGATGATGCAGTTATCTACACTAGCAACTCAGACCCCATCACTCTAGAACAACAACTACAGCATGACTTCAATAAAGTTGAAAACTAGTTCAGTAAAGCAAGACTGCTTTTAAATTACAAAAGAACAAAAACAATGCTCTTTGTTTCATCCCACAGTAAACATAAGCCATCCACGTTAACCATAAGAAACAAGCAGAATGAAGCTATTGAGATGGTCCAGAACTTCAAATACCTCACTTCAAAGAGTCACCCTTGACAGTTCCCTCTCCTACTCCTTCCACATAGACCTTGTTGCCAGGTCTGCAAATCGAAAACTCAGACTGCTATACAGATATATTGGCACAGTCTAACTGAAACAGCCCTTCAACTTGTTATTACTAGCTTAGTCTTCTCAGTCTTAGATTACAGCCTTGTTATTTACAGTGTAGCCCCAGACACAACCTTTAAACGTATTGCTATCACATTGAATAAAGCCTGCAGGTTACTTCTAAGCACCCCTCATCTTAGTCACACCTGTCACCTTTATTCTCAATCAGGTTGGGTAGACCTGGAAAGCAGAATTCAATACCAGGCTTGTCTCCTAGCCAAGAAAGCATGCCTTGGCCTGTCGCCACCTGGAACATGCTGTTTGCTCTGCCCAGCAGAAACAGTAAGACTGACTAGAGCATCAAATTGCAACCCATTAAAGGTTCCTTTTCGTCGCACCTCTCAAGGCCAGAGATCCTTCGGCTACTCTGCACCATTCTGGTATAACAACCTACGTGTACCTATTGAGCTTCTTGCTGAACCCAAAATCAGTCCTTTTAAATGTAAACTCTGCTGTCTCCTTAAACAACAAAATATACACTCCTGTGTTCTATAACCTGTTCTCTCCCCCTCTGTCTTTTTGTCCCCATGAATAATGCACTTACTGTATTATAACTGCCGCCTGTCACCATGTATGTTGCACTTATTACAATCCCTGCCTTGCAACTTCCTCCCTCTCCCTCTTCCACTGCCACTAACCACTATCTAGAGCACCCCACCTAATATCCTCCTTTCTATCAACCTCCCACTCGTCCCTCCATCCCCTACCCTCACCTTGACAAAGCTAGCCAACTATCGTGGTTTCTGGCAGCATTTTACTTATTCTCTTTTTCTCTGATCACAATGACTCCCACTATGCTCTTCTGTTAGTTTTCAATTTCCACTTTGTATTATTACTCAATCATCATCTCATCTACAGGTTTGCTAGCCTATATTATTGTCAGCTTGTACCTAATTTTTGTGCTGTACTGTTTATTAGCCTATACTATTGTCAGCCTGTACCTAATTTCTTGTATTGTTGTACTTTCTCTACTAGTTTTCTGTGTTAATCTGATGTGGAACCTTTGTAAATGAGCTCTCAGCTCAAAGGTTGTAATCCTAGATTGCAATAAATAAATAAATACATACATACATACATACATATGTACATACATACATACGTACATACATATCAGGTATTGATCCTGTTGCCCTACACTCCTTATCTGCTTTTTTGGATAACAGACTCTTGAAACCACAGTATGATGCACAATTAATCTTTACTGAAGTCATAGATGTACAGTACTTTCACAGTTCATTTTCAGTATTACTGTAGCAGCATACATGTGCACTTCTGTGGGCCCTTCTCACTGTTTTTTTTCCCCTACTCTTTCAGGATATGTAGCCAAAAGGGACTCTCACAATCTCAATTTCACATTTCTCTCTAGAATGTTGCTTGGAGCGACCATGCCAAGGTTCAAAGGCGCATGTCCTGCTCCTGCAGAACCTTAGGAGTGTCTTTAGTTTCAGAAGTCATCAGAATATTTTAGGGCCCACTGCCTGCTCCACAGAATCCATTGGCTGGTGTCCTTGATACATATATCAAATACATGGGCCCACCACCTTTAAGTTCAGATCCATTGGCCAGTATCTTTGCATGAGCCTCTCACTTGACTGCTTGCTTCCTTCTTGAAAGTATAGGGTCCTCAATCCCATCTCTCATAATGCTGTTCTGGGGCCTCCCACAATGGAGAACACCTGGCTTATCAAGTCCCTCAGGCACACCCTGCCAAAGAGACCCCAAGGGACCTTCTAAAACGGCAGCTCGCTCTTTATTTTGTGGGAGGTGGTATAACATGGAGGTTATGAAATGGTTTTACACACCACCCCATATTTTATTTTATATAAATTGCTGCAGAGAGTTTTCTTGCCACAGTAATTATATAAAATAAAGAATGTCAGTGGCTCATGATAAAAACAATTGCTTGTTTATTTTTTTGTTTTTGTTTTTTCCCCCTCTTACTCAGCTGATGTAAAACAATGTTGCCAAGTGTTTTAAAAATAATTTACTGCCGTTGACTCTGAGTGTGGTGAACTGTGTAGAGCTGGGGAATGGTGTTCGGCACCGGGCAGTGAAGGAGCGATGGCTGCGCATGCTCAGTGCGAGAGAAACCCAGCACGTGTTCGCCGTTATAACCCGCAGGTTGTAATGGCGAATTATAACCAGGTTTCTCTATGGAAGAAAACATTCTGCAGTTATTATAGTATAAGTATGTGTGCACTAATTAATTCTTAATGTTTAATATTATACAGGTACACCATATACTCAGCTCTTATTTCACAGCTGTTAAGAATGAGCTTGGTTTAAAAGCCAGATTCTTGATTTCCGGGTTTATATTGTTCCAGAAATGTGCCACTTTTTGTGTAACTATCATGTCCCTATTTCTATTTTTTTAGATGGATTTAGTATACTCCCTATTTTTGTTATGCCTTAAATTCTCGATCTTGACTGCAGGTTGAAACAGAAACGGGTACCCATACATTTGCGGACAAACATCCAAATAAGGAACATCAAGAAATACAAAGACAAGGCGCTGCGTCAGCATGTGGTCTAAAAGCAAAACAAAATGGTTATATTAAATGCACGCTGAAAATAGAAAATAGAGTTAAAAATCTACGTTTCGACCTTAGGTCTTCTTCAGGAAGTATCTAAAAGAGAAAAAAGACAAGTTAGTGTAGAGGAGAGGTAAAATGAGAGAGATATATATGTGGAGAAAGAAGAAGAGGAAGGCTAAGGGAGAAGAAGTGATAAATGGTAAGATTAAGAGAGAATCTGTGAAACAAAAGGTGATGATGGGAAAGATAAAACATAATGGGAGAGAAAGAGCTGGGAAGTTCCCAGGTAGAGCGTGATTAACAGGGCCTTGTAAGAAGGCTGAAAGGTGACAAATGTGTGAGAAGGAGACAGAGATGGAGACATATGGTGAAAATGAAAAATAAATCAGTACAAAAACAAACTGACTTTAGGGGAAAAAAGGGGAGGCTGAAAGATGTTAGTGGAAAATAAGTTTATCATTTAAACCAGAGGGCTGCTGGGAGCCAAGGCGGATGATCAGCTTGGCTTCCATGTTTTTCTATGGTTAGGATCCCGGAAGCCCTGCTGAAGGACACAAACAGAAAGGTCATTGACATTGTGGTCCCTGGAGATAAAGTGATACAATGGGTTTAGCAGTTTCACCATTCCTGACCACTCTGTAATGTTCCCTGAAACGGTCAGCAAGACACCTACCAGTTTCTCCAATGTACATAGCTGAACACCTCCTGCAAAGAATACAGTACACTACATTAGTGGAGGTGCATGAGAACTCCACTCAAGAAATACTTCCACTAACCTGTGATCTGACATAGGCACCCTCCTACCTCTGATTGTATACTGATTCCTCAGATTACCCAGACCTCACCATTGCTCCTGACACATGTAATCTGAAGTAGCAGCCTTTTGGGCTGTAAGCTCCCCTCCACCTGCTACATTTCGGAGTCCAGGACTGACCGATCACTTGTGAGTGGGAGTGCTCACTACATCTAAATGCAGCACTACCCAAATGAGCAAAACCTCCTTCCTTTTCAGTATTTTAGCAGTTCCATTCTTGAAATAACTTCATATACTGCTGTGCCACTGAAAAAAATGATGCCTCTGATGATCGGCTGGTGGCTTATAAATTAAAGATGCCCCCAAATAGTAGCCACCCCCATTTAGAAGCTGTGACTAAAAATAGAAAAAAAGTAATAGAAGCCGTGGCTTCTAAATGATGAAATATGGTATATTAAACTTTTTATGGCTTCCCAATTAACATTACTGGTTTATTCCAGACCAATCTCTCTTACCAGTATGGCTAGGCAGACTGTCACATACTGTAAATGCATGAGCTGATTTTTTTTTTGAAAGATTAATTCAGTATTTCTACTCCAAAAGCCTGCTAACCTCTTCAAGCCCTATTAACCTCTTCAAGCTTTCCAAACTTCCTATTGCTATCATTCCAGTGGAAACCATGAGAGTCATAATTTGATTTCCATGCAGGGGACTGGCTCTATTTCTGAAGAGCAATGCTGGATTCACTTGGAAGGGAATGTTTTTCCAAAAAGGCAGAACCAGTAGAAGGAAACATGAATACATTATACTGGTTAAAAGCATTTATTCACCTAGAGAGTGTTGAGAATTTGGAACAATCTGCCAGAAACAGTGGTAGTAGCACCAACAATAACTTCCTTAGAAAAGCAACTTAACACCTCTAGGAAAACTTAAAAACAAAATATTCAGCCAAAATGGACTAGATTTTCAAAGGCTCCAGTGCAGATGCAGAAGCAAGATTCACCTTCATCTGCATTGCGAAAGTTGTGCTGGAGTTGCCAGTAGTTATTTTCAAATTCTGCAGGTGGTTTGTAAAACTTTCAACAACTTGCAGCAGCTTGCAACAAAATAATGATAGATGTGGGATTATTGTGCCACAAGAACTGACATTTTGGATGCTATTGTGTCTGCTGTCCTGATGCTGTTAGACCATTTGATAGTGGTATGTGATCCAGCACAGCACTGGAGAACTAGCGAGTCTACAGCAGTTACAAGTGTGGCTAGACAGACATCAGGAACCGTCATTACATCAGGAACCATCATTACTGGCACTTTCACTTCCAGCAGAAACAGGCACATGGTTTCTCTGTTTTTTTTTTATAAATGTAAGCTGTGCAGTGCAATTCAAGAGGGAGAAGAGAACGTTCTTACAGTCCATGATCAGGTTAGTAAGGGCAAAAGTTGGCAGCATGGGAAAATGTTTCTTTTGTCATTAGTTTCTTTTTGGAGTGGTTTTATGAGCAGCAGCAAGGGGCTGGTTGATCAGCAGCAGCGAGGATGTTATCACAGAGGCTAAGTAAGCATTAACACACGGGTGTGCATGGAACAGACTGTACCACACACTCGGGGTGTAGTGAAGCACAAGGCCACAGGCTGAGTGCCTTCAGTCCATGGAAGTGTGGTAAAATCTGTTTCATGTACACCCCCGGAGTGTCTTATTGCACTTATAAAATAGACTCATTTTTTAACTTTTTACAGTTGACAAAAGCATGTTTATATGTAGAAACAATAGATGTACTTGTGTGCATTTATGGTAAAGTAGTCCTTCCTCCGCTACAAATGATGTCACTGATGATATCTTTGTATTACTGTTGGACAAAGTTTGTGCTTTGCTGGCATCAAGATTCAAGATATGGAATTTTTATCATGGAATGTTTAGAATGGAATACATGGATTCAAAATTCTGCTGTATCCCACTGGCATAATGTTCCTCTCCTAATATACTGTACACACACACACACACACACACACACACACACACACACACACACAGAGTAAAGGTCTCTTCTACAGCCAGAGACTCAATTATCTTACTGTAAGGGCAAAAAGAAGAGATTTCCCTGATGAGCATGCAAAGACAGAATGGGAATTTTTCATTGTGTAACCACCCAGTCCCCTGTGGTTACTAGAATCCCATCATTCTCAGTGCTAGGTAGGGAAAGCGGCTAGTGATTAACTGGTTAAATGGGTTTTTCACCTACTCACTCTCTGTTTACTTGGTCTCGGCTGAGATGAGAGAGATGAGGTCATTTAGAACTCTCACAGCAGCATAATCCACTGCAGTAAGCTGCGAGTGGGGAGTTTTAGAATCTTGAGACATTTTGAGTTGGTAGTTCTGGAGCAGCAGTTGAAGTGCGAGGAGTGAGTTCTACTGTAAACTCTGTGAGGAGAGCCTACTTTCTCACCCTAGTCCTGAAAGTCACCGGTCTGCCAATAGAAGTGGTGGAAACCATTGTCTACAGCAGGATTCACCTGATTTTCATTCCTGGAGGGATGGAAAGGACTGCTAGGGAATGGATCCTAGGAACAATCCCCTATTTGATCCAGGACAATCCAAAGCTGCCTGTTCTGTTTCTTACTGTGAGTAGATTTGACTTTGTGCTTCCTGAAGAAAGTACCTGTGCTTTGGCGTTTCTCTGACAGAGAGAAAGGTACACCAGTTCTCTTCTAAGTTTGAGACTTTTCTCAGTTTAAAGTTGGCTAACAATTGTGGGGTCCAGAGGCAGACTAATGCACATTGCTCAGGACTTTAATTTCCTATCCTATGAACAAAGCATCCGCAATTGAATGCCTACAAAAACGGTGACTCAGTTATGATGCCTATATTCAGGGCTACCTGGGATGGTAGTGCCTGGATACCTAAGTGGGTGAGGTAGGGCAATGGGAAGCTAAACATGTACGGGCATGCACAAATGCGTGGTGGGAGAGGAAGGGGAGGGAAGGTACATGGGAGGGGGTGTGATGGGCAGCTGTCAAGCTGGCTCATTAACATGGTGGGGAGGGTGGTCAGTTGGGAGGTGCAGGGTGCAGGGTTTGGGTCCGGTGCGGAGTGGTGCATTCTTTTTTTGCAGACAGGTAGCTTTTTATTTCCAAGTATTTCACCCCACAACATGCACCCACTGGAGTTGAGAATACATTAGTAGGGGGCATGGGGGCACAGCCCACCACATTAAGAAAAAATCCTATAGATCTTAGGTGCTTTCTTGATATTTGCCATGAGTGTGCATCACTGAAATTCATTTTCGGCGATGTACACTTGCCCTAATGGTGATCATCATTCCAGATCACCATTATGACATAGAACCTCCCAGAGTAGCATTTCATAATACTGGATATGAAAGTTCATTCCAAGATGTATTTTCCTAAGTGCTTTTTCAAGAAAGTTTTAAGGTGTAACTCTGAAAGAATGGCTGAGTATGATGTGGAAACAAAGGGTGGTTAGCCCCCCATCTGGAGTAACCAGTTCAGTACTAGGTTCTATAAGGGTGCCTGGTTATTCAAGACATGGTGGTGTCTGAAGAGAAGTTTACCCCTGGTGTGGGTTGTGCTTGTAATGAGCCCCTGTGTTCTCCATTGTGGCCAGCGCCACTAGAAGAAATGGTTCAGTTGTGGCCAGTTACCACTTGAAGAAGTTTTAAAATCCTATGTCATATGGGAAATGTGGGCTCAGTTGCGGCCAGTGCCACCAGAAGAAATGTATGTTCAGTTAAGGCCATTGCCACTGAAGAGAATCCAATGTTCTATGAAATATGGGAATACATAGAGTTTCTGTCAGATACAGACATTTTGTTGTTCTGGAAATGCTTTGTGCCATGCTGTGTAAACCTTGGGGGTCTACCTTTGCTTTAGAGAACATCTTTTGGAATAAAGTCACACTCTAGAACTCCAACCTAGTTTGGACATTTACGTTTCTGCTTCCTGTGTGGAATTACTAGGTGCCCCTCCAGAAGTACAGATAGTTGACATAGACCTAACAAAACGTTATCTCCTCAGAACCTGAGTTTTAGTCATAATGTATTGCTTTTGTACACCCCTACCCCTTTTCTGACCTCTAGAAGTAATGAGCCTGGTATACATTCCCAAAGCTAGGGATGGTACCATTTCTGAAGTAGTTTGTGTGTCCAGGCAAGAGTACCAAGGGGTAGCTAACTGTGTAAAGTAGTTGGGGGGGGGGTTACAAAAAATGGGAGCTCTTCCAAAGATGTTTAATTTGGGGAGAGACCCAGAGATTTTTTCTGAGGGTGTGGCTAGTATCTGTCTGTCTGGTAGCATGGTAGCCCAAACAGAAAAGGAAGCTATGGACAAAAGGATTTTTGCCCAGAAAAGTGACATCCAAATGTGTTACTTGTGTGCCGGCTAGAACAGTAAAGAACAGAGTGCTGCTTATGTGTGTTGTCAACTTGCTATGGGCAGTAAAGACTTGAAGTGTGTGTCCTAGTCTCTGCATCAAAAATGTTTATAGAACTTTTTAAATTGCAATTTTCAAATGCAAAAAGTAGTGTGAACTTTAGGAAACAGACTGAGGTATGTGCCTTGAAAGTTTCATGTGCTTTGTGTGTAAATTGGGAGAGTCGCTGAAGAAATTGTCAGAAACTGGAGAAAATGGACAAAACGGCACTCACACCACTGAAATTGCAGCCGAGAAAAAAACTTACAGTTTGCAGTTTAAATTTGCTCCTGCTCAATGATCACCATGAAGGAAGAGCAAGCAAGGAGACAGAGAGAGAGATAGAGAGAAAGAGGCTCATTTGCATGGCGTTGAGTGATTGGTGCAACTGCAGTCAGTCCCACTCCCTGGCCAGCGTCTATGCACTGTAGAGTGTTTGAGGAGGAGAGAGAAAGAGAGAGGCTGGCGAGCTGGTCAGATCAGGATCAACCATCACAGGGCTTGTGAACGTTCTAAACTGCAGTAAACAGACTATTACTGTGTAATTTTGAGCTCAACCCATTGTCCAACTGACTGGAAAGTGAGCGAGGCGTTCATGGATATGATCGGTGGGACCGCCAGCCTGTTTCACCCCAGAGGCCTTCCCAAGATCAGCACCAGGCTGAAAATTTCCATCGGAGGAAGCCAGTTACTGAATTCAGTGAGTAGAATCAATTAACTGTGCAAACAAACTGTGTTTGATTATCAAGCCAGCTGAATCTGTGTGCTAGCAGTGTGATTTTTTTTGCAAAGAAAGACTGTGCATTGTTAGAGCAAGTGCAACAAATACAATTTCTGAGCATGGAATGTGAGCAGTGATAATGGGTTTAGCAACAATAAATGTTTCTAAGCAAAAAGGAACTGTGAGTTGTGTAGTGAGAATGCAACAAAGAGGCAATCCTATGCAAAGAAAGACTGTGGGGCTTACAAGTGACTTTGAGCATGTGTAAATAGTTCTTTGAATTGATGTTGATCACAAAGTCAAGTTTAAAATCATGTGAATGTGGTGAAAGATTCCAGCAGTGCAATCAATTGCAGTTTTGAGTAAATTCAGTAGCCAGAAAGGTCGGAAACACAGATTTAGCAAGGGAACAAAGTTTGATGCATGAGAAATGTTACCGTCACCATTACAGGGCAGGGTCAGCAATGTAAACACAGCAGCAGGGAGACATTTTGTGAGACAGTAAAGAGACTAGTGAGCAATTCAGTAACAACAAGTTTGTGTGTTTGTTTTCAGAAATGGCTTTGGGAACTCCCCGATATCAGGATCATGCCCAAGCTATGATTGCCAAAGAGGTGACAGCACTAAGAGAAATAGAGAGAAGTTTCTATGTGAAAGGTTGCCTCCAGATGTAAGTCCCTAGCTATTCAGTGAGACTGTGCACTGTGTGCCTAAAGACTGGAAGGGATGTGTTTCTGATACCCCACTGCTCAGATTGCCTTGTGAAATATGGTATGAGCAGGTGTGTAGCACCAGAGAGGGCATCATAAATTCATTTGGCTCCCACGTGAACCCGAGGAGGGGGACTCTGCATGTAGCAGCATGCAGCACCAGGTTGAACCTGTTGGGGAAACTTCCACAGAATGTGTCACAGGAGAGAGTAATGTTGATCCACTGTAAGGGCAGGAACACAGAGAGGTTTCCACGCCTGTGTCCCAGATGGAAAGAGCAATGGAAAGATCCATGGACCCATGGAAACAGGATCTGAGTCCTAGCCTAGTGGGGGAAGACGAACTTCAAGAGAGACTGAAATGGGAGGTGTCTACCTCCACACCCTGTGATGAGTGGAATGTCTTCGGGAGTGAGGGCATTTGCTCACTCCTGGGCTCAGATCATGAGTGAGGAAAAGGAGGATGAAGAAATGTTCTTCATGTTGAGGGCCCCAGTGAGTCACCTCAAGCTCTTGCCTCAGAGGAGCCAGAGAGAGAAAAGAGGAAGGCTCCAGTAACCTGTTCACAGAGATGGTTGGGGACAAGTTCTTTCATTTTTTAAGTATGCAACACTGGCTCAACCAGGACTGGCCACCCCCAAGCTGGGCCATGGGTCGCAGACTTGTGAAGAGTAGCAAGGAGGAGAGACTGGTATGTAGGAGGGCTGACGCCATCTATGGGAAGTCTTCCTACATTTCCTTACCAAGTCTGGGAGGAAATCAAATAGAACAGGCAATTATGGTTGTTCGAAGAGGCAAGCAAGAATTTGTACTCTGGTGCAGAAGAATGTGTCAGAGACAAAGTCATAAATGAGCGACTTATATTCTGGAGAATGGGCAGGACTCTGTTTATGGATACTGTGCGAACTGTGGATGTGGCAGTGAATGAGACATTCCACATCATCAGCTTTGAACACCCAGACAGGGCCATAGTCCTTGCCCCACACCTTGAGTGGTACTACCCTTAATGGTGCCACTCCCTGTGAATATGCCCAGGATGCCTAGAGGGAAGTGAGAAGTGGCAGGCCAGTTGCCTGTCTTCTGAAGCAGCAGTATCCAAGGAGAAAGATGCAGCTCTTCTGGTGTTCCAAGATTCTTCAGGTGTATCTAGATTCATCAGCCCAGCAGTGTGTTCCTGTTTCATCACCTGGCCTTCCAATGACATCAACCCAGCTGTTTTCTTGTTCCATCATTTGGTTTACAGATGACATCAACCCAACAGTTTCCCATTTCATTGTTTGTTTATTCAGAGGACATAATCCCAGCAGTATTAGAAGATGCCACCTGGCCTGAAGGGAGAGGGCCCTCAGCTCATAGAAGTAAGGTGATCCTTTATACATAGAAACATAGACTTTGATGGCAGATAAGGACCGCTTCGCCCACCTAGTCTGCCCATTTTCCTACCTACTGGATAAGCTGCAGATCCTAGTTAACCAACAACCTAATTCTTCCTACCCCCCACAAGAATTGCCTTATGTCTGTTCCACACATTCTTGAATTCTCCCACAGTTTTAGACCACACAACCTCCTCAGGAAGGCAGTTCCATGCGTCCACCACCCTCTCTGTGAAAAAATACTTTCTCACATTGCTCCTGAAGTGTCCCCCCTCTATCTTCAAATTGTGTCCCCTTGTTCTTGCACATCTTTTTCTGAAAGATGTTGCCCTCTTGGACTTTGTTGATTCCACTGAGGTACTTAAAAGTTTCAATCATGTCCCCCCTCTCCCTCCTTTCCTCAAGGGTATACATATTAAGATCCTTTAGTCTTTCTCCTCATATGGCTTCTCTTACAGACCCTGCACCATTGTAGTTGCCCTCCTCTAGACTGCCTCCATCCTGTCTATGTCCTTTCAGAAATGGGGTCTCCAAAACTGGATGCAGTACTGCAGATGGGGACTCACCAACTGTCAGTTAGAGATGGACGAAGTGGCCCCAATTCACTCCGAGAAGTGATTCATGCAGTGATGGCAAATTCACGGAGTGCTCCACAATGCAAAGCTGAGTACTTCGAGTTATTATGGGTAACGCAAAGTCCATTGAAAACAATGACTTCACATTACTCCGCCTTTCCATACACTACTCCACCAATTCTTAAGGTGAAGTACATTGAAAGCAATGTACTTCGCCTCACTTCGCCTTGTTTTTAAGCTCCAAAGGTGAATTTTGCACTGATTCATGGGATTTCAGGTCACATGGGCTTAGATTGTTCTGCACAGCCTCAGTTCGGGGTAGTGTGTGTAGGAAGCTGTAGGAGACATTCTGCCCTGAGAGCTCTCTACGATTCAAGCCTTCTAAAAGCTGTTAAAAAAGCCTTTTTAAGTCATTTTTTTTGCTGAAACTTTAGTGCATCGATTGTAGGAAACCCTCCTGTGCTCATATCATCGAGCATTTATTGTTTGTGTGTGGATTTTGAATGTTAATGTACGACATTCAGTCTGTGTACTGAGAGACAGTGAAAGTCTGCTTTGGGGAAGGGCGTATCTGTGGTGTAGGTAGATTAACTTGGAGAAAAAGACAGTTCTTTCTGTTTTGGTGATATTTTTCTTGTATAACTTTGTTAATGTACACACAATAATATTTTCAATAATTCTTGCCATTTTTTTGCTGATTGTTGTGGTGCAGCAGTGCATAATTTTAGTTTGTTTAAAATATGTGGTTATATTACTGAAGTTTTCAATTTGCTATGCATTACTTAGTGTGTGTGTGAGTATGTGTGTAACCCCTTTGTTACCTGGGGTTACTAGAACCCCCATAAGACCTAGTGGTAGGCAGGAAAGGCAGCTTGTGAAACTCCAGTTAAATGGGTTTCACACTGTCTCACTCTGTCCTCAGTCACAGCTGAGACTGGAGAGATGACATCATTATAGAATTATTACAGCTGCATGAGCCACAGTTGGAATCTTCAGCTCAGAGAGTTCTTAGAACCTCGGGAATTCAAAAGTCAGTCTTCCGTTTGTCCTTGAGCAAGAAGGAAGCATCAGACTGTAGTTTGAGCTTTGCCTCCACACAGAAGGAAGTTTTCTGTGTTTCACCATTCTTCAAGTGGTGGAGACCGCCCCTTGTCTCAGTGCCCCTCCGGGGTAGGAAAAGGTCTCTTGGGTTCCAGGGCAATCCCCTGCTTTCCCACTAAGGAAAGAAGCTGCCTGATTTTGTGTTGGCTGTTCTACAATACAGCAAAGGTTAAAGGACTTCGCCTGTGGGGCCCTGCAACGATTGGGTGAGTGTTTGGCTCCAGTGTAAGGGGCAAACAACTGTTTATTCAGTCAGTAAATGTTATTGGGGACTGCTGTTTGGGAGGACTATATACACTAGGATGAACAAATGGAGCAGTCAGTTTAAAGTTTAAATGGATTTAAAGTTCACAGTAGAGGGGGTGCGTCAGTTCATCCACCATACAATCTACATGTTACAGTCCTAAAGTTTCTGTGTGTTCAGAGAAATCGAGGGTATGGGCTGTGGGAGCTGGAGGTGGATAGATCCCCATCTTTAGTAACCCAGTCCACCTCTACGGATTTCTTCTGTTTTTGCTACTCGCCTCATGCGCTTGGCCAGTGATGGGGTGAGTACCCAGATGTGGGTCGCAACTTGAAAATCTCTCTAGGAATCGATGACTTCAAGTGGTGTGGGGAGCCACAGGATGGGAACATTACTCCTTGTAGGATGGGAGTCTCCCTGTTTGATGGGAGTTTTGAATTGGAAGTACGAAAACAAAATCTCTCTAGGAGTCGATGACTTCAAGTGGTGTGGGGAGCCACAGTTGGGAGCCTCCTTGTGTGATGGAATGTCTTTCCAAGTAGAGTTTGGGTTCATTCGCCAAGTGGACTGTCAGTAGAGTGGCTGGCAGGGGAGCCGGGCCAGTCGGGCTGTGTATCCAATGCGCATGTGAAGTCCGGGCTGAGTGCCTGGTGGGTCCAAAGCCAGACAACTGTTGATGTGTTCATTCCTCAAATGGACCGCTGTGTTTAACCTCTAATCTGCATTACAGTTACGTAGCCCTGTGGGGGACCATACAGAGCTTAGTTATGTTCAGTAAGTTAATAAATAAAGCCACACTGAAAAATCCCAATTCTGGTTCTGGACATTACAGTTATTGCTTCCTGTAGCTGGATTTACTTGGGTGCCCCTGTGCAGAGTAGTCAAACCTAGGCCTCTTGTGCCAAGTAGCCTCATCCTTCCCCAAACCCGTAGATACACACTCCCCACCAGGTATTGCTGCCAAATGCCAACAGCATGCCACCTGTCATTGTTTTGGTAAAATGACAGGGGTGGGGAGGGTTACATGTGTGTAATGCATGTCATCAAATCAGACACCTTTTATTATGCCACATATGATTTCTGGAATGTGAAGCTGCTATTCACTGCAGCTGTGTGATTTTTGTACTTCTTTGTGGTATCTTTACTGGTACTGGTACTAGTACTAGTGACTGTTACTGCAGCAGTGCAGTACACTGTCCCCCCCCAACCGGCAAAAGTATTCTTTTCCAGATTTCAATTTCTGATGGTAATCACTGGTTAGGTGTTGAGCCTTTGCGTCTGCATCTCTTCAGTGTGCAGTGCAATCTTAATCTGTCTGTGCATTTGCATCTCTTTAGGGCTCAATCTCTATCTGTTACTTAAGGCACAGTTGTTTCTTTGGCTTCCCTTCAGAGTACTGGACAGGTGTGGTGCATAATTCTGCATGAACATTGTACTCATTAATATGTGTTTTTTAGACAAGGCCATCATCACAAGTCACTCGTGATACAAATCACGTTCTTCATCATCACGGTCACAAATACAGTCACAAATCACGATTCAAGATCACATCACAAATCACAACATTAATTTATTTACTAGTTACTTGGATGTATTGCAAGCATATTTTGTAGTATCTCTCCAGGCTTCACCACCCGACCATTGTACTCATTAATAAGTGTTTTTAAGTTGGGGAGTTTTGTGCTACAGTTCATCGGGGAAGTACAGCAGTGGGCATTTGCATTCACAATACAGTTCCATATTGGTTATCTCACACCATCGACACCAAATCAAGTTCTTCATCATCATGGTCACAAATGCTGTCACAAATCATGATTCACGATCACGTCACAAATCACGATATTAATTTTTTTTACTAGTTACTTGGATGTATTCTAAGCCTGTTTTGTAGTTTCTCTCCAGGCTTCACCACTCCACTATTGTACTCATTAATAAGTGTTTTTAAGTTGGAGCGTTTTGTGCTACAGCTCATTGGGGAAGTATAGCCATAGGCATTCATGTTCCTTCCTGTACAGCATGTGAGTTACAATACTGTAAGTAGTGGTGTGCGAAGTGACCCCAATTCATTCCGCGGAAGTGATTTATGGAGTAACGCAGAATTCGTGGTATACTCCACAATGTGAAGCAGAGTACTTCACTTCATAATGAGGAATGCGAAGTCTATTGAAACCAATGACTTTGCGTTATTCCACCTTCCCCAAACCGCTTCACCAATTTTAAAGCGAAGTACATTGAAATCAATGTAATTCGCCTCATTTTGCCTTGTAACTGAGCTCCAGATGAAATTCTGCTGTGATTCATGGGAGTGTAGGTCACATGGGCTCTAGATTGTTCTGCATAGCCTTAGTTCTGGCCTGGGTAGTGTATGTGTAGTGGTAGCTGGAGACAGTTTGCTCTCAGAGCTCTGCAATTCAAAACCTCTAAAAGCTGTTTAAAATGCCTTTTTGAGTCATTTTTGTTTTGCTTAAAATTTAATCGACTGTAGAAAACCCTTCTGTGCTCATATCATCGAGTGTTTATTGTTGTGTGTGGATTTTGATGTTAATTTAGAACAGTCAGTCTGTGTACTGTGAAGTATGCTTTGGGGGAAGGGTGTATTTATGGTGTAGGTACGTTAACTGGGAGAAAAAGACAGTCTTTCTGTTTTGCTTATATTTGTCTTGCATAACTATGTTAATGTACACACAGTAATATTTTCAGTAATTCTTGACATTTTTTTGCTGATTGTTGTGGTGCTGCAGTGTATAATTTGTCTGTTTAAAACATTTGGTTATATTGCTAAAGATTTTCAATTTGCTACGCATTACTTGTAGTGTGTGTGCGATACATGCCATTAAATCAGACACCTTTTATTGTGCCACTGAGTAATTGCAGCAGTGTGAACCTGCTATCCACTGGACCAGCATGAATTTTTTATACTGCTTTGTGGTTTCTTTACTGCTAGTGGATTGTTAATGCTGTGCACTAATCCCCCAACTGGCAAAATGTATTCCTTTCCAGGTTTGGATTTGTGACTTGTGTGCACTAGTTAGATGTTGTGCCTTTTCCTATGCATCCCTTGAGTGTGCAGCACAATCTTAGTCTGTCTGTGCATTTGCAGTGCACTATTAATTCTGGGAGACTGCATTTCTTGTTACGCTCTCATTTCACTTCATCAGCACTGGGGAATTTTCTGGACACAAGACAGTAGCATTTTGGGGATGCACATTAATTCTGGTGACTCGGTGGGACCACTGCACTCATGACTGAGTGCACCATTAATTCTGGGAGACTTTGCATTTCTTGTTATGCTCTCATTTCACTTCGTCAGCACTGGGGAGTTTTCTGGACACAAGACAGTAGCACTTTGGGGATGCACATTAATTCTGGTGACTGTGTGAGTGGGGTGCTGCCAATATTGTTGTCACTCTGCCTTACTTCACGTTTAAAGTGGAATGACAATGCAAAGTAATAATAAGAAGATGAAGTGAGCATTTCCTATGGGGCACTCCGCGTAATGAAGTGCCAACATGAAGTGACCACTTCGAGTTCACTTCGCAGGTAGATTTTAAATTCACTGCATCACTACTGTCTGTACAGAGGGATAACAACTTCCTGTTTTCTGCTGGTAATGCCTCTCCCTATACATCCAAGTATTCTCCCAGCCCTCCCTACTGCCTTCTCACATTGCTTGCTAACCTTAAGTTCATCTGATAAGATTACCCCCAGGTCTCTTTCCATTTTTGTTGTTGTTACTACCCCCCCCCATTGTATACTCTTCCCCTGGGTTTTTGTTTCCTAATTGCGTTAGTTTGCACTTCTTTGCATTGAATCTAAACTGCCATACTTCTGACCATTCCTCCAACCTTGCCAAGTCCTTTCTCATCCTTTCTGCCCCCCTTTGTGTATCAACCCTGTTGCAAATATTTGTGTCATCTGCAAAGAGGCATACTTTTCCTTCCAGTCCCTTTGCAATGTCACCTATAAAGACATTAAAAAGGACTGGGCCCATTACTGAACCCTTCGGTACCCCACTAGTTACCCCCCTTTCTTCAGAGTGGACTCCATTTACTATTACCTTCTGTGTCCTGTTGTCCAGCTAATGTTTTATCCAGGCTACCACCCTGGGATCCACTCCCTGGCTGGCTAATTTGTTTATTAATCTTTTGTGTGGGACTGTGTCAAAAGCCTTGCTAAAGTCTAGGTAGGCCATGTCAACAGCCCCTCCCTTGTCTACTACTTTGGTCACCCAGTCAAAGAAATCAATTAGATTTGTCTGACATGACCTTCCTGCTGTGAATCCATGCTGCCTTAGGTCCTGTGCCCCACTGGCCTCTAGGTGCTCAACAACTCTTTCCTTCAGAAGTATTTCCATCATTTTCCCTACCACAGAGGTCAAACTGACAGGTCTGTAGTTTCCTGCCTCTGTCTTGCTCCCACTTTTTTGAATGGGAATCACATCCACCCTCCTCCAGTCCTCGGGTACCACACCATCCTCCCATGATTTGTTAAAAAGGGTAGTCAGTGGTGTCACTAGTTCTTCCTTTAATTCTTTTAGAATTCTGGAGTGAATCCCATCAGGCCCCATTGCTTTGTCCACCTTCAGTTTAAGAGTTCTTTGAAAATCCTTTCTTCTATGAAAGGACTGGTATCAACCCCCTATCCAGAGTGATTCTGTTACTTGGATTAGGTACTTCTCTCTCCTCCTCTTTCGTGAATACTAAGCAGAAATATTCATTCAGTATCCCTGCTTTTTCACTGTCCCTCTCTGCCCACCCACCGTCCATTCTATTCAGCCTCACTATCCCTCCCTTTGTCTTTCTATGCTCCCGAATGTACCTATAAAAGATTTCATCCCCTTTCTTAACCGTGTTGGCTATCTTTTCACACTTTAGGCCTTTGCTATTCTGACTGCCTTCCCTGCTTCCTTCTGCCTTAACTGGTACAGTTCTCTGTCCTGCTCCTTCTGTGTTTCCTTATACTTCCTAAATGCTATCCTTTTTTTCCCTACCCTTCCCCGCCATCTCTTTTGAGAACCATAGTGACTTTTTCTTTCATTTTGATTTGTTTATTTGGTTCACACAAAGGCTTGTTGCCTCTGCGATGGCAGTTTTGATGTTTCCCCATTGCTGCTCCACACCTCCTTCTTGCCTGTTTGGTAGTACTTTTCTAAGGCACTCTCCCATTTTGACACAGTCAGCCCTCTCCCTGATTTTTGGTCTTCAAGGAACTGGAAAGACCAAACTTTTTGTTTACTTTACTGACTTTGCACAACACATCCTACATTTGAAGACTGTCCACAGAACTGTAAGTTTGTCATCAAAGACTCTCCCCATGGATTACAGTGCTATACATGCCCTGTCCTGTCCAAGAACTGCTCTTCAGCAGGCTCTGGCCTTGGAGAGACTCTTTAATGGACCCTGCCTATGGACCACAGCATTTTGTCACTAGGTGGAACTTTTTAGGGCCTTCCATACACAAATGTGTTGTATAAATGTCTTCTTTCCATTTTTTACTTTTATAGAAAAATATTTTTGGGGTTCTTCAGTGTTCCGGTAGAGGTTTAGCCACTGTGTGGTATGCAGAATGTGTTTCTGTGTTTCCTTCTTTTGCAGGTGTTCCTGAGGAAGAGAAGAAGAGGACACTGGAGTTCAGCTGAGTACCTCTTTTCTTAGTTTTTAGGATTGTCTATGGCTAACTGGGTGTTAACATGTTTTTCTTCACAGGTAGGAGGTTGTGGGGATGTTTTGTGGGAATGTAATGCAATGTAATGTGCATTTTCCTTGTTTTTGTTCACAGGTACCATGGGAAGTTGGTGGGGTAGGTTCCCCAGTGGGCAGCCTAGTCAGATAGATTTTTCCTTAGAGGGCTAGGGAGATAGGCAGGCTGGGGTCCTGATATGCAGTAGGGGCTCTCAGTTCTGGTCTATTAGGGCATGCTTCAAGCAGTTTTCTTGAAGCCACTGAGTATCCATAGATAGGTGATAGGATAGGGGCAGAAGTTTCATCAGCTCGCCTCTGTGCCTTTAGTGTTGCCTGCCTCTGCCTGGTACATGGTAGGAGAGGACCTGATCACCCCTACCTCTGGGTAAAACAGAGGGTAGTATGACCTGGTACCAGGTGGAGAAATGACTGTAGACAGTCATTTGCCTAGCCAATGGTAAGTGTAATCACCCAGTCCACTGGGGTTGATACAATCCCATCAGTCTGAGTGCTAAGTAGAGAAGGCAGCAGGTGAATAACTGGTAAATGAGTTTTTCACCTACTCACTCTCTGTTTACTTGGTCTCAGCTGAGATAAGAGAGATTAGGTCACTTAGAACTCTCGCAGCAGCATTGGCCACAGCAGCTGGCTGTGAGTGGGGAGTTTTAGAATCTTGAGTCAGTTTGAGTTGGTAGTTCTGGAGCAGTAGTTGAAGTATGATGAGTGAGAGCTGCTGTGAGCTCTGTGAAGAGGCCTACTTTCTCTCCCTAGTCCTGAAAGTCACAATAGAAGTGGTGGAAACCATTGACTACAGCAGGATTCTCTTGATTTTCATTTCTGGAGGGATGGAAAGGACTGCTAGAGAATGGATCCTAGGGGGAATCCCCTATTTGATCCAGGACAATCTGAAGCTGCCTGTTCTGTTTCTTACTGTGAGTGGATTTGCCTTTGTGCTTCCTGAAGAAAGTACCTGTGCTTTGGCATTTTTCTGGTAGAAGGAGAAGTACACCAGTTCTGTTCTACATTTGAAACTTTTCTCAGTTTAAAGTTGGCTGACAATTGTGGGGTCCAGAGGCAGACTAATGCACATTGCTCAGGACTTTAATTTTCTACACTCTCAGAGTAGTGTTTCATAATGCTGGATGTGAAAGTTCATTCCAAGATGCATTTTCCTACTTGTTTTTTCAAGAAGGTTTTAAGGTGTAACTCTGAAAGAATGGCTAAGTATGGATATGGAAGTGAAGGGTGGGCAGCCTCCCCATTTGGAGTAACCAGTTCAGCACTACAGGTTCCATAAGGGCACCTGGTTATTCAAGACATGGTGGCCAATGTCTTAACAGAAGTTTACCCCTGGCATGGATTGTGCATGTAATGAGCCCCTGTGTGCTCCATTGTGGCCAGTGTCGCTAGAAGAAATGGTTCAGTTGTGGCCAGCTGCCACTTGCAGAAGTTTTATAGTCCTAGGCCATATGGGAAATGCGTGCTCAGTTGTGGCCAGTGCCACCAGAAGAAATGTGTGTTCAGTTAAGGCAATTTCCATTGAAGAGAATCCAATGTTCTATGAAATACAGTATGGGAAAACACAGAGTTTCTATCAGATACAGTCATTTTGTTGTTCTGCAAATGCCTTGTGCCATGCTGTGTAAGCCTTGGGGGTCTACCCTTGCTTTAGAGAACATCTTTTATAATAAAGTCATACTCTAGAACCCCAACCTGGTTTGGACATTTATGTTTTTGCTTCCTGTGTGGAGTTACTGGGTACTCCTCCAGAAGTATAGATAGCTGGCATAGCTCTAGCAAAATGTTCTCGCCTCAGGACCTGGGTTTTGGTCATAATGTATTGCTTTTGTACACCCCCACCTCTTTTTTTGACCTCTATTAATAATGAGCCTGGTATACATTTCCAAAGCTAGGGATGGTACCATTTCTGAAGCAGTTTGTGCACCCAGTCAAGGGTACCAAGTGGTAGCTAACTGTGTAAAGTAGTTGGGGGGATGGTGGTTACAATTGTCAGCAAAGAAACAATTGTAATGAAAACTATAAACAATATTTCATGTTTCTAATGTATGTGTGTAAGGAAAGTGTGATGATCATGGAAACAACATTTAATTTCTTTGTTTTATTTTTTGTTTAAAGTAGTTTTATTTTTAGGGCCCAGTTGAACATTTTTTTGCAGTGTAAAGGTAGCAGCCATTTTTGTGATTGAAGATCAATTCTGGTCGTATGGGGGGTTTGATGGAAGATAGTTCTGGTTGTAGGAGGACTGATTTGCTTATTGTGTGATGTGGTTTAGAACCAGGATGACTGTGCATGAAGCAGAGTTTATGCATGGTCACATGATATATTTTGACCAATGAGACTTCTTTATTTTGGATACCCATTTTATAAACAGGGATAAAGAGGACTCAGAACTTTTTCCCATGTTATTGTGCTGGGATATCAACACAGAAATCTAAGAGTCCTCAGTCAATCAGGTGTCTAGAGTTTCTCAACCCATTTCATAGTCTCTCTTTTAAAGAGTACCTTTCCCAGTCCTTTTAACTTTCATGCATAAATTACCCCTTCTTGCATTGATTCTGGAATTGTATTTTATTACTGTCCTCTGCAGTTAGTTTTTGCATTCTGCAAAATGAATGAAATACAATTCCAGAATCAGTGCAAGAAGGAGTAATATATGCATGAAAGTTAAAAGGACTGGGAAAGGTGCTCTAAATCTCGGTCTCTCTCTCTATCTCTCAACAAAATATTGCTCTGTTTTATAAGATGTCTTTTCCTAGCAGTTGAAATGCAGCCTCCTGTTCTTGTAAGTTTCATGTCCTGTCTTTCATAAAATGGGATAATTTTGCATGAGAGTCAAAAGGACTGGGAAAGATGTTGACAGCAACTGTATCTTTTCTCAATCTCCATGCTTTGTTACCAAGGCAGAAGACTGGGAAAGGTGCTTTAAAACATAGTCTATCTCACAACAAAATATTGCTCTGTTTTATAACATGTCTTTTCCTAGCAGTTGAAACTCAGCCTCCTGTTCTTGTAAGTTTCATGCTCTGTCTTTCCCAAAATGGGGCAATTTTGCATGAAAGTCAAAAGGACTGGGAAAGATGCTGACAGCAACTGTATCTTCTCTCTCAATCCCCATGCTTTTTTACAGAGACAGAAAGTCAGTTTTGCAAAAAAAAAAGAAACATACCAAAAAGGCATTAGGATCTTGGCATAATGCATTGCTAACAGGGGGTATTGGGGAAGGGGAACATAGTATGTACATTGAGTATTGGTAGTTTTCCCTTGCAAAATTGCTGTGACTGCACTGTACTACACAGTGTGAGTCACTCCTCTGCCCTACAGTGATGCCATCGGGAAGCAGCAGCCCAGCAGCTGAACAGCAAAAGCAAGTGCAGCAGGGCTAAAGCAGGGCTCAAAAACTAATTAAAATTACAGAAGGCAGAGTTAACCTTGACCAAAAATAACAAATTCACACACACACACACCCTGTCAGGTCTAGTACTGCATATAATGACTACAAGATGTAACATTTGGACCATCATGAAAGGTGTTAATTCCTTGTGTAAACAATAACTGAGTCAAATGGTGCAAACTGTGTCAAAATAGCTATACTAGGACAAACATATTTAGTCCAAATCAGATTTATTATCAGAGACACTGATGATAAAAAATGTTTAGTTCAATGATGATGTTGCATACAGTATGTGTTTTCTTATATATTAGTTTGTATGCACATGCCATTTATTTGGCACTGTCACAGGGTCACGTGTAACCAAAAAAACATATACTGATGCACTCCAAGTATGGACCGCAAAATGATTGTGGCTGCCAAATCACTTTTTTTGGTAGCATGGAACTACTTGCAGTTCCCGGCTACTGACTTTTCCAACTTTGTGATCCTAGCATAATATAATACAAGTGATTTGGGAGCCATGAGCATTTTGCTGTGTTTTGCTTACCTGTATGCTTTCTACTGGATGGCACCCGACACTTTTTTGGCATGAGCATATAGTCCCTGTGTTTTCCCTAGTGTGTAACCAAGCAGCCTCAGCTATTCAAGAAAAGTGATAGGTCAGATTGGATTTCAAAGTTCAAGCATATACATTCATTTCTTTTTAAAAACACAGTGGGTCCCATTTTGAAAGGGTAGTGCTGGCACAAACATAGTTAGCATTGGCACTAACCTGGACTTGCCCTAGCTCTCCAGGTGGGGGCATATCCAGAGGCCCCTGGAGTGCTTCCCAAATCCTGCAGTGCCTAGGTGCCAAGCATTTCACTGTGCCTAAACAATGAGGAGGTTCCCTCCTGCATACTGGCACAGTGGCATATTCAAGGTTTGTGGCAGCAGTAAATAGCCTCCAGAGTGGCACTGTTTACTGCCACCAAAAACAATTTCTTAACTGGGTGCTAAGTCTGCATCACCATGCTCCCAAAGGCAGGGTGTTACTGCAGCCCTCCCTGCCAAGCTGCTTTCACCCCCAATAGCCCGTTGAAATATTTTTATATTCCTTGGTGGTCTAGTGATTCCTCCCACCCCCATTGTGCAATTGAAATATGTTTCATATTTCCTGGTGGTACAATGGTTCCACCTACCCCATGATCACCAGGTTGGAATTTAATATTTTCTGGTGGCATAGTGGATCCCCCCACTCCCCCAATCACTCAGTTGAAATATGTGTTATATTCCCTGGTGGCATAGTTTTCCCCCAACCTCCAATTGCCCAGTTGGAATATGTGTTATATTTTCTGCTGGCATATTGTTTGCCCCACTACCTGACTGCCATGTTGGAATATGTGTTATATTCCCTGGTGGTCTTGTGGTTGCTTCCCCCACCTGCCCACCACTGAGGAATTCCATCCTGCACCCTCTTAGGAGGATTGCTGGTCTCCATGACATCATCATCTGGCACAGCCCTCCTCTCACCTCCTCTGCCAGCCACCATCTGACATTCATGGACCACTATCACTTAGGAGGTGAGGGGGGTGAGAGGTGGGAATCCTCAGCTGGTGTGAAGGTGAGGAGTCTGTGTAGGCTCAGGGGGTTGGGGAACTGCTAGTGCACCAGGAATATAACATATATTTCAACTGGGCCATTGGTGGGGTGGAATCACTGTGCCACCAGGGATTGCTTTATACATAGAAAAGGCAATGAACAGCTGCTGCATTGCATGCAAATGATCCCATAATGGGTATGCAGATGACCCTTAGTGCCTTGCATGCCCAATAACTTCATTTGCATGCTCAGGCAGAATATGGCCCACAGGAGACCTGGCGCAATCCTGTTTTGGGAAGCTCTATCTCCTGTGGACCGTATGTAGCCCTGGCACATGTCCATGCAGTGTAAATCCACATAGCACTGCACCAACGTGGCCTAAAATGCAGTTGGATAGTGCTGCTCTGTCTGTCTGAATCTTGCTTGGAGCTGGATGAGCGCAAGCACAGTGTAAACAGTTGCTCAGCGACTGCACCTGGCTCTGAACGTGGGGCCAAGTTTCTTCAAGAAAGGGATAGTTTATTAAACAGTTTGAAAGTAAAGCACAGCACAGAAATCCATTACTTTAATAAAAAAGTCTGTTCAGTTCCAGGGATTTCAGAATTCAGTTCCAAAGAAAGGGTGTCTTTTCCTTCTCTATCAGAGCCCTTTTTACTCTCAATGCAGTTCCCGTAGAAATCTCACCTCTGGTCTGTTTCTGCAGATTAAAACCTGCTGCAGCTTTTACTTTTGGCTATCAAATGAAACACTTTATTCACCCTCTGAAACTACCTAAATCACTCTCTAAATAACTTTTTTCTGCTGTAAGTAGGAAGTGTCCCTAGCTCATTCTGGCAGACAGGTTCTATATCTTTCTTCAAACTGTCCCACAATGCTTGCTCAGTTTCTCCAACCACTGCAGATCTTCCTCTAAGACCTAATTTTCCATTGACTAACCCTGGACTGTATGTAAGTGATAAACTGGGTGTGGGGTGTTGGGAGATACCCACCTGCTCCAGGGTCTTATTGTGCTTAGAAAATGGTTTGTGTTAACACAACAGAAACCATTTTCAAAACATAATAAAATTGGGATGTTGTAAAAGAAATGCCTTGCAAACGTTATGCAAGCAGTGGTGAGCAGAGTGGAGGGATTGCAGTTTAAGCCTATGAGCACAGAAGTATGAGGTGCATACCTGCTCTTTTTTTTTTTTTAACCAGGCCATGTTACCTGATAAACATATTTGTACAGGCTGTGGTTAGCCAACCACAGGCCAGCATTTTTCTTATCTATTTTCTAAAACATGACAAGTTATTGACTTAGTCCTTCCTCCCAGAGTCTGAATATCAGTGTGGTTTCCCTTTCCTCTGAAAGCTGGCAATCTCTCTTTCAGAGATTCATATTAGTTCTGTGTTCTGAAGGGGTTTCCTCTTCCTGCTTATTCCAGCAAAAAGCTGTGCTTGTACTGAGGCATGCCCCTTTTTAATCAGTTACCTCAGTGTGCACCTGGCTGCCCCTGACCAGTCTTTGCCATAGAGATTCTATTTAAAAGCTAGAGGGGTCATCATGTGACCCCCCAATCATTTACATAATTGCCCCATAGACATCACAGAGGCCACTTACACATGGCAGCACAAAAGCCCCTGGTTTTTCACAGGATGTCCCATCGAGTTTTTATATATAGGATCTCTATGGTCATTCTACTGCTACTCAGCTGGTCTGCAGGTCTCCCTGCACTGTTGTCATACAGGGGCCTAACCAAGAAATGTATATTTGGCCAAACTCAGATTTAGTACCCCCCAGAGCCCCTGACAAAACTCCTTTAGGGTCCTGAAAAGTGACAGGGAAGGCAAAGGTTAGGCTTAGCCTGTCACAGGCACAATTCAGGACATGTCTGTGCTCTGACACTGATCATATTGTTTAAATAAATCCAAAGCAGCACTGATACACAACTCGAACAAAGCACCACCGGGGTGAGAAATGTTAGGTCACCTTGTGTTCAGGTATCTTGTACTGCCGGCCCCTTGGAATTTGCACCATGGCTTTCTTTGAAAGAATGGAAAGGCATTTCTTCAGCAGGCTTGGTTCTATGTGCTTTTTTGGATGCAGCTGGGGATGTGAGTGCTGTCTCACTATTGTTTGTTGGGGAAAAAATAAACTAAGACACTTCTGAACAATACACACAGCAAGGCATACACATATAGGCTCTACCAGGCTTCTTAATGCCCCCTGCTGCATGCAGGCAGGCAGAGGTACTACTTTAGCCACATAATAACACCATCTCATAGAAATATGCTTTTGTATTTTTTATTTAACTCAAGTACTCATTTTAAAAGTGCAGTAATTCACCCCAGGGTTTTGGTTGTTATCTAATATAACTTTGTACATCACTGTATATCTAGGTTTGCTTTTATCACATAACAACTAACAGCCTTTCATGTCTTTCTGCTTTCTTATCAAGTCTTCTAACCTTTAAAACAACACTTATCTAGATGTGAGATATGCACTATAAATGTCATCATCTCACACCTAAGCATGTGAACAGAACCATTTGAAGAAAAGGTAGTGCAGCACTGCTGACTTCACATCCATCCAATTCTGCCCTGAAGCCAGCTGCTGAACTCAAATGGAAATAGTTACATCCTCCAACAACACAGCTGATTTAAAAATAATAACTTTTAATGAATGAAAGAAATCAAACATGTGACGAGCTGACCCAAACAACACAATTTACAGTTTAGCTCCACTAGTGATAGGGAAGGACTTTTATAACTCACTTTTAACTTTTCTACTCCTAAGCTATGGTTGTGCCCATCACACTTGGAGATTGACTTCATATTTTGAGTGATGCCATTCTGTATGCAATAAGTAGTATATAAAAGGCTGTGTATAAACTTAACTTTCAGTGGAAGTTTGTCAGGATCCGATTGACAACTATGGCCACACAAAGCAATGATAACTGCATTAGATAGGTTGGTAGACAGTGATGTACTGGCAGTCTCAGCTGAGAACGACCAGTTTTATTGCTCCTAAATAATGGTGAATTTTGGGAAGAGCATAAGTAACACAAGTCTCCTACAGTATAATGATTGATTGATTGATTGATTTAGTGACTTGGTAAGTACACCGGACCAGAGGTCATTTTCAAGCAGGACCCAGTTCACTGAACAGCGACAAGTACACTTAAAAGTTGAGACATATTGAGATAAGTTTGATTACAGAGTGTGAGACATCAGCAGTTGTTTAAAGAGCTGGTGACACAATTTGCTGTAGTTTACATTTTTGGACAGTTTTCACTGAACAATATATTTTATGTGTGTTAGGTGTTAGTTTTGCTAATTCTTATTTCTGTTGCCTTATTTTTCATCTGTTTTGCAGCAGCTGGTTAGATGCACGTCCCCACTTATGTGTGGTGCTGCTGCTCCCTATTTAATGATATATACATACATACTAATAATAATTTATTCAGAGGAACAAAAGAAAAACAATGTAAAGCTTTCAGGCAAAATCTAATGCAACAAAATGACTGTAACGGGACAAAAGAAAATGAAAATAAAGAAAAATCACATCAAACTCCTGCTT
Organism: Neoceratodus forsteri; assembly: GCA_016271365.2. Classification (NCBI taxonomy): domain Eukaryota; kingdom Metazoa; phylum Chordata; order Ceratodontiformes; family Ceratodontidae; genus Neoceratodus; species Neoceratodus forsteri. Next base: position 1,662,461,212 of record CM028130.1, read on the forward strand.
TCTAGAGGTTCAGTCAGCAATAGTCACCTCACCAGCATAAAGAGTTTGCCAAAGGTCTGAAAAGGCACAGACCTGCATAGAGGGGTCAGTAACCTGCTGATCCCAAAATGAATCTGACCACATACAGAGAAAGCCATCATTTAAAGGAAAGAACCATCATGTGACTATTGCTGGCTCCACCACTAACCGTGGAAAATGTACAAAGTTTCTTAAATTACCTTATTATATTTGATTGATAAGTACATACTATTAAGGATATCTAAACAGGTTTAACAACCTTCATCTTTTATAGAAAAATATGTGTTAAAGGAAAAAGAACAAACAGCAATGTTCAAGGTAACTCCACCCCTTGTGAGACACAATATCCAGTGTAAAGAATGGGCCGGCTGACTCCTAAGAAGATAGGAGCATCAGCAGACTCCGCATACTCTCCAACAGGCCCAGGGAGAGTCCTTTAAGAATACTAACAAATGCACCTATAGTCTAACTATATTATCCTTTATAAGAATGACCTGAACAGGAAGTGTAGAAACTTTTAGTATTTACATTTGTGTACTCATCTCTAACTAAAGTCTGAATTTCTGCACAGTCCAGGAGTTTGTACGTTTTAAATGATGCAAGCACCCAGCCACTGTGAAGTACCTATGCACAGAGGCTCTGTACTGCAAACCTGGTTTCAACTGTGCAAAGAGAATAAATAAATAGTTTTATAATAGTAACATTCCTCCTCTAAATATCCCTAGCATCAATAGCATAATATGTAACTAAAAACTGCTTTTGTTTATGTCATTTGTTTTGGTGTTTCTAGGAACCCTATACCTCTCCACCTCCTGCCTCATAAATCAGGTACAAGGCTTAAAAAAAATCAGGGACAAAGGACCAAAATCAGGGTCACATCTTTAAAATTGGTGATAGCCACTCAGAAAGCTGCTAGAATAAAGGACTTAGTGTAAAATACATTTTCTGAGGAAGAACAAGTGTGTAACTTTAATGTCTGACATTATTTTGTGCTTACAACCCTCACTGTTTGGTCATGGAAACACAATTTTTAGGAGGGACAGAGTAAAATTTTGAGGTAAAATCAGGGATGACCCTGAAAATCAGGGACAGTTGAGAGGCACGAGGGACTCTTAGGACACTGGAGTGTTAAACCTGGGGACTGGCTGCCTTTGCTATTTCAGAAATACAGCTATTCTCAAATGCTCCAGTCTGTGGCATGCATTCTATACAAAATAACTCTGTTTCCTCTGTTTTACTGTAGTGTTTATATCCCTACTGCAAGCGTGAAGAGCTGTTTTTGCTATGGTAGAAAAATATTTCTATAAGCGAGTGAAGGGGGGGTTTAAAACCTAATCTGGACTCCAACTCACTCAAGGTTATCAACAACATACTTATCCTTGTATGTACATTCCCTTCCCCTTTCAGGATATCTGAAAATGTTTTGCACCTTTCGGGGGGGGGTAGCAGCAGGGTGGTTAGCAGTACACTTGAAGAGCTCTTGAGCCTGGAGTGCAATGCGGTAAACCATGCACCCACAACTGTTGCATTCCACTTGATTCTTCCCGTTTGTGCACATGGAAATATAAACATTATTGCAATACTGTCTATGGAGGTGAGAAGTTGAGAACTGGGCTGTTAACACCTGCAGAAGAGAATAAGGGTAAAGGGATAGAAAGATCCCTAACACCAGGTGGCCTGCCTGGCAAAGGGGCCAAACAAAGTTAGAGATGTAGCAGAGAAAAAAAAAAGAAACAGAGCGCTACTGCAGTAGGCTTTTAGAAGACAGAGAGCAAGTTAAAAAAACAAAAAAAACAGGCTCCAGTACCCTTCCACATCTCCTTCCTGCTTAAGAGGAAACTATAGGGGATGTCTTGTATCACCTAGTTTTCATAATGTAACAGGGTGGTTTTCCAGCATGCACCACTTTGTCAGATCTCTCTCTCTCTCGTTTCCAGGAGAAAGATGAAGCTTTAGCCCACCAACTCCCAAAGCTCCACCTCAGGGACCCTTTTAACAACAAAATGAAGAAAGGTTGTTACTTCCTCTCTTCTTTCAAATATACTTTCCCTGAGGTCTGATTGTGCATGCATACATTGATCTGCCTCATAACAGGACAAAGTCTGCATTTTTGTTGGTGGTACCAGGTCGATGGTGTACAGTGAAATGGTAAGGCTGTAGGGACAGGTACCACCTCATAATCCTTGGATTTCTATCTTTCATTACATGTAACCAACACAAGGGATTATGGTCTGTGATACCATTGAATGTAGTACCCCATAAATAGAACTTAAGGGCTTCAATCGCCCACTTAATTGCTAGGTATTCCTTTTCGATGGCTGAATACCGGGTCTCTCTGTCATGCAGCTTTCTGCTTAAGTAAATAATGGGGTATTCTCCCCCCCCCCCATTGTTTGGGACAATACAGCCCCAAATCCACAATCTGAGGCATCTGTTTGCACAGTGAAGGGGAGTTTAAAGTCCAGGCTTTCAGGACCAGGGCTGCACAAAGATGTGCTTTTATATCACAAATGCCCTTTCACATTCGGAGACCATTTAACTTTGTTCAATCTATGACTTTTTGTTAACCCATTAAAGGGGCTGCCAATGTGGAAGGATTTGGTACAAACCTATGGTAGTACCCAGCCAGACCTAAGATAGACCATACATGTTTCTTGGTCTCAGGCCTGGGGCATTTAGCTACTGCATCAATTTTATTAATTTCTGGTTTTACCTGCCCATTCCCAATAATGAATCCCAAATATCTGGTCTCTTGCATAGCAATAGAGCATTTTTTTTGGATTTATAGTAAGTCCTGCCTGGGTAAGAGTCTTCAATACTGCTCTAAGATGGTCTAGACATGCTTTCCATGTGGGGCTAAAAACAATTACATTGCCTAAGTAGGCAGTGCAATATGGTAAGTGGCACCGTAAGATCTGAGCCATAAAATGCTGGAACATGGGGGGGGGTACCATGTAAGTGGAAAGGCATGGTAGTGAAGTGAAATAGACCAGCAGGAGTGCTGAACGCTGTTTTCTCTTTTGAGGCATTGTCTAATGGGATTTGCCAATATCCCTTTAAGTCAAAGGTAGAGATGTATCTGGCCTTACCCAAACTATCTATTATGTCGTCAATCCTAGGCATAGGATAGGCATCAAATTTACAGACAGCATTCAGTCTCCTGAAGTCTAGGCAGATATGAATACCACCTTCCTTTTTATCCACTACAGTGATGGGAAATGCCCATTCACTGTTTGACGGTTCTATGACCCCCAGATCACACATTTTTGGAACCTCCTTTACTAACTCCACCCTAATCCTTTCAGGTAGCCGATATGGCTTCTGTCTGATAGGGTTAGGGCTAGGGCTAGTTACTTCTATATGATGTTGTGTACCTGTGACTTTACCCAGGATGGATGTAAAGGTTTATATTCACCCAATAGTTGATCCAGTTCCCTTCTTTGGTGAGACTCTAGGGTAGGGTTAATAGTGAGGTGATACATTTCCTCTCGATGCTCTAACCCGTCATAGACCACCTCAAGTTCACTAACATCATTTTCAGGGTACACATAGTAGCTAGCCATGGGCCTCTCAACCCATTTTTTTTAACAAATAGACATGATATACTTTCTTTTTCTGCTGTCTATCAGGGGTTTCCACTTCATATGTTATTGGGCCAATTCACCTCAAGATGTCATAAGGGCCTTGCCATTTCATTAATAGTTTATCAGTAGCTGAGAGGAGTAACAACAAAATCTTATCACCTGGTTTGAAGGTTTTCCCCCACGCTTTGGTCATAATATGCCTTTTGGATGATTTGTTTGGCTGTATTTTGTTGATACACCAATTGTGTGTATTTCAGCAGTCTTTTCCACAAGGCAATAATATAATCAAGTGTGGTACTAGGAAAGTCCCTTTTCTTGGTCTTCCCATTCTTCTTTTATGATATTGAGGGGTCTCCTGGTGTGCCACCCAAGTAAAAACTCCAATGGCGCAAATCCCATTGAGTCCTGGGGTACCTCTCGATATGCAAATAGTAAAAGGGGAAGAAACACATTCCAGGTTTTACCCTCATCCTCTATGTATTTCCATGGTATTCATTTTAGGGTCTGGTTGAAGCATTCAACCAGCCCATCCATTTGAGGATGATAGCGGGTGGTGTGAATGGCTTCCACCCCCAGCGTCATATACAGGCGTGCCAACATCTTACAACAAAAATTGCTCCCCCGGTCAGTTAGTATTTCTCTGGGTATCCCAACCCAACTAAATATCTTAACAAGTTCATCCGCCACTTTCTTGGGAGTAACTGTTCTAAAGGGGATGGCCTCTGGATATTTAGTGCAATAGTCACACAAAACACGAATTAATCAGTTCCCTTTTGCACTCTTAGGGAGAGGCCCTACAGCATTCATAGCTATCCTACTGAAGGGTGTAGTGATAAGCGGTAAAGGCTGTAAGGGAACCGTATCCTTCTTGTTAATTGCGACCACCCGTTGGCATTCTGGGCAACTGTGACAGAAATTGGACACCTGGGTATTAATATCTGGCCAAAAAAAATTAATAGTAAACATTGTGTAGTCCGATCTCATCCCAGGTGCCCAGCCAATGGAATATCGTGTGCCAATGAAATTAACTTTTCCCTATATTTCTCGGGTACTAACAGTTGGTTAATCTGTTCCCCAGTGGAGGGGTGAATACAGCATCTGTACAATAACCCATCCCTCAGAATGCTGCTTGATCCCTTTTCTTCAATTGTTCCTACAGACTGAAATAATGGTATGAGTGACTTATCTTCCTGCTGTTCCTTGCTAAACTCTTTTTCATACTGTATGTTAATTACAGACATATCAGACTTATCACTAACATCCTCTTTAGCAACATTATCATTGATCACTTCAGAAACAGAACTATAATGAGTTTTAGTCCATTGTTTCTTCTCATCCCTTTTTTCCTTTTTTGATTTAGGGCTCTTGCCAGGCACTCTATAGATGTCATCAGCAAAAGGAAACAGCTGAGCCCACTGCTCCTCTTGTTTAGTACGGGCTCGGGTTGTTATGGCACACAAGGGGTTATTAGCTGTTATTAATGCATGAAAGTCAGGATAGTCTTGACCTATTATGGCTGGGACAGGCAACTGAGGAACCACCCCCACAGTTATCGTATGAGTCTTTCCTTGGATCTGCCTATCCAGGGTAGTCACAGGATACTGGTGTATGTCCCCATGTATACAAATAACTGAGGTGCCAGGTCCTTACTTCTTATTTGATAGTACCAGTTCACTATGTACCAGGGTCTGTCTGCTACTTGAGTCTAACAGACTGATGATATATACATCCTCCAGTCTTGCCGGAACAGCAAAACATGCCATGTTGGCCAGGGCTAATTAAACCAGGGCTGTTTTTCTTTTGGGGCAAAACCTTTCAATATGTCCCCTTCCTTGTCACTCATGGCATATTATATTGGGGTTAAAGAGTCTGGGGGAGGTCACATTCTTAATATTCCCAGTGTTCACTGAAGGGGCAGAGGTAACAGAAGAAGAAACAATAACAGAAGAGGGTTTTACCATGGGTGAGGATGCATCATTATGTCCTCATTGGTGGTTGGATCTTGCTGTTAAATAGTCCTCAGCCAAGGTAATTGCCTTCTCAGATATTTCCGGCCGGTGCTCCCTCACCCACACTTGGACATTGCCAGGCAAGATCCAGATAAATTGTTCCAGAATCACCACCTCGACCATCTGTTAGGTTGATTTTACTCCTGGCTGGAGCCATTTGTGGCACAGATCCTTCAGTTGGGCAAAGGCTTCTCTGGGGTTGTCTACTGTGTTAAACCCAAATGTGCTGAACCTTTGCTGATATGTCTGTGGGCTAATATTGCATTTTTGGAGTATAGTCTGTTTGACCACATCATAATTATTGGCTTGGGCACTGTCCAGGTGGCTGTAGGCCAATTGCACCTTTCCAGAGAGGCACGGAACTAGAAGTATGACCCACTGGGTTCTGGGTCACCCACAAGCTAGTGCAATCCTCTCAAAGGTCATCATATAGGCCTCTATGTCATCAGTCAGACCCAGTTTCATAAGCTTAATGTTCTTAGAGGCATCAGTCAGAGGAGGGTTTCATATCTCTGATGGCCTGCAATGTGTCATTCCAGTGGGCCTCAGCCCTCTGCAAGTCCCACTCTCTTTGCTGGTCCATGGCAAACTGCTTTACACGTAGCCAGCACAACAGCTCATGAATATCTTCTGGTGGCTCAGCAGATGCAGGATCCTTACCTTCTTCCTCCAAATCTTCATCCTTCGCAGTTCTTCTGCACATATCAGGTTCCAAACCAGGCAATGGGACCTCTCCATATTTCTCCGCCATCCTATGAGTTAGGACATCACTTGGCTTACTCAGCTTTAGCTCCTCTGTAGCACTCTACATCCAATAGCCACCCTCTGGAAGGAACCAGTATCACCAGTACATCCCACATCTGACATCAGTGTCATGGTATGTGGGTGTATGGATGGATACCTACACAGTAGTAGGTTGGTGGTAAGGCAATTGCCAAACTAGTAATTTATTCAGAGGAACAAAAGAAAAATAATGTAAAGCTTTCAGGCAAAATCCGAAACAACAAAATGACTGTAAAGTGACAAAATAAAATGAAAATAAAAAATAATCACATCAAACTCCTGCTTTCTAGAGGTCCAGTCAGCAATAGTCACCTCACCAGCATACAGAGTTTGCCAAAGGTCTGAAAAGGCGCAGAACTGCACAGAGGGATCAGTAACCTGCTGATCCCAAAACAAATCTGATCACACACAGAGAAAGCCATCATTTAAAGGAAAGAACCATCATGTGACTATTGTTGGCTCCACCTCTAACCATGGAAATGTACAAAGTTTCTTAAATTACCTTATTATATTTGATTGATAAGCACATACTATTAAGGATATCTAAACAGGTTTAACAACCTTCATCTTTCATAGAAAAAAATTGTTAAAGGAAAAAGAACAAACAGCAATGTTCAAGGTAACTCCACCCCTTGCAAGACACAATATCCAGTGTAAAGAATGGGCCAGTTGACTCCTAAGAAGATAGGAGCGTCAGAAGAATCAGCATACCCTCCAACAGGCCCAGGAAGAGTCCTTTAAGAATACTAACAAATGCACCTATAGTCTAACTATATTATCCTTTATAAGAATGACCTGAACAGGAAGTGTAGAAACTTCTAGTATTTACATGTGTGTACTCATCTCTAACTAAAGTCTGAATTTCTGCACAGTCCAGGAGTTTGTAAATTTCAAACGATGTGAGCACCCAGCCACGGTGAAGTATCTATACACAGAGGCTCTGTACTGCAGACCTGGTTTCAACTGTACAAAGAGAATAAATAAATAGTTTCATAATAATAACATTCCTCCTCTAAATATCCCTAGCATCAGTAGCATAACACGTAACTAAAAACTACTTTTGTTTATGTCATTTGTTTTGGTGTTTCTAGGGCCCCTTAGAATACCGGAGTATTAAACCAGGGGATTGGCTGCCTTTGCTATTTCAGAAATACAGCTATTCTCAAATGCTCTAGTCTATGTTGTGCATTTTATACAAAATAACTCTGTTTCCTCTGTTTTACTGTAGCGTTTATATCCCTACTGTGAGCATGAAGAGCTGTTTTTGCTATGGTACAAAAGTATTTCTATAAGCGAGTGAAGAGGGGGTTAAAACCTAATCCAGACTCCAACTCACTCAAGGTTATCAACAACATACTTATCCTTGTACGTACATTCTCTTCCCAGTTAGGGATATCTGAAAATGTGTTGCACCTTTTGGGGGGGGGGTTAGCAGCAAGAGTGGTTAGCAGTACGCTCGAAGAGCTCTTGAGCCTGGAATACAATGCGGATAAACCATGCACCCACAACCGCTGCATTCTACTTGATTCTTCCCGTTTGTACACACGGGAATATAAATATTATTTCAATACTATCTAGTGAGGTGAGAAGTTGAAAACTGGGCTGTTAACACCTGCAGAAGAGAACAAGGGTAAAGGGATAGAAAGATTCCTAACACCAGGTGACCTGCCTGGCAAAGGGTGAAACAAAGTTAGAGATGTAGCAGAGAAAAAAAAAAAGAAACAGGGTGCCACTGCAGTAGGCTTTTAGAAGACAGACGGCAGTTTAAAAACAGGCTCCAGTACCCTTCCACACATGCATAGACACTGTCGGCAGATAAGGGCCTATGGCCCACCCAGTCTGACCAGTTGAGCTTATAAGTTCCTTTTACATTTCTTTTTTTCAAATTTTATTTCCTTTATTTAGCTCAAAAATGAACACCAATCACACATTTTACAGTGATAAAACATTACATTCGGTGTATTCCAGCAAAACAAGAAGTATAAGTTGGATGTTAAATTAACAAAACCCACCCCTTCCCCCACCCACTATTACCCCTAATCCTCATCCATCCTCCTCGATGAGAGCTGTCAGTACCCAAATAGCATACCATGCTGAAATAGTCAATAGTAGAGTTGCCTGTTGACTAGGATATGAACCTACCAACTAGGAGGTTACAACTGGAGTTACAACTTAGAAAATACATTCATTTGCTGAAGTGACAACACCACCTGCTAGGAAGCAGAAGCAACTACTGGGGGAGTAAATTACAGGGTAGGAACAATAGTATATAAGGTGTGAAGCTTATCCCACCTAGTTCGGTATTGCGATATCAAATCTGTGATATTGGCTATGGACTTTTCCATCTGCAAGTTATAAAATAGTTCCTTAACCCATTCCAAATATATAAGAACTTGTTGGTCTTTCCAGTGTAGCAGTACTAACATTTTCACAGAGAGGGATATTAAGGTGATGTAATAAAGTTCCCTTTACATTTCTTTAGAAGTCTTTTGCCCCTTAACCCTGAACTCCAGAATTCCTTATGTCTATCCCATGCATTCTTAAATCTCATGATTGTTTCAGCCACCACCACTTCCTCTGGCAGGGTGTTTTACTTGCCCACCAGCCTTTCTGTGAAGAAATTCTTCCTCACGTTTCCTCTGACTTGCCCTCCCTCCAACTTCATCCTATGCCCTCCTGGAATATCTTTTTCACTGGAACATAATGTATTCTGGCACCCTGTTCCTCCCTATATGGTACTTCTATGTCTCTATAATATACCCTCTCTCCTTTCTCTCCTCCAGGGAGTACATATTCAAGTCCTTCAGCCTGTCCTCATAGGACTTGTGATGCAATCCCTGTACCATCTTTGTTGCCCTCCTCTGAACCTTCTCTACTCTGTCTATGTCCTTATGTAGGCAAGGACTACAGAACTGTACACTGTACTCCAGGTGGGGCCTCACTACTGTCTTGTACAGTGGAATTATGACCTATCTTTTCTTGTGGGTGATGCCCCTGCCTATTCATGTCAACATTTTATTTGCTTTACCTGCTGCCTTGTCACACTGTTTCCCTACCTTGAGGTCATCAGAGATAATAACCTCAAGGTCCCTTTCCTGCTTGGTGCATGCCGTATCCTCAACCCCCCCCCCAACTGATATGTTGTTCCAGGGTTTTGTACCCCATATGCTTTATCTTGCATTTTTTTGTGTTGAATTTCAACTGCCAAATCCTTGACTATTGTTCAAGCTCCTGCAAGTCCCTCCTCATTCTATTTACACCTTCTGGCATGTCCACACTGTTACAGAGCTTCATGTCATCAGTGAACAGGGAAATTCTGCCTTCTAGGTCCTGTGCAATGTCACTGATGAAGACGTTGAATAGAACCGGTCCCAGCACTGATCCGTATGGTACCCCACTGGTCATTCTTCCCTCTGTGGAGTGACAGTCATTTACAACCACCCTCTCTGTCCTGCTGCCCAGTCAATTACCCACCCACTGCACTACTGTCCCATATTCCGCAGTTTGTTTAATAACCTTCTATGTGGCACAGTGTTAAAGGCCTTGCGAAGTCCAGAAAGGCCACATCTACTACCCTCCCCTGATCCACCTCCCTTATCAGCCAGTCAAAAAATTCACTGAGGCTGGTCTGGCATGACCTCCCCCCAGTGAAACCATGCTGCCTTGGGTCCTGTAGTCCATTGGCAACTAGATGTTTCATCAATCTCTCCTTCAGTAGTACTTCCATGATCTACCCCACTATTGAGGTCAGTCTGACTGGTCTGTAGTTCCCCACTTCCTCTTTGTTCCCACTTTTGCATAAGGAGACTACATCTGCTGTCCTCCAGTCTTTAGGTTCCCCTATTTCCAGTGATCAGCTAAACAGGATTGCCAGAGGTTCTGCCACCATCTCTCTTAGTTCCTTTAGTACCCTGGGGTGCACACCATTTGGCCCCATTGCTTTATCAACTCATTCCTTCCAGTTCCTTTAGGGCCCTTTCCCATGTAAAGGCACGTGTGTCAATTTCTGCACCACTCCCATGACTTGTACTCCCTTCAGGCCCATTACCAACCTCTTCCTCAGTAAAGACTGAGCAGAAATATCTACTTACTAGAAATATTTACTGTTGTCATCCTCCACATGGCCCCCATCCTCCCCCTTCAGTCTCACTATCCCTCCCTTTGTCTTTCTTTTTTCCCTTATGTACCTGTAAAAGGTTTTGTACCCTCTACCCACTGATTTTGTGATGTGCTCTTCTGTCTTAGATTTGGCTTCCCTTACTGTCCTCCCTGCCTCCCTTTGCTTCTCCTGGTACTTCTCCCTATCTCCTTCTGCTTACGTCTTTTTGTATTGCCAGAATGCAATCTTTTTGGCAAGGCTGAGTGGTCTGTAGTTCACTACCTACTTACTTACTACTTGCCAGCAGTTACAGGCTACACAGTCTACTAAGTCTGCTCAAATGTGCAGCTAGCACCCCAATTTGCAGCTGCCCCTTCCCTCTTCACAGTCTCACACAGATGAATGCCAAGTGAGACTGAAACAGATTAAACTGTTTGTGGTATTTCCAGTGAATGGGGGAAATTTGGCCAGGACACCAGGGAAATTCCCCTACTCTTTTTGGTGGGGGCGCTGTCCTGAAGGTGTGCAGAAGAGCGCAGTGTGGAGTCTGTGCTGATCTGATGTGGAGGTGCTATGGAATCCTCGGTGGGCGTTGTTGTCACTGAAAGCGAGGATCGACTGTTACTGATGGACACCAGTGAGCTGCTTGTTTCTATGGCTTCTAGTGACAATATTGAGAAATTGGAGGCTGAGTTGAAATGAGAATTAGAAGATAAAATCAGAGAGGCTACATTAACCTACCAGAAAGCTGCAGCCCAGCTGTGGGAAGACAAAAAATGGAAATGGATGCCGGATACGTCTCCATCTTCAGAGACTTCAAATACTAAAGTTTTTCTTTCTGCTTTGCCCTGTGCACCTCTAACTGTACTTTTGCCTTCTCCAGGTGCTAAGGAAACTGTATGAGTATTACAGCAAGTACTCGGAGAAGCAGGCTGGTCTGCTAATACAGTGCTTTGTAAGACTGGGTGGATTTGGCTGTCTGACGACAATTAGGCCATAGATACATTCTATACTGGGGAATCGAAACTGATAGACACTGAAGATGGATGAGAGATTGTCCTATTACTGGCAGGAGCTGGTGGGACATTGGAAACACAGCTAGGTGAAGAAAGGCATCCGGAGCATATTTCTGTTCCAACAGGTACACCCTTATTTTCCCCACTGCACTCTCCTGAGCTGGGTGAGTACACTGTTACCACAGACCCTGTAGAGGAACCAGGATCCCAGACCAGGTCTATACAGAGGGGTACGGAGAGCGAGGTTGCTGACAATCAGGTCCCAAATTTACAAGAGCATAGCACTAAACGTACTTATGCTGGCTTGTTTCACAAGCCTGTTAAACAGGCAAAGAGGCAGAATGCCATCAGGCTACTGTAGCTGGGGGGTATGAGTGAACTCCCAGATAGATATAGTTTTAGGACCCAGAGTACTCTGGAAAGGTTCTGGACTAAATATTCCTTGTTGAAAACCAACACACTAAGGACCCTGTTTCAAGCCATTCCACTTACTAAACAGTCCTTCTGTATTGTGACTGTATTATTTTGCAGTGAAGGGGTGAACATTACGGACATTTTATTTTGGTTGGAAAAAAGATGTGAAGTTCAGGGCACTCATAACCCTATCTTAGACACAGAAGGTTTTTGGAACAGGGGTGGCGAATCAAAGTGAAACTGTTTCAAGTAGACATAGATTTTTAACATTCGCAGAATTTTTTTTACTGGAAAAAATAAAGGTTTTTATTTTTTATCCGGGACAACCTAGAAAATGTCACCAATGTGGATCCATTAGACACATTAGTACTACTTGTGATAAAATAATGTGTTTTCGGTATGGTGAGATAGGCCGTATTAGCACAGAATGTGATAATGCTCCTACATGCAATTGTTGTGATGAATTTGGACATACTTTCACAGAATGTCCTCTAGCATCGCACAACATAGATGATGCTGACTTTACTGTCCAAGATTTTTATATAAATACTGCTAGGTCAGGCAGATTCCCTCCTGACCCATGACCTCCTTGGGGTCCAAGTCCAGCTCCTAGACAGGATGCCCCTCCTGCAATAGGGGGATGTTGTTTCAGAAACGGTTCCTGTACCACTACAGGAAGTACAGCACTTAGACATGGAGGTTGCCCTTCCGGAACATTGTCTACATCCTACAATAGTGCATCCTCCTGACAAAGGAGCCATGACCCTGCCACCCCCTCCTCCAGGCCCCTCTGTTATCAGGGATCATCCTTCCAAATATTTGCCTGGGGAGCCAAAAGGAGCAAGGCTGTTGGATGGCTCCAGTCCTTTTCTTTCCAATAATTTTGAGGTTTTACCAGTTGAAGAGTGTCAAGGGGACCAGGATTCAGATGCTACCTCTAGATCTTCCTCACAGAGGGACCCTGCTTCAAATGTAGACCAAGGTAAACTCTCTGACACCACAAAGAAAGTGAAAAAGAAAGGTGGACTTAGAATTGGATTAAGGAAAAGTACCGGAAAAAAGGTATAACACAGTTAAATATCTGAGATGTGACACTGATTCTTTATTCCTTCTTATGATTTAAATGTGGCTACATTAAATATCAATCGAATTAGGTCGGAACACAAAAGACTTGCCACTTTTGATTTGTTTTCCGATTCTAAATTTGACGTGGTCTTTCTTCAAGATACTAGACATTATGTGTCTGAGGATTCTTTTTTTCCATTCAATTTTTATTCAAGTTTTACATTACAGAGAATAATGCCAGATAGAGAACACATTACAGTAATATTGATAGAAGATTACATACTGGATTAATTCTCTCACCTCCCCCCAACCCCCACCAACCCAATACCCTCCAACCCCAGCACAGCATTAAAACCACAATTAGATCCCACCAGAGGAGGGAGTAACCAAAAGGTACCTAGTATCTTGCAGGGAATATAGGTCTAAAATGAGATCCCATATACTGTTACATTTCTTGGTGTTATTTTGAAGATTTGCTATGACATTCTCTGTTCTTAAGTTGGCCAGGAATTCCTGCAACCATTCAACATAGGTGATTTCAATACTATCTTTCCAGTGCCTTAAGACAACCTTTTTAAGTGATAAAGCAATTAGGGCTATGTAATATTTCCTGTTAAGAATATCTATAGAAATAAAGTCCCCCAGGATGCATATCTCAGGGGTAAATAATTCTGTCAGACCCAAAAGTGGATCTACCCTCTGTTTGATAATATTCCAAGTTGGAGCCACTTTTGGGCAATTAAAGAAAATATGAAGCAAATTACCTTCTTCCTGCCTGCAACATGTACATAAAGGGGATTTGATTAATTGTAATCTGGTTAATTTTTGAGGAGAGTAATAAATATTATGTAAAATTTTAAACTCCGTAAGATGCAGTCTATCCTGAAGTGCAAATTTATGACAGTTTTTCCACAACAGGTCCCAGTCCAAATTAGTGTCTGGAAAAAGGGAGGACCAAAATGTCACAGAGCACAGGGTACTAGGATAACACCAGTTCTATAAGTTACTATAGATCTTAGAGACTGCCTGACAGAAACCTGCAAATTGCCCTAATTCAAGCTGCAGGTTTATATCTGTGACCATGGTGGGGGGGGGGGGAGTACCCATAACCTGTATCAGAAGATGATGTCATTGGAATACTTTAAAGATATTAAACCGGGGTCCAAGAAATCTATTCATAATTTGTGATGAAGAGAGCAAATTTCCATTGTCTCCAATTAACTGCAAAACCTGACTATCCTTAAGTTGTGGAAGCCAGCTGTCCGGAAGAAGTTTGCCATCAATTAAGAACTTAAGATTACCTTTTAGGCCCTGCGCAGGGTCTGAGAGGTTGTCATACTTCAGAAGAACACACACTTGTTGATGAACCATGATAGAAATTTCTATCATTGAACCACAAAGGGCTCTGGGAAAGGAACCAGGCTTAATATGTAGCAAAGCTGAGGGAGATAGGCCATGTTCCTTGATACAAGCCAGCTCAAGTTTAAGCCAGACAGGCGTATAATTAGCCTTTGACTGGCTGTCAGCTACAGGTAACCATCTAAGATATTTATTTAGATGACTGGCTTGATAATACAACCTAATATGAGGAAGTCTTAGGCCTCCCTTTATCTTAGGCACAGCTAACTTATAAAATGCCACTCTGGACTTTTTGTTTACCCAGATGAAATCAGTAATTATACTCTGAACACTTTTAAACCACTTAATAGAGAGCCACAAATTTAATAAATTAAGAGGATAAAAAAGACGGGAAAAAATGTAAATTTTTATTAGGTTAATACGGCCTCATAAGGAGAGAGGGAGAATGGACCATCTTTTTAAATCCTGGCTGATCGTGTGAACCAGAGAGTCCAAGTTTAGTTGATGCATGGAAGCTGAGCTTCTAGTAAGAAATATCCCCAAGTACTTAATGGAGTCTGCTTTCTAAGAGAGACCGAGAGCAGATATGTCCCCCTTGAACACTTTATGGTCAAGTGGAAAATCAGCAGTTTTCTCCAGATTCAACTTATAATTAGAAACCAAACTAAATCCTTCTATAATATGAAGCACGGCTGGGATAGAAGTGACTGGATCTTGGAGTTGAAGCAATAAATCATCTGCATATGCAGAGAGTTTAACCACTTGACCATAAAGGGGGATACCTTGGACTCGATGGGAGTCAGACAATCTGCGAATAAGGGGTTCTAGATAAATATTAAAGAGCAGTGGAGACAGTGGGCAACCTTGTCTTGTCCCTACATACAATGGGAATGAATCAGATATTAGGCCATTGCAGGATATCCTGCCAGTAGGAGATTTATAAAATGAACCAATCCAGTTTTGAAACTTTGTTGGGAAACCAAACGCTTCCAGGGCAGCTAGCGAGTATTGCCAGTGGAACCTATCAAATGCTTTCTCGGCATCCAGGGAAACCAACACTGCAGGAGATTTGGCATCCCTGGAGGCCGAGAAAACATGAGTCAAGATGCATAGATGATCTACACAGGATCTTCCTTAAATGAACCAGACCTGTTCTGAACCAATTATGGAAGGGAGAACTTCATTTACCCGATCTGCTAGTATTTTTGTAAGGATTTTAATGTCATGATTCAGAAGAGACATTGGTCTATAATTGGAGATGAGCTCATGGGATTTACCAGGTTTGGGTATTAAAATAATTAAAGCTTCAAACAGATATGGGTCTGATACTGACCCCAAAAGAATAGCACGGTACAAGGGGAGAAGAAGTGGTGTTAAAAGGGAGGCAAATGTTTTATAAAAATTAGAGGAAAAACCATCTAGGCCGGGGGTTTTATCAGAGGGGAGATTTTTGATGGTACTTTCTAATTCAATTTGTGAAATTTCTTTGATAAGAAGGGTCTGTTGTATTTCAGAAAGAGAAGGAAGGTGGGACTCTACTAAATATTGACATAGTTCTTGTTCAGCTGGAGGATGTTTCATAGGGCCATAAAGCTGTTTAAAGTAATCACAAAACTCTTCCAGGATATCCTGCTGGGAAGTCTTAAGGGAACTTTCACTTACAGAATAAACAGAAGCAACTAATCTAGAAGATTCTTGTTGCCTAATCTGCAGGGCAAGCAGGCGACCTGCCTCTCCCCCCTGATCTGTGTAAACTGCTTTGGTTTTTAGGATTGCAAACTCCGCCTTTTCTCCCAGGAGGGTTAAGTAGAAATCCCTTAATTGAACTAACTCCATTCTCTCTTGTTCTGATGAGTGTGAGTTGAGTTTAGCTTCCTTATTACGAATCTGTGCAAGGAGGTGAACTATACTTGATTCCTTCTCCTTTTTCCTCTGAGACGACAAACTAATCAAAATCCCTCGCATGTGGGCTTTGAACGCACCCTATATCACGTCTGGACCTAACCTGGAGTTAAGATTATCAGAGATAAATTGAGTAATATGATTAGATATATGTTCGACCAACTTGGGATGTCGCAGGATTTGATTATTAAATTTCCATCTATTGCCCTTACCGGAGAGAGCTGGCAAATTGAACAAGCAATTTACAACTGCATAGTCAGATGGAGGCCCAGCACATAAGGCCGAATCAAGTACCCCTGGTATGAGAGAATGTGAGAGGAAAATATAATCAATTCTGGAAGAGGTTCCATGTACATGAGATGTAAATGTATATTGTCTCCCAGTAGGGTGTATCACCCGCCATATATCACAGAGGCCCATGTGGTCTATTAACTCCCTGAGTGCCCGTTGAGCTGGGTAAAGGCCTTTTTTGGGAAGAACCACTCCTATCTAGAGTTGGATTGAAAATTATATTTAAGTCCCCTCCAATAATTATAGGGATATTCAAGAAGGGAACAAGGCTTGCATGATTTGAACAAAAAAAATGGGTGTATCTATGTTTGGGCCATATATACTACCTAATAAAATGTCTAAAGTATGTAGTTGACCTTTAACTAGGAGAAATCTGCCTTCAGGATCTGATATAATTTGTAGAGACTTGAAGGGTAATGTTCTATGAATTAAAATCATTACCCCTCTACTCTGAGTAGTACCTCTGCCGAAAAAATCTGGCCTACTTGTTGACATCTTAAACTGGTAGCTTCCTCATTTAATAAATGAGACTCCTGAATGAACATATCATCAGCCTTTAAAAAATTAAGGTGTTTTAATATTTTATATTGTTTAGTTTTGTGCCGGGCTCCTTTCATATTCCAGAAAGTCACACGTATGTTCCTAGCCATTTTGGCTGTCTGCCCCTATAAATCGAAAGAACACCAAACATGGGAATCCCCTGGTTACTTTCGTACATACAAATACTGTGCCATCCTCCCCTTTCCCTCCCAACCCCTATTGCCCGTCAACAAACCCCACATAATATAACATATAACAACGATTAAATTATTATTAAGCACCCCACCTCCCTCACCCTTTCTCCCAAACTACTATGGTCCATGATAAACAGTTCACCCAAAATGCCCTCCTCCGCCCAACCAACCCAAATCCCTGTAAAGAAAAGCACACAAACAACCTCTTATTAATCACAGAATGGGAATTCAACTCTGTGAACCTCTAAATTGTCCTTAAGAACAAAACATATAACCCAACCTGGTATGTTCGAGGGGTAGCCGCTAAATATGAGTTCAACTATATAACTATCAGTGCTAATCCCACTTTCAACATATAAAGAAAACTAGAACCCTTGTAACCATATAAAAAATGTCACAAATAGAAAGAGAGACGCATAAGGGAATAGGAAGATACACCAAAAAAACTAAAGATCCTTATAGTGTATTCATTAATGGCAACCAAGGTACCCACCTTATATTATAAATACATATAAATTGTAGGTTAGCATTGTCAAAATTACATCAACACCAATGGACTATAGGTCTATTATTAGCAGCTGTAAAAATAACAGAAACTGAAGGATTCTACCTCTTTAGTATTACATTAATAAGTAACACTCTGCTATTATAAAGGCAGCAAATACGTTTACTGAACAAATAAAATAAAACCAAAACTTTAAACTTACATCTTATTCTTAACCATCTACTAAACGTATGAGGGATAGAAACGATAATGCTGTCTCTGTCTCCCTCTTGTGGTACTGATCACACACAACAGGAACTGACAGAATACGCTCCACTAATGTTAATGTCCCGACTAACGGATCCAAACATAAACAAAGTTTTTATTTGAGCTGACACTAGCGCTGACACTAGAAAAGATACTCTGGTTACCGGCTCTACTCAATTACACCTCGAGAGAGCCAAAACACTGGTCAGCAACCATCAGAGCCAGTTCTCATGAAGTAGTCGACACCATATACAAAATGTTGAAAGCAAGAGTGACCAAACCTCCTGTCTCATGTAAATAACTCGGGGAGTGCTGTTTTCAATCCATGTGCTGCAGCGTCCACCTCTTCATATGTGACCTAGGAACCCAAGAGGCACACTTGAAGCCGAGCAGGGAACCCCATTCTAAACTTAATACCAGCAGCTATTAACTTTGTAACCAAGGGGTGAAAAGCAGCTCTTTTTTGCCGTAATGTAAGTGGGAGATCCTGAGCTCCCTAAGTTTCACACCATCCCATGGAAGCTCCTGCATATCTCTAGCTTTGTAAAGAAAGTGTTGTCTTTCCTGGTAATTTAAAAAATGAAGGATAAAAGTTCGTGGAGGAGCACCTTGTGGTGGCATCTGGCGGAGCGCACAGTGGCCCTCTCAATGATGTACTTGGACCGGAATGGAGAGGGACCAGCTATTTTCTATTATTTTTGTGCAAATGGACTGGGTCTGAACCTCTTCTTTCTCGGGCCAACCAGTGATCACAGAGTTGTTTTGGTTTAAGCCCGCCTTCTAGGTCCTCGACTTTGCTCTCCATTTTTGACAATCTATGCCTCAGGGCGACCAACTCAGGGTTGATTTTTTCATGTCTACATTTCAGGGAATATATATGGGCTTCATTGTCGGAGGTTCTTTGGGTAAGATCCTCCAGAGCTGTTGCAATAGACTTAATTTCCCCTGCCATCTGCTGCATATCCACCTTGAAGGGCTGAAACTCTGCCATACATTTTGATAAGGTCAGGGGTTCCGTCTCAGGAGCAGACAACAAAGAAGTGGACATTTGCTGCATCACCAGAGCCCGCTGCTTCTTCAGGGCCTTTTCAGGGATGGTCGGCAGTGTATGCTTCGGAGCAGATTTACACATCTCCGTTGCCATGTGATTCCTCGTAGCAGTGGTACCAGGTGTCAGGTAGCTTGTAATCACACTTTCTCCAGTTACTGGGGAAAATTCAGGTCATTTTATAGATTGGTAATGGTTGAGTGTCTTGAGCACAACGAAAGAGATGTTACTCGGGGCTCTGCATCACGTGACTCGTGTCTGAGGATTCTGATGTAGCATCCAAAGCATGGACTTGGAGACCAAGTTATTGGTTGGGGGGTTATGTTCAGGGGTGTGAATTTGTTTTCTTTATCCGGAAATTCTATTGACTAATATAGTAGAAATAGAAGCTGGGAGAAGCTAATTGCTGGATGTTACAGTGCATGCTGCTGATTTTAGGCTATTGAATATCTATGGTTCCCAGTCTGAAACTGAGAGAACTGAGTTATCATCTAAAATTCAGCCTCACCTCTTTACCAGAAGGAATGTTCTTTTTGGTGGGGATTTTAATATTACTAGAATGGTTCAGGATAAGGGTGCAAAGAGTCCCAAGCTGTATTGTGATTATAATTTTTTGAATGAGGTGATTCAGCTTACTGCGTTGATAGATTTTTTTTTTTCCAAGAAAAGAAACTACATTAATTTATTTTTCTGGGCCATGTAAATCTTGTATAGATTATTGATTTGTTTCTCTGAATTTACATATCAGATCTACTAGTGATACTCTGGTATCAACTTCTGACCATTTACTTTTACAAGTCACATTTTCAAATGACCCTGCTATCTCTAAAGGCCCATGATACTAGAAGTTAAATCTTTCCTTATTAGAAATTCCGGAAGTCAGAGAAGGGTTATCTCCCTGCTAATGGCAAGACAATCAGTAAATTTTTTATATGATTCGGTTCAACAGTGGGGGGGAGGATATCAAAATTGATATTAAGACTTATTTTCAACAAATCGGGAGAATGCTGGGTAAGGCTAAAAGAGATTCTTACCACATTTTGAGAGAAGTACTTTTAATGGCCTACTCTCAATTAAATAGAGGGGAACAGATTGATACATCGGAGCTACAAACTATTAAATATCAATGACTCAGATGATAAGCAGAAAACTTTAGAAAGTGAACAAAGATGTGTTACGCATGGGACAAATGTGGTTATTAATCCATTTGAAAGTCGTACGACATGAAGTAAGAACAAGGAAATGAGACAGGTTATGACCTCATCAGGAAATGTGGTAATTTCCCAGAATGATATTTTATCAGAATTGGACAAACATTTAAAACAATTGTTTAAAAAGGATCCATTACTTACTGATGAGAATATAGCTGCTTGGCTGTCAGAGTGTGTTTTGCCCACTATTCTGGATTATTTAATTTTTGCCTTGATGCAGTCTATTATTTTAAAATAATTAGAGTTAGTCATAAACGCATTACGGAGAAATAAAGCACAAGGTAATGATGCTATGCAATAATACATGACATACTAGGTTCAGAATTATTGCAAACTTTTATGAATAGTTTAGACACAGGATGTTATTGTGATAGTATTTCACAAGGACTGCTCTAGGTAGGAATGGAGCAAGGAGCAGTGCAAGGCTCCTGTAGAAAGGCGTGTTGTTCTGCCCCACCGGTGCTGCGCGCTGGCTCCCCACCGCCCCCAACACCACCCTTGGTCGGCTCTCTAATTTATATACGTAATCACGTGTGGTGCAGAACCAATCAGCCCACCTTCCCACCTGCAGGTTATATTCGTTGAACACTACGGGGATCCTGCCTGCCAACACTTATCTACCTTCCTTCACCCCATACACCAATATGTCTCAGTAGCACTCTGTATACTTGTTTTACTCCTCACAATCCACCCCCATAAAAATCTCTCCAGCATCACTGTAAGTGCACAACTGCCAGAATCTCAGCCTCCTCGGGCATCCCAAGCGCTCCATAGCCCTCCCCATCTGTTTTCCACTTCTCACTAACGTACCTCACCTCTGGACCACCCCACACTTCCCACCAGCCACTGACACCTACCCCTGCCCCTGTACACAGTGGAGGTGGTCCCTCTCTATCCTAGCCATACCTGCCCTTAATCCCCCATCCCCTGCACTGCCCCTGAGATCCTTGCATCTGCCCAAGCACCTCTACCACAACCCCATAGTCCTTTCTCCATCTCATCACCTTACTCCTTATGCTCTCTGGGAATGTCCACCTAACCCTGGACAGGGACCCACTACCCCCCTACTGGACATGGCCTCCACATTGCCTCTATGAATATCTGCAGTCTCCCAAGGAAGACTGCTGCACTCCAGTGTTGGGTCTCCCAGCACACACCCGATATTCTTGCCATAGTGGAGACCTGGCTCTCCCAATCAACTCCAGACTCTGCTGTCTTCTTCCCCAGCTTCACCCTCTTTAGAGAAGATCATGTGGGTAAGCATGGTGGCAGGTGTGCAGTCTACCTGTGTGACTCCCTCCTGGGTCACGTACTACCTACCCCCAAGCTCAACCACGGGGCCCAAGCCATCACCCTAAAAATCACCTCTGACCCAGGCCATTGCCCACTTTACCTCACAACTACCTACATACCCCCACAGGCACAAAGTCTAGCTATCTACTGTCTCACTGACTATCTCTCTACCCTGCCACACAAGGCTGAACAGCTCATCCTAGGAGACCTCAACATCAACTAGCTTGGCTCCACTACAACACACATTAAGGACAACTTCACAGCCCTTGACCTATCCCAATTAGTCACTTGGCCCACCAGATTTAACCAATCAAGTGGGACCAGCTCCCTCCTAGATATAGTACTCTCAAGTCGCCCACACAAAATCAAGTCTGTTAACATCCTAGCCAACTCCCTTAGTGACCACTCACTAATTCTCTGCTTCTGTTCCTCCCCCACTCTCAATCCTGCGTACAATGCCACCCCCCATCACTGCTTCCGCCCCAGAGGCCTTAGTAAGCTAAAGCAGTACCTTGCCCAGCTCGACTGGTCCCCTATCTCCCTCGCAATGGATATAGATATTGCTCTAGCCTTCCTCACCAGTGTCTTCTGCAAGGCCTGTGACATCTTCGCCCCTGTCACCAACACTCGCTCCAAGAGACAAAATGCTTCCTGGATTTTCCCCTCTCTAATCCAGCAACTGAAGCAGCGGGATACTTGTGGCACACTGCTGTTGAGTCCGGCAAGACAGCTGACAGGCAAGCCTGTAATGCCGCTCACGACCAATGCACCTGGGCCATAAAATAAGCCAAGGCCAGTTACTATCAAACTGCCTTGACCTCATCCTGGGGCTCTGCCTGAGCTTTCTGGGATAACATAAAGGAGCTTAATGGGAAGACCCACTCCCCCTCAGATAGCTATTAACGGCACAGTTAATACTGACCAACCACGTGTTGCTGACTGCCTCAACACAACATTTTCTGACCTAAGTGCAGTCTTTCCTGCCCACTTCTTTGACCCTATCCATACATCCAACCATCCAGCTATTTCCGGACCCCCATTTCTCTTCAGGACCATCTCTCCCCAGGACACCAACCACTCCTCCTAAAAGCCCTCTCCTCCCACAACCCGAGCTGTGACCCCCTTGACTCTAAGATACGCCACCTAACACTTGATGTCATGTTAGCACCCCTCACTGACCTTCTTAACCGATCCCTATGCCTCGGCCAATTCCCGAGCGCATGGAAATTGGCTGAAATTACCCCTATCCATAAAAATGGAGACTGCACATTACCAAACAATTACAGACCTATCTCCATCCTCCCCCAAGCCCTGGAGAAAATAGTATCCACCCAACTCGTGGATTACCTATCCAAGTACAACATACTATGCCCAGAGCAGCACAACTTCTGCCCTGGTCACAGCACACTACAGCCCTATTGGAGTTCTCCCACCAAATACACTCTACACTCGATGCTGGGGAGATCGTCGGGGCAGTCTTCATTGACCTATCCAAGGCCTTTGACACTGTGTGTCACCCACTAATGCTTGACTCCCTCCATCAGCTGGGTTTCTCATCTGGCCCTCTGGCCTGGTTCTCCAGCTACCTCTGGGATAGATCCCAATGGGTCAAATTAAATGGTATCCTATCAACTGCCCTACCTGTTCGATCTGGGATCCCTCAAAGCTCTATCCCAGGCCCCACATTGTTCAGTCTCTTTTTAAACACCCTCCCCAGCTCCTTCACAGGCAACATGCTTCTACACTTGACGACGCAGTCCTCGTCACCTCACACCCTGACCCACTCACACTCAAGAGCTCCCTGCAGCTCACCTTCAGCCAAGCTGAAAAGTGGTTCCTTGACCATCGTCTGGTTCTGAACCTCAAGAAGACAAAATCTATAATTTTTGCACACTGCCAAAGCAACTCTAGAAATGCTCTCCTTCACATCATTCCCAGCACCCTCCACCCCCTTGAACAGGTATCAACATACAAATACCTGGGCATCACCTTCGATTAGGCTTTCTCCTTCCATGCCCATCTTAACGCTTTGTCCTCTACCATGAATGCCTGGATTGGACTCCTCTACTACCACAAAGACTGCCTCCCTGAGTTTTCCCTACGGCTGGCTATCACTTCCTCCATCCTATCTGTGGTTGATTATGGACTCCCTACCTATGCAGCTGCTGATACCACTGCCCTCACCAAAGTCCAGACCTCTATCAACAAAGCCTGCAGGCTCCTGACTGGTGCCCCCAGCAGAACTCACACACGCCAGCTCTACTCTGCCTCTAACATACTCACTTTTGAAGAACGTCTGCAATACCATACCTGTATACTTGCAAAAAAGGCTCTACGTGGGCTTTGCCCCCCAGGAGTCACTACATCACTTCAACAGGCCTCCCATTCGGTCATCTCCCGCAATACTACCAAAGCCACCTTCCAGGTGTCTAGAGCTAGGACCTCACTTGCCCAAAGGTCTTTTCACTACAGAGCACCTTCCTGGTATAACTCCCGCCCCATGCACATTACAAACATCTCCAAAATTGGCCCCTTCAAAATTGCCCTATGCAAACACCTCACTGACACTCGGAGCTGTGAATGCCCATTATACAGCTTTCCAAGAGCACCATTCTGAACCAATCTGTCTCTTATAGTATTACGTATGTACTAGCTTACTTAGAATCACTTGTTGTAGTCTGTACACCACTCACTGTAACCTGTGTGCTCTACTGGGACACTAAATAGCTTAGTTTTGTATGCTCTATTGTAT
Source organism: Neoceratodus forsteri (assembly GCA_016271365.2). Taxonomy (NCBI): domain Eukaryota; kingdom Metazoa; phylum Chordata; order Ceratodontiformes; family Ceratodontidae; genus Neoceratodus; species Neoceratodus forsteri. The sequence continues at coordinate 1,662,485,541 of CM028130.1, forward strand.
CTCACCTATTTTGGTCACTGAAATGCCTTGCTTTGTATGCTCTTTTGTATCTCACCTGTATTGTCCTCCACTGTCTTGCTTCAGAAATATGTTGTCTCCCCTCCCTGTGACGAGGTGCCTTTGTAAATGAGTCTTTGACTCAAAGGTTTGCAAATCCGATTTGTGAATTAAATAAATAAAATAATAGTTCCTGTATAAATCTGGTGACAGGGAAGACCTTAGGAATTTTGACCAAAATTCTCAGTAACAGAGTTTCTGTCATATTAAATGATATTATACATACCTCCCAATTTTGTTCAGTACCAGGCAGCACCATTACTAATGCCTTAATTATGTTGTGGTAAGTAATGGACAGGAGTGAAACAGGGGAGGTGGCAGGATTTTTGCTTAGTTTAGATCAGCTAAAAGCTTTCGATAGAATTTCTCATCAGTATCTTTGGAAATGTATGGAACGTTTTGGGTTCCTGGATACTTTTGTTTCCTGGTTGAAGGGTTATTATAGTGTTGCGAGTGTGGCCCCATAAGTTAATGGATGGATTGGAAAGTATTGGATACACACTAGATGGGTGCATCAGGGTTGACCCCGAGTCGTCTTCTGTATATCCTAATCTTAGATCCTTTTTTAGTACGGCTTAATAGGGCAGAGGGTATTCATGGTATTGCTATAAGTAGTGAGATATCAGAACTTAAAACAATTGCCTATGCTGATGACCTTTGTATTTTTCTAGCAGATCTCCCATCCAGCAAAGCTACAGAAGCATTGACAATAGCTTTTATGGAAGATATGGGAGCGTGCATCAACTTTAAGAAAAGTAAGTGCCTTTTTCTTGGAGATAGGAATTGTCTGATTCAAGAAGTAATGGGAATTTTGGTTATGCACTCTGCTGTTAAGATCCTGGGTATCTATTTTGGGGTGGAAAACGTGGCAGAGTATAATTGGAATTGCTTCATTCGAGAGGCTAAGACACGAGTGGGACAATGAAATAAATGGCAGATGTCTAAAACAAAATTCATTTATGTGGTGAAAACATATTTATTAGGTTTCTTTTTACATTTAGCCACAATTTATTTGCTTCCCAGACATCTGGAAAGCACTTTAAGTGCTTTTTTTCAGACGATATGGGGTAGCCGTTTGAGTCCTATAAAAGAGGCATTTTATATTTGAAGAAAGACGAAGGTGGCTTAAATATGATTAACCCTATTTTGTTTTACTTTCTGATCTTTTTATATGTCAATATCCATCCTCTAATTGCACGTATCCCACATGTATGGGTACTGTGGGTGGATGAAGTCCTCTCTCCGTGGCTTACGGACTGGGGCTGGGATAAGGTCTTTGCCAGACAAAAACATATCCAAGGCGTGCCGTCCTATTATTATACTTGCTTTGGCAAACTAAAACTATGGAAAATTACTAAGGCAATGGTAGTACATAAAACCAGAAAAGAATTTTACCAAACACTTCAGCAAACATTTTTTTTTAATTACCTGAATTTTATGATAGACCTCGATCTGATATCTTGCAAATTAAAGCAATGCTGTTACACTCATGTATGCTTCCTTTTATGTGGGATGTGACATGGCTTAGTGTCCTTGGTAAATTAAATGTCAAAGGAAATTTGAAACATAAAAGTAGAGAAGACGGAGCTTGTCCGAGATTGGATGTGTGTGGGGTGCCAGTGGAAATTTATTTATTTATTTAAAAGATTTACCAGGAAGGCATACTGAGCGGAGCACTGCTCGATTCCAGATGCGCCCTGGAGGTAGGGGGTTACAAGGATGAAGTAATGAGAAGAGAACAGTTCAAATACATATGTGACATGGTTATGACAGACAGTAGTACATAAAAATACAACAATAAATAGTGAGAACGATTGTGTCGACAAGGTGGGTAAGGCATACAACTTACAATAGTAATAGGAAATGATGGAACATTTGTATTTCTCTTGTCCTTATGTAAAACAATTTTGTTCCCTACTGGCTCAGTATTGGGTTTCCTCTCCTTTTATAGGTCTCACTCCAGAGATATTGCTGCTTGGTATTCTTCCTGAGCTATGGCACAGATATGACACTTGTGTATTACATTGTATTCTGGAATGTTTAAATATCATATTTGGCAAGCAAAGGTTAAATGGTCTTTACATCAATATTGTGTCACCCCAGATCAGTTGTTTTGGACAATTAGGGATGAAATTTTATCTTTACAAAGGGAAGACTGTAGAACACTTTCGACTCAACTTTATGACAAAAGATGGAAACAATTGGGAGGATGGTGTGTTACTGGAGGACTGGAGGAGGGCAGACGCCATTCCCCTTCACAAAAGTGGAGCAAGACAGAGGCAGGAAACTACAGACCTGTTAGTTTGACCTCAGTAGTAGGGAAAATGATGGAATCACTTTTAAAGGAAATAACTGTTGAGTTCCTAGAGGCCAGTAGGGCACCGGACCCAAGGCAGCATGGATTAACAGCAGGAAGGTCATGTCAGATGAATCTAATAGATTTTTTTTGACTGGGTGACCAATGTAGTGGACCAGTGAGGGGCTGTGCACATGGCCTACCTAGACTTTAGCAAGGCATTTGACACAGTCCCATACAAAAGATTAGTATACAAGTTAGTCTCACTCAACTCATAACAGAGCCCACCAGACTCAACCACAAGACAAAAAAACACTCCCTACTGGACTGGGCTCTCACCTCGCACCCACATAGGATTCTGAGCGCAGGCCTGCTTTCAGATTCCTTAAGTGATCATCACACGATTTACCTGATCAGGTAGGTGCATAGCGCCACTGCCCCCCCCCAAGATGCTGCGCACCAGTTCCTATAACTCCCTAGACCTAGCATCTCTCCTGGTGGACCTGGGACATGTAAACTGGTCCTGAATCACAGAGGCATCCTCCATTGACACAGCCTTTGATGCGTTCAAAACCAGATTCCTAAAAGTATAGGACAAACACACTTCCCTGTGAACAAAAAGAGTTAGAGGGGCTTATCTCCGATGGATCACGGCTGACATAATCAGAAAATGCCACTCCAGGGACCATGCCTGGAAAGCTTATAAGAAATTGGCACTCAGGCCTCCTTTACTACCTACAGATCCCTTCGAAATGCATGCACAAACATCATCCGCCAATCCAAAAGAGCTATTTCCTATTAGCCTTCAGTAAAAACTTTAACCACCTGACAGATTTCTGGAAATCACTCAAATCCCTGCTCTCCCCCACCCAACCCCACCTCCAACACTATTAGCTCAGGGCACCTCATCTCCGACCCCATTTGTGTAGCTGAAGTTTTAACACCCATTTCTCCAACTGTGAAGACAACCTCCTATCCTCCTTCAAGTACACGCACACCCTGCCCCCCTCCACGCTCCACCCCCTCCCATGGCTCCCCAGTCCTGCCGTTCTGATTCCATCTAATCTCCCCAGCAGAAGTCCTCTGCTCCCTATGGGCCCTGAACCCAAACAAAGGCAAATGCCCTACGTTCCTGGATGCCAAGATGCTATTCCTGTCAGCCCCTGCCATAGCCGCCCCTCTTGCCACCCTTTTCAACCTCTCTTTCTCACTGGGCAAGTTACCAATAGCATGAAAAATGGCCACCGTCATACCCCTTCCAAAAGGTGGTGACCCCGCCTCTCCAGGCAATTATAGACCCATCTCCCTACTCCCTATCCTGGCCAAACTCCAGGAGTGACTTGTCCTGTCCCAATTGACTCCATACTTGGATGTCTCCTCCTTTTTCATGCCTTTCCAATACAGTTTCGCAAAACCCACTCAACCATCACCTCCCTACTACGAGTCACTGGTGACATTCTCACCAGTATCGACAAAGGACATATCCACTCGGCCATCTTTATTGACCTAGCAAAGGCCTTTGATACCATCTCTCATTCCCTACTCTTCTCCAAACTCACTGATGCAGGGCTCTCATACCCAGCCATAGAGTAGTTCCATGACTACCTAGTGGGCAGGAAACAAGCGGTCAGACTTGCTTCACACACCTCCAACCCCCTACCAGTCACATCTGGTGTCCCCCAAGGATCAGTCCTAGGACCACTACTCTTCTCCATTTTTCTAAATGACCCCCCCTCTGCATGCTCCCACTCTTCCATCCAAATGTATGCAGACGACACAGTCTAGTATGCCTCAGGCCCCTCAACAAGCAGAGTGGCATCTCTCCTACAGAAGGATTTCTCAGCCATCCAGAACTGGTTTAGGTCAAACCAGTTATTTCTAAACCCTAAAAAACTGTGTTGCTTACGTTTGGCTCCCAACAAAGACTCTCCTGCCAAACCCCCTGCCCCCCTTTCAAAACCCTGGAAGGGTCACCCCTGGAGCAATGTACTAGCCACAGATATCTAGGTGTCTGGCTTGACCAGCACCTAGGATTTTACCTCTCACATTGACTCCCTACATAAAAGGCTGCTCCCCAAACTGGGTGCACTGTACTGAAACAAAAGCTGCCTCCCCACACAAACGAGGCACGCCATTGTCCAAAAAATGATACTTCCCGTACTCGACTATGGCGACATAGTAACACTGTCGCACCCGCATTCACTCTGGCCAGCCTAGACACCCTGTTCCACTCCTTCTGTCGTTTCATCCTCAACTGCCCACAATCCACACACCACTGCACATTATACAGCTCCCTAACCCTGCCGTCCCTCCATGATCGTAGATTAATAAACTGTGCTAGGTTTGCTGCCAAATTTTGGTCCCTCTCCCTCCCTCCTCCTACCTGGCTTCTACCTTCTCCCAACAACCTCCTTCTGTGTATTCCCTCAGAAGGACAGACCTAGGCTACTCCGTCCCCCATTTATGCGCATACCAAGGCCAGGCAGCTTTTAACTACAGAATCCCACAGATTTGTAATGCCCTACCTGCCCCCATAAGACGCACACAAAATCCCTATCATCACAACCTACTACTCAAGGCACATTTCTCCTCCAGCTGCTCCTCCTAATCTAACAGTTTACTACAATAATGTTGAAGTCTAGTCATATTTGCAATTGTAAATCTATCCCTGTCTGTAAACTTCCTGCCATATGGTTACCAGGAGTAAGTTTTTCTGTATTCTAATACTGTATTGTTATACAGACCTGCCACTAGAGGGATTCTTGGTCTTCTACATAAATCACCGTATTCTTTCGTGGGCAATATGGCCTGCATTATCATTCTACTTCTTTCCCGGTTCTGCTACAAGGGGACTTGAGTCTGAAGGGTGGATGGCCACTAACTAAGCTGCTCCTGCTCTCCTTGTTCCCCTTTCTGCTGTATTTTCTCAGCTAGGTTTTAAATGGGTACCTAGGTGGGCAAATTTCTTGCCTAGAAAATATTGCACTAATACAAATCACGAGACCACTCAATCTGGGACCATGGCTCTCCTTATTGTGTTTTTATTGCTCCTAAGGTGCAGAGTTTTCAGCAATACAGTGCAATTCGAAGTACCTCAATGCAATTCAGTTCTCCAATGTACCTTATCAATACCTAATGTTATAACAGTCTACCGTGCAGACATTCTGTCATTCTCCTCTCCCCTTTTAGCCTATTCCCCCCGGTTAGCCTACACCCCTTGCTACTGTCCTCACCTATGTCTACCCAAGCACTTACATTGATCACAATCAACTGTCACTACAGTGGCACCGCCTCTTGAGCAGCACGATATGGGTTGCCGCAAAGAAATAAAAAAGTAGTCTCCATTCTTATAAGCTCCTTAAAGAAAGTTATACTTCTGCTTCTTCTCTGCTCAGGAAATGTGGAGCTCAACCCTGGCCCCCCAACAACTTACCTCGCCTATCGATTTTGCTGAGGCCACAGGTCTCAAAATGATGATGGTCAACATTTTAAGCCTGCCTAAAAACTTGTACAGCTGCAAGCTCACGTACACGCTAACCCAGACCTTATCATAATTACTGAGTCGGGTTAAAAAGACGAACACTGATCAACAAATATCACTGCAGGGCTACAATTTATTTAGAGCAGATAGAGAGTCTAAGGCGGGGTGTGGTTATCTATGCCAAATCTAAGTACTTGGTCACCAATATTAGTTGCAAATCTCTAGCCAAGGAATTTGAGTTAGTTTCGCTGATCCTTCATCTCCCTCCTCGGAATGTATCACTATCCTAGGGCGCTATAGACCCCCGTCTGGTGGTGATGAAGTCCTTAATCTTTTGAAATCCATGTTCGCAGATGCAAAAACTGAAACAATATTTCTAGGAGATCTAAATATGGACTGGATGTCACCTAAATCACATGGCCTCAAATCCCTTTGTGACGAGCTAGGTCTTGGGCAATTAGTCAGAGAACCTACTAGGAACAACACTCTAAATACTGCCAACAGTTCCATTCTAGATGTGGTACTAACCACCCATCCACACAAAATATCTCATTTGGCAGTGTTTCACAACGACATGAGCGATCATGGAATTGTTGCTTGCATAAGATCTCAAATTAAGGCCCGGCCACAACCCATCTTTATAACAAAAAGATCCTTTCGCAAATTCAGTGCAGTAAACTTCCTATCTGACCTGAGCATGATCAGATGGCAAGATCTTTACCTAGCCAAAGATATCAACAAGGCAGCTTGCATCCTTAATGACAAACTCACTACAATAATAAATAAGCATGCCCTTTCATCAAAGTAAGTGCAGGAACAATTCAACCCTGGTTCACCTCGGATCTCAAGGCAGCCCTTATAGCTCGAGATAAGCTCTGGGCTAAAGCTAGACATTCCAAAGAATCTTGGATTGGCAGGCCTTTAGAACAGCCAGGAATAACTGTGTGAAAAAACTTCGCTCTAAAGCTAACTATTATATTTCTACTCTAACAAGCTAAAGGTAACCCTCATAAAATATGGAAGACTATCAAAGCTATAGAAGGACGGCCCATGGCCCTCTGTCCCAACAAAGATAGTCGCAGTGGCAAGATTGTGGAAAACAAGTCCCTAATCCTGGAGGAACTTAACTCCCACTTTTCCATAGCTGGATTAGCTTTTGACTGCACCTTATGCCAGGCTGAGAAGCAGCATACCCTCCCGCCACATCTAGTCCTGACCCAGTCCCTTCCAACTGCGTGAGATAACTTATAAAGAAGTAGAAGATTCTCTTCTTAACTTAGACACCAAAAAAAGTGCAGGGGATGATGGCTTGGAACCCTTTTTCCTAAGGTCAGGCTATGCCCATCTCACTGCCCCAATTCTCCACATCTTTAATCTTTCCATTACATCTGCTACTGTGCCGTCCTGCTGGAAATCAGCACATATCCTCCCTCTATTTAAATCTGGTGACCCATGCGATGTAAACAACTATAGGCCTATCTCCATATTGCCTATCCTTTCTAAAGTTCTCGAAAAACTGATCCATATTCAGTTAAAATCTCACTTGGAAACCTTCTCTCTCATTAACCCAGCTCAATCTGGCTTCTGGGCTAATCATAGCACAATCACTGCACTAGCAAAAGTAACCAATGATTGGATCTCTGCTATAGATGCTAAGAAGCTAACTGGTGCAGTCTTTTGGACCTCAGCAAAGCTTTTGATACTGTTGATCACAAACTATTAGTCAATTGCCTTGCAAAGTTGGGTGCCACATACCATACCACCCAGTGGTTCTCTAGCTACCTAACTGGAAGATTCCAAAAGTAAAGGCGGAAGGCTTTTTTCTGCTGCCTTGCCAGTTGCAAGAGGAGTCCCCAAGGATCCATCTTAGGCCCTATCTTGTTTTCTCTGTACATCAATGACTTAGATGCTAACATATCTACGTCCAATCTGCACTTTTGCAGATGATACTGTGTTGTATACTTCTGGCTCATCGTTATCTGAAGTCAAGGAGTGCTTCAGTGGACTTCGCACAACTTGAGCATAATTTAATAAAGGCAAAGCTTCTGCTCAATGCCAAGAAGACTAAAGCGATGATATTCTCTCGCAGTGCTGTCTCAAGCCCCCCCCAATACTCTTGCCCAAGACTTCATTGTCACCACGCTAAACGAGCCTCTGGAAGTTGTAACCAAATTTAAATATCTAGGTATCTGGATTGACAATAAATTATCTTTCAGTGACCACATCGAAGATGTCTCTAGAAGGTTAAAAGCAAGATTAGGTTTCTTCTACAGAAATAGGCCCCGTTTCCCCCTTGAAACTCGAAACAAGCTTGTACAGGCCACTTTTCTCCCCCTACTCGACTATGTCGATGTAATCTATTCCTCCACCACTCTTGCAAATCTAAGTAAACTGGACATCCTTTATCACCGTGCGTTATGGTTCATTACCAACTCCGCTTACCGTTCTCTCCACTGTGACTTATATGCAGCTGTTGGTTGGACATCCCTAACTACTAGACGCCTGCTCCATGCTGGGCTATGGATTCTTAAACTGCTCCTGCAGAAATTGCCAAGTTATCTCTCTTCCCTTATTAGTATCTCACATAGTGCGTACTCGTTAAGAAAATCTGACTTTATTATGCTTGACATACCAAGGACGCGGACTTCCTTTGGTAAACGTGCTATTGCATATGCCCTTCCCTCCATTTGGAACCAATTACAAACCGTATTGAAACTAACTAGCACAGTTTCAATAAACTTCTACAAATTGCTAAGTTCAGCCAAAATAAAAGACACCTGTAACTGTCATTAAGTCTCTTCCTTCCCCATGTGTGCCATATTTATCCACTGGTAAGGTATAATTGATTTGTCATATTAACTGCTTTCCCTTCCCCTTCTACTCCTGGCTTTATCTTTGCTTACGCTCCACTGCTACTCTATCAAATTTCTCCTCCCTCCCATATCAGTTGTAGACTGTTGTTTGTTCTAGCTGCCAAATATTGTATATTTGATTTGATTAAATCAAATCACACCAGTCATCATGTTTCATTTATCAGTATGCTACCTATATGTCGCTTCCTGTCTCATATCAATGTTTACCACCTGCGGTCACCCTGTGTGGTACCCTTCTATGTATATCCAGCCTGCATCATGTAACGTGTATTTCATGTATATACTGTTATTACCTATCTGTGTTTGTACTTTAAGTGTTTATGTCACAGGACCTCCTTGTGAATGAGCTTGCTCAATGGAGTTTTCCTGCAATAAACTTGAACTTGAACTTGAACTGTATTGTATATGAACAAACTGTTATGTATTGGGCCTCGGCCCCCAGGTTGCATCTGGAATCAAGCATGTTGCTCAGTATGCCTTCCTGGTAAATCTCATAAATAATTAAATAAATAGCCAGCCTTGGAGTGGGTCCCAAAGTGGTAGCCTGAGTAGAAAATTGGCTGGACAACAGGATGCAGAGGGTAATAGTAAACAGAGTTCACTCTGAAGAAATGGGGATTACTAGTGGGGTACCACAGGGTTCAGTACTGGGACCAGTCCTCTTTAATGTCTTTATATGTGACATCGCAGAGGGAATGGAAGGAAAAGTATGTCTCTTTGCAGATGACACACAGATCCACAACAGGGTTGACACAGAAGGTGGGGTGGAAAGAATGCAAAAGGACTTGGTAAGGTTGGAGGAATGGTCAAATGTATGGCAGCTTAGATTCAATGCAAAGAAATGCACCTGGGAAACAAAAACCCAAGGGAAGAGTACACAATGAGGGGGTGAGATACTAACAACAACAAAAATGGAAAGAGACCTGGGGGTAGTCATAGCAGGTGACCTTAAGGTGGGCAAGCAATGTGAGAAGGCAGTAAGGAGGGCTGGTGGGATACTGGGATGCATAGGGAGAGGCATCACCAGTAGAAAACAGGAAGTTGTTATTCCTCTGTACACAGTTGGTGAGACCCCATCTGGAATGCTGCATCCAGTTCTGGAGACCCCATCTCCACAAGGACATAGACAGGATGGAGGCTGTCCAGAGGAGGGCAACTTAAATAGTGCAGGGTCAGCACCAGAAGACATATGAAGAGAGAGATTAAAGGAGCTTAATATATATACCCTCGAGGAGAGGAGGGAGAGGGGGGACATGACAGAAACTTTCAAGTACATCAAGGGAATCAACAGAGTCCAAGAGGGTAGCTTCTTTCAGAAAAAGAGATGTGCAAGAACAAGGAGGCACAATTTGAAGATAGAGGGGAGACGGCTCAGAGGTAATGTGAGGAAGTATTTTTTCACAGAGAGGGTTGTGGATACATGGAACAGCCTTCCTGAGGAGGTAGTGGAGTCAAAAAAAGTGGGAGAATTCAAGAGTGCATGGAACAGACATAAGGCAATTCTAGTGGGGGGTAGGAGGAAGTAGGCTGTTGGTTAACAAGGATCTGCAGTCTATCCATTAGGTAGGGAAATAGGCAGACTAGGTGGTCCAAACGGTCCTTATCTACCATCAAATTCTATATTTCTATGTTTCTATGTTCTATATTTCAAATTCTATTGCATTGGCTAGATATGGAGTGAAGGCAGTTTGGCTGGATTACCAGGACTGAGTATACAGTATTGATAAGTTTTCATTTTATTTTAAATTTTCTTTTTCATGAGTTGTTTGGATGATTTAGTTAGAAATGTTTGGGTTATAACTACTTAAATTTGCAATATTGTATGAAATAATACCTATTTATGTTTCCATTTATTTTGCAATTATGATTTTGCATACAGAAACACTGTTTTTGTATGTATTTTGCTTTTCATTGAACATACAACACGATTTTTTCCCTACTCTTTTAGTGGGTGGGGCTGTTTTTCTTTGTTTACTCAGTTTCTGCAGTTCCGCATGGGTAATTTTGTTTGATGTGTGATGAAATGTTTATTTCTTTTCTTCTCTTTAATTATGCATTTGTGTGAAGTAACACTGCTCTGTCTATATTTTACTTTAAGTTGTAATAAAAAATTCCCCTACTCTGTCTGTGGGGGGAACCCTTGACAGTCATCTCCAAGATGGCTGCCGTCCAGGATGAAGGAGGTGGAGGTAATGGTGGAGCACTCTCTCCCTCTCAAACTTCTCCTATTCCTACTAAACTACAGAATACACCTACTACGTTCGAGGAGGAAAGACAAAATGCAGCTACAGAAATTGTCACTTCAGTTCTGGACCCTCATGCTATAGATACCCGAAGAGAGGATTCAAACCCAGGATCACAGACTTCAGGTACAGGCATTACAAAAGCTACTATTCTTTCTGAGGAGCAACTGCAATTTGTGGTTACACAGCACAAGATCCTCTTGCAGCAAATCATGCAGGAGGACAATGCCTGTCAGATAGTTATTCCTGAAGCTAATTATTCTCTACCAGTTACGGAGACAGAGATACATACTGTACCCTCTTCTAGCACTGTCAATAGCTCAGATGCCACTGAAATGCAAGCTAATGCGAGTCATCCATCCTCATTGCACCATCATGACAGTTGCCATTCTGGATTGCCATCAGACCCAGTTTGGTCCCCTGAAGCTGCTCTCCGTGCAGCAGGGTGGGACGGCACATCTTCTGAGGCTGCTTGGACATCGCCAGGGCCTTTTAGTATCCAGGAAATTATTTCTACAGCCTGCTCTCATATACAACACTGTACAGGAGGGAAATGGGAGGAAAAATTAAAAAATACAGCAAACGCGACTCCCACTGATCCTTTGCTTGATCCACCAATGAAAAACTTGGATGTAAACCGGTCAGCTCAGGTTACTATGGACACCAACTGCTCCCAGGGCCCCAACGCTGTACAACACCAGCAAGCTTCTACAGAACAATCATCTTCTGAAGAGGAATCTGCTCAGAACACTGAACTTAGGAATCAAAACCCCCAACCTGATGGTGAGACCCCGGTTAATACTTCTTTTCAACTCAGTGACTTGTTTCAAAACTGAGTGAACCTGCACAGTTCAGGAACACCGCGTGTGTTAAGTTTTTGGTGGATATTGCCACGGCTCCGGATCAGAGAACAGTTCTGGATAAGATGCTTTGGGACTCACTAGGGATTAGAGCTGGTGAATTATTTGCCTTTATTCATGTACATGGTGAGCCTATTTATGATATTAGCTTTCAAAATGTGTATACACTAGAGAAGTTTTGGAGTAAATATGAACTGGTAAAATCACAGCCTCTTTGGGCCTCCTTTATGCATATCCCCCTCACTAAACCCACAATTAAAACTATTACTCTACTTTTTCGGAGTGAGGGGTGAGCATAGTGGATGTGCAGTATTGGCTGAAGCAGTGCTGCTACATACTCAAGGTCCCTTGTCCTATTTTGGATGAGGATCCCATTTGGACAGGGGGATGGAAGGGGAAAATAAAATTGAAGCAATCTGACAGAGGTATTATTCATTTGCCAGGTAGTTTCTACGTAAGTAGGGATCGAGGGTTATGTTTCAACCCCGGCCAACCCCAAACCTGCCATAAATGTTGGGCAAGAAACATAGAAACATAGACTTTGACGGCAGATAAGGAACGCTAGGCCCATCTAGTCTGCCCATTTCCCTACCTACAGGATAGGCCGCAGATCCTAGTTAACCAACAGCCTATTTCTTCCTACCACCCACAAGAATTGCCTTATGTCTGTCCCATGCATTCTTGAATTCTCCCACAGTTTTAGACCCCACAACCTCCTCAGGAAGGCTGTTCCATGTATCCACTACCCTCTCTGTGAAATAATACTTCCTCACATTGCCCCTGAACCGCCCTCCTTCTATCTTTAAATTGTGTCCCCTTGTTCTTGCAAGTCTCTTTTTCTGAAAGATGCTACCCTCTTGGACTTTGTTGATTCCACTGATGTACTTAAAAGTTTCTATCATGTCCCCCCTCTCCCTTCTTTCCTCAAGGGTATACATATTAAGCTCCTTTAGTCTCTCCTCATACGGCTTCTCTTGCAGACCCTGCACCATTTTAGTTGCCCTCCTCTGGACTGCCTCTATCCTGTCTATGTCCTTGCGGAGATGGGGTCTCCAGAACTAGACAGTACTCCAGATGGGGTCTCACCAACTGTCTGTACAGAGGGATAACTTCCTGTTTTCTGCTGATGATGCCTCTCCTATACATCCCAGTATACCCCAGCCCCCTACTGCCTTCTCACATTGCTTGCTAACCTTAAGGTCATCTGATAGGATTACCCCAGGTCCCTTTCCTTTTTGTCATTGTTACTACCTCCCACCCATTGTGTATTCTTCCCTGGGTTCTTGTTTCCCAGGTGCATTATTTTGCACTTCTTTGCATTGAATCCTAGCTGTCATACTTCTGACCATTCCTCCAACCTTGCCAAGTCCCTTTTCATCCTTTCCACACCTCCTTGTGTATCAACTCTGTTGCAGATCTTTGTGTCATCTGCAAAAAGGCATACTTTCCTTCCAGTCCTCTGCAATGTCACTGATGAAGACATTAAAAGGACTGGACCCAATACTGAACCCTGCGGTACCCCACTAGTAACCCCCCTTTCTTCAGAGTGGACTCCATTTACAATTACCTTCTGTGTCCTGTTGTCCAGCCAATGTTTTACCCAGGCTATCACCCTGGGTCCCACTCCCAGGCTGGTTAATTTGACTATTAATCTTTTGTGTGGGACTGTGTCAAATGCCTTGCTAAAGTCTAGGTAGGCCATGTCCACAGCCCCTCCCTGGTCTACTACTTTGGTCACCCAGTCAAAGAAATCTATTAGATTCGTCTGACATGACCTTCCCGCTGTGAATCCCTGCTGCCTTGGGTCCTGTGTTCCACTGGCCTCTAGGTACTCGACTATTCTTTCCTTCAGAAGTGACTCCATCACTTTCCCTACCACAGAGGTCAGACTGACAGGTCTGTAGTTTCCTGCCTCTGTCTTGGACCCACTTTTGTGAAGGGGAATCACATCCACCTTCCTCCAATCCTCGGGTACCACACCATCCTCCCATGATTTATTAAAAAGAGTAGCCAGTGGTTTCACTAGTTCCTCCCTTAATTCTTTTAGAATTCTAGGGTGAATTCTATCAGGACCCATTGCTTTGTCCACCTTCAGTTTTAGGAGTTCTTGCAGAACCCTTTCTTCTGTGAAAGGACTGGGATCGACCCCCCTATCAAGAGTGATTCTGTTAATTGGATTAGGCACTTCCTCCTCCTCTTTTGTGAATACTGAGCAGAAATATTCGTTCAGTATTCCTGCTTTTTCACTGTCCCCCTCTGCCCACCCACCGTTCATTCTATTCAGCCTCACTATCCCTCCCTTTGTCTTTCTACGTTCTCCGATGTACCTATAAAATGTTTTATTCCCCTTCTTAATTGAGTTGGCTATCTTTTCCTCAGTTTGGGCCTTTGCTATTCTGACTTCCCTCCCAGCTTCCTTCTGCCTTAAAGAACCCACCTCAGTAGCACCTGTGATAAACCCAGGTGCAGTCTTTGCTTAGCTTATGGACATGTAAGTCTAGGATGTCCTAACCCCCTGAAATGTAACCTATGTGATGAATCTGGGCACTACTACCACCAGTGCCTATGGGCAGACCACAGTAGGATGGACCATCCCCCCCAGGATCAGATAGCTTTGATAACAGATTCTCAGGCCCAAGCTCTCCGTCATAAGGAAGGAGAACCCTTAGGCGCCACTCCTTCTTCCCCAACAGAGCCCTTAGGTGTGGTGGTTTCTGATCTTGGTCCTCAGGAATGCAGAAACCCTCTTCCCCTGATATGGCCTCCGGCCCATCTCGAGAGCCCACCCAAGACACCATGCCTCGACCGCCCTCCACCTCCATCACAGGATGAAGCTGTTTGTGGTAATTCCTCTACAAGGAAAGGAAAAGGGAAAAGGAAAGCACGAGGCCCCTCTCCTCAAAAGACTATTCTTACTAGAAACAGATACCAGGCCTTAACAAAAAGGAAGCAATGGGGAGACACAGAAAGGGAGGAAGGTGACTCTGATTGATCTCATGCCTCATCTTCAAGAATGGATTATTCATCAGATTCCCAGCAAGATCCCTCTCCCTCCAAAATACCTTCAGGGGGCCAATCTGCGGTAACGTAGATTTATAGTTGCCCTATTTACATGATTTTCTGTTAAACCCCTTTTCTTTCCTTCTTTATGCATTTTGGGCCTATACTGCACTGCCTCACACTTAATGTGTGCTGTATAAAATCTTATAAAAAGCAGATTACCACAATGCAGTACCTGGCTGATTTACGTCAGGACATTTATTTACTTCAAGATATCCGCCTTAAAACTAGGTTTGAGCTTTCACAGGCTAAGAACAGATGGACAAAAGGACCTTCTTTTTGGTCCTTTGGGGAGGATAAGTGCGATGGTCTTGGCATCCTGTTCACTGGGTATAATTATCAAATAACCAAACTACTGGACATTTTTCCTGGATGAGCCCTGCTATTAGACTGTAAATATAAGCAATTAAAACTTAGAATAATTAACATTTATGCACCTCAAAGCATAGCAGCCAGGTCAGACTTATTCAAATTTTTACAACCATATCTATACACTAATAGGCACATTTATATGGGGGTGAGTTTAACTGTGGGCTTACTCTTGCAGATAAAGGATGCACTACACCAAAAATCTTCATGAATGTGGCTGCTTTGGAAACCATTATTAAAAATGCTGCACTTAAAGATTGATATTGTGAGGTACACTGAATAGGTGCAAAAACATATCATAGGGGTCCCTTTGCTACATGTATAGACTACATCTTTGCTTCTCAGAATATAATAGTACAAAGTGCTGAAGTACTCCCATGTGAGACCTCAGACCATCTGGCTGTTTCCTTACTGTGTTTCCCTTCTAATGGATCCTTTCCACATAAACCCCATTCCCAGTGGAAACTTAACAGTAACTTATTATCTGACATGCATATCTCAGCTGCCTGCCAGGAGCTATTGAAAGCTAGGGTTTCCATACTGGAGGCGTATCATTCTACTTTGAGTTGATGGGAAGCTACAAAGAAGGATTTGAAAACCTTTATCAGACATGCAAAAACAAGACACATAACTCTTATATGAAATATCTAGCCTTGAGACAAAAACTTATGAGCACTATTTCTAGAGCATATGAAACCAGCTCGGATTATTCCCAGCAAATTAAAGCACTGAAAATAGAGACGAGAACTATCAGTACAACAGGGCACACTCTTTAACAAGCATTTGTCAATGTCAAATGTTGTCTTGCTGGCATTGGCATTGGTAGTTCTGGAGCTACAGACACATAATAGGAATGGCAGTGAAGTATTAAAATGATGCCAACCCCACCCCCACCCTGTAGAGACTGACAGGCATTGGGGTGTGCCTTTGGGTCATCAGCTATAATGCTCATGCCATCTCTCCTCATCGTATCCTGTAGACACTGACAAGTGTCGTGGTGTACTTTGGGGTCTTTGGGCATTGTACTTACCCCATTCCATCAGGAAATACGCAGAGGTGGGTGCAGTATAGGAAAATGAGGTGAACTTTGTGGCTAAACAATGTAAGGTACACCATGATGCCAGTCACTGGCTGCAGGGTGGGGGTGGGGGTGGAATGACGTGAGCATTACAGCCGATAATCCCAAGTCAAACCCCTGATGCCTGTCAGTCTCTACAGGGTGGGGTGCTACAGTTGAAACCCTAACACCGTGGTGTGTGTTAGTATTTGCACTCCAAATTTTCAACATGGGCTTTTTGTGAGCCCACCTCGTGAAAAGCGGCACTATCAGTTTGTTAGCTGAAAGGTGGTTTTGCACAGTGGCTATGCCATTTGGTGACACAGGGACGAAAACACATTTTGGGCAGGATGTGGAAATGATAACTGTATTGTTCATGAGGAGATGTAAAAAAATGTCAACGTTGGAAATCTGGAGTGAAAATATTAAAAACTGGTGAAGGTATGAGCATGCATAGAAACTGTGCAACACACATCAGTAACCCAATTATTTGGGGGATATTTTTAAACACATCTTTAACATAGGTATTTTGAGACCTCCCCTCATGAACAGTAGCAGTGTGATTCTGTTAATGTGTCCAAAACGTTGATTTCGCACAGTGACCATGCCATTGTGCACCACAGGTGCAAAACCACATTTAGGGCAGGATGTGAAAAATGACAGCTGTACTGTTCATAAGGAGTGTAAAAAATGCCAGTGTTGAAAATCTAGGCGTGAAAATAGTGCAAATTTACGAAGTTACAAGGATGCGTGGAAACTGCACAACACACGCTTGTAACACAGTCATTTTATGGAATTTTGTCAGCAAATTTTCAAAATAGGTATTTTAGGACTCCTGCTCATGAACAGTGTCACTGTCTTTCTGAAACTGTTCCAAAAACTGATTTCGAGCAGCGACCATGCTATTCTGCGTCAGACGTGTAAAAACACATTTTCGGCCAGGATTTGTAAAATGACAGCTATACTGTTCATAAGGAGGTGTGGAAAAATGGCAATTTTGAAAATCTGCAGTGAAAATATTACAAATTCATGAAGTTACAAGTGTGCGTGGAAACTGTGCAACGCGCACTCGTAAAACAGTCATTTTGGGATTTTTCCACCAAATTTGCAGCATAGGCTTTTTGAGAGCCATCTCATGAACACTGGCACTATCATTTTGTTAATCGGTCCGAAGGTGATTCCAAACAGTGACCGTAAAATCACCTTCGGGTCTGATTAACACCATGACAGTGCCAGAATTCATGAGGAGGCATCCCAAAAAACCCATGTTGAAGATTTGGTGCCAAAATTCCAAAAAATGCCTGAGATATGCATCAAAGTTGAAAGAAACCTATTTATTCCATTATACAGCTTACCAGCATTTCCTCAGTTTGCATTCAGCTTTGAAGAGTGCAGATGTGTTCCCGGTCCACCGAAGATCATTGCACTGGACTCTGGCTCCCAGCATGCCAATGGACTCTTTTTGGGGGGGCTGCTGTAGCCAACGAGGGATTGGGGACCCCCATCATCACACAACAAAAGGGGGGGTGATATTATGCTGACAGGGATTGGGCACCGCCATTGGCACACAACAAAAGCGGGAGGGGCTGTTACATAATGCCGACGGAGTGTAGGCTTTCCCGTTGGCAACATCACTCAGCACTGAAGCCGACGGGAATTGGGGCCCCCGTCGGCAAAGAGAAACTGTTGGAGGTGCGCATGATGCTGAGGGGGACTGGGCACCCCCTCAGCATACATTGTAAATGGCAGGGGGGCTATTATGCTGATGGGGAGTGGGATCCCCATCTGCATTCTGAGAGGAGGTGACAGCAGTGTTGAGTGCACACGTCGGGAGGCATGGTGTGGTTACGCTGCATGAGAGCTCCGCTCTCATTGTAGCGGACCTTTTGTTAGATCTGGTGGCCACATTCCACATTGCTGATGTGGTGCCTGCATGCTGCCTGATTGGGGAATGAAGGACACACCTACTGATGTGTGCCCTGCATTCACCCAACAGTGACCGCACTTCCAAATTTTACTACGCAATATGTTGGCTAGCGTGTGCGAGCCAACATAAAAACAGAGGCACAATATAGCACTCAAAGCTCTAAAGCTTCACTGGATATTTATAAAAGTTGTACAGATAGAGTGGCTGCTACCCACATAGACAAACTTACAGATCCAGATACCATAGAAACATAGAATTTGACGGCAGGTAAGGACTGCTTGGCCCATCCAAACTGCCCATTTCCTACCTAATGGATAAGCTGCAGATCGTAGTTAACCAGCAGCCTACTTCTTTCTACCTCCACCCCTAGAATTGCCTTATGGCTCCTCCCATGCATGCTTGAGTTCAGTCACTGTTTTGACTCCACAGCCTCCTCCAGAAGGCCATTCCATGCATCCACAACCATCTCTGTGAAAAATACTTCATATTACCTCTGAGCTGCCCCATCTTCAAATTGTGCCCCTTGTTCTTGCACACTTTTTTGAAAGATGCTACCCTCTTGGACTTTGTTGATACCCTTGAGGTACTTGAAGCGTTTCTATCATGTCCCCCTCTCCCTCCTTTCCTCGAGGCTATACATATTAAGCTCCTTTAGTCTCTCTTCATATGTCTTCCGGTGCAGACCCTGCACCATTTTAGTTGCCCTCCTCTGGACAGCTTCCATCTTGTCTATGTCCTTGCAGAGACTGGATCTTCAGAACTGCACACAGTACTCCAGATGAGGTCTCACCAGCTGTCTGTACAGAGGGATAACAACGTCTTGTTTTCTACTGGTGATGCCTTGCCCTATGCATCCCAGTATCCCCCCAGCCCTCCTTACTGCCCTCTCACATTGCTTGCCCACCTTTAAGTCATCTGATATGACTACTCCCAGGTCCCTTTCCATTGTTGTTGTTGTTAGTATCTCACCCACCATTGTGTACTCTTCCCCTGGGTTTTTGTTTCCTAGGTGCATTTCCTTGCACTTAGCATTAAATCTAAACTGCCACATTTGACCATTCCTCTAACCTTGCCAAGTCCCTTCTCATCCTTTCCACCCCACCTTGTGCATCAACTCTGTTGCAGATCTTTGTGTCATCTGCAAAGAGACATACTTTTCCTTCCAGTCCCTCTGCAATGTCGCTTACAAAGACATTGAAGAGGACCGGTCCTAATACCGAACCCTGCGCCACCCCACTAGTAACCTCCCTTTCTTCAGAGTGGACTCCATTTACTATTACCCTCTGTGTCCTATTTTCCAGCCAATTCTTTACCCAGGCTATCATCTTGAGACCCACTCCCAGGCTGGCTAACTTGTATATTAATCTTTTGTGTGGCATTGAGTCAAATGCCTTGCTAAAGTCTAGGTAGGCCATGTCCACAGCCCCTCCCTGATCTACTACTTTGGTCACCCAGTCAAAGAAATCTATTAGATTCGTCTGGCATGACCTTCCTGCTGTGAATCCATGCTGCCTTGGGTCCTGTTCCCTCTGGCCTCTAGGTACTCAACAGTTCTTGCCTTCAAGTGATTCCATCATTTTCCCTATCACTGAGGTTAAACTAAGAGGTCTGTAGTTTCCTGCTTCTGCCTTGCTCCCACTTTTGTGAAGGGGAAACACATCTGCCCTCCTCCAGTCCTCGGGTACCATCCCATCCTTCCATGATTTGTTAAAGAGGGTAGTCGGTGGTGTCACTAGTTCTACCCTTAGTTCTTTTAGAATTCTGGGATGAATCCCATCAGGCCCCATTGCTTTGTCCACCTTCAGTTTTAAGAGTTCTTTCATAATCCTTTCTTCTGTAAATGGGCTGGTATCAGCTTCTATATCCAGAGTGTTTCTATTGTTTGTTTTAGGTACCTCCCCCTCTTTCTTTGTAAATACTGAGCAAAAATATTTGTTTAATATCTCTGCCTTTTCACAGTCACCCTCTGCCCACCCCCTCCCCTTTATTAAGCCTCACTATCGCTCCCTGATGTACCTAAAAAAGGGTTTATCCCCCTTCTTAGCTGAGCTGGCTATCTTTTCCTCAGTTCGGGCCTTTGCTGTTCTGACTGCCTTCCCAGCTTCCATTTGCTTTAACTGATACAATTCTCTGTCCTGCTCCTTCTGTGATTCCTTGTACTTTCAGAATGCTCTATTTTTCTCTTGAACCTTCACTGCCACCTCCTTTGAGAACCATAGTGGTTTCTTACATCGTTTTGTTTTGTTTATTTGCCTCACACAAAGGCTTGTTACCTCTGTGATGACAGTTTTTATTATTCCCCATTGTTCTTCCACCCCTCCTTCCTGCCCATTTGCTAGTTCTTTCCTTAGGCATTCACCCATTTTGGAAAAATCAGCCCTCCTGAAGTCCAATACTTTTGCCTTTGTATGGCTTGACTCTATTGCTGTGTTTATTGTGAACCATACTGTTCAATGGTTGCTAGTTCCCAGATGGCTACCCACTTCTACATCTGTGATCCTCTCTCCATCTCCATTTGAGAGGACCAGGTCTAAGATTGCTCCCTCTTGAGTGGGTCCCAATACTAGTGGTCTAAGGCATGCCCCCTGTAGGGCATCTAGAATAACCCCACTCTTAGAAGTGGCTGCTGCAACTGCACTCCAGTTAACATCTGGCATATTCAGAACACCAATCAGCAATACCTTTATCTGCCATTCTAAGTATACTTTATGTCATTTCCTTGTCCATTTCCTCCTCTGAGAGGGGGTCTGTATATAACCCTGTGCAGACTGTGGTGCCATTGCCTGCCTCCAAATTGACCCACAGTGCTTCTTCTCCTCCCTGTTTACCCTTTTGTTCTGTTGCTTTGATTCCTTCTCTTGTGTGAGAGCTACTCTCCTCCTCTTTTACCCTCCTGTCCCTCCTGTAGATAGTGTATCCTGGAATGTTTATGTCCCAGTCATGGTTCTGTGTGTACCATGTTTCTGTGACTGCCATGATATCCAGATGTTCCTCTTCCATCAAGGCCACTAATTCAGGAAGCTCATTACCCAGACTACGGGCATTGGTACTCATTGCTGTCCATTTTTTGATGGCTTACCAACATTATTTTGATAGATTACCAACATTATTTATGATACTTTGCCTGCCATTAAAGGGAAAGCACATTCATATTTGGAGAATACTTTTGGAACTACTTCCTCGGTCTCTTCTAATATTGATTTTTTTTTTGAACATTCACATCCCTTTAGTCCCTGCGGACCAGCTGGTTAATCTCATTGAACCCATATCATTTGAAGAAATACAGCAGGCCATAAATAGGCAAAAAAAATGTACTTCCCCTGGAGTTGATGGGCTTACTGCTAAACTTTATCAGCATTTTTCGGCTTTCTTTTTTCCCTTCTTAACTTTAGTTTTTAATACTATTGTTAGTACCAATTCCACCCCAACACTTCTCTGATGCTATTATGATTCTTCTATTTAAAAAGGAAATAGATCTGATATTCATAACTGGAGGCCTTTAAGTCTACTGAATGTAGATTACAAAATGTTTGTATCCATTTTACTAAATAGACTCAATCCCATAGAAGCTACACAAGGTATATCAAATACAGACATGTGCCATCCCCCACAGATCAATTACTTCTAACTTATCACCACTAAGAGACATTGTTGCTTACAACGCCTCAGACACACATTCACTCTTAATCTCTCTAGATCAGGAAAAGGCTTTCAATCGTGTAGATCATAACTATCTGCTTCTTACATTATCCCGTTACAATATTCCCTAACAGTTTCTTACCTGGATTAGATCATTATATAACAGCCTGGATACAGCCACACATTAATGGTTCACCATGCCCATCCTTTTTAAGTAGGAAAGGAGTTAGACAGGGTTGCAGCTTGAGTCCACTTCTTTAGGCTTTTCAGATCGACCCTTTACTTAGGAAATTTTTACAGCACTCTTCCTCCCGAGAATTTTATTACCCTCAGGTTCTGCTATCCCCTGTCTTGGCTTATGCAGATGATCTCTGAATCCATACTACCCATTTACTTAAAGAGGATGATTTTGTGCCTCTTATTAAGGAGTTTAAAGCTACGTCTGGGTCTTGACTAAATTATGGGAAAAGCACAGTTATTCATCTTCCACTATCAGATGCCCCAGACTCAGTTACACAGATAGCAGGTATTCCTTTGGCTTCATCCCCAATAAGAATTTTAGTACTGACCTTTGGAAGTACTGATGATGCTTCCTATTATTGGGGATCAACCCAGGACAAGGCCTTACACATAAAAGGCTGCATTATAGCTAAGCAGAAAAGGGTAATGTTATTAAAACATTAGTTCTTCCTTATTCCTTCATTTAGCTATACTTTCCGATACCTTCTCTCTTGAGGCAAGGGTAAATAGTGTTTTCTTCAAGAGTTCTGGAAGTCGCCTGAATCCAGTTAAGAGAACTTACACATATCATGATTACTGTCATGGTGGGGTCAGAATGTTGAACCCTATTGTTTTCTATCATTGCCTGTTCTGTAAACTCAATATACCACTTCTTTTATAGCCTCAAAATCCTTTTTGGTATTCTCTGATACATTTTTTTACACTTTCTTTACATCATGTATGGCAGCAACCCCCTTTTGAAATTTCTAGGTACTTTAGGAGATATCATCTTCCTTATTATTTGATCCCTACCTTCCTCAAAGTTCAGCAATGGTAACTATCGTTTAACCTCATTCTTGCATCCTCCAGGAAACAGCTGTACCAAATAATTATAGGGACTCATTTTTCAGACCTCTCTTCACTGGTAGATGTTTATGGGAACAGAATTGATGAAACAACAGTTTTCTTGCAATTAACTGATTCTAGAATTCCTAAGAGGGTATGGGATATTACATGGTTAGCTTGCCAAGGAAGGTTGGGAGTTTGCAATAATTTGAAACATAAAGCAGTGGAGGAAAGGATGTGCCAACAAGACACCTGTCCTAATATACCAGAAAACATGAGACATTGTTTTCTAGAATGCCCTTTAGTCACTCTGTGGACCTTTTATTTCATAAATGGAAAGAGAGACCCTCCTGTGTTTACATATGACATCCAGATATATGGAATATACCCCACAGCATTAACATCTTATCAACCCAGCACCTTACAATTAATTTTTGCCTTGTTCAGGTTCTATTTATGGCAGGCCAGATGTGCCTATCTTATTCAACAAAAAATATGTAACCCTGTTCAAATTCTTACACAGATAACACAGAGTTTATGAGATATATATGATTATGAGAAAACAAAAGTATCTACTGTTGTGTTTTGAAATTATTGGAAATGTTGTACATGGTTTCTTGACTGATTATTATGATGGAATTGAACCTTTATCCTAATTTCTTTTTTTTCTTTTCTTCTTTTATGCTTTTGATTTCAGTTTTGTTATTGGATGAAGTGTATTCACATTTATGAACATGTTTTTGTGTATTTTGTCTAATGTGTTTCAAGTGCCATGGGATCTTTAACATCCACCTGAACTTCCCTGCTTCCTCTTTGTTCCCTCTTTTGCATACAAGGACTACATCTGCTGTCCTTCAGTCTTTGGGTACCTCCCCTGTTTCCAGTGATCAGCTAAACAGGATTACCAGAGGCTCAACCACCACCTCTCTTAGTTCCTTTAAGACCCTGGGGTGCACCCCATCTGGCCCCATTGCATTATCGACTCTTATTCATTCCAGTTCCTTTAGAATCCATTCCCGTGTAAAGGGTCCATTTCTGCACTGTTTCCACCCCTTGTACTCCCTTCAGGCCCATTACCCTCCTCTTTCTCAGTAAATACTGAGCAGAAATATCTGTTCAGTATGTCAGCTTTATCATTGTCATCCTCCATGTGGCCCTCATCCTCCTCCTTCAGTCTCACTATCCCTCCCTTTGCCCATCTTTTTTAACTTATGTACCTGTAAATGGTTTTGTACCCTCTACCCACTGATTTTGCGATGCAATTTTCTGTCTGAGCTTTGTCTTCCCTTACTGACCTCCCTGCTTCCCTTTGCTTCTCCTGGTACTTATCCCTATTCCCTTCTGCTTATGTCTTTTGTATTGTCAGAATGCAGTCTTTTGGCTTTCATTCTCTGCTACCTCCTTGGAAAACCATAATGTCTTCCTCTTCTTTTCCCTTGCTAAACTGCTTAATGCATAATTCTGTTGCTCTTGTACTCCCTGTTTTAAATATTGCCCACTGTTCCTCCACCCTGATTCTCTCCCCATTCTCATTAGGCCTCTTTCAAGCATATCCCCATTTTCCCAAATCTGCCCTCCTAAAATCTGGGATAAGTGTTTTTGTGCAGTTTGGTTCTGTTCCTGCTATGATTTCAAACCACAGTGACCGGTGGTCACTGTTCCCCAGGTGCTCCCCCACTGTTACCCTTATTGCACTGTCCCCATTTGTGAGCACAAGGTCCAGTATTGTCTTCTGCTGAGTTGGTTCCATGACCAGTTGCTTAAGGAAGGCACCTTGAAGGGAGTCCAGGATACATCTGTTCCTGGTTGATGATGCTGCTGGGAGGCTCCAGTCCACATCTGGAATATTGAAGTCTCCAACCAACACCATCTCCCCCTTGTCTGCCATCCTTTGGATGGCTAGCATCAACTCCCTATCTGTTTCTTCCTCCTGGACTGGTGGTCTGTAGACCACCCCTGTGTGTATGGTTGACCCCATTTTCCTTTCCAGTTTAACCCACAGTATCTCTTCCCCATTTTGTTCCTCCTGGATCTCTGTGGTCTTTATGCCATCTTTCACATAAAGTGCTGCTACTCCTCCTCCCTGCCATGTCTTTTTCTGAATATGTTGTAGTTAGATATAGCCATCTCTAGTTGTGGTTATCATTATACCAGGTCTCTGTAGGCATACAATATCCAGGTCCAACTGCACCATGGCAGCCTCCAGATCCTCCATCTTGTTGCTAAGGCTCCTGGTATTGGCACACATGGCTTTTCATGATGTGAACTCCCTGGACTGTTTAGTTGTTCTCCACACAAGCCCCTCCCTGGTTGTCCTTTATCCCTGGTTCTCCCTGCTGTCTGCCCTTTTGTTGAATTTTGCTCCCTTTCTGCTTATCCCCTTGGGTGCTTATCTCCATATTTTGCACACTGCTTTGTAGAGATATCCCCTCCTGCTGTTCACTGGTTCCACTGCTAGCTGTGGGGAGTAGGCAATTAGGTACCCTCCTTGCTGGTCTGTGACCCCCCCCCTGGCTAGTTTAAATGCTTTTCCATGTAGCATTTAAACTTGTCATTGCTTACTTGGATTCCCCTCCAGGACAGATGCAGGCCATCGGGCTTGAACAAGCCCCCATCCCTCCAGGTGGGTCCCCAGTAACCAATGAATCCAAGCCCTTTCTTGCAGCACAAGTTCTTCAACCATGCATTAAAGTTCCTGGTGTGTGTGCCCCTATGCTATCCCATGCCTCTCACAGGTATTACTTCCAAGATGCATAATGTGAGGTAGTGTAGTCAAATCTGTAAACAGGAGCAATGTGCCTTTCCTTTCAGTGGGCATTGCGTTCCTTATAATGCCCACTTTGGGAATGCAAGAGAGAGAGAGAGAGAGAGAGACACCAGCAGCCTGCCTCTCCACAAGTACATGGACAGGACAGCAGTTTTAGCTGAAATTGCCATGCAAAAGAACTCTATCACCCTATATGTGTGTGCATTTTATTTAAAAATAAAAGCGCCTTCATTTCCCATCCCTTTCATTGTCCCAGAGTCAGTCTCAGGCAAAATGGGTGCCTACAGGAGAAGGGCAGCAGTTGCCATCAGTGCCTTTGAGAGACAATTAGAAATAAAACTGGAACTCCCAGGGTTAGCAGACGCATTTCCTTTCATAAAAAGTCCATGCAGTAATTTCATGCAGTAGTCTGCTACAGGCAGCCACCTCTCTGTGCTCCCATATGCACAAAGTACAGACAGACAGTCACCCCAACAGCTGGGGCTAATGTTTGTCAGCATTTATTGGAGCTGTCCTGCACTACTGAGAACTGCAAAAGCAATGACAGGGAAATATTACTTGACCCCACCCCCATTTGGGGCAAATAACTACTGAGGGATTAATATTACCCCATGGCATGCACTTTGCCCAACAACAGTTTGTCCCAGGTGCTGCTGCAGCTGCAGTCTCAGGATGTGCTCAGCTACCATTTGCAGTGTATCCTTCCATCCCAAATGTGGTCTAAAATTAACCTGTCTGTACTACAATGCGAAAGGAACAGGAGCCACCTGACTGAGTCGAAAATAACAGGAGGAAAAGCTAATTTTCAGAATGCTGGAAAACCAATAAAATGCTACCACAAGTGCACCAGGGACCGATGAGAAAAATGCAAATGCTGAGGCTTCAGGGCAGTTGGGAGAAACATGCTTACCCATCCAGAACCCCCATAGCTAAGAATCCCATACACACTATTATAAGCCCTTACATACTGGCTGGGGGACCATTTAGAATGGTACTCCTTGCTTTCCATGTACCAGTTGGGTTTTTGAAAAGAGCATTCCATGGGCACCACGCTCACTGACCTAGTGGATCTTTTATCATCCCAACTGGGGGGTGGGACGTCGGTGGGTGCGGTGTTCGTGGATCTCTCAGAGGCCATTGACACCATTGACCATAGTCTGACGAATGATAGGCTACTGGTGATCGGGCTATCAGAGGAGGCTTGTGGGTGATTTAATTCTTTCCTGCAAGATGTACTCAGCAAGTTTTTGTTGACGGACACTTGTCAAGTAAAGCCCTGATCTGGAGAGGTGTTTTGCAGGGCTCCATTTTGGGGCCCACATTGTTTTTGATTTACATAAACTGACTAGCAGAAGTGGCAAAGTTCTCAATCATTAGGCTTTATGCAGACAATACCATTATGCTGGTACATGAGAAAAACTGAAGTCTACTAGAGAAAAATCTTCAAAAGGACTTTACAAGCTTAAGTACATGGCTCTCCAACTCAGGCCTGGTATTAAATAGTAAAAAAAACAAAATTAATGGTGTTTAGAAATAAATGCAGAAAAAGAGATGCAAACATTCTAGATATTAAAATAAAAACAAAGATGAAATAATAACCCAAGACAATGCTTATAGATACTTGAGTGTTTGGATCAATGAACGTGTAAGTTTTCATCATCATATTGAAGACACCATAACGAAAGTAAGTAAAAGGCTGGGGCCTTCAGGTGATCTAAATTCTGTATAAATAAATAGATGAGGGCCCTAGGGGTCAATCAGCTATTGATACCAGTCCTTGATTACGGAAACCTTGTGTATGGCTTTGCAAATAAGCAGATGTTGTCTAAAATAGATGTAATGTACAACAGACTTGCAAGGTTTATCCTACTCAAGGACTATAAAACTCACTACTGTATTATTTGCAGAATTAGGATGGTTAACCCCAGGAAATGACAGAAAATTAGCTTGGGCAATTCACATTTTTAAAGTTTTACACTTTCAAAAAATAATTTATATGAAAAACTGGAAAAAAATGCAACATAAGCACAACCTGAGACAAACAAAATTATGATGTTTTAAAACTCCTAGATTAAATTATAAGTATAGTAGTATGTATGTATGTTGCTGCTACTACATTTGAAGTGTAATTTAAGCCATAAAACTAAAGCAACAGCAAATGATAGTGTTAAATCATTCTTGAGGGATTTAAAGTATGAATTAAGGATACAATGTATGTGTAGTGTTAGTTAGCATATAATATCTGCCTCATTATGAATTTACTGAATGCCTTGTTTTATGGTGTAATAGTATTTATGTGTCAACTGTTTTCATAATAGTTTTATGTGAAACTGTATATGAAATGAAAACAGGACCATCTTGTAAATAGGACTTGGGTCCTAATGATGTCAATTTCCAGCATATACTGTATAAAAATAAAGCTTTTTACTACTACTACATACTCCGTAATATTATTTCGACGTCAGATGAGAGGATTCTAGCCTGTCCTAAAAGGATAGATAAACTGGCACAATGTGAGAGGGAATGAATGAATCCATGAATAGATGAATGACATTTAAATTTTATTAGGAATAAACAATCAGTTCACAGAGGGAGCTGCTGCAGTGTGGGTTTTTTTGGCCCGCCCACCGACCCTGTTCCCTCCTGCCATTAAATGCCCTGTAGCCACACCCCTGAATAGACCAGCACCAATCGGCGCTGGCCATAGGCGGGATCTTGGGCACATAAAGTCTCTGACTTAACCTAAAATGGATATACTATCCAGCGCTGCAATTATAGCATACACTAAGTAATCTGATTGGGCAAACAATATCAGCATAAATTTGTCCCATCAATTCATACAGTACCCTGTGTTACAACCATTAATTAGTAGCAGGGAATACACAATATTTAAAGCAGTGTGTTTGGTGTAAGATGTATCTTTGTTTTAAGAGGGTTGTACAGTTTGCTGAGGGGCTGGCATACGTTCACCTAAATCTAGTGGGGCATCGAGGGTCCACGGGCTTATATTTTTGACTACTCTAACAGCATTAGTATCCCTGTGAACTGCACTGTTTTATAATCCCCAATCTGTTACAGGTGACCTGCCTACTGACATAGTACGGTGCTCACCAACTTAGGGGCTTAATTTGGTACTCTTGGAGGTAGGAGCTCTGAACTGTTGTGGTGAGAATAGATAGGTGGTAATAATAGGTAGGTACTGCCGAAAAATGGAGGTATCAGGTGTCTGGTAGTGGTGTGGTAATCACCACTGGCCACTGAGTTGGGGCCAGTGACCAGCACTGATTTCTGGACCATGGCCCTCGGTCAATCTATCACTGGTATGAATATGGGGAACCCTCAGTGCCTATTTAAGCAAAAACTGCTACATCCACTCGTGTGAACACTAGCCTATGGTATCCTCACTGTCCTTGGCATCCACTGGTACATTGGTGCAGATGTCCCTAGATCGGGTGAACCATGGGGCACTTGCTCCCCACAGGCGGAAACTGATTTCACATCCTCCAACTTATTAGCGGAAGGCAGACCACCTCCCTAGGTTCTCTGCAGTCTTGACCTGAAGTGTTTTCAGTGCCATGCACAGCTGGTCAGGAGATATGGCCACAGGGTGCACCCCAGGGATGGCTCCCCTTCCCTAAAACATCTCCTATGGCTACTCCTGGTGACCCTAGCACTATCAGGTGACATCGAGCTAAACCCTGGCCCACCTTGCCAAACGGCCCCTGCTGCTCTGGGTGGGATGGCGGTCAAAGGGCTGAAAATAGCCCATCTCAATATTCATAGCATCCTGCCCAACCTGGTGGAACTACTGGCATAGGCCACTCACCACACCCCTGACATCCTGGGAATAACAGAAACCTGGCTTAAACCCACCATACCAAACTCCGCATGTGCCCTTCCGGGCTATAACCTCCTCAGGCTTGATCACCCAGGAAAAAAGAGGGGGGTGGCATCTTGGTCTATTATAAAAGCCATCTTAACTTGTCGGTCCTACCCTGTCCACAACCTGTGCAGTCCCCTTGTGAGTTCCTACACACGGTGCTGTTGCTTGGGATGACCAAAAAGATACATGCTGTATTCACCTACAATCCCCCAAGGGGCGGCCTAGAGGGGGCTGTCTGTCCTCCTGGATACTGTAGGTGCTGTGACCCGACATAATGAACTAATTATTCAAGGAGATCTCAACCTAAACTGGCTTGGTTGCAACTACAAAGCATATGAACCACTCCTTGCTGGTCCCTCCCTGTCGCAACTGATTAAGGAGCCTACTAGATGCCCACCCAATGGTGGAGGGAGCTCTCTCCTGGACTAGGTCATGACAAATCGACCAGAGAGGATCAGCTCATTGGGCATCCTCTCTGACTCCATTTCAGACCACTCCCCCGTGTATGGGGTGTGGAAGATTCCTTCTTTGAAAATCCCACATAAAATTATCCAGGTCCGAGACTACTCAAGGTTTGATCTTGGCTCCTACCATGCTGATCTCCAGCACGCTGACTGGTCAGCAGTATGGAATGCACAGGACTCCTCATCAGCAGCCAGTCACTTCCTCACTGCGTTCAGGATGCTGCAGGATCAACATGCCCCCCTCATCAGATGGAGGGTCAGGGGTTCGGTGACAAAGCTTTTTACACGAGAAAGGGTCCTGAAGGAACTGGAAGTAATAAGAGTTGATAAAGCAATGGGGCCAGATGGGGCACACCCCAAGGTCCTTAAAGAACTAAGAGAGGTGGTGGCTGAACCTCTGGCTATCCTGTTTAGCCGATCACTGGAAACAGGGGAGGTACCCAAAGACTGGAGGACAGCAAATGTAGTCCCCTTATACAAAAGTGGGAACAAAGAGGAAGCAGGGAACTACAGACCAGTCAGCCTCACCTCGGTAGTGGGGAAGATCATGAAAGCACTACTGAAGGAGAGATTGGTGGAACATCTGGTTGTCAATGGACTAAAGGACCCAAGGCAGCATGGTTTCACCAGGGGGAGGTCATGTCAGATCAACCTCGTTGAATTTTTTGACTGGGTGACTAGGGAGGTGGATCAGGGAGGGCAGTGGACATGGCCTATCTGGACTTCAGCAAGGCCTTTGACACTGTGCCACATAGAAGACTATTACACAAACTGGGGAATATGGGTGTGGGCAGGACAGTAGTGTGGTGGGTAGGTAACTGGCTGTGTGGCAGGATACAGAGGGTGGTGGTAAATGGCTGTAACTCCACAGAGGGAAGAGTGACCAGTGGAGTACCACAGGAATCAGTGCTGGGACCGGTCCTATTCAACATCTTCATCAGTGACATTGCGCAGGACCTAGAAGGCAGAATTTCACTGTTCGCTGATGACACAAAGCTCTGTAACAGAGTAGACACACCAGAGGTGTAGACAGAATGAAAGCGACCTGCAGAAACTTGAAGAATGGTCAGGGGTTTGGCAGTTGAAATTCAATGCAAAAGGTGCAAGGTAATGCATATGGGGCACAAAACCCTAGCACAATATATCAGTTGGGGGTGAGGATATAGCATGCACCAAGCAGGAAAGGGATCTTGGGGTTGTCATCTCTGATGACCTCAAGGTAGGGAAACAGTGTGACAAGGCAGCAGGAAAAGCAAATAAGATGCTGGGATGTATAGGCAGGGCATCACCAGCAGGAAAGGGAGGTCATAATTCCACTATACAAGGCGCTAGTGAGGCCCCACCTGGAGTACAGTGTACAGTTCTGGAGACCATACCTACGTAGGGACATAGACAGGGTAGAGAAGGTTCAGAGGAGGGCAACAAAGATGGTGCATGGATTGCATCACAAGTCCTATGAAGACAGGTTGAAGGAACTGAACATGTACTCCCTGGAGGAGAGGAGGGAGAGAGGGGATATGATAGAGACATACAAGTATCTTACAGGGAGGAACAGGGTGCAGGAAAACACTATTTTTAAGTGAAAAAGATGTTCCAGGACTAGAGGGCATGGGATGAAGTTGGAGGGAGGACAATTCAGAAGAAACATGAGAAAGAATTTCTTCACAGAACGGGTGGTGGATAAGTGGAACACCCTGCCAGAGGAAGTGGTGGGGGCTGAAACAATCACAGGATTTAAGAATGCATGGGATAGACATAAAGGAATTCTGGAGGTCAGGGGTAAGGGGTAAGGGGCAACAGACTTCTAGGAAAACAAACTGAACTTACAAGCTCAAATGGGCAGACTGGGTGGGCCATAGGCTCTTATCTGCCGACACGGTCTATGTATCTATGTATAAAGTGGCTGCAGGGCAGTCTGCTAACCCTTATGAAGTACAGAGATAAGTGCTGGGCAAAATTCAAGGCCACGGCGGAACAGACCGTATTTCTGCAGTACAGGATGCTCAGAAATCAGTGTAAGAAGGCTATTAGGGCAGCCAAAGGGGAATTTTGCAAATCTGTGCTGCTGCGCACAGCTAGGGACCCCAGGAGGTTCTGGAGTAACATTAAGAATATAGTCAGTGGGATCCCGAGCAGTGAGACCTCGGATATGATCATCGATGGTGCCAGTTGCAACAACTCCCTGACCATCGCATATGCATTCAACCAATACTTCTCAGACCTATCTACCTTTACCTCATCACTTCCCCATGGGGGAAGGGAGAAGGGTGAAAAATGGGCCACACCATCCTCATCTTACCCGCCCCTCCTTTTTAAGATGATGGCGGTGCAAGAGGTGCAGACTGCTGTCTGGTCTTTCCCACTTCTTGAGTGCTGGACATGATGGATTGGAGCCAAAACTTCTGAGTCTTGGTGCCAGTGAGATTGCCCCCATGGTAACCCATATCTTCAATCTGTCCCTGTCATCAGGTGTCGTTCCGGAAGTATGGAAAGTTGCCAGGGTGGTCCCAATACTTAAACAAGGAAACCCCACACTCATAGAAAACTACCAGCCAATATCCATACTGTCAGCGGTCAGCAAACTTGTCGAGAAGGTCGTGGCAGGGCAACTCTCAGAGTACTTGCAGTCTCATGACCTGTTGTCCCCTGAGCAGCATGGCTTTAGGAAAGGGCACAGCACAACTTCTGCCCTTGTCATGGTCTCATCTTGGATCAGAGCGGCTATGGACC
Organism: Neoceratodus forsteri; assembly: GCA_016271365.2. Taxonomy (NCBI): domain Eukaryota; kingdom Metazoa; phylum Chordata; order Ceratodontiformes; family Ceratodontidae; genus Neoceratodus; species Neoceratodus forsteri. The sequence continues at coordinate 1,662,518,312 of CM028130.1, forward strand.
AAGGCAAACTGTCTGAAGCCATCTTTATAGATCTCTCTAAGGCCTTTGATCTTGTTGATCACACCATGCTTTCCACCCAGCTCAGCTCCTATGGTCTATCACCTGAGGTGCTCAACTGGTTCTCCAACTATCTAAGTGGCAGACAGCAACTTGTTAAGTAAGGGAAGGAGTTCTCGGACACTATCCCTGTTACCATGGGTGTCCCACAAGGCTCCATCTTGGGGCCCCTGCTTTTCTCCATATTCATGAACAAACTCCTGGCTGCTGCTAGCCACTGCAAGCCTATCCTTTATGCAGATGACCTGGTCATCCTGACTCACCCCCCTGAGATAGGGGTCATAAATCACCACCAGAGTGAGGACTTGAGGAACATCCAATCCTGGATATTGTCACATAAGTTGGTTATAAATCTCAGGAAAACCCAGGCCATGCTCTTTGGGTCTCAGGCCAAGATTAAGGTCGCCCCTACTCCACTATGTGTTTCTGGTGTCAACGGGGTCAAGATCCCAGTTACTGACAACTTTAAATACCTTGGGGTGATGCTGGACCCGCAGCTTGACCTTGGCCGCCACATTCAGAATACTTGCAAGACTGTAAACTGCAAACTGGGTCTGGCATACAGAGCAAAATGTAATCTTACTCCGGCAGCTCGGATTGCACTTGCCAGAGGGATGCTCCTACCCTCTCTCTGCTATGGACTCCTCTTGTTTGCCCACTCATCCAAAGTCCACCTCACTAGGTGGTCCACTGCCTACAATAATGTCTGCCGCTTAGCACTGGCTGCCTCCCATCTCACTCACCATTACAACCTCTATAGTAGGCTAAATTGGCTCCACCCACTAACCACACAGACTTGGTCTTAGGGTGCTTCACCGGAAAGGTCCTTGGCACTGGCACACCTCCAGGGCTTGTGAAATTTCTTGTCCCATCCGTCTCCTCTTCCTACTCCCTCAGGTCCCAGGGACAGGCCTTCCTCAAGACACCCAGCTACGGACTCAAATGGGTGGTGGGACTTTGCCTGCATTCGCTTCAGACTGGAAATCCTTCCCTGCCAGATCCGTCGTGCACTCACAGATGTGTCTCCATTCCTCCCTATGGAACCATCTCAAACTTGCCTCGGACTGTGGCTGCCCCAAACCCCTGTGAATTGATCCATCACAGCACTCCTCTGCTCTGGAGCTACTCCTGGACAAAAGACCAAACTCCAAGAGGTTGCTAAGCTGTATGGTGTCACACCTGAAGGATTTCGATACTGTGCCCCTGGGACTGCTCTTGGCTTCCATAAGGTGTTTATGTTATGTTAATACTGTATAATCTATGCCTTACCATGTTTCGTATGCTGTGTTGAATCTGTACCTTACATGAACTGTAACATGTCTAATTTGTACAGTGTCGCTGTATGTACTTAAATCTATTATTCCTGTACTCTCCTGGGTCGTACCTGAAAATAGGCAATTGTCTTGTCTAGTGTACCTACCTGGTTAACAAAAGCTAAATAAATAAATAAACATATTCATAAGATAACCTAGACAGGCTGGGTGTACTTTTTTCTCCCAGCTTCCCTGAAGCCTCAGCATTTGCAGTCTCCCTGGTCCCCGGTGCACTTGTGCTCAGCATTTCATTGGTTTTCCAGCTTTCTGATCATTTTATTTTACCCCTGTGTAACCTCCCACCCCCCAAAAAAATCAGGGGCTTACCTTAGGTAACTCACTGGGCTCCAGTGCTGCCCACCTCCAGGCAGACATCCTGCAGAGATGGTAAATTTATATTGATTGGTGTCCTTCCGTTAATTTGCGTGACAGTGCCCCAGTGTGGCTCTGTGCCTGTCTCTTTAAGTGCCACTGTCAGTGTATACTATAAATAGCCTGGGCTGGGTCAAGTGTTTCAAAGCTCATGACCAGCCAGGCATCACCCAATCTGCCCCACTCTGCTGTCATTAATAAAACAAAGGGAGCTCTACACAGTACTGCAGTTATTTGCTTCTAATTCATAGTTGTCTTTAAAATATAGATTGCTGTTTAACCTGTCTTTATTGAAGCATGACATTTTTAATGAAAGTGAAGTTTTGGGCCAGGACTTCCCATTTGGACCAATTAGGACACAGGGGACCTCGAGGATCCTTAGCTCAGGTGCCTCATGGGAAAAAACTGTAGTTCTTGTAGTTTTCAGGCTGGCACCTAAACTGACGAATGTGAGCACCAAAACTGTAATAGACAGCTCCCTAGCCAATTGGAATCCAGAGAAACTGGACTAGTTGAAGAACTGATAAAAAGTTCAGTTGCTGGCAGAGTGCAGACAGAAAGCAGCTCGAGCCATCAAGAAGCAGCTCCAGGAAAAGAACTGAAGAGAACTGGCAGGGTAAAGGCCTGACTTGCCCCCCTGTTACTTTTTCAGCATCAGACTGCCTAGCAGCAAAAAAGATGCTCCAGGAAAGTTGCAGTTCATCTTGAGACTCTGTGGAAAAAAGAGTGTGCATGTCCTGTGGGAATCCGGCTTAGGAGAGGCCTAGTTTCTCTGGTGTGCATCGGACAGTCCCAAAAGGGGATCGGTCCCAAGGAATAGCCTTACTACAGATTTAAAGGTTTGTTCAGAGAAGCGGCTGACACTGTGAACCAGTCAAAAGCTGAAAGAGGAATTGGAGAGTTTGATGTTTCTAAAAATAAATGTACTAAATGTTTATTGTGGGTCAAGGACTACCGTCCAGTCAACATAGATCCTGGGTACCCAGTAGCAAAGGGACTAAGTTGATTATATATCAAATAACTTGGCAAAATCCAAAATAGTAATCATTTGCCTAGATTTGCTTCCCCTCCCTGTTCACGTCCCTTTAATTAACCAGATTTGCTGTGTTACTTTGAATCCAGCTTGTGAGCATATTATTACTTGGCTTAAAGTGATAGACTCTGTATCGTATGTGTTGAATGTGCATACTGCATTGCTAAGCTGTCTTTACAGGGGGTTGCAGAGCATACACCAGGACCAGAGACCCTGCTGGTAAGTGGGACAACTGTGATATTGCAAAATGTCTATTGAATACTGCTAATGGTGCGTTGCAATCCCTAGGCAATTGGTCACTAGGTGGGATTGTGGGGGTTATAGCTTCCCAGAGGGCTATACCAGTCTAGATAGATACCCATACAAACTGTACTCTGGGTGGAGGTGTTTTATGTCATAAAGGCGATCGCTGAATAACGATCTCCATTTGGGAGAGTGTACATTGCTGAAAATGAATTATGGCAATGCACACTCGCAGCCACTAGAAAACCCACAACTGGTTTTCTATGTTATGTGGGGGGCTTTGCCCCCGCACCCCCCTACTTATGGATTCTCAACTCCAGTGGGGTGTATGTCAGGTGTGTGTAAACTTAAAAAAAAAAAAAACTCAAATAATGATCACGCCCAGAATCAAACCTGGCATCCTCCCAACCACAGCACTCCACCTACCCACCATGCCACATGGCCAGCTCGGCAGCCAACCGCCTACTACACCCCACATACCCTCTCTCCCATTCCTCCTGTCACACAACATGGTCCCTCCACTCCACCCAGTTCACGTACAGCACATCCCGCTGCTGTACTCACGCACCCCGTATCCAGTTGCTACCCTGCCAGATAACCCTGTACACAGGCACCGTGATTGAGTCCCTTTTTGAAAGTGCTCAGCCGTGGTCACCTTGTATACAGTATACCGTGAGGAGGCACCAAATTATTGTGTTTACCGAGGGTAGGAGAACCCCGATACTTGTCAGTTTTGAACCCAAGCCCCTCAACCTGTTGTTTGGAAGACAGGCAGGGGTAGTAGTCCTTGGAGCAGCACCACCTAGGGGTTACATCTTTGGAGACACTGCTGGGATTAGCACCCCCTAGTGGCCAAATCATGAAATTTTAATTAGGCTTCACCTGGAGCCTACTGTTCTTATGGGCAACTACATGCGGCCTGACACCAGTCTGGACAGTCTTACTATCACCAATTCCGACTCCCTCGCTAGTGAAATGGCATGCAAGAGTTGATTAGTTGGTGTGAGGCAAAAGAGGTTAACCCCCAGAATGCCCTCTTACTACTAGATATACCCTTGGGCACTGGTAAAGGTACTACTGAGGGGGCCCTATATAAGGTTAAATGCCTGGGTAAAGCTGTTGTAAAAAGCTAACATGCTGATTCGACTGCACAAACTTTAATGGCCTTAGTGGAGTGCAGCAATCCAGTGGACAGTAAAAGAGTGCCCAGTGTGATTGCCCCTCATGAGTTCCTGGTGGGTTGAAAGGTAGTCATCATGCATAGTGTAATGGCCACACCCGAGGGATCCCCTAAATCTGAAGGACTGAAAGACAAGCTTGAGAAACTGTTAAAAACTGAGGGTCAGACCCTCGAGGACTTAAAAAAACCTTTTGAGACTTGGGTACCCCTCCCTCAAGTTCCTCTCCAGCTCCCTCAGGGCCTGCACCTGTGCCTATATTCTCCGTACCCACACCAGTCCCTGTGCCAGCACCTGTTTATGTACCTCCTATTAGTCATGACTTGTACTGTGGGCTGCGAGTGTTTTCTGGTACCCTTCCCACGCCTAATGGGGAAGATGTCTTGGAGACCTGGATAGACTATGCTACATTCCTTGTGCAAGAATGGCAGTGCAGCGAGGCTGAGAAAAGAAAGAAGGTTATGGAGAGCCTCCAAGGTCCGGCCTTGTATGCTGTTTGGGTCTTCCAAGACACTGACCCTAGTGCACCTGCTCAAGAGTACTTGGCCACCCTAAAGGATGTGTTTGGGAACACGGAATCTGGTGAGGACCTTTGGATAAAGTTTAAGCTCACTCGCTAATAACTGTGAGAGTCCTTATCTGCTTTTCTGGACCGGGTAGAAAACATTCTGCAGTGGATGCTTCACAGGGGAGATGCGGCTCAAGCATATAGTGGAAGTTGTGTCACAGTCCACTATGCTGATCCTTAGGCTGCACTTGGAAGAGAAGATGGACAATCCACCTTCCTACAGAGTGTTGATGAGGGAAGTCAAAAAAGCTAAATGGAAAAAAGAGGAGCGCTGGGCTCGTCAGGAGTGGATTTTATCATCTAAGGAACATTGCCCAAATCTGAGCCCTGATCCCGCCGGAGGATCTGACCACACTTGTACATGCTTTTGTCACTTCCAGGCTGGACTATTGTAATGCCCTGTATCTAGGGTTATCTGGGGCCAACCTCCGCAGACTGCAGCTGGTGCAGAATATGGCAGCAAGATCACTGACTGGGGTGAGACGAAGTGATATATCACCCAGGTCCTCTGCGGACTGCATTGGCTGCCAGTCAGGTGGAGGACTGTCTTCAAGGTAGGGATCCTGACCTATAAAGCCCTACATGAAAGGGGACCTGTCTATCTGCAAGATCTTCTTGTCCCCTACCGTCTGCACGGGCACTCTGTTCTGCAGGGGGGGAGGCTTCCTTGGAGTTCCCAGAGTGAGGCTGCAGCATTCTAGAGATAGGGCATTTTTGGTGGCCGCGCCCACTTTGGAACTCCTTGCCTAATTATTTAAGGAGGTCCTCGGTAGAAGCCTTTAAGAAAGCATCAAAAATTACCTGTTTCAGCAGGCTTTTAATAACTGATTGGTTTTAATGGGATGGATATAATTTTAGTTTGTCTCTAAACTGCTGCTTTTATATATTTTGTTATTGAACTGTTTGTGCAGCACCCAGAGTCTACAGAAATGGACGCTTTATAAATACAATATCTATGTCTGTATCTATCTATCCATCTCTGTATCCATCCATCCATCCATCCATCTCTGTATCTATCCATCCATCCATCCATCCATCCATCCATCCATCCATCCATCTCTGTAGCTATCCATCCATCCATCCATCCCTGTATCCATCCATCCATCCATCCATCCATCCATCCATCCATCTATCTCTGTATCTATCCATCCATCCATCCATCTCTGTATCCATCCATCTCTGTATCCATCCATCTATCCATCTATCTCTGTATCTATCTAGCTATCTATCTCTGTATCTATCTAGCTATCTATCTAGCTATCTATCTAGCTATATATCTCTGTATCTATCTAGCTATATATCTCTGTATCTACCTATCTCTGTATCTACCTATCTCTGTATCTGTCTATCTAGCTATCTATCTCTGTATCAATCTACCTATCTCTGTGTCTACCTATCTCTGTGTCTACCTATCTCTGTGTCTACCTATCCTATCCTGCCTCTGCAGCTGTTGCCCACCCCATTGATGAGGCAGAGGCAATTAAAGTTTGAGGGTGTGATGTGAGACTAACAGAGCATAGAGATACTGTTACTAGTTCACAGCAGATGGCCAGTTGTTAAGAGAGTTGAGAGAGCTAAACGTAAGTGCCCAGAGTGCTATGAAATTGGTAAAGGGTCAGTCTGCTTGTCTTTCTGCTGCTGAAGCATCTAGTGAAGTCCCACACACTGCAACCAGTGCCAGCCTTTGAGTCCCCAGGGAGGAACCAAATGACAATATTTTGAAGGAACTGAGAGAGTTTAGAGCTTTAGTAAGTGATCTTGTGCAAACTTCTCACCAGCCAACCACTTGGAGGAGATCTGGTGGGGCTGAGTCTGGTCCCTGGTCCAAAGATGAGTACAAGCCTAGTCCTCACCCCAGTTTTAACCAAACTGAAGAGCCTTAAGCATCTAATCCCAGGTTAAATGTCTTTTGCTACCACTATGGTGAGGATGGGCACACTAAAAGAACACGCAATTTTCCTGAAGACTTGTGAAAAGTAACAGCCAAGCTACTTAACCAAATGAGGCAGAGCAGCCTAAAGCCTCAGTACAAACCTCCCTACAAGCCTTATGTTGGCAGATCTGCTGTCTGGCATCCTACAAGTAATGCCACTCCTGACTGGTCAGAGATCGTAGGCCCTTCAATGGAGACTATGGTACATGTTGACAGTATCCCGACCTGAGACATATTGGACAGTGGATCTCAGGTCACTATAATATTTAAAGACTGGTATGACCAGCATTTGTCAGACCACCCTCTACAACCTCTGGATGGACTGCATGTGTGGGGTTTGAGTGATAAATCATACCCATACCTTAGTTACTTAAGAGTATGGATTTCTTTCTCATCCACTGTAGCTGGCATGGATGAACCCATGGAGACATTGGCCTTGGTTTGCCCCTCAACTGGCTTTTATGATGAAATTGCTTTGTTGATTGGAACTAATGAACACATGTTTGGCTGTCTAGCACAGATGTGACAAGACAGGCAAGCCAAGAAAACTGGATGAGCTTTACACATTCACAAAATGGTGAAAAAAGCTTATGAAATGCAAATGCAAAGCAAAGAAATTGATAAGGATGAGACAGTGGGATATGTCTGGAAGAAGGACCCTCAACTCTTGTCTTGCCGCCTAATGCCCAGTGTCATATTAGTGGGTAGGTGTGCATCAAAAAGGACATCATAAACAAGATTCTCATGCTAGATGCCCCAGAAGAGGGAAGGCTGCCTGGCGGGCTCCTGGTTAAACCAGGTTAAACTGGTTAAACTCTGCTTGCTTACCATTTTGTACTCTAAGCAGGTAAGCTTTGAGAAGTGCCTCCTATATTACGGTGAAGGCTTTGCCTGGGCATCTATTAGTCATGTGCTGCCCCAAATATGGAATAAGCTGCAAAAAAACTTTGACATTGAAGCATTCCGTTAGCTTAGCAGCTTTCAAAACACTTTATTCGCATCATAATATGGAATCCAGGAATAGAAAGCACAGAACACAGGACCCCCATCCCTATGAAGCCCCTAACTACTTTCGCTTCAGCTTCTTCTGTTACTGGTTTCAGCTACTGCCTGGCCCTCTCTTCCTTTCCCTCTTCTTGCTTCTTTTTACTCTCTTTTATCCCTGACCTGATTCTAGTATCGTACCTGCTTTCCCCACACCCTGTCCTGCTGCTTAGTTCCCTCAGAATGAATCATACCTTACTTCTTGCATTCGTGGATTCTTATTCCCTAACTGCTGTCCCCCAGTATCCATCCTACTCCCCTTCCCATCCTCAATTTTCTTCTGCTCCTAGTCCATCCCCTGATTTGTTCTCTGGGGTTCCAGTTGGTTCACCTTTTTATTTGTTCCCTATACACACTATAGTTGTTGAACTTTTCTGTAGTACTATTTGTACTGTTTTCTTTTCTGTATTATATTGTTGTAAGCTGTATTTCCTTCCATTTGTATTGTTCATGCCTGTTGTTGATCATGCTAGTGTATTGTAACTATTGTGTATTATCTTGTTATCTTTTGTTTCACCCAGATCCACCTCGAAAATTAGCTCTGCTCAACAGTGATCACCTGGTTAAATAAATATTTTGATTGACTGACTGATTAAAACCAAGTGTGTAGCCAGTTTGTGCTCACATCTATGCTAAAGAGTTGTGGTGCAGCTTTGCAATGTAACTGATAGAGACATTAGTTACGAAGGGCTATGCCCTGGCAAAAGTATACTGCGCAGATACTGCAGTGCTGTCAAACAAGTGCCACAGAGAGGAAGATGATGAAGTGTCCCTGGATAAGTTCGACTTTGGAGAGTCTCCCATCCCCGCTGAATGGAAGAACAAAATCAGCAGCAAGCTGACCAAGTGGAGCAGAGTGTTTTTGTTGAAAGAATGGGATGTTGGATGTGTTACTGTTGCTGAACACCACATCAGGCTCCACGACGAGAGGCTGTTCTGAGAAAGGTCACACCGTTTAGCACCTGCAGACACTGATGATGTCAGATGCCATCTCCAAAAAATGTTAGCAGCTGGAATCATCCAGGAATCATGCAGCCCTTATGCATCTCCAATTGTGGTGGTCTGGAAAAAATGGCTGGATGAGGATGTGTGTCGATTACAGGACACTTAATAGACAAACCATACCAGATCAATACATGATGCCTCACGTCCAGGATGCTCTTGATTGCCTTAATGGGAGTCAGTGGTTTTCCATTTTAGACCTCAGAAGTGGGTATTATCAAATCCTGATGGCCCAAAAGGATAGAGGGAAAACTGCATTTATCTGTCCCCTGGGCTTCCACAAATTTTTCGCATGCCTCAAGGCATATCTGGAGCATCTGCAACCTTCCAAAAATGAATGAAGCGTGTGGTAGGACATATGAATCTCCTTAAATGCCTTGTGTACTTGAATGATGTCATTGTGTTTAGCAAAACACTTGTGCATAAAGCTCGACTGTTTAAAATTTTGGACAGATTGAAAGAATTTGGGTTAAAACTATCTGAAGCAAGTGCCAGTTTTTCCAAAGAGCTGTAAGGTATGTAGGCCACATCATGTCCTCTGAAGGCATCCAGATGGAACCAAGCAAAGTACAGTAGATGCTTTAACCACCTAGCCAAGGCCCAACAACCTCAAAGAGCTCCAAAGATTTCTAGGCTTCTGTGGATATCATTGGCACTTTGTAAAGGACTACACAAAGGTAATTCGGCCACTGTTAAATCTGACACAAGGATACCCTCCTACCAACCAAAAGTTCAGGAGGGGCACTGTCAAGAAAGGAGACAAGGTCCACTTTTAGCCTAACAAGTCCTTTGGAATGAGGTAGACTTCAGATTGCAGTGCAGCCTTCCAAGAAATTATCTACTTGTTGACACATGCTCCCATACTTGCATATACTGACCCAACCAAGCCGTATGTACTACACACAGATGCCAGCCTGAGTGGCCTTGAAGCTTTACTTTATCGTGAATATGAAGAGGGAATGTGCCCAGTAGTGTTTGCAAGCAGAAGCCTTATACCATCTGAAAAAAAAAGGTACTTTTCACAAATTAGAATTCCTCGCTTTAATATGGGCCATAGTTGACCAATTTCATGAGTATTTATATGATGCCAAAATCCTGGTCAAAATGGACAATAATCCCATCACGTATGTACAAACATTGGCCAAGTTGGATGCAACTGGACACCGGTGGCTGTCTGCTCTATCGACATACGATTATTCAGTGGAGTGCCGCCCAGGCCTAAACTATATTGATGCTGATGCTCTCTCTGTCTGCATCAAATCAAGAGTGGGTGCAAATGTCAGAACAGTCCGTAAAGGCCCTGTGCCAAAAGTTTGACAAAGCTGAACATCCATTGGCGGAAACTGTGAATAGCTAGTCGATTGCCTGGGACCTCCAGATACTTGTGTGCCTGTAGTTACTGTAATTTTGCAGCACTTGACCTGATTGCCTTACCACAGCTCACCCAGCTGGCATTCAAATAGAACAGTATCAGGACCCTGGATCAGACTAGTTCTAAATGCACTACAGAAGAAAGATGTCTCAAGCTGCGACTGAATGATCAAAAAATTGTCTTTCTGTTTTGGGAGGGACCCAAATTTAAGCTTCAAGAAAAACTGTTATATCGAGAACTAACAGATAGTTGGGGAAAAGTTGTAAGAAAACAACTGGTGTTACCTTCAAAGTTTAGAAATGTGGTGTTAAAAGCCCTCCATGACCAGAAGGGACATTTGGGTAGCGACAGAACCTTGGACTTAGCCTGTGCCCATTTCTATTGGCCCAAGATGGGTGCAGACATTGATTAATATGCAAAATCTTGCAGCAGATGTCTTAAAGAAAGACCCAACCCGAGAGCAACACCTTTGGTTAACACTGCCACTAACACACCCATGGAGCTTGTATATATTGACTTTTATGTCTAGATCCTGATTCTAAAAACATTGGAAATGTACTTGTAACAGATCACTTCACCAGATATGCACAGGCTTATCCCACCAAAGATCAATAGGCCACAACAGCAGCCAAGGTTCTTGGTAAAAAATTATTTGTACATTATGGTGCTCCAGAGGGGGTACCTTCTGACCAAGAAAGGGACTTTAAAGTTGACTAATTAAAAAAATGCTCTCTCTGTGGAGTGTAAAAGAGCCAAGGACCACTCCCTATCACCCACAAGAGAATCCACAACCCAAAAGATTTAATAGGACCTTACTGGACCTGCTGGGTACCCTTCACTCAAAAGACAAACCAAGATGGAGTCAGTAGAAAAGAATATCTTAGTGCATGCCTATAAGTGCACCAAAAGTGATGACACAGGTTTCTTCCCATATCAGTAAATGATTGGTCATGAAGAACGTCTCCCAGTGGACTTTGCTTTGAAGTATCACCAGATGGAGTTCATGCTGATAACTATCTGTAATATGTACACAAGTTTAAAGTACAGCTTAACCACACTTATCAACTTGTCCACACTATGGCTGCCAAGAAAAATCAAGCTAATAAAGTAAGACATGATAAAAGAGTCAAGTATTAAGAACTCCAATTGGGAGATCAAGTTCTAATGAAAAATCTGGGCTTATAGGGAAAGCATAAGACAGCAGATCACTGGAGTCACACTCCCTACCATACCACTCAAGTGCTATCAATTTGGCATAGCGCTATAATTTTTACACTGAAATTTCCACTTGCTCCACAAAGGTTTACTGATGTTCTCAATCATGTTAGAGCTATTTCTGGTCACACAATCTATTAAATCATTGAACGTACTTGTTGGGAAACATTCTCTCATACTAAATATATGGGGCCCACTATTTGTAGACACGTTATTTTTTAAAATAACAAAGTGTTCCATGTTCTGGTCATTTGCTCTGAATTTTGAAGGTCAGTGCTATGAATTTTAATGCTGAGTGGTTGAGAGGTATGCTCCCCACATAGTCATTAATAAGTTGGATAACCTCCCAGTCTATAAAATTCAACCAGAAGGAGATCCCGAAGTTGTAAAAAACAATCCACTGAAATCAACTCCTTCCAATTGGGCAGATACAGTAATGCAAAGTGTTGCCCCCACTGGGCCTGTTACTAGATCTGCCTTTCAAAAGAAATGGTTAAGCCAGCCTCCTGCTACCCAGCAAATCAAGCCTTCAATAAGCAATGCTGCTACTAACGTTGACACTAACTCTGAGTCTCGTGAGAGTGACTATGGAGGTGTGTATCCTTCCTTTGAGCTAGCCCAACTGTTCTAAGAAATTCCTTCCTGCAATGTTGGACAAAATGCTCATGACCAAAAAATGCCAGATAATCTTGCCCTTTTAACTACTCCACTGCCACCAGAAAGTGAAGTGCAACGTGTGACCTCTAAGGTAGCTGATTCTTTGTGCCTTGTGGAACTGTCTAAAATTGAAATGGCTAGTTCTGACCACGAAAATGAGGAATACAATGTAAACCTGTATGTGAAGCTGAAATAAGTGGGCCTAGTGAATCTGAACTCATTTCAGAAAATATTGCTATTCCTGAGAATGCCAACTGTGGACTCGATGACTCAAATTTTGTTGAAGTACCTCTTACTGATGAACCAGAGTCTACAGAACAGGCAAAGTCAAGTGCTACTACAAATACGAGCAATGCAACCAACTCTGAATAACAAGAGAGTGCAGATGTGCCCCTTTCTGCAGAGATTGTCTTATTGGTGGACAATAAGCCAGGATTGATTGACCCAAACACCAATGTTGAAAGGACTGTGCCTATGCTCCCTACACCAAGAAGATCTGGTAGAATTGTAAAACCAGTAGTAAGCTACACCTATGACTCACCAGGAAAGCCTGTAGAACTGCCTCTAAATGTGGTTCATAAAGGGTATACATCACAACTAACTCCCTTCCTAAAATAGGGTTCACTGCATTTTCCAATCTAATAATCAAGCCCTCTTCCCATTATGCCAGGGGTCGACCCTACAAAGTAACACAGGTCAGTTAAAAGGGTCCAAGGTAATTACCAGTTATTCAAATCCTTAGAGGTTTCAAGAGGTAATGCATATGGTAACTGTTTAAAACATAGTAAAAAATGTGAATTTGACATGTCAAGACAAAAATGCCTTGTAGAAAAGGTAATTTAGAGTAAAGCTTGCTATAATGTATATATTAACAGTAAAACTGCACAGATAATGTACATAGTCTATATGGTTGCAACCTGTAAATAGTGTAAAAAGTGTTGATGTCAATTGTTACTTATATGTTATATTTTAGAATAGAGGCAGATGCCAAGTTTCCTAGGCAAAAAAAAGTGTAACACCCCAAAATTGGGGGCTTACCTTAGGTAACTCCCTGGGCTCCAGTGGAGCACACTGCTAGACAGAAGTCCTGCAGAGATGGTAAATCTATAATGGTGGTGTCCTTCTGTTAATTTGCGCAACAGTAGTGGTGAGTGAAGTGGCCTCAATTCGCTCTGTGGAAGCTGATTCAGTGAAGGTGGATTCGGAACTCCCACTGGCGCATAAAGCAGAGAACTTCATAACATAGGAGGTAATGCAAGTCCATTGAAACAATGACTTTGTGTTATTCCGCCTTCCCAAACCACCACTCCACTAAAGCTTAAGGTAAAGTACATTGAAAACAATGTACTTTGCCTCATTCATCTTGTTTTAAGCTCCAAAGGTGGATTTTGCATTGATTCATGGGATTTCAGGTCACATGGGCTCTAGATTGTTCTGCACAGCCTCACTTCAGGATAGAGTGTAGGAAGCTGTAGGAGACAGTCTACTATGAGAAGCTCTCTTTAATTCAAACCTTCTAAAGCTGTTAAAAAAAACCCTTTTGAGTAATTTTTATGTTTGCTTGCATGCATGTGCAAGAAACATAGTGCCATCATCGGAGATTTCGGAGGTGTGTCACCTCCTCCTCCAATTCAGTCAGTGTGCTGACGGGCGTGCCCTATAGCCAATGCATTCTGGAGCTGTCTATGACACGCTCAAAATGCAGTAATATACAATTGAAAGGGGAGCTACGCTTGAGTGAGCGCGCAGATATCGCCTGCCGCGCAGCCCCCCACACACACACGCAAGGCCGCCCCCGCATCACTGTATAGCTGCCGGGTGCTTCAATCCTGGCCGGGCTGTGCTGCATTCCCCGCCTCCCCCAAAAGGATTCCAAAATGCCACGCTGGTGCCCACCAGCTTGGCAACCACATTATAGCCGACGGGGTGCCCAATCCCCATCGACTGCACTGTCCCCCCAGTAGTAGTGCCATGCTGGGAGCCCGCCCAGCATGGCAATTTATTCTTAAGCAGATGTGGGTGCCCAATCCCCTGCTGGCTGAATGCCCCCAACTTCCTTGTGCCATACTGGGAGCTCACCCCAGCGTGGCAAATGTCCCACGTCGTCGCTTTTTTTTTCTGCCTGTAAAGAAAAACGGTCCCACAGCGAGTCTCCCCGCCCTCCCACAACCCGCACCCACCCACTGCGCACCCAGCCTCCCCACACCCCCCCTCACCCCATACTTACCTCTGGACTCCGGCGAGATGATCTTCAGTGGACCGGGAACACGTCTGCACTCTTCAAAGCCGACCGCAAACTGAGGAAATGCTGGTAAGCTATATAATGGGCTAGATAGGGGGGGTCAACTTTGTTGCATATCTCAGGCATTTTTGGGAATTTTTGCACCAAATTTTCAACATGGGGTTTTGGGACCCTTCTCATGAATTGATCATGGCGTCGATTCAGGCCCGGCGGTGATTTCACGCAGTGACCGCGAAATCACCCTTTAGGCCCTGAATAACGCCATGACAGTGACATCAATCATGAAGAGGGTCCCAAAACCCCATGTTGAAAATTTGGTGCCAAAATTCCCAAAATGACTGTTTTATGGCGTGCATTGCGTAGTTCACGCTCGTAAGGTCATGAATTTTCAATATTTTCACTCCAGATTTTTAACACTGCCATTTTACCACACCTTCTTATGAGCAGTACAGATGCCATTTTTCACATCTCACCCAAAATGTGTTTCTGCCCATGCAGCGTACAATGGCGCAGTCGGTGTGCGAAATCAATGTACAGGACAAATTAAGAAAATCACAGTGACACTGTTCATGAGCAGAGGTCTTAAAATGGCTATGTTGAAAATTTGGTGAAAAAATTCCTAAAAATGACTTTTACGAGCGTGCGTTGCACAGTTCCTATGCATGCTCGTAAGTTTGCAAATTTAATATTTTCACTCCAGATTTTCAACATGTCCATTTTATTAAACTTCCTTATGAACAGTACAGCTGCAATTTTTCATATGTCGCCCTAAATGTGTTTTGCGACATGTAGCACACAATGGTGCTGTTGGTGTGCGAAGCAATGTTTAGGACAGATTAAGAAAATCACAGTTACACTGTTCATGAGCAGAGGTCTTAAATGGCTATGTTGAAAATTTGGTGACAAAAGTCCATAAAATGACCGTGTTACTTAGTGAGCATTTGCGCAGTTTCCACGCACTCGTTAGTTCATGACTTTGTAATATTTTCAGTCCAGATTTTCACCAGTGACATTTTTCCACACTTCCTATGAACAGCAGCTGCCATTTTTCACAACATGGCTGAAGTGTGTTTTCACACTTTCAGTGCAGAGATGTGTGGTCGCTGTGGGAAATCATTGTTCAGCACAGATGAAGAAAATCACAGTGACACTGTTCATGATCGGAGGCACCAAAATGTCTGAGTTGACAATCTGCTGTAAGAAATCCCCAACCTAATTATATTACGGGTGTGCGTTGCACTGTTTCTATGTACACTCGTGACTTCACTATTTTTTTTAATATTTTTACTACACATTTGCAACATAGCCATTTTTTACACCTCCCCATGAAAGAGTACAGCTGTCATTTTTTACATCCTGTTCGGAATATTTTTGCACCTGTGGTGCTAAATGCCGTAGTCACTGTGCATAAGCAGCTTTCGGCTAACAAACTGATATTCCCCCTGTTCATGAGGTGGGGTCACAAAACAAGCATGTTGAAAATTTGGAGTGAAAATACCAACGAATGCCTGAGGTATTAGGGTTTTCAAATATAACGCCCAACCCTATAGAGAATGACAGGAATCAGGGGTGTGACTTGGGATTCTTGCCTGTGATGCTCATACCATTCCACACCCTGCAGTCAGTGAGAGGCATCGAGGTATGCAGTGGACTCTTTGGCCCCAAACTTCACCCTATTCTCCTATATCGCACCCATCTCACCATATTTCCTAATGAAATGGGTGCGCATAAGGCCAAAGACCCAAGGAACACCGTGACACTTGTCAGTCTCTGCAGGGTGGGTGTGGTGAAATGGCAGCACGTTATGCCTGATGACCCAAACGCACACCCCAATGCCTGTCACTCTCTGCAGGGTGGTGATGGGGTTGGCTTCAGTTCAATACTTCACTGCCATTCCTATTACGCAGCTCTGTAACTTACACTACCACTGCCAATGCCAGCAAGGCAAACATTCGGCATTGACAAATGCTTGTTAATGTTGGCATGCTTGCGCAGCCAACATCTTGTGGTAGTACAGATTTGGAGGCACGGTCGCTGTTGGGTGAATGCAGGTCATGCACCAGTAGGTGCGTCCCTCATTCCCCAATCAACCTGCATGCCGGCACCACACCATGCATACTAATGTGGTGAGCACATCTAAGGAAAGGTCCGCTTCAATGTGAGCAAAGCTCATCACACGCAGAGGACCCTTCCTAGGTGCTTTGCCAGCTAGAAACATGGCGGCACAATGGCCGCTAAACTGCCAACTTCGGAGGTGCCCAATCCCGGTCAGCTTACCTAGCCCTCAAGTATGTGCTGATGGGAAGCCCACTCCCGCCGGCAGAATGTGTCCCCGCTTCCGGTGTTTGCTGATGCGGTGCCCAATCCCGTCAGCATCCCCCCTTCCCTTTAATGTGCCAACTGGGAGCCCACTCCCGTCGGCATGATGTCCCCTTTCTGTGCCGGTTGGGGTGCCCAATCTCCTGATACTTGTACTTCCCAAAAAATAAACCACCTTTAAAAAAGAAAACCGTCTGATTTTTTTTTTTTTCAACTACCTGTGAACAGAAAACGGTCCTTCGTAGTCTCCCTACCCACCACCCGCACCCACCTACTGTGCACCCTGCCTCCCCACACCCCTCTCACCCCACACTTACCTCCAGAGCTCGGTGCAATGATCTTCGGTGGACCAGGAACATGTCTGCACTCTTCAAAGCCGACCGCGAACTGAGGAAATGCCGGTAAGCTGTATAATGGAATAAATAGTTTTTTTTTTCAACTTTGATGCATATCTTGGGCATTTTTTGGACTTTCTGCACCAAATTTTCAACATGGGTTTTTTGGGACCCCTCCTCATGAATTCTGTGACTGTTATGACATTACTCTGTCCAGAAAGGTGATTTCGCAGTCACTGTGCAGAATCACCTTTTGGGACTGATTAACGCAAGGACAGTGGCAGTGTTCATGAGGTAGGCTTTCAAAAGGCCCATGTTGCAAATTTGGTGGAAAAATCCAAAAATGGCTGTTTTACTGCCGTGCATTGCGCAGTAGCTACGCATGCTTGTAACTTTGCGAATGCAGGTATTTTAGCCAAATTTTCAACACTGTCACTTTCTACACCTCCTTGCGAACAGTACAGCTGTCATTTTTCCATCCTGGCCAAAACATGTTTCCTCACTTCCGTGCACAATACCGTGGTTGCTGTGAGAAATCAGTGTTCGGACAGATTACTAAAATGATAGTGACACTGTTCATGACCAGAGGTCCAAAAATGCCTATGTTGAACATTTGGTGACGATACTCCATAAAATGACTGTTTTACAAGCGTGCGTTGTTCAGTTTGCATGCACGCTCGTAATGTTGTGCATTTGTAATATTTTCTCTCTGGATTTTCACCATTGGCATTTTTCCACACCTCTTGATGAACAGTACAGCAGTCATTTTATATATCCTGCCTGAAATGTGCTTTCGCATGTCCAGCACAGAATAGCATGGTCGCTGTACGAAATCACTTTTTGGGACAGTTTGAGGAAATGACAGTGACACTGTACATGAGCAGAGGTGCTAAAATGCCTATGTTGAAAATTTGGTGCCAAAACTCCATAAAATGACTGTTACAAGTGTGGATTGCGCATTTCCCACGCATCCCTGTAACTTCGCAAATTTGCAATACTTACATGCCACATTTTCACCACTGCCATTTTTTTTTTACACTTCCTTATGAACAGTACAGCTGCCATTTTTCACATCCTGCCAAAAATGCGTTTCTGCACTGCACTACCAAAGCCAATGCCAGTGCGACAACTTTCGGCATTGACAAATACTTGTTTTTGCTGAAACTTTAGTTCATCAATTGTAGAAAACCCTCTTGTGCTCATATCCTCAAGCTTTTATTGTTTGTGTGTGGATTTTGAATGTTAATGTACAGCATTCAGTCTGTGTACTTGACGGACACTGGAAGTGTGTTTGGGGAGGCATATCTGTGGTGTAGGTAGATTAACTTGGAGAAAAATTCTTTCTGTTGTTTTGGTGATATTTTTCTTGTATGTTTAATGTGCACACAGTAATATTTTCAATTATTCTTGATATTTTTTTTTGTTGATTGTTGTGGCAGCAGTCCATAATTTTAGTTTGTTTAAAATACGGGTTCTATTACTGAAGTTTTCAATTTGCTCACATTACTTAGGTGTGTGTGTGTAAGTGTGTGTGAGACATGTCAGACACCTTTATTGTGCCACTTAGTAAATGCAGCAATGTAAACCTGCTATCCACTGCAGCTGTGTGATTTTGTACTTTTGTGGTATCTTTACTGGTACTAGTACTAGAGTGACTGTTACTGCAGTACACTGCCCCCACCCCACCCCTCCCCAACCGCAAAGGTATTCTTTTCCAGATTTCAATTTCTGTCAGTGAGCACTGGTTAGGTGTTGTGCCTTTGCATCTGCATCTCTTCAGTACGTAGCGCATCTTAATCTGTCTGTGCATTTGCACTCTTTAGGCCCAATCTCCATCTGTAACTTAAGTCACAGTTGTTTCTTTGGCTTTCCTTCAGAGTACTGACTGGTGTGGTGCATATCTCTGCATGAACATTGTACTCATTAATATGTGTTTTTAAGTCAGGGCCATCATCATGAGTCACTCATGATACAAATCATGTTCTTCATCATCAGGGTCACAAATGCAGTCATCACGATTCACGATCACGTCACCAATCACAAAATTAATTTTTTTACTAGTTACTTGCATGTATTGTAATCCTGTTTTGTAGTATCTCTCCATGCTTCACCACCCCACCACTGTACTCATTATTAAGAGTTTTTAAGTTGGGGAGGTTTGTGCTACAGCTCATCGGGGAAGTACAGCTCTAGGCATTTGCGTTCCCATACAGTTTCATATTGGGTATCTCACACCGAATCACATTCTTCATCATCATCATCACGGTCACAAATTCAGTCACAAATCGTGATTCACGATCACGTCACGAATCAGAAAATTAATTTTTTTATAAGTTACTTGCATGTACTGTAAGCCTGTTTTGTAGTATCTCTCTAGGCTTCACCCAATCACCACCACCGTACTTATTAATACGAGTTTTTAAATTGGGGAGTTTTATGATACAGGCTCAGCTCATTGGGGAAGTACAGCCATAGTCATTCACGTTCCTTCCTGTACAGCATGTGAGTTACAATACCATAAGTAGTGGTGGGCGAAGTGACCCAATTCACTTCGCAAAGTGATTCGCAGAGTAACGTGAAATCCACAGAGTACTTCGCAATGTGAAGTGGAGTATTTATGCCATAATGAGGAACGCCAAGTCCATTGAAACCATGACTTTGTGTGATTCTGCCTTCCCCAAATAAATTCTCCAGCATTTTAGGTGAAGTACATTGAAATCAATGTACTTTGCCTTGTGATTGAGCTCCAATGAAATTTGAAATGATTCATGGGATTGCATGTCACATGGACTCTATAATCTTCTGCACAGCCTCAGTTCTGGCCTGGAGTATGTGTGTGTGTGTGTTTTGTCAAAATGTAGTACATCGATTGTAGGAAACCCTTCTGTGCTCATATCATCGAGTGTGTTTATTGTCTGTGTGGATTTTGAAAGTTAATTTAGAAACATAAGAAGCCAGATATTCAAAACTTTGCGCTTGGCAAAATCATTTGCGCGAGGTTTAGCGGCAGGATTAGCGTGGGTCTGCCATATTCAAAGGCCAAATGGCGGCAGGCAAACTGCATTAGCGCCAGGCAAGAAGTATATAATGTATGCAAGGGGCAGGCTGACATGAATACAAAGCGCAATGCGATGTTCAGTGGCTAAGCGCGCAGCTAAGTGGTTTAAGCGACCTAAGCGCGCGAGCAGTTAAGCCGCCGGTGTAGATTACCGCCCAGAAAAAGCTGGTCTTAATCCTGGGCAATCAGCTTTACGCGAACATAAATGGCTGTGCTGGATTTGCTGGGTTTAGCGCTGGTTCTATGCCGCATCTAATACATAAATATAACACATAGATAAAGCCAAACATAGTGGAAGCTTGTTGCTAACCAATGGCATCACATGATGCCATCATCTGCCACCAGTCCCAGCCATGCTCAGGCAGTAAGTGGTGACCCTGCCGCCAGTGGACGGCATGGCGGTGTAGCCATACAGCACACACCTGTTGACCACACATATCTGTGGACAGAAAGCAGATGCCAGCACACACATGCAGCACTGTGGGCATGGGATGTTGAGGGAGTGTGTATGGGTGGCCAGGCTGTGCCACAGACCAGGTGTGGCTAGGCTGGGACTCAGCATGCTGCACATGGGCCAGTATCAGTAGTCATCACTCCCCCAACACTAGTGTGTTTCGGATACTATATGCCCCCAGCCACATACCACACAGCTGTGCCAACTGCTACAACACACAAAGCCACAGATATGTACATGTCACTGTGGGCATCACATGCCACAGGTACAGCATCTGTGGGTCACACAACAGTGTAACAGTAATGTCGACTGTCAGTAAACACCTGCAGGTTGGGCCTGTCATGTGTACAGTGCAATCAGCATCACTTGCCCTACCACCATTGGCAGTGCTTCGTCCCTCACTACTGTCTCCCTTGCTACTGCTAGTGTCTGCTGTGCACTTGTAGCATGCCTACAGTGTGACAGTTGCATACAGCACCACCACCACCTGTGCCTATGCTGTCCTGTCCCCTGAGAATTTTGCTATGCTATGCTATGCTGTAATTTCTGTTTACCTGTAGCCTGTAGCTGCTCATCGTGCACTGCCAGACTGACTCTACAGATGGAGCTGCGTTGGACCTTGTCTGCCCTGTACTTCCAGACTGACCTACAGGTGGCTCTATGGGACCCTGCAGTAACGCTTAGGCAAACTGTGTGCAAATCAGGGTATAATGAGATGCTAATCCCGGTTGTTTGCCCAGAGACTCCTAAGTAGGCTCATTTGCATAGCACTTTGAATATGGCACATTTTAGCTCGGGCAAGCGTGTTTGCTCAGGCTAACTGCTTAGCTCCTGCTAATGTGTTAGCGCTGGGCTAATGGTACGGGGAATATTATAAAGTTTTGATCACTGTTCTTTCACATCTGCTGCTTCCTGCAGCTGTACTGAGTCCATGCATTTGCTGGCACACACATTGGCCACGTAGTCTGCCTGTACCTGCCCTCACGTTGCTGTGTACTGTGTTGTTGTTGTGGGTTGCACTTCCTGGTTGTTTTATTCAGTGCTGTCTTATTCCAGGGCAATGTTTGCCCTGCACTCCCAGCCCAGTTTGCATGGCCTCATTACCATGCTATATTCAGAAGCTGTTTGCCCTGGGCTATTCCGTTTGAATATGGCTTGCTTTGTGCTCCGGGCTCAGTTTGCCCGCTGGGCAGTGCTAATTTTGCCCCTGGGCAAAGTTTTGAATATCTGGCCCTTAGTCTGTGTACTCCCAGAGGGAAGTGAAGTGTTCAAACAGTCACTATATGGTGTTATTTCAGTGTTACAGTAGCAGTGTACACTTCCTGCACACTTCATTTCATAATGCAGTCCATCAGTGTTTAATCAGTGCATCTTCAGATCTCTTTTGGTGTACATGCGGTGCTGATGCAGTGTGTGCGAATTATGTTAATTAACGCCTTGCAATCACACTCGCAAAAGTACTGCAATTAGCGAGTGTTTTCAACACTCGCTGGAGCAAGTGTTCGTCAGCAACACTGCCTTAGCAGTTTTGCACTGCTTTTTCAGTGTGCTAATTATGTTAGTTCAGCACTGTAATCACACTGCAAAAAGTACAGCAATTAGCAGTGTTTTCAACACCGCCTGAAACAGTGTCGGTATTGCTTTTTTCAGTGTGTGCTTAATTATGTTAATTAGCACCGCATCAACACCTGTAGTGCACTGGCAGTGTGCAGTGTGACTTTTGGTAGCACTCCTGTCAGCAGTGTTTTAGTTCTGTTTCAGTGTATTAAGCTGCATTAAAGATGGCGTGCGCATAAAATTCAACAAAAACAAAGCAGTATTCGGCATCACAAGTATATCTGCAACCCTCAGCAGAGGAAGCTTTGTTTAAGGGTTCCTGAGTGAGAAAGTCGTCATGAATCTCAAAGAAGATGGAGATCTTGGGGGCTATGTCTATAGGAGGTACTAAAGTTCACCCCATGTTTGACTCAAAGTCACAAGGAAGGGGGTGGACATTTAGGTAAAGGAATGACCAACAATCATTCTGGTTTGCAGAAAATGGTATGGAAGCCTCCCAGATATGCAGGTCCTCACCAGTATTTCCAGGTTTATCTTCAAAAGGAGAAGAGAGCATCTTCGGGCTGGGAGCACATGCACGGTGTGGAAAATTATTTTCGGTATCAAGGGGCTGTTCAAGTGAAGTGTGTATGTGTGTGTGTGTGTGTGTGCACGCGCGCGTCTATGTGTGTGTTTCTTTCTATATATTATATATTTCTATCTATCTCGATCTATCTCTATAATGGGATTATCAAATCACATTGGACAAACCTCATTAGGTGACTGTATCGATATCGTAGTGCAACCACACACCTGCACTTTTACTCCCTCCGAAACAATTTGCCATTTTATAAGATAGATAACCCACTGTGTGGTGTGTGTGGAAGTGCAGTGATATACACCAAACTCGCCATAGCGCAACCAGGAAGGAAGCTGAGCAGAAATGATGCCCCATAGCGCAACAAGGCTAGCCCAGCTGAGCAGTCCAGAGGTGCCATGGCACAAGCAGAGCCCCCAGCAGAGCAATGGAACTGCACAACCAGGGAGGCAGGCTGGGGCTCACCACCAGCCATGCACACATGAGCACAGGCACACACTGCAGAACCTACAATCACCCACACCCCAAGCACAAGCATCACTGGGGGAGGGATGGATGATCCACTGGCCCATGGGGACAAACCAACAAAAGCACAGCAGGGCCATGATGCCCAGCACAACCACTGGCAGGCTGAGACTGCCACACACAGAGAGTCGACAACCACAGTGCACATCAGCCCCTTCTGCACAGCACACCCTGCACCATGACCCCAAGACACCACCCATGTGCAGTGACTATCACTGCAGTAAACACCATCCATCCCCCGGCACACTGCAACCTCGTGTAGCACAGAACCATACAAGCCAGACCCACCCTGGGCACCCAGCAGTGGGTGCCAGCAGATGGCAAGACTGACTGAAAGTCACTCCCACACCAGAGACACCTCCCCATGCACACACACATGCACACACACACACACACACACACACATACCCAGGACCATACCACCCCAGATGGCATGCACACCACTGCAACTGAGCAACCATAACCAGCTGCAAATCAGAGACCACCACAGTATTCATCACAAAATATATATATATATTGGAAAAAGATATATACAACACCAAGACCAATAACACAACTATATACAGATATGTACAAGACAAGGGGTAGGGGGTACAAGGTAGGGGTGGGTAAGGGTAGGGTGAACAACTGGGAGAGGAAGGCAGGGTGGGAGGGATGGGTGAAGTGGGAAGGGGAAGCACATTCAGCGCCTGGCAGGCTGGTCTCCTGCTGCCTGTTGCTGTTCCCGTCTCCTCCAGCGTCGCCTGACCCCATGGCGCTGCATGTCCCTGAGGAGGTCATGTGTTGTGACTGACACCCTCGTCAGCCGCTGGAGGGCACGGTCCATCCGGCGTAGGATGCTGAGACCTAGGAAAATGGAACACAGTCAATGGCTGTGACTGTCCACAACGCTGAACACCACCCATCCTGCAAGGCATATGGCCTAGTGCCCCGCACCTGTGATGGTAGGCACCCACCCACAGTGACCATGCACATAACACACCCAACCAGGCAGCACCAGCTATGTGCACCACTGCATACACACACTGCCCATGTCCATCACAGAACAAACAAGGCTGTCAAGTGACATGGCAATGTGGTGGGATGCCAGTTCCACAGCCATGTGCCCAGTGCATGCATGGACCACCAGTGACGCACACACAGACGTGCAGTGACACTGGACAGTGATGACTGGCGCCAGTGTCGTGCATGGTTGTGCTGTCCATGGCTGGTGGTCATGCCCACCCCCTCCAGCATGCAATAGCATCCATGATGTAATGATACACTCATCAAGCAGCTGTGGCTGCTGCTGTTGCTGCTGCCGCTGTGGCCCACCCCTCACACCTCCTCCATCTGCCACCTGGGCCCTGCCACGGCCCTCCTCAGCCTGGGCCTGCATCCTCTCCGCCAGGCCTGTGGGTGACAAATGTTGAAAAACATCAGTGTGACCCAAAGCAGACTCCCCTACCCCAGTGAGTGTGTCTGCCCACACAGCCAGACCCATGCATCTCACACCTGCACACACTGACACAGCCAACCATGGCAGAGCCATCCCCATGCACTGCCACAAAACACAGTACACCCCTCACGAAGATACAGGTGCATAGATGGTACACCCACCTGGCCCTAGGCACAATGCCCCTTGTGGCACGTGACCTGAGGCGTTGCAGCACGTCCAGCTCCCTCCTGCGGAGGTCACTAAATCTGTGCCTGCACTGCTCTGCAGACCGGCACCGCCCTGTGACCCTCACCAGGTCAGTGGCCACCTGCAGCCACACATGGGTGCGGGCCATGGTGAGGGGCTGATCACCAAACAGTGCCTCAAAGTGGGGCTCAACCAGGGCCACCAGGTTGGCCACCTCCACCTGACTCCACTGGGGAGCTCTCCTGCGTGCCATAATTGCGGTCGTACAGCAGGCAATATGGCACCCCGCAGCATGGCAACCCCACGTGGAAATGTTGCGCAATAGACCTCCATAGGTTCCAATCGCTGTTCATATAGCGCCGTCGGTTCACATAGCACTGTCACCAAACAGCACAACAGAGCCGTACACATGGCAGCCGAACAGCGCCAGGGCGCAAAGGTCGGACACCAGGTCAGGGGTCTATGATGCAAGGCCACGCACAGCGCCATCTGACGTCTACACATCCTGCGTGACCGATCACCTGCGTGCCAGTGCCACAGTGGACTATTGCGCAGTAGTGCCACAGCGCCATATGGTGCCCAGTGCTGTAGTGCCACTGGCACAATGGTGGCCATGGCCTGAATTGCCAATCGCGCACAGCACGTCATCAGTGCAGCAGATGCCTGCGTAAGCTACCTGGGCATGTGCAATGCAGTGTACCACACAGTCACAGATCTGCGCCATTGGCTCAGCCGGCTCAACCGTATTGCGCAAAGCGCAACGGCGCGATATTCAACCGACACATGCAAATCATCTGATCAGCCATTCAAAGGTGCAGTGGCGCAATTTGCATCTCATTACAGTTGCTCCACTCCTAATTTGCATGCATTGCACTATAAATGCATGACATTGGGCTGCGCTGGCCAGATTCGGTTACTGCAGGTGAGAGGTGGGTTGCATGCTGTGTGATGTTCTGGACAATGGTCATGGGATAATGCTGTAGACTGCACAGTGACAGGTGTCCACTTCCACCCATACAGATCGCCATGACTGAGCAGAGCCAAGGTGAGGGTGAGGATGGTGGGCGGAGGAGGAGGCCCAACTTCACCACGGCGGAGACAGACGCCCTCTTCCAGGCCTACCTGGAGGAGGAGCCACTACTGAGTGGACAGCGGGGCACCCCTCAGGCCCGAGTGGCTGCATGGTGGTGGGTCCAGGCAGTGAGGAAGACCTGCTGGACATGGAGGAGGTTCATCCACCTCTGTCACCAGCCAGCATGCACCACCAGCCTGCGCCGGGCTGCCAACTCTGGTGTTGGTGAGTCAGGTGTGGGGTGCACTGCCTGTGTCTCAGCAGTCTGGCATGCAAGCATGCCAGCACGCTGTGACTGTGGCTGCGTACACCTGCACCATTGATGATGCAAGGACTGCAATGGGCAGTGACATGTGTGTGTCCATAGCGGACACACAGCAGGCCAACATGTTCCCTGGGCCTGGCTGGTTCCAGCGTGTGTGCCAGCATGTCGGCACAGTCCCAGGCTGTACCTGTCAGCACCTGTGGGGCAGCACCAGTGGCTGTGCAGGTGTCCGGCACTGTTGCGCCACAGCAGTGGAACAGTGGTCTCTGGGGCACAGCGGTTGGAGGGGCAGCAGCAGCAGTCACCCACCAGGTCTGGGGGTACAGTGTCCAGCGGTGGCACATGCCCACTGCCCTTTGATATGCCCAGTCCTGGTCCTGGTGAACAGCGCCCACCCTCAAGGGGCGTTGAGCATCAGGACCTTCCATACCCTGGGGGACAGGATGCCATTGTGGCAGAATACCCATTTGAAGAGCACACCCGCCTGCTGCAGGAATCAGTACAGCAGCAAAGGCGGGTTGCAATGTCCATGGAGGCACTGTGTGTGGCTGTGGGCGGCACAGCAGGGACTGTGCTCTGGACCGTGCAGAGATGGTCCATATGTGGATGGATGTGACCGCCGCCATTGACAGGCAGACCCAGGCATTGGTGGCCGTCGTGGCTGCATTGGGCACACAAGCAGGTTCTCCGTACTCGCACCCCACAGGTCGCTCTCACTCCCGTTCGCGGTACGTGCGACACCAAGCCTGTCGACACTGGGTTCTGCTATGGGCATCCCAAGCACCCCTGGTGCAGGTATGTTGAATACTACAGACCCCACTGTGGACAAAGTCGCGACTGTGCAGTGGGACCCCTGGTAGTCCATCGGTGCCACCATGTGGCCCTGCTCAGCCTGCCAGTGCTGTTGGGTCATGGGCGGGGCCCACGCATCCACGGTGGCCGTGGAATGGTGCAACATGAATGACCTGTCTCCCAGTGTGGGCCCTGTCTGGTGCTGCCCTGTGTGCACTGTGCGTCATGGTGGGCAGTGCACTGGTGGGTGCCCTGCACATCACGCCGACATACAGACCACCTGCACACCATCCTGACTGCTGTCCACAGGTGCATGTGCATGATGATGCCTGCATTGTACTGTACACCAAGGTGCAAGGGTGCCCAGCATCTGACACATGTACTTGGACAGTACAGGTGGTGGGTGTGGTCTGTGGATCTGTGTGTTTGCCATGTCTGTTCCTGCTCTGCTGTGCACCTGCCCATGTATGCTTTGTGCCTGGTGTGTGTGTGTGTGTGTGTGTGTCCATATGACTGTTCGCCCCTCCCTGATGGTGTGTTTGTGTGCCTGGTCCCTTCCACTCCCCTTGCCGTCATGCACCCCTGGTGTGTTACTCTGTGTGCCTGTGGGTTGCGCCAGGACAGTGTTGGTTGCACATGGCCCTTGACTTACCTGTGTGTGCATAATGCTCCTCCGTGATGGTGTCCCAGTGCAGCTGGGCCTGCGGATCAGTCGGGGTCCCCCGGTCCAGGGGGCTGCTCATCACCATCATCACCGCGCCGCTGGCGTTCCCATCGCTGTCCCCTCCTCGCCTGAATGGCTATCCCACAGTCTTTGGCCATGTTGTGCAGGATACAACAGGCCAGGAATATCCCACCGCCTTTGAGGGGCTGTACTGTAGGGCACCGCCGGAGGTGTCTAGGCATCAGAAGTGTGCCTTGAGCATCCCAAACACCCGTTCGATGATGTTGCATGTTGCGGCATGCGCCTCATTATAGCGTTGCTGCAATGGGGCCATGGAGCGCCAGTATGGTGTGAGCAGCCAGGGACAGAGTGGGTATCCGCTGTCACCTGTGTGGAGATGGTGGAGATGAGTATCATGTTCAGGTCCATATTGCCAATATCCCTGTGTGCCACTGCCATGGCACCTGTGGCATTCCCACCCTTACCCCACGTTTGCAATTCCTACATGCGTACTCACCCACTAGATGGCCTGTGGGGATGTCCCCACTCTCGAATCGATGGCACAGTGTGGACTGATACCATATAAAGGCATCATGTGCTCTGCGAGGGTGTGTGGCAGAGACATTGATTATGCGCCCAGTGGCATCACACACCACCTGGCAGTTGACACTGGAATAGCCCTTCCTGTTCTATATGCAGCCCCATTGGGGCCAGGTGGCATCGCGTGTGGCCACATGGGTGCGATCTATGGTCCCTAGCATGCCAGGCATACGTGCTACCCTGCTGAACTCCTGCATGTTTGCTGTCGCTCTACCGCGGTGCTGGGGAAATGGATGTACTCCGCAGCATGTGGCAGCAGTGCGCTGAGGAATTGGGTGAGGATCGTGATGTGGCCAACTGTGTGATGCCTGTGGTGTCCCCTGTCGACCTCTGGAAGGTGCCCATGGAGAGCAGGCACATGCAGGCTGTCACCTTGGTCTCCACCGACAGAGCGTGACTCCGTCGTGAGGGTGCCTGCATCACATCACTGCATAGCTCACAGAGCTGGCTCAGTATTGCCCTGTTCAGGTGGTACTGGCCCAAGATCTCTACATCTGTGTACAGCTCAAAGCTGATGCGGGCATGGTACTGCCTGTTGGGGGCGTACCGCCGACGGGCCCTTCCACAGCCACGTCCCCCTGCAGCATGCATTCTCACCCCCCTCATTACAGCTTCCATGTGGAAGCTTGCACTGTCCATCTCCCTGGCTTGTAACCCCCTGGCTGATGTTGCTCTGTTACCCCCACTGTCCTGACTGCTACCTCCACTACACCTGGTACACCTACTGGCCTCTGCACTCTGTGGCCCCATACACCTTCCCTTGCCCCTCTTCTGTCCTGTGCACTTCCTGGCCTGCACAGTTTGTTGCTCTGGCCTTCTCTGTCTCTCTGCCTCATGTGTCTTCCCTGTCGCGTTCGTGTGCCTCTTCCTTGAGCCTTTTTATTTTGGCTCATTTCCGCTGGGGCGCAACTTCCGGCTGTTCCGCTCTTGAGCATTGCGCAAGTCTTTGAATATCGCATTGCACTCTTTATGCATGGATACACCCCCTTCGGTTGCGCATGCCTTCATTTGCATTGCGCTGTTGCTCAGCCTGTTTTCGGTGGCGCAACTGCCTCCTGCTGAATATCTCAGAATGGTGCACTTTCGGACTTGCGCATGTGCAACTCTATTGCGCATGGCGCAACCCTTTTGAATATCCAGCCCAAGGTGTTTGCTGGAAGGCCAGAATCTAATTACAGACTTTTCTAAGTTAATTATAACTTTAGCTGTTAAGAGGGAAATCAGTATCCTTTTTATGATGTTTCAAGGGGGAAACCAGGTTTAGTACACTGGTGCGAAATCATAAATGCTTTGGTGTCTGTGTGAGAGTGAATACTGCTCACAGATCAAAAAAAATTCATTTGAAAGAGAAAAATGAGTTGTGCTGAGGATTACAGAATTTAATACTTTGAAAAGACATCTTGTTTTTGTATTGCTATATTTTTTTGTATATTCTGACAAAGGAGAAGCTAGGTGACCTCACACAAAGGGGTTGGAAAATACAGTTTTCTTTAAGGAATATTCTGTTTTACTTCACAGAGGCACTTCTATCTAGACTCTGACAAAGAAACACCTGTGAGCACTTTAAGCAGGTATTTAGAGAGAGAGACAAATCTAAGTACTGTAGTAAGAATTGCACTATTAAAACCTGTTTTGTTTAAGAGATTTGTATGACTTGTGATATAATAGTTTTGTATTTTATGTGTTACATATTTTTTATCTATTTTCATAAAACTCTATTGTTAGAGCTTACTTGGTCTGTCTTTGATTTCTTTCCTTTACAAGTAGAGTATATATGGTTAAAGCAAACACTATACATAAGCTTGAATGGTGATACCAAACTGGAAAAAGGTAAGTAGTTTTAATCTGAGGATTTTTTATTACAGTTTTAAGGGTTCATTTCTGTACACCTGGTTAGGTGCCCACAGGCAAAAATAGCTGGCCCCCCGAAGACAGAATTATCTGAGCCTGTGCATTGGGTACACTAGCAAGAGGTTCACAGTTTGAATCCCTCCAAGACTTGCGACCAAAGGTTGACTTGAACCCACAAAACAGACAAGAGGGTTACCTTGTTCTGTTAACTGTTCACAAGACTGTGCTCAGAGGTTGGCACTTTGGGAGTAGATGGCTGACCTGCTGAGTGGGTTTGTGACACTGCTTATTGTGTCTTTCCTGGTTAAACAGTTTTCCCTTTCCCTTTCTGACACCGGGATGCTCACTCCCAGTGTCGGATGTGACCCCCCAACCTGTCTATATCTCTAGCCAACATCGGGGTGCCCAATTCCCAAGTCAGCACCCCCCCCACCACTGTTATGGCACACTGGAAGCCCACCCCAGTGTGCCTAAATTTATATGTTTTTTTTACCTGTAAATGAAGAAAACCTTCCCTTGTGGTCTTTTTTTTTTTAACCTGTAAAAATGAAAACCATCCCTCGTTGTCTCCCCATCCCCTCCCCATCCTGACCCTCCCTCTGTGCACCCACCTCTCTGTAACCTCCTTACCCCATACTTACCCTCTGAGGTCAGCGGACACGATCTTCTGTGGAGTAGGACATGTCTGCACTCTTCAAAGCCGACCGGCAAACTGAAAGAATGAAAGGTAAGTCATATAATGGGAGTCAATGAAGGGTTTCATTTACAGTATGTGGATATCTCAGCCATTTTTAGGAATTTTGGCCCCAAATTTTCAATATGGGGTTCTTGGGAACCCACCTCATGAACATGTCACTGTCATTTCTTTTCTCTGTCCCGAAAGGTAATTTTGCGGTCACGGCGTGGAATCACCTTTTGGGACCAAGTAATGAAATAACAGTGCCACTGTTCATGAGGCGGGTTCCCAGAAAGCCCATTTTGCAAATCTGGTGAAAGAAATCCAAAAAATGACTGCATTACAACCGTGCCTTGTGCAGTTTCTACGCGCTCCGTAACTTCACCAGTTTTAATATTTTCACTACAGATTTTAACATTGTCATTTTTCACACTTCCTTATGAACAATACAGCTGTCATTTTCACATCCTGCCTGAATGTGTTTTTAGCACCAGTTCACACCTCCTTATGAACAGTACAACTGTCATGCGTGAGTCGCTATGCAAAATCACATTTTGGGATGGAGTAACAAAATTACATTGCCACTGTTCATGAGGGAGGTCCCAAAGCCCGTTGAAAATTTGGTGAAAAAATTCCAAAAATTACCGTGTCAAGGGCTTGCATTACAAGTTTCTATGCACCTCATCACTGTCTCAAATTCTCATGTTTTCACTCAGATTTTCAACATTACCATTTTTATACTTCCTCATGAACCGCACAGCTCTCATTTTCACATCCTGCCTGAAATGTGTTTTCTCACCTATGGCACCAAATGGTGCAGTCGCTGTGCAAAATCACCTTTGGCTAATGAAATAATAGTGTCACTGTTCATGTGGTGGGGTCAAAAAGACCATGCTGAAAATGGGATGAAAAATACCAACAAACATCTGGGATATCAGGGTTTCCAACTGTAACACCCCACACCTCCACCCTGCGGAGACTGACAGGCATCAGGCATATGCCTTGGGGTCATCAGCCATAATGCTCACACGATTCCACCCCCCACTACCACCCTGCAGCCAGTGACAGGCATACGGGTGTGCCTTCTAGTCTTTGGCCCAGACGTTCATCCCATTCTCCTATACTGCACCTATTTCAGCTTATTTCATTATGGAATGGGGTGAGTGTTAGGGCCAAAGACCTCAAGGAATACCACAATGCCTGCCAGTGTCTGCAGGGTAGGAGTGGAACGGCATGAGCATTTCAGCCAATGACCCAAAGGGAACCCCCCAGTGCCTGTCAATATCAGCAGCGTGGGGGTGGGGCATTGGGTCTGGAAACCTACTGCCTCATTAAGGAAGCAGAAATCAGGAGGGACGCTTTGATGTCACCTACCTTAATTTCAGCAAAGCCTTTGACAACGTCCAACATAGACAGCTGATTAACAAGATGAGTAGTCTGGCAATGGGGCACACACTGATAAACTGGGTTGAAACTGGCTGATGAACAGGAGGCAGAGGGTGGTGGTAATGAGATCCAATCCGGGAGAGGGGTGACCAGTGGGGTACCTCAGGAATAAGTCCTGAGACCAGTCATGTTCACTGTCTTCATTATTGACATTGTGGAAGAGCCAGAAGGGAAGATCTGTCTGCCTGGTTGCAGATGACACCAATATCTGTAATAGAGTGAATACTCCAGAAGGGTGGAACAAATGAGCAGGGACATGGAGAGGCTTGAAAAATGGTCTGAGGTAGCAACTGAGGTTCAAAGCAAAGAAGCCTGAATAACACACCTGAAAGAGGAAACCTGTGGAGAGTTACAGGATGGGGTGGAGGTGCTGATGATCACCAAGGAAGAAAGGGACCGAGGAGTTATCAGTTCTGATGACCTAAAGGAGTCAAAGCAGAGTACAGATATTGCAAGGATGGCCAGTGCATGCTAGGGTGCATAGGCAGAGGTATCACTAGCAGAAGGCACTAGGTGGTGATACCATTGTATAATGCACTAGTGAGTCCTCACCTACAATATTGTGTGCAATTCTGGAGGCCGCAAATGTGGAAGGATGTTAACAGAGTGGAGGCATTCCACAAAATGGCAACCAAGATGGCACATGGCTTGCAACACAGAACATATCAGGAGAGATTAAAAGGACCTCAATAGGTACTTATTGGAGGAAAGGAGGGAGTGGGGGAACACGATAGATACGTTCAAGTACCTCAAGGACAAAAACAAGATGCAGAGGTGGACATCTTTCAGTACATCAAACGTTCAGCATTAACAAATGGTTGTTTTTATCCTAAAAATAAAAAAAACCGTCCATCATTGTCTGCTGTGTAAACCCCTTCCCCTAAACAGTATACAGACACTGGGGGTGTCCAATACCTCAGTGTCCTCATCTGTCCGTCCATTGGTGTCTGCTGTGTAACCCCCCCAAACAGTATACAGACACTGGGGGTGCTTAATCCCCCAGTGTCCTTATCTGTTCAGCAAACTCCCTGAAAAAAAGAAAACTGTCTCTCGTCATTTTTTTCCCTGTAAAAAAGAAAACTGTCCATCATTGTCTGTTCCACAGTTACCCAATCCCCTAACCTTCCACTCAGGACCACCACCCCACACCCCCCGTACCCCATACTTACCCACTGGAGGTCCGTCATCTAATCTACCTTGGTCTGCAGGCAAGTCTTCCCTCTTTAAAGCCCGACCGCAAACTGAGGTAAGCGCTTCAACGTATTTCAGTGGGGTTTTCAGCATCAATGTATTTCAATAGGGTTTTCAAGTTAGTGACCTAACTTGGCCAGTTTTAAATGTTTTTGCCCCAAATTTTCAACATATGTTTTTTGGGACCCCACCTCACGAACAACTTCACTGAAGCAATTTTCAGACATCCCCTCTCCCCATGACATCCATGCACATGACGAACATTCGGCTTTGACAAATGCATGTTTTTTTTCTTTTTTGTTAAGGCTTAAAAAGCTTAGTTTGACAGCTTCTGTGCTGATAATTATTTTCTGTTGGAGCACTCTGCAACTTCATGATAATTGACATATTTGTTTCTGCAATGTACAAGAAAATTCAGGATTAATACCTTGAAATTTTGAGGAAATGTCAAAACAATCTGGGAACCAT
This sequence comes from Neoceratodus forsteri, assembly GCA_016271365.2. Classification (NCBI taxonomy): domain Eukaryota; kingdom Metazoa; phylum Chordata; order Ceratodontiformes; family Ceratodontidae; genus Neoceratodus; species Neoceratodus forsteri. The sequence goes on from CM028130.1 coordinate 1,662,552,015, forward strand.
GCTTTAAAAAAAGATGTAACTTTCTGCCCACACATTAGCATACCTTCTGATAACAGGAGTCAGATGACTAACATGGGCCTGTGATAGTTTACTGGAGTTCAGTAGGTCCAGGTGCTGCATGCACCAGTGGGACTCTGTGTGTGATTATCTCTGTGTATGACTGTTACTATGTACCTCTGTGTGGGGCTCGATGGTAACACGTAATAACTGCAAATGCAGAATAGTGAACCAATAATAGCGATGCACTAAATAGCAACTGGCACATTACAGCAACTGTCACATATGAGCGAATAATGAATATGTGTGACTGGATGTTGCCGATACCCCTACCACCAGTGAGCGGCATGGAGTAAGAATCCTAGAGATAGGGGGGTCGGGGCACAGCCCCCTGTGGGGATTGCAGGGGGCAAACCCCCTGTGTTAAATACAAAACCCCAAACAGTTGGCTGGAATGGTATAAATGTTGCTGTGTGAGCTGCAGTAGCTGTTATGTGCTGTGCTATCATGTGTATGTGCTGTTGTTGTCGTCGCTATTTTGGATTCGCTATTCTGACACTCGCTGTTATTGATGTGCTATTATTACATAGAGCCGGGCTCGATTGCTTTGGGTGGAATAAATGACATCGCCAGACATGCACACCAAATCTCCATTAAGAAATTTGATTTTTTTATTATATGAGCTTAGCCTAATAACATAAACTGTAAAACCAGTCACCTGTAGCAACACAAACTCAGTAGCCTACGCATCCTTCTCCTCTAGTAAATTGCACACAACTCTGCCAGTTTAGCAACCCCATGACCATCATAACCACAAGACCCCTACCATCATCCAAATAAATACCCTTTCGCATTATTTCTTGCTATATGAGAACACCCACTTATATTTAAAATCGGCACCAATCCAGCCCCAGCAAGAGCAGTACCCCCACAAGAGGTAGAAGACTTGGTTTGCTGGCCAAGGCACCTAGCTTCACCTGAGCTCTTTCCTTCTAAGACTGCTTGAAAGGCAGAGTAGAGAAACTTACCAGAGCAAGGGAGAAGGATTAAGACTTAGTTTGGCTAAGCAGATTTACTGTGTGGTGGTGTTTTTATTTTTTACTCACAGGGATTGCTACTGTTTGTTGCTAACATTTCATTGCTTTATTTTTCTCTGATTCAAATTGTTGTTGCTGGTATACCTTCTTCTGCATTATTACAAGGTGTGCCTACAGTGTGCTAACAGATTACTGCTGTAATCTTCTGATTCAAATTGTCTTTTGCAAGGTATATCTTCTGTTACTGCTTTATTTTTCTCTGGAGCAAAGTGTTTCTTACAGGGTATATCTTCTCTGAAATTACTGTATTACAGGTGGAGCTTACATTTTGTGACTTTTTATCATTGGGCTAAACAAAATTACTGTTTGACACTGGTTTTATTTTATTCTTGTTTGTTGAAAGGTTTGTTGTCTCAGAGGTGTTTCAGTCTCCTTCTCACATTGAAGGAGCTAATTGCTTTTCCTCCCACAGCTCTTCCAAAGGATTAGGTGTGTATGTGGGGGTGGAGCTGGCAAACTGTCAGTAATTTCCAACAGAAAGAAGGGTTAAAAAGTCAGGTTAGTTGATATCTTGGAGGTAGAAGACTTGGTTTGCTGGCCAAGGCACCTAGCTTCACCTGAGCTCTTTCCTTCTAAGACTGCTTGAAAGGCAGAGTAGAGAAACTTACCAGAGCAAGGGAGAAGGATTAAGACTTAGTTTGGCTAAGCAGATTTACTGTGTGGTGGTGTTTTTATTTTTTACTCACAGGGATTGCTACTGTTTGTTGCTAACATTTCATTGCTTTATTTTTTCTCTGATTCAAATTGTTGTTGCTGGTATACCTTCTTCTGCATTATTACAAGGTGTGCCTACAGGTGTGTGCTAACAGATTACTGCTGTAATCTTCTGATTCAAATTGTCTTTTGCAAGGTATATCTTCTGTTACTGCTTTATTTTTCTCTGAGCAAAGTGTTTCTTACAGGGTATATCTTCTCTGAAATTACTGTATTACAGGTGGAGCTTACATTTTGTGACTTTTTATCATTGGGCTAAGCAAAATTACTGTTTGACACTGGTTTTATTTATTCTTGTTTGTTGAAAGGTTTGTTGTCTCAGAGGTGTTTCAGTCTCCTTCTCACATTGAAGGAGCTAATTGCTTTTCCTCCACAGCTCTTCCAAAGGATTAGGTGTGTATGTGAGAGTGGAGCTGGCAAACTGTCAGTAATTTCCAACAGAAAGAAGGGTTAAAAGTCAGGTTAGTTGATATCTTGGAGGTAGAAGACTTGGTTTGCTGGCCAAGGCACCTAGCTTCACCTGAGCTCTTTCCTTCTAAGACTGCTTGAAAGGCAGAGTAGAGAAACTTACCAGAGCAAGGGAGAAGGATTAAGACTTAGTTTGGCTAAGCAGATTTACTGTGTGGTGGTGTTTTATTTTTACTCACAGGGATTGCTACTGTTTGTTGCTAACATTTCATTGCTTTATTTTTCTCTGATTCAAATTGTTGTTGCTGGTATACCTTCTTCTGCATTATTACAAGGTGTGCCTACAGGTTGTGCTAACAGATTACTGCTGTAATCTTCTGATTCAAATTGTCTTTGCAAGGTATATCTTCTGTTACTGCTTTATTTTTCTCTGGAGCAAAGTGTTTCTTACAGGGTATATCTTCTCTGAAATTATTACAGGTGGTGCTTTACAGGTTTTACAGTTTTATCTAACATTAGGATAAGCTTTCAGGGTTACTGCATTTGTTGTTGACTGATTGTTTCTGCTCTTACCTCCTTGTTCTTTTGTCCGTGGTTCTTCTTTTTGGCAGGGAAGGCTCACCACCCACCCCATCAAACCACCCCACACTACACTCCTTTTATAGGGTACCACAGTTGTAACATTTCCTGTGGCAGAACAGGAAGGCGGATCAGTGGGGCCTCCACAAGGTGATCTCATTTACAGGCACTAGTAATTTAACTTGTATAACAAGTTAAACAAAGCACAATTAAACCATTACTTGCATTTTTTTTCCTTCTAATTACTCTGACTAGGTTACAAACCCAGCAACTTATTTGGAATGGATTTCATTAACTGCAGGTACTGTGGAACAATTTTCAGAGACAGTCTTACAGGATTTAGGACACTGTCCTACATGCTGGGCCTTTGGAGATCTTAGGTCTCAGCTCCGGGCAGCATGGGCAGAGATTGCCGCCTCCAAATTTCATATTGAAGAGGAAATACATTATAAGAACCACCGCCATTTCCCCAGCATCCAACAGAAAAACCTCGACCGCAGAGGGTAATTGGTCCAGGAGGTTGGCAGGTGGTTAGGAGGAGCAAATCAGGTGCCCCATCACTCTCTGCTCTCAACACATTGCCTCCAAAACCATATAAACACTACAAACAGGTATCTGCCTCTATCTCTGAAATCAAATAAAGAGGCAGAAGACACTGCAGAGCAGGACACTGCGGCACAGGAGCTAGCACAACAATACTCACCAAATCAGGAACCAAAACTAAACAAGCACAAAGGAAATCCAAAAAACTTCTGATCATAGGAGACTCCATGATTCGGGGAGTTGATACCCATCTCCAGCCAGGGGTGATGGTCAGATGTCTCCCAGGTACATCAGCATGGAGAGACACTGACCGCATTGCTAAAATTGTTCACAAAGCAGGAGAAAACACTGATGTCCTAGTACACATAGGGACTAATGATCTCGCCAGCCGGTCAGTTGAGGAGACCAAGGAACACCTGACTAGGCTGGGTGACAAACTATCATCTATTTCGTCCGGCATCTCCTTCTCTGAGATCCTGCCAGTCTGGGAGAAGGGAGCAGATGGACGGAAGGTCAGAAGAAAGGAGATAGGGAGCTAAACACGTGGCTCAAGGACTGGTGCCAGGAAAAAGGACACAGATTTGTAGGGAACTGGCAACAGTTCTGGAGGCGAAAGTTCTTTAAATTTGATGGACTGCATCTGACTAAAGAGGAGTCAGTGCATTGGGGCAGAAGTTTGACGCCTTTGCAGAATATTTAAACTAGCAAATGGGGAGAGGGTGCAGCACCCATACGTCGAATGGGAAGAACACCCTCCCCTCAGCTAGTGGTCAAACAGGAATTCAGCGTGTTTGCCATTCATTTGCATCACCAGGTAAGAAAAAGAGTTTGTCTCCCATACGATGCACAGGGTAATGCCAAACTTCACCCAACAACTAACACACCAAAATCTGGCCAATGGAAAATCATGTACAAATGCTCACAGCCTGGGAAATAAGATCCCAGACCTGCAGGCAATAATGTCAGAGGCTAAACTGGACATAGTAGCAATTAGTGAGACGTGGTTTACCAGTAACCACACTTGGGAGACTTCAGTACCTGGATATGTATTGTTCAGAAGAGACCGAGGTGCAAAAGGGGAGGGTGGCCCTGTATGTTAATGAAAATATCAAAGCTACAGAAATTCAGAATACACATAAGGAGCCAGAAGAACTGTGGGTCACCCTGGAAACAGGTAATGGACAGCCATAAGAACTGGGGTTGTCTACAGGCCCCCAGACCAGAGGGAGGACATAGACACATTACTGTTAGAAGACATACAAAACATGACAGCTAAAGGGGAGGTTCTGATAATGGGAGACTTCAACATGCCAGATACAGATTGGTCAATACCAGCAGGAACATCTGCCAGAACTAGACTCATAGTGGATTCCTGCAGGGAGGGCCTCAAACAACTGGTACAGCAACCCACAAGAGACAGGGCTATCCTAGATCTAGTACTGACTAACAAAGAAGGGATCACAGATCTCAGGTAGAAGGTCACCTAGGCCAGTGACCATCACATGGTATGGTTCAATTTGGCTACTACATCTAAATCATCCCATTCCAAGGCAAAAATATGGGACTTCAGAGGAGCTGACTTTGATAAGATGGCCAACAGAGTTAATAGCCTGGCAAAAGAAACACAGGTGAGGAGGTACAGGCAAGTGGGCAAGCATTAAGGATACAATACTTGAAGCAACATCCCATTGTGTTAGACAGAAAGGAAGTGCAAAGAAGAAGGAAACCACTTTGGTTCTCAAATATAGTAGCAGAAAAGGTCAGAGCCAAAAGGCTGGCCTTCAGAAAATATAAGGGAACACAGCGGATGAAGATAGGGAGGCATACAAACTGCCCTAAGGGAAGCAGGTAAGGCAGTAAGGCAGGCAAAGTCCCAAACTGAGGAAACACTAGCACGAACAGTAAAGAAGGTGACAAGACTTTCTATAGATACATTAGTGAAAGGAGAAAGTCCAGAGGGGTATTGCTAAGCTTAATGGAGAAAAGGGGCATGTGAGGAGGAGGACCTGTAAAGGCATCTATCCTAAATAGATACTTTTGCTCAGTATTTACTGAAGAGAAGGTAGGGCAGGGCCCACAGCTCAACATCATGGACACAGGGGGAGGAGGTGAGCACTACTCCCTTCACAAAAGAAAGGTCCTACAAGAGCTTGCTAAGCTCAGGGTGGATAAGGCAATGGGACCTGATGGCATACATCCCAGGGTATTAGGAGCTAAAGGAGGAACTAGCAGAGCCATTAGCAGAATTGTTTAGTGAGTCTCTGAGCACAGGAGAGGTCCCAGAAGACTGGAGAAAGGCTCATGTGATCCCACTCCACAAGAGAGTAGCAGGGAGGAGGCGGGAACTACAGACCGGTCAGTCTTACCTCAGTAGTGGGCAAGATTATGGAGGCACCCTTAAGGAAAGGATAGTGCAACACCTGGAATCCATAGGGCACAGGATCCAAGACAGCATGGGTTTACAAAGGAAGGTCCTGTCAAACTAATCTCATAGATTTCTTTGACTGGGTAACCAGAGTGGTGGACCAAGGGAGCAGTTGATGTCGCCTACCTTGACTTCAGCAAAGCTTTTGACACTGTTCCACATAGAAGATTGATAAATAAGCTAGGTAGGCTCGGGGTGGGTCAGAAGTTGGTCAACTGGGTGGCAAACTGGTTGACTGGCAGAAAACAGAGAGTGGTGGTAAATGGTATACAGTCAGAAGAGATGCAAGTCACAAGTGGGTACCTCAGGGATCAGTCCAGTGGCCAGTCCTATTCAACATCTTCATTAGTGACCTCACAGATGGACTAGAGGGTAAGGCTTGTCTGTTTGCAGATGACACCAAGATCTGCAACAGAGTAGATGATCCAGATGGGGTGGGCAGAATGAGAAGAGATCTGGATAAACTAGCAGAATGGTCAGAAGAGTGGCAACTGGGATTTAATGCAAAGAAGTGCAAAATCATGCACATAGGGAAGAGAAACCCTGAAGCCACTTATAGGCTGGGAGGGGAGTTGCTAGCAGTCACAAAGGAAGAAAAGAGACTTGGGCATCATCATCACTGATGACCTAAAATCATCCAAGCAGACCTCTAAAGCAGTAGGTAAGGCTAGGGGGTGTTAGGGTGTATTAGTAGAGGTATCACAAGTCGTAAGAGGAGGTAATAATCCCTCTGTACAAGACATTGGTTAGGCCCCATCTGGAGTACTGCGTGCAGTATTGGAGCCACACCTTCACAAGGACATTAACCAAATTGAGGCAGTCCAGAGAAGGGCAACCAAAATGGTGCAGGGACTGCATCAGAAGACATATATGACAGATTAACGGAGCTCAATATGTATACCCTTGAGCAAAGGAGGGAGAGGTGATATGATCGAGACATTTAAACACCTTAAGGGCATAAACAAGGTGAAAGAGTCTAACATGTTTAAATATAAGAAAATAGCAGGACAAGAGGACACAGCATGAGATTAGAGGAGGCCGATTAAGGGGAATGTGAGGAAATTCTTTTCACAGAAAGGTGGTAGATACATGGAATGATTACACAACAAGTGAGTGGCTATGAATACAGTGCAGGGCTTCAAACAGGCATGGGATAGGCATAAGGAGCAATACAAATGACTATGAATAGATAGGTCACTGACAGAGCAAAGGCCGATGGCACATTTATAAGGTAGAAAAAGAAATGGGCAGACTGGATGGGCCTTACGGTCCTTATCTGCCGTCAACTTCTATGTTTCTATGTTTCTATGTTTCTATGTAACAAACACTAGTGAAAAGTGCACACCTTCCTCTGTTTAGCATTACTACTAATTCCTATCACAGCCTATTCCCTCTCCCACACGAAATACCATTAAAAGTTAATTTATGTTATATGAGAATCTTACCCTCATAATAACAACCTGTGTCAACCCAACCCACATCACATCAATACCCCAACCAGCCATGGTGAAACACATGCAGCTCTCCCAGTTTATTACTGAACTGCCACATACAACCATCACAAACTCTTGCCCCTAACCTTTTCTCTCGCCCCAAATCCTCCACCCCCACCAGCTCCAAATAGAAACAGAAGCATAGACTTTGACAGCAGATAAGGACCACTTGGCCCACCCAATCTGCCCATTTCCCTACCGATTGGATAAGCTGCAGATGCTAGTTAATCAACAGCCTACTTCCTCCTACCCTCCACAAGAATTGTTTTATGTCTGTCCCATGCATTCTTGAATTCCCCCACTGTTTTTGACCCCACAACCTCCTCAGGAAGGCTGTTTCTTGTATCCACTACCCTCTCTGTGAAAAAATACTTCCTTACATTGTCCCTGAGCCTTCCCACCTCTATCTTCAAATTGTGCCCCCTTGTTCTTGCACATCTCTTTTTCTGAAAGATGCTACCCTCTTGGAATTTGTTGATTCCTTTGAGGTACTTTAATGTTTCTATCATGTCCCCCTCTCCCTCCTTTCCTCGAGGGTATACATATTAAGCTACTTTAGTCTCTCTTCATATAGCTTCTGGTGCAGACCCTGCACCATTCTAGCTACCCTCCTCTGGACTGTCTCCATCCTGTCTATGTCCTTGAGGAGAGGAGGTCTACAGAACTGCATGCAGTATTACAGATGGGGTATGACCAACTGTCTGTACAGAGGGATAACAACTTGTTTTCTACTGGTGATGCCTCTTCCTATGCATCCCAGTATCTCCCCAGCCATCCTTACTGCCTTCTTACATTGGTTGCATACCTTTAAGTCATCTGACGTGACTACCCCCAGGTCTCCTTCCATTTTTGTTGTTGTTAGTACCTCCCCCCACACTGTGTACCTTTCCCCTGGGTTTTTGTTTCCCAAGTGCATTACTTTGCACTTCTTTGCATTGAATCTAAGCCACCAGACTTTTGACCATTCCTCCAACCTTGCCAAGTCCCTTCTCATCCTTTCCATCCCTCTTGTGTATCAACCCTGTTGCAGATCTTTGTGTCATCTGCAAAGAAGGATTAGCGAGCAGGAATTAGAAAGGGAAAACTAGAGAAATGTTTAAATTAGTAACACCACAATCACCATCAGTTAAACACTGTGCAGTTTAAAAATGGAACAACAGAGACTTTCTAATAATCCCTGTTCAAGTGGCTTTGGTGGGACTTGAATTTGTGTCTTTTTATGGAAAGGCAAGCACAAAAAGAGGAAAAAAGCAAATAATGCATAAGGAGGGAAAGGAGAGGCAACAGGAAGAATAGAACTGAGGAAGAAGACCATTAAAAACATAATAAACTTAACATTGAAAGAGCTTTCAAGAGAACAAAGAACTTCATTAGCCAAAGGACTCTCGTATGTGCCAACATCCTCGTGTGACAGATTTTGAACCCAAGTGGACCAGTTTATATTGTTTAGAAAAATAAATTGCATTTTTTTTGGTAAGAGTCAAGATCAAAGAGAATGAGAGGACACAATTAGCTGAGATGTAGACAGGGATGGATGAGGGAATTTTGGATGTCAACCAGACTCAGCCTATCTCTACAGATGAAGAGGATCTACTGGTACTTTTGTCAGAACAGAACTGTGATATGGACTACACTGATACAAAGGTGACTCATCTCCTTCAGTAACTTAGCACAGACCAGCTCATTTTGATCCCCTAAGTACCAATGCCAATTGGGCAATAGAATTGTCAGGTGATCAGAGCTGGATTTGGTGCTGTAAAGATGATGGGGTTTCCGAAATATCTTTCTCTCTAAAGAGAAAGTATGTAATCACTCTACCTTTCTCATGTCTTCGTGCTAACTTGAAATGGTTACTGGGTCATAGTAATTTGGAAACAGGGACTCTAAAGATAATTTCTGCCCCCTCCAGCATCATCATGCATCATGCTGATGACATTCGTTAAGCTTGTCCCACAATTGTAAAACTGTGTATGGAAGTGGAAGGGGAAGGGGAGCTCGGCATCCTTTGGTAATGGTATTCACGGAGAGGAACTCTCATAGACTACAGTAAATGGTGAGTAGCACAGGTATTTATTTTATAGAAAGACATATTTTTGCATTACTCTGACATGAGTTTCATTTGAAATTGTTTCTATAGCTACATTACATCTATAACCTTTCTCACATTAACGCATTAGCAGTTGTGTTGACTCTGACCAGAATTTATTCTAGTCTGGCTTGGGTCACGTCTAGGACTCCCTATCCCCTAACATTTTTGTTGTTTCCTTAAGCATGTCTGCACCCCAGTGTACAGTAATCTGAGGAGTTTATTGAGTCTCTCAATTTGAGAGACTCAATAAAACCACTCATCTAAAAGGGCAAGTGTCAAATAACATTGATTTGTACTTTATAGTGAACGTAGGAGGATTGCAATGGCTCAAACAGGATATATTGATTTATTTGGCTGAGCTCTGTTGAGTTGGTTATTTTGTATAGTGGCTTGAGCCACTGCCTGGGGAGCTGGAGGACCTGGGTTTGGTTCCTAGTGCAGAAGAGATTTTTTTTGTCCAGGGGTTTTCATTTTTCTCTAAGTCCACCCCGAGTTGATAATCCTTAAGTTGGGGGAGTGGGGGGCACAGCCCCCTCATAAAAAAGTTTGTTTTCCTGTTTGGTTATGGGAAGTTGGTGACCATCACTGTCTGTGGAGGTTGATCTGATGTTGCTCGCTCTGTTGACTTCGGGTGTATTTTTTAGTTGCTCTTTTTGGTCGGTGACTTAAAAAACTCCCCCTCATCACAAAAAACCCTGCATCCCACTATGATACAGGACAAAACTAATGAAATATATTGACTAAAAAAATGCCTCAAAATCAAAAGGACATATTAGTAAGAATAAAAATGAGATTACGACATTGGTCAACAGCGGTCAAAACAGAGTACCAGGCTTTCATAATCTGCCAGGTGACAGACGGTAGTGATAAGGTGACAAAACTTTGCACTTCTTCACAATTTACATCACCAAAAACAGATATTTCACAGCATTATAGAGAGGAAAACACAGACCCAAAATATATTCTATTCTATATACAAGAATAAACTGCATGGAAGGGGTGTACAGTTTATGTAAAATCCAATAATTTGCTTACTAACTGAATTTTGTGAATTTTTTGTAATTCCATGGAATATTTCAGATGCATAACTGTAATTTAGTCAGAATCCCACTAGTACTACTGGTTCAATGCATATACAGTACTAGCATAAGCCAAGGAAGGGTACTTTTCCAGCAGCAGACATTTTAAATGGATTGTGGAGGTGTCCCCACCCAGGAGCAAGTGGTAACACTCCTGAGGCAACCGCATAGTGAGTAATTCAATTGGCGAAGGCATTTGAGTGTAGGAATATGAGTGAAAGCAAATGAGCGACAGTCACTTTACAGTGACTCCACAAATACAGTGAACCCCAGAGTCAACGTGTGTCATGGAGTTAGAATCCTAGAGATGGGGGGGAGTCGAAGGGGCACAGCCCCCCTGCAAAACATGGAGAAGTGTGCATGTAAATATTTAGCTGAAATGTGCTTCGTTCAGTTGTAGCATTGCCAAAATTGCAGTCGCTAAAAAAAATTCACTCAAATTGAAATCGCTGTAAAAAAGTCGCTCAAATGACATGGAACTGCCCTGAGTAAATGGAGGGGTAAAGGTATTACTGAAAAAAAGATCTCTATGAGAAGGGAATAATGGTCAATTTTCAACAGTCAGTAACTAAGTACAACCTCCACCCCAAAGATTTGTTTTACCTATTTGCAGCACAAAGTACTTCAGATCCAAAGGTCACTTAACAGAACCCCAATTTTGTCCCTTATTGGAGAAGCCCTGCACTCTCAGGGGCAAGCCTAATGTCCAATGAAAACATTTTATTCTACATTTATAGTGGTCTACCTGATCTTATGTCAGGCCTACTTCTAAATGGGTGCGATACTTGGGGACTCCCAACTGCCCAGTGGAATGGGGAAAGACACCACCTGGGTCTTGATAAATTGCTCAAAAATCAATCTCATGAGGCAGATACAATTTAAAATGTTACTCAGGATGTAGTTCACCCTGATGTTAGCCCATAAAATTGACCATACACAATCTGATCATTGCCCAAAATGCAAGGTGAGAGAGGGATCTTTAACTCATCTGGCCTGGGAGGGCCCTTGTGTTACCTGCTGATGGAAGGAGATAGCATCCTCTCCAGAATCCTGAAATACAAGTATGAGCCCTCCCTGGAATCAGGGTTAATGGGCTGCACTCAGGGCTCAAAACATCAAGGGCAGCTCTATAAACACCCCTACAGCTCCTGGGGTTAGTAATAGGGAAAACGGTCCTGGCCTAAACCTGGCTCATTGGGAATCACCCAACTATAGCCCAGTGGAGTATTATACTGTTGGAAAGCATGTGAATAGAAAACCCAATACATGGCCTCAGACCAACAGGCCAAATATACCAGATGTGGGTCCCCTTGGACCAGTCAATGGAAGCTCTGTGATTCCCCATGTAACCTGGCTCTCATGGAAGAGGGAACCATGCACATCTCTTGATGGAACACATGGGCACTGAACAGTGACTAAAAGCATGAGGAGGCAGGGTTCCCCCAGCAGGGCATAGTTACCAATGATCTGAGAACCATGCTGGATAGGCATGGGCAACATGAATGATATCTTATTGCTGCTTATGCATTTGTTATGTGACTATGTCTGTTCTCTGAGTGTACCTGGTGTTTGTAGAACCTGAAGGTAAGGCAAGCTGACCCCTGAGAGTGTCAAACTGATCTGTACTGTATTTACCTGAATCATTTATATGTGAAATGTAGTGGCTGTGAATTAAAATAATGTGTAAAACAACAGAGCATAAAAAAGGTAAACATGGACATTTAAAATCTTTCTAAAATGCAAGCTTCTTTTAAATATGGGGGGGGCAGTATAGTTTAGTGGTTAAGAGCACTGAGCTACAAACCGAGAGAACAGGGTTTAAATCCCACAGTCACCAGCTGCATACTGTGTGACCATGAGCAAGTCACTTAACTTCCCTGTGCTCCCAGGAAATGTCCAGAAACAAACCTCAGTTTACCATGTCTTTCCTGACAAAAAAAATGTAAAATAAGAATTAATACAAATAAAAAATGACTCAAGTACTTGCCTCTGTTGTAATCTGTCATCAAGACAGCACTTACACTGGCATCCACCAGGATCATTTTGTAACTGAGGACACAGCTATCTCAATCCTGGCTCATGCACTGTTTAATCACATTTCTTTAATTTTTTTTCACTTTGTGTGGGTGCTTTAGGGGTGTAGCCAATATCAGAAACAAACAGCATCTAGTGCCCCCCCCCCACCATATGCTCCTCAAAGGAACCTGCAAATCATTTCAAGTTCAAGTTCAAGTTTATTGCAGGAAAACTCCATTGAGCAAGCTCATTCACAAGGAGGTCCTGTGACATAAACACTTAAAGTACAAACACAGATAGGTAATAACAGTATATACATGAAATGCACGTTACATGATGCAGGCTGGATATACATACAAGGGTACCACATAGGGTGACCGCAGGTGGTAAACATTGATATGAAACAGGGAAGCGACTTACAGGTTGCATACTGATAAATGAAACATGATGACTGGTGTGTGCCATACATATATTTTGGCAGCTAGAACAAACAACAGACTACAACTGATATGGGGGGGAGGAGTGATTTGATAGAGTAGCAGTGGAGCGTAAGCATAGATAAAGCCAGGAGTAGAAGGGGAAGGAAAGCAGTTAATATGACAAATCAATTATACCTTACCAGTGGATAAATATGGCACACATGGGGAAGGAAGAGACCTAATGACAGTTACAGGTGTCTTTTATTTTGGCTGAACTTAGCGATTTGTAGAAGTTTATTGAAACTGTGCTAGTTAGTTTCAGTATGGTTTGTAATTGGTTCCAAATGGAGGGAAGGGCATATGCAATAGCACGTTTACCAAAGGATGTCCGCGTCCTTGGTATGTCAAGCATAATAAAGTCAGATTTTCTTAACGAGTATGCACTATGTGAGATACTAATAAGGGAAGAGAGATAGCTTGGCAATTTCTGCAGGAGCAGTTTAAGAATCCATAGCCCAGCATGGAGCAGGCGTCTAGTAGTAAGGATGTCCAACCAACAGCTGCATATAAGTCACAGTGGTGCGAGCAGTAAGGAGGTTGGTAATGAACGTAGCATACGGTGATAAAGGATATCCAGTTTACTTAAATTTGCAAGAGTGGTGGAGGAATAGATTACATCGCCATAGTCGAGTAGGGGGAGAAAAGTGGCCTGTACAAGCTTGTTTCGAGTTTCAAGGGGGAAAAGGGGCCTATTTCTGTAGAAGAAACCTAACCTTGCTTTTAACCTAATAGAGACATCTTCGACGTGGTCACTGAAAGATAATTTATTGTCGATCCAGATACCCAGATATTTAAATTTGGTTACAACTTCCAGAGGCTTGTTTAGCATGGTGACAATGAAGTCTTGGGCAAGGGTATTGGAGGGGCCTGTGACAGCACTGCGAAAAATATCATCGCTTTAGTCTTCTTAGCATTGAGCAGAAGCTTTGCCTTTATTAGATTATGCTCAGTTGTGCGAAGTCCGCTTAAAGCACTCCTTGACTTCAGATAACGATGAGCCAGAAGTATACAACACATTATCATCTGCAAAAAGTGCAGATTGGACATAGATATGTTAGCATCTAAGTCATTAATGTACAAAGAAAACAAGATAGGGCCTAAGATGGATCCTGGGGACTCCTCTTGCAACTGGCAAGGCAGCAGAAAAAAGCCTTCCGCCTTTACTTTTTGGAATCTTCCAGTTAGGTAGCTAGAGAACCACTGGGTGGTATGGTATGTGGCACCCAACTTTGCAAGGCAATTGACTAATAGTTTGTGATCAACAGTAACAAAAGCTTTGCTGAGGTCCAAAAAGACTGCACCAGTTACCTTCTTAGCATCTATAGCAGAGATCCAATCATTGGTTACTTTTGCTAGTGCAGTGATTGTGCTATGATTAGCCCGGAAGTCAGATTGAGCTGGGTTAATGAGAGAGAAGGTTTCCAAGTGAGATTTTAACTGAATATGGATCAGTTTTTCAAGAACTTTAGAAAGGATAGGCAATATGGAGATAGGCCTATAGTTGTTTACATCGCATGGGTCACCAGATTTAAATAGAGGAGGATATGTGCTGATTTCCAGCAGGACGGCACAGTAGCAGATGTAATGGAAAGATTGAAGATGTGGAAAATTGGGGCAGTGAGATGGGCATAGCCTGACCTTAGGAAAAAGGGTTCCAAACCATTGTCCCCTGCACTTTTTTTAGTGTCTAAGTTAAGAGAATCTTCTACTTCTTTATAAGTTATCTCACGCAGTTGGAAGGGGCTGGGTGCAGGACTAGATGTAGGGGGAGGGGTATGCTGGCTCACCGCAGCATCAGCATAAGGTGACAAGTCAAAAGCTAATCCAGCTGTGGCAAAGTGGGAGTTAAGTTCCTCCAGGGTTAGGGACTTGTTTTCCACAATCTTGCCACTTGCAACTATCTTTGTTGGGACAGAGGGGGCCATGGGCCGTCCTTCTATAGCTTTGATAGTCTTCCATATTTTATGAGGGTTACCTTTAGCTTGTTCAAGAGTAGAAATATAATAGTTAGCTTTAGCAGAGCGAAGTTTTTCACACAGTTATTCCTGGCTGTTCAACGGCCTGCCAATCCGAAGATTCTTTGGAATGTCTAGCTTTGGCCCAGAGCTTATCTCGAGCTATAAGGGCTGCCTTGAGATCCGAGGTGAACAAGGGTTGGAATTGTTCTGTACCCTTACATTGATGAAAGGGGCATGCTTATTTATTATTGTAGTGAGTTTGTCATTAAGGATGTAAGCTGCCTTTGGACATCTTTGGCTAGGTAGAGATCTTGCCATCTGATCATGCTCAGGTCAGATAGGAAGTTTACTGCATTGAATTTAGCGAAAGGATCTTTTTGTTATAAAGATGGGTTATGGCGGGCCTTAATTTGAGATCTTATGCAAGCAACAATTCCATGATCGCTCATGTCGTTGTGAAACACTGCCGAATGAGATATTTTGTGTGGATGGGTGGTTAGTACCACATCTAGAATGGAACTGTTGGCAGTATTTAGAGTGTTGTTCCTAGTAGGTTCACTGACTAATTGCCCAAGACCTAGTTAAGTCACAAAGGGATTTGAGGCCGTGTGATTTAGGTGACAGCCAGTCCATATTTAGAACTCCTAGAAATATTGTTTCATTTTTGCTTCTACGAACATGGAATTCAAAGATTAAGGACTTCATCACCACCAGGCGGGGTCTATAGCCACCTAGGAGAGCGATACATTCCAAGGAGGGGAGATGAAGGATCAGTGAAACTAACTCAAATTCCTTGGCTAGAGATTTGCAATTAATATTGGTGACCAAGTACTTAGATTTGGCGTAGATAACCACCCCCACCTCTAGACTCTCTATCTGCTCTAAATAAATTGTAGCCCTGCAGTGATATTTGTTGATCAGTGTTCGTCTTTTTTAACCACGACTCAGTAATTATGATAAGGTCAGGGTTAATGTGTGCAGCCCAGGCTTGCAGCTGTACAAGTTTTTTAGGCAGGCTTAAAATGTTGACCATCATCATTTTGAGACCTGTAGCCTCAGCAAAATCGATAGGCGAGGTAAGTTGTAGGGGGCAGGTTGAGCTCCACATTTCCTGAGCAGAGAAGAAGCAGAAGTATAACTTTCTTTAAGGAGCTTATAAGAATGGAGACTGATTTTTTATTTCTTCGCGGCAACCCATATCGTGCTGTGCAACAGGCGGCACCACTGTAATGACAGTTGATCGTGATAAATGTAAGTGCTTGAGTAGACATAGGTGAGGACAGTAGCAAGGGGGTGTAGGCTAACTGGGGGGAATAGGCTAAAAGGGGAGAGGAGAATGACATAGTGTCTGCACGGTAGACCGTTATAACATTAGGTATTGATAAGGTACATTGGAGAACTGAATTGCATTGAGGTACTTCGAATTGCACTGTATTGCTGAAAACTCTGCACCTTAGGAGCAATAAAACACAATAAGAGACCATGGTCCCAGATTGAGTGGTCCTAGTGATTTGTATTAGTGCAATATTTTCTACATAAGTAATTTGCCCACCTAGGTACTCACTTAAAACCTAGATGAGAAACTACAGCAGAAAGGGAACAAGGAGAGCAGGAGCAGCTTAGTTAGTGGCGGGGCTCAAGAGATATTCACACAGGGTAGTCTTATTGGCCACACTCAGATACCAATCATAGGTTGGCAGCAGTGAAACTAGGCCAATGAAGCAGTAATATGATATAGGAGGCGGATCATGAGTGTATTTAAAGGAGGCCTGGGAGAGGGGTGGTGGGGGTGGGAGAAAATTTCAGGTCAGAGCGAGAGCTGAGAAGTCAGAATTAAGAAGGGAACACTGTAACAGGCTATAGAGAAGGTGCCCCAATCAGAGCAAAGCAGGCAAGCGGGCGTACCAATCACAATCCCCCTAAGGCAGTGCAGCACCAATCAAGGGTGCCCAGGCGTGCTGGCTCTCTGCAGAGGATTCTATCGGTATCTATCGGTATGACAGCGCAGTGTAAGTAATAATAGGGTGCTCAGCATCTATCTGACTTGAGTCTGAAGGGTGGATGGCAGACACTGAGGGCTTCCTGTTTTCAGCTGCAGAGCTGTCGCACAAGCAGTTTAAGGAAGTTCAGCCTGTTGAGTGAAGCTTAGGGAACCTCAACTACAACCACCTTGTAGCAGCACTGGGAAAAGTAGAATGATAATGCAGGCCATATTGCCCACGAATGAGTACAAGGAGTTATGTAGAAGACCAAGAATCCCTCTAGTGGCAGATCTGTATAACCTGCTAATGGAAAACTAAAGGTGTGCTGTTTTCTTATTCACTTTCTTTAACCCCTCCATTATTTTAAAATACATTCTTGGTTTCAGAAATCAACTGCGTTATGGTAAGCCTGACCAGCAATGATAAGGTGACCCCCTCCTAGGTCAGATAGCTACTCTTTCAGTTTTATCATGCCATTATGAGCTGTGATCCCACTGCTTTCTCTATCTGTCTTATGTGAAGGACACTCTTTTGGCTTCATCTTTTAAATTGAGTACTGGTGATGGGATCATGGGATGTGGTCTCAGAGCCATGGCCAGTCATACCTTTAAAATAGGAATAGAGGCAGGATCACAAAAGATTCGTAGTTTTTAGGTAGATGATAGAACTGAAAGGAAGTTAAACATAAAACCATACAGTATAACCTTGATTATCTGAACCCTGATTATCAGATCTCCCTATTATCTGAACTCTGACATTGTCCCCAACTCTCATTTGCCTAATGTTATGGACCCCATTATCCGAACTCTTGATTATCCGAGCAAATCTGATGTGACTCGAGTACTTGTATAATCGAGTTGTACTATCTTATCTGAGAGGCATGGGGTTAGCGTCTATCAGACCTGTAGAAATAAAGAGACAAAGGGTTAGTATGGGTAAAATTAGTAACAAGAGTAGAGCAAGTGTAGCAGAGAGGTACACAGGATAAGCATCGAGTTCAGAATTGTAACCTGTAAACAAAATTTTAAAAAGGCTACGTGAGAGTCTAGCAAGCGGTTCTCAGGGTTGGGTTTATAAACTGCAACTGAAACAAAATGTTTATAGCAGTGAGGCAGTGGCTCTCTGGTTTTACATTTATAAACTATAAACAAAATAAAAATAATAGCTGCAACTGCTTGTCTATCAATTGATATAACATTAAAATTCTTGAAATATATGTTTACTGTTTACCTGAAGCTTTATATAACCTTATCCTGTCTGTAATTTGTCTCCATACTTCATTGTAATCTCCCGAGTCACACCTGAAAATAGGCATCTGTTTTGTTTAGTGTGTGTACCTGGTTAACAAAAGCTAAATAAATGTAACTCCTAGGTGGCGCTATCCCAACGGATATGACCTCTCGCTGAGTGACTAGGTGCAGGTTGAGGGGCCTGAGCTCAGTGAACAGGTGCCTCCACTCGAAGGGTTGGTTTAAGGGTAGCGTAGCTGCTCTGGGTACAGCCCTCCAGGACACTGATACTCTCCTCTAACCCCTCTAGTGGCTTACGCTGGTCGACAGGTAAACAATCACAGTTAACATCAAAATACAATATGAAACCCACACTTGGCACACCTACCACCAGGACTGGATCAGCTGCACTAACCCTGGAAACCCCTTGTAAAACAAGACCTGCAATAGAACGATGCAGTGGCAATACAGTATCCCCTCCACAAAGGTACACACTAGCCAAGTTAAATGCAGAAAAAATAGAATTTGATTTATTCAGGGGACGTGAACAAGGGTAGGGCAGCAATCTGGCATTTGATTTCAAATCTGATTTAGTCAGGTTAAACATGCATGCACTAAGAGTGCCTCTAGCACAGTCACACACACTCTGGGTACCCAGTTGTTATTCAGGCTAGCCTGAAGCATTGCCCAGGGTGGGCTGGAGTTGCAGCTGTTGTTGGGGCCCTTAGGAAAGAAAACAACATTCACTTTAACCCACAATTTGTATTCCAGGGCTGGATGGCTCAGTTCGTAATGATCAACCACAACAATTAAATCAGATGACACACAATGATTTGAGCTTTGTTGCAGGGAGCTACCCTGATGGTTACTCAAGCTACCCAGACCAGGAGGCAGGATTGATGAGATGAAGCCATCAGGATGGTATGCTGTTTGTCAGGGGAAGCAGGGCTCACATGATGCACCGTGGTCGTCTATCCTGTTCGATGGTGTTGAGCAGGAAGCTGGATCCCCAAGTGGGTCTTTCATCGGATGAATCTCTGAGGCATGAGTGGCATTCTAGGCCAAGATGGTGAGGCCCAGACCAAGTGAACAGCTCAAATTACAGTCCGTTTTGGATGCTGGATGCAGCTTCCAGCTAGCATAATACATTCAGGGATGCTGGGAACCAAATCACGACCCACACTACACATTCAGCACAATTATAGTAAAAATAACCAGATACCACAGTTCAGATGACCATGTCTCTGCACAAACCTTACACGCTGCAGTTCTCTTCAATTTGTGACAGGCCGATCACTCCAGGAGCACATCTTCGGTCCACACCAGATGAAATTCACTCTGTCACAATTCAGGATTCCAGTCACAATTTCAACAATTTCAGATATAGTCCGATATTAGATTGCAGACTTCTTCACACGGGAAGATGGTAGCAGGCAAGCGAGACACAGCCTTCCTGCAGAATCCCCACGCTACCATACAGGAGCAGCTGCTTGAATCACTCGAGCTGTTCACTCTCTCAACTCCAATTCTACTCTGACACACTGCTACAGGCAGCTCTGGGATTTCCCAGTGATCCAAAAGTTTCAGATGGTTGATCCATCTGTCTTTCACAGAAAGGGCTCCCTCTCCAGGTCCATTTAGGTGCCAAACAGTAAAAACTACAATTCCTACAGAAATTCACTCCCACAAGACCTCCGGGGACAGTCTCCATTTGAAGGTCCCCCGAGGTACTGACAGATCCAAACTGGCAGTCCAGAACCAAAATGGTGGCTCTTACCAGAAAATCCATGCTGCAAAGGTAGGCAGGTTAGACAAACTACTATATTATTATTACTAAAGCAGATATTCAACAAACAATCACAGATCCGAGTAGGGCTTCCTCTGCACACTTAGTGATTGCAGAATGAAGCAACCGTATCGCAGCCAAGGTGGGACTCAAGCCTGAAACCACTCAGCCCCTACCCAGATTAATTATTACCCACGAGATATACACCTCTTAAAGAAGTAGGAATGGAGGCTAACAGGGCACTCTCATGCATGCAAGCTGCTAATTGCCACCTGTAAAACTCTGTGACCAAAGGCTGCATCAGCAGAGCTTTGAACAACCAATCTGTAGTGAAGGTGAATGTGCGGATGGCTCACGTAGCTGCCTTGTACATCTCTAGAACAGATGCCTCACATCTCTCCATGCAGGAGGTGGCCTTTGCTCTGGTGGAGTGAGCCTTGATGAGAGCCAGAGGCCTCTTCTTTCTGTGATGTAAGCCTTGGCAATGCAGGCCATTACCCACCTAGCCAATGTGGCCCTGGAGGCTTTTCATCCCTGCTTGGCCACTCCAAAAAGAACAAACAACCTATCCAATTTCCAGAACTCTGCAGTCTGTCTAAGGTACAGCATGTACTTACAGCCTGTTGCAAACCTAACTTGTGCAACTTCTTCTCCTTTAGACGAGTAGGTTGTGGAGAGAAGGACAGGAGACAGATTTCCTGGTTCATATGGAAGGCCATGGAGACCTTTGGAATGAAAGACTGGACTGATCTGAGCACCACCTTGTCCTTATGCATGACAAGGTAAGGTTCTTTGTGGGATGAAGCCTGGAGCTCGTCAATCCTCCTGGCTGAGCATATAGCAACTAAGAAACACACCTTGTAAGACAACACATCCAACAGTACTGACAAACGCTATTCAAAAGGCTACTTACAAAGAGTATTCAGAACCAGATTCAGGGCCCATGGGGGAACAGGGGATTGGAACAGAGGTCAACTCCTGCTAACAACCTGCAGAACATGGATGACCTCCCAGTTAGTCCCTAGGGACAAACCTAGGGAGACTCCAAGGGCAGACACTTGACCTCTCAGGTTGCTCAAGACCAAACCATTTTCCACTCCAGGGTGTGTCCGTGCTTTTGATTGTGCACTTGTTTATTTATTTATTGAATTTTGATGACCTGGTAGGCCTACTGTGCCCTGAAGGTCCCTTTCTCAGGGCAGTTTTGGGGGGGGCAAACCTGCCACATGCCCGGTTGAAGGACTTAATAAAATGGTCAAGTGCAGAGTCGATATAGGCTGCACAGTATACTTGACTCCAGTCATGATGAGCAAGGTAGTCCTTTAGGGGGCCCAGTCTGCCGGGCTTGAGCTTACGCAGGATTATGACAGGAGCCTGTTTCTTAAGTTTGAATGACCAGGTGCAGAGAACAGGGGAATGGTCACTTATAACATATGGGAGCACAGTAGTAGATAGTATCTTATGGGAGGTTAGTGAAGACTAAGTCCAGTAGGGTGGAGGTATTGTTCCTGTGGTTGATTTGTGTAGAGGTGGTGACAAGCTAGGTGAGATCAAGTGCCATGGTTACGTCTTTGAAAGGTGCAGCAGAGTTTGTGAGCCAATTAATGTTGAAATCATCGAGGGTTACTTTTTCAGTCTTGGGGGAGAATGTAGGAAGATGGTTGATGATGGATTGGAAGGCAGTGTTCTGGGCATGAGGGGAGATGTAGATTGATGTGATGATCAAGGGGACCATGGTGTGATGTGGGAAGACCTTCAGAGGCAAGGCTTGTGCACCAGCTTCAAGCTGAGAGGAAGAGAGCATAAGGCCTTGGAGGCTGTCACAGAGGTATATACAGTAGCACACCCATCATGATGTCATACCCAGGCACGGTGACAGCAGAGTCTGGGTGGCCTTAGACAGCCATGTCTCAACTGGGGTCATGACAACAGGCTGGTCCTGTGTTATCAGCATTGCAGAATGTCAATTTTTTCAGTAGACTACAGACATTTATTGCAGCAATGCATAGCATGGGAGGAAGAGTTGTTGGGGGTGGGCTGGGGTGGGTCATGGGTTGAAGTGTATATTACTGGATAGCAGTAGGAGTAAGGAGAGAAGGTGAAGCAAGGCTATGTGCCTTTGATGGCTGTGGTGTGCAGGAGGTAGTGTGGGAGGGGTGGGAGTTTTTGGGGCAGGAAAGAATAGGTAGGGCACATAGCAAGGGGAGGGAAAAAAAACATGAGTGGCAGGTGGGAGGTACCAGTAAGGATGGAGGTGAGGATGTGGGATTGGCATGGAAGAGATAAGGTGGTGGTGGTGGCTGTGTGCTGGAAGGGTGGAAAGAGCAGAGGATCAGAGTGGCTCAGAGTTGGAGGGCCAGTAACTTGGACAAAGAGGAGATTAGCATTGTAAGTAAGGGGTGAGGAAGGATAGATACGGATGGAGATGGCGGGCCATAGTATACAGAGGTGGTAGGTCAGTGAAGTAGAAATGAATGCAAGTCAAATCTTGAGTCTGCCAGTAGTACAGTTGTAGGAGCACAGACTCTGGTGTGTAGGGTACAAGATTCAAGACCAGGGGGAGAGATGAGAGAACAAGTTAAAAAGGGGTGGTAAGTAGGGGAAAGACAGAGAAGAGTGGAGTTTATGGGTGGTAGAGGGAGGCAGGTTACAGGAAGAAGAGTGCAGGAGCACAAGGCAATACTGACTCCTAGTGGTCACCAGTGGAAGTGGTAGGAGCACCTGGGTGGAGGGTAGCAACAGGCAAGGCTTTCAGTACTCCACTAGTGGTGGAGTGCTATAACTTGCTAATGGAAAAATAGGGACTTCATGAAATCATGTGACAGGAAGTGCATTTGTGATAAACTTGGACACACCCCTGGGTGGCTGGAGTAGGTGGGGCAGTCAAAGCATTGATGAGCTAACATCCTTCCAGATATATGCAAGGAGCTGGCAAGATTACCTTTAAGGGCTCCTCTTTCCTCCAGGTAGCCCCTGTGTGCTTGTCCTTGAAAGCTGATGTGTCTGGGGTGGAGGTTCAGAAAATGTGGAATCTTTCATCAGTTCATTGAATATTAACAATTTCAACATAAAACGTACTGCAAAATGGGATAGAAAAGAAACTGAATACTTGGATTTGAAATTTGTTGTGGGAGATAACCAGAGATCATGTGTGAACCCTGCAGGAAACTGGCTAGTTGGAATATCCTGCTCTGGGCGGATAGCTCCCACTCTGGGAAATAGCATCCCCTTTGGTCAAGTTCTTTGCATCAAGATAAATTGTACAATGCTGAAATATATCAAAAGGATCAGGGATGCTGTCAACCAGATTCAACAAGAGGGTTACTCCACATATTCAGTTTAGAAGGCACAGAAAAAAATAGATATAATACAAAAATAACTGCTTCTCACCCTGAAGGAAAGAGTCAACATTGAGCCAAAGAAAGTACATTTTGTGACTAATTTTCATAAAAGATCAAAAGGGGTCAAAATCATTAAAAGCAATTGGTCCATTTTATCTGACAATGAGAAATTAAGACCTTTAGTAGGGAATATAACCAGAGTAACGTTTCACAGAGGGAAAAATCTAGCAGACTACTTGACAGTAATTGCCAATGCCAATACCAATACCAACAAGCAACTTTTTCTGGCCCTACTCAGGATCTTTACTTTACTGCTCTAACATCAGGCAATGTGTATCCCAATCTGGGTCCCATCGCATGCAACCCTAGCTCCCCACTCCAGGGGCTCAGAATGGCTGCAATGAATATCTCAGCCTGCCCAAAAGATGGCACCCCTACAATGCTGAATGCTGCAACACCAGCTGGAAGTTTTAACCCTCACAGAAACCTGGCTGTCAAAAAAGACCCCAGACTCCTTTGTCACACTCCCAAGCCTCATCATCTACAGAGCTGACAGAATCAGCAAGCGAGGTGGGGGTTGTGCATTTACATCCGAGACTCCCTGCTATGCCAAGCCTTACCAGCACCCTCTCTGGAACACAGTGCACTGACTATAAAGCTCACCCAGACCCTTCTAGAGCCCCTATAACCATAACCATGCCTTATATCCCCCCAAGAAATCAAAACAAAGCTATTCACTCTCTGGCCAGCTATATCTCCAGCTTCCTCTCCAAAACTGAACACATCATTCTAGGGGACTTTAATGTGAACTGGCTGTCCAGCTCAGCCTCCCCCATAAAGACACCTTAGCTCGCCTAGACCTGGCCCAGTTAGTTACTCAGTCAACCAGGTTAAATCAGGTAATGGTTCCAGCACTGCTCGACCTGTACTCACCAATCGACCAAACCAAATCATGAACCTCACAGTACTCCCAGACTCTCTAAGTGGCCACTGCCCCACCCACTCCCCCATCTTCTTCACCTGGTCATGTCAGTGACAAAAACTCCTATCAAACAGTTTTACCCGGCACTGATTCAAACCTGGAGGAATCGCTAAGCTAAGGCAGCATCTATCTCAGTGTGACCGGTCCCCAATCTGTAATGCCTCTACTATAGATGAAGCCCTTGACTACTACACTCGCACATTCAGCAAGGCGTGTGATAGCTTTTTCCCCTCTCTAAGGTTCAAGCCCAAAAGTGTAATGCCCCCTGGGTCACTCCAGCTCTGCTCCAGCAACTAAAGACTTGAGATGAGCTATGGCACAAAGCTGTAGCCTCAGGCAGACAAACAGACAGGCAGGCCTACTGGCGCATGTAACAGATGTACCTGGGCCATTAGGATGGCCATATCTGACTACTATAAAGCTACCCTTGCCTCCTCATGGGGTGATGCTAGGTTATTCTGGGACAACCTAAAGGAGCTGAATGGAAAAACCCAGTTACCACCCCCCCTCCCAAATAACTGTCAACAATGACACTACTTCAGACTCACTTACCATCGCCAACTGCCTTAACTCCACTTTCTCGGACCTAAGTGCAATTCTCCCAAACAACTTCTTTGATCCCATCCCTGGGACCCCTGAATCAAGCATTGCACACCCCCTTCTGCCTCAGGGCCATTTCAATGAATAAAGCGAGGCCATACCTGGCAAATGCCCTTGGGGGATCCAGCTACTGCTCAGACTCATTTGACATGAAAATCCTTAACTTGGTACTAGACTCAGTGATTTCCTCCCTAACTGATCTAATTAACCACTCCTTATGTCTAGGGCAGTTCCCAACTGCCTGGAAGATGGCCATCATCACCCCTATATTGAAGAGTGAGGACCCCACCTCCCCCAACAATTACCGGCCCATATCAATCCCCCCCACAAAAGCACTGGAAAAAATCATTGCCACTCAACTCACTGACTACCTAATAGCACATGACATACTATGCATATAACAACATAGCTTTAGAGCCGGACACAGCACAATCACCACCCTTACAGAGTTCTCTAACTTCCTAAACAGTGCACTAGATAAAAAACACCAAGCAGGAGCTGTTTTCATAGACCTGTCAAAGGCTTTCGATACAGTCTCCAACCCCTGCTTATAAGTGCCCTCCGCCTTATTGGTCTGTCTACTGGACCCCTCACTTGGTTTACAAGTTACCTCTCGGGTAGGTCCCAATGTGTCAAGATTAACAGCACTCTCTCTTCTACCCTACTAGTCCACTCTGGGATCCCCAAGGGCTCCATCCTCAGTCCCTTAATGTTCAGCATCTACCTGAACATCCTTCCTAAATCCTGCCCAAGTAACCTTCTGCTCTATGCAGACAACATGGCACTTGTTGCCTCCCACCTTGATCCCACAGTCCTCCCTACAACTTGCCTTCAACCAGATTGAAAACTGGTTCACTGACCGTAGACTAGTGGTCAATTTAAAAAAGACCAAATCACTGCTCTTTGCCCACCGACAGAGCAAGGACAGTGCTACCCAGTAAACAATTTTCTCCAAAGCTCATCTCCCACTGGGACAGGTCCATACCTATAAATACCTGGGCATAACATTTGATCCCCTGCCTTTCATTCCACCTCCATATCAGTAACCTTTCCACAGCCATAAACATTCACATAGAATTGCTTTATTGGCATAGAGACTACCCCCACAGAGGCTCTTAACCTCGCTGTTACCTCCTCTGTCCTCTCCTTCATAGATTATGGACTCTCGATTACTCAGCCACTGACCACACAGCTCTCAATAAAATCTACCTAGCTATCAACAAGGCATGTAGACTACTCACTGGGGTAGATAGATGCACCCACAGCTGCACCCTGTATGCCTTATCAAATATCCTCACACTTGAAGAAGAATATACTATCAAACATGTCTTCTCTCCAAAAGATTCACCTAGGACTTACCCACTCTGAGTTTGGCTTCCCTCTGCTCCTCCTATGGTGCATCCATGAGGGAGACTAAGGAGGCTGAGGACAACTGTCACAAGGAAGGCCCACAGGAAGGAGGCAGAGGACACCACAGGGAAGAAGCAGCTCCTGGTGGGGACTCAATTATTAGAGGGGATAGAACGGGGGGAGCAGGGAAAACTGAGTAAGGTGCCTGCCTGGTGCCATGGCTTGGAGGGGACAGGAAGCGCATCCTCAGGATCACGAGAACAGCTGCACGGGGGAGTCCTGAGCTGGTCGTCATTGTCCACCTGGGACAAATGACTTGGCTCATTAGAGTAGAGCAGTGCAGGAGGACTTTGTAGAGTTGGGGAGGGGCCTAAGACAAGTAGCACACACAGTATCCTTCTCAGAGGTGCTGCCTGTCAATGGCATGGGTGAGGCGAGGGTACTTTGCACCGTGCAGTTTAATGAATGGTTGAAAAAATGGCGTGGAGCACAGGGGTTTGGCTTCATTGGGGACTGGGGTTCCACCTGGAGGGACACTAGCCTATACTGGCAGGATGGTCTGCATCTGTCCAGGAAGGGAACAAGTCTTTTGAGCAATCGGTTTAAATGCTTCATTGGCAAGTTTTTAAACTAGTCAAGGGAGTAGGCACTGATAAGCAGCAGGAAAATCCCAGCCTCTCCCTACAAAACAGGGTACTAAATGAGAAAAAGACTGAGGTAGAAAGGTCAGTGGGGGATGCTGCAACAGAAGGTAAAGCCATCAAAAAATGGAGAGCAATGAGTACCAATGCCCGTAGTCTGAGTAACAAGCTTTCTGAATTAGTGGCCTTGATGGAGGAGGAACATCTGGATATCATGGCAGTCACAGAAACATGGTACACACAAACCATGACTGGGACATAAACATACCAGGATACACTATCTACAGGAGGGACAGGGAGGGTAAAAGCGGAGGAGGGTAGCTCTTTACATAAGGAAGAATCAAAGCAATAGAACAAAGGTTAAACAGGGAGGAAGAAGCACTGTGGAGTAAATTTGGAGACAGCAGCAGGCACCACAATCCTCACAGGGGTTGTATACAGACACCTTCTCAGGGGAGGAAATGGACAAGGAAATGATATAAAGTATACTTAGAATGGCAGAAAAAGGGGAGCTATTGCTGATGGGTGCTCTGAATATGCCAGATGTTAAATGGAGTGCAGTTGCAGCAGCCACTTCGAAGAGTAGGGTTATTCTAGATGCCCTACAGGGGGGCATGCCTTAGACAACTAGTATTGGAGCCCACTCGAGAAGGAGCAATCTTAGACCTGGTACTCTCAAATGGAGATGGAGAGAGGATCACAGATGTGAAAGTGGGTAGCCATCTGGGAACTAGCAACCATCGAACAGTATGGTTCACAATAAACACAACAATAGAGTCAAGTCATACAAAGGCAAAAGTACTGGACTTTAGGAGGGCTGACTTTGCCAAAATGGGTGAGTGCTAAAGAGATGCACTAGCAAATGGGCAGGAAGGAGGTGGAAGAACAATGGGAATAATAAAACTGCCATCACCAGGGTAACAAGCCTTTGTGTGAAGCAAATAAAACAAAACGATGTAAGAAACTAATATGGTTCTCAAAGAAATGGCAGTGAAGGTTCAAGAGAAAAAAGCATTCAGGAAGTACAAGGAATCACAGAAGGAGCAGGACAGAGAACTGTATCAGTTAAAGCAAAAGGAAGCTGAGAAGGCAGTCAGAACAGCAAAAGCTCAAACCGAGGAAAGATAGCCAACTCATTTAAGAAGGCGGATAAAACCTTTTATAGGTACATCAGGGCGAAGGAAGACCAAGGAGGGATAGTGAGGCTAATAAAGGAGGGAGGGTGGGCAGAGGGTGACTGTGAAAGGCAGAGATACTAAACAAATATTTTTGCTCAGTATTTACAAATGAAGAGGGGAAGGTACCTAAAACAAATAGTAGAAACACTCTGGATACACAGAAGGTGATACCAGTCCATTTATAGAAGAAAGGGTTCTAAAAGAACTCTTAAAACTGAAGGTGGACAAAGCAATGGGGCCTGATGGGATTCATCCCAGAATTCTAAAAGAACTAAGGGTAAAACTAGTGACACCACTGACTACCCTCTTTAACAAATCATGGGAGGATGGGGTGGTACCCGAGGACTGGAGGAGGGCAGATGTGATTCCCCTTCACAAAAGTGGGAGCAAGGCAGAAGCAGGAAACTACAGACCTGTTAGTTTAAACTCAGTGATAGGGAAAATGATGGAATCACTTCTGAAGGAAAGAACTGTCGAGTATCTAGAGGCCAGAGGGGCACAGGACCCAAGGCAGCATGGATTCACAGTGGGAAGGTCATGCCAGATGAATCTAATAGATTTCTTTGACTGGGTGACCAAAGTAGTAGATCAGGGAGGGGCTGTGGACATGGCCTACCTAGACTTTAGCAAGGCATTTGACACAGTCCCACACAAAAGATTAATATACAAGTTAGCCAGCCTGGGAGTGGGTCCCAAGATGACAGCCTGGGTAAAGATTTGGCTGGAGAATAGGACACAGAGAGTAATAGTAAATGGAGTCCACTCTGAAGAAAGGGGTTACTAGTGGGTATACATGAGGGTTCAGTATTAGGACCGGTCCTCTTTAATGTCTTTATAAGCGACTTTGCAGAGGGACTGGAAGGAAAAGTATGTCTCTTTGCAGATGACACAAAGATCTGCAACAGAGTTGATGCAGAAGGTGGGGTGGAAAGGATGAGAAGGGACTTGGCAAGGTTAGAGGAATGGTCAAATGTATGGCAGCTTAGATTCAATGCTAAGAGTGCAAGGTAAAGCACCTGGGAAACAAAACCCAGGGAAGAGAACACAATGGGGTGAGATACTAACAACAACAAAAATGGAAAGGGACCTGGGGTAGTCATATCAGATGACCTAAAGCTGGGCAAGCAATGTGAGAGGGCAGCAAGGAGGGCTGGGGGATACTGGGATGCATAGGGAGGCATCACCAGTAGAAAACAGGAAGTTATTATCCCTCTGTACAGACAGCTGGTCAGACCCCATCTGGAGTACTGCGTGCAGTTCTGGAGACCCAATCTCCTCAAAGACATAGACAGAATGGAAGCTGTCCAGAGGAGAGCAACTAAAATGGTTCAGGGTCTGCACCAGAAGACATATGAGAGAGAGACTAAAGGAGCTTAATATGTATAGCCTCAAGGAAAGGAGGAGAGGGGACATGATAGAAACTTTCAAATACCCAAAGGAATCAACAAAGTCCAAGAGGGTAGCATCCTTAAAAAAAGAGGTGTACAAGAACAAGGGGCACAATTTGAAGATGGGAGGTGGCTCAGAGTAATTTAAGGAAGTATTTTTCACAGAGAGGGTTGTGGATGCATGGAACAGCCTTCGGAGGAAGGTTGTGGAGTCAAAACAGTGGTGGAATTCAAGCATGCATGGGACAGTCATAAGGCAATTCTAGGGGTGGGGTAGGAAGAAGTAGGCTGCTGGTTAACTAGGATCTGCAGCTTATCCATTAGGTAGGGAAATGGGCAGACTGGGTGGGCCAAGTGGTCCTTATCTTCCATCAAATTCTATGTTTCTATGTTTCTCACATGCCTCTGCTAACACCTGCTCAACCAAATAAGTTGGTGTGGTCTATTTCCAGAGTCAGAACCTCCCTAGCCCAAAGTTCCTTCTCCTACAGGTGCCACTATGGTACAATGATCTCCCCCAGCCATTTCCTCTGAATCCAGACTAGGTTACTTCAAAAGCCTAAAAACCACCTAACCTCCACTTGTAGCTGCCAGTGCAATGGCTAGCTTGACCCGTGGTTAGCCCCAACATTTCACAACCACCAGACCTTGGGACTGCCCAGTCCTGCCCCTGTAGTGGTGCATTAGTGGTTATCCCAGTTAATGTAATAAATGTTTTATTTTGTTTTATTTAGTTTTGTTGACCGGGTAAGTGCACTAGACAAATCCTGCCTATTTTCAGGCACGACCAGGGGAAGGGGGATACAGATGAATGCCAACTGACCTTGAACCAGATTAAGATGTTGGTGGTATTTTTAGTGAATGAGGAAAATTTGGCCAGGACACCGGGGAAATTCCCCACTCGTCAGTAAGGGGACCCTTTGGCTGTTGAAGGATGTCAGAGTCAGTTGTTGTGCAGCTGACTGAGAGATGGACGTGTAGCAGGTTGAGGAGCTTATCTCCTCCTCGGCTCTGACTCTGTTTGAGATGGATGCTCCTGCTGAAACTACTGTGTCTGTGCAATTCTGGAGGCTGCCTGCCTGACAGCTTTGTCTGTTTCAGATTGCCCTGTTGAGTCTGTGTTGCCCACTGTGGAGTCTCCTGACGTTGAGCTGCAAAAGCTGTTGCAGTTGGAAGAACAACAGTATTTACTGAAAAAAAGGAACTTTGGGCGGTTTCATTCAAAATGTTCAGTGACTAAGGCAGTGACTCCTGGATTTTGTTGTTGTTGGCTAAGTAGTCTGTTTCCATGGTCACGGACGGACCAAGTAGAGAGTTGGACTAAGCCGGCGTAGTCTTTCACCGCTCGGGACAGGATCAAGCTGCCGCTACTGTTTTTCTTCAACAGTGCTCCAGACAAACCTCGCACTGAGCGAGTTACTCGTAAAGGGTGCCCCAGCAAGCTTAGTTGGGCTGATGCTCCTGTTTTGGAAGGGGTTTCCTGGACTGTGGAAGATTCATTGAAGGCTGCAGTCTGGGTGGCTCCCCCGATACTGGGACTTGGATTTCGGGCTTTGCGCCCATTAAAATAATTTTGCCTCCCTTTTCCATAATGCTGCTTCTTCGGCTAAACGCCATAATGCTATTCGTCTCATATATAGGGGTCTAGATAACTCTCCTGATAGGATTTATGGGTCTATACATTATTGAAAACAGTTTAAATTTTAATGTTTCTGAATTGTTTGCCCTAATTCATGTGTCGGAGTGAGATGTATTTGATGTCAGCTTTAAGCTGGGAGTGGCCTTGATAAGTTCTGGGCACGTTATCCACCAGGTGAACCACCCCCTTTTGTGGGCCCCTTTGAGTTCTTCTTCTTACCAGGCCTGCTCACAAAACCATTACAGTTCTCTTCTGAGATGAAGGTGTCGAGTGTTACTGATTTGCTGTTTTGGCTTAAACAATGCTGTACTGTAACTGGTCATCCAGAAGCCATATTTGACTCTGAGGGATTCTGGACTGGTGGATGGAGAATTGGATGATTTTAGACTCAGAGGGGTGGGGTCTCCACCATCTCCTTATTTTTTTTTCTAGGTAGGGATAGGGTGTTCTGTTTATCCTGGTCAGCCCAGGACTTGTTATAAATGTTGTCCCAGATCACATTAGTAGTGCTTGTGACCAGATTAAATGTTCCTTTGTCACAAGACTGATCATCTTAGTAGTCAATGTTCCAACTCGGATCATTGTAACCTTTGTGGAAAGAAGGACATGTTTATGTGGCCTGTCCTGAGGCTGCTCATAGGAAATCCTTTTTCTGCTGATGGGGAGGAGCAACGTCTCTTGGTTACTTTAGCCCAAGGAATTTAATAAAGCATCTACAACACAGTTAGCAGAGGATGTTCCTCCTTCAGGGTGCCTGTTCCTACTGCCCAGACCCTTCCTCCCTAATGTGTCTGTGGCTTGTCCTGCTCCAGTTTTGCAGGAGACTTCTCCTCCTCCATTTGTAGAACCTAGAGAACTCCCTGTTTTGCAAACTGCCTCAGTACCACTAGTACTACTGCGGTCCTACCTGGCTCCATGCCCTCCCATGAAGTGAGGGTCCTCCTGAGGGAGAATGTTGACCAGGAAAAGGTCTACCGGGGCCCTGCCTACCTCTAAATGACTAAAACTTCACCATGATTCCTCCAATAGATTTTCAGTTTTTTGGATGCTGATCACTCCGACACTGATTCAGTGTGTTCCTCAGCAGACTCTATCCTACAAAGATGCCTCTGATTTGTTGATACCTGATGGAGGCGAACCCCTCACAACCCTCACATCGAAAGGAAGCTCAGAAAGAAAAGCATTGATTTAGTCTCCCTGCTTTTTTACAAATGTCTTTCCCTCATTCTTAATTTTGACGTCTAACGTCAATAGCATTAGAAATAACTGTTAAACGAGTGTGGTTATGTTTACAGACTTACCCTCCTGGAGTCTTTCTTTTACAAGATACTGGCTTCACACTACTCTAGAACTTACTCTTTCCACTAAAGCATGGCTACGGGGATTTCCTTTTTGGTCGATTGGCCCAGAAGCGTTGCATAGGGGTTGATATTCTTTTTGCCATATTTGGCCTATTATTGTTTGGGTGTTGGACCTCATCCCCTGGTAGGGTATTGTTACTTGACTTCATTTTGGACAAAGTCCTTTTCGACTAATTAACACTTATGCACCTCAAACTAAAGCAGACGCACACTTCTTTTCAACAAATCAGTCCCTTTCTTCACATTACTCATTATGTCATTTGGGGTGGTGATTTTAATTGCAGATTGAGTAAATGGATCGGGTTCTGCCACTACACAGAAAAAATTTTTTGGTGATATGACTGCATTGAATAAGGCTGTGCGAGATGCTCATCTTAAAATGCTGTTTTCACATACAGGTGTGTGACAGCAAACTTTTTTTAAAGGGGCATTATCTACCCGTATTGATTTTCTGTTCTGTCTATTTCTCTGTTACTCCAGACTGTCTCAGGTAATACAACTGCTTATTCTGACCATAGGCTTTGACGGTTTCCTTGATCAAAGCAGTTGCTTCTATGGGACCCCGATACTGGAGATTAAATTCCAGACTTTTGCAGCAAGCTGATTTTTTACAGCTTATCTTCACTTTTTTGGCCTGTAGGAAATCCTTGTATCCCTTATATGACGATCCAGTGGTTTGGTGGTTGGAAACCAACTCAGACCTGCGATCCTTACTTATTTCCCATAGCAGATACTTTAGGAAGGGAACTTATATTTTGCATTTACAGGACGGAAAACAGCTACACTTGTATTCCCTCTCACAACTTACCCGACATGATTTTTTGCTCCAGATTGATCATTTCAGAAGAAGATAGAAGCAATTTTATTTGAATTTGTCTGTAGATCTTCAGTCACAACAGCACCATGGTACACAGGGACCATTTGCCACCACTTGTCCCTTACTTAGCTATCAGGAGAAGGTACAGGCTAAAACTATTTCTGCTCTTTATGACCATCAGGAAGTGGTCCACACTGAGCAGGTAGTGTTCACTGCATTGCATCTGCCTATGCTGCTTCTGTATTTACTGCCCAACCAGTTTAGCCTCTAGATTTTGTTCTTTTGATAAAATTCAGGTTCCCCAGGCACTTCAAGATCAGGTTTAGGCTTGACAGCTCATTTTCAGGCCCAGGAAGTTGCTACTGCCATCCATTTTTTGAAATTCTCTTTTTTTATTAATTTTCAACTGTACATACAACAGTTTAAACAGTAACATCTGAGCGTAGTACATACATTCCATAGATTCCAAAGTTGAATATACTATGTTACTGGACAAGAAAGAAAATAAAGTGAAGATACCAAAGGAATCAGAAAGACAATGACTAGATAACTCAAATCAACTGTCCCCCAATGAGGGCGTCACCACTGAGGAGAGATATAGTGAACTAACTCTAGTAGCCTAAGTGTCCCAAGATTCTCAATCTAAAAAGCGTCCGGGAACCTATTAACTTCCAAATCCCAGGGTGAGAGGTTGTAAGATTATTACCAGAGGGACAGCCAGAGAACTGGAGAAATTCAGGTCTTGAAGACTGTGATCCTCGCTTGATTCACTATATGTCGAGGAATCCCGATCAGTGAAGATACAGGGCAAAAGTTTGCCCCATTTCTTCTGAAAGGCCATTGGGGAAGATCTGAAATTATCAATTAGTTTCTCAACTTTGAAACACTGGGACATTTTCATCCACCCAGTCCAGATAGGAAATCAAGACTGTCTGTCCTGAGTGTGAGGACCAGTCTCTTAACCGCCATAGCAATGAGTGCTATATAGTACTTCCTTTCTTTTGATCCTGATACCTGTGTAGTCTCCTATGATACAGGTCTCTAGTGTGAGATGATTTTCTAAACCTAACATGGGATCTAAGTTATCTGCAATTGTCTTCCAAGAGAGGAGCCACTTTAGAACATTGCCAGAAGATATGGGAAGGTCTCTCTCTTCTCCGATCTGAAACATTTTAAAGGAGCAGAGGGCCAAATTTTGATTTTCGCATTGGTGTGAAATACATGTCGTTTGATTATGAAATACTGGATCATCCTATTCCTATCTACAGTATTGTAGATATACAGATCTTTCCAGATTTGTCCCCATGGAAACGGGAACCTGAGGAGGATAATGCCCAGGCTTTGGAACCATTTAGAGGGAGTAGGGTGGGCAAGTTTCCAGGAGGTAGGTGTATAGCTTAGACACCCATGGGGTTTAATACATCAGCACTTAACTTCCTCTAGTAGTGGTTTAATAGTTGAGGAGGTACTGTTAATCCAAACTCTTTGTCTACCAGGTGCTTTTGTAATTTGATATATTTTAAACAGGGCATTAGTGGGAATGTTCAAGACAAGCAGTAGGTCCGTTATTGGGCCCTGCTTGCCTTGCACATAAAAATCTTCCACTGAGAGCTCTTGAATTGGAGGTAACCATTTAGGAACTAACATTTTGTCCCCGATCCTGATATTAGGGTTACCCATCAGTGGTTGGCCAGGGTCCTTAATGTAACGGATTCTGGTGGAGGAGAAAAGTTGGTTAAGCACCTTAACTGTGACACCCACTGGGGAGTCTTGGATCTCTCAGGGGAGAGATGCGAAACCACAGTAAAAAAGGCTGGAGGGATTCATATTATGGTGAGTGATAAGATCAAGATCCAGATCTAGCCATGCAGGGAGGTAAGCATCTTTCAAGTCCCCTAGCCATTTCCCTGCTTTGATAAGGTGACTAGACCAGTAGAAGAATTCAAAATTCGGCAATCTGAGACCCCATTTCCCTGGGGAGGCACAGTTTGTCGAGAAGGCCACACTCAGAGATTTATGGTTCCAAATAAAATCAGTTAAGGTCGAATGAACTTTTTTGAAAAATGACCTGGGTAGCCAGATGTCTAGGAGATTCAGGGGATAAAAACCGGGAAGGATGTTCATTTTGATGATGCTGATTGGCCCTCACTGGTAGTGGCAGTTTCCATCTTTGCAAGTCAGACTTAATTATTTCCAATAAGTCCTCTAGGTTAAGCTTCCTAATTAGGGAAGGGTCTCGTGCTAGGTAAACACCGAGATATTTCAAGTGAGATGGGGTCCACTTCATGCACAGATGGGATACGGAAGCCCGGGTAAGGTGTACATTAAGTGGGAAGATCTCAGTCTTTGCTAGATTAAGTTTATAGTTGGATAACTCTCCGAATTGCATAATTAACTTCATTACCACTTGTAGGGAATCAGCCGGGTTAGCTAATTGTAGCAGAATATCATCCGCATAGACTGAGATCTTGGAGGTTTGGCTGAGGACAGGGCATCCTTGGATCCCTGGGGCTGCTTTGAGACTGATCCAGTAACGGTTCTAAATAGAGTTAAATAGGAGCGGGGATAGGGGCAGCCTTGTCGGGTTCAGAGTGGAGCTTGTATGGGGGTGAGAGGATCCCATTGCAATAAACCTTTGCGTGGGGTCCTATATAGAGCTCTGATCCACCCTATGAACTCCTTGGAAAGCCGAACCTAGGCGTGGTATACCATGATTCCCAATTAACTCAGTCGAGCGCTTTCTCTCGCGTCCAGGGCCTGATGCCATAGGAACCAGAAGTTTGAGCTGCCCTAAACACGGAGAGAGCGACCTAATATGATCCATCACTGACCTCCCTTGCACAAACCTACTTGCTCAGTACTCAATAATGGGGTCCACACTTGTTTGATACGGAGGCTAGAATCTTGGACAAGATTTTAATATCACAGTTAAAATGAGAGTTGGTCTGTAATTGGCTGGGTTCTGGGAGGGTTCAGCCGTCTTAGGGATCAGTATAATAATGGCCTCCAGTAAGGGATGGATCCAGGGTATCTGCTGACAGCAAGTAGTTGTATAGATCCAGAAGCAGGGGGGTCAACTCCTGGTGGAAGGCCTTGTAGAAATTGGCTGGGAACCCATCCGGGCCAGGGGCTTTATCTGACGGTAGACTTTGAATAGCCTGTTCCACCTCCTCCTGGGAAAGAGGTGAGGAGAGAAAGGCCACTCCAAGAGACGAGGGAGTGTCAGTGACTGAAAATAATCCTCTAGTCCTGAGTGGAGAGAAGGAGGTGCTTTCGGACAGTATAGATTTTGGTAATAATCTTTAAAGATTGTTGCTATGTCTCTGGGCTCCGTTTTGATGGATCCTTCTTGGTCTTCTAGAGCGGGAATCAGCCTAGAATTCTCACTTCTTTCAGTTTTAGTGCTAGGAGCCTACTCGGTTTTCTCCCTGATCCAGATATCTAGCCTTAGTTTTCAATAAAGCAAACTCCGTCTTCTCTCGGATCAAACCTTCATATTCATTTTAAGTTTGTGGAGGTGTTCTAAGCTATTCATGAGCCGAGTGACCAACATATTCTCTGCTGCTTTAATTTGGTTTGAGAGACGGATAAGATTCTGCAACCTGATTTTCTTCTCCTAGAGAAATCTTGATAAGTTCCCTCTCAGAAGCATTTTAAAGAGCACCAGAGAATATCCATCCTGGTCACTGAGCCTCGATTAGTTTCAGATAGTTTTTAATAAGGAATCTAATCTGAGTGAGAGAGTGTTCTTCTTTTAATAGCTGGTATTGAGTTTCCAGACCATGTCATGGGAAGTTGTGGACTGGGAGAGAATTTAAACCAGACTAGCGCATGGTCCAAATTACTATGGGTTCGATACCTGCCGTGAAGACTTTAGTCATGAGAGAGGTGGATATTAGAAAGTAGTCTAATCGCGACCAGGAATTATGGAGGAGAGAAAAGGTATAGCTTTTGTTGAGGAGGGTGGAGAGTTCTCAGGGGTCCACCAGACCCAGCATGTTACCCATATCCTTCACATCGCCAATTGCGTGGAAGCAGTGGCCTCAGTGGTCTAAAAAGTTTTATCCAGCTCCTGAGTTGGAGCTACGTTCCAAACCCCCTAGGATCAAGGGGTGGGTAGAAGGGAGCAAGTTTGTCAACTAGCTGCATAATAAAGGTCACATTCCCCCCCAACTGGGCCATAAACGAGCCTAAGACAATGAGGGGGAATTATAGAGGGATCAGACACCAATATGTATCCTTCTGAGTCTAATGTATACATCGGATTGAAAGGTATGCTTCTCCTTATCATAACAGCTGCCCCTCTGGCTTCCGAGTCTCCAGCCACAAAACTTGGGAGAAGCCTCTGTTCGCAGAATATTACTTTCAGCTGCTGTAATGTGGGTTTCCTGTAGAATAATATGTCAGCACCCAGTATCGAGCAATTAATCAAAATACGGGCCCTTTTCTTGGCATCTCTAATCCCTCTCACATTCCAGCTAATCATTTTAATAGTGCTACCAGCCATATTTTAGGACAAAGTGCAGTGCAATACAACACCCATTAATCCTAGCAATCTCCTCTCACATCTTACAGTGGTGACACCCTCAAGCCCCCCCCCAATACACCCCAACATTTCTCTCCTAATTAAAAGTAAAAGCTCGGAATTAATAGCATTGATAAGCTGCTCACCTCTAAATTAAACTTCAGGTCAGAACAGTCTGCAAAATTAAGTGGCAGCTCCCCAAACCATTATTATTATTTCTGTGATCAGTGTCCCCCCATAACCTTATCCCATGAATGGTGTAAACGACAGTCCAAATATAAACACCCAAACATCAACAGCAACATGAACAACATCCCCATCCCCCTCCCCCCGCCGCCATTACAAAGCGTACATTATTTACACAATCCCACAGATCTATTGTCACAGCGTCAGACACAGTTCTGGTTGCTCCATACCCGCTCCCTCCCCAGGGTACTCCTTTTTAACCCTTATAATAAAAGGAACACCCACAACCACGAAACCAGAGACAGTAGCCCACCACATCAGTAGACCGAACAGTAAAAACAAACAATTCCTAACAGTGAGGCATCTAATGGGTACCCAATAGCCCCCTATTTGGTTGCAAGGCATAGCACAGCTACAACCTGCCTATAAACCCCCAGCCCCCCTTCGTTGTAAGGCCCTGCCTCTGTGTGGGATACAATAAATGGAATGGCCCCTATAAGCCAGGAGGAAGAAAAGGTAGTAAACAGCCTTCCCTGGGAGCAGTTCCAGTGTCCTAGTCCTCTGGTCCAATCTCTATAGGGACCTGGAAATGAAAGGAAATCGCGTGGGGACCGAAATGCCGACGGACCAAAACGGTCCGACCGCAAATAGGTCCTCCGGAAACTGCACCTCTCCATTTGGTTCCTTCTGGTACATCGAGAGGCTAGGACACGAGGAAGCAAGAGGCAGGCCGACTAGGCCTCGCGGCCTACAACCACCAACTCCAGCACCACGTGGGTCCCGGAGAAGTCCCCCACTAAAAGCAGAGGCGATCGACCCCAGGACTACCTGCGCTCCAGCAGAGCCTAGTGACTACACAGTGAGTACCAAAATTGGGCCAATCTAGCCCAGAACTTGCAAAAAAGAACAGAAAGTTAACTGTAAAAGTCCAGATTACAGCTGGTAGTCCATTTCTTCTGTGTTCCTAGTTCAGATTTGGTACAGTCATTTAAATGGAAGTCCCTTGAACAGATCAGGCAACAACTTGGATAGGTCAGCTAGGGCTTCGTCTGGAGTATCATAGGAATACCAGGAGTTTTCAACTTGTACAGACAGCTTTGCAGGGTAAATCATTGAAGGGCTTTCCAGCAGCTATCAATTTGCTTACTATTGGGTGGAAGGCAGCACGTTTCAGCATACTCTCTGGGCAAATCTGGGTAATCCTCAGCTTGGCTCCATTCCATAGGACTGCTTCCAGCTGCTTAACTTTGTCTAGGACATGTTGTCTGTCCAGGTAGCTTAAGAACTTGATAATCAGAGGTCTGGGGGCGCTTGGGGGAGGTCTGGGTCGAAGAGATCTGTGAGCACGTTCCACATGGTATTGTTGGTGGACAGGAGGAGGACCCACTACCTTATTTAAGAATTGCTGGACAAACTTGACAGTGTCTCCCCCTTCTTCCAGTTCTGGAAGACCCAAAATCAGGACGTTGTTTCTTCTGCTGCGCCCCTCCAGGTCTTCAGATTTTAGTTGTAATTTTTGTATTTGCTGGCGAAGTCTGACTATCTCAGGGTCTATTTTCTGCTGCCATCTTTCCACTGACCCTATTCTGGATTCTGAGTCCCCCATCCTTCTTGAGAGGTCTGTGTAATCTTGCCTCATAGATTTAATTTCATTGGAGATCTCTTGCAGGGTATCCTTAAAAGGTGATAACTCCTCCAAAAAGTGCTCCTCCGTCAAGGTAGTGCCTCCTGCAACATTAAGACCTCCAGTAGGTGAAGTTTTGCTGGTTAAGGAAGGATTACAACCAGAGTTTTTAGCTTTCTTTGAGGCTTTCTCTGGCATTGTAGGTGGGGTGTGCCTGACTACTGAGGCCTTCATTTCTGCATCTAACATCGCAATGTTCCAGCAGGCAATATACACCTCCGATTTATTCCAATGTCGATTCCTGGAGCAGCAATGATGTTTAGACAGCATTTGGTGGTGGATTGGTGGTTTTGGCTTGTCAAAAGATAAAGTTTAAGAGGGGAGAAATGGGAGCTCCAAAGCAGGCAGCCACTCAGCACCACTGCATCACGTGACCTTGCTACTGCCATCCAGTCTTTATCTAAAGGTAAAGCCCCTGGTCTGGATGGCCTCACCTCTGACCTTTACCATCTTTTACATGGTGAACTTTTGGAAGAACTCACTTCAGTTTATAATTCTATTTTACAAACTCAAAATGTACCTTTTGACATGTCTACAGGAATCCTCATTTTTATCTTTAAGAATAAATGTGATAAATTGGATCTCTCTAATTGGAGGCCAATTAACCTCCTGAATAATGATTTTAAAATTCTTTCCAAGCTTTTGAACACTAGGTTGCTAACAGTGGCAAAGTTCTTGATTTCTCTGGCACAATCTTGTACTGTGCCTGGGAATTCAATAACAGATCAACTACTTTTATTACAGGATCTATTTTTTCATGATTCTGTTTCTCCACTGGATAGTTATGTGCTTTCCCTAGACCAGAGGCAAGCCTTTGATAATGTGGCACATGTCTTCTTATGGCATGTGCTACGCCATTATGGTATCCCTGCCACTTTTAAAGAATGGTTGCAGGCCCTTTATCACATTGCGACTGTTCGCCCCTGTATTAATGGATTTTTAGGCCCTCATGTTCATATTAAAAAAGGTGTTCGACAAGGGTGTCTGATCAGTCCCCTTTTATATGTATTTAGTATAGATCCTTTATTAAGGCTTCTCAATTCCACACCCAGTATTGCTCCAATTCAGATATCACATTTTACAGTTTCTTATACTGCCTTGGCCTATGCGGATGATGTGGTTCATTTGGTTGGGAATACCCAGTCTGCTGAAATGATGCTGATTGTTTGTACCACTTATGGTACATTCTCAGGAACCAGATTGAACCTGTCAAAAAGTACTGGGAAGCTCCTGGGTGGTCAGGTTGTTCCCACCTGATCACATAGCTGGTCTCCCTGTTACATTAGGTCCTTTAAAAATCTTAGGTATTGAATATTGCAAACTGGGACAAGAAATTCTTGATTGATACGCAGATGGTTCAGAACTGGAATAAGACCAAAATGAGTTTTTGCAAACATGTTTATTTGATTAAGACTTATCTGGTGCCTCTTTTTTGTTTCTCAGTTCTGTTTTTCCTGTTCCCAAGTCAAGGGAGGTTAAATTGTATAGCCTCTTTTTCCAGTCCTTCTGGGGGAGTTGTCTGAATCCCATCAAAAGGAATGTATTATATTTATCTCTCAATCAAGGTAGACAACAAATGATTAACCCTGTGTTATTTTTTTTCTGTCAGTTTTTGCATGCTAATTTGAAACCTTTGTTTATTTCTCCTGATAAATACTGGTGTTTTTTTTTTTTTATTCAAACCATATCACCCTGGTTTGTAGCTTGGGATCTGGATCGTGTACATCAAATTAAGCAGGTAACCACTTCTCCATTGTATCTGCCTGAGGTCTTTGTCAAGCTTCGTTCCTGTGGGATCACTAGTAGAATTGTGATTTCAAAAACTAAAAAACAGTTATATGCATTTATTATGGAAAATCATTTTAGTGAGTTGGACATCTTTCCAAAATGTCCAGTAGCATATAGAGAGGCCTTATTAACCTTTCTGAATGAGAAGAGAATTCCACAAAAATTTAAAGATCATCACTGGCTTAATTGTCATGAAAAATTAAATGTAAAAATTAATCAAAAGCATAAACGGGTGGAGGAACGTATTTGTTCTAGACCTCGGTGCATTAATCAACCAGAAACTCTTCTGCATTTGTATTTTCCTTGTACTTATATTGTTGATTTTTGGAAATTCCTTTATGACAAGTCTCGTCTTTCTTTTTTTCTACAACTTACATATCCTGAGCTTATGTATGGCTGTTATCCTAGTAACTGGGATATTTGGGACGCAAGAACATTGACTGTAATTTTTGCTGTTATCAAATGGTTTATCTGGCATTCTAGATGTTTGTTCACTCTCCAACAGCATGAACCTTTCTATTATGATTTGTATGGTAATATTTTCAAATCCCTACAGGATGTTTATCTTTCTGAATCTAAAAGTCTCAGCAGGGTACCTTTGCAGGCTATTTGGCGGAATTTGCCCTGGATTACTGACAATGACTTTCCAATTACTTGAGGACTTTCATTTAGGCTTCTCCTTTTCCTTTTTCATTGTATTGGTTTATTATGGTTACTGCTTGTATTTTTTTGCTATGTGTGATTTTGAGTTTTGTATTGTATGATTCTTTAATAAAGTCTTCCCCTACTCTTTTCGATAAGTGCCCTGGGATCTTTAACATCCACCTGAGCTACCACCAATCCAGGCAGATGGGACCTTGATTTATCTTCTCATCTGAAAGACGGTACCTCAGAAGTGCAGTACCCCCTCATGCTGCACTACAGTGTCAGTACTGGGATATTAACCCAAGTGCTAGATGTGGGAACTGAACCCACAGCCCTCTGATCTCCCAGCCTCAGAGGCATGTGTGCTACCTACTGAGCCACTGATGTTCTGCACAACCAGTTCTATGTTGAGAGTGAATGTGATAAAGTGGTACTACCTACTGTTTGTGTACTCTCCCAAGACACATTACTGTCTGTGAAACATGAATATTCCTCTATATGTAACTTTCTCACAAAATGTAAACTTTACTTATGCACATTTTTGTTTGTATCAATGACAATGTCGGTTTCCAACTGCTTGTACGTTGACAATGACAGGCTCCTCAATTGGACCCGAATAGCTACCTAACTGTATAGGCCTCTTTCTCCTAATTTGACTGTATTATTCAGTGTGTTGTTGAGTACTGTATCGCTTATGTCTTTACTGTTCCTTGACATGGAGCCTTTGTAAATGAGTCTATGACTCAAAGGTTGTAAATCTGATAGCTTCAATAAATAAATAAATAAATAAATAATTTTGTGGATCCCAATAAAAAATGCAATTTTGCAAAACAAGATTTTTCATGGCTGTAGTATCTGCAAATTTGGTCATACAGGTACAAGTTTTCAACATCCAATCACAGGTCAGATATTTAACCTAAAACAGTATCTTACATGCAAAGAAACATCTGTGGTTTACGTTGTGTGGAAAGATATATGTGGGTCAGACCATATGCCCATTGAAAGAAAGAAATGCAAGAGTGCATTCATGCTATTGTTAAGAACAGCAAACAAAATGTAATTGGCAATCATTTCAAAGACTTCCACAGCTGCACCACCACAACATTCAAATTTAGGGCCTTAGAACATGCACCACTACACCCAAGGAGTGGTGAGTGACAGGCTTCAGAAATTACTTCAGAGGAAAACAGCTTGGATCCATACCTTGGCTAGCATGCAGCCAAATGGATTAAACATGGAATTACATTTTAAACCCTTTCTGTAGAAGTAGAATCCAAAAGTATATATTTTGCATCCTTGGTTGTTAGTCCTAGATTGTGCTGGCTTTACAAATGTAATTTTCCAATCACTAAAACAATTACCATGTGCATTTCTTCTGCTTCTTTTGTGCAGTACCAGAACATTTACATGTTGCGTGATGGTTTTGATTCATCTGAATTAGCTGCTACTTTAATTATTAATTTAAATTTAAGCTGGTTTCAAACAGCTTATAATTCCTGCCATCTTACATAATCTTTTATTACTCTACTATGGACATTTTGGCATGGAGTCATTATTCAAATCATGAAAAAAATTAGAAAAAATTACTTTTTAGCACCTTTGGGTACCCATCTGTGTTTAGAGGTTAAATGCAGTAGGTATTTAATAAACTAATATAAAGAAATACAAAGTGAAACATAGCTATCATTGCACTCTCAATTATTTGAAAACTTTTTGCACCAGTGCCCACAGTAGAATGTAAATTGAAGTCTTGGAGTCCTTTGATGTGCAGGTTTTAATCGCACAATTTTTATGGCACTTCTTGTACAAAGAATACCATTATTACACAGTTTTATGAATTGGATGTCCAGCAGTGTGCAGTCTCTTAGTACATATATTCCCCACCCATGCCCCCCTCCCCCAGTTTCTATGTTACTGTATATCTGGATGGAGCTTTAGTGAAACAGATTTGTTATTTTGAGATACGCAATTTAATATGCAAGCTTTATAAAATTAGTCAATTTCAGTGAAATGAAGTGACAAGTGATGCATAACTGCTTTGCATATGCCAATCATGTTCTAGTTTCCTCTTTTTTCTCTTCCTTCTCATAGGTTCTAAGCTTAATTTTGACCTTTCTTTTAGTGGATGGAGGTTTCAAATAAACAAGTTTAAAATTATCTAAAATTAAATTGAACATGCTGGATTGATAAAAATTAGTTTACATATGAATTGCATGACATTATTAAATTAATGCAAGCATTTGTACTGCACTCTTTAAGGTTTCTACAGTTGTCATTTGAAGTTTGCACTAATTAATTTTCATGTGCCCTAGGGGCTTTATGAATTACATGTATGCACTTAAAACTACACCACCTGATAAAGCCTAATAAGTAGGTGCTATGTAGGGGCGGTTGTTTCTGTCTGTGTGAATAAACCCACTTAATTTAATAGCAATGCATGTGCTTACTTTTTAATTTTTGTTCTAGTAGTGCTGGGGTTCCTGTCAGTAGCAGCATCAATAGGAATGATCAGTGTGCACAGGTCTCCAGTTTGTTTTTCCAGTACCCCACTACCATCTGCCTGATTTAAAAAAAACAGCAGCTGGTGCCTTGCCAAGTGCCAGTACCCCATCCCACCCGCTAGATCTTTAAACAAACCAACGGTGGCTGCCTTACCCCAACACCAGTACCACACTCCCACCAGCCTGATCTTTATACAGGCTTGTGGCAGATGCCAAAGTCTGCTGCTGGTAACCCC
The DNA here is from genome assembly GCA_016271365.2 of Neoceratodus forsteri. Classification (NCBI taxonomy): domain Eukaryota; kingdom Metazoa; phylum Chordata; order Ceratodontiformes; family Ceratodontidae; genus Neoceratodus; species Neoceratodus forsteri. Next base: position 1,662,596,751 of record CM028130.1, read on the forward strand.
CCCCCCACCAACCCAATTGTTTCCTTCACCCACTGGCTTTGTTCCCCAATCCCACCCTCTTCCCCCACCCTGGCACATATACTGACCCCCAGCTTACCCTCTAGCACCAATATCACCCACCCTCACCTCATCTCACCAGTCCCCACAGTGTGGTTCCTTATCATGTTTCCACAGTTTCTCACATTCTAAATCCTCAACATCCCACACTGTGATTCCTCAATATCTTTCAAAGTACTTCTCTACCTGTAGATGACAAACACATCTGACAAAAAGCCTAAGTCCTGAAACCAGGACTTTGGATTTTTAAGGGAAAAACAGGGTTTCCAATATAAGACTTACTGGAATTTATTAAAAATACAATTGGGTGTTCATGGTGCTAAGAACCCCAGCCCTCAAACTTGATAAAAGAAAAGTTATGAGTCTTAGAAAAAAATTAACCCTCCCCCAAAAAAAAAATATTTCCATGAAATGTGCACTGTGCATAGTCAAGGACTTGTTTTTTTTTTCTGACTTTGTTGCTTAGTCACTTCTTTATGTTTTAATATTTTTCAACAGATTTGATGGACAAGATACTGAGTACCCCACCTCATGAACATTCAGTTGGTAACTTTCCCGCTTGCCTGATTGGTATGCTGTTTTGCATAGACCTGGCAAGACCATGCATGAAGCAAGCTACAGGTCTAGGTAGGACTATGCCCAATGGGTGTGCTGCTTCATGCAGGGACCACATGCCTCTGGGTGATGCAAACTACAGATCTGTCCCCCACTCAATGGGACTGCTATTCTGGATACTGCTCACAGGGGCCTGCATGAAGCAAGCTACCAGTTTAAGGCTATGCCTAATGGGTGTGCTGCTTCATGCAGGGACCACAGGCCACTGGGTGATGCAAGCTACAGGCCTCTCCCCACCCAGTGGGACTGCTACTCTGCATACTGCTCACAGGGCCCTGCATGAAGCAAGCTACCAGTTTAAGGCTATGCCTAATGGGTGTGCTGATTCATGCAGGGACCACAGGCCACTGGGTGATGTAAGCTACAGGCCTGTCTCCACCCAGTGGGACTGCTACTCTGCATACAGCTCACAAGGCCCTGCACAAAGTCATTTAGAGATCTAGTGCAGTGGTCATCACTGTGCAGCTGCTTCATGAGTGGCCCACAGGTTCACTCACAAAGTAAGCTTCACACCATACCAGTAACTCAGGTTCGAGAACAAGCTTGGGGCATTGGCGGTCAGCCAGGGTGAGGAGCATTGAGCCTCCACATGATGCTCGCCTCCTCAGTGGAGGAGGGTTTTCATTCTGCTGAGCGACTGTCACCTAGGAAATGTGACCATACAGGTGGGAACAAGAACAAGCACAGGAGGTGACGTTGACTGGCTGGAGTATAAGCTGATGCCTCATGTCATTCCAGCCAGCATCCTGGAGAGAGGAAAAACAGGTAACAAAAATAGCTGCATAGAATGATGGCCACCAGCCTGTACACAGACATTACAGCTGGTGATTGTCAGCTTCCCACTGCCAAGCAGAACTGAAGTTTATGGTGGGAACATGGTCCACCCCCAGCATCCTCCACCATGAGGATGGGATACCATAGGCAACAACCATGGAGGTAAGTAAGCCTCAGGAGAAGGTGGAGTGATGGGGTTGGTATAGGGGTGGCAGATCTGAGAATGGACTGGAGGGCAGGTGGATGAAGGGAAGAAAATAATAAGTTAAAAAAACCAAGCTACAGGTGTGACACGGTGAGCATTGCTATGAATATGCTTTTAGGTATCTGTTTTCAGAAAGTAAACAAAAAACGCAGAATATTAATGCTTCAGTTAGGGTTGAAATGCAAAGTGTACAAAGTAAGGAAATGAAAAATTAGGGTTGGAAGGCTGGAACCTTGGCAAATTGGTGATGTGGTGTCTTAAAGGTTCCAATACTCATGTGATGTAGGGTTGGCGTTACCCCAATATCGGCATTGTCTTGTCATACAAAGCAAGTAACAGCAATGCTTATTCAGTATATAAAATGAAAGTATTAGGGTAATGCCAGCTCTAATTGGAGAAAAATAATCCTGAAGTGTACTGACGTTCTGGAACAAAGACAAATGATCAAAAATGAATGATCCCATTAGTTTTTAAGATCAAATGAATGAGCTGCGCATGTGTCACTGCTTGGACTTGTACCAACACTATGGTGTGTACAGGTGCAGTGGTCAATTTTTACCTCATCCCCTTGATCCTGCAAGCTAATGGGATTATTGACTTTTATTATTTTTATCTTTGTACCACTCCGTTTGTCATACTTTTAAGGATTTGGGGATATTTAAACCAGTTTGGCATCCGGAATCAAACATGAAGGACTGAAGCCATCCCGTTCTTTAAGCTGTGAAACAATAAAAGATTTGATACTAGTGTAACCCCCCTGTTCCCTGGGGTTACTAGAATCCCATGAGTGTCAGTGTCAAGTAGGGAAGGCAGCTGGTGAATAACTAGTTAAAATAGAGTTTATCCTGGTCCAGCTCTGCTTGCTTGGTCTCAGCTGAGAGCAGAGAGGTGATGTCATTTATAACTCTCACAGTGACATAAGCCACATAGCTTTCTGTGAGTGGGAACGTTTTAAGAATTTTCAGTTAGTCTTTGTTCTGTGTTCAGTGTGGGCAGTTGGAAGAGTGAAGAGCTGCTGTGTGGGCTCTGAGGAGAGCCTACTTTTTCTCACCCTAGTCTAAGAATCTTTTACCTGCCTTGTTGAAGTGGTAGATACCATCTTCAGGAGTTCCTGATGTCCTCATCCCCAGTGGGATGAGGAGGACTGCCAAGGGATCTGAGGGGCAATCCTCTGTTTGATCCAAGACATTTGAAACTGCCTTTGTGTGCAATCTGTGAGTAAATTCTGTCTGTGAGCTCCCAGGAGAGTTGTAACTGTTTTGTTTCCTTTGGGGTGTTAGTCTGATAAAGGGACCTATTCACCCAGTTCTGTGTTGAGACTGTTCTCAAAGCAGTTTTCTCAAAGTTGGCTGACAATAGTAGAGTCTCAGGCATAACTTAGCACTTTGTACAGAACTTTAATTTTACACTCCTCCGTAGTGTTTCCTAATGCTGAATGTGTGAAACATTCTGAAGAAGCATAGTTCTACTGTTTATTATCTGTTGAGGTGTAACTCTAAAAGAATGACTGGGCATGGATGAGGAAGCAAAAGGTGGGAAACCCCCCATCTGGAGTGACCAGTTCAGCACTTCGGGTTCTGTAAGGGTGCCTGTTTTTCAGGTCACTTGGCCAATGCCTAAAGATGAAGTTTACCCCTTGATATGGATTTTGCTAGTATTGAGCACCTGTGTGCTCTCTTGTGGCAAGATGCCACATTTTGTACTTTAAAAGCATATGCCATATAGGAATGTGTTCTAAGTTGTGGCCTAGTGCCACTAGAAGAAGAGATTGTGTGTTCCGTTGTGACCAGTACCACATTTCCAGATGTCTGATCCTATGCTATATGGGAAGTTCAAGTTTCTGTTTTCTACAGATGTGTTCTGCATTGTCTTGTGCCATGAAGTGTAAACCCTTGGGGGTACATCTTTGCTTTTGTGTACCAATTTTTTGGAATAAAGCCACACTCTTAAATTCCAACCTGGTATGGACAATCTAGTTCCTGCTTCCTTTGTGGATTTACTGGGTACCCTTTCAGAAGTGCAAACCTAGCATAGCCGTTAGCAGAACTTCTCTCCTCAGGACCTGGATTTGGTAAAGGTCTGTTTGTGTCTTGTACACACTTTGAATTTATATTGCTTTGTACCACAACCCCTCTCTTTTCCTCTAGACAGAAAAATTATGGGAGGTGTGCTTACCAGTTAAACAAGTGGCCAGTGGGGGGGTTACACTAACGTAAGTGCCTGGTGGTTGTGAATTATTGGACTAAGCTAAAGGAGTGTAATTTGTCTAAAGTTTCATCTCCCCTCTTTTGCACTGTTGTTTGGCATAAAAAGAGCACCTTATGAGACTGCACTCTGTTAGAAAGCGGTTCGAGCCTGGATACTGTATTTCTGTATGCGATCGTTTTTGTCTTCTTTTCATTCATTTTAGTTTATTTCTATTGAACCAATGCTGGAGAGCTATAAAAATCAGATTGGAGGGAGTCCAGTAGATCTTTTAATTTATTCCTACTTGTATAAAAGACAGTGTTGTCCTCATATAAAAATGTACTAGTTATGTTTAAATTTAACTGCAAGTCAGGTATAAAAAGGATGAACGATAGTGACTCTAAGACTGAGCCCTGTGGCCTACCTCAGGATAAAACATCCTTATTAGATTTTACCCCATTGACTAGAATAACTTGTTTCCTGTCAATGGGATCATTTCAATGACTGGATCAGTACCTACAGTAAGTGTACTAATTTAAAAATTAATGGTCTGTGATCCATGAGACCAAATTCCTTCCAAAAAATCATAGAAAACAGCATCCACTTTGAGTCCCTGATCCAGACCAAAGGCAATTAAATTAACAATGTTAAAGATGTGACGGTTGAAAACCCTTTTATGTAGTAAATCCAGAAGAGGTATTGTCAAATGCCCCTTTTGGAATTTCCGTGCATCCATTGACATTGGACATGACTTCCTGCAGTTGGGAGCCTCAACATAAAAGTAAGATCAGTCTGTTTCTAGCAATTGTTTTTGTACCCCCACCCAATGAACTGGTATAATTACACTTTTTTTCCAGACCTCCAGAATAAGTCCTGCTGTTAAAGAATAATTAAACATGATAATCTGGAATTTCATCTTTCTGAAATATTGTATCTAACATTATGCGCTGGACAGGAAAAATCTTAAAACCTGATTGGTCGGCAGCATTCTATGGCCTTACTTTTATTCCTTCATAAAGGAATAGCTAAAAACTAGACCCCTGAGCAGAGGCTATTTATATACTGCAATATTCCGACGCCCTGTCAAAACTCTTTATTGCAGAAACCCCCCACCTTCTTATTTTTGGTCATGTGTGACCAGTTTCCTTATAACAACAGAACTAAAATAAATAATAATTTTTAAGCCATCTCTGAGAAACTCCAGGTACCCAAAGCATCTCTACATCGTGAAGGCATCTGTGATGGCACCAGCCCTAAATCAAAAGTCGTGCATGCCCATTTTTGTATGTCTACTATTCAAAAGTCTGTTTCATTCTAAACTCATAGATGCCTGTCTCAACTGAAAATACCCACCTGAAAGGCATTAAAAACATGTCTATAAAAACTCAGCTGAGGTCCCAAACATATGCATTAGCGTGTGCATCAGTGGGAGCTCGAATGTGTATACTCAGGATCTCAGCTGAGTTTTTACAGAACTGTTTCTAATGCATTTTGTGTGGGTGTTTTCAGTTGAGACAAACAACTATGAGTTTAGAATGAAGCAGACTTTCAGAATACTGTCTTAATTTACATCACCTTCAGACATACAAAAACAGCCATGCACATCTTTAGGATTTGGGATGGTGGCATCATAGAGACACCTTTGTGCTGTAGAGATGCTTCTGGTGCCTAGACTTTCACGGACAGAACTCATTCAGTAGTAATAAATTAAAATGGCTTAAAATGTATTATTATACCTTCTAGGTCATTCACAACAGTTAGGTTGTTTTTATTCTATTGCTATAAGGAAACTGGTCACATAGGACCAAAGATTTCAGTAAAAGCTGACAGTTTCCCTTCAACATTAACAAAATAAAGGCTGGCCCGGTGGCGCTGAGGGTTGAGGCGCTGGATGCCACACCTCACGTCATGCCGACGACCAGGGTTCGGGAATGAGCCGGAGTGCTGGGGTCGGAGAGAAAGGATCGAGCATCGAGCATTTGGAGGACTGCTCTCATCTCTTGGGGAGGGATCCGGGGTAGCCCGGTGCAGCAGCGGCCCCCAGTGGAGACTGGTGGCACTGCAATGCACAGGGGCTTGGAAAATGGGGAAGACGTAGGTGGCTATCTTCCAGACATGAGTGAGAGCACCCACGTTGTGGGCTGTTCAGCATTGCACATCCTACGTCTGGGGCATAACTAGGGGAAGAAAACACCCCTCCAGCTGGATAGACGATGGCTCCTCCAGTGCCAACGCTACCACACAACCAACACTGGTTCTCACCACTGCCCTCAACCTCCTTGGGGGTTGTGTTCTCCCAAGCCTCTGGGGGCCAGCAACTAACTTGAAGATGAAACACAGCAGTCAGTAGAGCGGTCACGCAAAACAGACAGCCCGAGAGAGTTCCAGCTGGGAGGTCAAGGAAGAAGAGTTGAAGAAAAAAAAAAACTTAACAAAATAAAGTATTTTTATTTTTATTCAATTTTGATAACTGAGTAGGCCCGCTGAGTCCTGAAGGTCCCTTTTTCAGGGGAAACCTGAAAAATAACCTAGTTTCTAATATTTATTGAGGTTTAACTAAACTGACTGTTTCTAATGTGTTATTTATGAAATATTTGACTGCTTGTGGTGTGTTATTTATGAAATATTGATTATAATCAGTCAAAGGTTGCTACTGTTATCTGATTAATGACTCCAGCATTGGACTGTTTTTTTGTACTAATGTACTTCCACAGTTTAAAAACAGTAAAAAAATTGTTAGACCTGTGCTTGTGTCATTTTTAACTTTATTGTGGTGGTTTGATGCATAATGACAATAATACTCTCTACGGTGTGCTTTATCGTAGAATATCAGCACTTCTAGGGTGTGTAAGGCACTCAATTTTGCCTTGTACCTCACAATGCACCAGAGGCATGCCGATATCCTATGATAAAGCACACCCTGCCGTGCCTTATTGCTTAATCACCTACTTGCATATTTTTTTTTACTGACATATGCCTAAATATAATTCGTTTTATGTGAATGACTGAAGTGGATTTCTGTTCTCTTGGTAGTCTCCACATGTTTTGCACTGGCCAGCATGAATGAATCAAGGCAATTGGGCACAATGTCAATCGATGGGCCAAGCAAGTAAAAATCAAAGAGTTTACCATCATTAATGGCCTTGACAATCTAAACTTCATTGTTAGAAACCAAAACCTGAACTAAGACCTTGTGAAAGCAACCGCATGGAGATTTGAACTCTCAGTTCTTCTAGCACTTTCGTATTTGGTGAAGAGCAGGGTCCCTGCAAAGATATAACAAATATGCCTTTATGAATGAGGTAATAATAATAATAATAATAAGTTTATTTATAAAGTGCCTTTCAATATACCAAGGCGCTGAACACATTAAAACCACCACATTAAATATAAGTCAGTAATACATATAAATAAAATCATATCATAATAACATCAAATATTAAAATCAATTAATAAATACAAAATACAATCTCAACACAATATAATTAACTTAACCATCCAAGAAGGCCATTTGCCACAGATAAGTCTTTAAATCTTCTTGAATTCCTCCACGGAGGTGCACTTCCGTAACCAGGATGGTAGAGAATTCTAAAGAGTGGGAGCAGCATGAGAAAATGATCTGCTGCTAGAGGATTTTAAACTCACTCTCGTAATCTCTAGCAACCCCTCGTCAACTGAGCAGAGCAATCAGCCGGGGTAGTAAGGCACCAGGAGTTCTTTCAGATAGGCCGGACCATTATCGTGAAGGGCTTTGAAAGTCAATAAAATGACTTTAAAGGTGATCTGCCACCGTATAGGAAGCCAGTGCAGTTCGCGCAGCACTGGGATAATATGACAGGACCTACTTGTCCCAGTCAAAACCCAGGCTGCAGCATTCTGCACCAGCTGTAGGCAGCTGATTTCAACCCCAGAAAGCCCAAAGTAAAGGGCGTTGCAGTAGTCCAAATGTGAGGACACAAAGGTGTGGACCAACGTTGGCAAAGAGTCAGATGGAGCAAGGTGCCTAACACTGGCAATATTCCTAAGATGGCAAAAGGAAGTCCTGACAATGGCCGACACTTGAGACTGTAATGTCAGCCTGTCGTCTAGGACAATCCCAGGGCTATGCACCCATTCAGAGGTCGGAAGTGACATGCAGCCAAGAAAAATTTCAGAGGGCGTGCCATCATACATCCTCTCTATCTGACTACCTGGGTCCACAACCAGAACCTCTGTCTTTTCTGAGTTCAACTTTAACCAACTAGAATCCATCCAACCCTGGATTTCTTCCAGACAGTTGTTAAACACCATGAAAGCCCCATCCTGGTCAGGTGCAAAAGGCAGGTATAACGGTATCATCTGCATAGCAGTGAAACCTCAGCCCATATCATCTTATAATGTCTCCGAGGGGCAGCATATACACTGCAAATAACATGGGTGACAGCACGGAATCCTGAGGCACCCCATACAACAAAGGAGTTTGGCCAGAGAAAAAGAGTCCTAACACAGCTCTTTGTGATCTCCCAGTGAGGAATGAGGTGAACCATTGTAAAACAGTTCCTGACATTCCAAAAATTTGCCTCAGGCATGCTATCAACACCAGGTGATCCACAGTGTCAAAAGCTGACGAAGATCAAGGAGAACCAGAATGGAACGTCTCTTCTGATCTCTCGCCCTCAGAAGATCATTAAGCACCCAAACCAGTGCAGTCTCGGTGCTATGTCTTTTACGAAAACCGGATTGGAAGGATTCGTAGATATTATGGATGATTAAATGGTCTTCCAATTGGGCTGCCACTGCCTTCTCAATAACCTTCCCAATAATGGGAAGGTTAGAGATAGGTCTGTAGTTTGAGAAACAGTCTGGGTCCTGGGTAGCTTTCTTCAAGAGAGGTGTCACCACTGCCTCTTTCAGGGAGCTAGGAAACTCACCTGACTCCAGGGAGCTCCAGACTATTTGCACCAGGATTGGACTGATGATATCAATACAACCCAAAATTAGGGGAGTCAGTCTAGGATCCAAACTACAGCTTGTGGGACGCACACTATGGATGATCCTCATAATATCCACAAACTCAGGTCGACCAAAGGAGCTCCAAGATAATTGAGGTACTGTGAACTCACACTGTTCTACAACATCAACCTTAGAGATTGCCAGACACAAGTCTGCCCTGATGTAGGCCACTTTAGTTGCAAAGTAATGAGCGAGTTCCTCGCACTCTAGTTGCGAAAAGGCTTTCTGAACTTGCAGACAGGCTGGGTTGCACAGTCTGTCTACAGTCAAAACAGCTGAGCCTGTCAATTCTGAGCAACTGCAATCTCCCTGGACAGGAATTCTGCCTTCTTATGGGTAATTGCAGATTGATAGATAGAATAATGTTCCATCAATCTAAGACGGTCGACCTCAAGGGTGGACTTGTGCCAACAACACTCTAACCTTCGCCCCTGTCTTCGCATCTCCCTCAATGTCCCATCAAACCAAGGGGACCTGGGGTGAAGGGATAGGGCATGCTCATGAACAGGAGCAATAAAATCCAGGGCCGCCATAACAGCCACATTATAGGCCACCACCTGCGACTCCAGATTACTGCTCGCCAACACAGGAGATGATAGGTCAAGGACCGCCGCAAGGCCTTGGGAAGTAATATTCCATAATGGGCGGTACCTGACCATCTCCACAGGGGAAGGCCTTCTCAGAGGGGTGCAAAAATTTAACCTCACGGTGTAGTGGTCTGACCAAGTGACTGGTTCCACCCCCACATCGGATGCATCAATCCCTAAGAGGAAGACTAAGTCCAAAGAGTGCCCTGATTTATGAGTAGCAGTGGAAATTACCTGTGTAAGGCCCAAAGAAGACATTAATTGGAGGAAGTGATTGCCAAATTGAGAGAGTTCATCATCAACCCAGGTGTTGAAGTCACCCAGAACCAACAATCTGGGTGACTCAAACGACATGTCGATGAGGAAGTCTGCTACTTCCTGTAAGAAGCATTTCCCATCTCCGGGTGGACAGTAGATGAGGATGATTCGAATGCCTACACCCACTACAACTGTGCACTCAACGGACTCAGCCTCACCTACTACTACGTTAGTGAGGCCCAATCCAGTCTTGAAACAGACTGCAACCCCCCCTCCCTGCGGTCCAATCTCGGGTGGTGTATCACCGAGTACCCAGCCGGTGTCATGGCCTCCACTATGGAGCCTGAATTTTCATCCAGCCAGGTCTCGGTGATGCAAGCCAAGTCTGCAGAGCCAACAAGATTGACAATAATGGCGGACTTATTCCTGACGGACCTGACATTGCATTACATCTCCTGAGTTGGACAAACCTCAGAGGCTGTCAGGCCTGTCTGCCTACTAGATTCAGTAGTGCCCTTGGGTATGGGCAACAGACATGGTAAACCACGATCTGGGTTCCATTTCGCCCCAAGGCACCTTCTGCACTTAATAACCCCGATACGGTGGCCCCCCTCATTCATCCTCTCATGTTCACACTCCCCCACCCTCCTCACTCTCCTACGAACAATCCCCAATGCTCTACAGCACTGGTAAGCATCGAATTGTAGGGGAGGAGTATAAAAAGGGCAGAGGGCGAGAAGAAAGGAGGATGAATAGTGCACCACCGTGGGTACTGAAGGTCGGCACATGTTGCTGCTTAAACAAAACAATAAACCCCAAACACAAAATAATCAATCTTAACAACATAAAATTAACCAAATAATCCCAAACGTAACCAACATAAATAAACAAAATCAAATAAACGAAAAACATCACCTCACAGAAAACCGAGTCTGGACTGGACTGAAGACTCGCAAATAAAATAAAATAAATTAAAACAAACAAAAAAAAAAAATATAAATAAAAATAAAATGTAAATGTAAGGGTTCTCTTACCACCTTCAACCAAAAAGAAATAGAAAAAATTAATTACCCCCCTTAGCTTTCTCACAGCCAGGGAGAGATAAGGAAAAAAGAATACCAAAAAGAAATAGAAAAAATTAATTACCCCCACCCCCCAGCTCTCTCACAGCCAGGGAGAGAGGAGGATAAAAGAATACCTTAGCACTTTCACTGCAAGAAAAAAATAATAACAAATCAAAAACAATTTAAACTTTAAACAAAATAAATAACATGTCTCTTCCCCCCTAGTCCTCTCAAGACCCGGGGAGAAAGTACAGTCCAAATTAAAATAATGGACACAAGGTCCTCTCACCACCCCGAATGTCCAAAGAAAGAGTCTTCAAATTGCCAGGCATGGAAACTGATTAATCTGAAGGTTTAAAATCAGCAAAACACAGGTCATTCCAGGGGATATCCAAAATCCAAGTCCAGAAATCAGGCAGATCACGATTTGAATAAGGCCCTTTACCCCCAGCCGGGCAACCACACATGAAAAGTGGACCAATACAACACCCAAAATCAGGCCACGACAGTGGCCCAACTTGGGGGTCTAGGGGGCAGAGACCCCCAGCCAATTCCTTGACTAAAGGCTCCCAAATGCCCCCTTCGGACCACAAATCAGATGAGGCCCAGCTGGAGGATACACCCCAAATCGATATAAGGAAAAGTCACAGGCTTCCTTGAAAAATCTTCATAGAAATCACAGCCCCATGAATCAATGAACAACCTAAGGTAGTATGACTTTCAAACAGTTCTTGCTTCTGTAAGACAGAACTTTACTTTTACTTTGTGAATAGGTAGGAGGCAGGCTTCTGGTTTGCGTCGCTGTTTCTGGTTGTATTAGACCTTTGTACATGCTGAGAGCTTGGCAGTCTGGAGTTGTGCTCAGACTACAGGATGTGGGGAGCAGTAATGATAGTTTGTAGCATTCTTATAATGTTCTTCTTTAGGGGGTGGTGGTGGTGGGGCTCTGGATGGACTCCTCCAAATACATTTCATTCTGTGCCTAGGACTGTAATGCTACTTTTCAAACACTTCAATATGCGCCTAGGACTACTGATTGTTTGCCTCAGTTTGATTGAGTTTAGCTGCACTGTAGTTTTTCTTTTCTGTTCACCCTTTTCTTTTCCTGTTTCTCCTCTACCCCCATCCCCTACTCTGTTTCCCTCCCTCCTAGTATCAGGTTTCTCTAACCAACTCTTTTGTTTCCACTGCATCCCTCCTGCCAGCCCAGTCCTTCTACCTCTCTTAGGGTCATGAGAGCTTGCCAGAGGCACTCCTCAACACTACCAGGCTCTCTCTTGGGTTTACAGACAGGTAAATTGCACCAGTGTCACCGCAGCCTAGTACTTTCCACCCACCCACCCATCCTCCCTCCCCTCTGCCAGCTCACCTGTGGTGGTCCTATTATTATAGTGTTGTAGTGATCCTGTGACTTTTGAAACCAGTCAGCCCACTTTCACACCCATACCTTTCTCAACTTGATATAGGCTGACCACTGCAGGTCTGTCTCCCTCCCCATCCCCTTTTTTTTTCTTTCTTCTCATTCCTTACACAGCTCCTCCCAGCCCTCCTACTCCCTGATTCCTACCTGCAGTTGCCCTGCCCTCTCCGGGGTGCCCTCAGCACTGGCTCTCCTATCAGCCCTACTCACACACTAAATTGGGGTTTTGACTTGCAAATTAACGCCCAGTTCAACAGGGCAGTCTGTGGTCTCCTACTTCTTTCACCCTTACTGCCCTTCCCCTACTCTCTACTATGCTCCTGCGCATCCTTGATCTCCTCCCTTCTCTTCTTCACAGTCTCCTTCCCCCTTCCACCTTCCCTTTTCCCCCCTTTCAGCATCCCACCTCAAGCTTTACCTTCTCAGGCTACCCTATCACCACCACCTCCTCCTCCCTTCCCCGCCTGCATTCCTCTATCCACATAATATGTCACATTACCCTGGGATCCCAGGGGCATCAATTCTACCTTCATCCTGTTTACCTGCTTCCCTTCTTAGCTCCTCTACATTTATATGTGCCCCAGCAACCCATATAGTCCTCCATCCTTGCCTAAGAAATGGATAAACTCCCTTACTTTCCATTTGCTATACATATTACTGTTACTAACAAGGGACATTGAGCCCAACCCTGGTCCTCCCTCTTGCCTCCCCCCCTCCCCCAGGCTATGAAGATTTTACACCTCAATATCAGGAGCCTTTTCCCCAGAATATCCTAAATTCAACCACTCATGTAAACCCTCAAACCTGACATCTTAATACTGTCTGAGTCCTTGTTCATCACTACAATTCCTAGCAAATACTGTATGTCTCTATTCCCAGTTATACTCTTATTCAGCAGGATCATTCTAGTAGAGGTAGAGGAGTGGCCTTGTACCTTACCTCCTCACTCTGGTTAACTCCTATTCTAGGCACCTCTGTCCCTTCCGCCTATGAACTCTTGTTTATAAGACTCTGCTTCCCCCACTCCCTCCCTGTTTTTGTTGCTAGCATCTACTGCTGCCTTAGCCCCCCCACCTCGGGTGTTACTGACATCTTGTCCAATAACCTGTTGCACACTTCCTATGAGGAGATCCCTATCTTAGGTCATTTCAACCTGAACTGGCTCTCCCCCACCCACTACAAAACTCATTGCAATATTGCCTCCTTGAACTTAACCCAGTTAATCAACAAGCCTACCAGCCTAAACCACAAAACCCTTAACCATTCCCTCATTGACTGGGCCTGAACCTCACACCTTCATTGCATCACCAAGGCCGGCATCTTTCCCAGCGTTTAAAGTGATCACCGCCTAACATTTTAGTTAGCAAAATCCACCGCTTAAAGCCCCTCCCAAAATATTACTATTACAGTCTTTCAAGTCCCTTATATAACCTCCCTTCACAATGACCTACTCAGCACCGATTGGACTCCAATATCCTCAGCCTCTACCATTTATAATGCCCTACAGTAGTTTACAACAAAGTTCCTCGAGATCTGGAATCTACATGCCCCACTCTATCGTACCAGAGTGAGGGGGTCCATCTCCGTTGGATTACACCTGAACTACTAACCTGTTTACATACCCGCAACCAGGACTGGCTGGACCACAAGTGTACCCCCTCTGCCACTACCTCAGAAATGCCTGCACTAGAGCCACTAGGCTCACCAAGGCTGCCTATTTCTCAAATACATTCAAGTCCACCATCAACCAACTATCTAAATTCTGGAAGGTGGTCGGCGCTCTTTTCTTCCCTCCAACTCAGCCCCATCCACCTGCCTTCAAAGTGGGTGATACCTCCTTATCTGATCCCTTTTCAGTAATTCCTTCACCTCCTGCACCTCCTCTCTTCTCTCCTTCCTCACCTCCTTCATCCCCTGCTCCCCACCTCTAGCCATCTCCCAAACCATCATCTCATGCTCTCTTTTTCTCCTTCTCCCCTGTGTCCCCCACAACTGTGCTTGATGGCCTCCTATCACACAATCCATCTAAAGGCAAGAGTCCTGATGGGCTGGACTGTAAGCTCCTCTACTTCTCAGCACCAGCTATTTCCTTACCACTTGTTGACATCCTAAACTTATCCTTCTCTCATGCCTCTGTTCCCTCAGATTGGAAGCAGGCTACCATTATTCCCCTCTCAAAAAGTGGTGACCCTTCCTGTACGGGTAACTACCACCCTATTTCCTTACTTTCTGTCCTTGCTCAACTTCAGGAATGCATTGTGCTTTCCCAACTCACTCCCTTCCTTGACTCCTCTTCTTTTTCATACCTTTCCAATCAGGCTTCAGAAAGTCCACTCCATGTCTTCCTCTCTTCTTAAGCACACCAATTCCATCCTTATTGGCATGGATCAGGGCCACATCACTTCCACCATTTTTGTCAACCTGGCTAAGGGGTTCTATACTGTCTATCACCACCTCCTCCTTTCCAAACTCTCAGCTGCTGGACTCTCATGCGCTATCAGTCGGTTCCACTCTTACTTTGAGGGAAGGGCCCAATCTGCCAAAATTAGTGACACTGTCTTCCTACCTCCCCCATCAACAGAGGGAGTCCCACAAGGCTCAGTGCTTGGTCCTCTACTATTTTCAGTGTTCTTAAATGACCTCCCTTCAGCCCACTCATCTGCATCCATTCACATGCATGCAGATGACACGGTCTCGTTCACCTCCGGTCCCTCTACTCCTGATGTGGCATTCAAACTCTAGCTTGACTTTGATAAAGTCCAGCTCTGGTTACACTTCTACCAGCTATTCCTGAATGCCAAGAAGACTGTCTACATGTCCTTTGGCATGATGCAGAGACTGTATAAGTTCCCAACTCTCCCTTATTTCTGCACCTTAGATAAGTCCCTGCTGGAGAATGTCTTCTTCCTTCAGGTATCTTGATGTATGGCTCAACCATCACCTCAATTTCTCTGGCCACATGGAAGTTATTGTCAAAAAATTGTACCCCAAGCTTGGTGCCTTATAGAGAAACCATGATTGCATTCCTTTGAATCCAGAGAATGGTCTCCCTATCTTTGACTATGGTGACGTGGTTTGTGGTGCTGCCTCAGTACCTAGTTAGCCAGATTGGACACTCTTTTCCATTCTTTCTGCTATTTTGTGCTTGACTGTCCTCACCACTGTACCCTGTATCAGTCACTCTCACTTCCCTCTCTCAAGGACTAATGCCGTGCCCGTTGTGTCAGCCTCATAGGTAAATTATGGTTTGGCTCCCTCCCTCCCATCCTGCTTCTCAGCTTCCCTCTCTCTACCTCCTCCTTCCTCTCTCACCCTCAGGAGCTCTAACTCTCGCTCCTTGACTGTCCCCCCACTTCAACATCTGCTGACTAAGACAGTTTTTGCCACAGATTCCCCAAACTCCGGAATGCCCTTCCAAGTACCAATCGAAAGGCTTCCTCCTCTTGAGTATTCTCCTCTTTCCTTCGTGACCTCACCTCCCCCAGCTGCAACTGTCCTTAATTTAATTTGTTTCTCTCATTAATTATTTTACCTTTAACCTGTATTAATTCTGCTATTTTTGCTATATACTATCAGCACTTGTTACTCAGTAATGTCTTATCTTGTGCTATATTTACTTGTGTATCGTACTTATTACTTCACATGCTGTATATACTATGTTTGCTGTGATACTCACCTCCCCTTCCCCTCAGGATGCATCTGGAAATGAGCAGCTTGCTCAGTATGCCTTTCCTGGTGAAACCTTTCAATAAATAGATAAATAAATAATCTTGGTAACTCACAAGCAATTGGCAGTAGCTCAATTTGGTGGTGAAAAACCGATTCAGAGGAATGTTATCCCAACTCTGTCATCACATTTCTTTAGCCTTCTTTGTCCGTTTACCTAAGCATAGGGAGCTAGTTCAAGACCTGTGATCAACCACATTTCTAGCTTGCTATAATACAGTATCTGTTTTCCTACGAGGACCCATTGTCTATTCTGCACCCATGATCCTTGACAGGTACTAAATCCATCCTGAACTCATTATGTTAAACCATGTCCACCTTGTTTCACTTCTTTTTCCAGGTCTGTCAGTGTCCCATCCTATACAGAAGTCATTATTCACTACCCTATTCTTCTTTGGTTGTTTCTCTTGTCTGGTTTGGGTCACATCAGGGACTCCCTATCTCCTAACATATTTTGTTGTTTCCTTAAGCAAGTCTGCATCCCCATATGATAGGGGACAAAACTAATGAAACGAATTGACTAAAAAAATCCTCAAAATCAAACAAGCAAGCAAGCAATTCTTTATTTATAAAACGCAATTCTTATAGATCATATCACTGTACAAGTTTCATAAAATAGTTATCAATTAACACATACTTAAAAGATAAATGATAAAACAGCAGCATTTTAAAGAATAGAGAATGCTGACTCAGTAAAAAAGTTTTCAGGGCAGATTTAAAGGCCTCAACAGACAGGCACTCTCTAATCCAATGAGGCAGAGAATTCCACAAGGTCGGAGCTGCAAAAGCAAATGATCTGTCTCCAGAAGTTGTCCAATAGACCCTGGAAATCTCTAGCAATCCCTCATCAATGGAGCAGAGAGGATTAATGGGGTAGTAGGAACAAAGATATTGCAGGTACTGCAGTCCCTGTCCACGTAGGGCTTTATAGGTCAGTAACTCGACCGAATTTATTTTTTATAGCGCTTACCTCTTGCCTGGGATTTTTCCTACGGATCTCAAGTCCAGCTCGCAGGTGGCACCTGCATCTGACACCTTGCCCGAGCTGCACCTCCACTCCCTCACCCTCTCTAAGGCCACAGCATGGTACCCAGTCATGGAAGGCCAAGGGGTCAGGACCAGAGGGAGCTACCAGGAGTGGCAGATGCCACACCACAGGCCGCTATCATGCACCGAGGATTCGCTGATGTTTCAGCCCCTAAGTCTCCTGTCTCATCACGGTGTGCAAAAACACCAATGATGCCGCAGTGTGAGCTCCCATGCACCACACATGGGGCGTCTGCTGTGCCGGCTCCTTACTGTACTCCATGACTTGCCCTAGCCCCCAGCCACCACTAGGATCCAGCACTTGCACAGGTATCACTTCCCATCCTCCCCGGAGGAGGAGAGCAGTCCTTGGGATGCTCAATCCTTCTCTCTCCCCTGGCCAACCCCAAGCTTGTTCCTGAACCCAGGTTGCCAGAGTGGTGCAAGGTGTGGCATCCAGTGCCTCAACCCTCAGCACCACAAGGCCAACATAGTAATTCAACCTTGAAGGTGATCCTCCACTGCACCAGGAGCCAGTGCAGATTGCAGAGCACAACTGTGATATGGCAAGATCTAGATAAGCCAATCAACAACCTGGCAGCTGCATTCTGCACCAGCTGTAGGTGGTGAAGGTCCACCCCCAGTAGCCCTAGGTATATGGCATTACAGTAATCAAGGCGAGAGGTCACAAAGGCACGGACCAATGTCAGAAGATCATCCAGTGGAACCAGGTGTTTTATCTGGGTGATATTCCTCAGATGGTAAAATGAGGTCTTGTCAACAGCCGACACCTGAGATTTAAGTGTCAGCTTGCTATCAAGCATAACACCCAGATTCCGCACCAGATCTGAGTACACTAGCTGGTTGCCTCCTAGCCAAAGCCTGGATGGCTGCCCAGCCAATGACTCCTGTCCTCGATGACCTGGATCCACAACCAACACCTCAGTCTTATCTGGATTCAGACTAAGCCAGTCAGCAGTCATCCAGTTCTGAATCTCAGAGAAGCAGTTGTTAAAGACCGAAACAGTGTCATCTTGTTCGGGCACAGAGGACATGTACAGTTGAGTATCATCTGCATAGCAGTGAAACCTCAACCTATGCTGCCTAATAATGTCTCCCAACAGCAGTATATTTACCCCAAACAACATGGGGGAAAGCACAGAGCCCTGTGTCACCCCACAAGGCAGGGGGATATGAGTTGAGGAAAACACTCCCAACTCCACTCTCTGCAACCTGCCCTTGAAGAAAGAATGGAACCACCTCTGTACTTGACAGCCCACAGAGTAGCCACAAGTGCTCAAGCAGCACCTTATGATCTACAGTGTCAAACGCTGCAAAGAGATCAAGGAGAACCAAGATGGAATGGCTCCTCCAAGCCCTCACTGTCAGGTGATCATTAAGTACCCAAACCAACTCAGTCTCAGTATTATGTTTCTTCCTGAAACCGGACTGGAGAGGATCATAGATATCATGGGTGGTCAGATTCTCCTTGAGATGTGACATGACTACTGCTGTAAACTTGCGCTGTTGGCTGCACACTCGAGCAGACTTAAATAGACCGGTTGGTCTGTTTCTGCTGGCATATTAATATGTTCGTATGTTCTCAATAACCTTGCCCACAAAGAGCAGATTAGAGACAGGTCTATAGTTTGCGAGACATTTAGGGTTGAGAGAGGGTTTTTTCAAGAGAGGGTGAACCACTGCCTCCTTCAGGGTGTCTAGAAACACTCTGATCTCTAATGAACACCTGACTATCTCAGCCAGGACAGTTCCAATTATATCCACACACCCCACCAGGAGGCGTGTTGGACCAGGGTCCAAACTACAGTAAGTCCGCCACAAACCCTGGATCATCTTCATGACATCCCTGATCTCCACCTAGCCAAAGTGACCAGACAGACTGGGTGATTGTGATCTCACACCAGTCTCCGCTCTGCCCATTTGAGCAAGCTATGCGGATCTCAGACCTGATGATGCCAACCTTATCTAAGAAAAATCGAGTGAACTCATCACTTTTCCTGTGAAAAATCTTCCCGATTCTGGAGACAGACTGGATTGCACAGTCTGTCTACAGTCTGGTAGAGCTGAGCTGGTTGATTTTGCGCAGCTGCGATCTCCCTGGACAGGAACTCTGCCTTCTTGCAGGAGACCACAGATTGATAGTCCTTATAGTGGAAAATCAATCTAAGCTTGTCATCACTCAGGCACGATTTCCACCAGCAATGCTCAAACCTTCTTCCCCCTCTCCTCAATTCCCTCAAGGTCCCATCAAACCAAGGGGACCAAGGGTGAAGGGAAAGGGGGTGAACCCGGATAGGAGCCGTGGAATGCAGAGCCGCCTCTACAGCCTTATTATAGGCTAGCAAAAGATCCTCTGGCTACATGCTAACATTCAAACTCCCTGATAGATCCAGCACCCCCCATAAGACCATCGGGGTGAAACCAGACAAAGGGCGGTACCAGACCATCTCTGTAGGGGCAGGTCTATTGGGAGGGCCATGAAACTGAACCCTATAGTGTAATGATCGGACCACCCGATGGGTTCCACCACCATGTCGGAGATCTCCATCCCCAGCAGAAACACCAGGTCCAATGCATGACCTTTAATGTGGGTCACAGAGGTAGTCACCTGTGTAAAGCCCAATGAAACCATTAGTTGGAGGAAGTCACAGCCAAAATGTGAGAGTTCATCATCGACCCATGCATTGAAATTCCCCACCACCAACCACCTGGAGGACTCCAACTCCATCTCAATGATGAAGTCCGCAACTTCCTGTAGGAAATCCTTCTCACCCTTGGGTGGACGGTAGACAAGAAGTATCCTACAGCCCACACCTGCACCCATGATACATTCAAAGCATCTAGTGACTCCAACTGGCACATCTACAAGGCCTAGTTCTGTCTTAAAACAAATGGCTACCTTCCCCCCCTGCACCTACAATCCAACCTTGGGCAGTGTATCACCAAGTATCCAGCTGGAACAGTTGACTACAAAACAGGACCAGCATTCTCATGCAGCCGGGTCTCAGTGATGCATGCCAGATCAGACAACCCAACAAGGTCAGCATTACTGCCGTCTTGGTATATAATTCAGCCAACAGACAAGCGGTAACAAGCAGTTACCAAAGCATTGCATTCCTGCACTCTACACCTCATGGAATGACAGGTTTTAAATTAAAAAGGAGTTAACATGAAAAAATGACTTCTTAGAATTTTTCTGTCCATCAGTGCAATAGTTTGCGCTGGAACCTGTGGAAAAATAAACTTCACTGCATGGCAGAGCTGCAAAATTTCACCTGCTAAAATCTGCTGCATTTTGTGATCTTCATGGAATTCTAGTCATGTGAAATCTACAAAATTCCAGCCCCTTTCCCATGAAAAGAGCAATATTCTGTATTTTACATTGATGATAACCATTCTATTCTACATGCAAGAAAAATCTCTGAGAAAATCTGCAGTTTAAGTTTTGTAGAAAACTTTACATAAGGGGGGTCTTTGTGTGCTCACCCAGCACTGTCTCACCAACTGACCCACCTTGAGGCTGGCCTGGGTTCTTTCAGATACAGTACACTGATAGGATACAAGGAACAGATTTAGGTGCCTCCACCTGGGGCAGGGGTACAAAAAAGGATACCCAATGTGGCCCTAACCTCCCCCCAGGAACAAGTATTCCTTTCCCTCCCACACAAGTTTAACTCCTTCCCATACAATAGAAATGCACACAATGCACTAACCATGAACGTGAACTGTAAAATGCACTAACCTGCAATTTACTAAGAGGAAGGGGTAAGGAAAAACAAAAAGGCATAGGAAAAAATGGGAGATAGTGGGAAGTACCTGACAATTTCCATTTCACTTTTTTCACACAGACACTCTCTGCCCCACCCCATGGGTGCACCTGGTTTCCCTCCCAAAGGCCATGAAAAAAATATATGTTGGTTGCAGTGGATACCTTACTGGGTTGGCGGTATCTACCCAGTTGTTGCAGGATTGGTGCACTTACCAAGGCTGTGAAAACAACAGTTTCAACTTGAAGAACTTTAGTAAGGGGCCTCTATTTGTATTCCATTAAATGGTGATCTGGATGTCCTTTTTAACCTTCTGCCTGGGCTTTTTCTGAAGACTACAAAGTCCTTTCCAGGACTTCACCTCCTTTAAAACTATCTAACTAACTTTCAAAAAAATCCTCGTGGCTGAACGTACTCACAGTTTTGGAGAGTTCAGGGGGTGCTGTTGAAGGATACTGCTTGGCTGTTCCACTCTGAATATAGGAGACTGCCTCTGGGAGAACAGGAGATGCAGGATGAATAACTTCAAAGCAGGCATTGTTTTCATCACCCTTAATGGGCCTCTCATTGTTTTGCCCCTTGGGTCTTTCGTCGGCTTCACTCCTCAGGCCTTTTATCATCTTTGCCCATCAAGCCTTTCATCAGCTTAGCCCCTCAGGCCTTTTGTCATCTTCACCCACAGAGATGGTGCTCCAGACCTCTCCAGTAGAGAGATCAGACACCTCCACCTAGACTGCAGGTGAAGGATAACCACCAACAGAGCGGTGAACCTGACCAGGGTTCCATGCAGGATAATGGTTCCCCTGGATGTCTTACTGGGTCAGCTGGTTCTGCTTGAACTCAAATCAAGGTGGTTTTCTTTTTGGACTCACACCAGACTGGTTAAGATGCTTCCTGGCTGAGAAACAGGAGACCAGGTTAAATAAATTCCCAGCTGGGAAAGCAGGAGAGCAGGTTACTCTGCCTTTGAACTTTGATTCTCTGGAGGGGTACTTTCTGCACCACAGCTAGCCCTGTCTTGTGTGCAGCCCCCTCACACAGTCTCTACCTCTCCTCTCAGCTCCATCTGAACTCCTCCCAGATCCCTGAGCACAGCCCTTTTCATATCAGCCCACCCCCGCTCCTCTTCTAATTGGTCAGCTCGTTCCCGGGAAAATGGAAGGTGACCTATGACCCATCCCTGTAGCCCTGGTGGCAGGAAGATCCCTGGAGGCCACCATATTTGTTTACATAATGCAGTGATTTGTTAGGTGGATGAATTTTGTGGAATGCTTCAAACCCAAGGGGTTACTTGCCAGAACCCTCACTTTGTCCCCTATTGAAGAAGTCTTGCACTATCAGGGTCAAGACTCATGCTCAATGAAAATATTTTACTCTATATTTATTAATAAATAGTCTACCTGATCTTATGTCAGACTTACAGTCTAAATAGGTGCAGCACTTGGGGAACTCCCAACTGCCCAGTGGAATGGGAAAGACTCCAACTGGGTCTTGAATTGCTCAAAAAACAATCACGTGAGGCAGATTACTCAGTGTTACTCGGTATGTAAGAGTGGAGGAAGGCACTAGGCCCTCTTCTCACACTAGTGGAGTGTATTAAATTGAAGCACCCAATAACAATTTTTCTAGTTCTTTATTAAATTTTTCAAAGACAGTAGTGTCAACCATGTATTGGGGCAGAGAATTCTGTAACACACTAGCCCTTCTGGTAAAGTCAAATTTGTGTTTATTAGAGTTATATCTAGGGATATAAATTTGTTTATTATGGGATCTTAGGTTGACATTGTTTTCCTTGAATTTAATACCAGATGCATTCAGGAGTAAACTGTTGTCTAAAATATTGTAAAGTAATAGTAGGTCTCCATGATCCCTTCTAAGCTGCAGATCATACAAGCCTAGTATTTCTATTCTTTCTTTGTATGGTAAATGTATAACCCTAGGAGTTAACTTGGTGGTCCTCCTTTGCATACTTTCAATCAGAGTTTTATCTCTTTTTAAATATGGAGCCCATAAGGAAGCAGTCATCAAATGTATGTTTTATATGCGGTCGCAATACAGCTTTCATCACGGGTTAAAAATTATTTTTTAACGGCAGCTAAGAGTTGGTTTCCAACCTGGGCAACCTTTCTACAATGCTCACTGGGGGAAAATAATTTAACAAAGATTCCCAGGTCCCTTTCAGAATCAATGGATTTGATGGGGATACCATTTAGTGTATAGTTAGTATAAGGCTTTTTGGCTCCCAAATGAATTACGGAGCATTTATGTACATTAAAAGACATTTCATTGTCTAGTGCCCATATTTCCACAATTAAGATGTCATTTTTTAGTGTTGTTAACTTAGAAATAGTGTTAACTTCAGATGACAATTGTGTGTCATCTGCGAATTTAGATATGGGACATGATATTCCTTGATGGAGGTCAAAAATAAATATCCCCAAAAGTATGGGTCCAAGAAAAGACCCCTGTGGGACCCCACTGGTGACTTCTATATTCTGAGAGATGGTGTCTAATATTCTAACAGTCTGGGTTCTGTTTTCCAACCATTTCTTGATCCACCTAATAGTGTAACTATTAAAGACCAACTGCATGAGGCAGATACAATTTAATGTTACACAGGGTATATTTCACCTAGATGTCAGCCCACAAAAGAGACCATACACAATCTGAAAATTGTCCAAAATGCAAGGTGAGAGAGGGATATTTTATTCACCTGGCCTGGGAGTGCTCTTGTGTTACCTGCTATTGGAAGGAGACAGCATTCTCTACAGAATCCTGAAATATGAATATTAACCCTCCTTGGAATTAATGTCAATGGGCTGAACTCAGAGTAAGAAACAGTGAAGGCAGCACAATTGACATCCCCTATGGCTCCTGGATTAATAATAGGGAAAAACGTCTTAGCTCAAAAATGGCTCACTGGGACCCCCTCCCCCCCAACTATAGCCCAGTGGGATAGTACACTGTTGGAAAGCATGTGAACAGAGAAAACCCAATGCATGGTATCGGACCAACAGGTCAAATATAACCACATGTGGATCCCTTGGAACAGTCATTGGAAGACCTGTGGTTCCCCATGTAACCCAGCTGTCATGGGAGAGGGAACCATGAACATCTCTTGACAGAGCATGTAAGTGATGAACAATGACTACCAGCATGAGGAGGCAGGGTTCCCCCAGAGTTACCAATTATCTGAGAACCATGCTGGATAGGCATAGGCAACACAAATGATATCTTATTACTGCTTATGCATTTGTTATGTGACTATGTCTGTTCTCTGAGTGTACCTGGTGTTTGTAGAACCTGAAGGTGGCCTGCTTGCTGACCCCTGAGAGTGTCAAACTGATCTGTACTGTATTTACCTGTATCATTTAAATATTAAATGCACCAACTAAAAATAAAGTTTAAAAAAGAGAGCATAAAAAAGGCAAATATGGACATTTAAAGTCTTTCATTAAATGCAAGTTTCTTTTAAATATGGGGAGCAGTACAGCATAGTGGTTAAGAGCGCGAGCTGCAAACCTGGTGAAAAGAGTTTGAATCCCATAGCCAGTACTTGCATACTGCAAGTCATTTAACTTCCCTGTACTCCCAAGACACATGAGGAAAGAAACTTCGACTTAGTGTGTCTTTCCTGGCCATAAAAGTTATAAAAATAAAATAAAAGATTTCTCAGGTATTTGCCTCTATTGTAATCTGTTAACAGGACAGTACTTACCGTAACATCCACCAGGACCATTTGGTAATTGAGGACACAGCAAGCTGAATCATGGCTCATCCACTGAGTTTTAATCACATTTCTTTAATTATTTTTAACTTTGTGGGGTTGCTGTAGGGGTGTGGCCAATATCAGTAAACAAACAGCATTTATTGCCCTCCAATATGCTGCTCAAAGAAACCTCCAAATCATTTAAAAGTTTACTGTTTTCTTACGACTTTCTTTAATCCCTCCATGATTTTAAATAATTTTAAGAGAAGTTCTTGGTTTCATAAATCAACTGAGTTATGGTAAGTCTGACAACCAATGACAAGGTGACCCCCTCATAGGTCAGATAGCTACTCATTCAGTTTTATTGTGCCATTATGAGCTGTATGTCTATTGCTTTTTCTGTCTTATGTAAAGAACACACTCTGGCTTCATCTTTTTAAATAGAGTACTGATGATGGGGAGCCTGGGAAGGGGGTCTCAGGGCCATATCCAGTCATACCTGTAAAATAGGAAAAGAGATAGGGGCCCAGATATTCAAAAGAGTTGAGCCATGCGCAATAGGGTTGCGCCTGCGCAAGTCTGAAATTGCTCCATTCTGCGATATTCAGCAGGAGGCAGTTGCACCCCTGAAATCATGCTGAGCAACAGCGCAATGATAATGAAGGCATGCACAACCAAAGGGGAGGAACCATGCATAAATGCCACATACTGCAGGAGTACATCCATTTCCCCAGCACAGCGGCGGAGTGCACAGCAAACATACAGGAGTTCCACAGGGTAGCACGTATGCCTGGCATGCTAGGGGCAATAGACTGCACCCATGTGGCCATACGCACACCACCTGACCCTGAGGGGGCCGCATACATCAATCGCAAGGGCTATGCCAGCATCAACTGCCAGGTGGTGTGCAATGCCAGGGGGTGCATAATCAATCTCTGTGCCACGCACCCTGGGGGAGCACATGATGCCTTCATCTGGCACCAGTCGGCACTGTGCCACAGAATAAAGAGTGGGGACATCCCCCACTGGACACCTACTGGGTTAGTATGCAAACCACATGGACAGTCATAGGGCCTGGGGGGGGCATGGCCAGAGGTGACATGGGTAGGGGCCCACATGGCCCGGGACAGGGTGATGCTGATCAACAAACTAACCTCTGCCCTCTACACACAGGTGACAGTGGATACCCACTCTGTCCCTGGCTGCTCACACCCTACCGGTGGCCCGTGACCCTATCGCAGCAATGCTACAATGAGGCACATGCCACCACATGTAATGTCATCGAGCGGGTGTTCAGGATGCTGAAGGCACATTTCCTTTGCCTGGACACCTCCAGCAGTGCCCTACAGTACAGTCCCTCAAAGGCCTGTGGGCTATTCCTGGCCTGTTGCATCCTG
Organism: Neoceratodus forsteri; assembly: GCA_016271365.2. Taxonomy (NCBI): domain Eukaryota; kingdom Metazoa; phylum Chordata; order Ceratodontiformes; family Ceratodontidae; genus Neoceratodus; species Neoceratodus forsteri. Next base: position 1,662,622,556 of record CM028130.1, read on the forward strand.
CACAACATGGCCAATGAATGTGGGATAGCCATACAGGTCAAAGAGGGGGACAGCGATGGGGACAATGAGGACGCCAGTGACGATGGAGATGGGCAGCCTCCCCCATGGCCGACAGGACCCCCGACTGATCTGGCTGGCACAGCTGCACTGGGACACCATCACAGAGGAGCACTTCAGCCAACCCAGGTAAATCATGGGCCATGTGCAACCACCAGTGGCTAAGGCACAACCCACAAACATGCATGGACACACACCAGGGGTGCATGCTGTCAAGGGAAGTGGCAGGGCACAGAAGCACACACACAACCAAGGATGTGTGAGGATTAACATGCCACATGGATGGACACACACACATGCACACACACAATGCACCAAACGTGCACAGAGGGCAGGAGGCACACCAACCCAGAACGCCAACCCTAACAACACACATGTCCACAGGCCACCATGCCCACTGCCTGTCCTTGTGCATGTGTCAGATGCTGAGCACCATTGCACACTGGTGTACAGCACAATGCAGGCATCATCATGCACACGCAACTGTGGACAGCAGCCGGGAGGGTGTGCAGGTGGACTGTGTGTCCACATGCAGGGCCGGGTACCCACCTGTGCACTGCCCACTGAAATACACAATGCACATGGGGCAGCACCAGACAGTAGCTATGCTGGGAGACAGGTCAGTCACGTGACACAGTGCCCCAGCCACCACGGATGCATGGGCGGCCCCGCCTAGACCTGCCAGCACTGACAGGCTGACCACTGGCCTCATGAGGTGGCACCGATGGTCCCCCAGGGGATCCACTGCGTGAACATGACCATGCTCGCAAAGGGATCTGCAGCACACCGAACATGTCTGCACCAGAAGTGCTTGGGATGCCCACAGCTGAACCTGGTGTCAACAGGGTTGGAGTCGCCATGATGCCGGGAACGGGGGGTGGACAGTGCAATGCATGGTGTCCGTGATGCATGGGCACCTGACTGTGTGCCCATTGTGATCATGACAGCAGTGTATGCCTGTGCATGCCTGTCAATGGCAGCGGTCACATCCTCCTGCAAACAGTCCATCCCTGCCAGGATCAGAGCGGTGTCCCTGCTGTGACGCTCCTCTGCCTGCTCCAGAGCCACACGCAGTGCATCCATGGACATTGCAAGCCGCATCTGCTGCTGGACTGATGTTTGCAGTAGGTGGATGTGCTCGTCCAAGAGGTCATCTGCCTCCTCGTCATCCTGTCCCTCAGGGTGTGCAAGGCCATGATGATCAGCACCCCTTGAGGATGGGTGCTGCGCACCAGCACCAGGTCTGGGCATGTCCACAGGCGGTGCACAGATGCTGCTGCTGAACCCTGTACCACCAAGCCCATTGGCCGACTGCAGATGCTGTCCCTCTGGCTGCCGCTCCCCAGGGCTCATTGGTGCTGCCACAGTAGCCACAACAGTCCCACTGTCCTGAACAGACACCAGTGCTGCCCGACTGGTGCTGACAGGTACAGGCTGGGAATGTGCTGACATGCAGACCTCCACAGCAGCACCACCCACAGCCATAGGCGTGAATTGCCCTGTTGTGTGGCCATCCCGTGGCACACACGTGTCACTGCCCATGTTAGCGTCATCATCACCGGTGACGGACTCTGCACAGGCCACAGTCACAGCATGTTGGCGTCCGTGGACGCCAGCATGCTGGGACACAGGTAGGGCTTCCTCCGCACCTGTTACAAGGACATCAGTGTGGACAGCCAGGCGGCCCCACTGTTGCAATGATCCATGTATACCTGTGGAGGTGGATGGGCCCTCCTCCAACCCCAGCTGACTGTCCTCAGTGGACAGACCCACCACCTCTGACCTATGCAGATGCTCAGGATCTGTAAGGGAAAGCAAAGTCGCGTTACTGCATGTGACCTACCCTGCCCCCCCATAGACGGACCATGACTTACCATGCAGTGATGGGCCACCACCCGTCTGGAAGCCACCATCTGAAACACCCTCAATGGCACTGCACTGCATGCTTCCAGGAAGTCTCTCCTCCTGTGGGGTCAGCTGTACCACCTCTGGCTGTCCCCCACCTATTGCAGCACGTGTCGCCCTGATGGCAGCCACCTTCTCCTTTACCCTCCTCCTGTTCGTGCCCATCTTATTCTTACACTCCTGCACAAAGCACTGGTGGCTGCCATGCAAGTTCACAGCACGTGCCACCTCCTCCCATGCAGCAGCACAGGCTTGAGGTGTTCCCCGCTGTCCACTGAGAAGTGGCTCCTGATCCAGGTAGGCCTCAAACAGGGCTTCGGTTTTGGCCTTGGTAAAGTTCGGCCTCCTCCTCCTCCCACCACTGTGTTCCTCCTCTCCAACAACCTGCTCAGTCATTATGTGGCCTGAAAGAATGTCAGTTGTTACCTGTTACTGTGCAGTCCCATGCATATCCCTAAATCACAGTCCACACTCCCAAACAGCATGCAACTCTCCAATAGACTGCAGTAACCGACTATGGCCACTGCTGCACAATGTCGCACTTTTATAGTGCAACCCATGCAAATGAGGTGAGGAACAACTTTAAGTTGATGCAAATTGCAGTGCTGCACCATTGAATGGCTGATTAGATAATTTGCATATGACAGCTGAATATCGCACTGTTGCGCTGTGCGCAATTGTGTTGAACGTGCTGAGCCAATGGCGAAGTTCTGTGACATGCATAGTACACACCTCACTGCGCATGACGGGTTGCTGATGCAGGCATCTGCCATGCTGATGACATGCTGTGCGCGGTAGGCAATGCAGGGCATGGCCACCTTTGTGCCAGTGGTGCTATAGCGATGGTCACTACATGACGCCGTGGCACTGGGCCATCATAGGCGCAATGGGCCAACTGCGCAGTAGGCAGCTATGGTGCTGGCACACAGGCAGCCAATCATGCTACACGCATTGTGTTCCAATGGCGCTGTGTGTGTCCATGCGCCAGAGACCCTTGACCCTGTGCCTGACCTTTGCCCCCTAGGCAACATGCGTCAGGCATGGGTGCACCTCTATCGCACTGTTCGGTGACAGCGCGACAGAGAATGGCAGCACTATACCGCGCAGCATCTGCATGTGGGGAGTCGCGCTGTAAAGCGCCATATTGCCAACTAGAAAACAGAGAATGGCACGCAGAAGGGCAGTCCAGTGGTCTGCTATTGAACTGGCCAACCTAGTGGCCATTGTGGAGCCACACCATGGGCCTCTGTTCGGGGAGGCACCCCTTGACATGGCCAGGACCCAGGTGTGGCAGGAGGTGGCCCCCTGCCCTTGAGGAGGCCACTGGATGGGGGAGGAGTGCAGAGCAGTGCAGGCACTGATATGGGGACCTGCGGAGGAGAGAGCCAGAGCTACTGGCACACCTGCAGGTACGTGCCAGGAGGGGCAAGGTGCCACGGCCAGGTAGGGGTTCCATCAACACACTTTTATCATCCATATGGGTAACAGTGTTGTCTGTGTCCAGCACATAAGGGAGGGACCATCCGGGGTTGGCTGTGGTGGTGTTCACAGGGTGTGGGGTGGGTGGGTCTGGCTGGGTGGGAGGACACACACCTGGGGGCAGGGGACTTTGCTACAGGATTGTACTGATGTTCTTCTCTCCATGTTTGCCCCACAGGCCCAGAGGAATGCCGCTGTGTGCGGGAAGAGTGGCGGCGGGAGGAGCATGGTGCAGCCAGGTTGGGCAAGGGCCCTCACCGCCCACTTGACCGGCCCGATGAAGGTGAGTGCCATACATCCATGATTACTATTGCATGCTGTGTGACAGGGTGAGCAGCAGGGCATGGCCACCATCCATCTACACCACTGCCATGAACGCGACTTGTTACAGTCAACACTGTCCAGTGGCAATGCATGTCTGGGAGTGCGTGAATGGTGGTCCATGCGTGCACCAGGTACATGGTTGTGCCACTGCCTTTGCACCACATAGGCATGTCACTAAACAGCCACAGTGGTGCTGTGCATGACTTGGCTGGTGGGTATGTGCAGCATTCCGCATGGCTGTATGCGCCTGGGTGGACAGGTCCTGTGGACGTGATCACTGTGGGTGGTCGCACATCATCACAGAGGTATGTTCCATGACCGTATGCCATGCACAGTGCGTGGGCTGTATGGGGTTGTGCATTCACGCCTATTGACTGTGCTCCCTTATCCTAGGTACCCACCAGCTATGTGAAATCCAGGAGGCACTGCGGGAGATATTGTTGGTGGCAAGGGCGTTGCTGGACATCCTGTGATGCATAGACGAAACTGGGGTACTGAGGAGACACAGGGCACGGAGGAGTCAGAGCGGGGAGAGGCAATCCCGCTAGGGATACATTGGTCCCAGTACTCCCTTACCCCCTGGACCCACCCTTACACTCCTCCTTTCCCATCCCATTTGTCCACCCCTGCCCTCTACCCACCCCCACCTTGTTTGTGCCCCCCCAACCTTGTATATAGTTCATATGTAATATTGTATATAGTTCTTGTAATATTGTATATAGTTGATTGTTATATATTTTTTTCAATACATTTAATTTTGATGTGAATACTGTTTTGGTCTTTGATTTGCAGCGGGTTATAGGTGCTCAGCTGCAGTGGTGTGCATGATGTCAGGGGTGGTGCGGTCATAGGTATGTGTGTGTCCGTGTGGAGGTGACTATGGTGTGGGGGTAGCTATCAGTCGGTGTCTGTGGTGTGTGTGTTGTGCCCACTGCACTAGATGACTGTGTGCAGTGGTCCATGGTGCATGCTCTGTGTCCATGGCGCACCCATCAGCCCGTCCATGGCCTGTACAGCTGACACACATGCATGTCTGTGACCTGCACAGTCCGCTGGCATGTCAGTGGTGGCAGTCCCTGCAGGGCAGCAACTGCACCCATCACATTGCTGGGTTGCCTCCTGTCACTGGTGTGGTGCATGCCTGCCTCAGGTGGCACTGTGGGCACCACAGTTGTTGTCCCACCTCCATGCTGTGCCTTGTGTGTGTTGCAGGGGATGTGCCCCACTGTCTGTGACTTGTGCTCCGGGCGACCGATGGTGGTGGACGGGTCCACAGTGCCTGCACAGGGTGGCTGGCACTCCAGTGCCATGGAGGACTGTGGGTTGTGTGTACATAGTTTACATGGGCCCACACTGGGGGCTTGGTTGCCCCACCACTACGTCCCTGAGTTGTTGTGCCCTTGGGTATGGGTGGGTGTCTGTCCATACACTGTGTGGCATCCGGTGTGGTGCATGCTTTCATGCACCATTGTGGGTGTCTGTGCTGGCTGTTGTGGCCAGTGGTGGGTTGGGGTGTGTCATAGGACTACTGTGCAGGGTGCTGTACCACTGGTGGTGGTGTCAAGGGCACACCCTGACCCATGTGGGGTACCTCATGTGCCAACACATGGTTGGTCTCTCAGCAGTACCTTAGGGGGACTGTGAATGGTGGCACTGTGTCTGCCATTGTTGCACTGCTGTGTGCTGCCACCAGCTGATGGGTGCTAGTGGTGTGGCTGGCTTGCATGGTTCTGTGGTGCACAGGGTTGCAGAGTCACAGTGGCATGCATGGGGTTTCCTGCAGTGGTGATCACTGCTCGTGGGGGGGTGTCAGGGGGTCACGGTGCAAGGTGTGCTCTGCACTGGGGGGAGCGGTGTGGCACGGGGTGGTCAGCCCTCCTTGTGTGCCAGTCACAGCTTGCTGGTAGGTGTGATGGGGCACCATGGCCCGGCTGTGGGTTGTTTGCTTGTCTCCATGGGCCAGTGGTTATTCCAGCCCTCCCCCAGTTGTGCAGTGCATGGGGTGTGGGAGGACCATGTCTGTTCTGCTGTGTGTTCCTGTGCCCATCTGTGGCATGGGTGGTGGGCCCCTACCTCCCTGGTTGTGCAGTTACATTGCTCTACTGCTAGAGGGTGGCCCTGGTTGCACTATGGCGCCTCTGGACTGCTCAGCTGAACATCCCTTGTTGTGCTATGGCACAGGTGGTGCGATATTCAGTCGTCAGCTATAGGCACAGTTTGGCCTGTTCCGGTTTTGAATATCGCATCTCTTGTGCATAGGCGCAATAGACTTGAGCTTGCTCCTGCTATTGTGCACTTTTTGGGCGCAGTTTGAATATCTGGGCCGGGGTCACTAAAGAGCCACAGTTTTTTTTGGTCAAAAATAGAACAGAAAGTAAAAATTGAACATAAAACAATACTTGTCTGATAGACAAGGTGTCAGTGTCTGTCAAACCTTTAGAAATAAAGAAGAAAAGGGTTAGTATGGGTAAAAATTAGTAGCAAGAGGAAAGTAAGTGTAGCAGAGAGGTTCAAGAGGTACAGGATGAGCATCGAGTTCCAGGATTATAGCCTGCAAACAAAATTTAAAAAAAAAAAAAGATTAAACAGTGGCTCTCTGGGGTGGTCTGAGTATATAAACTGATTGATTGATTGCTAAAATTTTATTTTCATCTAGGCATAAGCTTTAGGGATGATATCCCTGTTTTCAATAAAAATGCCCTGTATGAGATAACAATACTACATACGACAGTTTATACAACATTCAGTACAACACCAAATACAAACTTTGTTGGACACGTAAAAACTATTGCACATAATTATTCAATCTATAATATCATGTATAGCAATGACATTGCAATTTAAAATGTTTTCTCAAAGCTGTCTGGAATTTAGATAAAGAGTTGTTGGGCTTTAATTCTAATGGTGCAGTATTCCATGTTTGTGCCACCATAGTTTGTAAAGTAATATCAACAAACCTGTTATTGGATCTGGGCCAAGACATGTATTCTGTAGTTTTCCTATTTGTTTTCATGCCTAATTCCAGTAGATACCAGATATCATAAGGGATCTACACCTTTAGTGTTAAATAATTTATAACACCAAACTATCCATCTAATGTCTCTTTTTGGTTCAGGACCCAACCAACCCGATTTGTCATAAACTTTACAGTGGTGTGTTCCGTATTTACTAAAGTTAACAAATCTAGCTAACTTATAGTAAGCTTGTTCCACCTTTTTCAATGCTGTTTTTTGGAGCACACCTATACACCCCCCCCACCCCCATATTCTAATACAGATATTATCAATTGTTGAGCAAGCTTAGTTCTCACTGATTTTACAAGACAGGAAGAAATTATTCATAATGCTCAGAGTTTTTGAGTAGATTGTCTTACTACAGAATTTATATGTTCTTCATATGTAAGTTTCTGATCTATTGTAACACCTAAATATTTACATGTATTAGTATTTAAAATGTTCTGATCGTTTTTAAATACTATATTTAGATCTTTATCAGCCTTAAATTTAGTTCCTATCATACAACTCATGCCTTGTTTTTTTTTTGAGATTCATTAATAGTTTGGAATTTTGAAATCACATTTCCATCCTAATAACATCCTCCTGTAATTTTAGTTCTTGTGAGGTATGGCTGTCTGCGGATGCCACCAAAACTGTATCATTCGCCTGCAGCCAGACCTTACTATTTTTTTAAGATTTCTGGCAACCTGGGCTGGCCTGGTGGTGCAGAGGGCTGAGGCACTGCACACCTTACCTCTTGCCATGCCAGTGACCTGTGTTCAGGAATGAGCACAGGCCATCACAGGTCGGCATGGGAGGGGGAAGGAAGCGGTGCAGGATTGAGCTGCTGACAGACAGCTCTCCTCTCTGGGAAGGAATCTGTGCCTCCCTCAGCTCTTGACTGCCTCACAGTGGAGGCCAAGTGACAGTGCAAGCTGAGGGAGCCAGGATGCTAGGCTAATGGGGTGGGAGGAAGGGACCATTACCGGAGCAAAAATGTGCATGAGTGCCTCCATGCACTTGTGCCTCTTTGTCTGAGGCCCTGGGGTAATGGGGGAGAAAAAGTGGATAAATTGGGGGCCGTGGCAGGATGAAGCCTATAGCCCAGCTTCAGGGGTCTGCACAGGACATGCATAGTGACCAAGATCCTGAATGACCCTGGAGTCCGGTAGGGTTGGCAGACAAGCAGCTGCAGCCCGCCGATGGAGAGATAAAAACCTATATAAAAAAAAAAGATTTCTGGCAACTTGTTTATGTAAGTATTAAAAAGTAAAGGATCTAAAATTGAGCCCTGTGGCACTCCTTGTTTTATCACTCCCAGTGTAGACATTACTAATCCCATAGAAACTCACTGCCTCGTATTTGCTAAACATGATTTAAACCATTTAAAAATTTATATGTGGACCCCCATTTTATGCAGCCAAACTGCAAACGAAATAACGTTTATACAGTCAGCCAGTGATTCTCTGGGTTTTAGGTTTACAAATTATAAACAAAATAAACAAATAAGAGCTGCAATGGCTTGCCTATTAATTGACATAATGTTAAATGTACCATGTTTTCTCAGCCATGGAAGAGGATGCCAAGGAGACAAAACATTATATTTCAGTATGTCTTTGTGAGGTTGTGATCCAGAAGCAAATGATTTGATACCTTTTAATGGACCAACATAGATGTAACAAGAACAAAGTGCTCTAGCTTTCGGACCAACCAGTCCTTCTTCAGAAGCTCATGGCAGTTGTTTGGAAAATACAATACTTATAACAGCTAGATAATGCAGAGAAAAACAGAAAAAATCCCCATTGGTTTAAAATACTCATTAAAAAACAGATGATGTCAGACAAGTTTAACAGTACAATACTGCCCTCAGTCCGAATGAACCTTGGGTTCAGATGTTCCTGGTGCAAGACACATATAAGGAATCCTACTGCACATAAATTTAATTGACATAAGATAACACTGCAGAAGCAGATAACTCCCAAATCAAGCCATGAGTGCCACAGTCAGTATAAGGATGTGATTACTGAAAGGCAACCCCACCCAGCTTAAAGACAGACTGAGATAGTTATAGGGCTCATGAAATTACAATGTATGCATTAAAGACAAGAATTACCAGTAAAGTTGTCTAAAAACATCAGTGCTCACTGTGTGATGTGTAAAACCTAGCTGGACTTGCCACCCAGCTGTATTCTCAAGCTAAATAAAAGGCCCAAGAGATTACAAAACCTCAGGACTATATACATGATAATTAAAATATAAATAGATAATATTAGTGTTAAGCAAAAACTCTAGTCAAGGAACCTCAAGGAGTTCAGACCATGCAGCCTGATATGTACTGATGTCAATATATACTGAGAATGTAGCAACTTCATGTACCACAAGTGTCTAGGGAATCTGAAAAAGAGATAAAAATGTAATTTATCTCCTCCTGTTCATACAAACAATACAACCTAACCCACCCCACATCACAATAATGTGAGTGAGGGAGATACATAGCTTAAACATAGCTTTGTGAGGTTGTGTTTGTTACCTAGATTATTTATTAATACAGATTGATCCTTTCCTAAATGTCCTATAAAACCCATTGATTGCTGTAACAGCCCCTTTTGGACTCACCTTGGCTGTTTCCGGGGCCCTTGGGTCTTCCCTGGAGACACCTCGAGGGGGCTGGCCTAGGTTCTCTGCCAGACAAGTAGTACGGGAACAACAGGTGGGCATGGTGCCTCCACCTGGCATAGTCATAGGGAATACCTGTAGATAAATTGCAGGTTAACACCCCCCAGGAAAATACAGTAACTGCCCTCACTGTACCTCCCGCATGGAACAACAATTCCCACTGTTCACAATGAGTCACAGTACCAGAATGTGACATTAACCAATTAAGAATTTCTATTTGGGGGGAAGGGGAGAATGGGAGAAAAATAGCACAACAACTTTAACAACTGTTGCAACACTTTGACCCCACACAACCCCACCTTCCATCTATGGATGCAGTCAGCTTCCCAGTGGTAGATGCCCACAAAGTCTATAAAGTTCCTTGGGTGGGTAGAAGATGCTGGGGGATCTTTCCTTGGTGCCCAGTAACCTTAAACAGTAGAAAAAGATACCAAGTTTTAATGTTTTACCTGGGCGCACCTTCAGTCTTGGACACAGTCCTGCCCAGGGCTTAACCCCCTTAATTCTGACTAACTAGCTAGCTAAATAAAGACTTCTCAAAGCCACAGCCCAGGGTACTTATAGTTCAGCAGTTCAAAGAGGGTAGCAGAAACTGGTTTCACGGTACTGTATGAATATCAGGCGTTGTCATTGTAACACAGTAGCAGTTGCTTGAAGAAATGAAGAAAGCTGGTCTTTACCTGCCAAGCCTTTCAAATTTTGGCCCCTGGGCCTTTGTATGTGATGTTCCCCTGGCAGGCCTCTCAATGTCTTCTTCTCCGATGGTCTCCTCTTTGGTCTGGGTACAAAGCAGGCTGGCGGTTCCCCAGACTGATGGCTGACACATAATTTTCTCTGAAACAGCACACAAGCTAAGACATTTGACTCGGTTTCTGTTCCCAGCATGGACAGTTACTCCAGACTGCAGCAGAAGCAGTCTGTAATGCACTAACCCCCACCGAGCGGAAACACTGCTTGAAGGTCACTTTACCTTCAGATGCAGACACTGATTTTTAGGTTGCAACCTTTACACTCTTTGCTTTCAAGCTGCCACACTCTAATGATTCTTTCTGCACTGCAAGACAGGCCCATCCTTCTATGGTAGCAAATCTCAAAAGTCTCTCACTCTAGCTGCAGAGTAACTTTCTTTCCAGCTGCAGGTTCAAATCTCAGCAGCAGCAGCTCCCAAATTCTCAGCAGCAAATTCACTCATCCACAGGTTCAGCTCTCACCCTGGGAACTTCTCACACAGTCCAGTTCTTTTCCCAGGGGCTGTGTTCTTTTCCAGGCATTATGCAGGTTGTCCAATACCGTGGCCAGACAAAGCCTTTGGCAAATGACCAAGCCTTCAGGACTAGCAAGGCCTCCACAGTCTTTCTCTCTCTCTCTCTCTCTATCCTCTCCACAATCTATATCTGATCACTCCAGAATCCCACCTTTGGGAACAATCCCTTTTATCAGTTCCCCAGCAGCTTCTTCTCACTGGCTGCAGTAATTGACAACCTGAACAAATTAATATTCATTGCTCACACTTGATGCCCTATTGGTCCTTAATTTGAGTGCCAAGAATTGCCCCTGTCTTTTATCCCACAAGTCCCTTAGCAGTCCTAAAAGCCCTCTGGCATATCCTTGGCTCCTGATTGGCTGAAGCAGAAAGAGAAAGAGGGACATCATGGCTGCTGAATTCTCAGTTCACTGCCTTTCAGTATAGAGTCCCCACTTCTAAAAGTCTTTTGCAGCCAAAATATTTCAGTTTTATTAATTATTTCCCCCAAAGTTCAGAAGTAGACCCTCTGCCCTGTCACACAAATGCAGCATTTAATAGTTTGCCTCTATTCCCTACCTGTCGCTGCTGCCGATTTACAGTCTCCCAAGGCAGCAGGCAGGTCCTCATTAATATTTATGAGCCCTTATACATTATTCATGAATATGAATATGGTATGAATGGAGATCCAAGTGCTCACTGGCACTTCTAAACTAAGCACCTTTTGGCCTCTTACATGCTTCCTCTGTTTCTCTGGACCTCATTTTGCCCAACTAGGGGTTCAGGAGCACCTGAGTGGCTCTTGTTTTGCCACAGCAGCAACAAGAAAGTGAACATGCACTACTGTGCATGTACGGACTGCAGCTCGCACATTCATGCGTGAGCTGCATGGTGGTTCTGCAGCTTTTGTTCCTGTGGCCCCATTTTAACAGGAAATATGGTAGCGGCTGGACATAGAGTTTTGCAACACCCAGGAACTTGGGCAATGCAGTGGTGAGGATGCGGGGGGGGTACCAGGAAGCACACCAGGTAAGCCCAACAATGTTGGGGGGCATACACTGCACATCCATTTCTTCCAGACATCCCACACATCCCTTGCTCTTGTACTTCATCCGCTAATTTCACTGTAGTGATTCAAGCCACTTCTGCCAAGAAAAAGGTCACTGCCTTGAATATTCACTCCAGCAAGCTAAATACATGTCATGAGTTCAACCTGATGAAATACCCCTGATGACTGGACAGGGACCAGTGTAGGAATAACAGTACAGTACCACAGACCAATAATGGATACCTACAAAGCAGAAGTAGCACAACAGAGGAGCTGACACAGCTGTTGACCTGGAGTATACAGAATGCTTTTGTGTGTATGTTTCCATTCAGATCAGCATTCAGATTCTGTGAGTTTTGAATACCTTGCCCCCCCAATCTGAAGAAATAAGGTCTTCAAACATTTTGCACACTGCTAAAAAAAAACGCTTTGTAGCATGTACTAAATAATATATTCTGCACAAATAAATACACTCAGGGACAGATTTGTCACCTCCTCTGTCTATGCGTTTTGTACTTCTCCTGCAAGGGAACCAGAACCGTTGTATTCCTGCTGTACTTTTTTACCTGATTCTCTGACCACACAAACATACACTGGAGAAAGGTAGCTGTTGCTTTCTTCTGTCCCTGATAATTCATGCCTTGCTTTAATACTACAGGGGAATTGACAAGCCAGTGATCTCTTTGTACAGGGGGGTTGTGGAGAAGCAAGGAAAAGGTATTGTTTGCAGCAGTGACTGCAAAGAGGGACTACAGTAAGGAAGGAGGTAGTGCAAGGCACCAGGGAATGAACAGCAAGTGCCCTGAGGAAGACCCATGCGACAAGGTCGATATGCAGGGGTGCTAGCACTGGTATCAGCCATGCTTCTACTTATTACAATTTAAAATAAATATTTAAACCTTTTCAGCAGCTTTTGGTGTGTGCCCAGCTTCTTTTTCCTTTTACCAGGGAATGAACAGAATGGTCTGGGGGAACTGAAAGGGGTGCCGCCGACCACCAGGGACTTCTGTGTGTGCAGACAGTGTACATTCAGGCATGTCTTTCAGGCTCAGAGTTGTGCCAGCAGTACTGCAGAAGATGGGACAGGGTTGATGTGCCACAGATCAACAAGTGATAGAACTGGCACGGCCATGGGAGGGAGGGGGCATGGCAATAGCTCGGGAATTGCTAGCACATATTTTTTAAACCTGACCCCTTTTAGTTACCTGGTAGTTTGTCTGGATGGCGGGTTCCAGAAAGAACAGCATTCACTGAAAGAGGAGACTTTGGGTCAATAATGCTACATCATTCTTGCATGATTTCCAGTACCTCAAGCCCATGTTCTGGTTTCTGCCAGCAACGGAAAATGATTTGTGATTTCTTAGTTCCTCTTTAGTAGAGCAATCTAGCTGGACAGCAGGATCAGGAAAATAAATATCTTAAAAAAGCCATGCTTTAGACTGCACAAAACGTCCTTCCTATGGTACTGCTTCCACATTTTTTCCTTGACCAGATGCAAAGCAGATGCAGTTCAGCCTTCTGTTAGTGTCATTAGTTCACTACTGTTAACATCCCCAAAACACAGTGTCCATATGGTCTCATTTAAGTCCGCTACAATACCACAGTGCTGCCGAGGTCAGACACCAAAGCGGTATAAGCTATGGTAATAGGTCAACATGTGCAGGACTACAGTATCCTAAGGTAAAGGTCTGAGGAAGGTGAAAAAAAGAGACTGGCATAGGTGACATAGTCTCCCTCAGGTCCAACTGCTAACACCTTCCGTGATACAGCCCACAATGTTTGAGCAAGGCAGCTGCTTCTCTAAACAATGGGGATTTAGTGAAGAAAGTACCAGTCACCAGCACCCAGTATTTAATAAGGGCATGTGCAATTGAGCAGCACTGAGCACTTTGATTGAACCCACCAGCAGTGTGGGTAGGAAAGAGGGAAGAGAGAGTTCAAGTGTGCACTTTGAATCCCTCATATGATACTTGCTGCTGAGGGCAGTGATGCATTACCCTGGCCATTGAGGGGAGAAGTGTAAGTGCTACAAGCACTTTAATTGACCCTGACACAAGGAAAGAAGAGTGCCACCACCGCTCATTGCGAGGAAGAGAGTATGCCCCACCAAGTTTTGTTTGAAAATGACGGGGGGGGGTGAAAGTGTCACCCCTGGCCACTAGGGGAGGAATGAAGTGCTGCAATCACTTTAATTAAAACTCACATGGGAGTGAGCGTGTCACCACTGGTCATTGGGAGGAATAGTGTAGGCACCAGCAAGCACGTTGACAATGGCAGGGAGGTGGGATGAGAGTGCTGTCACAAATGTACTCTGCAGGTCAGGCCCTCTGCTCCCACAGTGCCAACCTTAGAGTGCAATAGTGTAAACAGGTAACAAACAGGGTAACCCTCCTATCTGTTTTTGGGTCAGAATCACCTTTTAGCCTTGAGTTCTGGAGGGATTCAAACTGTAAACCTTATGCTAGCATACCCAATTAGCAGGTTCAAATAACATTCTCTTCAGGGGGACACAATATAACCTTTTACCCAAGGACACCCAGCTAGGTATTCAAAATGAACCCTTACAACTCTATATGAGACCTTGGTATATTCTTACCTTTTAAGCAAGCTTAGTAACACATTCAAGCCTTTTAACAGCTGTCAGCCTTACACACAGGTTCAGCACATCACATGCAAAAAAAAAAACTGTGAAGACACCCAGCCAGTATTTTCACGAAAAGGTTGTTTACTAAAAATGGTAAAACGGGAGAACTCAAACACAGAACAATTATATCACAAATCTTACAGTCATTAAAAAATAGGAAGTTACAGAATACAAACTCCTACCACCACAAATACTTAGTCTTTCTTATCTAGATGTTACCCTTTAAGTGCTTTCAAAAGTTCAGAGAAATCTTTCTCTCTTTGAGTCCAGAATAATATGCCTCATATTCCCAGATGCATGTTTCATTTCAAACTCCAACCCCTTTTCATGAGGTCACAGTTTGATCCTCCCATCTCTTCTTGACATAATTATCCACAAGGCTGTATTTTAATTAATGTGAACAGCAGCAAAAAGCCATTTCCAATATATGACAGTCTTTGATCAAACATTTCTCTTTGAACTTAGCATCCCACACTCTGTCACTAATTCTCGGCTATGTGCTAAAAATAAAAGGAACCAGCCAAATGACTTCTTTTCCTGCTATATCATAAAATTCATACATGGGAATCAACTTCAAAAGCATGAGCAGGTTATAAAAGGTCATAAACTGTCCCTCTGGAATGAAAGCTGTTAATTAGATTTCCCTGGTCTGTTCTCACATCCTGCAGCTTCAGCCACTGACACCTTTCGGGGTCAAAGGTCAAGTCTCTCACTCACTGCTGATTTGTGTGAGACAATCACAGACCATTTATTTATAATACAAATATATACAATAATATAATTAGAGGGTTTATCACATTACAAGTGCCACCACTGATCACTGTGAGTAAGACTGCAAGCTCCACCAAGCACTTTGATTGAAAACAGCACAGGGGTACATACATACATAATTGTATCAGCAGACAAGGACCTACATGGCCCACCTAGTCTGCCCAGTATCTCCCCTTTACTGAGACCCCACTTTCCCCAGACCTTACCCCTTCCCCTTCCCTCCCAGGATACCCATGTGCCTATCCCATGTGTGCATAAAACCCAAGACTGTCTCTGCCACAAATACTTCTTCCAGTAGGTCGTTCCAAGCATCTACCACCCTCTCTGTGAAATAATACTTCCTCATGTGCCCTTAAACTGTCCACCTTCCAACTTCATACTGTTTCCCCTGGTTGCTGAACATCCTTTCATTTTGAAATAGGTTCCCCCTTGGTGTCCTGTTTTATACCTTTTAGATATTTGAATGTCTCAATCATATCCCCTCTGTATCTACTATTCTCCAATGTGTACATATCGAGCTCCCTTAACCATTTCTCATATGCCTTCTCCTACATCTGTTGTATCATCTGAGTAGCCCTCCTCTGGACTGTCTCCATCCTTTCTGTATCCCTAGTCAGGTACGGTCTCCAGAATTGTACACACAGAACTTCAGATGAGGTCCGACCAGGGAGGTGCATGATGACTTCCCTCCTTCTTCTAGCTATTCCTCAACCTAAATATCCCAACATTCTGCTCGCCCTCCCCATCACAGCCTGGCACTGATTTGCCACCTTCAGGTCAGATGAGATGATGACACCCAAGTCCCTCTCTTGTTTCACAATTGTTATTGCCACCCCGTTAATCTCATACTTTGCTCTCAGATTTCCATGCCTCATATGCATACTTTTGCATTTACCCACATTGAAGTCAAGCTTCCAAACCTTGGACCACCTCTCTAGTCTATCAAGGTCTTCTCTCATTCTTTCAACCCCAAACCCCAGCGTATCCACTCTATTACATAACTTGGTATCATTGGTGAACAAATACACCCTCCCCTCTAGACCTTCAGCAATGTCTCCAATGAAAAAGTTGAAAAGAGTGAGAGTAGGGTGACAGTGTCACCTCTGGCAATTGGAGGGGAAGAGTGTAAGTGCTACAAGTATTTTAATTAATACTGATATGGGTGTGATAGTGCACTTCTAATCATTTGGAGGAAGAGTGCAAGTACCACAAAGCACTTTGATTGAAAATGGCAGGGGAGGTGGGGTGGAGTGAGAAGAAAGTGCCACTACTGATCATTGGGAGGAGGAAGAATGAAGCTTCACCAAGAAAAGTGACAGAAAACAGCATGGAGGCTGGGTGAGAGAGGTGCCCCTGGATATTGGAGGGGAAGAATGCAAGTGTTGCAAGCACTTTAATTGAAACTGACATGGGGGTCGAGAGTGCCACCACTGGTCATTGGGTGGAAGAGTGTAGGCACCACCAAGCACTTTGACTAAAAATGGCATGGGTGGTGGAGTGAGAGTTTTGCCCCTGACCATTGGGGGGAAGAGAGTAAATGCTACAAACACTTTAACTGAAACCGACATGGGCGGGCATGATTATTTATTTATTTTTTTTATTTGGAAAATGTTTTATCAGGAAAGACAACTTGAGCTGTCAACAACTTGTTTCCAGAAGCGCCCGGGAGGGGTACAATATTTGGGAGCAGTATAGGTACAATACTAATACAAATCATTTGAGTACATTGAACAAATAGTAGAAACAGCAAATACACAGAAACAAGAATACAAGAGTAATTCAGTATATACCACTGTAAATCATTGGGGACATTTGGGTAGACAATTACTTACTAAGACAAAACATTGAGTACAGGTACAGAGCTGAGGGATTCAATGCATCCAGGGAGGGAGAGAAAACTAACAATGAGACATACATTTAAACAGTCAAAATATAGATGATCCTGTAGGAGGAGGTTTAGGGAAGGTTGACACAGATGAAAGTGCAAGGCAAGTAAGCGTTACATAAGAACAGAAGTGCTAATGTAAACACGGGGAGGATCTTTTTTGATAGTCAGGGCATAGGGTGTGTAAAGAGGAGGGAAACATAGCTGGAAAAAGATAGTGTGAGGGGGGAGGTGGCTAGTATATAATCCCCCTCCAGGATGTTGTGATCCCTGCCAGGGGGATCAAAATAACAGGCTGAGAAAGAGGGGAGGAAGGTTTAAAGCATGGACGAGAGAGCTGGAGAGGATGTAGGAGGTTGGTAGTAGTGGGGAAGGTGGCCGCTGGAGAGTAAGTAATAGTGGGGGGGGCAAGGAGTTTTGGTGATGAGGGTGGCAGTTGGTGCAGTAAGTAAAAGTAGGGAGGGGTGGGCAAGGGTGTGGGGAAGGGGGTTGCAAAGAGATGGTCTAGGCCCCAAAGTACTCTACAAGGGGTCAGGGGAGTCAGGTGGGAAGGGGAGACTGGATGGGGAGAGAGGTGAGGGATGAAGGGCAGGCAGCAGTTTAATGGTGGAATGGGATGAGGATAAGTGCAACTTGGTGTTAAGAGGATAATAGCAGGTACAGTTAGGGGATCAAAAATTGTGTAGGGCTAGACAGATTGAGTAAGGTGTTGATGAGAGTCTGATAGGAGGAGGAGGAAGCAAGTTCCAGAGCTTTGGGACGTGGTAGGAGAAGGCTTCCTGGCCTATGGAGGAAGAGCAACAAGGAATGGCTAGAGTGCAAGCGTTAGTGGATCCGAGAGGTTGGGAGGAGGGTGGTGGGGCAGAGAGTGAGGAAGAGAGGTAGGAGGGGAGAGTACCAAGCCTGAATTTAGAAGTGAATATGGCACAGTGAGATAGATGCCCAGACTCAAGGGAGGAGAAGGCGAGTTAGTGATACAAGGAGCAGTGATGTGGCAGGAAGGAGCATCAAGGGCAAAGCAACAGAAAGAATTGAAAAGGGTGCCACTGCTGGTCATTGGAAGCATGTAAGTGCCACTGAACACGTTGATTGATAATGGCAGGGGTGGGGTGGGGTGGGTGGAGTGAAAGTGCCACCACTGATCATTGGAGGAAAGTGGTAAATGCCACTGAGCACTGTGACTACAAATGGCATGGAGGTGTCCACCACTGATTATTGGGGGTCAGAGTTGCACAGCTGGTCATTGAGGCAAGAGTATAAGTGCCACCAAGCAGTTTGATTGAAAACAGCACATAGGGTGGGGTGATGGTGCTGCCAGTGCTACGGGGGCGGGTGAGTTTTAAGTGCCACCAAGTTCTTCAACTGAAAAAGGCACATCGGGGTAAAAGTGTTGCAATAGATCAATCGTGGAGAAGTGTGTAAGTCTACCAAGCTCTTTCATTGAAACCGGCATGGCGGGTAGTAGTGCTGCTGCTGGTTATTGGGGAAGACTGCAAATACTGCTGAGCATTTTGATTGAACCCTTCACAGTGGGGGGCATGCCACTGCTTGAGGGGGAGAGTGAAAGTGCCGTTGAGTACATTGACTGAAACTGGTAGAAGGAGTAAGAGTGCCACCACTGGTCATTGGGAAGAGAGTGTAAGCACCAGTGAGCACTTTCATTGAAACTGACACGGTGGTGAGAGTGCTACCTCTGGTAATAGAGGGGCAAGCAATTGAGGGGCAAGCATGTAAGTGCTGCAAACAATTTGGCTTAAACCAGCATGGGGGGGGTAAAAGTGCCATGGCTGATCATTGGTGGGAAGGCTGTAAGTGCCACTGAGCACGTTGATTGAAACCAGTGTGTGTGTGTCTGGGGGGTATTTGTGTGTGTGTGTGTGTGTGTGTGTGTGGGTGTGCACTACCACTGGATACAGCACCAGGGGGTGAGCAAAACACTGTGTCTCAAAAGCTTAATAAACATGATTACTTTTAGAAACACCATCCACATTTTACCCCTCTTAAACCAGTTTGCCATCATTTCAAACTTACCAGCAACTAGTGATGCAGGATGTGGAACATATATTGCATTTTAATTAGCCAAAATTGCAAGAACAACTTAACTGCAGAAGAAATATCTGCTTTGGAAGATCTATGCAAAAATGACAAAATCAAAGTCAAACCAGCTGATAAGGGGAGTCTTATCATTGTTACAGACAAAGTTAAATATGCTACAGAAATAAACAGGTAACTGTCAGATGTTACCAGCTACAAACTTTTAAGTGAGTACCCAGCACCCTTACTTAAATACTGTATGTATGACTTATTGTCCAGCACCTTCAATTTAGGTCAAATTCCAAAGGATAAAATAAACTTTATGTTGGTGGAGAATCCAGTGACACCAACAATGAATATGATTCCTGAAGTGTACAAGGACCATATACCCCCCACCCTATTATATCGAGACAGGGCTCTATTACAGAGAAAAACTCCCATTTTTGTTGACCTTTTTTAATAAAACCTTGTTATTAATCTTCCAGCTTTACATGAGAAACACAATGGCTACTTTGTAAAAGCTATGGGGGGTTGTATGGTCCTCTAACTATGTGTGGCTTACTATTGACCTCACGAGTCTATATACTTGTATCTAACATGATTTAGGAATACAGACAGTGGAATATCATCTGTCTAATAACTGAGCTGCTCAGAACTCTCTTTCAGATTTCATCATGCATGCATGCAATATACTTGAGTTTGACCAACCTGTTTCTTGGTTGGTGGGAGGATACCATGGTGTTTGTTCATGGCAGGAGTCAGTACTTGCACCAGATTAATTTATGGGGAAGGTACATTGATAATATTATTGTTATTTGGGAGGTAAGATTCCAGTGTGGAATTTATTGACTTCTTGAATGAAATAGGTTTGACTTGTGTTTTACCGCAACTGCAAATAAAACTGTGATAACTTTTCTTGATTTACAGCGGAAAGTATTGCATGGAGTGAATATCACTACACAGACATACTGTATAAGAAGCCCTCATCTTGTAACACTTTGCTAAAAGCCAAAAGCCCCCATCCCTGTTATACCATACAACTGATTCCATACAGTCAGCTAGTCCGTGTTAGATGTAACTGTTCAGATTTAGACCTATTCAATAGACAGGCTGAGGAACTTTCACAAAGATTCCTAAATAGGGGATACTCATATTAGATGATTCAAAAGGCTAGAAATAGGGGCAAAAATGTAAGCAAGGAATCATAATTGCAGCCACACAAACAGCCAACTGACCCCCTGGCAGGGGTAACATTTATCTCTGAGTTTAACAGGTTGTCACTAAATGAATAATGCCTGACAGGGTGGGTATTATGCTGGGACAACATCCCGGCTTGAGTGGTTGGGCCCAAGACCACAGGCTGAGGGTGTCCAACACCCGAGAAGGGATGTTATCCTACCATAACACCCACCCTGGAGGCATTATTCATATTATACAATGGCTTGCTGTTTTATACAGAATGAAACAAATTATTTTAAAGAATGTTTTTGTTAGTGTGTAAAACTGTTTGTGTTTCTTAACAGAAGATGCAAACGATGCTAGAGCAACAATGCAAATACAAACGATGCTAGAGCAACAATACCAATGCAAACAAAGCTAGAGCAACAATGCCAATGCAAATGATACTAAAGCAACAATTCCAATGCAAACAATGCTAGAGCAACAATGCCAATGCAAACAATGCTAGAGCAACAATGCCAATGCAAAAGATGCTAGATTAATAATGCCAATGCAAATGATACTAGAACAACAATGCCAATGCAAAAGATGCTAGAACAAGAATGCTAATGCAAACAATGCTAGAGCAACAATGCCAATGCAAAAGATGTTAGAGCAACAATGCTAATGCAAATGATGCTAGAGCAACAACGCTAATGCAAACGATGTTAGAGCAACAATGCTAAGCAAACCTTTTATAGGTACATCAGGGAGTGTAGAAAGACAAAGGGAGGGATAGTGAGGCTGAATAGAATGTACGGTGGGTGGGCAGAGAGGGACAGTGAAAAAGCAGGGATACTGAATGAATATTTCTGATCAGTATTCACAAAAGAGGGGGAGGTGCCTAATCTTATTAACAGAAGCACTCTGGATAGGGAGATTGATCCCAGTCCTTTGACAGAAGAAAGGGTTCTGAAAGAACTCCTAAAACTGAAGGTGGACAAAGCAATGGGGCCTGACAGAAATCACCCCAGAATTCTAAAAGAATTAAGGGGAGAACTAGTAAAACCACTGACTACCCTTTTTAACAAGTCATGGGAGAATGGTGAGATACCTGAGGACTGGAGGAAGGTGGATGTGATTCCCCTTCACAAAAGAGGGACCAAGACAGAGGCAGGAAACTACAGTCCTGTTAGTTTGACCTTGATGGTAGGGAAAGTGATGGAATTACTTCTGGCGGAAAAAATTGTTGAGTACGTAGAGGCCAGTGGGGCATAGGACCCAAGGTGGCATGGGTTCACAGTAGGAAGGTCATGTCAGATGAATCTAATTGATTTCTTTGACTGGGTGACCTAAATAGTAGACCAGGGAGGGGCTGTGGACATGGCCTACTGAGACTTTAGCAAGGCATTTGACACAGTCCCACACAAAAGATTAATAGTCAAGTTAACCAGCCTGGGAGTGGGTCCCAGGGATATAGCCTGGGTAAAACATTGGCTGGGCAAGAGGACACAGAAGATAATTGTAAATGGAGTCCACTCTGAAGAAAGAGAGGTTACTAGTGGGGTACTGCAGGGTTAAGTACTGGGTCCAGTCCTTTTTAATGTCTTTATAAGAGACATTGAAGAGGGAATGGAAGGAAAAGAATGCCTCTTTGCAGATGACACAAAGATCTGCAACAGGGTTGATACACAAGGAGGCATGGAAAGGATGAGAAGGGACTTGGCAAGGTTGGAGGAATGGTCAGAAGTATGGCAGCTTGGAGTCAATGCAAAGACGTGCAAAATAATGCATCTGGGAAACAAAAATCCAGGGGAAGATTACACAATGGTGGGAGGTAGTAACAACAATAAAAATGGAAAGGGACCTGGGGGTAATCATATCAGATGACCTTAAGGTTAGCTAGCAATGTGAGAAGGCAGTAGGGAAGGCTGGGGAGATACTGGAATGTATAGGGAGAGGCATCATCAGCAGAAAACAAGAAGTTGTTATCCTTCTGTACAGACAGTTGGTGAGACCCCATCTGGAGTACTGCAATCCAGTTCTGGAGATCCCATCTCCACAAGGACATAGACAGGATAGAGGCAGCCCAGAGGAGGACAACTGAAATGGTGCAGGGTCTACAAGAGAAGTCATAAGAGGAGAGACTAAAGGAGCTTAATATGTATACCACTGAGGAAAGGAGGGAGCGGGGGGACATGATAGAAACATTTAAGTATCTCAGTGGAATCAACAAAGTCCCAGAGTTAGCATCTTTCAGAAACAGAGATGTGCAAGAACAAGAGGACACAATTTGAAGATGGGGGGTGGGGTTTCAGGGGCAATGTGAACAAGTATTTTTTCACAGAGAGGGTGGTGGATGCATGGAACAGCCTTCCTGAGGAGGTTGTGGGGTATAAAACTATGTGAGAATTCAAGAGTGCATGGGACAGACATAAAGCAAGTTTTGTGGGGGTTAAAAGAAATAGGCTATTGGTTAACTAGGATCTGCAGCTTATCCTGTAGGTAGGGAAATGGTCAGACTAGGTGGGCCAAGCAGTCCTTATCTAACATCAAAGTCTATGTTTCAAACAATCAGCTGAGATGTTATGCCAGGATGACATCCCTACTGTGATGGCCAATTGGCCAATCAGAAGCCAGAAGTCTTTCTTGCCATTGTATAATACAAGTTATTGTCACTGTTCGACAGCACTGGAATATCTTCAAAGGGGATCAGAAACTATACAACACAGTGGGCAGCAAGCCAGGCATCACGCACCGTGGGGAAAAAGCATAAGCAATATGATTACCCATAGTCTGTACAAAGCAATAGTCAGAGATATAAAAATACCTTGGTTTCCCCCACCACCTGTTGGCTGTCACAGAAGTGGAAGATGTAGTATATGCAGATTTTGTAGTATGGGCAATACTTTTAAATGTCCTTCTAACCCACAAGTTACCATCAAAGAGCTGATCACACGTTCTACACCACTTGTGATATATACGTTTACATGCACATATCCTGAGGCATACATTGGGAGGACATTAAAGCCCTTGCACAAATGAATTCAGAAGCACATGAGGTCAGATAGATCTAACATACTAGATGCCAGAAGAGTAGGTCTATTGGTCTATCAAGTCTGCTCGTGCTTCAGCACCCTGATTGGGTACCATAGCCCTCTATCTGGCTCCATCCACTGTTATTCCATCCTCCAGTCCTGGCCCTCTGGACAAACCAGCCTCTGCTTCACCCCTTGCCTATACCTGTACCACCCTCTCTTGAACCCCTCCATCATAGCTGCCTGTACCAGCTCCCCAGGCAGCGCATTCCATGGTTCCACCACTCTCTTGGTGACGTACCTCCTCCTCCATTCCCCCCAATCCTCCCACCCTCAATCTTCCAACTGTGTCCTCTGGTAATTCCACCCTTATTCAGCGGAAAGATCCTATCTTAGCTTACCTTATTTACTCCCTGGAGGTACTTGAAGACCTCAGTCATGTCCCCTCCGGTCCCTCCTCTCCTCCTGTGAGAACAGGTTGAGCTCCCTTAGTCATTTCTCATATGTCATATCCCCCAGACCCCAGATCATTCTGGTTGCTCTCCTCTGAACCCTCTCCAGGACTTGGATGTCCCTCTTTAGGTGCGGCCTCCAGAACTGCACATAGTACTTAAGATGTGATCTAAGCAGGCTGTTGTACAGTGGCAAAATCACTTCCCTGTTCCTTGAGGTAATCCCCCTAGCGATGCATCCCAGCATCCTATTTGCCCTGACTGCAATCCTCCTGCACTGCTCTGAATTATCCATGTTAACATCCACCAAGACTCCTAGGTCTCTTTCTCCTGCCATGCCCTGCAACTCATCCCCACTGGGTGTACACATAGTTGGGGTTTTCTCGCCCTAGGTGTAGCACCTTGCACTTGGAGGAGTTAAATTTAAATTTCCAGGTGCAGGACTGCCTATCCAGAGTATCCAGGTCCCCTTGCAGGGCCAATCTCACCTCCTCCCCCTCTGACACTGCCTCCAGCTTAGAGTAATCCACAAAGAGACTCATTTCACACCCGATAACTTGCGTAATATCGGAGATGTAGGCATGAAACAGGAGTGGCCCCAGGACTGATCCCTGTGGGACCCCACTTATGACCTCCCTAGGAGACGAGACCTCCCATTCAGACCACTACCCGCTGAGTGTGACCTGAAAGCCAATTTCCAATCCACCTAACCGTCAATGGGCCTACCCCCATCCCTCAGCTTCTCCTGTAGGCCAATGCAAGGACAGAATCAACGCCTTGCTGAAGTCCAGAAATAGTACATCCACTGGTCTCCCCTGTTGAGTGCTGATGTCACCCGCTTATTGGACTCTCACGAAGTTTGTTTGACATGATCTACCTGGCACAAACTCATGCTGCCGGTCATCCAGGTAACCCATCTCCTCCAAGAAGCCTCCCAGCCTTTCCTTAAGTATGCTGTCGATTATCTTCCCCACCACTGACGTCAAACTGATGGGTCTATGGTTTTCTGACTCTTCTCTTGATCCCCTTTATGGATGGGCACAACATGTACCTGCTTCCAATCCCTTGGCACCCTCCCCACCTGCAGCGACAAGTTAAAGAGATCCGCCAATGGCAAAGCCAAAACATCCACCAACTCGCAGAACACTCTGGGATGAAGAGCATCAGGCCCTGGAGATTTATTCTTTTTTAGGGACTTCAGGGCTTCCCACACCCAACCTATTGGAATATCAGCATCTGTCCCCCCCACACTTCAGCAGAACCAGCCTAACATCTCACCCCTGGTCTACCTCTCCCCAGCAGCTTGTTCTTCAGCAGGTGCCCCAATGGTCAGGTCTGCTGCACCTTCTGTGTCCTTAAACCCCTTTTTTGGAAGTTCTCCAGCCTCCTCCCTAGTGAACACCGAGGGAAAGTACTCATTCAGTACCTCCGCCTGCTCTCCAGCCCCTTTCACACACCCCCGGCTGTCCTCAACCTACTGAGCTGGCCCTTGATCTTCCTCCTATCACCAGTATACCTAAAGAATCCCTTTTCCCCACCCCATATCCCCTGCACCAGCCTCTGCTCTTTCCAGGCCTTTGCCTCCCTCACCACTCTGGTGACTTTCCTGGTTGCAAGGTGATAGTTCTCCTTATCCCTCTCTCTTCTAATTTTTTTGTACCTACTGCAGGCAGCCTTCTTCTCCCTTACTGCCTCCTGGACCTCCTTGGTCCACCAGCATTTATTGAGACCTATCACCCTTGCTCTTTACTCTTGCACAGGTCCTGGTGGCCTCCTGTAGCCCTCGCTTTATGATTTCCCACCTACCTTCCACATCCAAACCTGGTTTTATCTCCCTCAAATGTCCCTTGAGAATTTCCCCCCATGTTCCTAAAGTTCACCCCCCTAAAATCAACTATCATTGTCCTTGAAAGATCCCCTTCCCCTTGCCAGTTTAAGCCAAAACCAGACTGTGTTGTGGTAGCTCCCAGCCAGCGGTTCTTCCACAACTAGATCTCATACAAGATACCCATCCACTAAAACCACATCCAGGATATGACCCTCCCTCATTAGGTCCATCACCTGCTGATTGAGGAATGTGTCCAGGAAGCCATTCAGCAACTTCTGCTCCATGGTCACAGTGGACGTCATAGTACCCCAATCAGTAGCCAGCATGTTAAGGTCCCCCATCAACACCACTCCTTCTCCTTCCAGTCCACACTGCCTCTTAATGTTAGCCAACAGGCAATACTACAGGTCCTCCGCTAGCTCTGGGGGGCTGTATTCCACCCCCAACTTGATCTTCCCTCCCACAGGGGTTCACAAAGTGACCCATAGGGGCTCCATACTGCCCTCTGCTTCCTCCATTCTCATAATCTTGATGTTATCCCTAATGAACATTGCTACTCTTCCCCCTCCTCCCACCTTTCTGTCCTTCCTTAGCAAAAGGTACCCACTCAGATTACGGTCCCAGTCATGGCCAAGGGTAGCCCAAGTTTCAGTGACCACATCCACCCCACCCTAAAACAGCATGGTCTGGAACTCAGGCATTTTATTCCCCAGGCTCCTGGCATTTATTGAAGCCACCCTCCAGCCCTTGTCCCTACCCCCCTTTACCATATCCTCCCCAGATCTTTCATACGTCCATCCACACTCCTCCCCTAGTGTACCGTCTGTCCCCCCCTTATGGGGTTGTAGGCCAGTCCTAGGCTAGTGCCATTCTAAATACCCTGTTAGGCTCTCATTTTGAGACTCATCACAAGGATCCACAACAACTAAGATTCATGGGGCTGGAACACATGCCACAGCCTATTAGAGGGGATAATAGAGTCAGAACACTTCTGCAAAGGAATGCAGATGGATATACACATTTCAAACCAGAAACCCGCTGGGTCTTAATGACCACATTTATCTGATTCTTTTTTTTGACTTATGGTACATTCTTGGTGATGATAACCAATTGTATTGACATATTTTAGGTTGTCATGCAAGTGCCTTTTCTCACTGTTAGTATGTGTGCAAGAAAGTTGTTGTTTTTTTTAACTATGGGCACTTTTTGATGTAGCCTATTATTGTTATATTATATTCCAGACTATGTAGTTGGTATAGTGCTACATGTATTTCTAACTTAGCTTATTTAAAACTTTTTTCTTTTATTATTTTTATTTCCATGTTTATTCTTTTGCTTCTCTCCCCCATATAGCTACTTTTCTGTCTTCCTTTCCCTTCACGCTTATTAATAACAAGCATTTGTCAATGCCGAACGTTCACTTGCAGGTATTTGCAGTGGTATTTGGCACTTGGACATGGCTTAAAAAAATCAGTGACAAAGAAGTACAAGCATTTGTCAATGCTGAATGTTGCTTGCTTCTATGTGCTGTTTCGGTATTTGGAACTCATTGGAGTGCAAATGTTGAAAAATCGCTGAATCTCACGAAATATAGAACCGCTAAACGCACACCGTGAAACAGTCATTTTGGAATTTTTTCACCAAATTTTCAACATAGCCATTTCAAGACCTCTGCTCATGAACAGTGTCACTGTGATTTTCTTAATGTGTCCCATACATTGAGTTCACAACCGACTGCGCCATTGTGCAGCTACATGAGCGGAAACACATTTTGGGCAGGATGTGAAAAATGACAGCTGTACTGCTCATAAGGAGGTGTGGTAAAATGGCAATGTTGAGAAAATCTGGGTAAAATCTTGAAAATTCATGAACCTACGGCGTGTTAGGAAGTCGCTTGCGACGCTCCAAAACAGTCATTGTTATGAATTTTTCAGAAAATTTTCAACATAGCCATTTAAGACCTCTGCTAGTGAACAGTGTCACTGTGATTTTCTTAATGTGTCCCATAAATTGATTTTCGCACACTGACTGTGCCATTGTGCGCCACATGGGCAGAAACATGTTTTGGGCAGGATGTGAAAAATGACAGCTGTACTGCTCATAAGGAGGTGTGGTAAAATGGCAATTTTGAAAATCTGGAGTGAAAATATTGAAAATTCGTGAACTTAAGAGCTATGAGGAACTGCTAGCGACATTCATAAAACAGTCATTTTAGGAATTTTTCACCACATTTTCAACATAGCCATTTTAAGATCTCTGCTCATGAACAGTGACACTGTGATTTTCTTAATGTGTGCCATACATTGATTTCGCACACCAACTGTGCCATTGTGTGCTACATGGGCGGAAACACATTTTGGGTGAGATGGGAAAAATGACAGCTGTACTACTAATAAGAAGGTGTGGTAAAATGGCAATGTTGAAAATCTGGAATGAAAATATTGAAAATTCACAAACTTACGAGCGTTCGTAGGAACTGCGCAACACATGCTCGTAAAACAGTCATTTTTAGAATTTTTCACCAAATTTTCAACATAGCCATTTTAAGACCTCTGCTCATGAACAGTGTCACTGTGATTTTCTTAATGTGTCCCATACATTGAGTTCACACACTGATTGCGCCATTGTGCGCTACATGGGCGGAAACACATTTTGGGCAGGATGTGAAAAATGACAGCTGTACTGCTCATAAGGAGGTGTGGTAAAATGGCAATGTTGAAAATCTGGAGTGAAAATATTGAAAATTTGTGAACTTATGAGCGTGTATAGGAACTGCGCAGCGCACATTCATAAAACAGTCATTTTTAGGAATTATTCCACCACATTTTCAATATAGCCATTTTAAGATCTCTGCTCATGAACAGTGACACTGTGATTTTCTTAATGTGTGCCATACAATGATTTCGCACACCAACTGTGCCATTGTGCGCTACATGGGCAGAAACACGTTTTGGGTGAGATGTGAAAAATGACAGCTATACTACTAATAAGAAGGTGTGGTAAAATGGCAATGTTGAAAATCTGGAGTGAAAATATTGAAAATTCATAAACTTACGAGCGTTCGTAGGAACTGCGCAACACATGCTCGTAAAACAGTCATTTTTAGGAATTTTTCACCAAATTTTCAACATAGCCATTTTAAGACCTCTGCTCATGAACAGTGTCACTGATTTTCTTAATGTGTCCTATACATTGATTTCAGACACCAACTATGCCATTGTGCACTACATGGGCGGAAACACGTTTTGGGTGAGATGTGAAAATGACAGCTGTACTACTAATAAGAGGTGGTGGTAAAATGGCAATGTTGAAAATCTGGAGTGAAAATACTGAAAATTCACGAACCTCACGAGCTCATGCAGGAACTGCGCAATGCACGCTTGTAAACCATCATTTTAGAATTTTCCACCAAATTTTCAAAATAGGCTTTTGAAAGCCCACTTATAAACGCTGACACTGTCGTTTGACAATCGGGCTCTTGAAGGTGATTTCAAGACAGTGATCAAATCACCCTTCGGGCCCGAATAATGCCATGACAGTGACAGAATTCATGAGAAGGGCTCCCAAAAACCCCATGTTGAAAATTTGGTGCAAAAATTCCAAAAAATGCCTGAGATATGCAACAAAGTTAAAAAAAAAACATCTAGCCCATTATACAGCTTACCGGCATTTCCTCAGTTTGCGGTAGGTTTTGAAGAGTGCAGACGTGTTCCCAGTCCAGCAATGATCGTCACGCCAAGCTCCAGAGGTAAGTATGGGGTGGGGTGTGGGAGGCAGGGTGCGCAGTGGGTGCGGGTTGTGGGGCGAGATTGTGTGGGACTGTTTTAATTTACAGGTTTTTTTTTTTACTTGACGATGCGGGATCTTTCCATGCTGGGATGGGCTCCCAGCGTGGCAGAAGAATGGCTGGGGCAGTGGAGCCGACGGGGATTGTTCACCCCGCCGTGGATGACACGGGACATTTGCCACGCTGGGTGGCCTCAGCATGGCAGCAAAGATTTGGGGGGGGGTGTGATGCGGTGCAAGCACACAGCTGTGGTTTTCATTGAAGAGAAGACCACCGCTGTCATACACAGCACCGGTGCGGATTGGTGCAGGACCGCCATGCCTGCTCAAGGGAGCAGGGGATTGCTCGGGAGAGGCACACCTCCAAAGTGTCCCATTCTCCCAAGATGTTCCTTGAGCATGTGCGCAAGCAAACGTAAAAATGCATCTGACATGTTATGATCTGTGGGTGCTTTTCCACCCTTCTATCTCTTTTTTTTGTTTTTACATATTGCTTGGTATTAGTATTCCTTCCTTTATTTTCAAGGGCTGGGTCCTTTTGTCCACTTTAGACATAGGAACAAATGTGTTGGGCAGTGCTGTATTCTATGAGCACCTATCAAGTTCTCTTGATTTAAATGTGCAATATATTTAGGATTTACAAATTACCCACAAATGCATTTAAAACTGAATGCCTTCCTGCAAAACAAATGTTTTAAAGTCATGTATCTGTTTGTATATTGTCACATGAGTGTTCTACTCACTGTGTGTCTTTGCACTATATGTTTTGTAACTATTTATTGCATCATTCAAGCTAATCAAGGTCTCTTTGATGTGCCTTTTGCTCTAAAAGGCCTTAATACATGGTTAAAATTTAAATAATTGAATATGTACGTATGCTGATGTTATCCCTGTGCCACTTATAGCTAGTAGGACACCCCCATAAAATCTGTCTGGCATTAGTACCCACATATGGCATACCATTTACTTTTAGCAGTAAATTCAAAGGTTGGTACCACCCTTGGCATTAGGATGTATACCAGGCTCATTTCTAGAGGAAGAGGGATGAGAGTACAAGAACAAAATACATGATCCTTTGTAAAATTACAACCAGGTCCAGGGCAGAGGCTTCTAGGCGTATACTAGATCTAAACTGCTGAGGGGGAGGGGCACAGTAAATCCAATCCAGAATCAAGAATCAGATTGTCCAGAACAGGAACTGGGATTGTGCAGTATGGCTTTATTTAACAGATGGTAACTTAAATCAGGTAGTGGACCTCATGGGTTGGTCAAGGCAAAACAGGTACATCTTTCATGAACTCTCCTTGCATGCAGTACAGTTCGAGACACAAAAACATCTTCCCCATTCCCAAGTGATGTACATACGTGGATCTAGCCACACACTCCGAACCATTTCACCTTCTTGGGTGAACACTGAACATGTCCTTCACACACTTGGGTGAACATCTAACATTTCCTTCACACACTGGGTTGAACATGAAGCACTTTCATTACACACTGGGGTAAAGCACTGAATTGCTTTCACACACTTGGGTGAACTAGACATTTCTTTCATGCACTTAAGTGAACATTAAACACTTCCTTCACACACTTGGGTGAACTAGGCATTCTTTCATGCACTTGAGTGAACATTAAACACTTCCTTTACACAGTTGGGTGAACTAGGCATTTCTTTCATGCACTTGAGTGAACATTAAACACTTCCTTCACACACTGGGATGAAACACTGAATCTCTTTCATGCACTTGGGTGAACTATGCATTTCTTTCACACACTTGGGTGAAACAAGGGGCACTGACAGGAGTGATCTAGCCTTCTCTAAAGGCACACACACCCCAGAAACGAATCCCCTAATGTTGGAGAACTTGTCCCCTAAAAACAGTACTTACTGACCAGTTTCTGCTTTCACTAGGAAGGGAGTAACTAAAGGACACCTTTTCCTGGGTAGCATGTCAGAAACTGTCTCTCACAAGTCCTTTCCACAGGCAGCTGAAAACAAAAAGGATCTTCAGTGGATTTGCTCTTTGGACCCACTGAGGAAAGCAAATCCTTCCACTTCACTTAGAGTAGAAATCAAGAAATCCTGCTGTAGAAAGGTCTCCACCACTTCACTGGAAGCTGGAAATTGTAATCCACACTAGGGTGAGAATTCCTGGGCCCTCAACTTAGAGCCCACTGGCAGACCTCCTGCCACTCTCACACCACACTCAGCTACAACTGTCAACTAACTGAACATTTTAAGGCTCCCTAGAGCAGATGTACTGTACACACAAAAGGGTTATGCTGCTGCAAGAGTTCCAAATTACATAATTATTCTTCTCTCAGGCTAGCTGAGTAAACAATGATGTAATTGTGTAAGAAGCCCCTAATGAGCTCCCTACCAGCTGCCTGCTACCTGCTTAACACAAACTCTGTTAGGATTCTAGTAACCCCAGGGGACTAGGTGGTTACACTGATAAATTGTTGTATAAACTGAAAGCCTTTACTGGAGCAAGCCATGCCCTGACAATGAGTCACACTAGACCCAAACACCAGGGCTGTTGTGTGCCATGCTCTACTGTGTGCCTTTCAACATATTCACTGTTTTTTGCTACTCAGTGCTTAACGTTTCATTTGTGATTGCTGTAGTTGAATGCCACCTCCTCTGTCTGTCTGTCTGCATTGTTCCTAGTGAAATGTACGTGGATGTGAAATTTGGACAAGTGGTTAGAGCTAGGCACAGCAACAGAAAATGAACTCTGTGACATTTTCTAAAAGTTGTCCCTTATGCAAATAACGCCTAAAACTAGCAAATACATACTTTGTGAATGAGCTCAATGAATGGGAAAAGCAGCCCATGTGATAATGCACTGTGTGAGTCAAATAATCATGATCCATTTGGATAACTGTTCCTGAAAGCTAACACTTTCTTGTGTGTAATGCCACCTTTCAGATTTTAGTGTTGTGGGCACCTGATGCAACTGTTATTTATTTATTTAACTTTGTGGACCAGGTAAGTACACTAGCACAGAAACCTTTTTTTAGGCATGACCCAGGTAAAAGGGCTCAGATAAAATATACAGACATCATGTCACATAAGCAGCAGGTGAAAACAATATGTACAGAAAAATGTGTACATACTTACAAGTCATCATGTTCAACAGGGGCAAGATAGCAAACTATGCAGGGCAGTATTTACATGATTTCGACTGCAGAAAGCACATGAGAGATGGAAAATAAGTTTGAAAATAGTAACGTAATTAGGAGAGAACTGAAGAGGTGAAGCAGGTGGTACTAGGTAAAAAGGGGTGGAGTGGGGTGGAAAAAGGGAAAGGGTTAGTGGAAACATTGACGTGCAACAGAGGAAGAGTGATGGGATTTCAGGAGATTTGTGAAGCTGGGGGTAAAGGTAATTTTTCCTAAGCAGGGGGTATCATGTTTCATACAGAGTCAGCGCAACAGAAAAATGAGTGCTGGCCCATGCTGGTGTGAAACAGTGGGACAACAATATTATTGTGGGAAGAAGATAAGGAGGTAGGAAGATTAATGAGTGCGATCTGACTAGCTAGGTAAGGCACATTGTCAGTGTGCAAAGTTTTGTTGATAAGGGAGGCAAAAGCAAGGTCAGCACTGAGTTCAGGATGTAGCAATTTGAGGTTGTATATCACTGTGCAATGATGGGGATTGTGGCTGCAACCAGAGGCAAATTTAGTTATGTTATAATAGAGAGTATGCTTTTTTGTAAAGCAGATTTACCATTGATAATGGCTGAACCATATTCAAGCATGGGAGGAAGGTTAACCTGAGCAATTTTAACCTTGGTGTCAGATGTCAAGAAGTGGTGGACTCTATAGAGAGATCCCAGTTTTCTGTGGACTGAGGAAATACTGTACTGTAGATGGGTTTCAAAGGAGAGGGAAGGGTCAAGGTATACTCCAAGATGC
This sequence comes from Neoceratodus forsteri, assembly GCA_016271365.2. Classification (NCBI taxonomy): domain Eukaryota; kingdom Metazoa; phylum Chordata; order Ceratodontiformes; family Ceratodontidae; genus Neoceratodus; species Neoceratodus forsteri. The sequence goes on from CM028130.1 coordinate 1,662,655,803, forward strand.
TTAAAGGAGAAAGTCTTTTCGAGGGGGGAGCCGTTTCCAGTGTTGAGACTAAACAGGATAATTTGGAAAGTTTCTGCTTGGACCCAAACAGCATGGACTGTGTTTTAGGTAAATTTAGGACTATTTTTCTGGCTAGAGAGTGAGGTTTGCAGCCTTGCGAAGGAATTGCTGAGAGAGTTGTTGATGGAGTTACCTACAAAATGTGTGTTTAGCTGTAATGCCACCATAATTGACCCAGTAATTGAACCCAAGAAACTGCCGAATGGAACTCACTGTTAACCCATTTTTGATAAGACAGCAACAGAATTACTTTACCATGTCCATCAGCTCTTTTACAGATCCAGTAACAGTTGCACGCAGCACAGTTTCTTCAGTGTTGGCAAGGTGAGGGACCTGACCCTACCAATTACACAACGTACTATAACTCGTTTATTACAGTGGCCAAATAATTGCACCTGGGAACCATACCATTTTATCAAGTATATGTCAGGGTAGAATTCTTTTTCTGGTAGTATGCAGAATACAAAGCAGGCTTTTCTAACTGGCAATACATACTGTACTTTTCGCCCCCAGAAATATTTATTACTTTACAGGAAAAAAATGTAACAAAGGGCAAGTATTTCCAGTCAGATTTGTGCTATTTGCAAGGGAAAGCAAAGTGATTCAGGCTCCATGGGAGCTACAGTTGCAGTAAAAGACATGGTCAGATAGTTCCAGATACTTTGCAATACTTCTAATGAGATTCTGTATTGTGGCCCTGTTGTGCTACTGCAGATAGGCAGGGAACTCCTCTGCAGATATCACAGAAATTTCAGGAAATATCTGACCATGTCTATTGCTACAGCTGTACTGGAATAAGGTGCAGGCCTCTGGACCAACACAGGGACATATGTCAAACTGATCTGGGATCCCAGTTTGACAGCGTACAGTATCATGACAGTGCGCCATAAGCATCACTGAAAATGGGTCATGCAATACTGAAGACTAGCTGTGGCAAACAAAAACAAATTCTAGCAAGAACTGATATGGCTGTGGTGAGCTTGAAGAAGCTCCAAGTAACAAGTGCCATGAGCACTGCTGAATGCTGTCCCACATACACCATGCAAGGAAACCTTCAGCATTGACAAATGCTTGTTTTTTTTGTTATCCTTGCATGGCTTCCAGCAGTCTAACTTAGATGAAGACATAATCTCTCATTGTACACTGCAGTCACTAAACATTTTAATGTAATTCATCTTGCTCTGTGCTGTATATTAGAATATAATCCAGTCTATAATTTTTATTTCTGACATGACCACACTTACCCCTTGTACAAACCTGCCATAATAGAATAATAACTTAATCATTGTTTTAACTAATATCATCTTCAGCAATGACAGTAGCAAGTCCAAATCTCAGATCTGAAGTAAGAAAATGTAGTGATATGAACATACGAACATACAAAAATGCCAGCAGATACAGACCAATTAGTCTATCACATCTGCTCAGTCATGCAGCACACAGGTTAGACTACTGCTTCTGCCCCCCTCCACACCTTGCTTCCTTCTCTTCCCTCCAACTAGTATCTTGCCTTTGACCCTGTCCTACACCTTTTGAAGCTCTCCACTGTTTTAAGAGATACCACTTCCTCAGAAAGTGCATTCTACCCCATCACCCTTTCTACGAAGTAATGTCTCACCACCACTCTCCTGAAACTACCCCCCACCAACTTCAGGCTGTGTCCCCTAGTAATTCATTCTCCCTTTAATCAAAACATGCCCTCTGTACAAACCCTGTTGATGCCCTTTAAGTACTTGAAAGTTTTGATCATATGACCCCCTCTCCCTTCTCTCCTCCAATGAGTACTTGTTGAGGTCCCTCAACCTATCCTCATAAGGCGATCTGAAATGTGTCATAGAAAACATGACAATAAAATGTGGTACATCAGCTTTGTGGCACAACAGAAAACAGCATTCTGCAGTCTTATGTTTACAAAGTCTTTATCTGACTTGAGATTAATGAATCACCTGCTTCAAATCCCACCAGAGCCATGTACATGTGATGACCCAGGAGCACTTGTGTTAGATCAGGGCAACTTTCATGATGTTCATAGCTACTGTTGCAAAATAGAATCTGTGCACACATATTTGTTTTTTAAATCTGAACTACATTTTGCTATAGAATGTATGTCCATTTCATTGTTGCAGCAAGGTTAAACTGGTTCCAGGGGGATACATTATGTAAATTGACAGTAAACGCATGCAGAGGTAATAACAGAACAGAATTTAAAGGATACTTAACCCCTATTTTTGTGCCTAAAATTCCTGTTAAAATGGATCCCAGAGTGAAACAAAATAGACAGTGTCCAACTACAGAATGTGTCTCCTTAGCATGGAGTCAGATTAACCTTGCTTCAACAGGCAAATGGACACACATTGATAATGTTGTTTTAGTACTGACATGTGGAGCTACATGGCATAGCAGAGCATTCATTTATCAAACAGGGCTCATACACTTATAAACAGATACTTGTTTTGGACCAGTAATAGAAAACAAACAAACAAAAAAAAAAGAAAATATTCAAGTCATTATACCCTCTGTATGACTGGTTTTGTTGTTCTAATTTATCTTTGAACTATGTAACTTAGACACGTGGGAGTGTTGAAAGCAGTAGACAGTAGAAATTCCTACATGATGTCTCCCAGCTTCAAGGCTGGGATTCTGTTGTGGGTGGGGTCTGGTCTACTTCTTACGTTGCTCTGTCTCTCGCACAACACATGTGCCTAATCAGCTATGTGCTACTGGGTCAGTATTTAGTCAAAGTAAGGAGATAATGAGTTAACCCCTAGGCTGCTGAAAGAACTGGAATGAATCTATTTGACTTGAGCCGGACAGATGCTCATTCTGCAGCCCTGCAAGGGTTAAATGACAGCAGCTTCTAAAGGTTTTTTTTTTTTGTTTGTTTGTATCCTAAATAGTTGGGAGGCACAATAGTATCTCCCCTGCCTTTAAGGCAGAGCAACCAATAGCAAAGATCAGAGGGGGAGTGCATTATTTTGCAGTTGATGGAAGGATACACTGAAAACTCCTAAAAGATGTGTTCCATGGAAACACCTTGTTTCAAGCGAAAGCAGGATGGCTGTATTCTCCACCCACAGCTATAAAAAAATCACATTAACCAGCCATCAGCTAATGCATGCTGCCAGTGACATCAGGGCAAGGAGTTAGTGACTCTAGTTTCTGTGTTACAGCTCTTAGTTCAACACGTTGTATATCTCATTGTATTAATTCTTGACAAATTTGCTTAAAATATTGATCCTGATATCCACTTGAGACAAGAGACTATCCCAGAGAATATCATTGAATAGAAAATATAAGGCACTCTTGGCTCATCTGATTAAGCTAGGCATTTAAAGGGGACAGGAAAATTAATTACAATCATTTCAGTAGTGAAGAATGATGGGCTAGATTTTCAAAACCCCTGAAAGAGGAGCAGGTGCGGGAATAAAACTAGCTTAAGTGGGTCTTTACTTATGGACCTGCGTTTTCCCACTTGTGCTGGATTTTCAAAGAAGGAGCCATTTTACATAGAAACACAGAAACATAGACTTTAGTGGCAGATAAAGACTGCTTGGCCCACCTACTCTGCTCATTTCCCTACCTATTGGATAAATTGCAGATTCTAATTAACTAACAACCTACTTCCTTCTACCCCCACTAGAATTGCCTCATGTCTGTCCCATGCATTTTTGAATTCCCCCACTGTTTTTGACCCCATGACCTCCTCAGGAAGGCTGTTCCATGCATCCACCACCCTCTCCGTGAAAAAATACTTCATCATGTTGCTCATGAGCTGTTCCCACCTCTATCTTCAAATTGTGTGACCTTGTTCATGCACATCTCTTTTTCTGAAAGATGCTACCATCTTGGACTTTGTTGATTCTCTTGAGGTACTTAAAACATTTCTGTCACGTCTCCACCCCCCCCTTTGCTCAAGGGTATACATATTAAGCTCCTTTAGTCTCTCTTCATATGGCTTCTGGTGCAGACCCTGCACTATTTTAGTTGCCTTTTTCTGGACTGCCTCCATCCTGTCTATGTCTTTGCAGAAACGGGGTCCCAATAGCTGCATGCAGTACTCCAAATGGGGTCTCACCAACTGTCTGTATAAAGGGATAACAACGTCTTGTTTTCTACTGGTGATGCCTCTCCCTATACATCCCAGCATCCCCCAGCCCTCCTTACTGTCTTCTCACATTGCTTGCCTACCTTTATGTTGTCTGATCAGACTATCCCCTAGTCCCTTTCCATTTTTGTTGTTGTTAGTACCCCCCCATTGTGTACTCTTCCCCTAGGTATTTGTTTCCCAAGCGCATTACTTTGCACTTATTTGCATTGACTCTAAGCTGCCATACTTTTGACAATTCCTCCAACCTTGCCATGTCCCTTTTCATCCTTCACACATCCCCATATATCAACCCTTTTGCAGATCTTTGAGTCATCTGTAAAGAGGCATACATTTCCTTCCAGTCCCTCTGCAATGTGACTTAAAAAGAAATTAAAGAGGACCGGTCCCAGTACTGAACCCTGCAGTACCCCACTAGTAACCCCCCTTTCTTCGGAGTGGGCTCCGTTTACTATAACAATTTTCTACCCAGGATTTTACAGCTGTCTCCATGATTTACAGCAGCTTGTGGTCATTTGTTGGTGTAGCTGCACTGCACTGTTAAGCCCGATTAGATCAGGCATAACTTCCTCTGCAGCTGTGCCTGCTGCCTGTGCAGTGCATGGGCTGAAAATGGGAACATCAGTGGGTGCCAAGATTTGGCTCTGCGACCATGGCTGCAGAGTGCGGCTTAGTCCCAGGATGGCTGCAAAATCTGGCAAGCCTAACATGTGTGTTTTATTAATAAAGTACCTGTTTATATGCTGAAGAGTGTTTCTCCCATCACTGTTTTGTGTACTAAATAATGAACTTTATAGCGTCTTGAAACTGGACTTGTAAACTGTTAAAATTATACGGTCACACCATGTATTAGTATGTGTTGTACCTTGCCAGTGCTGCATTAGAACTGTGTGGGTGTGAGATCTGCTGATGTACAGCAGGTCCATCTGCTAATGTTGCAATAAAATAAATTTGAAGTCTTCCTCTGTCTTTTAATATGTGAGAGTCCCCTAATTATTTGTTTTGAAAACTGTTTTCAGCTTAGGATTTCTTCAGTTTTTATTGATTTTTTGCATCCTTGTTTCACACAGACTGCGAAAGTGAAGTTCATTTTTGTGTAATTGTTAAAGTTTGTGTTTTTTGTGTAATTGTTAATTTTTGTATTTGCATTTCATTTTATTATTGCAGTAAAACTTCATGCTGCCATGTGCTTTGTAATATACTCCCTGGTGCTAATGGTTCCTCCTCCCTCCATGATCCCCATAGGTATATGTATTTATTGATGATTTTTAGCCCAGTTACACATGGATAATCATGCTGTCATCCAAAATTACAAACATCTGATTATAATGATTAAAGCAATGCAGCCCAGAACTGTCACTCAAATATTGTAGCAGGAGCATGCTCTGTTTGAAAATGCCAGTCACCACCTGACTGCATAGTAAACCCTAGTGGCTACAACCCCATGCATTGGTCCTGCGGTCCTTGCCCCAGGACTGTGCTGCAGTACCAGGACAGAAATATACATACCACCAAGCAGACAGCAGTTTCTTAATCAGAGGGCAGGCAGTGGGGTTGGCAACTGAGGAAAAAAATTGTTGGCACTGGAGTGCTAACATTGCCCCATGTATGCAATTCAGCTCAAAAACTTAGCCACAGCTCTGACTGTCATTCCGGCAGCATGCCCACTGCATTACTGGGTCCTTCTGAACTCCACAGCAGGCAGCAGAACTGGCACTGGACTTTGAGGGAGGCCATGATGATAAAGTCAGTAACTATAAAAAATAATGTTTGCTTAAGAGGTGTATAATGAGTTTTTGCACACATGTTGGTGTGTGATGCCTATGTACATCTCTGGATGTCACTCTTGGGATTTGTGAAGAATCACCCACCTAGGGAGAACAACACATGTCCTGTAATAATATATACCTGTTTATTGTTACAGGACATCTGCTGTTCATATGGTGGAAACAGACAGAGAGGTGAGTGGTGGGTCCCTGCCAGATGCCATCTGGCACAGGGAGTACATCATTATGGAAAAAATCCAGGTTCTACAGAGTATGGGAACCACCTTTTAAGAAGCCCAAAGTGGGACATTTCTTACTGAAACATGATTTTTCGTAGGACAGTACGTAACCTCGACCAATGCAACGGACTTGTTTTCTCTATATAAGCAGAATTAAGGCTAAGTATAATAGTTTCTTAGTTGCTTCTATTGTTTCTTATAATTTTTTTTATAACTTTATTTATTCACCAGCTTACCGAGGCTTCTCTCAGAGGTGCCCTCTCGACACGAGCCCTTCTACGCCCCTCCATGACAGGTCACCCCCAGATTTCCCCTCACTTGAGGGACTTCCCAGCACCCTGGATCACCACCCAGGGCAGGGCCTGCCCTCCCTTGGTGGCATCTGTCTGAAATTAGAGGGTCCATCCCTCTTGTGAAGTCAGACGTGGATCCCCGGAGTGGCCTGCCCGGAATGGGGTTGTGAGGGAGATCCCTGGGGCCCTCATCACTTCATCAGCAAGCCAGGGTTTTTTTCCTTGGATTTTATGTTCTCTCCCTCTCCCTTCCCCTGCACAGCCTGAGTGTGCAATGACATCATGGATGTCCGTTGTGGCTCTGTGTCCTGCTTCATGAGCCCTGAGCTTTGCAGTGCCTCCATTCTCCACTGGGGCCACTGCAGTACTGGGCTTAACCCAGGATCCCCCCTGACAGAGGAGAGCAGTCCTCCAGATGCTCAATCCTCTCTCTCTCTCCTGCCAACCCCTGGTGGCCTGGGCTCATTCCCAAATGCGGGTCACTGGCATGGCATGAGGTGTGGCGTCCAGCGCCTCAACCCTCAGTGCCACCAGGCTTGCTGTTTCTTAACATTTTAAGGTATTTTAGTTAAGGTATTGCAGTTTTCTGCAACATTTGGTGGAAAGTTAGAAAATATTTTTTCCACTATAATGTCAGGACATAGTATTTTTCATATTTTTTTGCAGGACACAGCTGCTCAAATTAGGACTGTCCTACAAAAATCAGGACAGGTCGTAACCCTACAAGTACATAATGGGCCAGTGGACACCAAGGAGATGTCATATTATTGAATTAGGGATCAGGTGAGGGAGGGAAAGCACTACAGACAATTGGTAATTAGACAGATATACATATGGGTATCATGGTGGAAGAGGTCAATTAGCACCAGGGAAACAGAGGCATAGAAATATAGAAATTGTTGGCAGAAAAGGACTGCTTGTTCGACCCAGTCTACCCAGATGGTCCCTACCTAGTCTGTTTCCTCAAATCGTAACTGGTCTACGGTGACCATACTTCCTCCCTCCCTTCGTATGTCTAGCCCATGCATGCCTGAAGACCCCTACTGTTTTTGCATCTTCCACTTCTGCTATCAGTCTGTTCCAAGCAACCACCACTCTTCCAGTGAAGTAGTACTTATTCACATCCCTCCTACCCCCCCCCCCACAGTTCATTGTATGCCCTCTAGTTATGGTGCTGTGCCCCATTTGAAACAGACATCCCATCTGCACCCTGTTCACCTCTATGAGGTACATGTATGTCTCTATCACATCCTCTCTTGCTCTCCTGTTTTCCAGAAATGTTATTTGGTGGAAAAAGGGGTTGGAAAAGGGAGGGGAGGCAGTACAGACAATAGATATAGAATAATGCATGGGGAAGTGTGGTTAACAAAGATTCTATGTACACCCGAGGTGTGTGATGGCCTATAAACCCCAAGGGTAATGCCCAAAGTGTTTATCTGGGCATCACACACTGAAGGTGTGCACACAATCTGAGCTCCCAGACTTCTCCATGTTTTATTTTTTTATATTTACTGCTTAAAGAAATAAATGAAGAGAAATGAGATATGACACATGAACATTTATTAAACATGAACAGAGTTCAACAGTTGCTGATGTAACTACCCAGTCCCCTGGGATTACTAGAATCCTAGCAGAGTTAGTGTTTAGCAGGTAGCAGGCAGCTGGTAAGGAGCTCATAAGGGGCTTCTTATACACAATGACATCAGTGTTTACTCAGCTAACCTGAGGGAAGAATGATTGTCATTTGGAACTCTTGCACCAACATAACCCTTTTCTTGCACAGCTGCTCTGGGGGAGCCTTACAATGTTCAGTTAGTAGTTAGTTGAGAGTTAGATTCAGTTTGGGAGTGAGAGTGGCAGGAGGTCTGCCAGTGGGCTCTGAGTCTAGGGCACAATATTTCTCAACCTAGTGTGGGTTACAATTTCCAGCTTCGAGTAAAGTGGTGGATAACTTTTCTACAACAGGATTTCCTGATTTCTACTCCATGTGAAGTGGAAGGAACTATTATCTCAGTGGATTCAGGGGACAATCCCCTGAAGATCCTTTTTGGTTTTTAGCTGCCTTTGGAAAGGACTTGTTTAAAGACGAATCTGACATGCTACCAGGAAAAGGTTTCTTTTAGTTGTTCCATGCACAGTGAAAGGAACATCTGGTCAGTAAGTACTGTTTGAGGAGACAACTTCTCCAAAATTAGGGGATTCACTTCTGGGGTGTGTGTGCCCCTGGAGAAGGCTAGATCACATCCATCAATGCCACTTTTTTCATCCAAGAGAGTGAAAGAAATGCTTAGTTTCATCCCAGTGTGTGAAAGGAAATTCAATGCTCACCCAAGTGTGTGAAAGGAAATTCAGTGTTCACCCAAGTGAGTGAAAGAAATGTTTAATGTTCACCCAAGTGAGTGAAGGAAATGTTTATTGTTCACCCAAGGGTATCCAGTGAACATGGTGACCATGATTGATTGAGTGACTGCAAAAAGGGTGACTCAATCATGGTGTCTGTGTCCTGGGTTACCTGGCAGGGTAGAGACAGGATGGGGTAGGCGGCTATGGTGACAGGGTCTACGTATGTACACACACATTGGGGAGAGACCACTCTGCCTGATGGGTGGAAAGGGAGGGAGGGAGGGTATGTGAGGTGTAGTGTGGCAGTTGGCTGTTGAGCTGGCCTTGTGGTGTGGTGGGTAGAGTGGCAAGCTGGGGTTGGGAGGGTGCTAGGTTTGGTTCTTGGGCATAATCGCTTTTTGCGTCGGGTAGTTTTTTTTTTTTTAAGTTTTACATGCACCCCCCCGGAGTTGAGAATCTTTAAGTAGGTGGGTGCAATGGGGGTGCACAACCCCCCTCATAACAGAAAACTGTCACTGGTATTGTAGTCACTGTGATTGTACATCGGTGTTATTTATTTTCGGTGATGTGCACTCGCCCAACAGCGATCGCTATTCCGCCATTAAGACATAGAACCTCACCCAAGTGAGTGAAGCAAATGTTCAATGTTCACCCAGTGAGTGAAGGACATGTTCAGTGTTCACCCCCGAGAGTGAAATAGTTCTGAATGTGTGGCTTAGTGTTCCACGTAAGTGCACTCATGGGAAAAAAATGTGTTCGGCTGTGTGGCTAGTTCCACATGTGTGCACCATTTAGAAATGGGAAAGATGTTTGTGTTCTCAAACTATACTGCCTGCAAGGAGAGTTTGTGAGTTTTACCTGTCTTGCCTTGACCGACCCATGGGGGTCCACTACTTACTTTAGTTTGCCATCTGTTAAATAAAGCCATATTGCACAATCCCAGTTCCTGTTCTGGACAATCTGATTCTTGCTTCTGGTATGGAATTATTGGGGCCCCCACAGCAGTTTAGATCTTGCATATACCTAGCAGCCTCTACTCGAGACCTGGCTGTAATTAACAAAGGTTCAAGTGTTTTTGTTCTTGTACCCCCACCCCTCTTGCTCTAGAAATGAGCCTGGTATACATCCTAATGCCAAGGGTGGTACCACCTTTGAATTTTCTGCTAAAAGTAAATGGTATGCCATATGTGGTTACTAGTCCTGTTATATATATATATATATATATATATTTTTAACTGTTGACTTTTCCATTAGCAGATTATATCCTCTCACCACTAGAGGGCTATATCTCTATCTCTTTATCTAGTACGTAAGCCATGTGGGCTCTCTCTGCCTTTCTCTCACCTCTCCTCCTCCTCCTTGCCCTGGCCTCCCTCTTCTCTCTCCCTGATCCTAGCCACCCCCCCCACCACCCTCTACTCTGGTTTCCACTGCTACTCCAAGGGAACTCTCCACTTCCACTCGAGTCTTGTGCTTGGCGCACCGATTGGATATTCCTGGTTACTTAACCCGACCACTACACTCAATAAGTGTGGCCACCTCTCTACACTGTACCACCTTGCAGTCCATATGGGACACCGCCTAGAACCTTGCAACTTCTACTCCAGGAAACAACAATCAAAACTATCTCTCAAAGAGCTGTGACTCTGCTCCTTAAAACTCCTACTCTTCCTCCTTCTCATCTCAGGCAGCGTCCATCCCAATCCTGGACCTAGAAGCTCAGGCCACACACAAACTCCAGGTGCCCTTATCCTTGCAACTATTAATATCTGCAGCCTACTACCAAAGTTGGATGCACTCCAAGCCTTCATGTGGCAACACAACCCTGACATCCTTGCAGTGGTGGAAACTTGGCTAACACCTAAAGTTCCTGACTCAGCAGTAACAATACAGGGCTACAATGTCCACAGGCTGGACCGGATATCCAAAAAAGGCAGTGGTTGCACAATCTATATCAAAGACTCCCCGTCTTGGCACCCTGTAGCAACTCCATCACTTTCTGCCTCAGCCCAGATTCTGCCAATTAAAATCGTCCTAGGTCCCAACCATAAAGCCCTGACTATTGTCTCCATATACATCCCACCCAGGGACCCTAAGCATGGATTCAATGATGTCATAAACTTTATCAACTCTCATCCTTCTGAAGCTGAACTTATTCTACTAGGGGATTTCAACATAAACTGGTTAGCATCGAGTGCCAGTGCCTATAAAGACTCCATCTCAGCTGCTAACCTCACGTAAATGGTAAACTCCCCTACTAGGATTAACTACAAGACTGGCACCAGTACCCTCTTGGATTGGGTCCTCACCCCACAAGGATTTCTTGTACAACCATCCTCCCAGACTCACTCAGTGGCCACTCCCCAGTCATGTGTGCATGGTCTAACAAATTCCCTAAGCCCTCTCCCCAAATTATCGCTAGCAGAGTCCTTCCTCATGGAAAATTCCACATCTCAAACAACACCTGCTTCTACAAGACTGGCTACCATCTACGAAGCAACAGATGTTAACTTGGCTCTTGATCACTTCATCTCAATTTTCAACAAAGCCTGTGACCTCTTTGCCCCTGCTAAAGGCGCAAAACAAAATCTCTCTCTCAACCCATGGGTCACCGTGGCTCTTCTCTCACAGCTGAAACTAAGGGATCACTCTGGGCAGTTTCCAGGGCCACTGGCAAACAACTGGACATCCAAAATTACAAACAAGCACGAAATGCCTGCACAAAAGCCATACGGCTAATGAAATCCACCTATTACAAAGACGCTGTCACCAATACATGGGGAAATGGTCATGCTTTCTGGGACAATATCAAGGATGTCACAGGGAAGCAGCCAAAAACCTCTCTGGCCATGTTAATGGTTGATGGATCCTCAACACTTGACCCCAAAGTGATCGCAGACATCTTTAACACGGCTTTTTCAGACCTTAGTGCTGTTCTACCCCATGACTTTTTTGAAAACAGGGCCTACTCCCCAAATACCTCAGCCCCTCAGTCTAACCATCTCCTCTTCTACTTCAGGAAGGTAAGGCTGAATGAAGCTCACTGCTATATTACTGCAGCTATTTCTAAATCTAGATCTAGTAGTGACATCCTGGACCTTAAGCTTCTGTTGCTCACCCTCGATGGGGTAATTCATCCATTAACAAAAATCCTAAACCTCTCTCTCAGCTGTGGAAAATTCCCGGACCTATGGAAAGCAGCCACCATGACACCTGTCCATAAAAGTGGGGATAAGACGATTCACTCAAATTATCACTCTATCTCCATACTGCCCCAACTCTCTAAGGCACTTGAGCGCATCGTGGCTGATCAACTTACCAACCACTTGGATAAATACAATATACCTTGTCCACAACAACATGGCTTCCGGAAAGGTCACAGCACCACCACAGCCCTTCTTGAGTTCACTGGAGCTTTGCACAAATCCCTTGACAACGGCCTTCTCACAGGGGCCATTTTCGTTGACCTCTCCAAGGCCTTCGATACAGTACATCATGGACTACTAATACACCAACTACTGAATGCCGGACTATCACCTGACTCTTCTCTCTGGTTTAAAAGCTACTTAGAAAACCAGTCACAGAGAGTAAAAATTGCGGATGCTCTTTCTAACACCCTGCCTGTTCGCCGGTGTCCCACAGAGATCCATACTGGGACCCTTCTTTTTAGCTTTTCTTAAACTCCTCCTTACCACTGCTCTGAGCAGATCATACTATATGCCGATGATGCTGTTGTATTCTCCACTCACAAAGATCCTGCAACTCTTCAACACAACCTTCAACTTGGTTTCAGTTCTGTAGAGACATGGTTTCTTAATCATAAACTGGTCCTCAATGACAAGAAAACCAAATCTATGCTCTTCTGCAGCTCTCATAACCCACACAAGCTACACCACTTGGCTATCTCCACCACCCAGGGGAACACTCTAGATCAGGTGGTGTCCTTCAAATACTTAGGGATTCGGCTTGACCCTAATCTCTCCTATGGAATTCATGTAGATAATGTAGCTAGAGCTGCTAATACACAGCTTGGTCTCCTCTACAAACACAGACCACACCTCATGCCAGAAGCTTTGAAGGTTGCAATCCTGAGCTCTGTGATCTCTGTAATAGACTATGGCCTCATCATTTATGGCTCAGCCACAACCACAACCCTTAGACGCCTCTCAACTGCCTTAAATAAAGCATGTCGGCTCATCACTGGTGCTCACCGTCTCACCCACACATGTTATCTGTACACTCAGACCCGCTGGCTCCAACTATCAAACCGCATAAAGTTTCTCACCTGCTCCATTGTCAAAAAAATCTACCTTGTCCTTGCATCTTCTGGGTTCTCAACTCTGTTACAACACCGAATTAACAAATGGTGCCTTAGGAGATCCATGCTATAGCTACTGAAAGTCCCCCACTGTCACACTTCACAGGGACAACGCTCTTTTGCTTATCGAGCACCACTCTGGTTCAATGGCCTCAGCCCAACCATCTCCTTTGCCCCAACTATTGGTGTGTTTAAAACTAGGCTCCGGGACTATCTCACTACCAACAGCTCCTGTGACTGCCCAACTTAACCTTGTTTCTCCACTTCCCTTTCTGCTCTAGTTGTCCCCCCTCCTCCCCTCCTCACTGGATTCTACCCTCACATCTTGGTATACCCAATGTTGCACTTTTCACCCTCTTGTCACCCTTCCTACATTCCTTCTCCCCCCCACCCTCTTCCCTCTCCCTATGACTCTGGCACTTCTTATTTGTTGTCTGTTTTCTCTGACAAATGCCGCTGGCTGCCTTGTTACAATGCTACCCTTGAACTGTATTAATCCGTACTCTGTTTGCAATGTCCACATTGTTGTAATGCCTGTCTTGATGTTCCCCATAATTTGTATTTCTCTGACGTGGAACCTTTGTAAAAGAGCCATGGCTCAAAGGTATTTGTAATCCTAGACTTGATAAATTAATTAATTAATTAATTAATGGGGGGTGTCCTGCTTGCTGTAAGTGGCATGGGGGTTACAAAAAATTGGGGCTCATCCAAAGAGATATGTTTTTGGTGAGAGGTAAATGCTGAGGGTATGTCTAGGACCATTCTGTCTGGTGGTGGTGCACCCAAACAGAAGATCGTTTGCCAGAAAAGCAAAGTTGTGCCAAGAAAAATGTCACCTGAGAATCCTTTTCTGCCTGTGTTTCTGTGAAAAGAAAGGGGGAAACATGTGCTGCTTGCTTGTTATCTTGGAAATATGGAGCCTAGTTTGAAGATGCATGTCGCAACTCATGGGCATATGTGAGTTGCGACTTACACCACTATGCCAGAGACCCTGTACCCTATTCCAAGACAGGCAGGATCCTCAGCACTTACATTCTGTGCTGTGTAGCAGCCACAGGCTTGCACCACGGGAACGGCACACTGAACCTAGGTGCCACAAGTCACTGTCCACAGGGAACAGCACCCCCTAGCCCCCAGACCCAAAATGAGCATGCAAGCCCCTGGGGGCAATGGTGGGTTAGCAGTGTGGCACAGGTGTGAGGATGGCACCACAGAAAATGGACCTGGGTGCCCATGGGTGGCACTCTGGAATTGGGGGGCATCTATGTGATGGGGTTGTCCGTGGGGCACATCTGTGTGCATGTTGTGGCACTGTGGGGTGGGGCAACCACCTTTTGGCAAGGACAGATGCCCCTCAGACCAGCTAACTGCTGGTCTATCCCTGCAGTGGTGCAGTGTATCTTGGAATAGCATAAGTGGGTAACGGCAGCCACCCTTTTAGAATAGGGTGTAAATGTTGCCATAACCCCCCTTCCATTGTGCTATATGAGCTGCAGCCAGTGGAAGTCTGCTTGGGCATAGGCTGCCCATGCCATAGCGTAGGCCACAATACCAAATGGCATTACGCATGTCGCAAAGTGTGACTTGTGCCATTGGGCTTGGTGCAAGTCACCTTGTGACATGCATAACCAGTTTTAGAATCAGGCCCATGGACTTTTAAACTGAGAAATGCCCTTGCCTTGTCATTTAAAGTGCCTGAAAACTGTTAAAAGTTGAACATTTCCAGAGAAATGTATTTGTGGACTTTAAATGCAGTTTTTTCTAAGCATCCAGAAAGTTTCATGTGTGTACAGTGAACATTGGGGGAGTCGCTAAGGAAAATGCACCAAGAATTGAGTGTAAATGCCTAAAAATGCTTGCCCCACTGACATTGCCAGCTGAGGGAAAAAGTGACAGTTTGCGTTTCAAATTTTACCTTCTCAACAATCGCCGTGCAGGATTGTGGCTGAGAGAGCAAGAGAGAGCTCACTTGCATGGCATCATGTGATTGGTCCAGTAAACCTAAGCTACGCCCATTGCCTGAGTCTCAGAGTTGCAGAGCATTAGAGGAGGAGCAGCCAGCAGTGTGGGAGCAGCATGGCAGTTTGTGCAGCAGCAGCAAGAGGAAGCACTAACAGCAGAAAGTGTTTCAAAACCAGCAATTTTTCCAAACTTTTTGCAGTAAAACTGAGCTCAACCCGTATTCTGACTGACTGGAGAGTGATCGAGGCAATCATAGCTATGATAGGAGGGACGGCCAGCCCGTTTCACCCCAGAGGTCTTCCTTGAATCGACAGCAGGCCATTCTACATCAACGGTGGGAATCAGCTACTGTCTAGTAAGTACCCTGTGCAAAAGTAAATGGACTGTGGTGCTGAAAGTCAGAAAACTGAGAACTGTAAAAGCAATACTGCAAAGTAACTGAGAGAGAGTATTGTGAAAATTTAAAAATCTTGGACTGTGTCTGTGAAAGTACTGTTTTCAAAGAGTGTGAACTTTAAGACAAAAAATCCTTCTGGTCTAAGATGATTGTAGCGATGGTGCAAATGTGCTGGATACAGCAAAAGTAACAGTAAAATTGTGCTTTGAGAAAATCAGTTAAAATGCAAAAGATACAAGATTTCTAGCAGTTTTGAACTGAATGTAAACGGAAAACGTTGCTTTTCCCATTTTGGGGTGTAGTCAGCAATGTAAACAATGCAGCACGATTTCAGACAGTTTCAAATCCAAACAAAGTTTCAAGTGGTTGTGCTAAATGTTGTGGAACAAAATACAACAGGCAGGCAATCTGTTAGTGAATTGTACCAGTGTGTTAAAGCCAAATCTCAATGTGATTGCAAAAGTAGTAACTTGGGAGTTCTGTGTTTATTTACAGAAAAAAGACACATCAGAATCCCCATGACCCACTCCATGGCAGGGTGTAGGTTGTCCAGCAAGAACAAGAGTTAGCTAATTTTGAGCATCCGAATAACTGAGTCAGCACCATCCGAGGTGGCTTTGCCGCACTTTCCAGTTAATGTGTGTATTGTGTGCCTGAAGCCAGGGAGAGATGGTTCACCAATTCCACATTGCACAGATTGGCAAAAACAATTTGGAATGAGTAAGTTAGGTGGCACAATGGTAGCCAAAGCAAAACACATCCGTTTAGCTCCCACATAGACATTGGCAGAGGACCATGTCAGATCGGAGCACAGCAGGCTGGGTGTAGTCAGAGATATCCCATAGAGTTTGTCAAGGAGTTCTTGGAAAATGTCTGTGCAGATTCTTTATAAGGCCAGGAAGAAGCAGAATTTTCCATGCCACAAAGGGTGGATTTGGATGCTGCAGCTGCAGGTTCAGCAGATCCTTGGGTGGACAGCCCAATTCTCGTGAGAGAGTTTGAGTTAGAAGAAGTGTTGTGTTGGGAGGCCAGTGCCTCTGAGGACAGTGAGGAAGGGACAATTTCAGGAGCTGGTGTAACTGCCAGTCCCTAGGCAGAAATTGTGGAAGAAAGGGAAGCTGAAATGGCTATGGTGGGACCCTGTGAGTCACATTTAGCATTGGCTTCAGTGGAGCCTCCTGAGACCAGTATGGAGGAAGGCTCTACAGGTGTGCCAACAAGTGGACTGCTTTTACTCTGCACTGTGGGTTCGAAGCTGGCTCAATCAGGAATGGCCACCCTCAAGCCATGCCACTGGTTTGGAGCTGGTCAAAAGCAGCAAAGAGAAGAGAATAGTTGGTAGACATGCTGTGGCTGAGCATGGGCCTTTTAACCCTTTCTTCTCTTACCAAATCTGGGAAGAGATTGAGGAAAACCGGCATGTCTGGCTGTGGGAGGAAGCTTGTGCCAACCTACAATCTAGAGTAAACAAGTGGGTCAGAGTAAAGGTGGATAATGAAACACTTCTATTCTGAAAGTGTGGCATGACTTTGTTAATTGATTCTGTCAGAACAGCAGACAAAGCTGGCCAAGAGACATTTTACAATGTTATTACAGTTCTTCCAGATGGGGAAACAGTCTGTGCCCCACATCTTGAGTGGTACTACCCTGAATGGTGCCTCTCATCAGTAATTGTGCCCACTTGCCAAGTAAATGCAACATTGCCAGTTCAGCAATCTGCCACAAAGAGGCAGCAACCCAGTATGGAGGTGCCTTTCTTCTGGTGATCCAGGTTCGGCTCCAGCAGCATGCAGGTTCATCTCCAACAGTACCCAGGCTCATCAGCCCAGCAGTAGGAGAAGATTTTCAGTCTGGGTCCAGTAGGAGGTTGTGGAAGCATCCAATACAAAGGTTTCATCTGTCCAGCAGCCAAAGATCATCAGGCCACAGGTTCAGAGAGGTGATGTTGACATCTATGTGTCACCTAGAAACTGATAAGGTACTTTTTTCATTTTAATTTGACTGTTTTCCTGCAATTGAGGATGTCCTTGAAACTTTAATTCACCAAAAGATTTCCTGAACTGGACTGCAGTGCTAGCAGGTTATGTGCCTGTCCAAGAAATATGCTTCAGCAGGCTCCAGCCTAGGAGAGACTCTATTTGTAGTGCCTTGGCACTCTGGACTTCTCCCTAGTTTTAGGACTTGAAGGGATCCCCTCCCCAAAATGGTTTGTAAATGCTTTTATGTTTTCTAGTTTTGTACTTTTATAGAAAAATCCTTTTACAATGCTTTTGGGGCTTGTAGAATATCCACAGTGGAAGGGTTTTGGTCACTGTTTTGGTTTTACAAGTTGTGATGTTTAAGAATGTGTTTTTGCAATGTTTTCTTTTGCAGGTGTTCCTGAAAGAAGACAGAAATACAAACAGACAACTTCTCAGTGCAGCTAAGCCCCTGCCAGGTATATTTTAAATCAAGGATGGAAATGAGAAAGGAATAGTATAGCCCACGGAAACTGAACCCAGACCCTTAGTAATACCTTGGTCCACACCTTCGTTACCTTCTGCCTTGATTACTGTAATGCCTTTTACCTAGGACTACCAGGGATTGACATCCGCCACTTGCAGGTAGTGCAGAACGTGGCAGCCAGGTTGTTGACTGGTACCTCTAGGGCCAGTCATACAATGCCTGTGTTCCGTGGGCTGCATTGGCTGCCAGTACAGTGGTGTATCACCTTTGAAGTAGGGGTTACTGACCTACAAGGCTCTACATGATCAGGGACCCCGGTACTTGCAAGATCTCCTCTGTCCCTACTGCCCTCTTCACCTCCTCCGATCCACTGACATGGGATTGCTGGAGATTAGGGTTACCACCTTTTAAGAAGCCCAAAGTGGGACATTTCTTACTGAAACATGATTTTTCGCAGGACAATATGTAACCTCAACCAGCACAACAGATTTTTTTCTCTTAATAATCAGAATTAAGACTAAGTGCTGTTTTTTAGATGTTCCCTAGTGTTTCTAATCATTTTAAGGTATTTTAGTTAAGGTACTATAGTTTTTGCCACATTTAAAGGAAAGTCTGAAAATATTCTTTTCTACTATAATATCAGGACATTTAGTATTTTTCATGTTTTTTCGCAGGACACAGCTGCCCAAATCAGGACTGTCCTGCGAAAGTAGGGACAGGTGGTAACCCTACTGGAGATTCCCAGGGTTCATTTGAAAACATCTGGGGCTTGATCCTTTGCTTATGTTGCCCTGACCCTGTTGAATTCTCTACCTCATTTGATATGAGAGTGCCCGACCACCCATAGATTTAAATTAGTGTTAAAACATATTTATTTCAGCTAGCCTATCCTTATTTCAGGTTAAACTGATTGTTTATGCAGTATTTTTAATTATTTATGCTGCATTTGAAATGGATTTTATTGTAATTTTAAATACTGATGTTATGTTTTTAATTATGATGTTTTGTTATTTTAAATGTACAAGTGCCTTGGTTTTAGAAAGGCACTTTTTATAAATAAAGAAATCAGTCAGTCAATACCATTCCTATGCTCTAACCATTAAGCTATGGGCTCACATGGTCAGCAGCCTTTAAGCTTTCCTTAAATCAACACAAATTCCTTTCTCAAGTGTTGGGCAATCCTGCAAAATAGGAACTTAGGGGTCTGGATTCACTTCCCGGTGGGCCACATTCTTCCTTTCTCATTTCCATCAATAATTTAAAATATGCCTGGCAGGGGCTTAGTGACACTGACAAGTGGTCTATTTGTATTTGTTCCTAAATTGCAGGATTGTGCAACACTTGAGAAAGGAATTTGTGTGTATTTAAGGAAAGCCTAATGGCTGCTGGCCATGTGAGCTCATAGCTTAATGGTTAGAGCACCAGAATGGGATTATCAGGGGTTTGGGTTCATTTCCTGGTGTGCCAGACTTTTCCTTTCTTATTTTCATCCTTGATTTGAAAGAAGACAAGACCAGAAGAGGAATTTTGGGACTCATCTGAGTCCTCTTTTGTGTAGAGTGATCAGGCTTTGTGTAAATGTGTAGTACAATATCTAACCTTTTTCTACTTTATAAGTGTGAAGTGTTTTGTAATTTTTAGCTTTTAGGAAATGTAATGTACTGCATGTTTCTAAAGTGGACTACAGTTATAGTGTAAAATGGTTTCTGAGTTTGGGCACCTAGTAGGTAGCATAGGTCAGATAATTTTCCTTTGAGGGCTAGGGGGGAAGGCAGGGTGGTCCTGATTCATGACAGGGGTCACCAATGCTGTCTGTTAGGACCTGCTTCAGGCAGTTTCTTGGAGTCACTGAGACTCCATAGATAGTACAGTAGTAGGATAGGAGCTGACGTTTCTTCAGCTGGTCTCTATCTTTGAGGTCCTTATCTGCCATCAACTTCTATGTTTCTATGAATTCCTATCCAGTCCCATTGCTTTGTTCTCTTCTAGGGCTTCCACTCTCTTCTGAATCTTTCCTTCAAAAATGGACTTATGTCCACTCCCCCCTCCCACCAGTGCCTGTTGATACTTGTTGGTTCATCTCCCATACAGTGAAGACTGAGCAGAAGTACTCATTTAAATTTTAAATTTTTAGCTTTTTTCTGATCTTCTTTGTCCCCCTGCCCTCCTGATTCTCATTATTCTACCCCTTGCTTTCTGTTTTTTTTACTCAAGTGCCAGAAGAAAATCTTATCTCCTTTTTTGGCCTATTTGGTGATCCTCTCCTCTGTTTGTGCCTTAGCTGTCCTCACCCTCTTTCCTGCCTCCCTCTGCTTTTCCAGATATACCTCCCTGTCCACGTCTGTCTTGGTCTTCTTGTACTTCCTAAATACTGTTTTCTCCCTTATCACCTTAGCCACCTCCTTTGAAAACCAAAGCAGCTTCTTCCTCTTGCTCCTTCCCTTGCTTACTTCCTTTAAACATCATGCTATTGCCTTAGCTATTCCCGTTGTTATATTTTTTCCACTGGGTCTCCACCCCCCCTGCCATCCCCCCCTTTTGAGGTATTTACTGAGGCAGTCACCTATTTCTTGAAAATCTACCCTTCTAATCACCAGGACTGTTATCTTAGTATTGGTTTTCTCTTGCTCAGTCTGTATGCCAAACCACAGAATAATACTTGTACCAGGACTACCCACTGTGACATCTACAACGAGGAACTGGATGGAAGTTGCAAATTCTGCTTTCGCAGAACTTTCGCAAAATTTCATAAATTTTTTAAACTTTTTCACACTTCCATCTTTGACAAAATCAGAATCTTTGAAATGTGTTTGGTGAATGTTTGCCCTGTTCTGTGGAATTTTCTAGCTGAATTGTAGAATAATACATATGAAGGGCCCTATTCACTAAGGTACATGGTGCTACGCACTGTGGGATATGCACAGAAGGGCTGTAAAATACACAGGTGCGGCATGCATGAAACTTGCATAGAGCTCTGCCAAAGGGGCTCACGTGAACCTGGGCACTGGCAGGGATACACAGCTGAACAGGGGTGGGGCCATGTAGCGTGGAAGTGTGACCAGCACTGCGCATATGCACCAAGGCAAACAAGACAAAAATATGCATAATGTGGAGGGCTATGGCCTACACGGCCTTGAGGCACCCTTAAATGTGGGTGTGTAAGGCATACCAATGTACAGCACTGGGGAACACGGTGGCAGGTGCCAGCCGCCAGACCATGACCATGGTGATGCATGCAGCACACAATATCAAACGGCCGCACTGACCCAGCTGGATGCCACATGCAATGCATGCATGCCTGTAGTAAACAGAATAAGGTGTGGCAACACCCCGCAGCCCACGCCCAGATGGGTACCTGCACAAGCACCCAACAGGCAGACACCACAGCAATGATACACCAAGGGAGAAGCCACATGCCCACAGACACAGTGCATGGATGAGCCACACAGCATGCAACCCACACACAGCACAGAGCCCAGAGTATGGGCACAGGTGACAGTCACACTGCCCACACAGACAGACACCACAAGCAACACCCTGCACAGGCCTGCTCATGTATACCAGGTGCAGGGTGAATAAGAGATGCAGAGACAGTACATACATGATACAACCCTTTATTGAGACAGCAAAGGCTAGGGAAGGGAAGGGAAAGGGAATAGGGATGGAAACCCCTCACCTCAAAAGACAAGGCAGCCAAGGAGTGAGGCCACTCTGGATCAGATTCAGAGGTCAAGGACATGGGCAGAATGGTCCTACTGTACTCCCCTCCACAAAGACAGTGCAGTGAAGGGGTCCTCTATACCCCTGAAATGAGAAGAACACAGAATAAACTGCGATCAGTACCAGGGGCCATGGCATGTCACAGTGTCCCATGCCACACACACAGCCATGCAGCACAGCACAGCACCTCCCTTGCCCAGTTTCTTCACTGACCAAGGGACCCCTGCTTCATCCTTGTACACCCATTCTGACACTCCAGCTCTCCTTAGGAGGCAGCTGGCAAGTCTGGCAGCAGGCGACACCGTGCAGCCACCACCTGACCCGTAGTTCCCTCACCCAGCTCCATCCTCCACAGTACAAATATAGCAGGATCATTACCTCCATGCTGTAAGACATACAACTTGTGTGCCCATGTTACAACATGCACATGCACACTCCCAGACCACCCACACACTGGAACGAGTACTCATGTTTGGCCTCTGCTCCACCTCCCTCATGTCACCTGCCAATACACAGGTCTGGAAAAAGATGTATAGACACGGATAAGCCACTGTGGCAGGCTGTGCCTGCTCTACGAGCAGATGTATGTCCCCCCCCTTCAGCCATCACAGATTCACAGCATGGGGCAGGAGTTCAATCAAGCAATCAATCAAATTTATTTCTAAATCACATTTCCATAACCAAAGCGCCTATACAATATAAAAACAAATTGTTATTCAATTAAAACATAGAGAATAAAATGGCAGCAATAATAAAACTAAACATCTTCCCTAACTGCCAGGCCAAATAAATATACTTTTAATGAGGATTTAAACATCTTAGTGGACAGACACTCTCTAATCTCAGTGGACGTAGAGTCCTTATACACCAACATACCACATGATAGCGGTCTGCGGGCAGAGCGTGATTGATTGGATCGAGCTACTTGCTACCTGCTACCCACACCTGCTCCCATGATACAGGTAAAGGATCTAGTGATCCCCACTGGAACCTGTACGAGGCCCAGTTCCATCTTAAAACAGATGGCTACACCCCCGCCTCTTCAATCCAGTCTTGGGAGGCATGTCACTGAGTACCCAACTGGAAACAGTGACACCAATACTGGACTAGCATTCTTGTCCAGCCAGGTCTCGATGATGCAAACCAAGTCAGATGTCCCAACAAGATCAGCAATAATTGCTGTCTTGTTCTTTATAGACATAGCATTGCATAATACTGACAGAGTTGGATGAGAGGCTATGGAAGAACAGGCAACTTGCCCACTATCAGTGGTGCACTTGGGTATGGGTACCAAGCATGAGGACCCCTTTCCTGGACCCATTTCACCCTAGAGCACCTCCACGACTTGACTACTCCTATCTGCCCACCCTGCTCCTCCCCCCCAGGTCCAGGTCCAGGTCCAGGGACCCCCACCCCGTCAGCCCCTCCATGCAATACCCAAGGCCCGACAATGCCTATACACCTCGGGTTGTAATGGGGGACTATCAGAGGGGCGCAGGTCCTTCAACCTGGACGAGGAATAGTGCCTGCCCAACACATGCTACGTATTAAAAAGCCTACTATAAATATTAATTACAGCCCCCCAAAATCAATTCCAACACTCTATCAAAATAAATAAATACTGAATCTATTCAATTCCAGAATGTCTAACCCAGTACCCCTTGAACTCTCACTTCGAGGGTTTAGGATATATTAAGTTTAATAATCCAAACAAACAGCAGTTATAAGAAAAATGTTTTGAATTTGAGTTCTAGAGACCAGAGTTCTCTCACCACTCTGGTAAAATGATCAGATAGCGCCCCCCCCCCCACCTCTCACATAGCGGGGAGAGTCTACAGAAGATAAAATGGAGAAGAAGTCACTCAAGTAATAACAGGATTGAAAATTATAAAACTTTATATCCAAGCCAGGTTATGTCTCTCCCGGAGTCGCATGGAAAAAGTAGAATGCTCATCTTTGTGGACACAGTTCATTTCAAGCAAGCAATCGGATCCTGCAAAGTTCAGTTTAATCCGGGTTTAAACACAGAGCCCATGTTACCTATTTCAGCCCAGTGGCGGGGTCAGAGGCAGCAAGCTATGCAAGTGCAACAGTTGGCATTCCAAGGGAGACCCCCCCCCAATTGCACCAACAGGAATAGCCCCCCTACCACTGGCTGCTCACAACCCATGGCCACAGTCGCCCCAGAAGCAGACCACAAGGTCTACCTCCTAGACAGCTTAAGAGAGTCCCCACTCCACTCTGACTCCTCAGAGAAGCAGTAAGGGCACCCCCCACCTGGCCCCAAATAGCACAGGAACGAAGGCCTCAGGTACAAGGAAGGAGGACCCCCCCCAGCACAGCACTGCTCCCAGGCCTCACTGCACACTATATTTTTCTACTCACAGATCCAGGACATGAGGTTCCATACACGATTCTTCCAATGGCACACAGTCAACTCTAAGTCCAGTAACGCTCAAGCCCATAGACTCCCCTAATCCAAGCAGCATCCCAAAAAATCTTCTTCCAGACATATCCAATCCTTATTTGTCCACAGATGTCATTTCACTCCAAAAACCAGTATATGGGCAGACTATAAACAGCAACAGCAACAAAACGCTCAATGAACCGGGCACATACTAACATGCCCCTTATCACCGGCAAGAGTCACTCGACTCCAAAACAGTCTAAACAGGCTACTAGGTAAAAAGGGGAGGAATGGCATTCAGATACTACCGTCAAACAAATGCCAAAAAATCTTTCAGGCAGCAAAAGTATTTTGGGCAACAGAACGCCTGATGCACCGGCAATCATTAACGTGACCAACTGACTTAAAACAGATATAAAACCCAAAACGAAAAACAAAATAAATACACTTTAAACTAAACCAAAAAAAAAATGAGAAGAGCTCTAAAGTACTCCTGATGGCTGTCCCAGTGTGGCTGCCATCTTGAGTTAAGGGGTGTGACATCATCTCTGCAGACACCGCCCCACCCCATCACGTGACTGTGTGCCACCCCTTAAAGAGCATGCAGGATGTGCAGAGCCCAGGTGTAGCAGGAAGATGCACTCAGCACAGTATGCAACAGGAGAGCACAGCCTACATGACTGGAGTGCCACAGGATGCAGCATATGCCCCGGCACTGTGATGCACATCTTACTGCAGGAGAATGGCCTTGACAGGCAACGGGCAAGGCACAGACACATCAGGCCATGCATGTTCCACCCACTGCTACTGCCACATGCCCTGTGGGACAGTGAATGCCTGCAGTGGTACTGTGTTGATCATGCCATGTTGATGTAAGTCTGCGATCTGGTCCAGGCACAAGTCCGACCACGCATGCTGCGGTTCATGGCCATGTCTGTGGAGACCAAGGTAATGTGTGCCCTGCAGTACTATGCCTCTGGGTCATTCTAGTGGGTGATGGGCGATGTGATGGGGTAAGCCAGTCATCAGTCTCATGGGCCTGCAACAGGTCACCGATGCCCTAGTGGGTCACACTGTAGAGCACATTGGGTTCCCCACAATGCCAATGAACATCAGACAGGAGAAGGAGGCATTTTATGTGAGGGGTATGGCATGCCAAACACACTAGGGGTGATTGACAGCGCACACATTGCCATAGTGGCACTGTCCATGGATGAGGAGGCATACTGCAACTGCAAGGGTTACCACAGCATCAATTACCAGGTGGTGTGCGATGCACAGGGCATCATCACGAATGTGTGGGCCTGGTACAATGGGTTCTGTCATGACTCATACATCTTTGCCACCAGTGACCTCCAGTACCATCTAGCTACGCTAGCCAAGGATGATGACTGGATCATAGGTGAGCACTGTCCCTGTCTGTGTGTGTGTGCACAGGCATCCCTGTGCACCAGCAGCACTGTACTAATCTTCTCCATTCCCACCAACAGAGGCCAGTGGATATCCACTGTGGACATTGATACTGATGCTGTACCTGACACCCTAGAGCCCTGCAGAGGATGCCTTCAACACCACACATCGACAGCCACATTGCATCATTGAACATACCATAGAGCTCCTGAAGATGTGGTTCCGGTGCCTCAACCACACCGATGGCACACTGATGCTTACACTTGGCAAGGCATGCAGAGTGTTCACCACATGTGCTATGCTGCATAACATCTGCCAGTGATGTCACCTGCTGCTGCCACCCAATGTTGCACCTACACCACCCTCTGACATGCCCCAGGATATGCCATGCAGTCCACACCTGGGGGGCACCATGGTGGTGACAAGGCACACAGGCCGTATCAAAGGCCACCCATGCTGGAGTGTATTGTGGCCTGTGCTGTCTGACTCTGTGTGGCACAGGATCTTCTAGGCAGATAGGATGTGTGGACATGGGTGTGATGATGACAGCATGCACCTGAGTGCACATGTCCATATCATTCTGCTGGCCGACTGCCATATGGCAGCCACATCATTCAGTCCTGGCACGGTGTATCAGTCCCACCAGCACCATGTGCATGTGTCCTGTGGCACCCAGGCAGGCTTATGCAGATGGTGCTGCACTGGTCAACACATTCCGTAATGTCCCATGTGGGGTGTCCCATGACCTGCCTGTGCATGGGGTGCAGCCTGGTCCCATGGGGTTGTGATGGCATATGTGTGTGTGTGTGTGTGTGTGTGTGTGTGTGCTGGATGGTTGTTGTGTGGTGTGCACCATGTGGCCAGTGTGTGCTGTGCCTGTGCCCATGCATGGTACATGTTGCTCACATCCTCCATCAACCACAGGCCCATTAGACAGGTGCCAGTCCCATCTACTTCACACATCCACATGCCAGTGCATCAGATGTTGTCTGTGATGTGC
Organism: Neoceratodus forsteri; assembly: GCA_016271365.2. Classification (NCBI taxonomy): domain Eukaryota; kingdom Metazoa; phylum Chordata; order Ceratodontiformes; family Ceratodontidae; genus Neoceratodus; species Neoceratodus forsteri. Next base: position 1,662,682,268 of record CM028130.1, read on the forward strand.
CCCTTGTGCACTGCACCTCTGCAGGTAGTGGTTCCATCTCAGGGCCTGATAGGTCCACGCCTGCATTGCCACCATCGCCTGTGTGGGGTTTGTGTAGTGTGTCGCATTAGCACTGGGTGCATCGCCATGCTAGAAACATAGAATTTGACGGCAGATAAAGACTGCTTAGCCCACCTAGTCTGCCCATTTCCCTACCTAACGGGTTTGCTGCAGATCTTAGTTAACCAACAATCTACTTCCTCCTACTCCCCACTAGAATTTCTTTATGCTGCACCTGTTCTCACTCCACAGGGAGGTGGCCACTGGTTGCTGCCCTCCACACTGGCAAAGGTGGTTGATGATCACACCGAGCATCCCTGCCATCCACTTCTGTGCATGGACCCCTGCAGCCACCACCTGCATGAGGTGCACAAGGGCTTGTGTGTGCTCATGGGTGGCCTGTAGTAATTCACTGTTAAGCCCAAGCAGGTCTGGATTGAAGGACTGCAGCGAGCCACCTTGTGCTGTCCTCTGTGGCCGTTGTGCAGGTAGGGGCACTGTGGGCAGCCCTGGCACATCAGTCGGTGGTGCTGTTGGGGCCACAGTGGTGTCAGGTCCATCCAGGGGAGACATGTGGGTCTTGGGGACATCCTGGCTACTGCCACCAGTGTCAGGTGGCACATGTGTGTGACTGTCTGGCACAGACTGGGCAGGCTGTGGTGCGCTGTTCCCTGGGATGCTCAGCACTTTCATGTCCCCCTTTGTCATGTAGGTCCCATGCATGGGCTGTGTGGTAATCGGCTGGCACTCCTCACTTGAGTGCAGGACACTCTCCTCCATCATCTGGCTGTCCACCTCCTCCTCCTCCATGATCTTCATCGTCTGCTGTGTACCTTGCATTGTGCCACCTGTGGGTGGGGAGATACATTAGTGGGGTTCCGTGTTGCTGCTTCAGTGCTACATGGCCCACTGCCATCCTCCTACTTACCGCCAGTTGTGGGTGTCTGTGGGTCCCATGCTGACTCCTGATGGCCCCTCACAAGTGCTGTCATCGTCGTGCACTGTTGGTGTGAGCATATATGAGTGGTTAGCTCACCCTGTTTGTCTCTGGTGCACCTGTTCCTTCCTGTTGCCTGTGCATGATGCTTACCTGGCATGCTGTCGATGCCCTCTGGCTTCCTGTCCCACACCACATAGCCGATGGTGTCAGATACCTATCTTCTCGATGACTGTCAGGGAGGGCTTGGGGGGGTGGCGGTCCACTGCTGGTGATGGTCTGTGACCACCTTGCTGTGAACAGTTTCTTCTTCACCTGGGACCGGAGGTTGCACCACTTGTGCTTTATGGCAGACAGTGTCCACACCTCCAGTACCACTGTGTTCACAGTCACCTGTATCTCAAGTCAGATTCTGGACTTGGTCTCGGGGATGACAGTGAGGACACTCACACCATACAACACATCATAGTGCTGTCGGATGTCAGTGACCAGCACAGCCACCTGTGCTGTGCTTAAATTTGTGGACCGGGACCTCTCTCACATTCTATCCTGCCTTGCCCTGTTCCTCCACCTGCCAGTGTTGCTGGCGGTGCCACAGTGGGCACCCGCATGTCTGGGACTGGGTTGTCTGCCATTCACTCGTGCTCCATCCTGGTTACATGCTGTTTGTAGCCTGCCCTACGTAGCTGTTCCACAATGATTTATATGGTGGGGTCAAGGGGCAGTTATCTGTTCCCACACCTCTTCTGGCATGCCTTTATGTGTGTCTGCATGCATCTGTGCTCCCCGCCCATCCCTTCCAGGTGCATTGCATGCCTATATGTGAATACGGTGGAATCCCTTCTGCCTGCATGGTGTGTAGCTGCCTGCCTCTCCCTATGTTACTTTCACAATGTATTTTCCTCACAGTAAATAGGGCCCAAACTGCTGACTGACAGTTCTGAGGAATTCCATGTTGCAGTTTAATACATTAAGCTGCAAGACATATAATTATTCCACAGTTTAGTGATCATTTCTGCGGAATTTCTTTTTGCAGATTAATGTATTATTCCTCAATTCATACATTCATTCTGCACTTCCCTGACTCACTGAACTGCAGAATGAATGTATCGATTGCAAATTAATGTATTAAACTGCGGAAAGAAATTCTGCAGAACTGACCATAGACAGTGAACAGTTCTGCAGAATTTCTTTGAGTTGTTTAATACATTAATCTACAATTCATACATTCATTCTGCCATTCTAAGTCAGACTTTCCATGAAAGTTGCCAAAGTGCATTCTGAAATTTTGAGAAAGTGAAATTCCAATTTTTTGCCAAATTCCACCAGCATAAGTTTAATTTCACACAGCTCTACTGCAATGCTGTCCCTGTTCGTAAATACCAGGCCCAGCACTGCCTCGTCTCTGCTAGGTTCTGTAGCCAGCTACCTGAGAATTGCCTCCTATACTGAGTTAAACATGGCCCTGCTTCTTGTAGTAGTTATGGCCAGAATGCTCCAGTCTACATCTTGCAAATTAAAGTCCCCTGTAATCAATACTTCCCCCCTGCTTGCCATTCTGTCAATGGCCTCCCCCCAAAACCTTGTCTAACTCCTTCCCCTGTGTTGATGGTCTGTATACTACCATTATGTATATTAAGGCCACAGACCCTCTCTCTAATCTGATCCACAGGACCTCCAGCCCTTCCTCATACCCCTGGTTTCCCTGTATCTCTATGGTTTTTATATATTTCCTTACCATATAAAGCAACTTCCACCTTTATAGATACATAGATACATAGACAGTGTCGGCAGATAAGGGCCTATGGCCCACCCAGTCTGCCCATTTGAGCTTGAAAGTTCAGTTTGTTTTCCTAGAAGGCTGTTGCCCCTTACCCTTGACCTCCAAAATTCCTTTATGTCTATCCCATGCATTCTTAAATCCCATGATTGTTTCAGCCCCCATCACTTCCTCTGGCAGGGTGTTCCACTTGTCCAACACCTGTTCTGTGAAAAAATTCTTCCTCACGTTTCCTCTGAATCGCCCTCCCCCCAACTTCATCCCATGCCCTCTAGTGCTGGAACATCTTTTTCGTTTAAAAATAGTGTATTCCTGCACCCTGTTCCTCCCTGTAAGATACTTGTACGTCTCTATCATATCCCAACTCTCCCTCCTCTCCTCCAGGGAGTACATATTCAGTTCCTTCAACCTGTCCTCATAGGACTTGTGATGCAATCCATGCACCATCTTTGTTGACCTCCTCTGAACCTTCTTTACCCTGTCTATGTCCCTACGTAGGTAAGGTCTCCAGAACTGTACACTGTACTCCAGGTGGGGCCTCACTAGTGTCTTGTATAGTGGAATTATGACCTCCCTTTTCCTGCTGGTGATGCCCCTGCCTATGCATCCCAGCATCCTATTTGCTTTACCTGCTGCCTTGTCATACTGTTTCACTACCTTGAGATCACCAGAGATAACCCCAAGATCCCTTTCCTGCTTGGTGCACCCCCCCAACTGATATATTGTGCCAGGGTTTTTGTGCCCCATATGCATTATCTTGCACTTCTTTGTATTGAATTTCAACTGCCAAACCCCTGACCATTCTTCAAGTTTCTGCAGGTCCCTTCTCATTCTGTCTACACCCTCTGGTGTGTTTTCTCTGTTACAGAGCTTTGTGACATCAGTGAACAGTGAAATTCTACCTTCCAGGTCCTGCGCAATGTCACTGATGAAGATGTTGAATAGGACCGGTCCCAGCACTGATCCCTGTGGTACCCCACTGGTCACTCTTCCCTCTGCGGAGTGACAGCCATTTACCACCACCCTCTGTGTCCTGCCGCCCAGCCAGTTACTTACCCACCACACTACTGTCCTGCCCACACCCGTATTCCCCAGTTTGTATAATAGTCTTCTATGTGGCACAGTGTCAAAGGCCTTGCTGAAGTCCAGATAGGCAATGTCCACTGCCCTCCCCTGATCCACCTCTCTAGTCACCCAGTCAAAAAATTCAATGAGGTTGGTCTGACATGACCTACTCCTGGTGAAACTATGCTGCCTTGGGTCCTGTAGTCCATTGACAACCAGGTGTTCCACCAATCTCTCCTTCAGTAGTGTTTCCATGATCTTCCCCACTACCGAGGTGAGTCTGACTGGTCTGTAGTTCCCCGCTTCCTCTTTGTTCCCACTTTTGTATTAGAGGACTACATCTGCTGTCCTCTAGTCTTTGGGTACCTCCCCTGCTTCCAGTGATCAGCTAAACAGGATAGCCAGAGGTTCAGCCACCACCTCTCTTAGTTCTTTAAGGACCCTGGGGTGCACCCCATCTGGCCCCATTGCTTTATCAACTCTTATTACTTCCAGTTCCTTCTGGACCCTTTCTCGTGTAAAGGGACTTGTGTCCATTTCTGCACCATTCTCATCCCTTGTACTCCCTTCAGACCCATTATCTTCCTCTTCCTCAGTAAAGACTGAGCAGAAATACCTGTTCAGTATGTCAGCTTTACTGTTGTCATCCTCCATGTGGCCCCCATCCTCCCTTCAGTCTCACTATCCCTCCCTTTGCTTTCTTTTTTCACTTATGTTCCTGTAAAAGGTTTTGTCCCCTCTACCCACTGATTTTGCAATGTGTTCTTCTGTCTGAGCTTTGGCTTCTCTTACTGACCTCCCAGCCTCCCTTTGCTTCTCCTGGTACTTCTCCCTAACCCTTCTGCCTGTGTCTTATTGTATTGCCTGAATGCAATCTTTTTGGCTTTCACTTTCTTTGCTACCTCTTTGGAAAACCATAATGGTCTCCTCTTCCTTTTCATTTTGCTAACCTGCTTAATGCATAATTCTGTTGCTCTTGTAATCCCCATTTTAAATACTGCCCACTCTTCCTCAACCCCTGATTCCTGCCCCATTCCCCTTAATGCCTCTTTCAAGTATCTCCCCATTTTCCCAAAGTCTACCCCCCTAAAATCCAGGATATGTGTTTTTGTGTGCTTTGGTTCTGCTCTTTCTGTGATTTCAAACCACAGTGACTGGTGATCACTGTTCCCCAGATGCTCCCCCACTGTTACCTCCATCGCACTATCCCTGTTTGTGAGCACAAGGTCCAGTATTGCCTTCTGCTGAGTTGGTTCCATGACCAGTTGCTTAAGGAAGGCACCCTGAAGGGAGTCCAGGATAAATCTACTCCTAGTTGATGCTGCTGCTGGGATGCTCCAGTCCATGTCTGGAATATTGAAGTCTCCAACCAGTACTACCTGGCTAGCATCAGCTCCCTATCTGTTTCTTCCTCCTGGGCTGGTGGTCTATAGACCACACCTGTGTGGATGGCTGGCCCCATTTTCCTTTCCAACTTAACCCAGAGTATCTTTCCCCCATTTTGTTCCTCCTGGATCTCTGTGGCCCTTATGTCATTTTTCACATACAGTGCCACTCCTCCTCCCTCCCTGCCTGCTCTGTCTCTTCTGAATATGTTGTAGCCAGGTATGGCCATCTCCCATTCATGGTTATCATTACACCAGGTTTCAGTGATGCCCACAATGTCCAGGTCTGACTGCACCATGACAGCCTCCAGACCTTCCATCTTGTTGCTAAGGCTCCTGGCATTGGCACACATGGCTTTCCATGATTTGACCTCCCTAGTCTGTTTCGCTGTTCTACTCCAGCCCCTTCCTTGGTTGTCCTTTATCCCCGGTTCTACTTGCTGTCTGCCCTTCTGTTGAATTTTGCCACTTTTCTGCCTATCCACCTCTTGGGCGCTACTCTCCATCTTTTGCACACTGCTTTGTAGAGATACTGTAGCCACTCCTCCGGTTCACTAGTTCCACTGCTAGCTGTGGGGAGTGAGCAAGTAGGTACACTCCTTGCTGACCTGCTACCCTCTTTGCTAGTTTAAATGCTTGTCAATGTAGCATTTAAACTTATCAGTGAGTGCTTGGATTCCCCTCCAGGATGGATGCAGGCCATCAGGCTTGAACAAACCTCCATCCCTCCCGGTGGGTCCCCAGTCACCAGTGAATCCAAACCCTTCCTCACCGCACCAGTTCTTCAACCATGAGTTAAAGTTCCTGGTGCATGCACCCCTATGCTGTCCCTTGCCTCTTGCAGGTAGTTCTTCTGAAAAAGTGACAGAAGTAGCTACTTGCTTGAGACCCCTCCCCAATTTCCTAAACTCTTCCTGAACTTCCTTTGGCTCCCCATTTTCCAGGTCATTAGTACCTAGGTGGATAATGACATCCAGCTCACCCTCCTGTCTTGCCTTCCCAGTGATCCCCAGGATCTTCCTTCCATCCCTCCATGCCATGGCACCTGGTAGGCACCTCACCTCCCTGTCCTCCCCCTCCTGTGTTCCTAGTTGGATCCATCTTATGATGGATTCCCCACCAGGATTCACTTCCTCCTCATCTGGGGTTCACTGCTCTCCCCGCTGAGGTCACCTCCTTGGCTAATCTCCACATCCTTTTCCTTCCACTTCTCTGGGTACCTCTATTTGGTTGTCCCCGTTTGCCAGTGGGGCATATGAGTTCTTGAGTGGAATAGGATCTGGGATGTGCCTATACCTGATCACTCTAACCCTCCCTGAGCCCACTGTCATCCAAGTGCTCCTCGTTCTCGACATCCTTTAAGGCAGTTGCATTGGACTGGGTGGTCTCTGGATCGGGGAGATTCTCCTGATCCAGTTTATTTCCACTCTGAGTCTGGCTACCTCATCCCGCAGTCCAGAGAGATGCATGCAGATAGGGCAGCACCTCAGTGTCCAGAAGGTCTGCCTGAATATGGCTGCCCCACAGCCACTGCATTGCACCACTCTCCACATTATACTGCAATTATACTGCTATTCCACTACTTGCCTGTTACAGAAGCTCTCCTAGTTCCCTTTTTATTAATTTACCGTCCTAAAAATCCTGCCACTGATCCTCAGATACTTTTCTTTTTTTTAAAAAAAAAGAAAAGAAACCAATAAATAAATAAATGATTCAAAACACTTGTCGTGCTGAGGGTGGGCTTCTTCCCTCTTATGCCCCTCCTACTTCACACCCCTTACTATCTGCTGTGTTTAGCTTCTGTCAATCAGATTTAACAGGGCATATCATTAAGAGTTGAGGGAAGGGAAGGGGGGGGGCTTCCTTCCCTGTCCTTTCCTTTCCTTCTGGTACATGGTGTAGCCTGATATGGCCACTGCCCAACTGTGGTTGTCAGTGCATCATGACTGTTATGGCCACCAGATCCAGGTCTGCCTCTGCACTGACTGTGTCAAGGTCAGGAATGTTGTTTCCTAGGCTCCTTCCATTGGAACACATGGCTCTCTACTCCTTTTATCCCTCCCTCCCCTGATTCTGCCATTCTTTCCTGTTTCCATATTTTGCCCATCCTGTTTCCCCCAGTCCTATCTTTCCCTTTTTCACTATCTCTCTGCCCGCCTTCCTTAATCTGTCACTCAGCTTTAGTTTCTCTTCCTGACCTGCCTGTCATGCCCTTCCTCTTGTCCTTCTCCTCCACTATTCCTGGAGAATTAAATTCCCCTGGGCTTCTCCTCTGTGCTGCTGTACTCTCAGGAAGGGGGTAATCGATGAATCCCTTAATATTTCAACTTTCCCTCCTTGACTAGCTTAAATGCCCATCAAAGTAGCATCTACACCTTCCACTCAGGACTGCCGTTCCTCTCCTGGATGGATGGAGGCCATCTCTTTTGTACAGGCCTCTATCCCCCCATGTAGAACCCCAGTACCCAATGTAGCCAAATCCCTCCTCCATGCACCATGGCTTCAACCACTAACTGAAGGCCCTGGTGCAGATTTCCTTAGCCTTCTCCTGGCAATATATAAGTAGCATCCCAATGAAGATCACCAAGTGAGCTACCTGCTTCAGAACCCTTCCCAGCTCCCTAAACATGTCCTGCAGCACACATGCTGTGTCCCTGGCAGGTCATTAGTCCCCAGATAGACAGTGACATCTGGCTTCCTCCCTTCCCCCTCTTCCCTGGTGATCGCTACAATCTGCCCTCCTATCCTGCCTGCCAAAGCACCTGGTAGGCTCCTTACTACCTGTCTCTCCCTTCCTCTGCTCCCAATTGTGTCCCTCCCTGACTATGGAGTCCTCCACCAACATCTATATCCTCCTTTCCCCTCTTTGAGGCCTCCTCCCTTGAGGACCCTCTCTTCCTACCTTCCCACTGCTTTGGGCACCTCCTCCTGGCTTCTCCGTCCTGTCAAAATGGTGATGGAATTACGCAGTGGTAAGGTCTGAGGGGTGCTCTCCCTCCTTCCTTCCTTCCTTCCCCCATTCCCTCCCTGAATCCACCAAGGTCCAGCCGCTCCGCCCTTTTTCTGGCTTCTTTTGAGGGAGCGGCATCAATCCTGGTGTCCCCTGCGTGAGGTAGCTTGTACCCTACACGCATGCCAGTTTGGTTTGAGTCCAACAACTTCTGCCCTCAGCCCAGAGAGCTGCCTGTATATGGGGCAGCACCTCAGTCTCCAGTACATATCTCTGAAGATTGCTCCTACACACCCATTACACTGCACGACTCCCATGCCTGATGCCTGTTTTTCCTCTAAACTACTTACTTTGCTGACTTTTCCTTGTTCTTATACCACTCCTATGTATATCTCCCTCTTGCCATAAATGTACTTTTCCTTCCTTCTTTTATTTAGCTTATCCCTTATGAGTGTCTGTATCCTTACCCTAGATAGGGTGTTTCTAACTTTCCCTTCTTAACCTTGCTTCCTAAGTCGCCGTGTACACTTTACCTTGATAGGGTTTCCCTGCTTATCACTGGCTGCCTTCCCTTGCTTTACCTTTGATACTGTTTCTCTCTGGTGTTCCCTTTACTGGAGAGCTTACTAACATCTCCCACAGTCCCCCTTCAGAATGCCCTGTGTCCTGCTGTCACCTGGAGATGCCTGCCAATGCCGAAGGCACTAATCCTGTTCCGCATCTGCTCTGTTTCACTCATGTGATGGGACATGAACGTGAATAGGACACATTAGGAGTGAATTATTTTATCCTCCCTGTGGCATCTCCTCCAGGCAGGACTTCCTGCTGAACTGCAGAGTCCCTGATTGCTCCTCTTGCTGCCATGTGACCCTCCCCTGCTGTGACTGTGATTCCCGATGTGTAGAGAGAGTAAGGAAGAGTCACTGTCCTGTAATAAAGAACATTCAGAATCTGGTTAGTCTGGTGTTTTGTAATCAGTTGTAACCCAGAAATGCTATACTTTCAGTCTTCTACTGCAAAAAAAAATAACAATAAATAACCAGGCACAGGAGTGTAAAATACCCCTAGCAGTAAAAGGGTTAAAGCAAGAAGATGACAGATTTCTGCATGGGAGAGTAGTAGCTCCTGCAAGCCAACTCTCACTTCCTCCTTAGCAACAGGGTACCCCTTATAGTCATGCTTTTTTGACGTGATCTTTTTTTGCTGAGATGCTCACCAAGGATGCATGCCTAACATTGTTAGAAAGAACTTGTTCAGTAGAAAATATTGTCCTTTGACTGAGTGAGGAGCTCCATGATCAGTAAAGAAAAAGTTATTGCACCACTTTAGGTTTCTTACATGCATACACACAGCATTGTAAAACTAGAAATATTTTACAACTTGCATCGTGATGACCAAAGCAACACTTGGCTGTCAGAGTAGAAACTGGTGCTTGTTAATTAGCACTTCCGTCACAGACCATAATCCAGCAGTTGAAATACTGTTTGACTGAGCTGAATAGAGGAGGCCAGCCTGGATCCGTAGTTCTGATCACCATAGTCGCTACCCTCTCCCGGCTGGAATAACTGATTTATAAGCATCTGCACTGCCAGTGAAATGCTTTTCTTTGTAGGACTTCTTTCCTTCTGTTTCATGGGTAAGTTTTCTACACACTTTCAATATCAAAAGTATTTATTAATATTAACAGTAACAACATAATCAGTGCCCAGTAAGGGTAAGCAAGTAGGCAATGTTACACATGACTTACCTGCATCGCTGATGTCTACATCGCTGCTGCTGCTTGATCTCCTCCATCACTGACCTGCATTCACATGCTGATGCCCTGCAGTGTTGCAGAGCCATCTTCCTGCATTTTAGCTTCCTTTGCAGCTAGGTGTTGGGAAGGGGGCAGGCTGTCTAATTCCTGTCACCACTGCAACATGTACTTTGGGCAGCTTTACACCTTAAGACTGGCCATGTCTCAGTATCTAAGCCTTCAGCATTGATCTTTGGTCATCTGTTTCTACAGAAGGGCTCTGGTTAGGGAGGCAGTGTATAGGACAGGGACACTAGGGCATGGCACAGCTCAGGGCTGTACCATTGCTGTCAGAGCTCTCCAAATCTCCCACCTATCCACTCATGTCAATTTCCAATGCCTCACTGGCTCATCTGCTTCTTCAATATACACCCCCCACTCTCCCCTCTCCTATATATTGTAAAGAGCTTATGTGTATTGTAAATATGTATGATACATAATGCTTGTACTCATTTACTTCATAATGTTGGTCACCACTACTACACCGCTGCTTGTTGCTATATCCACTCTTCGATTGACCTACCTGAACTCCTTGGTCTCAAGTCTACACCATTACTGACCCCAGCCCTTCCAATGATGTATCCTCATTGGACACTGCAGGACCTCAATGGAACCATTGTCCAAAACTATCGGAACTTACTGCATACTCCGGAATGTATTGTGACTCTAATTGCTGAATTCCCAATGTAAATTGCTTTCCTGCTGCGTACTGTTCTAGCTGCTATTTATTTGTATCATCGCACGTACCCAACTTACTTGTATCTATTGTTGAGATTGTATGCACCCTGTGTATTTGTATTCTACTCTTGGAATTGCCTCTATTCCCCGGGTCACCCCTGAAAAAGAGACTTGACTGTCTAAGTGGGCCCACCCGGTTATCAAAATTGAAATAATAATAATAAGAGCAGTGTGTTTACATGCCAGCTAACAATGCCTGCAATGGTACACAATCCTACAAAAACAGGGATTTCTCTGCATCGCAATGGAGCTGCCTGCAATGCTCCCCTTGCTGTTTACACTGCCTAACCTACACTCTTGCAACTCACTTGTACTTCTCACTATGATGCAGATCAAGCAGGCCTAATGTAGAAATTGGCAACATAGCTCTGGCTTTGATTCAGACCCCGTCTTCAGTTCCACTTCAACACTTCAGCCAAAGATAATTTGGTGCTTGGTATTGGGAGTTAGCAGGCTACAGATAGGGACAAGTGGCGCCCTTAACCCTACCTTGCCCACCGCAGTCAATCTGAACCTCTTCCACCCTCCACTGGTTCTCCAGTAAGATTAAACAACAAAGGAAAAAGGCTCAGCATCTGGCACAGTGCCAAGAGACAGACATTGTTCCATAAATAGAGGTCTGGGGAGGGAGAAGGAGGTTGGGAAATGACCAGGGTGGGTGAAGAGGTGGTCATTGGACCTGCCTTGGCCACCTGGTAAGGACTAAAGTGCTTTATTATAATTAACTGGCCAAAGGTTGAAGTGATCCCGAAGTGGCCCAACAGTTCGACTGGCCCCAGTGGAAGGTAAAAATGCAGACTCTGGGCACATTTACCAAATACAAATTCAACATCTGCTTAAGCTTATAGGCCAGTTCCCAGAAAGCCTCTGAACGTATAGCATTGAAAGTGCAGAGTATATTTATAAATTTGTATCATTGCACTTTTCCTGTATGTGCACATGTACCATGCTACAGTCCCCTTGTTCGTTCTCACCCTTCCCTTGTACCCCCCGGCTTGTGCCTAGAAACGAGCTCTGCCTCAGTGTGCATGTCTCAGTCAACAAATGTAAAAGCTGAGATACATTTATAGAGTTCCTGTGTCTCTTATGGTTATCAAACTGCATTCTCAAGTGGTGTGGGGCAGAGAACTGTGAACCAAAATTGAGCAGGTCTGAAGCATAAAGGACTTGAGAAGAAACTGTCATAAGAGACACAGGAACTGAACTCATAAACATATAAATTGTGTTGAAGATTTCGGTTTTTAAAAAAGGGAACTTGCAATGAACTCACAATGAATTCAAAATTAGAATGTTTTTCTTTGCAGAAACTTAGAAAATCCCCTTACTGGGGAGTGGACTATGACAATTAAGCTTAGAACTTATGAGATACCCTTTTATGGTTATAATAGTGACTGGGATGGTTAAGAACAATGTTATGGAGGCCATTCCTGTGACCCAGCATCAGGGCGTCATGCTGGCATGCAGGCAACCTGAATTCAATAGCAAATTCAGAATGTTGTGTTGGGAGACAAGCTGGAGCAAAGCAGCTGCTGCTCGGCCATGTGCCGCCATCGGGGAGGGATAACATTGGACTACAATGCCACAGTGACCCCTCAGGTGGACCAAGGGATCTTGCTTCTTCCGCAGGATGTCCTTGTGTGCAGTTCTTTCTACTTGATGAGCTATTCCCACACCAGGGGAGGTGTCAGGAACCAAAAGAGAAAAACATAGAAGAAACTTGTTTGTCTATGTGACAACCTTGGTTCCCTGGGCTTCGTCTGGGCCCTGGTGCATGCAGAATCTGGACCCTGATCCACATAGCAAACTGCTTAAAGAGGATCTTCCTCGATGGTCCAAAAAACTATTCTTGCAGTCATTTTATGCAGTAATGTACCTCAAATGTTGTGTGCATGTGTTAGTGTTGTCAAAGGTTTACTCTTCTTTCCATATTTTGAGTTGTTTTTTAGCCCTGGTGCACTTGCCTTTGCTGTTCAGCTGCTGAGCTGCTGGCTCCTGCTGATGTCGTTATAGGAGTGAATCTCACTGTGCTGTACACTGATGTTGCAGCAGTTTCACTAGGGAAAACTTCCATAACTTGGTGTGTATAATGCACTACATCAGCAGTGCAGAATCAGTCAAGGGATTTTTGAGGATTTTTAAAACTCCTATTGAGAATTCTGAAAGTTTTGTTAGGGATTTTTTGTTGTTGTTTGGTAGTGTGCTCACTGCTAGCAGGAGAGGCAGGGGTTAATTTTAACATTATTTTACTAGCCCAAGACCTAGTGATAATTGACCAGGGCTAGTGCACCACACTCTCTACTTGTCCATCTTGGTCAGTGCAGGTTTTCCTTGGCTGAAAATGAAGTTAAAAAGTTCTGTACAGTAGTAGTCTCTAGTCCTTATGCTACTGTCTCTCTCAATGTTCCAGAGCACCTGGTGTGATTGACAGCTCATTAAGAGATGCAGTTATCTAGCAATTCAAGGACAAAAGCATCAATGGGAGACATCATTAGCACTCCACTGTTAGGCCTTTCAGCTAGTGTCTAGGGTTAATCAAGGGCAGCTTCTAGGTTTCTGGATGTGTCTGTCTGACAATGTGTCCCACATTATTAAGACCAGTGGCTCTCATTTTACTACCTGTTCAGTGTCTGTATCCAACATTTCAGTGACAAAATGCTATGAGGTACTGTATACATGGAGGCATTACTGAGTACAGATTACAGAGGCATTAAACACAGATGAAAAAACTGATAGTGAGCTGTCTCAGGTTACAGCAACTCTTTCTAATTCACTGTGTTTTGCTACTTAGACACAAAATAAATCCACTTTATCAAATGACATACACACAAGGCATACCTTAACCACTGGAGTTGGTATATTGCATTGATAATGGTGTGTCTTGGGGAAGAGGGAACAATGCTGAACATAGTATGTACACCAATCTATGGAAGTTTTCTCAAGTGAAACCACTGCATCCTCGTTGTGCAGCACAATGTGATTCACGCCTTCCTCATACAGTGATGTCACTGACACAGACAGCCCAGGGTTTGCAGCACCATTAGGCTCAGTGTAGAAGCTCTGGTGCACCACACAGTGTTTAGCAGCTCAGAATGCAAAAACTAATTGCAGAGAACATTACAGAAATACAAAACAAGAATCAATGCAGGAAGTGGAATTTTATGCATAGATGTTAAAACAGCTGGGGAAGGTCTTCTTTAAGGGGGGAGGATGGGCATTCCCCGGAACCCTGCCATAAAGGGAAGATCTGAGGGAGATGTCACTAGGCACATGTATCTCCTGATTGCTCCTATATAGTAATGCCTCCACTATTAATGAGCAGCTGACATGATTTACCTGTGGTTTGGTGAGTCACAGTTTTAGTCATGTTGGTCGATTGACTTGAGTTGTCATCTCAGAATGCCTCTTATTTTGAATAATCCACATAAAATAATTAGTTTTTAGTGGTCCACATGAACATGCTTCACTTGCATTCTGCTGTACAGATGAATTGTGTGTCTGCTTGTTGTGACATCAGGTCAGGATTTCCAAGCATGGTGTTACAGCCTTAGCATATGTGGTGTGTGTGTGTGTGTGTGTGTGTGTGTGTGGCAGCTCATAAGTGAGTATTCAATGCGTGTTGCTTCATGTCTGTATTCATTTTATTTTTAAATAAGGATGAATTTAATTATTGTTGTCTGTCTCTATCATGTCAGTCATGCAGTTTGCTTCAGTGGGCATCTGTATTTTAGAAAAAAGTTGTCCTTCTCCAAATAATGTATATAGTGCTGTTATTGTCATTCATTATAGAATGTGCTTGGAAGTCCCTGATTTGCCTCTTAATCTTACTTTGTTCTCTCTAAGAGTTATCAGAGGGACTCTAGGATTTGAGTTTGTGAAAACAGATGTTGAATCTAGTTTTAAATCAAATTTAGACAGCCGTATCCCGGAGGGTGGATGTGTTGACTACTGCGAGTGAGAACTGGGGGGCAGTTTACGTGGGTTCCATGGCTCCCTTCTGTCCTTAGCAGCTTAGCATGAGCCATAGTAGAGACACTAAAGTGGCTGGATTTTTAAAGTCCTGCACCAACAGTATCCTCAGGCATATTTTCAAAAAGCCTGCAGCATCCCCAATGCACCCAGGAAATACTTTCTAATGGGGCTGCAGAGCTCAGTTAAAAATTGTCCCCTCTGTCCTGCAGAGGACAGAAATGAGCAGGGTGTGTCTTCCCCAGGCTGGCAGTCACCAATGCCACCAAGCTGGCTGTTGTGCAGAGGAATGGGCTGCTTTGTGTAAAGCAACCAATCAGCCAGATACCACTATTGGTGTGGGCCACCATCTGCCATTGCACCAAGGATTTGCAGCACCTCTCTCTCTCTTTCTCTCCCCACCTCCAGGTTTGCCCAGAGCAGGACCGATGACTCCTTGGCTGACCCCAAGCACATCTACTGACTGCCCGCCCTCCCCAAGCAAGGACAGTTTCATCCAGAGTGGGACCGGTGACTCCTCAGTCAGCCCCAAGCACATCCACTGACTGCCCATCCTCCCCAAGCAAGGACAGGTTCACCCAGAGCAGGATCAGTGACTCCTTGGCCGGCCCCAAGCATATCCACTGACTACCCCCTCCCCAAGCAAGGACAGGTTTGCCCAGAGCTGGACCAGCAACTCCTCAGCCAGCCTCAAGCACATCCATTGACTGCCCTCCATCCCAAAGCATGGACAGGTTTGCCTAGAGTGGGACTGGTGACTCCTCAGATGGCCCCAAGCACAAACACTGACTGCCCACACTCCCCAAGCAAGGACAGGTATGCTCCCTTCAATTTTGAACTTTTGTGGTCTGAACACCCACTGTCTCAGATTGGAAAATCATGCCAAGTCTTCTATTGGATGAGACTGCCTAAAGCTCCTACACCATTCGTGTTTCGGTCAAGCCCGAGAACTTTGCAAGCTTAACTAGACAGCTGCCTGGCATGCGACCTAATCTGCCACACTTAACTTAATTTGCCTGCCCTGATTGTTTAAGCTAATGTTGAGTAGAGCTTGGTGCTCACTGTGCCAGGTTGCTCTTTTGTGCACCAGACGATCTGAACTACCACATTTTGATCTGTGCACAACCTTGGCATTAAATTAATTGTGTACAAGAGCTCTGATAATTATTGAGACTGCACAGGAGCTCTGAATTTTGGCTGTCCCACCCACCCTGCCTCCTACCACCTCTATTAAATGCTCTTTACACAGGGTTAGTACCTGCCTCTCATCACTGGACTGGTTGCTTTGCCACCCTGTGCCCATTCTTAAAGAGGCAGCCCCCTTGCAGCCCACTGGAAGGGCTTGATTTAATCTCACCATCTAATTGATCCTGGTAATATAGTTGGCCTAATAATTAAAGTCACCTGGTATCCAGATGGGTGACCGGAAATATTTTCCTTGACAGTGGTTCCTACCCACTTGAAAAGTCACCATCTAACTAAGTAGTCCTGTCTGCTAGAGGATCACTGGCTTCACAGTTGCCTTGCTCATTGCAGCTAGTATTTTTTAGCTCTAGCCACCAAAATACCCAGACTGAATACATGACATTGCTCCTTTTGGCATCTTTGGTGCTCCTCATCACTGTCCTCCTACTCACTGGCCAGTGGCTCCTCCCATTACCTTAATATGCATTCAGATTTCACACTGCCACACCCCCAGAAGGTGGGTCTCTAGTTGGTACATTGTCCTTTGCTTTTAGGAAATGTCCTCTCACTCCATTAACACCGCACGTTATCCTATTTTCCACCCCCAAGGGGTTGCTAGTATTGGCTCAGCAGATTGCTTATCCTCAGGGGCTTCTGGGTTTCTCCACATTCACTAGGAGCCACCACAAAAGAGGCAAGTGTGTACTGTGACATCTACAGGTAGCCAGGAACATATTTCTTTTACTAATCCTGTCAGGAGATGTGCATCCCAACCCAGGTCCCTCTCTTCTTACACCTGACAGGGGGAAAAAGAATGTGGATTAAAGATTGCTGCAATCAATATCTGCAGTCTACTCCCCAAAGTTCCCAATTCCAGGCAAGGGCACAACTGCATTGCCCTGACATTATCTGCCTGACAGAGACCTGGCTGAGCCCATATAATAAGAACAACTCAATATCATTACCAGAGTATAACTCATTCAGGCTTGATAGCACTGGGAAAAGGGTTGGGGGTACCTTATCTATGTTAAAGAATCTATCCAGGGGAGCGTATTGCCAGTAACTGGAGCTACTGCTAACTACAAGCTGCTTGCAGTTCAACTCCTCTTAGGCAGACATGGCAAGCCACTCATAATTGCCTCGTTCTATCTGCCTCCCCACAAAGCTAAACAGAGGGTATGACTTAGTCATGGAAGCTCTCTCAAATACTAAAAGGAACTCTGAGGTCATAGTCACTGGTGATTTTAACATCAGCTGGCTTAGCAAGGACACTAATACATACAAGGACCAGTTTGCCAGTGCTTACCTAACCCAGATGGTCTCTGAACCCACCAGAATAAACTACAAGAGGGGTACCAGCTTGCTGCTAGATTGGATCATATTTAGTTGTCCCTCTAGGATCAAAGACATTGCAGTACTTTCTGATTGCACAAGTGACCACTTCCTAGTTATTTGTAGGTGGGCTAGTAAGGAGCAAAGAAACCCCCTAATCACAATTCAAAGCAGAGTTCTTAAAAGTAGACAAGCTGGCACTTTCAAGGCAGCCTTATCTCATGTTGTCTGGTGCATCTTAGGTGAGGCTCAGGACATTGACCTTGCCCTGGAACACTTTGTGGTCAAGTTTAATGAGATCTATGACATTTATGCATCATTGAGAAGAAGAAAAATTAGAGGAACCACAAATAAGTGGCTCACTCGTGAATTACTCGATGAGATGAGGGCCAGGGATCACCTGTGGAGTAGAACCAGGAACTCTGGTAGTGCAACTGACCTCCAAAATTACAGTGCTGCTAGAAATAGGTGTACTCACCTCACAAGACTAGCCAAAGCAAAATACTTCAGGGACCAGATGGATAGGAGTTGGGGCAATGAGAAATGTTTTTGGGAAAACATTAAGGAACTGATAGGTAAAGAAGACAAGAAACACCCCACCGTGCTAAACATTAACAGCACCCCCACCTTAGCTCCCCACATTATTGCAGAAGCATTTAACTTTGTGTTCACGGACTTAAGTTCTGTCCTCTCTCTGGAATATCTCGCCTCAGCTGATTCACCTCAGCCTGCGTCGGGACCAAGTTTCACTCAAGATAGATTTCATTTCAAACAGGTCACTGTAAAGGAGGCAAAAACTTATGTTCTATAGGTCCTAGGTAAAACTAGGCTTGGCAGTGACAACATCGATATGAAGTTGATTACCTTGGCACTTAATTAAGTTATTGCCCCCATTACTAAAATCTTTAGTAAGTCTCTTGCCCTGATTAAATTCCAACCTGTATGGAAGGTGGCTATAGTATGGTAATGTCGGTTCCCAAAAGTAGGGACAGATCTAGCACTGCCAACTATCAACCAGTCTTGATTTTTTCACCCCTCTCTAAGGCACTAGAGAGAATTGTTGTGGACCATATCTCTGAGCATCTACAGAGATATGATCTGCAATGCTCCCAGCAGCACGGCTTTCGGAGGAACCATAGCATGGCTACTGCCTTAGTTGAGTTCTCTGAATACGTGCATAAAGCTATGGATGAAGGCAAATATGTGGGATCTATCTTCATAGATCTCATGAAGGCCTTTGACACCGTCAGCCACCTAATCCTGCTTCAGCAACTGCTGTCACTAGGGATTGCCTCTGAAGCTATCCTTTGGTTCAAGGACTATTTGTCCCTCGGGACCCAGAGTGTTAAAATAGGGCCCACTATCTCCGCTGCCAGGCAAATTTCACTGGGAATCCCACAAGGATCCATTTTTGGTCCTCTCCTAGTCTATTAGTCTATTTTTGAATAACCTCTCTAGTGCCTGTAAAAGCAAAATAATTTAGTATGTGGATGGTGCTGTAATCTTGGGCAGTAACACCCAGTCTGAATTGCTACAAAAGGAATTACTGACTACATTCTGCCAGCTGGAAGAGTGGTTCTGTTCACATAAATTACTCCTCAACTATAAAAAGACCAAATCTATGTTGATTTCAAGCCACCAGCATGAGAAAATGAATCTGGTCCTAACCATTCCCAACAATAAGGACACTTACCTTGAACAGGTACACTCATTCAAGTACCTTGGGATCACTATAGATGATACACTATCACTCCCACAACACATTGACCTAGTGGTAAAAGTGGTCAATATTAGGCTGGGTGTCCTATATAGACACAGACAATAACTTACACCTTCTGCCTTTAGACTATCAATCTCCAGCTCCATCCTGACTCTCATGGACTACGGCCTGATTGTCTATGGAGCAGCATCGGAAACTGCTCTCAAACATGCCATGACTGCTCTTAATAAAGCCTGTAGACTGGCATTTAGTGTGGATAAACTATCTCACACTTGCTCCCTTTATGAGTAAACTGATTGAATCTGAATTGTAGAACAAAATTTCAGATGTGCTTGCTGGAAAAAAGTCACTTCAGGGAAATGCTCCTCCCAGTATTGTGGAGATCATGCAAGCAAATCAGTCATACTATAAGACAGGAGGCATGAATCTTGCCCCTTTGGCCGTTCCTTTCCGGAGAACTTCCCTTGGCCAAAGATCCTTTGCATACAGAGCCCTGCTTTGACTGAGTGATGTTCCTAATCATATACTTAACATTGAGAGCCTCTCTTCCTTCAAAAAGGAACTGAAGTTCCATCTCACTGCCAGTAGTCTGTGTGTATGTAGGACAGCCACCTGCCCCTCTGCACTTGTCCATCTACACACCTTACTCCAAAGCTGGCCATGGACAATTGTATATTGCTGGCCCTACCCTCTCCTTCCCCCTGTATCATGCATGTGTTGAATTCCTTGGTCTTAGATTTCTCTCATCTCATTCCCTCTTTTGACCCCCCACTCACTTCCTCTATTCAGCCCCCCTCCCTCACCCAGGCCCTCTTCTGATCAAATCCTCTCATCCCACACAACCCTTCCTCTCCCTCCCATTTTCTGGTGCTATCCATCAACTTGGTTGCCCTAGATGACTCCTAGCACTCCCTCCTTCTTCTTTGGCTATCTTAACCTACAATCCTTCTTCCATACCAATTACTGCCTCTGCTACCTGACAAATCCTACTCTCATGGCTGCAGCCTTAAATGATAAAGTTAGGTCTACCTCTCTCTACACCTTGTAACCTTTTCTATTTCTTAGCCCTACCTTCTCACCAAATTTTTACTTTCCTGTAACCATTGTGATACTATGTGAATGCAATATGTATGAAGCTTTTTTACTTCCTTATTATGTACTGCAATGTAAAACAATGTTATGTTATTGTCTGCTGAGTGTTGTGTTCTATGAATGTATTGCTCCCTCACATTTGCTGACGAGGAACCTTTGAAAAAGAGCACCTTGCTCAAAGGTTATTTCCAAATATTTAAATAAAAAAAAAAAAGTACCAAGTCCCCGCACTACCAGCAGCGCTGCTATGCCAGTTTGGCATGACCACTTGGTGTCACAGTTGAGGGCTCTGGCAGCTGGCCAACAACCTTCATATGTTGGGAAGGGCTCACCCAATCAGTTCCCCCATGCCACAGTTCTTCAAAGCAGATGACTTTGTCGCAAAATAGTAAATGCATCCAGGAAGAGATGCATGCTGGTGTAAACCAGGTCTAGTTGCTGCGGTCAGAACTGGTGTTTAAAACTGTGACTACTGTATCCAAGGGGGCGATGGACTTGGGGGGGGGCAAAATAAGATGACTGGGGGAGGAGCAAGATAAGATGGCTGTGCCATCATCCATGAGTTTAAAAATGTGGTCCCCAGATGTTTTATGATGGTATGTTAACCATCAATTTAAAGTAGCAACACGTTACAGTGAAAATTCTGACATACACCTTTTAATTCTATTTCATATTACCTTTTCTCCTATCTTATAAGATGCAATTTTGCTCCTCATTTTGAGTCTGCTTTTGCAGTTTTAGATTTAATATAAATTAAAGGGTGTTCTAGTGAAGCAGCAGTATTTGTTCACTAGCAACCAAGTTCATCATAAAATTTTTAGCAATAATGTATTTCTGACAAAGCATGAATATACTCATTCTTTTCATCCAATTTAAATTCCTGGACTGACAAATGTGTCTTCCCCAGTCAACCCTCATTTTATAATAATAATAATAATAATAACTTTATTTAATAGAGCGCCTTTCATAATATCGAGGTGCTTCACAGATACATACAAATTCAAGAAATTCAATAAATATCAATAAAATCACAGAAATTCAGGAAACGTTTTGCCCCATAAGAAAGTTTTCACTGCCTGCTTAAAGCTCTGCACTCCTGTAGTTGTCGAGGCAGAGAATTCCAGCGGGTAGGGGCAACAAACACAAAAGCTTGAGCCTCAGATGAATTTAA
Organism: Neoceratodus forsteri; assembly: GCA_016271365.2. Lineage (NCBI taxonomy): Eukaryota > Metazoa > Chordata > Ceratodontiformes > Ceratodontidae > Neoceratodus > Neoceratodus forsteri. The sequence continues at coordinate 1,662,703,423 of CM028130.1, forward strand.
GCTAACACTCGGAATCTCCAGCAACCCCTCGTCAGCCGAGCGGAGCTGTTGCACAGGGGTGTAAGGAACCAGGAGCTATTTCAAGTAGTCAGGGCCAAGTCCGTGTAGGGCTTTGTGGGTTAATAAACCTACCTTAAAGGTGATCCGCCACTGAACCAGCAGCCAGTGCAGATCGCGCAGCACTGGGGTAATGTGAGATCTCCTAGATACCCCAGTCAATAAATGTGCAGCAGCATTCTCTACTAGCTGCAAGCGACGGATATCAACCCCAGGAAGCCCTAAGTAAAGGGAGTTACAGTAGTCAAGGTGCGAGGTCACAACAAAACAGGCAAGTCACTGGATAGAATGAGATGTTTGATTCTAGCAATGTTCCTAAGATGGTAAAAGGCTAACTTGATGACTGCCGACTCCTTATGATGAAGGGTCAGCCCATTGTCAAGTATCACTCCCAGGTCACGCACCCATTCAGAGGTAAGGATCTGAGCACACCTCAAGACTAAACCAGAGGGCAGATCAGTCCTCAACCCTTCTGTCCTGTGACCCGGGTCCACCACCAAAACCTCAGTCTTTCCTGCATTCACCTTTAACCCGCTAGAGCTCATCCAATCCTGGATTTCAACGAGGCAGCTGTTAAATACTGAGATAGCACTAACCTGGTCAGGGGCGAAAGACAGGTTGAGCTGGGTATCATCAGCATAGCAGTGAAACCTCAGCCCATACCATCTTACAATGTCTCTGAGGGGCAGCATGTACACTGCAAACAACATGGGAGACAGCACCAAGCCCTGGGGCACCCCACAAAGCAGAGAGAAAGACTCGGAAGAAAATATTCCCGAGGCAACTCTCTGAGTTCTACCAGTGAGGAAAGATGAAAACCATCTGAGCACTGTACCAGACAGCCCACAGATGGACCTCAGGCACTCGAGCAGGACCCCATGGTCCACAGTGTCAAAAGCTAAGGATAGATCAAGGAGTACCAAGATGGAGTCGTTTCTCTGATCTCTCGCTATCAGGAGATCATTGAGCACCCGAGACAGAGCAGTCTCAGTACTATGCCTCTTACAAAAACCTGATTGGAGAAGTTCATATAAATTATGGATGGTTAAATGGTTCTCCAGTTGAGCTACCACAACTTTCTCAATAACCTTTCCCACAAAAGGAAGGTTTGAGATGGGTCTGTAGCTCGCTAGAGCCTCCAGGTCCAAATAAGCTTTCTTCAGAAGAGGTGTCACCACTGCCTCCTTCAGGGAGCTTGGAAACTCACCCGATTCCAAGAAGTACCGCACAATCTGAGCTAGGACCCGGCCAATGGTATCACTATAACCCAAAATCAGGGAAGTGGAGCCCAGATTTAAACTACAGCATGTGGGGCGCATCCCCTGGACAATCCTCATTTTTTTTATTTTTTTATTTATTTATTTAGATCTAGGATTACAAATATCTTTGAGCCAAGGCTCTTTTACAAAGGTTCCATGTCAGAGAAATTCAAATGGGAGACAAAACATTTCAAGCGAAAACAAAACATTTCATAGAGTAATAACATTGCAATGGTTACAGACTGTATAGGTATTAGGACTTTTAGTATGACCAACAGTGGCATGGTGGAGAGTGAGATGATGAAGCAGCCAGAGGCATTTGTCAGGTGAGATTTGCCAGTAAGTGCTATTTCAAGGGGGGGGTAAGAAGAGGAAGAAGAATGTAACAGATAGGGAGGAGGGGTAGGAAGGGAGGAAGAGGAGGCAGGGGACAGGGAAAGGAAGTAAGGGGTACAAGATTTCGAGGTGTGGCAGTTTGGACTGGTCAGTGGTCTGACTGGTCATAATGTCAATGAGCTCCAGCAGGTCAAAGGTACTCCAAGAAACACCGGACATAGTGACTGAGCACCGACCAACAGCATCCCCCATAGAACGAAACTGACGTACCTCCTGCCTGATGTTGGCCACTTTATTCGCAAAGAATCGAGTGATCTCATCACACTCCATTTGTGAAAAAACTTGATGGAACTGCAGATAAGCTGGGTTGCACAACCTGCCCACAGTTCGCAAGAGCTGAGCCAGTCGATTCCGAGCAACAGCAATTTCCTTGGACAGGAATTCTGCCTTCTTACGGGAAATCACTGATTGATAGAGTTTATAATGCTCTAACAAAATAAGGCAGTCAGCATCTGAGGCAGATTTCCGCCAGCGACGCTCTAACCTATGCCCCAGCCTCCGCAGCTCCCTCAGAGACTCATCAAACCATGGGGCCTGGGGGTGAAGTGGAAAGGGGGTGAACACAGACAGAAGCAATCAGGTCAAGAGCTGAAGAAATAGTCTTATTATAGACCAAGACTAACAGCTCTGGATCTGTGCTGGTCTCACTGAACACTGAGAGGTCAACCACTGCCACCAGGTCTTCAGGGATCACGTCCCGCAAAGGGCGGTAACTGACCATCTCCACAAGGGGCGACCTACCCAGGGCGGCAGAAAAATTTAACCTCACGGTGTAGAGATCGGACCAACCAACAGGTTCCACCCCCAAATTGGAGGCCTCGATCCCCAGGAGGAAGACCAAATCAAGAGAGTGACCACCATTGTGGGTTACTGAGGAAACAACCTGTGTGAAGCCCAGTGATGTCATCAACTGGAGGAAGTGTTGTCCAAAAAGTGAGGATTCGTCATCAACCCAGGCACTGAAGTCGCCCAGAACAATCAGTCTGGGTGACTCCAATGCCATGCTGGAGGCGAAGTCTGCTACTTCCTGCAGGAACAGCTTCTCATCTCCTGGTGGACAGTAAATGAGCGCTATCCTGCACCCCACACCAGTTACCACTGTGCACTCAAATGATACGGCCTCCTCAACTGGTACCCCAGTGAGGCCCAATTCGATCTTGAAACAGACCGCTACCCCCTCCTCATGATCCAGTCTCGGGCGATGTAACACCAAGTATCTGGGAGGAATAGCTGCCTCCAAAATTGGGGCAACATTTCCATCTCACCAGGTCTCCATGATGCAAACCAGATCTGCTGTTCCAACAAAATCTGCAGCAACTGCAGTTTTGTTCTTAATGGATCTGGCATAACATAACAACGCCCGGATCTGACGATGTTTGTGAGCCGTCCAGGCTACTTGGTCACCCAAAAAGGGGGTGCCCTTGGGTATGGGGACCAGACATGGATCACCACATTCCAGACACCATTTTGTCCCAGGGCGTCTTCTGGTCCTAACAACTCCTATTGGAGAAAGCCGCTCATTTGAGCTCTAATGTCCATGACCCCCTGCCCCCCCTGCCCTCCATGAGCAATCCCCAGCGCCAGACATTGCTGATAGGTAAAGGTAGGCGGGGGGGAGAGAACAGGTGGAGGGCATGGAGAGAAGAGGCTGAATAGCACAGGACTAGGGGAGCAAGCAGGCACATTCCACAAAATGCCACAAAAACTGTGGCAAAACAACACAAGAAATCCTAATTTCTTAACACAATCAAAGGCAAAGCTACAGTCTAAACCTAAAAAACTCCTAAAAGGCCTAAAACACAAAACACCCCAAAAACCTAAAACCAACAAAACAAAAATAAAATATAAATAAACAAACCATAAAACAAAATAATGACAAAATGAAATAAAATCCTCGGGCACCAGACACTCCCACCAACTGGTGCCCAGAAAACAACCCTTATCTAAATATTAGTAAATAAAATAAAACCAATAAATGAAAAACCAAATAAAATAAAATAAACCCCCAGACTACACAATACTTTTACCACGGTAGACAGAGGAAACTAAATGGTACTCTCACTACCATATATAACTGTAGAAACGATACAAAAATAGAAATAAAATAACAAAACCTAAAAAATCAAAGTTAACACAAAATGTAAATTAATAATAAAATAGCAAAATAACACTTCACTCCCTCCCTCCCTCCCTACCCTTACAATACCATTAACTTTACTACAATAATTTCCCCACAACCAATAAAACCCAATGTACAGACAAGGCATATAATGGCAAAGGCAGACAGTAATTTAAGCTGTAAACTGTGAAACCAGTCACTGAATATTTCTCATACGAATGATTTAATTCAAGGAGCTCAAACCTCCACAAAATGAATGTCCAAACGAGTTCTCTCTGCACTACCTCTCACGTAGGCAAGGTAGAACCACAAAATTATTGTAAGTGAAGTAGATAGCCAGGCACTCTCACTGCCTGAGAAATTGCAATATAGACATCAAAAAATAAAGAAAGGAGGTCTGACCGTGTCCAGAATTGGGCCCGCACAAAGTTTCCAGAACAAACCTTCTTATTGTGAGTGGAATAGTTAGCCAGGCACCCTCACTGCCTGAAAAGTTGCAATATGTCCAAATGAGTTATATTTGTGCTACCTCTCGCATAGACAAGGTAGAACCACAAAATTATTGTAAGTGAAGTAGATAGCCAGGCACTCTCACTGCCTGAGAAATTGCAATATAGACATCAAAAAATAAAGCAAGGAGGTCTGACCGTGTCCAGAATTGGGCCCGCACAAAGTTTCCAGAACAAACCTTCTTCCAGAAATCCAGGGTCCAGGGTCACCTAGAGACTAGCGGGGGGTGGGGCCCGAAAAACTGTGCCTCAAGAAAGAAACCACTGCCAGAAATATTCCACCAATGTAGCTTTGGCCCACAGCTAGTGTTGGCTCACCAGCCGACCCCCTGAAGGCCTAGGAGCACCCAAAGCTCATCAGCCAGCTCTCTGGCTGACTCAGACCCCAGTCTCCTGCACAGCAGTGGATCCAGCAGCTTAGCTACCGTGACAAAGTTGGACCCCACCCCACGCCAACAGCCATTTATCTCCTGACTGCTAGGCAGCCCCATCTGACCAGCCACCTCACCTTGTCACCTGACTTCCCCTGGTACTTACCACAGCCTCCCTTCTTCCCCATGGCATGCTTCCTGTGCAGCACAAATTCCGTGACTGGGTTGGGATCCAGTCGGGAGGAGGGTGCCTAGTTAGCAGTGCAGGGCCTGCAGAGTGTCTGTCGTCATCCTATAATCTGGGGTTTTCCCACCACCTCTTTTCTCTCCCAGGGCTGGCCAGCATACAGCATCGCACATGCAACAGTTTGTATTGGGATCTGGCAGTGTCCAGTCCCTTCATCAGCTTCCACTGAGTGTCACGTGAACAACAGAGGACTGAATTCCCCCCCCCCAAAGGGGGAGAGATGTCCTGTGGTACACTCATCATTCTTTTCCCCACCAGCTCCCAGTAACCAGTGTGTGTTGTGGACCCTGGCAGCTAGAGAAATGAGCAGAGATGCTACTGCTGCTCTACCTGTCCAGCTGACAAATGTGATTTCAGTTTTTTTATGTTCATTTTTTTTTTATGTTCGTGCCTTCTTGCCATGGCCACTATGAAAACATTGAATATCTTGGTGAGCTGCTATGCCATTTACCAGTAGAAGCATGAACTATCATCATCCTAACATACTCATAGTAGGGATCTTTTATCTACAGTAAAAAGTAACCTTGGCAGAAATTTGTAAAAATTGTTAGTGATGGCCATGAAAACAAGAAATAAAATGTAGAATAATGATGGGGAAGTGTGGTTAATTAGGATTTTACGCACACCTGAGATATGCTTAAAATCCTCATGTAAACACTCCTCATGTTTTATTTTTTATATTTAATGGTAGATATTGGTGGGGCGAGGGAGGTAAAGAGAAGTAAATATTTAGTCGTTCATCGCTAATAAAAAAAATCATTTTCTCTAAAACGTTGCAGTCGGACAGCACTCTTCTTGTGCTGCTGCTGACTCACCACCCCGACCCAGGTGAAGGAGACTGCTTCATTAGGTGGGAAGTGGTGGCAGAGGCAGGAACTTGCAGGCAAGTGACCAGATAGCAAAAAGGGGCCTTAGAAGGCCCAATGCTCCAGCGCACTCTTTGGGGACTGATGATCTCCACAGATGTGGCTTTTCAGCATGCCGCCACTGGAAAGTGTCAAAAAACAAGCACTAAAATAATAAAAGAATGGAAGAGCCCACACAGTGTCACCGGAGAAAGCAGGAACCGCCGCACCACTTTCAGACCGCTGCACCGAGGGATGAGAGGCAGCCACAGGTAAGCTGCTAAGTATTCTTATTGACCTGTGTCCTCTCTCTCCCTCACAGTACCCCGGCTATCAGACTTCTCTTTATATTTATTAGTTGATATTTTTTATCACCCGCTGGCAGTGAGAGGTGCTTGGGCAAACTCAGTTATTCACAGTTTATTATTCACATGTGTGAATAATGGAGTTTGTCAGTCACTGCCAGCGGGTGATAAACAATATCAACCAGTAAATAAAGTGGTTTTAACAATACATGAGGGAATTAAAAAATCACCACTGAGGACTGCAGGATGTCAGAAATATATTACCAAAACATTTATCATACCGTACTTATGCTTTAATGGCATTCTAGGTTATAATCTGTATTCTCAGTGCTCTTTGCACATCCATTGGCCCTTTCAGAGAGCACTGCTAGTTCCCCAAAAAGGGATGATAAATGTGAGTGTTTGAATTTGAGGAGTGCCAGTGCAGAGAGGATGGGTAGCCTAGTAGCTAGACACAGATCAGGGAACCTAGAGACCCCAGTCTGACTCCTTCCACCACTTACAGTGTGATCTTGAACTCTCCCTAACCTCTCCCTCTGCCCTTAAAAAAAGGGATTTTTAGTAGCCAAGAAAATGATTCTTTATTACTGTAGGAAAACCAGATCTCTGTTCCCCAGATTTCATGTCTTCCTTCTGCTTCTCCCTCCTGTGAAGACATAATCCTCAGTTTGTGTGACATCACAACCAGCGTCTATGGAAATGACTGATCTCACAAGCAGAGTATTCTTCAGCAAAGAGAAAGCTGGCAAATGGGATGAAGAGCCTATATTTATGCAAATGTCCTTAGTGACAACAGACTGGGACACAGTAAATACTGAAAAGGAATGAACTAGAAGCTGAATCACATCGGATAGGAAAGTTTCTTCCACACTGGAAGTGAGCTTTAGTATTCATTGATCTCATTGGTCCTCTCTGTGCCTCTGCCAAATGTAGAATGTGCTTGGACGTCCCTGATTCTGCCTCTAATTTTTACTTTGTTCCTTCTGAGAGTTATCAGAGGGACTCTAGGATTTGAGTCTGAGGAAACAGATGTTGAATCCAAACTTTAGCCTCTTATGATCAAAAAACAAAACATTTTTTACAGTACTCATTGTACTTGATGAACTCATGACACAGGAATGGGAGCCTAGTGAACTGACCAAAACAGCATCAGCTCAGTGATCTAAAAATAACCTATCTGTACTATGATGTGGAGGAACATGATGCCAGCTGAAATGCTGAAACTCAGTCTCCCAAGTTTCAGCAATGCAACACAAAAATCCCGAAGCACGGTTAACCAATAACTAAAAATTCCCTGTGGCGGAGTTTCTTTAAAGTTTCAGGGGGCTTCACCCCCCAACCCCCCCTTACTTTTATAACAAACTCTACCGTGGGTAAATTTGGGATGTCAAGCAACCGTGTTTCAGGCTTTTCATGTCAAGTAATTGTAAGTCGGGAAACTGGGTTTCAGTGTTTTAAATGGATTCCCAGCTGACTAAAAGGGCTGAAAATAATTGACAGGTGTAACCCCTAGGTGGTGTTACTCCAAGGACTACTACCCCTGCCTGTCTTTTTAACAACCGGTTGAGGGGCCTCGGTTTAAAACTGACAAGTACCAGGGTTTCCCTACCCTTGGTAAACACAACAGTTTGGTGCCTTCTCCCAGAGTACAGTTTGCATGGGTATTTATCTAGACTGGTACAGCCCTCTGGGAAGCTATACTCCCCCCAACAGTCCCACCTACTGACCAATTGCCTAGGGATTGACAACGACCATTAGCAGCATTTCATAGATGGTTTGCAATAAACATTAATAATATGCTCATAGTTGTCAGGCTTACCAGCAGGATCTTTGGTCCTGGTGCGTGCCATGCAACCCCCTGTAAAGACAGTTCGGTAATGCATTATGCACGTTTAACATATATAATACAGAGTCTATCACTTTGAGCCAAGTAATAATATGCCCGCAAGCTGGATTCAAAGGAACACAGAACATTAGGTTTTCTAAAGGGGACATGAACAGGGAGGGGGAGCAAATCTAGTCAAATGATTAATATTTTGGATTTTACCAAGTTATTTACTACATAATCAATGTAGTCCCTTTGCTACTCGGTACCCCGGATCTATGCCGGCTGGCCAGAATCATTGCCCAGGGTTGCAGCTGTTGTTGGGATCCTTGATGGAAAGAAGCATTTAAGATTAACAGTACAAAGCAAATTAAATTATTTGTATCCATGGCTGGCTGGCCTAGTCTGTTGAAACCCTTAAAACTAAATGGAAAGCGATTAGATGGTACCAAAAGATGATGGAAATATTTGTTACAGAGAGCTACCCTGAATTTGCTCACTGTACCAGATGATTGCAAATGACCTGGTGAAATGAAGACCTGTTACTGGAATTTGCTGCACATGGGGAAACTGGGCCATCATGACTCACCTCTAATTCATGGCCTTTTTCTTAAGGTGGCCGCAACCTGCGATGACTTGCTGCACAGGGGCTGGATCTCTGAAACTGGTCTCTCACTGGTAAAATTGTAGCTGGCACAAGATCAGTCGGCATGGGCCAGGTTCGACACAGGCCCAAGATCAACAAACCGTCTCTGGCAAAGTTCAGTTAATCTGTTGGTGACCCCTCCAGCTAGTAGACAGTTCAGACACTGGTAAAGGTGGGCTCCTCTCTGGCAATCAGGAGTCCCTGAACGGTAGACCTTGACCCACAATAAACATTTAGTACATTTATTTTTAGAAACATTAAACTCTCTGATTCCTCTTTCAGTTTCTGACCTGTTCACAATGTGAGCAAACCTTTAAATCTGTACTAAGGCTGTTCCTAGTGACCAATCCCCTTCTGGGACTGTCTGATGCACACCAGAGAAACTAGGCCTCTCCTAGGCCAGATCCCCACAGGACATACACAATCTTTTTTTCCGCAGAGTCTCAGGATGAACTGCCATTTTCCTGGAGTCTCTTTTCTGCTGCTAGGCAGTCTGATGCCAAAAAAGTAACAGGGAGGCAAGTCAGGCCTTTACTCTGCCAGTTCTCTTCAGCTGTTTTCCTGGAGCTGCTTCTCGATGGCTCGAGCTGCTTTCTCTCTGCACTGTACCAGCAACTGAACTTATTTTTCTACCAGTTCTTGGACAAGTCCAGTTTCTCTGGATTCCAGTTGGTTAGGGGAGCTGTCAATTACAGTTTTGGTGATCCCATTCATCAGTTTAGGTGCCAGTCTGAAAAACTACAAGAACTACAGCTTTTTCCCATGAGGCACCTGAGCTAAGGACCCCTTGAGGTCCCTTGTGTCCTAACTGGTCCAAACGGAAGTCCTGGTTCACAAAATGGTGACTTCCATTGGAAAATGCATGCTGCAATAAAAGCAGGTTAAACAACGATCTATAGCTTAAAAACAGCTATGAATTAGAAGCAAATATCAGCAATACTATGTAAAGCTCCCTTTGCTTTATTAGCGACAGCAGAGTGGGACACATTGGGGTGATGCCTGGCTGGTTGTGAGATTTAAAACACGTGGACTCAGCCCAGGCTATTTCCTGTATACACTTGCAACGGTACCTAAAAAGACAGGTGAGGAGATACATCGGGGCACACTCAGAGATGCAGCAAATTTAAATTCTGTGGGAAAAGTGCCCACAAAGTGGGCACTTCGCATTGTCACTTCGCTACACAGAGTGACCCATATGAAAGGCTCACTTCACCTTGTGATTATTACTTTGTGTTGTTATTCCGACTTAACGCGAATTAAGGTGAAGTGACAACAATATTGGCACACACACACACACACACACACACACACACACAGTCACCAGAATTAGTGTGCATCCCCAAAGTGCTACTGTCTTGTGTCCAGAAAATTCCCCAGTGCTGACAAAGTGAAAAGAGAGTGTAACAAGAAATGCAAAGTCTCCATGAGTTAATGGTACACTGCAAATGCACAGACAGATTAAGATTGAATTGTGCACTCAAGGGATGCAGATGAAAAGGCACAACAACACCTTACCAGTGCTCACAACAAGTCACAAATCCAAATGTGGAAAGGAATACCTTTTGCCAGTTGGGGGATTAGTGCACAGCAGTAATAATCCACTACCAGGAAAGATACCACAAAGCAGTACAAATAATTCATACAGGTGCGATGGATAGCAGGTTCACACTGCTGCAATTACTCTGTGGCACAATAAAAATTGTCTAATTTGATGGCATGCACACACACACACACACACACACACACACACACACACACACACACACTACAAGTAATGCATAGCAAATTGAAAACCTTTAGTAATATAACCAAATGTTTTAAATAAACAAATTATACACTGCTGCACCACAACAATCAGTAAACAAATGTCAAGAATTACTGAAAATATTACTGTGTACATTAACGCAGTTATACAAGAAAAATATAACCAAAACAGAAAGACTGCCTTTTTCTCCCAGTTAATCTACCTACACCACAAATATGCCCCTCCCCCAAAGCACACTTCACAGCCCAGAGGGAAGTGGAGTGTACACTTCCATCTTCAGTGTTATTTCAGTGTTATTTCAGTCCAGACTGACAAATCACTGCTTTTCATCAGTGCACTGTTAATACACTGCACTTACTTTCTGCTACACTGTTGTACCACTGCTCAATCTTTCTTATGTTTTGATGCACACTGTAAGAACACTAGAAATAATTATTAGATTTTCATGCACACTTTTTTAGCACTGTATTTCCTTCACTAATTTTTGCTGCACACTGCAGTTGCACTGCTCAATCTTTCTTATTTTTTGATGCAGACTGTAAGAGCACTGCAAATAATTATTAGATTTTCATGCACATTTCTTTAGCACTCTATTTCCTTCACAAATTTTTGCTGCACACTGCAGTAGTACTGGCAACACTTTATAATTTCTATCACACTTCTTTAGCACTGCATTGTCTCAGCAATCTGGTTACCCTACTGAATTTGTCACAATGGCATTACAGTGGTATAGCAATGGTAATACTGTGGTCAGCTGAAAATCCATCAATAGTACTACCCAGTGGTACTCTGGTATCACAGTGGTAGGTGATATATAGATTTTCCTCTGTGCATTGGTAGTGCACTGGCAGAATGGTATCCCTATGGCATTTTTTACCATTTTCTCTGTCTCTCACACATACATTGGTAATACAATGGTATCATGAAATTTTGAGATTTTTGTCGGCTCCCAGAAATACTGGTACACAGGTAGCACAATGGTACTGCGTTATTTTGACATTTCAGTATTTGGTACCTCTCACAGCAACCCTAGACTCATGTGGTAGCACAGTGGTACCAGTATTAATCTCATCATACTCTGTACTCTAACGCATTGATAAGATAAATTACATTATCAACCTCATGGAGAACAGCTCTCAATTCCATATTTGTGTTTGTTCACTTGTCTTTATCTTACTGGTAATGGACTGTTATTGTTCACATAGACCAGAACATTCAAAGAGCATTTGTGATCGCTAAATGGGTAAGTGACTCTCAAACAACACTTTGCACCCCAAAAACAGGGTAGGATCACAAAATGATATCTTGAATAACATAATTAGCGAGTCTCTGACCAGTTGGTAAATGGCTCTAAAAGATGTTTCCTCCCTAAACCAGGTAGTATCACCTCTGCTTCCTACCACTGCCCCTTTGAGCTCCCACCATCAGTAATATCACACTTCCCTTGGTGTTCAGTGGTGCTGCTGTCCATTCCATACATTGGAAAATGCCAATAACTACCTGCCCACCCAGTCCCACCACTTGCACCATTCATGGCCCCCACCATATGTTTACGCATTCTCCCCACAGTGGCAATTGGCACAGACACTCTGCTAACCTCTGTGACCAACTGAGGACAGAATGCCAGTTTTGCTCTCATGTGCCTATTGTATAAACAGCTGTGTACAGTTAGCACATGATTGTGAACTATCATCCATTTTGTGCCTGATCAAGGAGTTGAGAGGTTGGTCTGTGCCAAATGTGGAAGGGTGTCAAATATATAGTAAGGCTGGGCTCCAGGGGGGTAGTATCTGCTGTAAGAACTAACTGGGTCATGGTGGGGACTTTGGATATACAGAGGGCAAGGACTTTCACTCAACACACCACTGCTCACTCTATCAGACCCTGGGTTGGCTTCCCCCCATCAGCCCAACAGACCTATCTCCTGGCCAGCACAGTCAATAAGGCCATCCAAAACTGAGCTACCTCTCCACAATCCCACCTCCTTTGGCCAAAAGTGTTTGTTCTAGAGCTCTGCCTCACTACTGATCCCATGCTTGAGTGCCCCCTAGTCTCCACCAGTATGGGTAAATGTGCATTCTCATGAAGCCCCTTTCCTTTGGAACAACCTGCCCACTCCACTTAGCACCACTGACTCTCCAGGACTCTTCCACTCTCTCCTTTGATCTCACTTTCTGTCCTCCACTACTTGCTCCTGCCCTCCCAACTTATTATCATGCCTCTACTTACCTTCCCTCCTTTTCCTTCTTGGTCCATACCTACACTGCCATGATGCACTTTTTCCTTTACTCATCTCAGATCATGCCTAATTTGTATTACAACTTGGCTACTACTGTGCCTGCTATTGTCATAAATGTTATTTATCCATTGCGCTGCAAGTTTATATATATCCTCATATAAATATCCTGTGTATTTTATTACTGTCTATTGTATGCCTTGTCCCAGCCTCCTTTGTACTTGCTTTTTATTCCTGTGCCATCCTCAATGGCCCAGGTCATGCCTGAAAATGGTTCTCGGACCAGTGCACCTACTCGGTAAATGAATGAATAAATAAATAAATGGGAACCACTGAACATCAGGGATAGTAACAATCTACTGTATACCTGTGAGGTGATTGTAGGATGGGGTAGGACTGGAGAACAGGTAAATTAAGAACCTGGACCTGTGGGATAATTAGGGGAGGGGGCCCAATGGAGACTGTTTCCCAGGAGGGCTCTTTGGTGATGTAACTCCCAGGATACATTTTTCCTGGTGCTGTAATGTGGCCTGTGCTGTAATCAGCATCAGCAACATGGATGTCACACCAGCATGGGTGAACCCTTCTCCACACCCTCCTGAGTGTCAACCCTATAACTGTTTTTTGTGGCATCTGCAAAAAGACTTAACTTCCCATTCAGTTCTTCTGCAATTTCACTTATGAAGACACTGAAGAGGCCCACTCCTAGTACTGAGCCCCACCCTTCACCATGCCTTTAACCAACTGTTGAAAGCCGTGTGGAGAGTTCTTTCTTCTCCCAAGATGTATATAGGCAACCTTTTGGCAAAAGTCATCATGCATGCTTGAGGATCCTCCCCCTATCCCTGAATTTTCCCTGCACTACCCCTACCCCATCCCTTGCTAGGTCATTTGTCCCTAGGTGGACAATGACATCTAGCTCCCTCTCATCTCCTGCTGCCTAATGATCCACTGTATCTGCTCTCATCCCTCCAAGCCAAAGTACCTCTCAGGTATTTCACCTCCCTCTCCTTTACCCCACCCTGCTCGCAAGCCTATCCCCCTAATTAAGTCCTCCACCAGCAGTTGCTTCCTACTCAGCTGGGGGCCTCTTCCTCCCTCTTTGTAACTGTGAAATGGTCCATGGACAGTGCTTTTCTTGGGGAAGGTTTCTTCAGGGGCCAAAAGGGTGGTTCAGCTGCAGGGAGAGTGGTTGGCTGGGTAGGGCCCATTTCAGATACAGGGAGAGTGGTTAGCAAACAAAGCAGGTGAACTGAAACTCTGCCAAACAAACTGGCGGAGGGGCAGAAAATTCAAGCCTCATAGGAAAGAGCACAGTGAGGGCTACAATAGATCATTTACCAGAGAAGTCTCAGGTCAGGGAACTTCAGCTGAAGAGAACATAGAGAACAGGTAGGCATCAGAAAATGATGCATGGGGCAGCAGACAGACATGGACTCATGAAGGCATGCATGGGAACTATGGATGCCAATGCTGGGGGGTGCAAAGGCCAGCTTAGGTAGGTGGACACTGACTTGTAGGCAGAGTTCACAACACACAGGGACCCCATGCTTCCCTGCATGCTGGACAGCAAGGAAGTGTACCATGGCGCATAGCCCCACTGTAGCACAATAGCTGATAGGGGCACATGACACTGTGGACACAGAACTTGAATGTGACCATGGTGCACAGCACAGCCTTGAAGCACTGGGACTGAGGGCAGACAGTGGCACTACAGTACTGGTACAAACCACCCACAGACAAGTAGCAGCTGCCGCAGGTGTGGCCCACAGAGTGTGATGTGCAAACGAAGTGCAATCACACCCGAATGCCTGAGCTGGAACCAAAGCCGGTCATGTTGCACAGTCCTCTGGCACAATGGAGAACAGCATGGAAGCCATGGAGGGGTCAGGTTACTCAATTTCAACCCCAACAACATGGACAATCTGTGAGGTGGTACCATTCAGGAAGGGAAAGTCCAAGCTAAATGTGAATGGCTTCCTCCTGGTCCATGAATGGACCTGCAATAAGACAGTGTACTGTTTTTTTTTAACATATTATATTTTTCACCTGCTGCGGCACACACTCCAGCTTGGGGCATCCAGCAACCAGCTCCACCCACCTGGAGAGCTGGGTAGCTCAAACTGCACCCAGCAGGATCAGGGATGGCCATCATGCCATCTTGCTGGAGAGCTCCCCCTCTGCCTCTACCAGCCAGGACAGCCCCAGACCCTCCTCAACAGGACTCCACCAAAGTCCTCTGGGTGGCTCAGAGCACAGCCATCAAACTGAAATGTCATGCGCAGCCATTTTCCTTCTATTGGCCCCAGCAGCAAGAACGTGCAATGACGTCCAGGAGCAATGTACTGACATCTGCCGTGCTCCCCATCTAGTGTCACTAACACTAGTAGTGCCCTTGAGCATCCCCAGAGGGCTGCTACAGCACAGTGAAATTCCCCAGCCCACCCCAGGACTGGGAAAGCAGTCTGTGGATGTTCGATCCCAGTCCTCCCCTGCCAACCCCCCGACGGCCAAGGCTCAATCCTGAATCTGGGTCACTGGCATGACACAAGGAATGGCATCCAGCACCCAACCCTCAACACCACCAGGATGGCATGAGACAGTGTAACGGTGCTGCCAGCACCATAAGTCCAAGTCCTGCCTCGGCCAGGCCATCACACTGCTCCAGGATGGCCAGCACCACCTAAAGAAAAAGAATGAGCACAGTGATGCTCTGGAGGTGACAGATGCTCTACCAGCACAGGTGTTGGCAGGCATCAAGTAGAAGGCACACAGCACCGTGGCTAGCCCCACATAGCTACTGCAGAGTGAAGCAACTGCAATGACCACTAAGCTGTGGCAACAGTTGCCAAGCAAGAGGGCCCTGCTGCAGATTGTGAACAGGACTCACTGCAAGGACCTCTAAGCAGAACCAGTGACACTGGCTGACCTCACTATCCCCAAGCAGCTACAGACGGTGACTGGATGGCCATGGTACAGCAGGATCACTGGCAGCACCACCCACCAGGTTCTTCTACTCACCACAGAGGACAACATCAGGGATCTAGCACAGGCACCCTTCTGGATGATAGATGGTACATTCAAGACTGTGCTACACCTGTTCACTCATTGTACACCATCCATGCACCCATGGGGATGGGCCCTAACAACCTCATTATGTCATTAATGTATACACTGATGATGACAAAGAGCCTGCAATGTTACTGCACCTTGTTCCAGGAGCTGAATAAATATGCCAGTATACAGTCCTGCACCCTCAAAGCACCTAGAAGCATCACTGAACAGGCTGTGATCAATGCCTGTAAGATGGAATTTCCACAAACCATAAACAAGGGACACCTGTTCCACTTTGGGCAGATTGTGTGGCGGAAGTTCCAGAGCTTTGGCCTTGCACCACAATACAGAAGTGACCCAGACTTCAGCCTGAAGATCCATGAACTCGTGGCCCTCACCCATCTCCTGGAACAGGACGTTCCAGCAGCATTCAGCCTCCTGAAGTCAACCATTCCACCCAATGCCACCACACTCTTCTATTGTTTCGAGCAGACACATGTGCTGGGCAGGATATGGCTGTATAGTAGGGTGACCAAGGTGCCCATGAGATACGACCCCATGTTCCCACTCAGCTGTGGTTGGTTGCAGATCTCAATGAGCGAAGTATGCTGTGGACCCAAAGCAATGTTGAGACCTGGCACTGCCATCTTCATGCTCTGCACGGGAAGGTGCATGTAGGGGTCATGACAATGCTATCAGAACTCTACAGGGAACAGCAATGGACCTATGTCACCAGGGAAGGCATTTATTGTGGACTGCCATGGACACCACCCAAAAAGAGCTATGAGGAGTGGATAAGGATGGTACTAGCATCCAAGGACAAGGGCAAGCTGCTGAAGTTCCTCTGTGGCATGGCACCCAACACCACCCTGTAGGGTTTCCATGGTGACTTGGCACCTGACAGTTGTACACTCACAGTACATCATGCACAGCCACCAGGTTGCCACTGTGGCCCCTACTGTTAAATAAAGTTTCCCCACATTTAACATGCACCCAACCTGGTGGTGATGTCTCATCACAACACTGCTGGGTATCGCCAGCCCACTGCACACTGCCACATCTGCACTGTGTGTCATGTCGCACAGGTCTGAAGCTGTGTGAGTGCCCACCAACTTTCCAGCTGTGCAACTGTGTTTTAACAGCATTCCCACAATGGGCCCTTGTGGAACCCCCACAACACACCTGGCAGCCTTCATGCCACAGTGGGCTCTTGTGGCACAGGCCCCCCAAACACCTCCAGACTTTTTTCTGTGTGGTTACTGCAGGCCCAGAGGGGGCTAGCATGACACAGCCACATGCGCACATTGCACGGTTGGTGCGATGGCATGCTGCTCTGTGTCCTGGCATCCAAATGTGGTGTTGCTGTGGACCATTTCCTGGTGCAGCTATCCATGCTCTCACTGTGCCGCTCTGCTGTGTGCCTGCAGTGGCATGCATGCACCGACCAACAGGCATGGCATTCCAATTCCTTCATGCATGCCCAGCTGGCTGGCTGTCAGCTGACATAATCATGCATGCAGGGATGCACGGACAATCCGCCATGCTGCCTGGGATGGCTGGTCAGCACACTGGGGCATGCACTGCTATTTGTTTCATCCCTGTCCCATGGATGGTGAGACAGTCATCCTTACCGGGGGGTCCGTGATCAGGTCAGTGTGTCCTCGGAGGGTGCACCACATAGGGGGTGGATGTTTTCACCTTGTCCGTGCTGTTCAGTAGTGTCTCAGGTCCTGGGATGGGTGGCATAGGTTGGGATTGGATGCTTCATGTGTTTGTGGAAAATCCACTCAACAGCTGCACAACATCCTCCTCTGGCCTGACAGTGTGTCAGGCGCTATCCTAGGTCAGGCCACTGTGTGTTGGGCTGCTGGGGCTGTTGGGTTGTTGTGTCAGACTAATAAGCGTTGGGATTATAAAAGTGTACCTAGCAGGGCAGGGTTTTCTATGTGCAAACAGAGTGGTCAGTGGTGGGATGGGCAACTGGTATCTGGGCAAGATGGGTAGTGTGGGTGGGACCAGCTGCAGAAAGAGTTGTTACCTAGAGGGTGCTGGTCCAGCTCTAAGGAGGGTGCTTTGTTTGGTGAGACTGGGAGGTTGGTCCAGCTGCAGGGAGGTGGTCTACTGAGGTGGGGAGGCAGGTCTGGAGGGTTCCATCTGCAGGGGGATCATGTCTGAGGGTAGGAAGGATGGCCTGGAGCAGCCAGCTACAGGGTGGGTTATAGTTGATGGGGAGAGGCTGGTTTGGGGCTTATAGGGTGGACTAGTGGCAGGCAAGGTACACAACTTGGGAGAGGTCTATTGGGATGTTGATATGGTTGTCCAGCTGGGTGGTCATCTGGGCAGGAGATGTTCAAGATGTGAGTGGTCATGGGAGGTACAGGCCCAAAGGGCTGTACTTGGGAACCCTCACTGAAGTCAAATACTAAGTTTAGTATTAAAGCATTCATTAATTTGCCTTCAAAGACTAATTTTAGTCATTTTTAATAATCTTTAATCATCATTCAAAAATACAACTGCTAAGAATACTAAATTCTAAGAAGTATTTCAGCAGACTAGTTGTTCAAAAGTAAGTTATTGCTAAATGAGGATTAGAAATAGATCTGCAATGCTCTTAAAAGTACAATTTCTTTTAATACAACTGAATCATGAATGAAGATTACAGTTAACAGAGTAGTTTTAGGATTTAAATTAGCCAATCAAGGCTGGGTACATTACTGTGCATTACAGTTCTACTAAGCAAGGAGACAGATAAAACAACCAGCAACACTAATGAATTTTAGAGAAGGTAAGCAATAATAAAATGTGGGGTTTTACCTGGAAATAATATGGTGCAAAAAAAGTTGGCAGTGTCCTTTTATTAAAAGTCTATTCTAAACTACTTTTCCCATAAGTCTACTCAGTCAGAGGCCTACATTTCCCAGCTCTCTTCCTGTCTGTGTTCAGTCTGATGAAACTGCATGAGTACTCTGTGGTCTCCATTTCTGAACATCTGAGGTTTCCTACAGCTAAGATTTACATGTTAAGGTAAGAGCTTATGTTTAAAAAGTACATCTTTTTTAACTCCCTAAAATGTTAAATACAGTAAAGGAATTATCACTCAGGTGTTTTTTTTTTTTTTCAAAATAAAATGCTGTGCAAGTTTCATTTTCAATGTTTTATCTTGAAAACATTTTCTCTTCTCTGAACTCTTGGCTAAACTTTGAAATACACATTTTATTTTCAATCACCCCCCCCCCAAAGTGTTTAGGATGCATTGTGCCTCTAGATTACTTGTTATTTGTGGAATTTTTAATGATTTAGTTACTTTAAAGTAGTGTTGGTGGGGGCAGGAGAATGAACAGAAGGAAGATACCTGAGCAAATTCAGAATGCATAGAGAAAAGATTACAACTTTTTAAATTTGAGAAAATCTGGAGTTACCCTAAAGGAAGAATTATTTACTGCAGATATTTGAGTGTGTTTGTGGGGGAACTGTTTTTTTTTGCATTTAATATTTGTCTTTAACAGTTGCATGTGTTAATCCATTTTGTAATCTGGGGATCAGTGTATTTTTTTCTTCTTTTGCTGAAGACTGCATTAATTTATATTTTATTTCATTTTTGTTGACTGGCTAAGTGCACTAGACAGATTCTTGCCTATTTTCAGGCACGACCCGGAGGGAGAGGAATACAGATGAAAGCCAACTGATCTTGAACCAGATTAAGCTGTTGGTGGTATTTTTAGTGAATTGGGGGGTAGAATATGGCCAGGGCACTGGAGAAAATTTCCCTGCTTTTTTCGAGAAGTGCCATGGGATCTTTTAACATCCACCTGAACTACCACCAGAACAAGCAGATGGGACATTCGGTTTAACATCTCACTTGAAAGACACTACCTCAGGAGTGCAGCCATCCCCCTCATGCTGCACTATAGCATCAGTATTGGGATATTAACATAAGTGCCTGGTATGAGAATAGAACCCCCTGCCTTCTGATCGCTCAGCCTCGGAGGCAAGTGTGCTACCTGCTGAGCCACTGACACTGCAAATGCAATATGTTGTGTCACATAATTTTTTTTTTTTTTTAAATCTCGTTTGAGTATAGAGATGCATGGTTAGGAAGGGTGATTGGGGGTCTAGGTGTAGGAGGTTCTGCTGTGGACAGTGGGTGTGTCCAGCTTTTGAAAGGGGTGTCCAGCTCTGGGGAGGTTACTCAACCTGCAGAGGGAGGGAGGCTGGTCTGTGGGTGAATGAACCCAGGGTCTAGCTGCAGGGAGGATTGTCTGCTGGGAAGGCTAGTCCAGGGCATGAAAGAGTGAGCCAGCAGCAGGAGGGTAGCTGGTGGGGTGGTGGTGGGAGCTAGTTCAAGGTTGGAGGTGAGGTCTAGCTGCAGGATGGGTGGTTGGATGGTGAGGCTGGTACTGAGGCTTCTGGTGGATCTAGCTGTGGGTTGAGTGGTTATGTGGGGGACTGCTGGTCCAGGGCTTGGAGGGACAGCTTCAGATATGTGGTCTGTTTAGAGTGGAGGTTTGGGGTGGTGCTTCAGCTACATGGAGGTTGTATAGAATGCAGTTGGAGGCTGGTCCAGATGTAGAGAGGGTGGCTGGCTGGGTGAGCGGCTGACCTGGAGCCCTGTGTGATGCTCTAGCTCCAGTGCTCATTATGTGAAAGGCTGGGGCTAGAAGGATTGTCCAGCTGCATGGAGAATAGTCTTGTGCCTGGAAGGGTGATCTAGCAGAGAGGAGGGTGGTTGACTATTTGGGGAGGGGCTAGGCTAAAGAGATTGATCAGCCTAGGAGGGATCCAAAGTGGTAAAATTAATTAGAAACTGGTTAACATGTGTGCCTTTCAGCTTAACAGTAGCACTATGACCTGTAGCGGAGGTGACCTTAGTTCAGGAATGAGCTCGTGTCAGGGGCTCTCTGGGGAGAGGAAGAGGATCAACTGTTATACAAGAGGCTCTCTTCTGGGGAAGGAGGACAGCCAGCTCAGCTGTAGTACTGCCAACTGAGTGACCGCAGGTGGGAGCAGCCCATGGGTGGGAAGACCTTGACTGGTGCTGTGCCACACATGTCTGTGCATGTGTTTATGCATCCTTGCCACTTATGTCCTAGGGAATGGAAGAACATGCAAATGTATCCTGACTACCTAGCAGCTGCTCCACATATTGGATTCATTCTGTGGTGGAACAAGTCCTGGCAGATGCCAGAGTGATGATTGTGGTAGCTGAACAGAAGGGGGCGACCAGAAATGCAGGTTGGAAATGGAGTAGTAGTTGGGGTGGGGTTAGGTGTCAGAGGGTGATGGTTAATGGCCCTATTACAGTGCTGGGACAGTGAGCAGCTCAGCTCAGTACTGGCGCAGATCCTCTTCAGTGTCTTCATAAGTGACATTAGAAAACTGGCAAAGAAGGAATGCCTTTGCAGACAGTACCAAAATTTGTAGGGTGGGCATTAAGAAGGGAGCAGAGAGCATGCACATGCCTTTTGGAGAAACTCGAAAAGTGGTCAAGATTGGGACAGTTGGGGTTCAATGACAAAGTGCAGAATTGTGCACCTAGGGCATAGGAAACCAGGAGCTGCTTTATAGGGTTGGTACTGATTATCACTAAACGGGGGGGACCTTGGAGTTATTATGATCTTAAAGAGACTTGCCAAGATACTGCCCTGCACCATACCCTTCGGTGTCTTGCCACCAGAAGACCCCAAGGAAGTTAATATGTCCCTAAATTTATAAGCCATTAAAAAGTTCTGTCCCTCATAAAATATCAAAACTGGTCCCAAGGACTTCCTGTTTTTGTTTTTGTTTTCTGCTGCTACGGCTCCTCCCCATGCTCACTAGCAGGATGACGGATGCATTAAGGCGTTGCAGGTACACTCCATTTATATGTAATGGGCGGCAGCATTTCTGTTGATTTTAAACTATATAGTGGCTAGCTGGCAACAAATGTGGGCACTGTTCAACTAACAAGGGCCTTGTTACTTGACTGATGCCCCCGTTTCATTGCCAGGTGGTCACTAAATCATTTAAAATCAATAGAAAAGCTGCCGCCCATTACAGATAAAGATGAGCACCCCCCCCCGCTCTCACTGGCATTTCATCATCCTGCTAGAGGGTGTGGGAGCGGAGCTGGGGTGGCAGCAAGCAACTGGGAAGTTCTTAGGACCTGGTTTGTATATTTTTATGAAGGACAGAACTTTTTAATGGCTTTAAAATTTGGGGACATATTAACTTCATTGGGGTCCTCTGGAAGCAAGGCACCAATGGATATGGTGCAGGGGCCGACTCAGTTACCTTACCTTGGTAAGTCTCTTTAAAGTTGCTGGGCTGCATGACAAAGCAGTGGTAGGGCTAGAAGATTCTGGGGCTGCATAGGGAGGGGTATCTTCAGCAGGAGGAGGGAGGGAGGTGGTGGTGTTGCAAGTAATCCCTTATTAGTGAGATCCAACTAAGGCCCCATCCACACTGCACCTCTCAGACCCCGTAACAGATAGAAACCATTACAGCTGTGGAGTGGTACAGTGTGTCCACACTGCCGCGGTGTCCATTTCGGGACCGGCACCACCACTCCACACTTTGGAAGCTGGGCGACTGTGACCGTGGCACCCGATCCCACAATGCAGCTTGTGCTGCACTAGGGGGCCAGTGCCACCGTCCACACAACGCCCAGTAACGTTACCGAGGCGTAACCAGTTTCATATCAGTTGTTGAAACCACCTCATGTGGTTTCAACAGCGGTTACGAAAACTCCTCCTGTAACGTTACAGGTGTAAATGTAAACCATTGCGGTAATGGTTTGGGCACTCTGTAACATTACAGAGGGGTAGTGTGGACAGGGCCTAAGAGTCCTGTGTCCAGGTTTGGAGGCTGCACCATAGAAAGGCCATAGGGTGTAGGCAGTATAAAGGGCAACTAAAATTGTACATGGGCTGTGGCAAAAGCCCTGTGAGGAGACTGGGATCTCAACATATAAACCCTGAAAGAGAGGGGAGATGATGGAGACCCACCAGTACCTTACAAGGATGAACAGGGTGCTGGTAGGGGGGGGCTCCTTCAAATAGGAAAAAGGACCATGGGACATGATGAAGCTTATGGTGGGGGTAAGATGGATGTGAGGAATTACTACTTCACTGAAAGGGTAGTAAACACCTGGAACAGACTGACAGCATTATAGTGTTGGAGGTCAGGAGTGAAATGTGGTGGGGGGGGCTTAAAACGAGTGGTGTATAGACATGGGGAAATCTCAGTAAATAAGCAGGGAAGAAGGAGGCCATAAGGCACAAGAGACCATTTAGAGTTCACAGAGAAGGACTTCACAGCAGCCTATGGTTGCAGTTAGAAGAGGTCTGGAAACTAGCAGAAGTGTGACCTAGAGTGAGGGCTCATCAGCAGTGGGGTTTGCGAAGCAAGCAGTTTTAAGGAAAAATCTGACAGTTTGTATGTGCTGGGGGAAGCTCTGTGGCAGTTGTAAGGAGTGAGAGGAACCAGTGGAAGAGTAAGAGTGAAGGCTATCATTTTTGAAGCAGTGTAAAAAAAAAATAAAAATTCTGTTTTTTATATCGAGAGAGGTGGGGTGAGGACACGGCAACAGAATGCAGAGGGAGTCGACAGCTTGGAGCAGATAGTTGAAAAGGTTTGGTAGAAAAGCAAAAAAAAAAAACTGTTAAACAGAAACAGATGATCGCTGTATGATAGTGGAAGACTGGGGAGAGGTATGACTAAATGGCAGGTGGCGAGGCTGAGGGGCAGTCACCCTGGGCCAGGCTCAAAACTAAAAGCTAAGACATTAAGCAAGGTGTCAAACAATGGGGTGAGGGATGGGATGTGGCATGAGTCCACATGCACATTAATCGAGGATGACCGTAATAAATATGAGTAAATGTAAGATTCTGCTTGTATACACGTAGATGCTCGGATAAAATGGATTTATCACACCCATTTATATCCACTCCTATTGCATAAATTTATTTAATATTTATAACCCATCAGGCTCTTTCTCTTTAGTGCTCTGTGTTTTAATTGTGAGCGTCCTGGACCTTATGTTGTTTTTCCTCCCCAAATCCTTTTGTTTAGCCCCTGGTACTTTGACATTAGCTGCTCTGCTAATTTATTGTATGCAGTACTTGCTTTCATGGTCCCATCAGAGCCTACTGATTTCTCCTGTTTGCCTCCCACCCACAGCTACTTATGTCAAGATAAGGCATTGCCCTTTCAGCTGCATTGTGGATTTTCCTTGTGGTCCTATCTTGTGCATTTGCTTTCCAGTCCCTTTTCTACCAGGCCTCCCTGCACCTACAGTCTGCCACCATGCGGCTTAGCTTAAAGGCTCCTGCCACCTACTGCCCACCCTCCAGACCCTCTTTTCTGCGGGTGTTTTTCACATGCCACTTGTGGCTGATGTAGAGGGAGATATATTTGCTCTAGTCTCTTCCCCTCCCAAAAATATCCCATCTTCATTCCCACACACATGGAGCAGGTTACAGCCTGAGCTCTGTGGGCTGAATCATAGGCATATAGACCTTGATGGAGATGATGACTGCTTGGCCTCAGTTAGTGGCCCATTTCCTACCTAGTGGATAAGCTGCAGATTCTAGTTATCCAACACCTGACTTCCTCCTACCCACCAGTAAAATTGGTTCATGTCTGTCCCATGTATTCTTGAAGTCCCCCACTATTTTTGACCCCACAACCTCCTTAGGAAGGCCATTCCATGTTTTCACCACCCTCTTTGTGAAAAAATACTTCCTCATGTTGCCCCTGAGCAGTCTCCTCTATCTTCAAATTTGGCCTCATGTTCTTGCACATCTCTTTTTCTGAAATATGCTACTTTTTGGACTTATTGATTCCTTTGAGGTGCTTGAAATTTCTGTCTTGTCTCCCGGCCCTTTCCTCAAGGGCATGCATATTCAGCTCGCCTCTGTTTGTATGGCTTCTGGTGCAGACCTTCACTTTTTTAGTTGCCCTCCTCTGGATTGGCAGTTGAAAGTGCCTGCCATTACTGTCACTGTAGTTCAGTAGCATCACTAAACTGCCTATCAACAGTCAGCAGCATTTCTGGTCAGCAGTTTTCTGAACAGCTTCCTGCTCACATACAGTCTGGGCCCAGGACATCACCCTCCACACACACACACATTAGGTTCCAGGGAAGATATATAAAAAAATTGCACTGTCCATGAGGGAGTGACCCATTATATCACCAGAGCTATACCTTTCAAACCACTGGCCTCCTGGGACAACTCAAGACTCCTGAACCACCAGTGTCTCCTTTAAATAATATAGTGACCACTAGCCCAAATGCATTCCCCCTGCCCATCTGGGATTACTACTTAAATTTATTGGCTACCTGCAGGTCACTAGTGCCAAGGGGGTTTGCTGAGTCCAAATACCACTTTATTCTCTGTTCTTAGTTGTCTGCATTTTTTATTCCATCTCTAGTTTCTTTACTTTTCTTAGTTTGTCTTTTCCTCTGAAACTTCTTCTTCCTTTACTCCTGTGCTATATATCTTTTTTGTATCTCTCTCTACTCTTGCTACTATAACTTCCCCATACTGACCTATTTTTCCTTTATTTCTACAGGTCTGGCCAAACATACCAATCAGATAAGTATTTTTGTTTAATTTCAACACTCTAATCTCTCCTCTAGCACCTCCTAACCTTTGTGTCCCTTCAACCTTCTCTTGTTCTTCCTTTCAGGTCCTCCCAGAATACCCCAAACCAAGGACACCCTAACTCTGGACTCCCTACTCTGATGGAACAGGTAAGTCCCACTACTTAACTGCCTTAGAATCATAGAAATCTGTGACAGTAAGTACTTGTTTGGCCAGTCGAGTCTGCCCTTTTCCCCCAATCATCATCTTTGTCAAGAGACACCCACTCTGCCCACTTGGTCAGCTCCTGAGTCTGTCCTATGCCCTTTTGAACTTTTCACCATTTTTGCACACACCACCTCTTCTGTAGTCGAATTCCTGGACACCACCACCTCTCAGTGATGTAATGCTCTCACATTGCCCTTAAACCTTCCTTCTTCTAATCTTAGTTTAATGATCCATAGTTCTAGCACTTATTTTCTTGCAAATAAGCTTACTTAGTCTCCAGTGGGTTAGTAGATCAGGTTCCTCCACCTCTCCTCATAGGGCTGCCTATGCATAGCGTGCACCATCTTGGTTGCCTTGTCTGAACCCTTTCAATCCTGTCTTATATCCTTGTGTGGGTGAGGTCCTAGAACTAAACCCCTATACTCAAGGTGAGGCCTCAACATGGATTTATAAAGGCGCATCAGCACCTCCTTTTCTGTTTTATACCGTATGCACACAGCATTCATTCACTTCGCCACCACTGCTGCACTGGTTCTCCTCAGGTTATCTGTTGGAAATTATAACTCAGATCTCTGTCCTGCTGAGTTTCTCTCCCCCTGTGTGAAAATGGTTTGTGGGTTATTACACCTGTGCATTACTGTACTTTTTCCATTAAATTTCATCCAAGCCAGTTTCCGACCATCCTCCAGAATCTTTAGGCCCTCCCACACTGCCTCCACCTCCCTACCAGGGTGTCTACCCTACTGCAGATCTTCGTATCATCTACAAATAGGCACACCTTCCCCTGCAGTTCCTCCTCTGTATCTAACATACTAAAAGCCATCAGAATAGGCCTGGTCTGTTGTGTCTGCTCAGTAGCCAGCCTCCTAATGGGTTCTT
This sequence comes from Neoceratodus forsteri, assembly GCA_016271365.2. Classification (NCBI taxonomy): domain Eukaryota; kingdom Metazoa; phylum Chordata; order Ceratodontiformes; family Ceratodontidae; genus Neoceratodus; species Neoceratodus forsteri. The sequence continues at coordinate 1,662,729,727 of CM028130.1, forward strand.
TCTTTCCCACCCAGCCCCAGAGAGGGTCATCCTCTTCAGTTTACTCTTGAACCTGTCCCACTCCCTCTTCAAGCCCTCCACTGTGCCCTCCTCCACCAGACTCCTGGACAGTGCATTCCAGGGCTCCACCACCTCTCAATGGAAGGTCTCCTGCATCCACCCTGTAATTTTCTCCTAGTTTCCACTATGTCACCTGGTTGTTTCCACCTTCTTTAGTCTGAACATCCTTTGGCACCGCCCTCAGTTTATTCCTTTTTATATTTGAAGACCCCATCATGTCCCCCTGCCTCTCCTCTCCTCCAGCGAAAGTACAGCCCAAGCCCAGCCTTTCCTCATAGGGCCTTCCTCCCATGCTCTGAAGCATCCTGCTGCTCTCCTTTGACATTTCCAGCAGTGTTCAGTCTATCCTAGGTGAGGTCTCCAGAACTGCATGCAGTATCTGAGATGTGGTCTGACCAAGGCATTATACTAGGGAGGATCACCTCCATCTTCCTGGATGTAATCCCTGGCTATGCAGTATCCGTTTGCTTTGGCCACACTGCAATTTTAGTGTTGTTCATTTTGACGTCTACCACCACCCCTAGATCCCGCTTACTCATTGTGGCTTGCAGTATGACACCCCCAGGTGCATACATGGCCCGGGTTTCTGACCCTCGGATGCAGCACCCAACATTTCCCTGCATTAAACCTCAGTCCCCCACCTCCTTGACCACCCCTCCCCCTGGAGGTAATAACCCACAAACCATTTTTCATGGGGGTAAAGAACTCAGCAGGACAGAGATCTGGGGATTATAATTTCAGATAATTGAAGGCGGAGAACCAGGTGTAGCATTAGCAGGCAAAGGAATAGAATCCAGGTCCCTCTTGAACTGTCTCTCACTTCGCCTCCCCCACTCCGCCAATGCTGCCCAGTTTAATATAATCCTCAACAGACTCATCCTACTTTAACCGCCCTCCCCATATCGAAGACATAGGCATTGAACAGGAGTGGCCCCAGTACTGAACCTTGGGGGACCCCCACTGGTAAACTTCATGGAGGAGGAGGAGACTACCCACTACTAAACTCTGTATTTGCCCTGTTAGCCAATTTTCTACCCATCTGAGCAACTGTCCTCTCACCTTCACCCCCCCAATCTGAGCAACTGTCCTCCCACCCCCAGCTTTAATAGCAGCCCATTTTGGGGTACCGAATCAAATGCCTTACTGAAATCCAGGTATAGGATGTCCTCCGGTCTATGCTGGTTCAGGGTCCCAGTCATAAAAAATCTATGGGGTTGGTCTAACATGATCTTCCCGGATGAAACCATCAATGTTTGTCATCCAGTTGCCCCAACCTTCGAGCTGCCTCCTGGTTTGGTCTCTTGATAATGCCCTCCATTACTTTGGCCACCACATGGCCGGCTGACAAGCCTGTAATTTCTCCATCTCCTCTCTAGACTCCCCCATTAGTGGATAGGCACCACATGAGTCACCCTCCAGTCTTGAAGCACCCATCCTGTCAGCAGAGAGGTGTTAGTGTTGCTAGCTCATAGGCCGATTCCTTCATAACCCTCGGATGCAGCCAGTCTTGGTCCCGTGTGCCTTATCAGTTTTAGTGTCTAAGGGCTCTTCCTCCCTTTCCACTGTGATTACTCCCTCCTCCCTCCCAGCCCACCCCTCATTTAACCACCCATCCTCTTCTAGACTTGGCCCAACCTGTCACTTCAACTCTTTCAGTCCTCTCGACTCCATCTGACCTCTCGACTCTGCTGGCTCCCCTTCCTTCCCATTGGGCTGGAGGGATCCCTCCTCCCTGTAAATATCAAGGCAAAGTAGTCATTTAGCACCTCTGCCTGATTTCTTGCCTCCTGAGTCCATCCCTCCAGTCCTAACATGCTGAACCATGCCTCTTTTCTCTTCTCCTTGTGTATCTATAGAATCTTTTTCCCTCTCGGATATCCCTAGCCGGGTTTTGTTCCTTCTCACCTTGGCTCCCTCACCACTGTGGTGGCCCTTCCAGCCATCAACTCTACCCCTCTCCTATCCCCATAGAGTGCTTAAAACATGTAGGCAGCCTTTTGTCCCTCACTGCCTCCTGCACCTCCTGGTCCACTAACACAGCTTGTTGGCTCTACCATACTTTACCTACCTTGTACAGGAGTTAGTGGTTCCTGCACCCCTTCTTCTTTTGGCCTCCCTGACAAGCCGCCAGCATCCATGTCCGGCCTAATCTTGTCCAAGCTCCCCTGTAGAATCCTGCCCATGCCCACGAAGTCAGTTCCCCTAAAGTCCACTACTACTGTATTAGAATGGTTATCTCCCCACCCCAGATAGAGCAGTAACCAGACTGTAGTGTGATCACCACCTGCCAGTGGGCTGCACACCTCCAGACCCTTTATCTGGTCTCTGTCTGCTAGGACACAATCCAGTATCCGCTCCTCCCTAGTAGGTTCCCCACCTGCTGGACTCAGGAAGGCATATTGGAACATATCCACGTCTCTGTTCCTGGCCACAGAGGATGCCATAAGTGCCCTGTATCTGTCCCAGCATATTAAGGTCACCCAATCACCATCATTCCTTCACGTCCACAGTGCCCTTTTATGATGTTCTCAACTAGTTTGTCCTCCAGGGCTCTCTTCCATCATTGTGGTTCTGTACACCCTATTTTCAATCTTTTACTCCCTCTTTTGTGGGTTACCCAGATCTCCTCCACCTCCCCTACAGCCTCCTCCACTCCACTAACCGCTATGTCATTTTTGACTATCAGCGCTACACCCCCTCCTCTTCCTCTCCTCTATCCTTCCTGAATATTTTGTAGCCCACAAAATTTAGGTCCCAGTCATTTTTCTGAGTGGCCCGTGTCTCAGTAATTGCTGCCGCATCCACTGATCCCTCAACCAGCATCACCTGGAGCTTGGGCATTTTGTTGCCCATGCTCCTAGCATTGATCAGGCTGTCCTCCATCCTGACCCTCTCCCTCTCCAGTCATCTCGACCTGAGCAGTCCCTAGATGCCCTTCTTGCACAGCTCTGATGGATTTAGATCACAGTTACCTGCCTTCTTTTCATGCCCTGGACCTGGACCTCGAGTAGTCCTCCTGGAACCATTCTTTACTTAACTCCCCTTACAAGTATAACTCCACCTCTCGACTATGAATCCAGCAAGATTTAGTTTCAAGATCTCCTCCCTCCAAGTTGAGGGTAGCCTATCCCTGGCATGTAACTCTTGTCCTCCCATGTATCCTCCAGTCCCTCACCAGCCCATACCCTTCTGCCCTGCGCCAGTCCCTCGGCCACTGGTTCACACCTCTAAGTTTATGTTTGGTCTCCTTGGACACCCTAGGTAGTGGCAGAATCTCAAAGAAGGAGACTGTGCTTTTATAGTGTGTAAACCCTGGTCAGTTCTTGGAATCTTGCCTGATTTCTAGTTCACTTGTTCCCTCTAAGTCATTTGTTCCCAGATGTTCGTTCTGGGGATTACCACATTCAATGCTATCGGTATAGCTGGTATTTTGGCCTTGTGTGGCTATTTGGCTCTGTACATTTAGCCTTGACTGGGCCATTTTTCCCCTCCTCCGCCTCCCACTGGATGCCCCAGGTCATGGAGTTCCCAGCAGGATCACCTTCTCCACCCCCACTTTACTGACCCGTTAGATTCCATCCAGGCTTTTCCTTCGTCATCAACCCCAGCTTGCTTCTCTTGTCTCCGCTCAACCTGGGGATCACAAGCATGTGCTTGCCCTACCATGCTCATTCTTCTACCTGTAGCTCCCAGCTTGCCCCCTTGCTCCTGAACTCCTGGGTGGCTCAGATTGCCTCACCCAGATCTCTCGTGGACTCTTTTCTGGGCTGGTATCCTCAGATCCCCACCCAGGCTCCCTCTACTGCTTCCTCCTTGCCTCCCTCCAAGTTCTGCATCCTTCACCCCATCTGCGTGTAAGTCTCACCCCCGTCTTCCTCCCTCCTCCCACCTCATCTGATTCTCCTGCCTCTGAAGCTGGCCTACCTAGAGTATTTCCTATCCTTGGTTGACTTCCTAACCTGGATGCTTGCCCAACCTAGTCCTCCTCCTCCCACCCTGGCTTCACTCTGTACCACCCTCCTCCCCACCTCCTCCCACCTAGGCTATTTTTCCCCTTCTGTGGATCTGGCCTCTCTCCTGCCCCATCTCCCCAGCTTACTGACCAAACCCTCTCTGTCTGCCTGCTCCTCCTCCTGCCAGCCTCTTCACCTCATCTCCCGTATAGCTATATAGATTAGTAAATGTGATGCTTGTCTGACCTGCCTCTCCTGTCCTCCTCCTCTGGTCAGCCACCTCCTACAAAGTGATCATACATTGCTTGCTCAGGCCCCACCCCTCATGATCCTTGGGTCTACCTGTTCTGGGTTGCGCTTATATTGGCCTCATGTACTCATGAGGTCCTTTCCACACCTTTCCTCCCCCCCTCCCCGCTTCAGCAGCCTTCTGATCCCCTACTTTCTAAGACCTGCCAACTGAAAACATCTGGGCATCCTCTGAACCTCCTTGCCCAATTTAATATTGCCTCTCACACCTGTACGGCCTAATCACTCTCCAGGGTGCCGCCTGCTGGCCACCCCAAGTCTACCCTCATTTTGTGTGAGCAGTGCAGCCCTCTAACAGAAATAATTCAGTCAGTGTTGCCAATTAAACCCAAGCAGTTTGCTCCTCCGACACACTATTTTGCCCCTTCTTGACAGTAGCTAGTTCTAGCCCTGTAGTAGACTGTTCACAAGCAAAATTAGCCCATCCTGACACCAGCCAGCTCAGAGACCCTAGCAGTAGTCAATTCACACATTTCCTTCTTCCTCAGATGTAGTTGGCATACACAGTCATTTACGGTCTGCTTCATTGCCCTTCCTGGTAGTAGTCATTGTTGCCCAAGCACAGTGTACAGGACCTTTTCTCCAATCAATAACAATCCAGCTTAGTGTTCCAGTTCGCCCAGTCTAGACTTGTCCTCCTCCAAGGCTCCACCTCACCAACCATTTAATAGAGGTCGGGGCCAGGTAGGTGGTGTGAACAAAGAACAGCTATCCTCCGATTGAGACTGACTATTTGCCTTTATACTCAGTCACAGAGTCAGAGGTTCGGCGCCTCATTCACTGATTGGCGCTCTTCCTGAGTTGCCTGCTTGCAGAGTTGTGGCTGATGTGGACCCGGTATGCATTGCCTGTCTCCGCCAGCAAGAACTTTCCTTGTTGATCACCAATGTGATCCCACTCTCCCACCGCCGATTAGCCCCAGAATGCCTGCCCAGACCACTTCTGCTACTGCCCCAGTCTGAAAGAAAAGCTCTCCTCCTGATTGGAACTGGGCTAATTGTTATAGATATTGCAAAAGGATGGATCCCAGCACTAACCCCCTGGGCACACCACTGCCACCCTGAATGCAGCCCATTTGCCTTACTTCACCACCCTCTGGTTTCTGTCTTGAACCAGTTCTCCACCCACCTTGTTATTTTCTGTTCCACCCTAAGCCTTCCAGCTCATTTACCAGCGTTCTATGTGGCAGAGTGTCAAAGGCATTGCTGAAATCTGGGTAGGCCACATCCTCCTCCATCCACCTTCCTTGCTACAGTCAAAAAACTCAGTTAAGGTTTGTCGGCACAACTCATTCCCATAAAACCAAACTGCCTTGGGTCCTTGGGCAGTAAAGCACATTGGGTAAAGGTCTGAGCTACAGATCTGAGACCTGGGTTTGAATCTAACAGTCTAAGTGCATACTGTGTGATTCTGTTACTTAACTTTTGTGCTCCAGGTTGCATCTAGAAACAAGCTTCAGATTAGTGTGCTTCTCTGTTAAACAATGTTCCTCTTCCCACTTCCCCTGTAGACCATTGACAAACTGTGTGCTCCCACACTATTGCTCTTCCAGCAGTATTTCATTACTTTTCCTAATGGCTGTGGTCAGGCTGACCAGTATAGTTCCCCATCCTCCTGTTAACACTTTTGTATAGTGGGTTCACATCAGCCTTTCTCCAATCCTGGGCATGTCACCAGTTTACAAAGATAGGGTGAACAGGGTGAGTGGAGGTCCTACTAACTCCCTTTTAGCTCCCTCAGTGTCCAGGGATGCATCTATCTGGCCTGTAGTTCATTGCTGTGTCCATGAGGATCCTTTCTTTTGCAAAGGGAGCGTGTCCTTTTCTATGATATCTCCATCCTTATTAATGCTGGCCCTATTTCCTGTCCCTTCCTTTGTAAAACTGAACAGCGTATTTGTTCAGTATTTCTGCTTTTGCGGTCATCTTACCCTCCTCCATCCTCACCTTTTCAGACACTCAGTATCTCCCTTGCCTTCCTTTTCTCCTGATGTACCTGCATGTAAAGGTTTTGTCCCTCCTTACCACAATACCCACTGGCTGGCTTGTGTCAAGGGTCCCACATAAGTGTGGGTCTGTTACCGTGCACTTTGCATGTGGAAACATTTTGGTTTGCCTGCTGTGTGCTGTGGTGTAGTGGTTTGCAGATCTGTTTTGCTGGATTCTGCACTGACAGCTTTATTTACAGCAGATACTGGAGTTCTTTGCGGTGGAAGATCGTCCTACAATGCATGTTAGAGTTTATATATGTTCTCAGCTTTGGTTTCTGTGCCCACTGAACTCCTGAGCTAAGTTCTGTCACAGACTGGCTTATCCTCTGGAGAAGGCAGAAGTGGAAAACATCTGATCAGAGATGTGTAGGCTCGTGTGCACTTATGTTATTGAACTTCTATTGCCTGTCATTGCAGGAGTTCTGGGATCAGTGTTCGTGATATCCCAGAGATGGTCACAGTTGGCCTGCGGTGTGCTATACTTAATGGATGGTGGAAATCTAAACGGTTGGGGGGACTTAGAGGAAGGATTAGGCATCACTGAGAGGGTGGTGGACAACTGAATGAGCTGCTGAGAGAAATGGTGGAGGGTTCACTTGGGCATGGGATACACAGAGGGCAACTGGCATGGGGACTGAAAGGGCCTAGTGGATATCTGGAGACTAGGTAGCTTATGGTCCCTTTCGCCATCACATACCTGTGTTCCTGTGTATTCTACAGGTGATTGGGAAAAGGGAGGGGATCTACTACACCACCAGGAAGTATTCATTGTGCCCAAATATCTGTTCTTGGTGTCTTTATTCCACCTGTGTTGGTTTACGGTGGAGCAACATGACCACTCTACTCCCAAAAAGATCAGTTCTAGGGCACGGGCAAGGAGTCGTCTCTTCCCTCCCCCACCTTGATATCCCTGAGTGACCGGTCCATTCTAAAGCCAGGTTGATTGGTGTGGTACAGGTCTGTATCCCCCCAACCCACTTTTTTTTATTTTAACCTTACAGAGTCTTCCCAGTGATCAGTATTTTTATTTTCATACTGACCCATTTTCCTTTTATATCTGCAGGTCTGACAGACATTGACTGGGAGTAGGAGGACACTGACCATATGTATCAGATATATTGTTTTTTGTTTACCCTACATTGTTTGTCATATAATAGTTCATAACAAGCTGCAAGTCCTCAGAGCCCATTGCTGTTCTTGTTTTACAGGTATGAATGGCTGCTATGGGAGGCACTGATTGAAGCTGTACCTTGTGCTTAGAAAGGAGATTATTGACTGGTGGGGGTATGGATGGCATCAAGGTTAGAACCCAGGAACACCACAATCAATGAATGTCAAGACTCTGTGAGGTCTCAACCCTGTTTTTCATTTTCTTGCTTTGTGTGCTTTGGTATTCTAATGCCTGCATTGATGTAGTGTTTTGTGTTTGGCAACAAGTACTGTGTGTGTGTGTGTGTGTGTGTGTGTGTGTGTGATAACCCACTGTAGGATGTGAGGTCATGTTTGATGTGCGACACCTGTGTGTGTGTTGTTGCACATGAGGCCGCAGGCTTAGTGCATCAACCACCCAAGCCGCAGTGTATATCACTGCACTTCCACACACCACACAGTGGGTTATCTATCTATAAAATGGCAAATTGTTTTGGAGGGAGTAAAAGTGCAGTGTGGTTGTACTACTATATATACGTACAGTCACCTAATGGAGTTTTGTCCAATGTGATTTGATAATCCTAATATAGAGATAGATCGAGATAGATAGAAATATAATATATAGAAAGAAACACACACATAGACGCGCGCGTGCACACACACACACACACACATACACACTTCACTTGAACAGCCCTTGATACCAAAAATAATTTTCCACACCGTGTGTGCTCCCAGCCCAAGATGCTCTCTTCTTCCTTTGAAGATAAACCTGGAAATACTGGTGAGGACCTGCTATATCTGGGAGGTTTCCATACCATTTTCTGCAAACCAGAATGATTGTTGGTCATTCCTTTACCTAAATGTCCACCCCTTCCTTGTGACTTCTTGAGTCAAACATGGGTAACAGACTTTAGTACCTCCTATAGACATAGCCCCAAGATCTCCATCTTCTTTTGAATTACATGACGACTTTCTCACTCAGGAACCCTTAAACAAAGCTTCCTCTGGCTGAGGTTGCAGATACTTGCAGATGAATACTGTTTTGTTTTTGTTGAATTTTATGCACGCCATCTTTAATGCAGCTTAATACACTGAAACAGAACTACAACACTGCTGACAGGAGTGTTACTAAAATCACACTGCACACTGCAGTGCACTACAGGTGCTGATGCAGTGCTAATTAACATAATTCGCACACACCGAAAAAGCAATGCAACATTGTTTCAGGCAGTGTTGAAAACACTGCTAATTGCTGTACTTTGCAGTGTGATTACAGTGCTAATTAACATAATTGCACACTGAAAAAGCAGTGCAAACTGCTTAAGGCAGTGTTGCTGATAGAACATTGCTCCAGGCAGTGTTGAAAACACGCTAATTGTAGTACTTTTGCAGTGTGATTAGGTGCTAATTAACATAATTCGCACACACTGCATCAGCACTGCATGTACACCAAAAGAGATCTGAAGATGCACTGATTAAACACTGATGGACTGCATTATGAAATGAAGTGTGCAGGAAGTGTACACTGCTACTGTAACACTGAAATACCACATAGTGACTCGTTTGAACACTTCTTCTCTCTGGGAGTATACAGACTAAGGGCCAGATATTCAAAACTTGCCCAGGGGCAAATTAGCACTGCCCAGCTGGCAAACTGAGCCCTGAGCACAAAGCAAGCCATATTCAAACGGAATAGCCTAGGGCAAACAGTTTGAATATAGCATGGTAATGAGGCCATGCAAACTGGTTAGAGTGGGCAAACATTGCCCTGGAATAAGACAGCACTGAATAAAACAAACCAGGAAGTGCAACCCTACAACAACAACACAGTACACAGCAACGTGAGGGCAGGCAATAGACCTAACCACGTGGGCTAATGGTGTGCCAGCAAATGCATGGACTCAGTACAGTTGCAGGAAGCAGCAGATGAGAAAGAACAGTGATCAAACTTTATAATATTCCCTTTGTACTATTAGCGCCAAGGCTAACACATTAGCACAGAGCTGTGCAGTTAGCCTGAGCAAACACGCTTGCCGGAGCTAAATGTGCCATATTCAAAGTGCTATGCAAATGAGCCTACTTAGTAGTCTCTGGGCAAACAACCGGATTAGCATCTCATTATACCCTGATTTGCACACAGTTTGCCTAGCGCTACTGCAGGGTCCCATAGAGCCACCTGTAGGTCGTCTGGAAGTACAGGGCAAGACAAGGTCCAACCGTTCCAATCTGTAGGTCAGTCTGGCAGTGCACGATGATAGCTACAGGCTACAGGTAAACAGTACAGCATAGCATAGCATAGCATATTAAAATTCTCAGGGACAGACAGCATAGGCACAGGTGGTGGTGGTGCTGTATGCAACTGTCACACTGTAGGCATGCTACAAGTGCACAGCAGACACTAGCAGTAGCAAGGGAGACAGTAGTGAGGGACGAGACTGCCAATGGTGTGAGGGCAAGGATGCTGATTGCACTGTACACAGTGACAGGCCCAACCTGCAGGTGTTTACTGACAGTCCACATTACTGTTACACTGTTGTGTGACCCACAGATGTTGTACCTGTGGCATGTGATGCCCACAGTGACATGTACTTATCTGGCTTGTGTTGTGGCAGTTGTACAGCCGTGTGGCATGTGGCTGGGGGCATATAGTATCCGGAAAGCGCACACTAGTGTTGGGGGGTATTCTGATACTGGCCCATGTGCACTGCATGCTGAGTCCCAGCCTTGTACACCTGGCTGTGGCACAGCCTGGCCACCCATACACACCCTCAACATCTCCATGCCCACAGTGCTGCATGTGTGTGCTGGCATCTGCTTTCTCGTCCACAGATATGTGTGGTCAGCAGGTGTGCTGTGCATGGCTACACTGCCATGCTGTCCACTGGCGGGAGTGGTCACCACTTACTGCCTGGCATGGCTGGGACTGGTGGTAGATGATGGCATCATTGATGCTATTGGTTAGCAGCAAGCTTCACTTATGTTTGGCTTTATCTATGTGTTATATTTATGTATTAGGTTCGCGAAGACCGGCGCTAAACCCCAGCAAATCCTCGCACAGCCATTTATGTTCGGCAAAGCTGATTGCCCAGGATTAAGACCAGCTTTTTCTGGGCGGTATCTACACCGGCGGCTAACTGCTCTCGGGCTTAGGTCGCTTAAACCACTTAGCTGGCGCTTAGCCACTGAATATCGCATTGCGCTTTGTATTCATGTCAGTTTGCCCCTTGCATACATTATATATTTCTTGCCTGGCGCTAATGCAGTTTGCCTGCCGCTATTTGGCCTTTTGAATATGGCAGACCCACGCTAATCCTGCCGCTAAACCTGCGTGAAATGATTTTGCCCAGCTTAAGTTTTGAATATCTGGCCCTAACTGTTCTAAATTAACTTTCAAAATCCACACACAAACAATAAACACTCGATGATATGAGCACAGAAGGGTTTCCTACAATCGATGTACTACATTTTGAGCAAAACACACACACACACACACATACTACCCAGGCCAGAACTGAGGCTGTGCAGAAGATTATAGAGTCCATGTGACATGCAATCCCATGAATCATTTCAGAATTTCATTTGGAGCTCAATCACAAGGCAAAGTACATTGATTTCAATGTACTTCACCTTAAAATTGCTGGAGAATTTATTTGGGGAAGGCAGAATCACACAAAGTCATGGTTTCAATGGACTTCGCGTTCCTCATTATGACGCAAAATACTCCACTTCACATTGCGAAGTACTCTGTGGATTTCACGTTACTCTGCGAATCACTTTGCGAAGTGAATTGGGTCACTTAGCCCACCACTACTTATGGTATTGTAACTCACATGCTGTACAGGAAGGAACGTGAATGACTATGGCTGTACTTCCCCAATGAGCTGAGCCTGTATCATAAAACTCCCAATTTAAAACTCAGATATTGGGTACGTGGTGGTGATTGGGTGAAGCCTAGAGAGATACTACAAAACAGGCTTACAGTACATGCAAGTAACTTATAAAAATTAATTTTCTGATTCAGGACGTGATCTGAATCACGATTTGTGACTGAATTTGTGACCGTGATGATGATGATGAAGAATGTGATTCGGGTGAGATACCCAATATGAAACTGTATGGGAACGCAATGCCTAGAGAGCTGTACTTTCCCGATGAGTTGTAGCACAAACTTCCCCAACTTAAAAACTCTTAATAATGAGTACAGTGGTGGGGTGGTGAAGCATGGAGAGATACTACAAAACAGGATTACAATACATGCAAGTAACTAGTAAAAAATTAATTTTGTGATTGGTAGTGATCGTGAATCGTGATGACTGCATTTGTGACCCTGATGATGAAGAACATGATTTGTATCATGAGTGACTCATGATGATGGCCCTGACTTAAAAACACATATTAATGAGTACAATGTTCATGCAGAGATATGCACCACACCAGTCCAGTACTCTGAAGGAAAGCCAAAGAAACAACTGTGACTTAAGTTACAGATGGAGATTGGGCCCTAAAGAGGTGCAAATGCACAGACAGATTAAGATTGCGCTGCGTACTGAAGAGATGCAGATGCAAAGGCACAACACCTAACCAGTGCTCACTGACAGAAATTGAAATCTGGAAAAGAATACCTTTGCCGGGTTGGGGAGGGGTGGGGTGGGGGGGTGTACTGCAGTAACAGTCACTCTAGTACTAGTACCAGTAAAGATACCACAAAGAAGTACAAAAATCACACAGCTGCAGTGGATAGCAGGTTTACATTGCTGCATTTACTAAGTGGCACAATAAAAGGTGTCTGACATGTCTCACACACACTTACACACACACACACTAAGTAATGTGTAGCAAATTGAAAACTTCAGTAATAGAACCACGTATTTTAAACAAACTAAAATTATGGACTGCTGCACCACAACAATCAGCAAAAAAAAAAATGTCAAGAATAATTGAAAATATTACTGTGTGCACATTAACACATACAAGAAAAATATCACCAAAACAACAGAAAGAATTTTTTCTCCAAGTTAATCTACCTACACCACAGATATGCCCCTCCCCAAAGCACACTTCCAGTGTCCGTCAGTACACAGACTGAATGCTGTACATTAACATTCAAAATCCACACACAAACAATAAAAGCTTGAGGATATGAGCACAAGAGGGTTTTCTACAATTGATGAACTAAAGTTTCAGCAAAAACAAGTATTTGTCAATGCCGAAAGTTGTCGCACTGGCATTGGCTTTTGTAGTCAGTGCAGAAACGCATTTTGGCAGGATGTGAAATGGCAGCTGTACTGTTCATAAGGAAGTGTAAAAAAAAATGGCAGTGGTGAAAATGTGGCATGTAAGTATTGCAAATTTGCTGGTTACAGGATGCGGGAAATGCGCAATCCACACTTGTAACAGTCATTTTATGGAGTTTTGGCACCAAATTTTCAACATAGGCATTTTAGCACCTCTGCTCATGTACAGTGTCACTGTCATTTCTCAAACTGTCCCAAAAAGTGATTTCGTACAGCGACCATGCTATTCTGTGCTGGACATGCGAAAGCACATTTCAGGCAGGATATATAAAATGACTGCTGTACTGTTCATCAAGAGGTGTGGAAAAATGCCAATGGTGAAAATCCAGAGAGAAAATATTACAAATGCACAACATTACGAGCGTGCATGCAAACTGAACAACGCACGCTTGTAAAACAGTCATTTTATGGAGTATCGTCACCAAATGTTCAACATAGGCATTTTTGGACCTCTGGTCATGAACAGTGTCACTATCATTTTCGTAATCTGTCCTGAACACTGATTTCTCACAGCAACCACGGTATTGTGCACCGGAAGTGTGGAAACATGTTTTGGCCAGGATGTGAAAAATGACAGCTGTACTGTTCGCAAGGAGGTGTAGAAAAGTGACAGTGTTGAAAATTTGGCATGAAAATACTGCAAATCTGAAAGTTACAAGCATGCGTAGCTACTGCGCAATGCACGCTTGTAAAACAGCCATTTTTTGGATTTTTCCACCAAATTTGCAACATGGGCCTTTTGAAAGCCTACCTCATGAACACTGCCACTGTCCTTGCGTTAATCAGTCCCAAAAGGTGATTCTGCACAGTGACTGCAGAAATCACCTTTCTGGACAGAGTAATGTCATAACAGTCACAGAATTCATGAGGAGGGTCCCAAAAACCCATGTTGAAAATTTGGTAGAAAGTCCAAAAATGCCCAAGATATGCATCAAAGTTGAAAAACTATTTATTCCATTATACAGCTTACCGCATTTCCTCAGTTCAAGGGTCGGCTTTGAAGAGTGCAGACATGTTCCTGGTCCACTCAAGATCATTGCAACGAGCTCTGGAGGTAAGTGTGGGGTGAGAGGGTGGGGAGGCAGGGTGCACAGTAGGTGGGTGCGGGTGGTGGGTAGGGAGACTACGAAGGACCGTTTTCTGTTCACAGGTAGTTGAAAAAAAAAAAAATCAGACGGTTTTCTTTTTTAAAGGTGGTTTATTTTTTTGGGGGGGTACAGTAGCCAACGGGAGATTGGGCACCCCCATCGGCACAGAAGAAAGGGGGACATCATGCCGGACGGGAGTGGGCTCCCGTTGGCACATTAAAGGGAAGGGGAGGATGCTGACGGGATTGGGCACCGCATCAGCAAACACCGAAGCGGTGGCTACATTCTGCCGGGACGGGAGTGGGCTTCCCATCAGCACATACTTGAGGGCAGGTAAGCTGACCGGGATTGGGCACCTGTCGGCAGTTTAGCGCCATTGTGCCGCCATGTTTCTAGCTGGCAAAGCACCTAGGAAGGGTCCTCTGTGTGTGATGAGCTTTGCTCACATTGAAGCGGACCTTTCCTTAGATGTGCTCACCACATTAGTATGCATGGTGTGCCGGCATGCAGGTTGATTGGGGAATGAGGGACGCACCTACTGGTGCATGACCTGCATTCACCCAACAGCGACCGTGCCTCCAAATCTGTACTACCACAAGATGTTGGCTGCGCAAGCATGCCAACATTAACAAGCATTTGTCAATGCCGAATGTTTGCCTTGCTGGCATTGGCAGTGGTAGTGTAGAAGTTACAGAGCTGCGTAATAGGAATGGCAGTGAAGTATTGAACTGAAGCCAACCCCATCACCACCCTGCAGAGAGTGACAGGCATTGGGGTGTGCGTTTGGGTCATCAGGCATAACGGCCATGCCATTTCACCACACCCCACCCTGCAGAGACTGACAAGTGTCACGGTGTTCCTTGTGGTCTTTGGCCCTTATGCGCACCCCATTTCATTAGGAAATATGGTGAGATGGGTGCGATATAGGAGAATGGGGTGAAGTTTGGGGCCAAAGAGTCCACTGCATACCTCGATGCCTCTCACTGACTGCAGGGTGTGGAATGGTATGAGCATCACAGGCAAGAATCCCAAGTCACACCCCTGATTCCTGTCATTCTCTATAGGGTTGGGCGTTATATTTGAAAACCATAATACCTCAGGCATTCGTTGGTATTTTCACTCCAAATTTTCAACATGCTTGTTTTGTGACCCCACCTCATGAACAGGGGGAATATCAGTTTGTTAGTCAGAAAGCTGCTTATGCACAGTGACTACGGCATTTAGCACCACAGGTGCAAAAATATTCCGAACAGGATGTAAAAAATGACAGCTGTACTCTTTCATGGGGAGGTGTAAAAAATGGCTATGTTGCAAATGTGTAGTAAAAATATTAAAAAATAGTGAAGTCACGAGTGTACATAGAAACAGTGCAACGCACACCCGTAATATAATTAGGTTGGGGATTTCTTACAGCAGATTGTCAACTCAGACATTTTGGTGCCTCCGATCATGAACAGTGTCACTGTGATTTTCTTCATCTGTGCTGAACAATGATTTCCCACAGCGACCACACATCTCTGCACTGAAAGTGTGAAAACACACTTCAGCCATGTTGTGAAAAATGGCAGCTGTACTGTTCATAAGGAAGTGTGGAAAAATGTCACTGGTGAAAATCTGGACTGAAAATATTACAAAGTCATGAACTAACGAGGGTGCGTGGAAACTGCGCAATGCTCACTAGTAACACGGTCATTTTATGGACTTTTGTCACCAAATTTTCAACATAGCCATTTTAAGACCTCTGCTCATGAACAGTGTAACTGTGATTTTCTTAATCTGTCCTAAACATTGCTTTCGCACACCAACAGCACCATTGTGTGCTACATGTGCGAAAACACATTTTGGGCGACATATGAAAAATTGCAGCTGTACTGTTCATAAGGAAGTTTAATAAAATGGACATGTTGAAAATCTGGAGTGAAAATATTAAATTTGCAAACTTACGAGCATGCATAGGAACTGTGCAACGCTCGCTCATAAAAGTCATTTTTAGGAATTTTTTCACCAAATTTTCAACATAGCCATTTTAAGACCTCTGCTCATGAACAGTGTCACTGTGATTTTCTTAATTTGTCCTGTACATTGATTTCGCACAACGACTCGCCATTGTACGCTGCATGGGCAGAAACACATTTTGGGTGAGATGTGAAAAATGGCATCTGTACTGCTCATAAGAAGGTGTGGTAAAATGGCAGTGTTAAAAATCTGGAGTGAAAATATTGAAAATTCATGACCTTACGAGCGTGCGTAGGAACTACGCAATGCACGCCCATAAAACAGTCATTTTTGGGAATTTTGGCACCAAATTTTCAACATGGGGTTTTTGGGACCCCTTCTCATGATTGATGTCACTGTCATGGCGTTATTCGGGCCTAAAGGGTGATTTCGCAGTCACTGCGTGAAATCACCCTTCGGGCCTGAATAACGCCATGACAGTGATATCATTCATGAGAAGGGGTCCCAAAAACCCCATGTTAAAAATTTGTTGCAAAAATTCAAAAAAATGCCTGAGATATGCAACAAAGTTGACCCCCCATATCTAGCCCATTATATAGCTTACCAGCATTTCCTCAGTTCGCGGTCAGCTTTGAAGAGTGCAGACGTGTTCCCGGTCCACTGAAGATCATCTCGCTGGAGTCCAGAGGTAAGTATGGGGTGAGGGAGGTGTGGGGAGGCTGGTGCGCAGTGGGTGGGTGCGGGTTGTGGGAGGGGGGGAGACTCGCTGTGGGACCGTTTTTCTTTACAGGCAGAAAAAAAACGACGACGTGGACATTTGCCACGCTGGGGTGGGCTCCCAGTATGGCACAAGGAAGTTGGGGGCATTCAGCCAGCAGGGATTGGGCACCCACATCTGCTTAAGAATAAATTGCCATGCTGGGCGGGCTCCAGCATGGCACTACTACTGGGGGGACAGTGCAGTCGATGGGGATTGGGCACCCCGTCGGCTATAATGTAGTTGCCAAGCTGGTGGGCACCAGCGTGGCATTTTGGAATCCTTTTGGGGAGGCGGGGAATGCAGCACAGCCGGACGGGGATTGGGCACCCGGCAGCTATACAGTGATGCGGGGGGGCGCTTGCGTGTGTGTGTGGGGGAGCTGCGCATGAGCAGGCGATATCTACCGCTCACTCAAGCGTAGCTCCTCTTTCAATTGTATATTACTGCATTTTGAGCGTGTCATAGACAGCTCCAGAATGCATTGGCTATTGGGCCGCGCCTGTCAGCACACTGACTGAATTGGGAGGAGGTGACACACCTCCGAAATCTCCGATGATGGCACTATGTTTCTTGCACATGCATGCAAGCAAACATAAAAATTACTCAAAAAGGTTTTTTTTTAACAGCTTTTAGAAGGTTTGAATTAAAGAGAGCTCTCATAGTAGACTGTCTCCTACAGCTTCCTACACACTCTATCCTGAAGTGAGGCTGTGCAGAACAATCTAGAGCCCATGTGACCTGAAATCCCATGAATCAATGCAAAATCCACCTTTGGAGCTTAAAACAAGGGGAAATGAGGCAAAGTACATTGTTTTCAATGTACTTTACCTTAAGTTTTGTGGAGTGGTGGTTTTGGGAAGGCGGAATAACGCAAAGTCATTGTTTTCAATGGACTTCGCGTTACCTCCCATGACGCGAAGTTCTCCGCTTTGCACTGCGGAGCACTCCGCGAATCCACCTTCACTCCATGAATCATTCCACAGAGCGAATTGAGGCCACTTCACTCACCACTACTGTTGTGCAAATTAACAGAAGGACACCACCATTATAGATTTACCATCTCTGCAGGACTTCTGTCTAGCAGTGTGCTCCACTGGAGCCCAGGGAGTTACCTAAGGTAAGCCCCCAATTTTGGGGTGTTACACTTTTTTTTGCCTAGGAAACTTGGCATCTGCCTCTATTCTAAAATATAACATATAAGTAACAATTGACATCAACACTTTTACACTATTTACAGGTTGCAACCATATAGACTATGTACATTATCTGTGCAGTTTTACTGTTAATATATACATTATAGCAAGCTTTACTCTAAATTACCTTTTCTACAAGGCATTTTTGTCTTGACATGTCAAATTCACATTTTTTACTATGTTTTAAACAGTTACCATATGCATTACCTCTTGAAACCTCTAAGGATTTGAATAACTGGTAATTACCTTGGACCCTTTTAACTGACCTGTGTTACTTTGTAGGGGCGACCCCTGGCATAATGGGAAGAGGGCTTGATTATTAGATTGGAAAATGCAGTGAACCCTATTTTAGGAAGGGAGTTAGTTGTGATGTATACCCTTTATGAACCACATTTAGAGGCAGTTCTACAGGCTTTCCTGGTGAGTCATAGGTGTAGCTTACTACTGGTTTTACAATTCTACCAGATCTTCTTGGTGTAGGGAGCATAGGCACAGTCCTTTCAACATTGGTGTTTGGGTCAATCAATCCTGGCTTATTGTCCACCAATAAGACAATCTCTGCAGAAAGGGCACATCTGCACTCTCTTGTTATTCAGAGTTGGTTGCATTGCTCGTATTTGTAGTAGCACTTGACTTTCTTTGTTCTGTAGACTCTGGTTCATCAGTAAGAGGTACTTCAACAAAATTTGAGTCATCGAGTCCACAGTTGGCATTCTCAGGAATAGCAATATTTTCTGAAATGAGTTCAGATTCACTAGGCCCACTTATTTCAGCTTCACATACAGGTTTACATTGTATTCCTCATTTTCGTGGTCAGAACTAGCCATTTCAATTTTAGACAGTTCCACAAGGCACAAAGAATCAGCTACCTTAGAGGTCACACGTTGCACTTCACTTTCTGGTGGCAGTGGAGTAGTTAAAAGGGCAAGATTATCTGGCATTTTTTGGTCATGAGCATTTTGTCCAACATTGCAGGAAGGAATTTCTTAGAACAGTTGGGCTAGCTCAAAGGAAGGATACACACCTCCATAGTCACTCTCACGAGACTCAGAGTTAGTGTCAACGTTAGTAGCAGCATTGCTTATTGAAGGCTTGATTTGCTGGGTAGCAGGAGGCTGGCTTAACCATTTCTTTTGAAAGGCAGATCTAGTAACAGGCCCAGTGGGGCAACACTTTGCATTACTGTATCTGCCCAATTGAAGGAGTTGATTTAGTGGATTGTTTTTACAACTTGGGATCTCCTTCTGGTTGAATTTTATAGACTGGGAGGTTATCCAACTTATTAATGACTATGTGGGGAGCATACCTCTCAACCACTCAGCATTAAAATTCATAGCACTGACCTTCAAAATTCAGAGCAAATGACCAGAACATGGAACACTTTGTTATTTTAAAAAATAACGTGTCTACAAATAGTGGGCCCCATATATTTAGTATGAGAGAATGTTTCCAACAAGTACGTTCAATGATTTAATAGATTGTGTGACCAGAAATAGCTCTAACATGATTGAGAACATCAGTAAACCTTTGTGGAGCAAGTGGAAATTTCAGTGTAAAAATTATAGCCATGCCAAATTGATAGCACTTGAGTGGTATGGTAGGAGTGTGACTCCAGTGATCTGCTGTCTTATGCTTTCCTATAAGCCCAGATTTTCATTAGAACTTGATCTCCCAATTGGAGTTCTTAATACTTGACTCTTTTATCATGTCTTACTTTATTAGCTTGATTTTTCTTGGCAGCCATAGTGTGGACAAGTTGATAAGTGTGGTTAAGCTGTACTTTAAACTTGTGTACATATTACAGATAGTTATCAGCATGAACTCCATCTGGTGATACTTCAAAGCAAAAGTCCACTGGGAGACGTTCTTCATGACCAATCATTTACTGATATGGGAAGAAACCTGTCGCATCACTTTTGGTGCACTTATAGGCATGCACTAAGATACTTTTCTACTGACTCCATCTTGGTTTGTCTTTTGAGTGAAGGGTACCCAGCAGGTCCAGTAAGGTCCTATTAAATCTTTTGGGTTGTGGATTCTCTTGTGGGTGATAGGGAGTGGTCCTTGGCTCTTTTACACTCCACAGAGAGAGCATTTTTAATTAGTCAACTTTAAAGTCCCTTCTTGGTCAGAAGGTACCTCTCTGGAGCACCATAATGTACAAATAATTTTTACCAAGAACCTTGGCTGCTGTTGTGGCCTATTGATCTTTGTTGGGATAAGCCTGTGCATATCTGGTGAAGTGATCTGTTACAACAAGTACATTTCCAATGTTTTTAGAATCAGGATCTAGACATAAAAGTCAATATATACAAGCTCCATGGGTGTGTTAGTGGCAGTGTTAACCAAAGGTGTTGCTCGTTCGGGTTGGGTCTTTCTTTGAAGACATCTGCTGCAAGATTTTGTATATTAATCAATGTCTGCACCCATCTTGGGCCAATAGAAATGGGCACAGGCTAAGTCCAAGGTTCTGTCGCTACCCAAATGTCCCATCTGGTCATGGAGGGCTTTTAACACCACATTTTTAAACTTTGAAGGTAACACCAGTTGTTTTCTTAAAACTTTTCCCTGGCTATCTGTTAGTTCTCAATATAATAGTTTTTCTTGGAGCTTAAATTTGGGTTCCTCCCAAAACAGAAAGGCAGTTTTTTGATCATTCAATCGCAACTTGGAGACATCTTTCTCTTTCTGTAGTGCATTTAGAACTAGTCTGATCCCAGGGTCCTGATACTGTTCTATTTGAATGCCAGCTGGGGTGAGCTGTGGTAAGGCAATCAGGTCAAGTGCTGCAAAATTACAGTAAGCTACAGGCACACAAGTATCTGGAGGTCCCAGGCAATCGACTAAGCTATTCACAGTTTCCGCCAATGGATGTTCAGCTTTGTCAAACTTTTGGCACAGGGCCTTTACGGACTGTTCTGACATTTGCACCCACTCTTGATTTGATGCAGACAGAGAGAGCATCAGCATCAATATAGTTTAGGCCTGGGCGGCACTCCACTGAATAATCGTATGTCGATAGAGCAGACAGCCACCGGTGTCCAGTTGCATCCAGCTTGGCCAATGTTTGTACATACGTGATGGGATTATTGTCCATTTTGACCAGGATTTTGGCATCATATAAATACTCATGAAATTGGTCAACTATGGCCCATATTAAAGCAAGGAATTCTAATTTGTGAAAAGTACCTTTTTTTTTCAGATGGTATAAGGCTTCTGCTTGCAAACACTACTGGGCACATTCCCTCTTCATATTCACGATAAAGTAAAGCTTCAAGGCCACTCAGGCTGGCATCTGTGTGTAGTACATACGGCTTGGTTGGGTCAGTATATGCAAGTATGGGAGCATGTGTCAACAAGTAGATAATTTCTTGGAAGGCTGCACTGCAATCTGAAGTCTACCTCATTCCAAAGGACTTGTTAGGCTAAAAGTGGACCTTGTCTCCTTTCTTGACAGTGCCCCTCCTGAACTTTTGGTTGGTAGGAGGGTATCCTTGTGTCAGATTTAACAGTGGCCGAATTACCTTTGTGTAGTCCTTTACAAAGTGCCAATGATATCCACAGAAGCCTAGAAATCTTTGGAGCTCTTTGAGGTTGTTGGGCCTTGGCTAGGTGGTTAAAGCATCTACTGTACTTTGCTTGGTCCATCTGGATGCCTTCAGAGGACATGATGTGGCCTACATACCTTACAGCTCTTTGGAAAAACTGGCACTTGCTTCAGATAGTTTTAACCCAAATTCTTTCAATCTGTCCAAAATTTTAAACAGTCGAGCTTTATGCACAAGTGTTTTGCTAAACACAATGACATCATTCAAGTACACAAGGCATTTAAGGAGATTCATATGTCCTACCACACGCTTCATTCATTTTTGGAAGGTTGCAGATGCTCCAGATATGCCTTGAGGCATGCGAAAAATTTGTGGAAGCCTAGGGACAGATAAATGCAGTTTCTCTCTATCCTTTGGGCCATCAGGATTTGATAATACCCACTTGAGGTCTAAAATGGAAAACCACTGACTCCCATTAAGGCAATCAAGAGCATCCTGGACGTGAGGCATCATGTATTGATCTGGTATGGTTTGTCTATTAAGTGTCCTGTAATCGACACACATCCTCATCCAGCCATTTTTTCCAGACCACCACAATTGAGATGCATAAGGGCTGCATGATTCCTGGATGATTCCAGCTGCTAACATTTTTGGAGATGGCATCTGACATCACAGTGTCTGCAGGTGCTAAACGGTGACCTTTTCTCAGAACAGCCTCTCTCGTCGGAGCCTGATGTGGTGTTCAGCAACAGTAACACATCCAACATCCCATTCTTTCAACAAAAACACTCTGCTCCACTTGGTCAGCTTGCTGCTGATTTTGTTCTTCCATTCAGCGGGGATGGGAGACTCTCCAAAGTCGAACTTATCCAGGGACACTTCATCATCTTCCTCTCTGTGGCACTTGTTTGACAGCACTGCAGTATCTGCGCAGTATACTTTTGCCAGGGCATAGCCCTTCGTAACTTTAATGTCTCTATCAGTTACATTGCAAAGCTGCACCACAACTCTTTTAGCATAGATGTGAGCACAAACTGGCTACACACTTGGTTTTAATCAGTCAGTCAATCAAAATATTTATTTAACCAGGTGATCACTGTTGAGCAGAGCTAATTTTCGAGGTGGATCTGGGTGAAACAAAAGATAACAAGATAATACACAATAGTTACAATACACTAGCATGATCAACAACAGGCATGAACAATACAAATGGAAGGAAATACAGCTTAAATACAACAATATAATACAGAAAAGAAAACAGTACAAATAGTACTACAGAAAAGTTCAACAACTATAGTGTGTATAGGGAACAAATAAAAAAAGGTGAACCAACTGGAACCCCGAGAGAACAAATCAGGGGATGGACTAGGAGCAGAAGAAAATTGAGGATGGGAAGGGGGAGTAGGATGGATACTGGGGGGACAGCGGTTAGGGAATAAGAATCCACGAATGCAAGAAGTAAGGTATGATTCATTCTGAGGGGAACTAAGCAGCAGGAGCAGGGTGTGGGGGGAAAGCAGGTACGATACTAGAATCAGGTCAAGGGATAAAAGAGAGTAAAAAGAAGCAATGAAGGGGGGGAAGGGAAGAGAGGGCCAGGCAGTAGCTGAAACCAGTAACCAGAAGAAGCCAAAGCGAAAGTAGTTAGGGGGCTTCATAGGGATGGGGGGTCCTGTGTTCTGTGCTTTCTATTCCTGGATTCCATATTATGATGCGAATAAAGTGTTTTGAAAGCTGCTAAGCTAACGGAATGCTTCAATGTCAAAGTTTTTTTGCAGCTTATTCCATATTTGGGGCAGCACATGACTAATAGATGCCCAGGCAAAGCCTTCACAGTAATATAGGAGGCACTTCTCAAAGCTTACCTGCTTAGAGTACAAAATGGTAAGCAAGCAGAGTTTAACCAGTTTAACCTGGTTTAACCAGGAGCCCACCAGGCAGCCTTCCCTCTTCTGGGGCATCTAGCATGAGAATCTTGTTTATGATGTCCTTTTTGATGCACACCTACCCACTAAAATGACACTGGGCATTAGGCGGCAAGACAAGAGTTGAGCGATCCTTCTTCCAGACATATCCCACTGTCTCATCCTTATAAATTTCTTTGCTTTGCATTTGCATTTCATAAGCTTTTTTCACCATTTTGTGAAGGTGTAAAGCTCATCCGGTTTTCTTGGCTTGCCTGTCTTGTCACATCTGTGCTAGACAGCCAAACATGTGTTCATTAGTTCCAATCAACAAAGCAATTTCATCATAAAAGCCAGTTGAGGGGCAAACCAAGGCCAATGTCTCCATGGGTTCATCCATGCCAGCTACAGTGGATGAGAAAGAAATCCATACTCTTAAGTAACTAAGGTATGGGTATGATTTATCACTCAAACCCCACACATGCAGTCCATCCAGAGGTTGTAGAGGGTGGTCTGACAAATGCTGGTCATACCAGTCTTTAAATATTATAGTGACCTGAGATCCACTGTCCAATATGTCTCAGGTCGGGATACTGTCAACATGTACCATAGTCTCCATTGAAGGGCCTACGATCTCTGACCAGTCAGGAGTGGCATTACTTGTAGGATGCCAGACAGCAGATCTGCCAACATAAGGCTTGTAGGGAGGTTTGTACTGAGGCTTTAGGCTGCTCTGCCTCATTTGGTTAAGTAGCTTGGCTGTTACTTTTCACAAGTCTTCAGGAAAATTGCGTGTTGTTTTAGTGTGCCCATCCTCGCCATAGTGGTAGCAAAAGACATTTAACCTGGGATTAGATGCTTAAGGCTCTTCAGTTTGGTTAAAACTGGGGTGAGGACTAGGCTTGTACTCATCTTTGGACCAGGACTAGACTCAGCCCCACCAGATCTCCTCCAAGTGGTTGGCTGGTGAGAAGTTTGCACAAGATCACTTACTAAAGCTCTAAACTCTCTCAGTTCCTTCAAAATATTGTCATTTGGTTCCTCCCTGGGGACTCAAAGGCTGGCACTGGTTGCAGTGTGTGGGACTTCACTAGATGCTTCAGCAGCAGAAAGACAAGCAGACTGACCCTTTACCAATTTCATAGCACTCTGGCACTTACGCTTAGCTCTCTCAACTCTCTTAACAAATCGGCCATCTGCTGTGAACTAGTAACAGTATCTCTATGCTCTGTTAGTCTCACATCACACCCTCAAACTTTAATTGCCTCTGCCCATCAATGGGTGGGCAACAGCTGCAGAGGCAGGATAGGATAGGTAGACACAGAGATAGGTAGACACAGAGATAGGTAGATGAACAGAGATAGGATAGCTAGATAGACAGATACAGAGATAGAGTAGATACAGAGATAGGTAGATACAGAGATATATAACTAGATAGATACAGAGATATATAGCTAGATAGATAGCTAGATAGATACAGAGATAGATAGCTAGATAGATACAGAGATAGATGGATAGATGGATGGATACAGAGATGGATGGA
Source organism: Neoceratodus forsteri (assembly GCA_016271365.2). NCBI lineage: Eukaryota > Metazoa > Chordata > Ceratodontiformes > Ceratodontidae > Neoceratodus > Neoceratodus forsteri. Next base: position 1,662,754,477 of record CM028130.1, read on the forward strand.
TACAGAGATGGATGGATGGATGGATGGATAGAGAGAGATGGATGGATGGATGGATGGATGGATGGATGGATGGATACAGGGATGGATGGATGGATAGATAGTACAGAGATGGATGGATGGATGGATGGATACAGAGATGGATGGATGGATGGATGAATGGATACAGAGATGGATGGATACAGAGATGGATAGATAGATACAGACATAGATATTGTATTTATAAAGCGTCCATTTCTGTAGACTCTGGGTGCTGCACAAACAGTTCAATAACAAAATATATAAAAGCAGCAGTTTAGAGACAAACTAAAATTATATCCATCCCATTAAAACCAATCAGTTATTAAAAGCCTGCTGAAACAGGTAAGTTTTTGATGCTTTCTTAAAGGCTTCTATCGAGGGACCTCCCTTAAATAATCAGGCAAGGAGTTCCACAGAGTGGGCGCGGCCACCAAAAATGCCCTATCTCTAGAATGCTGCAGCCTCACTCTGGGAACTCCAAGGAAGCCTCCCCCCCTGCAGAACAGAGTGCCCGTGCAGACGGTAGGGGACAAGAAGATCTTGCAGATAGACAGGTCCCCTTTCATGTAGGGCTTTATAGGTCAGGATCCCTACCTTGAAGACAGTCCTCCACCTGACTGGCAGCCAATGCAGTCCGTAGAGGACCTGGGTGATATATCACTGTCACCCCAGTCAGTGATCTTGCGCCATATTCTGCACCAGCTGCAGTCTGCAGAGGTTGGCCCCAGATAACCTTAGATACAGGGCATTACAATAGTCCAGCCTGGAAGTGACAAAAGCATGTACAAGTGTGGTCAGATCCTCCAGGATCAGGGCTCAGATTTGGGCAATGTTCCTTAGATGATAAAATCCACTCCTGACGAGCCCAGCGCCCTCTTTTTCCATTTAGCTTTTTTGACTTCCCTCATCAACACTCTGTAGGAAGGTGGATTGTCCATCTTCTCTTCCAAGTGCAGCCTAAGGATCAGCATAGTGGACTGTGACACAACTTCCACTATATGCTTGAGCCGCATCTCCCCTGTGAAGCATCCACTGCAGAATGTTTTCTACCCGGTCCAGAAAAGCAGATAAGGACTCTCACAGTTATTAGCGAGTGAGCTTAAACTTTATCCAAAGGTCCTCACCAGATTCCGTGTTCCCAAACACATCCTTTAGGGTGGCCAGTACTCTTGAGCAGGTGCACTAGGTCAGTGTCTTGAAGACCCAAACAGCATACAAGGCCGGACCTTGAGGCTCTCCATAACTTTCTTTTCTTTCTCAGCCTCGCTGCACTGCCATTCTTGCACAAGGAATGTAGCATAGTCTATCCAGGTCTCCAAGACATCTTCCCCATTAGGCGTGGGAAGGGTACCAGAAAACACTCGCAGCCCACAGTACAAGTCATGACTAATAGGAGGTACATAAACAGGTGCTGGCACAGGGACTGGTGTGGGTACGGAGTAGATATAGGCACAGGTGCAGGCCCTGAGGGAGCTGGAGAGGAACTTGAGGGAGGGGTACCCAAGTCTCAAAAAGTTTTTTTAAGTCCTCGAGGGTCTGACCCTCAGTTTTTAACAGTTTCTCAAGCTTGTCTTTCAGTCCTTCAGATTTAGGGGATCCCTCGGGTGTGGCCATTACACTATGCATGATGACTACCTTTCAACCCACCAGGAACTCATGAGGGGCAATCACACTGGGCACTCTTTTACTGTCCACTGGATTGCTGCACTCCACTAAGGCCATTAAAGTTTGTGCAGTCGAATCAGCATGTTAGCTTTTTACAACAGCTTTACCCAGGCATTTAACCTTATATAGGGCCCCTCAGTAGTACCTTTACCAGTGCCCAAGGGTATATCTAGTAGTAAGAGGGCATTCTGGGGTTAACCTCTTTGCCTCACACCAACTAATCAACTCTTGCATGCCATTTCACTAGCGAGGAGTCGGAATTGGTGATAGTAAGACTGTCCAGACTGGTGTCAGGCCGCATGTAGTTGCCTATAAGAACAGTAGGCTCAGGTGAAGCCTAATTAAAATTTCATGATTTGGCCACTAGGGGTGCTAATCCCAGCAGTGTCTCCAAAGATGTAACCCCAGGTGGTGCTGCTCTAAGGGCTACTACCCCTGCCTGTCTTCCAAACAACAGGTTGAGGGGCTTGGGTTCAAAACTGACAAGTATCGGGGTTCTCCTACCCTCGGTAAACACAATAATTTGGTGCCTCCTCACGGTATACTGTATACAAGGTGACCACGGCTGAGCACTTTCAAAAAGGGGGACTCAATCACGGTGCCTGTGTACAGGGTTATCTGGCAGGGTAGCAACTGGATACGGGGTACGTGAGTACAGCAACGGGATGTCGCTGTATATACGTGAACTGGGTGGAGTGGAGGGACCATGTTGTGTGACAGGAGGAATGGGAGAGAGGGTATGTGGGGTGTAGTGCGGCGGTTGGCTGCCGAGCTGGCCATGTGGCATGGTGGGTAGGTGGAGTGCTGTGGTTGGGAGGATGCCAGGTTTGATTCTGGGCGTGATCGTTATTTGCTGTTTTTTTTTTTTTTTTTTCAGTTTTACACACACCCTGACATACACCCCACTGGAGTTGAGAATCCATAAGTAGGGGGGTGCGGGGGCAAAGCCCCCCACATAACATAGAAAACCAGTTGTGGGTTTTCTCGTGGCTGCGAGTGTGCATTGCCATAATTCATTTTCAGCAATGTACACTCTCCCAAATGGAGATCGTTATTCCGCGATCGCCTTTATGACATAAAACACCTCCACCCAGAGTACAGTTTGTATGGGTATCTATCTAGACTGGTATAGCCCTCTGGGAAGCTATAACCCCCCACAATCCCACCTAGTGACCAATTGCCTAGGGATTGCCAACGACCATTAGCAGTATTCAATAGACATTTTGCAATATCACAGTTGTCCCACTTACCAGCAGGGTCTCTGGTCCTGGTGTATGCTCTGCAACCCCCTGTAAAGACAGCTTAGCAATGCAGTATGCACATTCAACACATACGATACAGAGTCTATCACTTTAAGCCAAGTAATAATATGCTCACAAGCTGGATTCAAAGTAACACAGCAAATCTGGTTAATTAAAGGGGCGTGAACAGGGAGGAAGCAAATCTAGGCAAATGATTACTATTTTGGATTTTGCCAAGTTATTTGATATATAATCAACTTAGTCCCTTTGCTACTGGGTACCCAGGATCTATGTTGACTGGACGGTAGTCCTTGACCCACAATAAACATTTAGTACATTTATTTTAGAAACATCAAACTCTCCAATTCCTCTTTCAGCTTTTGACTGGTTCACAGTGTCAGCCGCTTTCTGAACAAACCTTAAATCTGTAGTAAGGCTATTCCTTGGGACCGATCCCCTTTTGGGACTGTCCGATGCACACCAGAGAAACTAGGCCTCTCCTAAGCCGGATTCCCACAGGACATGCACACTCTTTTTTCCACAGAGTCTCAAGATGAACTGCAACTTTCCTGGAGCATCTTTTTTGCTGCTAGGCAGTCTGATGCTGAAAAAGTAACAGGGGGGCAAGTCAGGCCTTTACCCTGCCAGTTCTCTTCAGTTCTTTTCCTGGAGCTGCTTCTTGATGGCTCGAGCTGCTTTCTGTCTGCACTCTGCCAGCAACTGAACTTTTTTTTTTATCAGTTCTTCAACTAGTCCAGTTTCTCTGGATTCCAATTGGCTAGGGGAGCTGTCTATTACAGTTTTGGTGCTCACATTCGTCAGTTTAGGTGCCAGCCTGAAAAACTACAAGAACTACAGTTTTTTCCCATGAGGCACCTGAGCTAAGGATCCCTCGAGGTCCCCTGTGTCCTAATTGGTCCAAATGGGAAGTCCTGGCCCAAAACTTCACTTTCATTGAAAAATGCATGCTTCAATAAAGACAGGTTAAACAGCAATCTATATTTTAAAGACAACTATGAATTAGAAGCAAATAACTGCAGTACTGTGTAGAGCTCCCTTTGTTTTATTAATGACAGCAGAGTGGGGCAGATTGGGGTGATGCCTGGCTGGTCATGAGCTTTGAAACACTTGAGCCCAGCCCAGGCTATTTATAGTATACACTGACAGTGGCACTTAAAGAGACAGGCACAGAGCCACACTGGGGCACTGTCACGCAAATTAACGGAAGGACACCAATCAATATAAATTTACCATCTCTGCAGGATGTCTGCCTGGAGGTGGGCAGCACTGGAGCCCAGTGAGTTACCTAAGGTAAGCCCCTGATTTTTGGGGGTGGGAGGTTACAGGGGAAAATAAAATGATCAGAAAGCTGGAAAACCAATGAAATGCTGAGCACAAGTGCACCGGGGACCAGGGAGACTGCAAATGCTGAGGCTTCAGGGAAGCTGGGAGAAAAAAGTACACCCAGCCTGTCTAGGTTATCTTATGAATATGTTTATTTATTTATTTAGCTTTTGTTAACCAGGTAGGTACACTAGACAAGACAATTGCCTATTTTCAGGTACGACCCAGGAGAGTACAGGAATAATAGATTTAAGTACATACAGCGACACTGTACAAATTAGACATGTTACAGTTCATGTAAGGTACAGATTCAACACAGCATACGAAACATGGTAAGGCATAGATTATACAGTATTAACATAACATAAACACCTTATGGAAGCCAAGAGCAGTCCCAGGGGCACAGTATCGAAATCCTTCAGGTGTGACACCATACAGCTTAGCAACCTCTTGGAGTTTGGTCTTTTGTCCAGGAGTAGCTCCAGAGCAGAGGAGTGTTGTGATGGATCAATTCACAGGGGTTTGGGGCAGCCACAGTCCGAGGCAAGTTTGAGATGGTTCCATAGGGAGGAATGGAGACACATCTGTGAGTGCACGGCACGGATCTGGGCAGGGAAGGATTTCCACAGTCTGGAAGCGAATGCAGCAAAGTCCCGCCCACCCATTTGAGTCCGTGTAGCCGGTGTCTTGAGGAAGGCCTGTCCCTGGGACCTGAGGGAGTAGGAAGAGGAGACGGATGGGACAAGAAATTTCACAAGCCCTGGAGGTGTGCCAGTGCCAAGGACCTTTCCGGTGAAGCACCCTAAGACGAAGTCTGTGTGGTTAGTGGGTGAGAGCCAATTTAGCCTACTATAGAGGTTGTAATGGTGAGTGAGATGGGAGGCAGCCAGTGCGAAGCGGCAGACATTATTGTAGGCAGTGGACCACCTAGTGAGGTGGACTTTGGATGAGTGGGCAAACAAGAGGAGTCCATAGCAGAGAGAGGGTAGGAGCATCCCTCTGGCAAGTGCAATCCGAGCTGCCGGAGTAAGATTACATTTTGCTCTGTATGCCAGACCCAGTTTGCAGTTTACAGTCTTGCAAGTATTCTGAATGTGGCGGCCAAGGTCAAGCTGCGGGTCCAGCATCACCCAAGGTATTTAAAGTTGTCAGTAACTGGGATCTTGACCTCGTTGACACCAGAAACACATAGTGGAGTAGGGGTGACCTTAATCTTGGCCTGAGACCCAAAGAGCATGGCCTGGGTTTTCCTGAGATTTATAACCAACTTATGTGACAATATCCAGGATTGGATGTTCCTCAAGTCCTCACTCTGGTGGTGATTTATGACCCCTATCTCAGGGGGGTGAGTCAGGATGACCAGGTCATCTGCATAAAGGATAGGCTTGCAGTGGCTAGCAGCAGCCAGGAGTTTGTTCATGAATATGGAGAAAAGCAGGGGCCCCAAGATGGAGCCTTGTGGGACACCCATGGTAACAGGGATAGTGTCCAGAACTCCTTCCTTACTTAACAAGTTGCTGTCTGCCACTTAGATAGTTGGAGAACCAGTTGAGCACCTCAGGTGATAGACCATAGGAGCTGAGCTGGGTGGAAAGCATGGTGTGATCAACAAGATCAAAGGCCTTAGAGAGATCTATAAAGATGGCTTCAGACAGTTTGCCTTGGTCCATAGTCAGCCTGATCCAAGATGAGACCATGACAAGGGCAGAAGTTGTGCTGTGCCCTTTCCTAAAGCCATGCTGCTCAGGGGACAACAGGTCATGAGACTGCAAGTACTCTGAGAGTTGCCCTGCCACGACCTTTCTCGACAAGTTTGCTGACCGCTGACAGTATGGATATTGGCTGGTAGTTTTCTATGAGTGTGGGGTTTCCTTGTTTAAGTATTGGGACCACCCTGGCAACTTTCCATACTTCCGGAACGACACCTGATGACAGGGACAGATTGAAGATATGGGTTACCTATGGGGCAATCTCACTGGCACCAAGACTCAGAAGTTTTGGCTCCAATCCATCATGTCCAGCACTCGAGAAGTGGGAAAGACCAGACAGCAGTCTGCACCTCTTGCACCGCCATCATCTTAAAAAGGAGGGCGGTAAGATGAGGATGGTGTGGCCATTTTTTCACCTTCTCCCTCCCATGGGGAAGTGATGAGGTAAAGGTAGATAGGTCTGAGAAGTATTGGTTGAATGCATATGATGGGGTCAGGGAGTTGTTGCAACTGGCACCATCGATGATCATATCCGGAGGTCTCACTGCTCGGGATCCCACTGACTATATTCTTAATGTTACTCCAGAACCCCTCCTGGGGTCCCTAGCTGTGCAGCAGCACAGATTTGCAAAATTCCCCTTTGGCTGCCCTAATAGCCTTCTTACACTGATTTCTGAGCATCCTGTACTGCAGAAATACGGTCTGTTCCGCCGTGGCCTTGAATTTTGCCCAGCACTTATCTCTGTACTTCATAAGGGTTAGCAGACTGCCCTGCAGCCACTTTATACATAGATACATAGACCGTGTCGGCAGATAAGGGCCTATGGCCCACCCAGTCTGCCCATTTGAGCTTGTAAGTTCAGTTTGTTTTCCTAGAAGTCTGTTGCCCCTTACCCCTTACCCCTGACCTCCAGAATTCCTTTATGTCTATCCCATGCATTCTTAAATCCTGTGATTGTTTCAGCCCCCACCACTTCCTCTGGCAGGGTGTTCCACTTATCCACCACCCGTTCTGTGAAGAAATTCTTCTCATGTTTCTTCTGAATTGTCCTCCTCCAACTTCATCCCATGCCTCTAGTCCTGGAACATCTTTTCACTTAAAATAGTGTTTTCCTGCACCCTGTTCCTCCCTGTAAGATACTTGTATGTCTCTCATATCCCCTCTCCCTCCTCTCCTCCAGGGAGTACATGTTCAGTTCCTTCAACCTGTCTTCATAGGACTTGTGATGCAATCCATGCACCATCTTTGTTGCCCTCCTCTGAACCTTCTCTCCTGTCTATGTCCTTACGTAGGTATGGTCTCCAGAACTGTACACTGTACTCCAGGTGGGCCTCACTAGCGCCTTGTATAGTGGAATTATGACCTCCCTTTTCCTGCTGGTGATGCCCTGCCATACATCCCAGCATCTTATTTGCTTTTCCTGCTGCCTTGTCACACTGTTTCCCTACCTTGAGGTCATCAGAGATGACAACCCCAAGATCCCTTTCCTGCTTGGTGCATGCTATATCCTCACCCCCAACTGATATATTGTGCTAGGGTTTTGTGCCCCATATGCATTACCTTGCACTTCTTTTGCATTGAATTTCAACTGCCAAAACCCTGACCATTCTTCAAGTTTCTGCAGGTCGCTTTCATTCTGTCTACACCTCTGGTGTGTCTACTCTGTTACAGAGCTTTGTGTCATCAGCTAACAGTGAAATTCTGCCTTCTAGGTCCTGCGCAATGTCACTGATGAAGATGTTGAATAGGACCGGTCCCAGCACTGATTCCTGTGGTACTCCACTGGTCACTCTTCCTCTGTGGAGTTACAGCCATTTACCACCACCCTCTGTATCCTGCCACACAGCCAGTTACCTACCCACCACACTACTGTCCTGCCCACACCCATATTCCCCAGTTTGTGTAATAGTCTTCTATGTGGCACAGTGTCAAAGGCCTTGCTGAAGTCCAGATAGGCCATGTCCACTGCCCTCCCCTGATCCACCTCCCTAGTCACCCAGTCAAAAAATTCAACGAGGTTGATCTGACATGACCTCCCCCTGGTGAAACCATGCTGCCTTGGGTCCTTTAGTCCATTGACAACCAGATGTTCCACCAATCTCTCCTTCAGTAGTGCTTTCATGATCTTCCCCACTACCGAGGTGAGGCTGACTGGTCTGTAGTTCCCTGCTTCCTCTTTGTTCCCACTTTTGTATAAGGGGACTACATTTGCTGTCCTCCAGTCTTTGGGTACCTCCCCTGTTTCCAGTGATCGGCTAAACAGGATAGCCAGAGGTTCAGCCACCACCTCTCTTAGTTCTTAAGGACCTTGGGTGTGCCCCATCTCCCATTGCTTTATCAACTCTTATTACTTCCAGTTCCTTCAGGACCCTTTCTCGTGTAAAAAGCTTTGTCGCCGAACCCCTGACCCTCCATCTGATGAGGGGGGCATGTTGATCCTGCAGCATCCTGAACGCAGTGAGGAAGTGACTGGCTGCTGATGAGGAGTCCTGTGCATTCCATACTGCTGACCAGTCAGCGTGCTGGAGATCAGCATGGTAGGAGCCAAGATCAAACCTTGAGTAGTCTCGGACCTGGATAATTTTATGTGGGATTTTCAAAGAAGGAATCTTCCACACCCCATACACGGGGGAGTGGTCTGAAATGGAGTCAGAGAGGATGCCCAATGAGCTGATCCTCTGGTCGATTTGTCATGACCTAGTCCAGGAGAGAGCCCTCCACCATTGGGTGGGCATCTAGTAGGCTCCTTAATCAGTTGCACAGGAGGGACCAGCAAGGAGTGGTTCATATGCTTTGTAGTTGCAACCAAGCCAGTTTAGGTTGAGATCTCCTTGAATAATTAGTTCATTATGTCGGGTCACAGCACCTACAGTATCCAGGAGGACAGACAGCCCCTCTAGGCCACCCCTTGGGGGATTGTAGGTGAATACAGCATGTATCTTTTTGGTCATCCCAAGCAACAGCACCGTGTGTAGGAACTCACAAGGGGACTGCACAGGTTGTGGACAGGGTAGGACCGACAAGTTAAGATGGCTTTATAATGACCCAGATGCCACCCCCTCTTTTTCCTGGGTGATCAAGCCTGAGGAGGTTATAGCCCGGAAGGGCACATGCGGAGTTTGGTATGGTGGGTTTAAGCCAGGTTTCTGTTATTCTCAGGATGTCAGGGGTGTGTGACTGGCCCATGCCAGTAGTTCCACCAGGTTGGGCAGGATGCTATGAATATTGAGATGGGCTATTTTCAGCCCTTTGACCGCCATCCCACCCAGAGCAGCAGGGGCCGTTTGGCAAGGTGGGCCAGGGTTTAGCTCGATGTCACCTGATAGTGCTAGGGTCACCAGGAGTAGCCATAGGAGATGTTTTAGGGAAGGGGAGCCATCCTTGGGGTGCACCCTGTGGCCATATCTCCTGACCAGCTGTGCATGGCACTGAAAACACTTCAGGTCAAGACTGCAGAGAACCTAGGGAGGTGGTCTGCCTTCCGCTAATAAGTTGGAGGATGTGAAATCAGTTTCCGCCTGTGGGGAGCAAGTGCCCCATGGTTCACCCGATCTAGGGACATCTGCACCAATGTACCAGTGGATGCCAAGGACAGTGAGGATACCATAGGCTAGTGTTCACACGAGTGGATGTAGCAGTTTTTGCTTAAATAGGCACTGAGGGTTCCCCATATTCATACCAGTGATAGATTGACCGAGGGCCATGGTCCAGAAATCAGTGCTGGTCACTGGCCCCAACTCAGTGGCCAGTGGTGATTACCACACCACTACCAGACACCTGATACCTCCATTTTTCGGCAGTACCTACCTATTATTACCACCTATCTATTCTCACCACAACAGTTCAGAGCTCCTACCTCCAAGAGTACCAAATTAAGCCCCTAAGTTGGTGAGCACCGTGCTATGTCAGTAGGCAGGTCACCTGTAACAGATTGGGGATTATAAAACAGTGCAGTTCACAGGGATACTAATGCTGTTAGAGTAGTCAAAAATATAAGCCCGTGGACCCTCGATGCCCCACTAGATTTAGGTGAACGTACAGCCCCTCAGCAAACTGTACAACCCTCTTAAAACAAAGATACATCTTACACCAAACACACTGCTTTAAATATTGTTATTCCTGCTACTAATTAATGGTTGTAACACAGGGTACTGTATGAATTGATGGGACAAATTTATGCTGATATTGTTTGCCCAATCAGATTACTTAGTGTATGCTATAATTGCAGCGCTGGATAGTATATCCATTTTAGGTTAAGTCAGAGACTTTATGTGCCCAAGATCCTCACGGCGGCCAGCTACCATTGGTGCTGGTCTATTCAGGTGTGGCTACAGGGACTAATGGCAGGGAGGGAACAGGGCCGGTGGGCGGGCCAAAAACCCACACTGCAGCAGCTCCCTCTGTGAACTGATTGTTTATTCCTAATAAAATTTAAATGTCATTCATCTATTCATGGATTCATTCATTCCTCTCACATTGTGCCAGTTTATCTATCCTTTTAGGACAGGCTAGAATCCTCTCATCTGACGTCGAAATAATATTACGGAGTATGTAGTAGTAGTAAAAAGCTTTATTTTTATACAGTATATGCTGGAAATTGACATCATTAGGACCCAAGTCCTATTTACAAGATGGTCCTGTTTTCATTTCATATACAGTTTCACATAAAACTATTATGAAAAACAGTTGACACATAAATACTATTACACCATAAAACAAGGCATTCAGTAAATTCATAATGAGGCAGATATTATATGCTAACTAACCACTACACATACATTGTATCCTTAATTCATACTTTAAATCCCTCAAGAATGATTTAACACTATCATTTGCTGTTGCTTTAGTTTTATGGCTTAAATTACACACTTCAAATGTAGTAGCAGCAACATACATACATACTACTATACTTATAATTTAATCTAGGAGTTTTAAAACATCATAATTTTGTTTGTCTCAGGTTGTGCTTATGTTGCATTTTTTTCCAGTTTTTCATATAAATTATTTTTGAAAGTGTAAAACTTTAAAAATGTGAATTGCCCAGCTAATTTTCTGTCATTTCTGGGTTAACCATCCTAATTCTGCAAATAATACAGTAGTGAGTTTTATAGTCCTTGAGTAGGATAAACCTTGCAAGTCTGTTGTACATTACATCTATTTTAGACAACATCTGCTTATTTGCAAAGCCATACACAAGGTTTCCGTAATCAAGGACTGGTATCAATAGCTGATTGACCCCTAGGGCCCTCATCTATTTATTTATACAGAATTTAGATCACCTGAAGGCCCCAGCCTTTTACTTACTTTCGTTATGGTGTCTTCAATATGATGATGAAAACTTACACGTTCATTGATCCAAACACTCAAGTATCTATAAGCATTGTCTTGGGTTATTATTTCATCTTTGTTTTTATTTTAATATCTAGAATGTTTGCATCTCTTTTTCTGCATTTATTTCTAAACACCATTAATTTTGTTTTTTTTACTATTTAATACCAGGCCTGAGTTGGAGAGCCATGTACTTAAGCTTGTAAAGTCCTTTTGAAGATTTTTCTCTAGTAGACTTCAGTTTTTCTCATGTACCAGCATAATGGTATTGTCTGCATAAAGCCTAATGATTGAGAACTTGCTTCTGCTAGTCAGTTTATGTAAATCAAAACAATGGGCCCCAAATGGAGCCCTGCAAAACACCTCTCCAGATCAGGGCTTTACTTGACAAGTGTCCGTCAACAAAACTTGCTGAGTACATCTTGCAGGAAAGAATTAAATCACCCACAAGCCTCCTCTGATAGCCCGATCACCAGTAGCCTATCATTCGTCAGACTATGGTCAATGGTGTCAATGGCCTCTGAGAGATCCACGAACACCGCACCCACCGACGTCCCACCCCCCAGTTGGGATGATAAAAGATCCACTAGGTCAGTGAGCGTGGTGCCCATGGAATGCTCTTTTCAAAAACCCAACTGGTACATGGAAAGCAAGGAGTACCATTCTAAATGGTCCCCCAGCCAGTATGTAAGGGCTTATAATAGTGTGTATGGGATTCTTAGCTATGGGGGTTCTGGATGGGTAAGCATGTTTCTCCCAACTGCCCTGAAGCCTCAGCATTTGCATTTTTCTCATCGGTCCCTGGTGCACTTGTGGTAGCATTTTATTGGTTTTCCAGCATTCTGAAAATTAGCTTTTCCTCTGCCTGTTATTTTCGACCCAGTCAGGTGTCGTCCTGTTCCTTTCGCATTGTAGTACAGACAGGTTAATTTTAGACCACATTTGGGATGGAAGGATACACTGCAAATGGTAGCTGAGCACATCCTGAGACTGCAGCTGCAGCAGCACCTGGGACAAACTGTTGTTGGGCAAAGTGCATGCCATGGGGTAATATTAATCCCTCAGTAGTTATTTGCCCCAAATGGGGGTGGGGTCAAGTAATCTTTCCTGTCATTGCTTTTGCAGTTCTCAGTAGTGCAGGACAGCTCACTAAATGCTGACAAACATTAGCCCCAGCTGTTGGGGTGACTGTCTGTCTGTACTTTGTGCATATGGGAGCACAGAGAGGTGGCTGCCTGTAGCAGACTACTGCATGAAATTACTGCATGGACTTTTTATGAAAGGAAATGCGTCTGCTAACCCTGGGAGTTCCAGTTTTATTTCTAATTGTCTCTCAAAGGCACTGATGGCAACTGCTGCCCTTCTCCTGTAGGCACCCATTTTTGCCTGAGAGACTGACTCTGGGACAATGAAAGGGATGGGAAATGAAGGCGCTTTTATTTTTAAATAAAATGCACACACATATAGGGTGATAGAGTTCTTTTGCATGGCAATTTCAGCTAAAACTGCTGTCCTGTCCATGTACTTGTGGAGAGGCAGGCTGCTGGTGTCTCTCTCTCTCTTGCATTCCCAAAGTGGGCATTATAAGGAACGCAATGCCCACTGAAAGGAAAGGCACATTGCTCCTGTTTACAGATTTGACTACACTACCTCACATTATGCATCTTGGAAGTAATACCTGTGAGAGGCATGGGATAGCATAGGGCACACACACCAGGAACTTTAATGCATGGTTGAAGAACTTGTGCTGCAAGAAAGGGCTTGATTCTTTGGTTACTGGGGACCCACCTGAGGGTTGGGAGCTTGTTCAAGCCTGATGGCCTGCATCTGTCCTGGAGGGGAATCCAGTAGCAATGATAAGTTTAAATGCTACATGGAAAAGCATTTAAACTAGCCAGGGGGTCACAGACCAGCAAGGAGGGTACCTAATTGCCTACTCCCCACAGCTAGCAGTGGAACCAGTGAACAGCAGGAGGGGATATCTCTACAAAGCAGTGTGCAAAATATGGAGATAAGCACCCAAGGGGATAAGCAGAAAGGGGCAAAATTCAACAAAAGGGCAGACAGCAGGGAGAACCAGGGATAAAGGACAACCAGGAAGGGGGCTTGTGTAGAACAACTAAACAGTCCAGGGAGTTCACATCATGAAAAGCCATGTGTGCCAATACCAGGAGCCTTAGCAACAAGATGGAGGATCTGGAGGCTGCCATGGTGCAGTTGGACCTGGATATTGTGGCGTTCACAGAGACCTGGTATAATGATAACCACAACTAGGAGATGGCCATATCTAACTACAACATATTCAGAAAAGACATGGCAGGGAGGAGGAGTAGCAGCACTTTATGTGAAAGATGGCATAAAGACCACAGAGATCCAGGAGGAACAAAATGGGGAAGAGATACTGTGGGTTAAACTGGAAAGGAAAATGGGGTCAACCATACACACAGGGGTGGTCTACAGACCACCAGTCCAGGAGGAAGAAACAGATAGGGAGTTGATGCTAGCCATCCAAAGGATGGCAGACAAGGGGGAGATGGTGTTGGTTGGAGACTTCAATATTCCAGATGTGGACTGGAGCCTCCCAGCAGCATCATCAACCAGGAACAGATGTATCCTGGACTCCCTTCAAGGTGCCTTCCTTAAGCAACTGGTCATGGAACCAACTCAGCAGAAGACAATACTGGACCTTGTGCTCACAAATGGGGACAGTGCAATAAGGGTAACAGTGGGGGAGCACCTGGGGAACAGTGACCACCGGTCACTGTGGTTTGAAATCATAGCAGGAACAGAACCAAACTGCACAAAAACACTTATCCCGGATTTTAGGAGGGCAGATTTGGGAAATTGGGGATATGCTTGAAAGAGGCCTAATGAGAATGGGGAGAGAATCAGGGGTGGAGGAACAGTGGGCAATATTTAAAACAGGGAGTACAAGAGCAACAGAATTATGCATTAAGCAGTTTAGCAAGGGGAAAAGGAAGAGGAAGACATTATGGTTTTCCAAGGAGGTAGCAGAGAATGTGAAAGCCAAAAAGACTGCATTCTGACAATACAAAAAGACATAAGCAGAAGGGAATAGGGATAAGTACCAGGAGAAGCAAAGGGAAGCAGGGAGGTCAGTAAGGGAAGACAAAGCTCAGACAGAAAATTGCATCGCAAAATCAGTGGGTAGAGGGTACAAAACCATTTACAGGTACATAAGTTAAAAAAGATGGGCAAAGGGAGGATAGTGAGACTGAAGGAGGAGGATGAGGGCCACATGGAGGATGACAATGATAAAGCTGACATACTGAACAGATATTTCTGCTCAGTATTTACTGAGAAAGAGGAGGGTAATGGGCCTGAAGGGAGTACAAGGGTGGAAACAGTGCAGAAATGGACCCTTTACACGGGAATGGATTCTAAAGGAACTGGAATGAATAAGAGTCGATAATGCAATGGGGGCCAGATGGGTGAACTTAGGTCTTAAAGGAACTAAGAGAGGTGGTGGTTGAGCTCTGGTAATCCTGTTTAGCTGATCACTGGAAACAGGGGAGGTACCCAAAGACTGAAGGACAGCAGATGTAGTCCTTGTATGCAAAAGAGGGAACAAAGAGGAAGCAGGGAAGTTCAGGTGGATGTTAAAGATCCCATGGCACTTGAAACACATTAGACAAAATACACAAAAAACATGTTCATAAATGTGAATACACTTCATCCAATAACAAAACTGAAATCAAAAAGCATAAAAGAAGAAAAGAGAAAAAAAGGAAATTAGGATAAAGGTTCAATTCCATCATAATAATCAGTCAAGAAACCATGTACAACATTTCCAATAATTTCAAAACACAACAGTAGATACTTTTGTTTTCTCATAATCATATATATCTCATAAACTCTGTGTTATCTGTGTAAGAATTTGAACAGGGTTACATATTTTTTGTTGAATAAGATAGGCACATCTGGCCTGCCATAAATAGAACCTGAACAAGGCAAAAATTAATTGTAAGGTGCTGGGTTGATAAGATGTTAATGCTGTGGGGTATATTCCATATATCTGGATGTCATATGTAAACACAGGGAGGGTCTCTTCTTTCCATTTATGAAATAAAAGGGTCCACACAGAGTGACTAAAAGGGCATTCTAGAAAACAATGTCTCGTGTTTTCTGGTATATTAGGACAGGTGTCTTGTTGGCACATCCTTTCCTCCACTGCTTTATGTTTCAAATTATTGCAAACTCCCAACCTTCCTTGGCAAGCTAACCATGTAATATCCCATACCCTCTTAGGAATTCTAGAATCAGTTAATTGCAAGAAAACTGTTGTTTCATCAATTCTGTTCCCATAAACATCTACCAGTGAAGAGAGGTCTGAAAATGAGTCCCGATAATTATTTGGTACAGCTGTTTCCTGAGGATGCAAGAATGAGGTTAAACGGTAGTTACCATTGCTGAACTTTGAGGAAGGTAGGATCAAATAATAAGGAAGATGATATCTCCTAAAGTACCTAGAAATTTCAAAAGGGGGTTGCTGCCATACATGACGTAAAGAAAGTGTAAAAAAATGTATCAGAGAATACCAAAAAGGATTTTGAGGCTATAAAAGAAGTGGTATATTGAGTTTACAGAACAGGCAATGATAGAAAACAATAGGGTTCAACATTCTGACCCCACCATGACAGTAATCATGATATGTGTAAGTTCTCTTAACTGGATTCAGGCGACTCCCCCAGAATCCTTGGAAGAAAACACTATTTACCCTTGCCTCAAGAGAGAAGGGTACTGGAAAAAGTATAGCTAAATGAAGGAATAAGGGAAGAACTAATGTTTTTAATAACATTACCCTTTTCTGCTTAGCTATAATGCAGCCTTTTATGTGTAAGGCCTTGTCCTGGGTTGATCCCCAATAATAGGAAGCATCATCAGTACTTCCAAAGGTCAGTACTAAAATTCTTATTGGGGATGAAGCCAAAGGAATACCTGCTATCTGTGTAACTGAGTCTGGGGCATCTGATAGTGGAAGATGAATAACTGTGCTTTTCCCATAATTTAGTCAAGACCCAGACGTAGCTTTAAACTCCTTAATAAGAGGCACAAAATCATCCTCTTTAAGTAAATGGGTAGTATGGATTCAGAGATCATCTGCATAAGCCAAGACAGGGGGGGATAGCAGAACCTGAGGGTAATAAAATTCTCGGGAGGGAAGAGTGCTGTAAAAATTTCCTAAGTAAAGGGTCGATCTGAAAAGCCTAAAGAAGTGGACTCAAGCTGCAACCCTGTCTAACTCCTTTCCTACTTAAAAAGGATGGGCATGGTGAACCATTAATGTGTGGCTGTATCCAGGCTGTTATATAATGATCTAATCCAGGTAAGAAACTGTTAGGGAATATTGTAACGGGATAATGTAAGAAGCAGATAGTTATGATCTACACGATTGAAAGCCTTTTCCTGATCTAGAGCAATAGTTCTTAGACTTTGTCACAGTGAGCCTCCCCAAATCTATGGAAAAGAGTTTGAGCCTCCCCCAACAACTGAAATAATCTTGGGCCTCCCCAAAGAAAAATAACGTACTGTGCTTTGCTCAGTACACCACGAATATATTGAAACCCTTTGAGTACTTGGCTCACATTCAGTTCTTTCATTCGGTTCTTTGTCTTATACTGATGTGGAACCTTTGAAAAAGAGCTCCTGTGCTCAAAGGTGTTATCTGAATAACAAATAAATAAAATAAACAAATATTATTATTCAGTTTATTGTAACCCCTTCCCCCACAGGCCAGCCTACTTGCTCTGCTATTTTCATTCTTGAACCATTGTTACCCCTTGTTGTAGTACCTTCATGGGTCAGACTACTTTCTCTGCTTCCTCTCTATATGAAATAACCTTCCACATACTTTGCCACTTCTTCCATCCCTGCTCCTAAGCAACTTCTCTGGGATTACTTTGCTCCTTCCTGCTATTGCTCTAGCACTTCTATGCTCAACCCTCAGATTTGGGCTGTTCTGCCATCAGTCTACAAACTGATCAATTACCACCTCTCATTATTAGTTTATTGTTTATATTTGTTTGCACTATTGTTCGCTTGTATTTCTTGATTGTTTTGCAGTTACCTTTGAAATGTATTCACTACCTACCCTTCCCCAGGTACACCTGAAATGAGCTCTTGCTCATTCACCTTCTCTGTCACCTATTAGTAAATAAAAATATAAAATTCACCTACTATTATCCTCTTTGTTTGCTTCATCTCTTCACACAAAATACATAAAACTCAAAATTTAAATACAGTATTTTTTCAGACTTGCTTGAGCCTCCTCTGGAACAGGTTGGGGCCTCCCCAGGGAGGCTGGCCTCACCATTTGAGAACCCCTGATCTAGAGAGATTAAGAGTGAATGTGTGTCTGAGGTGTTGTAAGCAACAATGTCTCTTAGTGGTGATAAGTTAGAAGTAATTGATCTGTGGGGGATGGCACATGTCTGTATTTCTGATATACCTTGTGTAGCTTCTATGGGATTGAGTCTATTTAGTAAAATGGATACAAACATTTTGTAATCTACATTCAGTAGACTTAAAGGCCTCCAGTTATGAATATCAGATCTATTTCCTTTTTTAAATAGAAGAATCATAATAGCATCAGAGAAGTGTTGGGGTGGAATTGGTACTAACAATAGTATTAAAACTAAAGTTAAGAAGGAAAAAGAAAGCCCAAAAATGCTGATAAAGTTTAGCAGTAAGCCCATCAACTCCAGGGAAGTACATTTTTTTTGCCTATTTATGGCCTGCTGTATTTCTTCAAATGATATGGGTTCAATGAGATTAACCAGCTGGTCCGCAGGGACTAAAGGGATGTGAATGTTCGAAAAAAAAAAATCAATATTAGAAGAGACCGAGGAAGTAGTTCCAAAAGTATTTCCAAATATGAATGTGCTTTCCCTTTAATGGCAGGCAAAGTATCATAAATAATGTTGGTAATCTATCAAAATAATGTTGGTAAGCCATCAAAAAATGGACAGCAATGAGTACCAATGCCCGTAGTCTGGGTAATGAGCTTCCTGAATTAGTGGCCTTGATGGAAGAGGAACATCTGGATATCATGGCAGTCACAGAAACATGGTACACACAGAACCATGACTGGGACATAAACATTCCAGGATACACTATCTACAGGAGGGACAGGGAGGGTAAAAGAGGAGGAGGAGTAGCTCTCTACACAAGAGAAGGAATCAAAGCAACAGAACAAAAGGGTAAACAGGGAGGAGAAGAAGCACTGTGGGTCAATTTGGAGGCAGGCAATGGCACCACAGTCTGCACAGGGGTTGTATACAGACCCCCCCTCTCAGAGGGAGGAAATGGACAAGGAAATGACATAAAGTATACTTAGAATGGCAGATAAAGGTATTGCTGATTGGTGTTCTGAATATGCCAGATGTTAACTGGAGTGCAGTTGCAGCAGCCACTTCTAAGAGTGGGGTTATTCTAGATGCCCTACAGGGGGCATGCCTTATACCACTAGTATTGGGACCCACTCAAGAGGGAGCAATCTAGACCTGGTCCTCTCAAATGGAGATGGAGAGAGATCACAGATGAAGTGGGTAGCCATCTGGGAACTAGCAACCATTGAACAGTATGGTTCACAATAAACACAGCAATAGAGTCAAGCTTTACAAAGGCAAAAGTATTGGACTTCAGGAGGGCTGATTTTTCCAAAATGGGTGAATGCCTAAGGAAAGAACTAGCAAATGGGCAGGAAGGAGGTGGAAGAACAATGGGAATAATAAAACTGTCATCACAGAGGTAACAAGCCTTTGTGTGAGGCAAATAAACAAAACAAAACGATGTAAGAAACCACTATGGTTCTCAAAGGAGGTGGCAGTGAAGGTTCAAGAGAAAATAGAGCATTCTGAAAGTACAAGGAATCACAGAAGGAGCAGGACAGAGAATTGTATCAGTTAAAGCAAATGGAAGCTGGGAAGGCAGTCAGAACAGCAAAGGCCCGAACTGAGGAAAAGATAGCCAGCTCAGCTAAGAAGGGGATAAACCTTTTAGGTACATCAGGAGCGATAGTGAGGCTTAATAAAGGGAGGGGTGGGCAGAGGGTGACTGTGAAAAGGCAGAGATATTAAACAAATATTTTTGCTCAGTATTTACAAAGGAAGAGGGGGAGGTACCTAAAACAAACAATAGAAACACTCTGGATATAGAAGCTGATACCAGCCCATTTACAGAAGAAAGGATTATGAAAGAACTCTTAAAACTGAAGGTGGACAAAGCAATGGGGCCTGATGGATTCATCCCAGAATTCTAAAAGAACTAAGGGTAGAACTAGTGACACCACCGACTACCCTCTTTAACAAATCATGGAAGGATGGGATGGTACCTGAGGACTGGAGGAGGGCAGATGTGTTTCCCTTCACAAAAGTGGGAGCAAGGCAGAAGCAGGAAACTACAGACCTCTTAGTTTAACCTCAGTGATAGGGAAAATGATGGAATCACTCTGAAGGCAAGAACTGTTGAGTACCTAGAGGCCAGAGGGCACAGGACCCAAGGCAGCATGGATTCACAGCAGGAAGGTCATGCCAGACGAATCTAATAGATTTCTTTGACTGGGTGACCAAAGTAGTAGATCAGGGAGGGGCTGTGGACATGGCCTACCTAGACTTTAGCAAGGCATTTGACTCAATGCCACACAAAAGATTAATATACAAGTTAGCCAGCCTGGGAGTGGGTCTCAAGATGATAGCCTGGGTAAAGAATTGGCTGGAAAATAGGACACAGAGGGTAATAGTAAATGGAGTCCACTCTGAAGAAAGGGAGGTTACTAGTGGGGTGGCGCAGGGTTCGGTATTAGGACCGGTCCTCTTCAATGTCTTTGTAAGCGACATTGCAGAGGGACTGAAGGAAGGTATGTCTCTTTGCAGATGACACAAAGATCTGCAACAGAGTTGATGCACAAGGTGGGGTGGAAAGGATGAGAAGGGACTTGGCAAGGTTAGAGGAATGGTCAAATGTGGCAGTTTAGATTTAATGCTAAGTGCAAGGAAATGCACCTAGGAAACAAAAACCCAGGGGAAGAGTACACAATGGTGGGTGAGATACTAACAACAACAACAATGGAAAGGGACCTGGGAGTAGTCATATCAGATGACTTAAAGGTGGGCAAGCAATGTGAGAGGGCAGTAAGGAGGGCTGGGGGGATACTGGGATGCATAGGGCAAGGCATCACAGAAAACAAGACGTTGTTATCCCTCTGTACAGACAGCTGGTGAGACCCTCATCTGGAGTACTGTGTGCAGTTCTGAAGATCCAGTCTCTGCAAGGACATAGACAAGATGGAAGCTGTCCAGAGGAGGGCAACTAAAATGGTGCAGGGTCTGCACCGGAAGACATATGAAGAGAGACTAAAGGAGCTTAATATGTATAGCCTCGAGGAAAGGAGGGAGAGGGGGGGACATGATAGAAACGTTCAAGTACCTCAAGGGTATCAACAAAGTCCAAGAGGGTAGCATCTTTCAAAAAAAGTGTGCAAGAACAAGGGGGCACAATTTGAAGATGGGGCAGCTCAGAGGTAATGTAAGGAAGTATTTTTTCACAGAGATGGTTGTGGATGCATGGAATGGCCTTCTGGAGGAGGCTGTGGAGTCAAAAACAGTGACTGAACTCAAGCATGCATGGGAGAGCCATAAGGCAATTCTAGGGGGTGGAGGTAGAAAGAAGTAGGCTGCTGGTTAACTACGATCTGCAGCTTATCCATTAGGTAGGGAAATGGGCAGTTTGGATGGGCCAAGCAGTCCTTACCTGCCGTCAAATTCTATGTTTCTATGGTATCTGGATCTGTAAGTTTGTCTATGTGGGTAGCAGCCACTCTATCTGTACAACTTTTATAAATATCCAGTGAAGCTTTAGAGCTTTGAGTGCTATATTGTGCCTCTGTTTTTATGTTGGCTCGCACATGCGCAGCCAACATATTGCGGTAGTAGCAAATTTGGAAGTGCGGTCACTGTTGGGTGAATGCAGGGCACACATCAGTAGGTGTGTCCTTCATTCCCCAATCAGGCAGCATGCAGGCACCACATCAGCAATGTGGAATGTGGCCACCAGATCTAACAAAAGGTCCGCTACAATGAGAGCGGAGCTCTCATGCAGCGTAACCACACCATGCCTCCCGACGCACTCAACACTGCTGTCACCTCCTTCAGAATGCAGATGGGGATCCTCCCCATCAGCATAATAGCCCCCTGCCATTTACAATG
This sequence comes from Neoceratodus forsteri, assembly GCA_016271365.2. NCBI lineage: Eukaryota > Metazoa > Chordata > Ceratodontiformes > Ceratodontidae > Neoceratodus > Neoceratodus forsteri. The sequence goes on from CM028130.1 coordinate 1,662,776,009, forward strand.
TATGCTGAGGGTGCCCAGTCCCCCTCAGCATCATGCGCACCTCCAACAGTTTCTCTTTGCCGACGGGGCCTCAATCCCCGCCGGCTTCAGTTGAGGATGTTGCTAACGGAAAGCCTACACTGGCCGGGCATTATGTAACAGCCCCTCCCGCTTTGTTGTGTGCCAATGGCGGTGCCCAATCCCTGTCAGCATAATATCACCCCTTTGTTGTGTGATGATGGGGTCCCCAAACTCTCGTTGGCTACAGCAGCCCCCAAAAGAGTCCATTGGCATGCTGGGAGCCAGAGTCCAGTGCAATGATCTTCGGTGGACCGGGAACACATCTGCACTCTTCAAAGCTGAATGCAAACTGAGGAAATGCTGGTAAGCTGTATAATGGAATAAATAGGTTTCTTTCAACTTTGATGCATATCTCAGGCATTTTTTGGAATTTTGGCACCAAATCTTCAACATGGGTTTTTTGGGATGCCTCCTCATGAATTCTGGCACTGTCATGGTGTTAATCAGACCCGAAAGGTGATTTTACGGTCACTGTTTGGAATCACCTTCGGGACCGATTAACAAAATGATAGTGCCAGTGTTCATGAGATGGCTCTCAAAAAGCCTATGCTGCAAATTTGGTGGAAAAATCCCAAAAATGACTGTTTTACGAAAAGCGCTGCTGTATTGTGTTTCCACGCACACTTGTAACTTCATGAATTTGTAATATTTTTCACTGCAGATTTTCAAATTGCCATTTTTCCACACCTCCTTATGAACAGTATAGCTGTCATTTTACAAATCCTGGCGAAAATGTTTTTACACGCCTGACGCAGAATAGCATGGTCGCTGCTCGAAATCAGTTTTTGGAACAGTTTCAGAAAGACAGTGACACTGTTCATGAGCAGGAGTCCTAAAATACCTATTTTGAAAATTTGCTGACAAAATTCCATAAAATGACTGTGTTACAAGCGTGTGTTGTGCAGTTTCCACGCATCCTTGTAACTTCGTAAATTTGCACTATTTTCACGCCAGATTTTCAACACTGGCATTTTTTTACACCTCCTTATGAACAGTACAGCTGTCATTTTTCACATCCTGCCCTAAATGTGGTTTTGCACCTGTGGTGCACAATGGCATGGTCACTGTGCGAAATCAACGTTTTGGACACATTAACAGAATCACACTGCTACTGTTCATGAGGGGAGGTCTCAAAATACCTATGTTAAAGATGTGTTTAAAAATATCCCCCAAATAATTGGGTTACTGATGTGTGTTGCACAGTTTCTATGCATGCTCATACCTTCACCAGTTTTTAATATTTTCACTCCAGATTTCCAACGTTGACATTTTTTACATCTCCTCATGAACAATACAGTTATCATTTCCACATCCTGCCCAAAATGTGTTTTCGCCCCTGTGTCACCAAATGGCATAGCCACTGTGCAAAACCACCTTTCAGCTAACAAACTGATAGTGCTGCCACGAGGTGGGCTCAAAAAGCCCATGTTGAAAATTTGGAGTGCAATACTAACACACACCACGGTGTTAGGGTTTCCAACTGTAGCACCCCACCCTGTAGAGACTGACAGGCATCAGGGGTTTGACTTGGGATTATCGGCTGTAATGCTCACGTCATTCCACCCCACCCCCACCCTGCAGCCAGTGACTGGCATCATGGTGTACCTTACATTGTTTAGCCACAAAGTTCACCTCATTTTCCTATACTGCACCCACCTCTGCGTATTTCCTGATGGAATGGGGTAAGTACAATGCCCAAAGACCCCAAAGTACACCACGACACTTGTCAGTGTCTACAGGATACGATGAGGAGAGATGGCATGAGCATTATAGCTGATGACCCAAAGGCACACCCCAATGCCTGTCAGTCTCTACAGGGTGGGGGTGGGGTTGGCATCATTTTAATACTTCACTGCCATTCCTATTATGTGTCTGTAGCTCCAGAACTACCAATGCCAATGCCAGCAAGACAACATTTGACATTGACAAATGCTTGTTAAAGAGTGTGCCCTGTTGTACTGATAGTTCTCGTCTCTATTTTCAGTGCTTTAATTTGCTGGGAATAATCCGAGCTGGTTTCATATGCTCTAGAAATAGTGCTCATAAGTTTTTGTCTCAAGGCTAGATATTTCATATAAGAGTTATGTGTCTTGTTTTTGCATGTCTGATAAAGAAGGTTTTCAAATCCTTCTTTGTAGCTTCCCATCAACTCAAAGTAGAATGATACGCCTCCAGTATGGAAACCCTAGCTTTCAATAGCTCCTGGCAGGCAGCTGAGATATGCATGTCAGATAATAAGTTACTGTTAAGTTTCCACTGGGAATGGGGTTTATGTGGAAAGGATCCATTAGAAGGGAAACACAGTAAGGAAACAGCCAGATGGTCTGAGGTCTCACATGGGAGTACTTCAGCACTTTGTACTATTATATTCTGAGAAGCAAAGATGTAGTCTATACATGTAGCAAAGGGACCCCTATGATATGTTTTTGCACCTATTCAGTGTACCTCACAATATCAATCTTTAAGTGCAGCATTTTTAATAATGGTTTCCAAAGCAGCCACATTCATGAAGATTTTTGGTGTAGTGCATCCTTTATCTGCAAGAGTAAGCCCACAGTTAAACTCACCCCCATATAAATGTGCCTATTAGTGTATAGATATGGTTGTAAAAATTTGAATAAGTCTGACCTGGCTGCTATGCTTTGAGGTGCATAAATGTTAATTATTCTAAGTTTTAATTGCTTATATTTACAGTCTAATAGCAGGGCTCATCCAGGAAAAATGTCCAGTAGTTTGGTTATTTGATAATTATACCCAGTGAACAGGATGCCAAGACCATCGCACTTATCCTCCCCAAAGGACCAAAAAGAAGGTCCTTTTGTCCATCTGTTCTTAGCCTGTGAAAGCTCAAACCTAGTTTTAAGGCGGATATCTTGAAGTAAATAAATGTCCTGACGTAAATCAGCCAGGTACTGCATTGTGGTAATCTGCTTTTTATAAGATTTTATACAGCACACATTAAGTGTGAGGCAGTGCAGTATAGGCCCAAAATGCATAAAGAAGGAAAGAAAAGGGGTTTAACAGAAAATCATGTAAATAGGGCAACTATAAATCTACGTTACCGCAGATTGGCCCCCTGAAGGTATTTTGGAGGGAGAGGGATCTTGCTGGGAATCTGATGAATAATCCATTCTTGAAGATGAGGCATGAGATCAATCAGAGTCACCTTCCTCCCTTTCTGTGTCTCCCCATTGCTTCCTTTTTGTTAAGGCCTGGTATCTGTTTCTAGTAAGAATAGTCTTTTGAGGAGAGGGGCCTCGTGCTTTCCTTTTCCCTTTTCCTTTCCTTGTAGAGGAATTACCACAAACAGCTTCATCCTGTGATGGAGGTGGAGGGCGGTCGAGGCATGGTGTCTTGGGTGGGCTCTCGAGATGGGCCGGAGGCCATATCAGGGGAAGAGGGTTTCTGCATTCCTGAGGACCAAGATCAGAAACCACCACACCTAAGGGCTCTGTTGGGGAAGAAGGAGTGGCGCCTAAGGGTTCTCCTTCCTTATGACGGAGAGCTTGGGCCTGAGAATCTGTTATCAAAGCTATCTGATCCTGGGGGGGATGGTCCATCCTACTGTGGTCTGCCCATAGGCACTGGTGGTAGTAGTGCCCAGATTCATCACATAGGTTACATTTCAGGGGGTTAGGACATCCTAGACTTACATGTCCATAAGCTAAGCAAAGACTGCACCTGGGTTTATCACAGGTGCTACTGAGGTGGGTTCTTTAAGGCAGAAGGAAGCTGGGAGGGAAGTCAGAATAGCAAAGGCCCAAACTGAGGAAAAGATAGCCAACTCAATTAAGAAGGGGAATAAAACATTTTATAGGTACATCGGAGAACGTAGAAAGACAAAGGGAGGGATAGTGAGGCTGAATAGAATGAACGGTGGGTGGGCAGAGGGGGACAGTGAAAAAGCAGGAATACTGAACGAATATTTCTGCTCAGTATTCACAAAAGAGGAGGAGGAAGTGCCTAATCCAATTAACAGAAGCACTCTTGATAGGGGGGTCGATCCCAGTCCTTTCACAGAAGAAAGGGTTCTGCAAGAACTCCTAAAACTGAAGGTGGACAAAGCAATGGGTCCTGATAGAATTCACCCTAGAATTCTAAAAGAATTAAGGGAGGAACTAGTGAAACCACTGGCTACTCTTTTTAATAAATCATGGGAGGATGGTGTGGTACCCGAGGATTGGAGGAAGGTGGATGTGATTCCCCTTCACAAAAGTGGGTCCAAGACAGAGGCAGGAAACTACAGACCTGTCAGTCTGACCTCTGTGGTAGGGAAAGTGATGGAGTCACTTCTGAAGGAAAGAATAGTCGAGTACCTAGAGGCCAGTGGAACACAGGACCCAAGGCAGCAGGGATTCACAGCGGGAAGGTCATGTCAGACGAATCTAATAGATTTCTTTGACTGGGTGACCAAAGTAGTAGACCAGGGAGGGGCTGTGGACATGGCCTACCTAGACTTTAGCAAGGCATTTGACACAGTCCCACACAAAAGATTAATAGTCAAATTAACCAGCCTGGGAGTGGGACCCAGGGTGATAGCCTGGGTAAAACATTGGCTGGACAACAGGACACAGAAGGTAATTGTAAATGGAGTCCACTCTGAAGAAAGGGGGGTTACTAGTGGGGTACCGCAGGTTCAGATTGGTCCAGTCCTTTTAATGTCTTCATCAGTGACATTGCAGAGGACTGGAAGGAAAGTATGCCTTTTTGCAGATGACACAAAGATCTGCAACAGAGTTGATACACAAGGAGGTGTGGAAAGGATGAAAAGGGACTTGGCAAGGTTGGAGGAATGGTCAGAAGTATGACAGCTAGGATTCAATGCAAAGAAGTGCAAAATAATGCACCTGGGAAACAAGAACCCAGGGGAAGAATACACAATGGGTGGGGAGGTAGTAACAATGACAAAAAAGGAAAGGGACCTGGGGTAATCCTATCAGATGACCTTAAGGTTAGCAAGCAATGTGAGAAGGCAGTAGGGGGCTGGGGTATACTGGGATGTATAGGAGAGGCATCATCAGCAGAAAACAGGAAGTTATCCCTCTGTACAGACAGTTGGTGAGACCCCATCTGGAGTACTGTCTAGTTCTGGAGACCCCATCTCCGCAAGGACATAGACAGGATAGAGGCAGTCCAGAGGAGGGCAACTAAAATGGTGCAGGGTCTGCAAGAGAAGCCGTATGAGGAGAGACTAAAGGAGCTTAATATGTATACCCTTGAGGAAAGAAGGGAGAGGGGGACATGATAGAAACTTTTAAGTACATCAGTGGAATCAACAAAGTCCAAGAGGGTAGCATCTTTCAGAAAAAGAGACTTGCAAGAACAAGGGGACACAATTTAAAGATAGAAGGAGGGCGGTTCAGGGGCAATGTGAGGAAGTATTATTTCACAGAGAGGGTAGTGGATACATGGAACAGCCTTCCTGAGGAGGTTGTGGGGTCTAAAACTGTGGGAGAATTCAAGAATGCATGGGACAGACATAAGGCAATTCTTGTGGGTGGTAGGAAGAAATAGGCTGTTGGTTAACTAGGATCTGCGGCCTATCCTGTAGGTAGGGAAATGGGCAGACTAGATGGGCCTAGCGTTCCTTATCTGCCGTCAAAGTCTATGTTTCTATGTTTCTTGCCCAACATTTATGGCAGGTTTGGGGTTGGCCGGGGTTGAAACATAACCCTCGATCCCTACTTACGTAGAAACTACCTGGCAAATGAATAATACCTCTGTCAGATTGCTTCAATTTTATTTTCCCCTTCCATCCCCCTGTCCAAATGGGATCCTCGTCCAAAATAGGACAAGGGACCTTGAGTATGTAGCAGCACTGCTTCAGCCAATACTGCACATCCACTATGCTCACCCCTCACTCCGAAAAAGTAGAGTAATAGTTTTAATTGTGGGTTTAGTGAGGGGGATATGCATAAAGGAGGCCCAAAGAGGCTGTGATTTTACCAGTTCATATTTACTCCAAAACTTCTCTAGTGTATACACATTTTGAAAGCTAATATCATAAATAGGCTCACCATGTACATGAATAAAGGCAAATAATTCACCAGCTCTAATCCCTAGTGAGTCCCAAAGCATCTTATCCAGAACTGTTCTCTGATCCGGAGCCGTGGCAATATCCACCAAAAACTTAACACACTCGGTGTTCCTGAACTGTGCAGGTTCACTCAGTTTTGAAACAAGTCACTGAGTTGAAAAGAAGTATTAACCGGGGTCTCACCATCAGGTTGGGGGTTTTGATTCCTAAGTTCAGTGTTCTGAGCAGATTCCTCTTCAGAAGATGATTGTTCTGTAGAAGCTTGCTGGTGTTGTACAGCGTTGGGGCCCTGGGAGCAGTTGGTGTCCATAGTAACCTGAGCTGACCGGTTTACATCCAAGTTTTTCATTGGTGGATCAAGCAAAGGATCAGTGGGAGTCGCGTTTGCTGTATTTTTTAATTTTTCCTCCCATTTCCCTCCTGTACAGTGTTGTATATGAGAGCAGGCTGTAGAAATAATTTCCTGGATACTAAAAGGCCCTGGCGATGTCCAAGCAGCCTCAGAAGATGTGCCGTCCCACCCTGCTGCACGGAGAGCAGCTTCAGGGGACCAAACTGGGTCTGATGGCAATCCAGAATGGCAACTGTCATGATGGTGCAATGAGGATGGATGACTCGCATTAGCTTGCATTTCAGTGGCATCTGAGCTATTGACAGTGCTAGAAGAGGGTACAGTATGTATCTCTGTCTCCGTAACTGGTAGAGAATAATTAGCTTCAGGAATAACTATCTGACAGGCATTGTCCTCCTGCATGATTTGCTGCAAGAGGATCTTGTGCTGTGTAACCACAAATTGCAGTTGCTCCTCAGAAAGAATAGTAGCTTTTGTAATGCCTGTACCTGAAGTCTGTGATCCTGGGTTTGAATCCTCTCTTCGGGTATCTATAGCATGAGGGTCCAGAACTGAAGTGACAATTTCTGTAGCTGCATTTTGTCTTTCCTCCTCGAACGTAGTAGGTGTATTCTGTAGTTTAGTAGGAATAGGAGAAGTTTGAGAGGGAGAGAGTGCTCCACCATTACCTCCACCTCCTTCATCCTGGACGGCAGCCATCTTGGAGATGACTGTCAAGGGTTCCCCCCACAGACAGAGTAGGGGAATTTTTTATTACAACTTAAAGTAAAATATAGACAGAGCAGTGTTACTTCACACAAATGCATAATTAAAGAGAAGAAAAGAAATAAACATTTCATCACACATCAAACAAAATTACCCATGCGGAACTGCAGAAACTGAGTAAACAAAGAAAAACAGCCCCACCCACTAAAAGAGTAGGGAAAAAATCGTGTTGTATGTTCAATGAAAAGCAAAATACATACAAAAACAGTGTTTCTGTATGCAAAATCATAATTGCAAAATAAATGGAAACATAAATAGGTATTATTTCATACAATATTGCAAATTTAAGTAGTTATAACCCAAACATTTCTAACTAAATCATCCAAACAACTCATGAAAAAGAAAATTTAAAATAAAATGAAAACTTATCAATACTGTATACTCAGTCCTGGTAATCCAGCCAAACTGCCTTCACTCCATATCTAGCCAATGCAATAGAATTTGAAATATAGAACATAGAAACATAGAAATATAGAATTTGATGGTAGATAAGGACCGTTTGGACCACCTAGTCTGCCTATTTCCCTACCTAATGGATAGACTGCAGATCCTTGTTAACCAACAGCCTACTTCCTCCTACCCCCCACTAGAATTGCCTTATGTCTGTTCCATGCACTCTTGAATTCTCCCACTTTTTTTGACTCCACTACCTCCTCAGGAAGGCTGTTCCATGTATCCACAACCCTCTCTGTGAAAAAATACTTCCTCACATTACCTCTGAGCCGTCTCCCTCTATCTTCAAATTGTGCCTCCTTGTTCTTGCACATCTCTTTTTCTGAAAGAAGCTACCCTCTTGGACTCTGTTGATTCCCTTGATGTACTTGAAAGTTTCTGTCATGTCCCCCCTCTCCCTCCTCTCCTCGAGGGTATATATATTAAGCTCCTTTAATCTCTCTCTTCATATGTCTTCTGGTGCTGACCCTGCACTATTTAAGTTGCCCTCCTCTGGACAGCCTCCATCCTGTCTATGTCCTTGTGGAGATGGGGTCTCCAGAACTGGATGCAGCATTCCAGATGGGGTCTCACCAACTGTGTACAGAGGAATAACAACTTCCTGTTTTCTACTGGTGATGCCTCTCCCTATGCATCCCAGTATCCCACCAGCCCTCCTTACTGCCTTCTCACATTGCTTGCCCACCTTAAGGTCACCTGCTATGACTACCCCCAGGTCTCTTTCCATTTTTGTTGTTGTTAGTATCTCACCCCCTCATTGTGTACTCTTCCCTTGGGTTTTTGTTTCCCAGGTGCATTTCTTTGCATTGAATCTAAGCTGCCATACATTTGACCATTCCTCCAACCTTGCCAAGTCCTTTTGCATTCTTTCCACCCCACCTTCTGTGTCAACCCTGTTGTGGATCTGTGTGTCATCTGCAAAGAGACATACTTTTCCTTCCATTCCCTCTGCAATGTCACATATAAAGACATTAAAGAGGACTGGTCCCAGTACTGAACCCTGTGGTACCCCACTAGTAATCCCCATTTCTTCAGAGTGAACTCTGTTTACTATTACCCTCTGCATCCTGTTGTCCAGCCAATTTTCTACTCAGGCTACCACTTTGGGACCCACTCCAAGGCTGGCTATTTATTTAATTATTTATGAGATTTACCAGGAAGGCATACTGAGCAACATGCTTGATTCCAGATGCAACCTGGGGGCCGAGGCCCAATACATAACAGTTTGTTCATATACAATACAGTTCAAGTTCAAGTTCAAGTTTATTGCAGGAAAACTCCATTGAGCAAGCTCATTCACAAGGAGGTCCTGTGACATAAACACTTAAAGTACAAACACAGATAGGTAATAACAGTATATACATGAAATACACGTTACATGATGCAGGCTGGATATACATAGAAGGGTACCACACAGGGTGACCGCAGGTGGTAAACATTGATATGAGACAGGGAAGCGACATATAGGTAGCATACTGATAAATGAAACATGATGACTGGTGTGATTTGATTTAATCAAATCAAATATACAATATTTGGCAGCTAGAACAAACAACAGTCTACAACTGATATGGGAGGGAGGAGAAATTTGATAGAGTAGCAGTGGAGCGTAAGCAAAGATAAAGCCAGGAGTAGAAGGGAAGGAAAGCAGTTAATATGACAAATCAATTATACCTTACCAGTGGATAAATATGGCACACATGGGGAAGGAAGAGACTTAATGACAGTTACAGGTGTCTTTTATTTTGGCTGAACTTAGCAATTTGTAGAAGTTTATTGAAACTGTGCTAGTTAGTTTCAATACGGTTTGTAATTGGTTCCAAATGGAGGGAAGGGCATATGCAATAGCACGTTTACCAAAGGAAGTCCGCGTCCTTGGTATGTCAAGCATAATAAAGTCAGATTTTCTTAACGAGTATGCACTATGTGAGATACTAATAAGGGAAGAGAGATAACTTGGCAATTTCTGCAGGAGCAGTTTAAGAATCCATAGCCCAGCATGGAGCAGGCGTCTAGTAGTTAGGGATGTCCAACCAACAGCTGCATATAAGTCACAGTGGAGAGAACGGTAAGCGGAGTTGGTAATGAACCATAACGCACGGTGATAAAGGATGTCCAGTTTACTTAGATTTGCAAGAGTGGTGGAGGAATAGATTACATCGACATAGTCGAGTAGGGGGAGAAAAGTGGCCTGTACAAGCTTGTTTCGAGTTTCAAGGGGGAAACGGGGCCTATTTCTGTAGAAGAAACCTAATCTTGCTTTTAACCTTCTAGAGACATCTTCGATGTGGTCACTGAAAGATAATTTATTGTCAATCCAGATACCTAGATATTTAAATTTGGTTACAACTTCCAGAGGCTCGTTTAGCGTGGTGACAATGAAGTCTTGGGCAAGAGTATTGGGGGCTTGAGACAGCACTGCGAGAGAATATCATCGCTTTAGTCTTCTTGGCATTGAGCAGAAGCTTTGCCTTTATTAAATTATGCTCAAGTTGTGCGAAGTCCACTGAAGCACTCCTTGACTTCAGATAACGATGAGCCAGAAGTATACAACACAGTATCATCTGCAAAAGTGCAGATTGGACGTAGATATGTTAGCATCTAAGTCATTGATGTACAGAGAAAACAAGATAGGGCCTAAGATGGATCCTTGGGGGACTCCTCTTGCAACTGGCAAGGCAGCAGAAAAAAGCCTTCCGCCTTTACTTTTGGAATCTTCCAGTTAGGTAGCTAGAGAACCACTGGGTGGTATGGTATGTGGCACCCAACTTTGCAAGGCAATTGACTAATAGTTTGTGATCAACAGTATCAAAAGCTTTGCTGAGGTCCAAAAAGACTGCACCAGTTAGCTTCTTAGCATCTATAGCAGAGATCCAATCATTGGTTACTTTTGCTAGTGCAGTGATTGTGCTATGATTAGCCCAGAAGCCAGATTGAGCTGGGTTAATGAGAGAGAAGGTTTCCAAGTGAGATTTTAACTGAATATGGATCAGTTTTCGAGAACTTTAGAAAGGATAGGCAATATGGAGATAGGCCTATAGTTGTTTACATCGCATGGGTCACCAGATTTAAATAGAGGGAGGATATGTGCTGATTTCCAGCAGGACGGCACAGTAGCAGATGTAATGGAAAGATTAAAGATGTGGAGAATTGGGGCAGTGAGATGGGCATAGCCTGACCTTAGGAAAAAGGGTTCCAAGCCATCATCCCCTGCACTTTTTTTGGTGTCTAAGTTAAGAAGAGAATCTTCTACTTCTTTATAAGTTATCTCACGCAGTTGGAAGGGACTGGGTCAGGACTAGATGTGGCGGGAGGGTATGCTGCTTCTCAGCCTGGCATAAGGTGCAGTCAAAAGCTAATCCAGCTATGGAAAAGTGGGAGTTAAGTTCCTCCAGGATTAGGGACTTGTTTTCCACAATCTTGCCACTGCGACTATCTTTGTTGGGACAGAGGGCCATGGGCCGTCCTTCTATAGCTTTGATAGTCTTCCATATTTTATGAGGGTTACCTTTAGCTTGTTAGAGTAGAAATATAATAGTTAGCTTTAGAGCGAAGTTTTTTCACACAGTTATTCCTGGCTGTTCTAAAGGCCTGCCAATCCAAGATTCTTTGGAATGTCTAGCTTTAGCCCAGAGCTTATCTCGAGCTATAAGGGCTGCCTTGAGATCCGAGGTGAACCAGGGTTGAATTGTTCCTGCACTTACTTTGATGAAAGGGCATGCTTATTTATTATTGTAGTGAGTTTGTCATTAAGGATGCAAGCTGCCTTGTTGATATCTTTGGCTAGGTAAAGATCTTGCCATCTGATCATGCTCAGGTCAGATAGGAAGTTTACTGCACTGAATTTGCGAAAGGATCTTTTTGTTATAAAGATGGGTTGTGGACGGGCCTTAATTTGAGATCTTATGCAAGCAACAATTCCATGATCGCTCATGTCGTTGTGAAACACTGCCAAATGAGATATTTTGTGTGGATGGGTGGTTAGTACCACATCTAGAATGGAACTGTTGGCAGTATTTAGAGTGTTGTTCCTAGTAGGTTCTCTGACTAATTGCCCAAGACCTAGCTCGTCACAAAGGGATTTGAGGCCATGTGATTTAGGTGACATCCAGTCCATATTTAGATCTCCTAGAAATATTGTTTCAGTTTTTGCATCTGCGAACATGGATTTCAAAAGATTAAGGACTTCATCACCACCAGACGGGGGTCTATAGCGCCCTAGGATAGTGATACATTCCGAGGAGGGGAGATGAAGGATCAGCGAAACTAACTCAAATTCCTTGGCTAGAGATTTGCAACTAATATTGGTGACCAAGTACTTAGATTTGGCATAGATAACCACACCCCCGCCTTAGACTCTCTATCTGCTCTAAATAAATTGTAGCCCTGCAGTGATATTTGTTGATCAGTGTTCGTCTTTTTAACCCGACTCAGTAATTATGATAAGGTCTGGGTTAGCGTGTACGTGAGCTTGCAGCTGTACAAGTTTTTAGGCAGGCTTAAAATGTTGACCATCATCATTTTGAGACCTGTGGCCTCAGCAAAATCGATAGGCGAGGTAAGTTGTGGGGGGGCCAGGGTTGAGCTCCACATTTCCTGAGCAGAGAAGAAGCAGAAGTATAACTTTCTTTAAGGAGCTTATAAGAATGGAGACTACTTTTTTATTTCTTTACGGCAACCCATATCATTCTGCTCAAGAGGCGGTGCCACTGTAGTGACAGTTGATTGTGATCAATGTAAGTGCTTGGGTAGACATAGGTGAGGACAGTAGCAAAGGGGTGTAGGCTAACCGGGGGGAATAGGCTAAAAGGGGAGAGGAGAATGACAGAATGTCTGCACGGTAGACTGTTATAACATTAGGTATTGATAAGGTACATTGGAGAACTGAATTGCATTGAGGTACTTCGAATTGCACTGTATTGCTGAAAACTCTGCACCTTAGGAGCAATAAAAACACAATAAGGAGAGCCATGGTCCCAGATTGAGTGGTCTCGTGATTTGTATTAGTGCAATATTTTCTAGGCAAGAAATTTGCCCACCTAGGTACCCATTTAAAACCTAGCTGAGAAAATACAGCAGAAAGGGGAACAAGGAGAGCAGGAGCAGCTTAGTTAGTGGCCATCCACCCTTCAGACTCAAGTCCCCTTGTAGCAGAACCGGGAAAGAAGTAGAATGATAATGCAGGCCATATTGCCCACGAAAGAATACGGTGATTTATGTAGAAGACCAAGAATCCCTCTAGTGGCAGGTCTGTATAACAATACAGTATTAGAATACAGAAAAACTTGCTCCTGGTAACCATATGGCAGGAAGTTTACAGACAGGGATAGATTTACAATTGCAAATATGACTAGACTTCAACATTATTGTAGTAAACTGTTAGATTAGGAGGAGCAGCTGGAGGAGAAATGTGCCTTGAGTAGTAGGTTGCGATGATAGGGATTTTGTGTGCGTCTTATGGGGGCAGGTAGGGCATTACAAATCTGTGGGATTCTGTAGTTAAAAGCTGCCTGGCCTTGGTATGCGCATAAATGGGGGACGGAGTAGCCTAGGTCTATCCTTCTGAGGGAATACACAGAAGGAGGTTGTTGGGAGAAGGTAGAAGCCAGGTAGGGAGGGAGGGAGAGGGACCAAAATTTGGCAGCAAACCTAGCACAGTTTATTAATCTACGATCATGGAGGGACGGCAGGGTTAGGGAGCTGTATAATGTGCAGTGGTGTGTGGATTGTGGGCAGTTGAGGATGAAACGACAGAAGGAGTGGAACAGGGTGTCTAGGCTGGCCAGAGTGAATGCGGGTGCGATAGTGTTACTATGTCGCCATAGTCGAGTACGGGAAGTATCATTTTTTGGACAATGGCGTGCCTCGTTTGTGTGGGGAGGCAGCTTTGTTTCAGTACAGTGCACCCAGTTTGGGGAGCAGCCTTTTATGTAGGGAGTCAATGTGAGAGGTAAAATCCTAGGTGCTGGTCAAGCCAGACGCCTAGATATCTGTGGCTAGTACATTGCTCCAGGGGTGACCCTTCCAGGGTTTTGAAAGGGGCAGGGGTTTGGCAGGAGAGTCTTTGTTGGGAGCCAAACGTAAGCAACACAGTTTTTTAGGGTTTAGAAATAACTGGTTTGACCTAAACCAGTTCTGGATGGCTGAGAAATCCTCCTGTAGGAGAGATGCCACTCTGCTTGTTGAGGGGCCTGAGGCATACTAGACTGTGTCGTCTGCATACATTTGGATGGAAGAGTGGGAGCATGCAGAGGGGGGGTCATTTAGAAAAATGGAGAAGAGTAGTGGTCCTAGGACTGATCCTTGGGGGACACCAGATGTGACTGGTAGGGGGTTGGAGGTGTGTGAAGCAAGTCTGACCGCTTGTTTCCTGCCCACTAGGTAGTCATGGAACTACTCTATGGCTGGGTATGAGAGCCCTGCATCAGTGAGTTTGGAGAAGAGTAGGGAATGAGAGATGGTATCAAAGGCCTTTGCTAGGTCAATAAAGATGGCCGAGTGGATATGTCCTTTGTCGATACTGGTGAGAATGTCACCAGTGACTCGTAGTAGGGAGGTGATGGTTGAGTGGGTTTTGCGAAACCGTATTGGAAAGGCATGAAAAAGGAGGAGACATCCAAGTATGGAGTCAATTGGGACAGGACAAGTCACTCCTGGAGTTTGGCCAGGATAGGGAGTAGGGAGATGGGTCTATAATTGCCTGGAGAGGCGGGGTCACCACCTTTTGGAAGGGGTATGATGGTGGCCATTTTTCATGCTATTGGTAACTTGCCCAGTGAGAAAGAGAGGTTGAAAAGGGTGGCAAGAGGGGCGGCTATGGCAGGGGCTGACAGGAATAGCATCTTGGCATCCAGGAACGTAGGGCATTTGCCTTTGTTTGGGTTCAGGGCCCATAGGGAGCAGAGGACTTCTGCTGGGGAGATTAGATGGAATCAGAACGGCAGGACTGGGGAGCCATGGGAGGGGGTGGAGCGTGGAGGGGGGCAGGGTGTGCGTGTACTTGAAGGAGGATAGGAGGTTGTCTTCACAGTTGGAGAAATGGGTGTTAAAACTTCAGCTACACAAATGGGGTCGGAGATGAGGTGCCCTGAGCTAATAGTGTTGGAGGTGGGGTTGGGTGGGGGAGAGCAGGGATTTGAGTGATTTCCAGAAATCTGTCAGGTGGTTAAAGTTTTTACTGAAGGCTAATAGGAAATAGCTCTTTTGGATTGGCGGATGATGTTTGTGCATGCATTTCGAAGGGATCTGTAGGTAGTAAAGGAGGCCTGAGTGCCTAATTTCTTATAAGCTTTCCAGGCATGGTCCCTGGAGTGGCATTTTCTGATTATGTCAGCTGTGATCCATCGGAGATAAGCCCCTCTAACTCTTTTTGTTCAAGGGAAGTGTGTTTGTCCTATACTTTTAGGAATCTGGTTTTGAACGCATCAAAGGCTGTGTCAATGGAGGATGCCTCTGTGATTCAGGACCAGTTTACATGTCCCAGGTCCACCAGGAGAGATGCTAGGTCTAGGGAGTTATAGGAACTGGTGCGCAGCATCTTGGGGGGGGGCAGTGGCGCTATGCACCTACCTGATCAGGTAAATCGTGTGATGATCACTTAAGGAATCTGAAAGCAGGCCTGCGCTCAGAATCCTATGTGGGTGCGAGGTGAGAGCCCAGTCCAGTAGGGAGTGTTTTTTTGTCTTGTGGTTGAGTCTGGTGGGCTCTGTTATGAGTTGAGTGAGACTAACTTGTATACTAATCTTTTGTATGGGACTGTGTCAAATGCCTTGCTAAAGTCTAGGTAGGCCATGTGCACAGCCCCTCACTGGTCCACTACATTGGTCACCCAGTCAAAAAAAATCTATTAGATTCATCTGACATGACCTTCCTGCTGTTAATCCATGCTGCCTTGGGTCCGGTGCCCTACTGGCCTCTAGGAACTCAACAGTTATTTCCTTTAGAAGTGATTCCATCATTTTCCCTACTACTGAGGTCAAACTAACAGGTCTGTAGTTTCCTGCCTCTGTCTTGCTCCACTTTTGTGAAGGGGAATGGCGTCTGCCCTCCTCCAGTCCTCCAGTAACACACCATCCTCCCAATTGTTTCCATCTTTTGTCATAAAGTTGAGTCGAAAGTGTTCTACAGTCTTCCCTTTGTAAAGATAAAATTTCATCCCTAATTGTCCAAAACAACTGATCTGGGGTGACACAATATTGATGTAAAGACCATTTAACCTTTGCTTGCCAAATATGATATTTAAACATTCCAGAATACAATGTAATACACAAGTGTCATATCTGTGCCATAGCTCAGGAAGAATACCAAGCAGCAATATCTCTGGAGTGAGACCTATAAAAGGAGAGGAAACCCAATACTGAGCCAGTAGGGAACAAAATTGTTTTACATAAGGACAAGAGAAATACAAATGTTCCATCATTTCCTATTACTATTGTAAGTTGTATGCCTTACCCACCTTGTCGACACAATCGTTCTCACTATTTATTGTTGTATTTTTATGTACTACTGTCTGTCATAACCATGTCACATATGTATTTGAACTGTTCTCTTCTCATTACTTCATCCTTGTAACCCCCTACCTCCAGGGCGCATCTGGAATCGAGCAGTGCTCCGCTCAGTATGCCTTCCTGGTAAATCTTTTAAATAAATAAATAAATTTCCACTGGCACCCCACACACATCCAATCTCGGACAAGCTCCGTCTTCTCTACTTTTATGTTTCAAATTTCCTTTGACATTTAATTTACCAAGGACACTAAGCCATGTCACATCCCACATAAAAGGAAGCATACATGAGTGTAACAGCATTGCTTTAATTTGCAAGATATCAGATCGAGGTCTATCATAAAATTCAGGTAATTAAAAAAAAATGTTTGCTGAAGTGTTTGGTAAAATTCTTTTCTGGTTTTATGTACTACCATTGCCTTAGTAATTTTCCATAGTTTTAGTTTGCCAAAGCAAGTATAATAATAGGACGGCACGCCTTGGATATGTTTTTGTCTGGCAAAGACCTTATCCCAGCCCCAGTCCGTAAGCCACGGAGAGAGGACTTCATCCACCCACAGTACCCATACATGTGGGATACGTGCAATTAGAGGATGGATATTGACATATAAAAAGATCAGAAAGTAAAACAAAATAGGGTTAATCATATTTAAGCCACCTTCGTCTTTCTTCAAATATAAAATGCCTCTTTTATAGGACTCAAACGGCTACCCCATATCGTCTGAAAAAAAGCACTTAAAGTGCTTTCCAGATGTCTGGGAAGCAAATAAATTGTGGCTAAATGTAAAAAGAAACCTAATAAATATGTTTTCACCACATAAATGAATTTTGTTTTAGACATCTGCCATTTATTTCATTGTCCCACTCGTGTCTTAGCCTCTCGAATGAAGCAATTCCAATTATACTCTGCCACGTTTTCCACCCCAAAATAGATACCCAGGATCTTAACAGCAGAGTGCATAACCAAAATTCCCATTACTTCTTGAATCAGACAATTCCTATCTCCAAGAAAAAGGCACTTACTTTTCTTAAAGTTGATGCACGCTCCCATATCTTCCATAAAAGCTATTGTCAATGCTTCTGTAGCTTTGCTGGATGGGAGATCTGCTAGAAAAATACAAAGGTCATCAGCATAGGCAATTGTTTTAAGTTCTGATATCTCACTACTTATAGCAATACCATGAATACCCTCTGCCCTATTAAGCCGTACTAAAAAAGGATCTAAGATTAGGATATACAGAAGACGACTCGGGGTCAACCCTGATGCACCCATCTAGTGTGTATCCAATACTTTCCAATCCATCCATTAACTTATGGGGCCACACTCGCAACACTATAATAACCCTTCAACCAGGAAACAAAAGTATCCAGGAACCCAAAACGTTCCATACATTTCCAAAGATACTGATGAGAAATTCTATCGAAAGCTTTTAGCTGATCTAAACTAAGCAAAAATCCTGCCACCTCCCCTGTTTCACTCCTGTCCATTACTTACCACAACATAATTAAGGCATTAGTAATGGTGCTGCCTGGTACTGAACAAAATTGGGAGGTATGTATAATATCATTTAATATGACAGAAACTCTGTTACTGAGAATTTTGGTCAAAATTCCTAAGGTCTCCCTGTCACCAGATTTATACAGGAACTATTATTTTATTTATTTAATTCACAAATCGGATTTGCAAACCTTTGAGTCAAAGACTCATTTACAAAGGCACCTCGTCACAGGGAGGGGAGACAACATATTTCTGAAGCAAGACAGTGGAGGACAATACAGGTGAGATACAAAAGAGCATACAAAGCAAGGCATTTCAGTGACCAAAATAGGTGAGATACAATAGAGCATACAAAACTAAGCTATTTAGTGTCCCAGTAGAGCACACAGGTTACAGTGAGTGGTGTACAGACTACAACAAGTGATTCTAAGTAAGCTAGTACATACGTAATACTATAAGAGACAGATTGGTTCAGAATGGTGCTCTTGGAAAGCTGTATAATGGGCATTCACAGCTCCGAGTGTCAGTGAGGTGTTTGCATAGGGCAATTTTGAAGGGGCCAATTTTGGAGATGTTTGTAATGTGCATGGGGCGGGAGTTATACCAGGAAGGTGCTCTGTAGTGAAAAGACCTTTGGGCAAGTGAGGTCCTAGCTCTAGACACCTGGAAGGTGGCTTTGGTAGTATTGCGGGAGATGACCGAATGGGAGGCCTGTTGAAGTGATGTAGTGACTCCTGGGGGGCAAAGCCCACGTAGAGCCTTTTTTGCAAGTATACAGGTATGGTATTGCAGACGTTCTTCAAAAGTGAGTATGTTAGAGGCAGAGTAGAGCTGGCGTGTGTGAGTTCTGCTGGGGGCACCAGTCAGGAGCCTGCAGGCTTTGTTGATAGAGGTCTGGACTTTGGTGAGGGCAGTGGTATCAGCAGCTGCATAGGTAGGGAGTCCATAATCAACCACAGATAGGATGGAGGAAGTGATAGCCAGCCGTAGGGAAAACTCAGGGAGGCAGTCTTTGTGGTAGTAGAGGAGTCCAATCCAGGCATTCATGGTAGAGGACAAAGCGTTAAGATGGGCATGGAAGGAGAAAGCCTAATCGAAGGTGATGCCCAGGTATTTGTATGTTGATACCTGTTCAAGGGGGTGGAGGGTGCTGGGAATGATGTGAAGGAGAGCATTTCTAGAGTTGCTTTGGCAGTGTGCAAAAATTATAGATTTTGTCTTCTTGAGGTTCAGAACCAGACGATGGTCAAGGAACCACTTTTCAGCTTGGCTGAAGGTGAGCTGCAGGGAGCTCTTGAGTGTGAGTGGGTCAGGGTGTGAGGTGACGAGGACTGCGTCGTCAAGTGTAGAAGCATGTTGCCTGTGAAGGAGCTGGGGAGGGTGTTTAAAAAGAGACTGAACAATGTGGGGCCTGGGATAGAGCTTTGAGGGATCCCAGATCGAACAGGTAGGGCAGTTGATAGGATACCATTTAATTTGACCCATTGGGATCTATCCCAGAGGTAGCTGGAGAACCAGGCCAGAGGGCCAGATGAGAAACCCAGCTGATGGAGGGAGTCAAGCATTAGTGGGTGACACACAGTGTCAAAGGCCTTGGATAGGTCAATGAAGACTGCCCCGACGATCTCCCCAGCATCGAGTGTAGAGTGTATTTGGTGGGAGAACTCCAATAGGGCTGTAGTGTGCTGTGACCAGGGCAGAAGTTGTGCTGCTCTGGGCATAGTATGTTGTACTTGGATAGGTAATCCACGAGTTGGGTGGATACTATTTTCTCCAGGGCTTGGGGGGGGGGAGGATGGAGATAGGTCTGTAATTGTTTGGTAATGTGCAGTCTCCATTTTTATGGATAGGGGTAATTTCAGCCAATTTCCATGCGCTCGGGAATTGGCCGAGGCATAGGGATCGGTTAAGAAGGTCAGTGAGGGGTGCTAACATGACATCAAGTGTTAGGTGGCGTATCTTAGAGTCAAGGGGGTCACAGCTCGGGTTGTGGGAGGAGAGGGCTTTTAGGAGGAGTGGTTGGTGTCCTGGGGAGAGATGGTCCTGAAGAGAAATGGGGGTCCGGAAATAGCTGGATGGTTGGATATATGGATAGGGTCAAAGAAGTGGGCAGGAAAGACTGCACTTAGGTCAGAAAATGTTGTGTTGAGGCAGTCAGCAACACGTGGTTGGTCAGTATTAACTGTGCCGTTAATAGCTATCTGAGGTGGGGAGTGGGTCTTCCCATTAAGCTCCTTTATGTTATCCCAGAAAGCTCAGGCAGAGCCCCAGGATGAGGTCAAGGCAGTTTGATAGTAACTGGCCTTGGCTTATTTTATGGCCCAGGTGCATTGGTCGTGAGCGGCATTACAGGCTTGCCTGTCAGCTGTCTTGCCGGACTCAACAGCAGTGTGCCACAAGTATCCCGCTGCTTCAGTTGCTGGATTAGAGAGGGGAAAATCCAGGAAGCATTTTGTCTCTTGGAGCGAGTGTTGGTGACAGGGGCGAAGATGTCACAGGCCTTGCAGAAGACACTGGTGAGGAAGGCTAGAGCAATATCTATATCCATTGCGAGGGAGATAGGGGACCAGTCGAGCTGGGCAAGGTACTGCTTTAGCTTACTAAGGCCTCTGGGGCGGAAGCAGTGATGGGGGGTGGCATTGTACGCAGGATTGAGAGTGGGGGAGGAACAGAAGCAGAGAATTAGTGAGTGGTCACTAAGGGAGTTGGCTAGGATGTTAACAGACTTGATTTTGTGTGGGCGACTTGAGAGTACTATATCTAGGAGGGAGCTGGTCCCACTTGATTGGTTAAATCTGGTGGGCCAAGTGACTAATTGGGATAGGTCAAGGGCTGTGAAGTTGTCCTTAATGTGTGTTGTAGTGGAGCCAAGCTAGTTGATGTTGAGGTCTCCTAGGATGAGCTGTTCAGCCTTGTGTGGCAGGGTAGAGAGATAGTCAGTGAGACAGTAGATAGCTAGACTTTGTGCCTGTGGGGGTATGTAGGTAGTTGTGAGGTAAAGTGGGCAATGGCCTGGGTCAGAGGTGATTTTTAGGGTGATGGCTTGGGCCCCGTGGTTGAGCTTGGGGGTAGGTAGTACGTGACCCAGGAGGGAGTCACACAGGTAGACTGCACACCTGCCACCATGCTTACCCACATGATCTTCTCTAAAGAGGGTGAAGCTGGGGAAGAAGACAGCAGAGTCTGGAGTTGATTGGGAGAGCCAGGTCTCCACTATGGCAAGAATATCGGGTGTGTGCTGGGAGACCCAACACTGGAGTGCAGCAGTCTTCCTTGGGAGACTGCAGATATTCATAGAGGCAATGTGGAGGCCATGTCCAGTAGGGGGGTAGTGGGTCCCTGTCCAGGGTTAGGGTGGACATTCCCAGAGAGCATAAGGAGTAAGGTGATGAGATGGAGAAAGGACTATGGGGTTGTGGTAGAGGTGCTTGGGCAGATGCAAGGATCTCAGGGGCAGTGCAGGGGATGGGGGATTAAGGGCAGGTATGGCTAGGATAGAGAGGGACCACCTCCACTGTGTACAGGGGCAGGGGTAGGTGTCAGTGGCTGGTGGGAAGTGTGGGGTGGTCCAGAGGTGAGGTACGTTAGTGAGAAGTGGAAAACAGATGGGGAGGGCTATGGAGCGCTTGGGATGCCCGAGGAGGCTGAGATTCTGGCAGTTGTGCACTTACAGTGATGCTGGAGAGATTTTTATGGGGGTGGATTGTGAGGAGTAAAACAAGTATACAGAGTGCTACTAGAGACATATTGGTGTATGGGGTGAAGGAAGGTAGATAAGTGTTGGCAGGCAGGATCCCCGTAGTGTTCAACGAATATAACCTGCAGGTGGGAAGGTGGGCTGATTGGTTCTGCACCACACGTGATTACGTATATAAATTAGAGAGCCGACCAAGGGTGGTGTTGGGGGCGGTGGGGAGCCAGCGCGCAGCACCGGTGGGGCAGAACAACACGCCTTTCTACAGGAGCCTTGCACTGCTCCTTGCTCCATTCCTACCTAGAGCAGTCCTTGTGAAATACTATCACAATAACATCCTGTGTCTAAACTATTCATAAAAGTTTGCAATAATTCTGAACCTAGTATGTCATGTATTATTGCATAGCATCATTACCTTGTGCTTTATTTCTCCGTAATGCGTTTATGACTAACTCTAATTATTTTAAAATAATAGACTGCATCAAGGCAAAAATTAAATAATCCAGAATAGTGGGCAAAACACACTCTGACAGCCAAGCAGCTATATTCTCATCAGTAAGTAATGGATCCTTTTTAAACAATTGTTTTAAATGTTTGTCCAATTCTGATAAAATATCATTCTGGGAAATTACCACATTTCCTGATGAGGTCATAACCTGTCTCATTTCCTTGTTCTTACTTCATGTCGTACGACTTTCAAATGGATTAATAACCACATTTGTCCCATGTAACACATCTTTGTTCACTTTCTAAAGTTTTCTGCTTATCATCTGAGTCATTGATATTTAATAGTTTGTAGCTCCGATGTATCAATCTGTTCCCCTCTATTTAATTGAGAGTAGGCCATTAAAAGTACTTCTCTCAAAATGTGGTAAGAATCTCTTTTAGCCTTACCCAGCATTCTCCCGATTTGTTGAAAATAAGTCTTAATATCAATTTTGATATCCTCCCCCCCACTGTTGAACCGAATCATATAAAAAATTTACTGATTGTCTTGCCATTAGCAGGGAGATAACCCTTCTCTGACTTCCGGAATTTCTAATAAGGAAAGATTTAACTTCTAGTATCATGGGCCTTTAGAGATAGCAGGGTCATTTGAAAATGTGACTTGTAAAAGTAAATGGTCAGAAGTTGATACCAGAGTATCACTAGTAGATCTGATATGTAAATTCAGAGAAACAAATCAATAATCTATACAAGATTTACATGGCCCAGAAAAATAAATTAATGTAGTTTCTTTTCTTGGAAAAAAAAAAATCTATCAACGCAGTAAGCTGAATCACCTCATTCAAAAAATTATAATCACAATACAGCTTGGGACTCTTTGCACCCTTATTCTGAACCATTCTAGTAATATTAAAATCCCCACCAAAAAGAACATTCCTTCTGGTAAAGAGGTGAGGCTGAATTTTAGATGATAACTCAGTTCTCTCAGTTTCAGACTGGGAACCATAGATATTCAATAGCCTAAAATCAGCAGCATGCACTGTAACATCCAGCAATTAGCTTCTCCCAGCTTCTATTTCTACTATATTAGTCAATAGAATTTCCGGATAAAGAAAACAAATTCACACCCCTGAACATAACCCCCCAACCAATAACTTGGTCTCCAAGTCCATGCTTTGGATGCTACATCAGAATCCTCAGACACGAGTCACGTGATGCAGAGCCCCGAGTAACATCTCTTTCGTTGTGCTCAAGACACTCAACCATTACCAATCTATAAAATGACCTGAATTTTCCCCAGTAACTGGAGAAAGTGTGATTACAAGCTACCTGACACCTGGTACCACTGCTACGAGGAATCACATGGCAACGGAGATGTGTAAATCTGCTCCGAAGCATACACTGCCGACCATCCCTGAAAAGGCCCGAAAAGCAGCTGGCTCTGGTGATGCAGCAAATGTCCACTTCTTTGTTGTCTGCTCCTGAGACGGAACCCCTGACCTTATCAAAATGTATGGCAGAGTTTCAGCCCTTCAAGGTGGATATGCAGCAGATGGCAGGGGAAATTAAGTCTATTGCAACAGCTCTGGAGGATCTTACCCAAAGAACCTCCGACAATGAAGCCCATATATATTCCCTGAAATGTAGACATGAAAAAATCAACCCTGAGTTGGTCGCCCTGAGGCATAGATTGTCAAAAATGGAGAGCAAAGTCGAGGACCTAGAAGGCGGGCTTAAACCAAAACAACTCTGTGATCACTGGTTGGCCCGAGAAAGAAGAGGGTTCAGACCCAGTCCATTTTGCACAAAAAATAATAGAAAAAATAGCTGGTCCCTCTCCATTCCGGTCCAAGTACATCATTGAGAGGGCCCACTGTGCGCTCCGCCAGATGCCACCACAAGGTGCTCCTCCACGAACTTTTATCCTTCATTTTTTAAATTACCAGGAAAGACAACACTTTCTTTACAAAGCTAGAGATATGCAGGAGCTTCCATGGGATGGTGTGAAACTTAGGGAGCTCAGGATCTCCCACTTACATTACGGCAAAAAAGAGCTGCTTTTCACCCCTTGGTTACAAAGTTAATAGCTGCTGGTATTAAGTTTAGAATGGGGTTCCCTGCTCGGTTTCAAGTGTGCCTCTTGGGTTCCTAGGTCACATATGAAGAGGTGGACGCTGCAGCACATGGATTGAAAACAGCACTCCCCGAGTTATTTACATGAGACAGGAGGTTTGGTCACTCTTGCTTTCAACATTTTGTATATGGTGTCGACTACTTCATGAGAACTGGCTCTGATGGTTGCTGACCAGTGTTTTGGCTCTCTCGAGGTGTAATTGAGTAGAGCCGGTAACCAGAGTATCTTTTCTAGTGTCAGCGCTAGTGTCAGCTCAAATAAAAACTTTGTTTATGTTTGGATCCGTTAGTCGGGACATTAACATTAGTGGAGCGTATTCTGTCAGTTCCTGTTGTGTGTGATCAGTACCACAAGAGGGAGACAGAGACAGCATTATCGTTTCTATCCCTCATACGTTTAGTAGATGGTTAAGAATAAGATGTAAGTTTAAAGTTTTGGTTTTATTTTATTTGTTCAGTAAACGTATTTGCTGCCTTTATAATAGCAGAGTGTTACTTATTAATGTAATACTAAAGAGGTAGAATCCTTCAGTTTCTGTTATTTTTACAGCTGCTAATAATAGACCTATAGTCCATTGGTGTTGATGTAATTTTGACAATGCTAACCTACAATTTATATGTATTTATAATATAAGGTGGGTACCTTGGTTGCCATTAATGAATACACTATAAGGATCTTTAGTTTTTTTGGTGTATCTTCCTATTCCCTTATGCGTCTCTCTTTCTATTTGTGACATTTTTTATATGGTTACAAGGGTTCTAGTTTTCTTTATATGTTGAAAGTGGGATTAGCACTGATAGTTATATAGTTGAACTCATATTTAGTGGCTACCCCTCGAACATACCAGGTTGGGTTATATGTTTTGTTCTTAAGGACAATTTAGAGGTTCACAGAGTTGAATTCCCATTCTGTGATTAATAAGAGGTTGTTTGTGTGCTTTTCTTTACAGGGATTTGGGTTGGTTGGGCGGAGGAGGGCATTTTGGGTGAACTGTTTATCATGGACCATAGTAGTTTGGGAGAAAGGGTGAGGGAGGTGGGGTGCTTAATAATAATTTAATCGTTGTTATATGTTATATTATGTGGGGTTTGTTGACGGGCAATAGGGGTTGGGAGGGAAAGGGGAGGATGGCACAGTATTTGTATGTACGAAAGTAACCAGGGGATTCCCATGTTTGGTGTTCTTTCGATTTATAGGGGCAGACAGCCAAAATGGCTAGGAACATACGTGTGACTTTCTGGAATATGAAAGGAGCCCGGCACAAAACTAAACAATATAAAATATTAAAACACCTTAATTTTTTAAAGGCTGATGATATGTTCATTCAGGAGTCTCATTTATTAAATGAGGAAGCTACCAGTTTAAGATGTCAACAAGTAGGCCAGATTTTTTCGGCAGAGGTACTACTCAGAGTAGAGGGGTAATGATTTTAATTCATAGAACATTACCCTTCAAGTCTCTGCAAATTATATCAGATCCTGAAGGCAGATTTCTCCTAGTTAAAGGTCAACTACATACTTTAGACATTTTATTAGGTAGTATATATGGCCCAAACATAGATACACCCATTTTTTTTGTTCAAATCATGCAAGCCTTGTTCCCTTCTTGAATATCCCTATAATTATTGGAGGGGACTTAAATATAATTTTCAATCCAACTCTAGATAGGAGTGGTTCTTCCCAAAAAAGGCCTTTACCCAGCTCAACGGGCACTCAGGGAGTTAATAGACCACATGGGCCTCTGTGATATATGGCGGGTGATACACCCTACTGGGAGACAATATACATTTACATCTCATGTACATGGAACCTCTTCCAGAATTGATTATATTTTCCTCTCACATTCTCTCATACCAGGGGTACTTGATTCGGCCTTATGTGCTGGGCCTCCATCTGACTATGCAGTTGTAAATTGCTTGTTCAATTTGCCAGCTCTCTCCGGTAAGGGCAATAGATGGAAATTTAATAATCAAATCCTGCGACATCCCAAGTTGGTCGAACATATATCTAATCATATTACTCAATTTATCTCTGATAATCTTAACTCCAGGTTAGGTCCAGACGTGATATAGGGTGCGTTCAAAGCCCACATGCGAGGGATTTTGATTAGTTTGTCGTCTCAGAGGAAAAAGGAGAAGGAATCAAGTATAGTTCACCTCCTTGCACAGATTCGTAATAAGGAAGCTAAACTCAACTCACACTCATCAGAACAAGAGAGAATGGAGTTAGTTCAATTAAGGGATTTCTACTTAACCCTCCTGGGAGAAAAGGCGGAGTTTGCAATCCTAAAAACCAAAGCAGTTTACACAGATCAGGGGGGAGAGGCAGGTCGCCTGCTTGCCCTGCAGATTAGGCAACAAGAATCTTCTAGATTAGTTGCTTCTGTTTATTCTGTAAGTGAAAGTTCCCTTAAGACTTCCCAGCAGGATATCCTGGAAGAGTTTTGTGATTACTTTAAACAGCTTTATGGCCCTATGAAACATCCTCCAGCTGAACAAGAACTATGTCAATATTTAGTAGAGTCCCACCTTCCTTCTCTTTCTGAAATACAACAGACCCTTCTTATCAAAGAAATTTCACAAATTGAATTAGAAAGTACCATCAAAAATCTCCCCTCTGATAAAACCCCCGGCCTAGATGGTTTTTCCTCTAATTTTTATAAAACATTTGCCTCCCTTTTAACACCACTTCTTCTCCCCTTGTACCGTGCTATTCTTTTGGGGTCAGTATCAGACCCATATCTGTTTGAAGCTTTAATTATTTTAATACCCAAACCTGGTAAATCCCATGAGCTCATCTCCAATTATAGACCAATGTCTCTTCTGAATCATGACATTAAAATCCTTACAAAAATACTAGCAGATCGGGTAAATGAAGTTCTCCCTTCCATAATTGGTTCAGAACAGGTCTGGTTCATTTAAGGAAGATCCTGTGTAGATCATCTATGCATCTTGACTCATGTTTTCTCGGCCTCCAGGGATACCAAATCTCCTGCAGTGTTGGTTTCCCTGGATGCCGAGAAAGCATTTGATAGGTTCCACTGGCAATACTCGCTAGCTGCCCTGGAAGCGTTTGGTTTCCCAACAAAGTTTCAAAACTGGATTGGTTCATTTTATAAATCTCCTACTGGCAGGATATCCTGCAATGGCCTAATATCTGATTCATTCCCATTGTATGTAGGGACAAGACAAGGTTGCCCACTGTCTCCACTGCTCTTTAATATTTATCTAGAACCCCTTATTCGCAGATTGTCTGACTCCCATCGAGTCCAAGGTATCCCCCTTTATGGTCAAGTGGTTAAACTCTCTGCATATGCAGATGATTTATTGCTTCAACTCCAAGATCCAGTCACTTCTATCCCAGCCGTGCTTCATATTATAGAAGGATTTAGTTTGGTTTCTAATTATAAGTTGAATCTGGAGAAAACTGCTGTTTTCCACTTGACCATAAAGTGTTCAAGGGGGACATATCTGCTCTCGGTCTCTCTTAGAAAGCAGACTCCATTAAGTACTTGGGGATATTTCTTACTAGAAGCTCAGCTTCCATGCATCAACTAAACTTGGACTCTCTGGTTCACACGATCAGCCAGGATTTAAAAAGATGGTCCATTCTCCCTCTCTCCTTATGAGGCCGTATTAACCTAATAAAAATTTACATTTTTTCCCGTCTTTTTTATCCTCTTAATTTATTAAATTTGTGGCTCTCTATTAAGTGGTTTAAAAGTGTTCAGAGTATAATTACTGATTTCATCTGGGTAAACAAAAAGTCCAGAGTGGCATTTTATAAGTTAGCTGTGCCTAAGATAAAGGGAGGCCTAAGACTTCCTCATATTAGGTTGTATTATCAAGCCAGTCATCTAAATAAATATCTTAGATGGTTACCTGTAGCTGACAGCCAGTCAAAGGCTAATTATACGCCTGTCTGGCTTAAACTTGAGCTGGCTTGTATCAAGGAACATGGCCTATCTCCCTCAGCTTTGCTACATATTAAGCCTGGTTCCTTTCCCAGAGCCCTTTGTGGTTCAATGATAGAAATTTCTATCATGGTTCATCAACAAGTGTGTGTTCTTCTGAAGTATGACAACCTCTCAGACCCTGCGCAGGGCCTAAAAGGTAATCTTAAGTTCTTAATTGATGGCAAACTTCTTCCGGACAGCTGGCTTCCACAACTTAAGGATAGTCAGGTTTTGCAGTTAATTGGAGACAATGGAAATTTGCTCTCTTCATCACAAATTATGAATAGATTTCTTGGACCCCGGTTTAATATCTTTAAAGTATTCCAATGACATCATCTTCTGATACAGGTTATGGGTACTCCCCCATGGTCACAGATATAAACCTGCAGCTTGAATTAGGGCAATTTGCAGGTTTCTGTCAGGCAGTCTCTAAGATCTATAGTAACTTATAGAACTGGTGTTATCCTAGTACCCTGTGCTCTGTGACATTTTGGTCCTCCCTTTTTCCAGACACTAATTTGGACTGGGACCTGTTGTGGAAAAACTGTCATAAATTTGCACTTCAGGATAGACTGCATCTTACGGAGTTTAAAATTTTACATAATATTTATTACTCTCCTCAAAAATTAACCAGATTACAATTAATCAAATCCCCTTTATGTACATGTTGCAGGCAGGAAGAAGGTAATTTGCTTCATATTTTCTTTAATTGCCCAAAAGTGGCTCCAACTTGGAATATTATCAAACAGAGGGTAGATCCACTTTTGGGTCTGACAGAATTATTTACCCCTGAGATATGCATCCTGGGGGACTTTATTTCTATAGATATTCTTAACAGGAAATATTACATAGCCCTAATTGCTTTATCACTTAAAAAGGTTGTCTTAAGGCACTGGAAAGATAGTATTGAAATCACCTATGTTGAATGGTTGCAGGAATTCCTGGCCAACTTAAGAACAGAGAATGTCATAGCAAATCTTCAAAATAACACCAAGAAATGTAACAGTATATGGGATCTCATTTTAGACCTATATTCCCTGCAAGATACTAGGTACCTTTTGGTTACTCCCTCCTCTGGTGGGATCTAATTGTGGTTTTAATGCTGTGCTGGGGTTGGAGGGTATTGGGTTGGTGGGGGTTGGGGGGAGGTGAGAGAATTAATCCAGTATGTAATCTTCTATCAATATTACTGTAATGTGTTCTCTATCTGGCATTATTCTCTGTAATGTAAAACTTGAATAAAAATTGAATGGAAAAAAAAAGAATCCTCAGACACATAATGTCTAGTATCTTGAAGAAAGACCACGTCAAATTTAGAATCGGAAAACAAATCAAAAGTGGCAAGTCTTTTGTGTTCCGACCTAATTCGATTGATATTTAATGTAGCCACATTTAAATCATAAGAAGGAATAAAGAATCAGTGTCACATCTCAGATATTTAACTGTGTTATACCTTTTTTCCGGTACTTTTCCTTAATCCAATTCTAAGTCCACCTTTCTTTTTCACTTTCTTTGTGGTGTCAGAGAGTTTACCTTGGTCTACATTTGAAGCAGGGTCCCTCTGTGAGGAAGATCTAGAGGTAGCATCTGAATCCTGGTCCCCTTGACACTCTTCAACTGGTAAAACCTCAAAATTATTGGAAAGAAAAGGACTGGAGCCATCCAACAGCCTTGCTCCTTTTGGCTCCCCAGGCAAATATTTGGAAGGATGATCCCTGATAACAGAGGGGCCTGGAGGAGGGGGTGGCAGGGTCATGGCTCCTTTGTCAGGAGGATGCACTATTGTAGGATGTAGACAATGTTCCGGAAGGGCAACCTCCATGTCTAAGTGCTGTACTTCCTGTAGTGGTACAGGAACCGTTTCTGAAACAACATCCCCCTATTGCAGGAGGGGCATCCTGTCTAGGAGCTGGACTTGGACCCCAAGGAGGTCATGGGTCAGGAGGGAATCTGCCTGACCTAGCAGTATTTATATAAAAATCTTGGACAGTAAAGTCAGCATCATCTATGTTGTGCGATGCTAGAGGACATTCTGTGAAAGTATGTCCAAATTCATCACAACAATTGCATGTAGGAGCATTATCACATTCTGTGCTAATACGGCCTATCTCACCATACCGAAAACACATTATTTTATCACAAGTAGTACTAATGTGTCTAATGGATCCACATTGGTGACATTTTCTAGGTTGTCCCGGATAAAAAATAAAAACCTTTATTTTTTCCAGTAAAAAAAATTCTGCGAATGTTAAAAATCTATGTCTACTTGAAACAGTTTCACTTTGATTCGCCACCCCTGTTCCAAAAACCTTCTGTGTCTAAGATAGGGTTATGAGTGCCCTGAACTTCACATCTTTTTTCCAACCAAAATAAAATGTCCGTAATGTTCACCCCTTCACTGCAAAATAATACAGTCACAATACAGAAGGACTGTTTAGTAAGTGGAATGGCTTGAAACAGGGTCCTTAGTGTGTTGGTTTTCAACAAGGAATATTTAGTCCAGAACCTTTCCAGAGTACTCTGGGTCCTAAAACTATATCTATCTGGGAGTTCACTCATACCCCCCAGCTACAGTAACCTGATGGCATTCTGCCTCTTTGCCTGTTCTAACAGGCTTGTGAAACAAGCCAGCATAAGTACGTTTAGTGCTATGCTCTTGTAAATTTGGGACCTAATTGTCAGCAACCTCGCTCTCCGTACCCCTCTGTATAGACCTGGTCTGGGATCCTGGTTCCTCTACAGGGTCTGTGGTAACAGTGTACTCACCCAGCTCAGGAGAGTGCAGTGGGGAAAATAAGGGTGTACCTGTTGGAACAGAAATATGCTCCGGATGCCTTTCTTCACCTAGCTGTGTTTCCAATGTCCCACCAGCTCCTGCCAGTAATAGGACAATCTCTCATCCATCTTCAGTGTCTATCAGTTTCGATTCCCCAGTATAGAATGTATCTATGGCCTAATTGTCGTCAGACAGCCAAATCCACCCAGTCTTACAAAGCACTGTATTAGCAGACCAGCCTGCTTCTCCGAGTACTTGCTGTAATACTCATACAGTTTCCTTAGCACCTGGAGAAGGCAAAAGTACAGTTAGAGGTGCACAGGGCAAAGCAGAAAGAAAAACTTTAGTATTTGAAGTCTCTGAAGATGGAGACGTATCCGGCATCCATTTCCATTTTTGTCTTCCCACAGCTGGGCTGCAGCTTTCTGGTAGGTTAATGTAGCCTCTCTGATTTTATCTTCTAATTCTCATTTCAACTCAGCCTCCAATTTCTCAATATTGTCACTAGAAGCCATAGAAACAAGCAGCTCACTGGTGTCCATCAGTAACAGTCGATCCTCGCTTTCAGTGACAACAACGCCCACCGAGGATTCCATAGCACCTCCACATCAGATCAGCACAGACTCCACACTGCGCTCTTCTGCACACCTTCAGGACAGCGCCCCCACCAAAAAGAGTAGGGGAATTTCCCTGGTGTCCTGGCCAAATTTCCCCCATTCACTGGAAATACCACAAACAGTTTAATCTGTTTCAGTCTCACTTGGCATTCATCTGTGTGAGACTGTGAAGAGGGAAGGGGCAGCTGCAAATTGGGGTGCTAGCTGCACATTTGAGCAGACTTAGTAGACTGTGTAGCCTGTAACTGCTGGCAAGTAGTAAGTAAGTAGGTAGTGAACTACAGACCACTCAGCCTTGCCAAAAAGATTGCATTCTGGCAATACAAAAAGACGTAAGCAGAAGGAGATAGGGAGAAGTACCAGGAGAAGCAAAGGGAGGCAGGGAGGACAGTAAGGGAAGCCAAATCTAAGACAGAAGAGCACATCACAAAATCAGTGGGTAGAGGGTACAAAACCTTTTACAGGTACATAAGGGAAAAAAGAAAGACAAAGGGAGGGATAGTGAGACTGAAGGGGGAGGATGGGGGCCATGTGGAGGATGACAACAGTAAATATTTCTAGTAAGTAGATATTTCTGCTCAGTCTTTACTGAGGAAGAGGTTGGTAATGGGCCTGAAGGGAGTACAAGTCATGGGAGTGGTGCAGAAATTGACACACGTGCCTTTACATGGGAAAGGGCCCTAAAGGAACTGGAAGGAATGAGTTGATAAAGCAATGGGGCCAAATGGTGTGCACCCCAGGGTACTAAAGGAACTAAGAGAGATGGTGGCAGAACCTCTGGCAATCCTGTTTAGCTGATCACTGGAAATAGGGGAACCTAAAGACTGGAGGACAGCAGATGTAGTCTCCTTATGCAAAAGTGGGAACAAAGAGGAAGTGGGGAACTACAGACCAGTCAGACTGACCTCAATAGTGGGGTAGATCATGGAAGTACTACTGAAGGAGAGATTGATGAAACATCTAGTTGCCAATGGACTACAGGACCCAAGGCAGCATGGTTTCACTGGGGGGAGGTCATGCCAGACCAGCCTCAGTGAATTTTTTGACTGGCTGATAAGGGAGGTGGATCAGGGGAGGGTAGTAGATGTGGCCTTTCTGGACTTCGCAAGGCCTTTAACACTGTGCCACATAGAAGGTTATTAAACAAACTGCGGAATATGGGACAGTAGTGCAGTGGGTGGGTAATTGACTGGGCAGCAGGACACAGAGGGTGGTTGTAAATGACTGTCACTCCACAGAGGGAAGAATGACCAGTGGGGTACCACGCGGATCAGTGCTGGGACCGGTTCTATTCAACGTCTTCATCAGTGACATTGCACAGGACCTAGAAGGCAGAATTTCCCTGTTCACTGATGACATGAAGCTCTGTAACAGTGTGGACATGCCAGAAGGTGTAAATAGAATGAGGAGGGACTTGCAGGAGCTTGAACAATAGTCAAGGATTTGGCAGTTGAAATTCAACACAAAAAAATGCAAGATAAAGCATATGGGGTACAAAACCCTGGAACAACATATCAGTTGGGGGGGGGGTTGAGGATACGGCATGCACCAAGCAGGAAAGGGACCTTGAGGTTATTATCTCTGATGACCTCAAGGTAGGGAAACAGTGTGACAAGGCAGCAGGTAAAGCAAATAAAATGTTGACATGAATAGGCAGGGGCATCACCCACAAGAAAAGATAGGTCATAATTCCACTGTACAAGACAGTAGTGAGGCCCCACCTGGAGTACAGTGTACAGTTCTGTAGTCCTTGCCTACATAAGGACATAGAGTAGAGAAGGTTCAGAGGAGGGCAACAAAGATGGTACAGGGATTGCATCACAAGTCCTATGAGGACAGGCTGAAGGACTTGAATATGTACTCCCTGGAGGAGAGAAAGGAGAGAGGGTATATTATAGAGACATAGAAGTACCATATAGGGAGGAACAGGGTGCCAGAATACATTATGTTCCAGTGAAAAAGATATTCCAGGAGGGCATAGGATGAAGTTGGAGGGAGGGCAAGTCAGAGGAAACGTGAGGAAGAATTTCTTCACAGAAAGGCTGGTGGGCAAGTAAAACACCCTGCCAGAGGAAGTGGTGGTGGCTGAAACAATCATGAGATTTAAGAATGCATGGGATAGACATAAAGGAATTCTGGAGTTCAGGGTTAAGGGGCAAAAGACTTCTAAAGAAATGTAAAGGGAACTTTATTACATCACCTTAATATCCCTCTCTGTGAAAATGTTAGTACTGCTACAC
Source organism: Neoceratodus forsteri (assembly GCA_016271365.2). Taxonomy (NCBI): domain Eukaryota; kingdom Metazoa; phylum Chordata; order Ceratodontiformes; family Ceratodontidae; genus Neoceratodus; species Neoceratodus forsteri. Next base: position 1,662,809,540 of record CM028130.1, read on the forward strand.
TGGAAAGACCAACAAGTTCTTATATATTTGGAATGGGTTAAGGAACTATTTTATAACTTGCAGATGGAAAAGTCCATAGCCAATATCACAGATTTGATATCGCAATACCGAACTAGGTGGGATAAGCTTCACACCTTATATACTATTGTTCCTACCCTGTAATTTACTCCCCCAGTAGTTGCTTCTGCTTCCTAGCAGGTGGTGTTGTCACTTCAGCAAATGAATGTATTTTCTAAGTTGTAACTCCAGTTGTAACCTCCTAGTTGGTAGGTTCATATCCTAGTCAACAGGCAACTCTACTATTGACTATTTCAGCATGGTATGCTATTTGGGTACTGACAGCTCTCATCGAGGAGGATGGATGAGGATTAGGGGTAATAGTGGGTGGGGGAAGGGGTGGGTTTTGTTAATTTAACATCCAACTTATACTTCTTGTTTTGCTGGAATACACCGAATGTAATGTTTTATCACTGTAAAATGTGTGATTGGTGTTCATTTTTGAGCTAAATAAAGGAAATAAAATTTGAAAAAAAGAAATGTAAAAGGAACTTATAAGCTCAACTGGTCAGACTGGGTGGGCCATAGGCCCTTATCTGCCGACAGTGTCTATGCATGTGTGGAAGGGTACTGGAGCCTGTTTTTTTTTTTTAAACTGCCGTCTGTCTTCTAAAAGCCTACTGCAGTGGCACCCTGTTTCTTTTTTTTTTTTCTCTGCTACATCTCTAACTTTGTTTCACCCCTTTGCCAGGCAGGTCACCTGGTGTTAGGAATCTTTCTATCCCTTTACCCTTGTTCTCTTCTGCAGGTGTTAACAGCCCAGTTTTCAACTTCTCACCTCACTAGATAGTATTGAAATAATATTTATATTCCCGTGTGTACAAACGGGAAGAATCAAGTAGAATGCAGCGGTTGTGGGTGCATGGTTTATCCGCATTGTGTTCCAGGCTCAAGAGCTCTTCGAGCGTACTGCTAACCACTCTTGCTGCTAACCCCCCCCCCAAAAGGTGCAACACATTTTCAGATATCCCTAACTGGGAAGAGAATGTACGTACAAGGATAAGTATGTTGTTGATAACCTTGAGTGAGTTGGAGTCTGGATTAGGTTTTAACCCCCTCTTCACTCGCTTATAGAAATACTTTTGTACCATAGCAAAAACAGCTCTTCATGCTCACAGTAGGGATATAAACGCTACAGTAAAACAGAGGAAACAGAGTTATTTTGTATAAAATGCACAACATAGACTAGAGCATTTGAGAATAGCTGTATTTCTGAAATAGCAAAGGCAGCCAATCCCCTGGTTTAATACTCCGGTATTCTAAGGGGCCCTAGAAACACCAAAACAAATGACATAAACAAAAGTAGTTTTTAGTTACGTGTTATGCTACTGATGCTAGGGATATTTAGAGGAGGAATGTTATTATTATGAAACTATTTATTTATTCTCTTTGTACAGTTGAAACCAGGTCTGCAGTACAGAGCCTCTGTGTATAGATACTTCACCGTGGCTGGGTGCTCACATCGTTTGAAATTTACAAACTCCTGGACTGTGCAGAAATTCAGACTTTAGTTAGAGATGAGTACACACATGTAAATACTAGAAGTTTCTACACTTCCTGTTCAGGTCATTCTTATAAAGGATAATATAGTTAGACTATAGGTGCATTTGTTAGTATTCTTAAAGGACTCTTCCTGGGCCTGTTGGAGGGTATGCTGATTCTTCTGACGCTCCTATCTTCTTAGGAGTCAACTGGCCCATTCTTTACACTGGATATTGTGTCTTGCAAGGGGTGGAGTTACCTTGAACATTGCTGTTTGTTCTTTTTCCTTTAACAATTTTTTTCTATGAAAGATGAAGGTTGTTAAACCTGTTTAGATATCCTTAATAGTATGTGCTTATCAATCAAATATAATAAGGTAATTTAAGAAACTTTGTACATTTCCATGGTTAGAGGTGGAGCCAACAATAGTCACATGATGGTTCTTTCCTTTAAATGATGGCTTTCTCTGTGTGTGATCAGATTTGTTTTGGGATCAGCAGGTTACTGATCCCTCTGTGCAGTTCTGCGCCTTTTCAGACCTTTGGCAAACTCTGTATGCTGGTGAGGTGACTATTGCTGACTGGACCTCTAGAAAGCAGGAGTTTGATGTGATTATTTTTTATTTTCATTTTATTTTGTCACTTTACAGTCATTTTGTTGTTTCGGATTTTGCCTGAAAGCTTTACATTATTTTTCTTTTGTTCCTCTGAATAAATTACTAGTTTGGCAATTGCCTTACCACCAACCTACTACTGTGTAGGTATCCGTCCATACACCCACATACCATGACACTGATGTCAGATGTGGGATGTACTGGTGATACTGGTTCCTTCCAGAGGGTGGCTATTGGATGTAGAGTGCTACAGAGGAGCTAAAGCTGAGTAAGCCAAGTGATGTCCTAACTCATAGGATGGCGGAGAAATATGGAGAGGTCCCATTGCCTGGTTTGGAACCTGATATGTGCAGAAGAACTGCGAAGGATGAAGATTTGGAGGAAGAAGGTAAGGATCCTGCATCTGCTGAGCCACCAGAAGATATTCATGAGCTGTTGTGCTGGCTACGTGTAAAGCAGTTTGCCATGGACCAGCAAAGAGAGTGGGACTTGCAGAGGGCTGAGGCCCACTGGAATGACACATTGCAGGCCATCAGAGATATGAAACCCTCCTCTGACTGATGCCTCTAAGAACATTAAGCTTATGAAACTGGGTCTGACTGATGACATAGAGGCCTATATGATGACCTTTGAGAGGATTGCACTAGCTTGTGGGTGACCCAGAACCCAGTGGGTCATACTTCTAGTTCCGTGCCTCTCTGGAAAGGTGCAATTGGCCTACAGCCACCTGGACAGTGCCCAAGCCAATAATTATGATGTGGTCAAACAGACTATACTCCAAAAATGCAATATTAGCCCACAGACATATCAGCAAAGGTTCAGCACATTTGGGTTTAACACAAGTAGACAACCCCAGAGAAGCCTTTGCCCAACTGAAGGATCTGTGCCACAAATGGCTCCAGCCAGGAGTAAAATCAACCTAACAGATGGTCGAGGTGGTGATTCTGGAACAATTTATCTGGATCTTGCCTGGCAATGTCCAAGTGTGGGTGAGGGAGCACCGGCCGGAAATATCTGAGAAGGCAATTACCTTGGCTGAGGACTATTTAACAGCAAGATCCAACCACCAATGAGGACATAATGATGCATCCTCACCCATGGTAAAACCCTCTTCTGTTATTGTTTCTTCTTCTGTTACCTCTGCCCCTTCAGTGAACACTGGGAATATTAAGAATGTGACCTCCCCCAGACTCTTTAACCCCAATATAATATGCCATGAGTGACAAGGAAGGGGACATATTGAAAGGTTTTGCCCCAAAAGAAAAACAGCCCTGGTTTAATTAGCCCTGGCCAACATGGCATGTTTTGCTGTTCCGGCAAGACTGGAGGATGTATATATCATCAGTCTGTTAGACTCAAGTAGCAGACAGACCCTGGTACATAGTGAACTGGTACTATCAAATAAGAAGTAAGGACCTGGCACCTCAGTTATTTGTATACATGGGGACATACACCAGTATCCTGTGACTACCCTGGATAGGCAGATCCAAGGAAAGACTCATACGATAACTGTGGGGGTGGTTCCTCAGTTGCCTGTCCCAGCCATAATAGGTCAAGACTATCCTGACTTTCATGCATTAATAACAGCTAATAACCCCTTGTGTGCCATAACAACCCGAGCCCGTACTAAACAAGAGGAGCAGTGGGCTCAGCTGTTTCCTTTTGCTGATGACATCTATAGAGTGCCTGGCAAGAGCCCTAAATCAAAAAAGGAAAAAAGGGATGAGAAGAAACAATGGACTAAAACTCATTATAGTTCTGTTTCTGAAGTGATCAATGATAATGTTGCTAAAGAGGATGTTAGTGATAAGTCTGATATGTCTGTAATTAACATACAGTATGAAAAAGAGTTTAGCAAGGAACAGCAGGAAGATAAGTCACTCATACCATTATTTCAGTCTGTAGGAACAATTGAAGAAAAGGGGTCAAGCAGCATTCTGAGGGATGGGTTATTGTACAGATGCTGTATTCACCCCTCCACTGGGGAACAGATTAACCAACTGTTAGTACCCGAGAAATATAGGGAAAAGTTAATTTCATTGGCACACGATATTCCATTGGCTGGGCACCTGGGATGAGATCGGACTACACAATGTTTACTATTAATTTTTTTTGGCCAGATATTAATACCCAGGTGTCCAATTTCTGTCACAGTTGCCCAGAATGCCAACGGGTGGTCGCAATTAACAAGAAGGATACGGTTCCCTTACAGCCTTTACCGCTTATCACTACACCCTTCAGTAGGATAGCTATGAATGCTGTAGGGCCTCTCCCTAAGAGTGCAAAAGGGAACTGATTAATTCGTGTTTTGTGTGACTATTGCACTAAATATCCAGAGGCCATCCCCTTTAGAACAGTTACTCCCAAGAAAGTGGCGGATGAACTTGTTAAGATATTTAGTTGGGTTGGGATACCCAGAGAAATACTAACTGACCGGGGGAGCAATTTTTGTTGTAAGATGTTGGCACGCCTGTATATGACGCTGGGGGTGGAAGCCATTCACACCACCCCTATCATCCTCAAATGGATGGGCTGGTTGAATGCTTCAACCAGACCCTAAAATGAATACCATGGAAATACATAGAGGATGAGGGTAAAACCTGGAATGTGTTTCTTCCCCTTTTACTATTTGCATATCGAGAGGTACCCCAGGACTCAATGGGATTTGCGCCATTGGAGTTTTTACTTGGGTGGCACACCAGGAGACCCCTCAATATCATAAAAGAAGAATGGGAAGACCAAGAAAAGGGACTTTCCTAGTACCACACTTGATTATATTATTGCCTTGTGGAAAAGACTGCTGAAATACACACAATTGGTGTATCAACAAAATACAGCCAAACAAATCATCCAAAAGGCATATTATGACCAAAGCGTGGGGGAAAACCTTCAAACCAGGTGATAAGATTTTGTTGTTACTCCTCTCAGCTACTGATAAACTATTAATGAAATGGCAAGGCCCTTATGACATCTTGAGGTGAATTGGCCCAATAACATATGAAGTGGAAACCCCTGATAGACAGCAGAAAAAGAAAGTATATCATGTCTATTTGTTAAAAAAAATGGGTTGAGAGGCCCATGGCTAGCTACTATGTGTACCCTGAAAATGATGTTAGTGAACTTGAGGTGGTCTATGACGGGTTAGAGCATCGAGAGGAAATGTATCACCTCACTATTAACCCTACCCTAGAGTCTCACCAAAGAAGGGAACTGGATCAACTATTGGGTGAATATAAACCTTTACATCCATCCTGGGTAAAGTCACAGGTACACAACATCATATAGAAGTAACTAGCCCTAGCCCTAACCCTATCAGACAGAAGCCATATCGGCTACCTGAAAGGATTAGGGTGGAGTTAGTAAAGGAGGTTCCAAAAATGTGTGATCTGGGGGTCATAGAACCGTCAAACAGTGAATGGGCATTTCCCATCACTGTAGTGGATAAAAAGGAAGGTGGTATTCATATCTGCCTAGACTTCAGGAGACTGAATGCTGTCTGTAAATTTGATGCCTATCCTATGCCTAGGATTGACGACATAATAGATAGTTTGGGTAAGGCCAGATACATCTCTACCTTTGACTTAAAGGGATATTGGCAAATCCCATTAGACAATGCCTCAAAAGAGAAAACAGCGTTCAGCACTCCTGCTGGTCTATTTCACTTCACTACCATGCCTTTCCACTTACATGGTACCCCCCCCCCATGTTCCAGCATTTTATGGCTCAGATCTTACGGTGCCACTTACCATATTGCACTGCCTACTTAGGCAATGTAATTGTTTTTAGCCCCACATGGAAAGCATGTCTAGACCATCTTAGAGCAGTATTGAAGACTCTTACCCAGGCAGGACTTACTATAAATCCAAAAAAAATGCTCTATTGCTATGCAAGAGACCAGATATTTGGGATTCATTATTGGGAATGGGCAGGTAAAACCAGAAATTAATAAAATTGATGCAGTAGCTAAATGCCCCAGGCCTGAGACCAAGAAACATGTATGGTCTATCTTAGGTCTGGCTGGGTACTACCATAGGTTTGTACCAAATCCTTCCACATTGGCAGCCCCTTTAATGGAGTTAACAAAAAGTCATAGATTGAACAAAGTTAAATGGTCTCCGGAATGTGAAAGGGCATTTTGTGATATAAAAGCACATCTTTGTGCAGCCCTGGTCCTGAAAAGCCTGGACTTTAAACTCCCCTTCACTGTGCAAACAGATGCCTCAGATTGTGGATTTGGGGCTGTATTGTCCCAAACAATGGGGGGGGGGGAGAATACCCCATTATTTACTTAAGCAGAAAGCTGCATGACAGAGAGACCCCGTATTCAGCCATCGAAAAGGAATACCTAGCAATTATACAGTTAGTCTCTTAAGTTCTATTTATGGGTACTACATTCAATGGTATCACAGACCATAATCCCTTGTGTTGGTTACATGTAATGAAAGATAGAAATCCAAGGATTATGAGGTGGTACCTGTCCCTACAGCCTTACCATTTCACTGTACACCATCGACCTGGTACCACCAACAAAAATGCAGACTTTGTCCTGTTATGAGGCAGATCAATGTATGCATGCACAATCAGACCTCAGGGAAAGTATATTTGAAAGAAGAGAGGAAGTAACAACCTTTCTTCATTTTGTTGTTAAAAGGGTCCCTGAGGTGGAGCTTTGGGAGTTGGTGGGCTAAAGCTTCATCTTTCTCCTGGAAACGAGAGAGAGAGAGATCTGACAAAGTGGTGCATGCTGGAAAACCACCCTGTTACATTATGAAAACTAGGTGATACAAGACATCCCCTATAGTTTCCTCTTAAGCAGGAAGGAGATGTGGAAGGGTACTGGAGCCTGTTTTTTTTGTTTTTTTAACTTGCTCTCTGTCTTCTAAAAGCCTACTGCAGTAGCGCTCTGTTTCTTTTTTTTTTCTCTGCTACATCTCTAACTTTGTTTGGCCCCTTTGCCAGGCAGGCCACCTGGTGTTAGGGATCTTTCTATCCTTTACCCTTATTCTCTTCTGCAGGTGTTAACAGCCCAGTTCTCAACTTCTCACCTCCATAGACAGTATTGCAATAATGTTTATATTTCCATGTGCACAAACGGGAAGAATCAAGTGGAATGCAACAGTTGTGGGTGCATGGTTTACCGCATTGCACTCCAGGCTCAAGAGCTCTTCAAGTGTACTGCTAACCACCCTGCTACCCCCGAAGGTGCAAAACATTTTCAGATATCCTGAAAGGGAAGGAATGTACATACAAGGATAAGTATGTTGTTGATAACCTTGAGTGAGTTGGAGTCCAGATTAGGTTTTAAACCCCCCTTCACTCCTTATAGAAATATTTTTCTACCATAGCAAAAACAGCTCTTCACGCTTGCAGTAGGGATATAAACACTACAGTAAAACAGAGGAAACAGAGTTATTTTGTATAGAATGCATGCCACAGACTGGAGCATTTGAGAATAGCTGTATTTCTGAAATAGCAAAGGCAGCCAGTCCCCAGGTTTAACACTCCAGTGTCCTAAGAGTCCCTCGTGCCTCTCAACTGTCCCTGATTTTCAGGGTCATCCCTGATTTTACCTCAAAATTTTACTCTGTCCCTCCTAAAAATTGTGTTTCCATGACCAAACAGTGAGGGTTGTAAGCACAAAATAATGTCAGACATTAAAGTTACACACTTGTTCTTCCTCAGAAAATGTATTTTACACTAAGTCCTTTATTCTAGCAGCTTTCTGAGTGGCTATCACCAATTTTAAAGATGTGACCCTGATTTTGGTCCTTTGTCCCTGATTTTTTTTAAGCCTTGTACCTGATTTATGAGGCAGGAGGTGGAGAGGTATAGGGTTCCTAGAAACACCAAAACAAATGACATAAACAAAAGCAGTTTTTAGTTACATATTATGCTATTGATGCTAGGGATATTTAGAGGAGGAATGTTACTATTATAAAACTATTTATTTATTCTCTTTGCACAGTTGAAACCAGGTTTGCAGTACAGAGCCTCTGTGCATAGGTACTTCACAGTGGCTGGGTGCTCGCATCATTTAAAACGTACAAACTCCTGGACTGTGCAGAAATTCAGACTTTAGTTAGAGATGAGTACACAAATGTAAATACTAAAAGTTTCTACACTTCCTGTTCAGGTCATTCTTATAAAGGATAATATAGTTAGACTATAGGTGCATTTGTTAGTATTCTTAAAGGACTCTCCCTGGGCCTGTTGGAGAGTATGCGGAGTCTGCTGATGCTCCTATCTTCTTAGGAGTCAGCCGGCCCATTCTTTACACTGGATATTGTGTCTCACAAGGGGTGGAGTTACCTTGAACATTGCTGTTTGTTCTTTTTCCTTTAACACATATTTTTCTATAAAAGATGAAGGTTGTTAAACCTGTTTAGATATCCTTAATAGTATGTACTTATCAATCAAATATAATAAGGTAATTTAAGAAACTTTGTACATTTTCCACGGTTAGTGGTGGAGCCAGCAATAGTCACATGATGGTTCTTTCCTTTAAATGATGGCTTTCTCTGTATGTGGTCAGATTCATTTTGGGATCAGCAGGTTACTGACCCCTCTATGCAGGTCTGTGCCTTTTCAGACCTTTGGCAAACTCTTTATGCTGGTGAGGTGACTATTGCTGACTGAACCTCTAGAAAGCAGGAGTTTGATGTGATTTTTCTTTATTTTCATTTTCTTTTGTCCCTTTACAGTCATTTTGTTGCATTAGATTTTGCCTGAAAGCTTTACATTGTTTTTCTTTTGTTCCTCTGAATAAATTATTATTAGTATGTATGTATATATCATTAAATAGGGAGCAGCAGCACCACACATAAGTGGGGACGTGCATCTGACCAGCTGCTGCAAAACAGATGAAAAATAAGGCAACAGAAATAAGAATTAGCAAAACTAACACCTAACACACATAAAATATATTGTTCAGTGAAAACTGTCCAAAAATGTAAACTACAGCAAATTGTGTCACCAGCTCTTTAAACAACTGCTGATGTCTCACACTCTGTAATCAAACTTATCTCAATATGTCTCAACTTTTAAGTGTACTTGTCGCTGTTCAGTGAACTGGGTCCTGCTTGAAAATGACCTCTGGTCCGGTGTACTTACCAAGTCACTAAATCAATCAATCAATCAATCATTATACTGTAGGAGACTTGTGTTACTTATGCTCTTCCCAAAATTCACCATTATTTAGGAGCAATAAAACTGGTCGTTCTCAGCTGAGACTGCCAGTACATCACTGTCTACCAACCTATCTAATGCAGTTATCATTGCTTTGTGTGGCCATAGTTGTCAATCGGATCCTGACAAACTTCCACTGAAAGTTAAGTTTATACACAGCCTTTTATATACTACTTATTGCATACAGAATGGCATCACTCAAAATATGAAGTCAATCTCCAAGTGTGATGGGCACAACCATAGCTTAGGAGTAGAAAAGTTAAAAGTGAGTTATAAAAGTCCTTCCCTATCACTAGTGGAGCTAAACTGTAAATTGTGTTGTTTGGGTCAGCTCGTCACATGTTTGATTTCTTTCATTCATTAAAAGTTATTATTTTTAAATCAGCTGTGTTGTTGGAGGATGTAACTATTTCCATTTGAGTTCAGCAGCTGGCTTCAGGGCAGAATTGGATGGATGTGAAGTCAGCAGTGCTGCACTACCTTTTCTTCAAATGGTTCTGTTCACATGCTTAGGTGTGAGATGATGACATTTATAGTGCATATCTCACATCTAGATAAGTGTTGTTTTAAAGGTTAGAAGACTTGATAAGAAAGCAGAAAGACATGAAAGGCTGTTAGTTGTTATGTGATAAAAGCAAACCTAGATATACAGTGATGTACAAAGTTATATTAGATAACAACCAAAACCCTGGGGTGAATTACTGCACTTTTAAAATGAGTACTTGAGTTAAATAAAAAATACAAAAGCATATTTCTATGAGATGGTGTTATTATGTGGCTAAAGTAGTACCTCTGCCTGCCTGCATGCAGCAGGGGGCATTAAGAAGCCTGGTAGAGCCTATATGTGTATGCCTTGCTGTGTGTATTGTTCAGAAGTGTCTTAGTTTATTTTTTCCCCAACAAACAATAGTGAGACAGCACTCACATCCCCAGCTGCATCCAAAAAAGCACATAGAACCAAGCCTGCTGAAGAAATGCCTTTCCATTCTTTCAAAGAAAGCCATGGTGCAAATTCCAAGGGGCCGGCAGTACAAGATACCTGAACACAAGGTGACCTAACATTTCTCACCCCGGTGGTGCTTTGTTCGAGTTGTGTATCAGTGCTGCTTTGGATTTATTTAAACAATATGATCAGTGTCAGAGCACAGACATGTCCTGAATTGTGCCTGTGACAGGCTAAGCCTAACCTTTGCCTTCCCTGTCACTTTTCAGGACCCTAAAGGAGTTTTGTCAGGGGCTCTGGGGGGTACTAAATCTGAGTTTGGCCAAATATACATTTCTTGGTTAGGCCCCTGTATGACAACAGTGCAGGGAGACCTGCAGACCAGCTGAGTAGCAGTAGAATGACCATAGAGATCCTATATATAAAAACTCGATGGGACATCCTGTGAAAAACCAGGGGCTTTTGTGCTGCCATGTGTAAGTGGCCTCTGTGATGTCTATGGGGCAATTATGTAAATGATTGGGGGGTCACATGATGACCCCTCTAGCTTTTAAATAGAATCTCTATGGCAAAGACTGGTCAGGGGCAGCCAGGTGCACACTGAGGTAACTGATTAAAAAGGGGCATGCCTCAGTACAAGCACAGCTTTTTGCTGGAATAAGCAGGAAGAGGAAACCCCTTCAGAACACAGAACTAATATGAATCTCTGAAAGAGAGATTGCCAGCTTTCAGAGGAAAGGGAAACCACACTGATATTCAGACTCTGGGAGGAAGGACTAAGTCAATAACTTGTCATGTTTTAGAAAATAGATAAGAAAAATGCTGGCCTGTGGTTGGCTAACCACAGCCTGTACAAATATGTTTATCAGGTAACATGGCCTGGTTAAAAAAAAAAAAGCAGGTATGCACCTCATACTTCTGTGCTCATAGGCTTAAACTGCAATCCCTCCACTCTGCTCACCACTGCTTGCATAACGTTTGCAAGGCATTTCTTTTACAACATCCCAATTTTATTATGTTTTGAAAATGGTTTCTGTTGTGTTAACACAAACCATTTTCTAAGCACAATAAGACCCTGGAGCAGGTGGGTATCTCCCAACACCCCACACCCAGTTTATCACTTACATACAGTCCAGGGTTAGTCAATGGAAAATTAGGTCTTAGAGGAAGATCTGCAGTGGTTGGAGAAACTGAGCAAGCATTGTGGGACAGTTTGGAGAAAGATATAGAACCTGTCTGCCAGAATGAGCTAGGGACACTTCCTACTTACAGCAGAAAAAGTTATTTAGAGAGTGATTTAGGTAGTTTCAGAGGGTGAATAAAGTGTTTCATTTGATAGCCAAAAGTAAAAGCTGCAGCAGGTTTTAATCTGCAGAAACAGACCAGAGGTGAGATTTCTACGGGAACTGCATTGAGAGTAAAAAGGGCTCTGATAGAGAAGGAAAAGACACCCTTTCTTTGGAACTGAATTCTGAAATCCCTGGAACTGAACAGACTTTTTTATTAAAGTAATGGATTTCTGTGCTGTGCTTTACTTTCAAACTGTTTAATAAACTATCCCTTTCTTGAAGAAACTTGGCCCCACGTTCAGAGCCAGGTGCAGTCGCTGAGCAACTGTTTACACTGTGCTTGCGCTCATCCAGCTCCAAGCAAGATTCAGACAGACAGAGCAGCACTATCCAACTGCATTTTAGGCCACGTTGGTGCAGTGCTATGTGGATTTACACTGCATGGACATGTGCCAGGGCTACATACGGTCCACAGGAGATAGAGCTTCCCAAAACAGGATTGCGCCAGGTCTCCTGTGGGCCATATTCTGCCTGAGCATGCAAATGAAGTTATTGGGCATGCAAGGCACTAAGGGTCATCTGCATACCCATTATGGGATCATTTGCATGCAATGCAGCAGCTGTTCATTGCCTTTTCTATGTATAAAGCAATCCCTGGTGGCACAGTGATTCCACCCCACCAATGGCCCAGTTGAAATATATGTTATATTCCTGGTGCACTAGCAGTTCCCCAACCCCCTGAGCCTACACAGACTCCTCACCTTCACACCAGCTGAGGATCCCACCTCTCACCCCCCTCACCTCCTAAGTGATAGTGGTCCATGAATGTCAGATGGTGGCTGGCAGAGGAGGTGAGAGGAGGGCTGTGCCAGATGATGATGTCATGGAGACCAGCAATCCTCCTAAGAGGGTGCAGGATGGAATTCCTCAGTGGTGGGCAGGTGGGGGAAGCAACCACAAGACCACCAGGGAATATAACACATATTCCAACATGGCAGTCAGGTAGTGGGGCAAACAATATGCCAGCAGAAAATATAACACATATTCCAACTGGGCAATTGGAGGTTGGGGGAGAAACTATGCCACCAGGGAATATAACACATATTTCAACTGAGTGATTGGGGGAGTGGGGGGATCCACTATGCCACCAGAAAATATTAAATTCCAACCTGGTGATCATGGGGTAGGTGGAACCATTGTACCACCAGGAAATATGAAACATATTTCAATTGCACAATGGGGGTGGGAGGAATCACTAGACCACCAAGGAATATAAAAATATTTCAACCGGGCTATTGGGGGGGGGTGAAAGCAGCTTGGCAGGGAGGGCTGCAGTAACACCCTGCCTTTGGGAGCATAGTGATGCAGACTTAGCACCCAGTTAAGAAATTGTTTTTGGTGGCAGTAAACAGTGCCACTCTGGAGGCTATTTACTGCTGCCACAAACCTTGAATATGCCACTGTGCCAGTATGCAGGAGGAACCTCCTCATTGTTTAGGCACAGTGAAATGCTTGGCACCTAGGCACTGCAGGATTTGGGAAGCACTCCAGGGGCCTCTGGATATGCCCCCACCTGGAGAGCTAGGGCAAGTCCAGGTTAGTGCCAATGCTAACTATGTTTGTGCCAGCACTACCCTTTCAAAATGGGACCCACTGTGTTTTTAAAAAGAAATGAATGTATATGCTTGAACTTTGAAATCCAATCTGACCTATCACTTTTCTTGAATAGCTGAGGCTGCTTGGTTACACACTAGGGAAAACACAGGGACTATATGCTCATGCCAAAAAAGTGTCGGGTGCCATCCAGTAGAAAGCATACAGGTAAGCAAAACACAGCAAAATGCTCATGGCTCCCAAATCACTTGTATTATATTATGCTAGGATCACAAAGTTGGAAAAGTCAGTAGCCGGGAACTGCAAGTAGTTCCATGCTACCAAAAAAAGTGATTTGGCAGCCACAATCATTTTGCGGTCCATACTTGGAGTGCATCAGTATATGTTTTTTTGGTTACACGTGACCCTGTGACAGTGCCAAATAAATGGCATGTGCATACAAACTAATATATAAGAAAACACATACTGTATGCAACATCATCATTGAACTAAACATTTTTTATCATCAGTGTCTCTGATAATAAATCTGATTTGGACTAAATATGTTTGTCCTAGTATAGCTATTTTGACACAGTTTGCACCATTTGACTCAGTTATTGTTTACACAAGGAATTAACACCTTTCATGATGGTCCAAATGTTACATCTTGTAGTCATTATATGCAGTACTAGACCTGACAGGGTGTGTGTGTGTGTGAATTTGTTATTTTTGGTCAAGGTTAACTCTGCCTTCTGTAATTTTAATTAGTTTTTGAGCCCTGCTTTAGCCCTGCTGCACTTGCTTTTGCTGTTCAGCTGCTGGGCTGCTGCTTCCCGATGGCATCACTGTAGGGCAGAGGAGTGACTCACACTGTGTAGTACAGTGCAGTCACAGCAATTTTGCAAGGGAAAACTACCAATACTCAATGTACATACTATGTTCCCCTTCCCCAATACCCCCTGTTAGCAATGCATTATGCCAAGATCCTAATGCCTTTTTGGTATGTTTCTTTTTTTTTTGCAAAACTGACTTTCTGTCTCTGTAAAAAAGCATGGGGATTGAGAGAGAAGATACAGTTGCTGTCAGCATCTTTCCCAGTCCTTTTGACTTTCATGCAAAATTGCCCCATTTTGGGAAAGACAGAGCATGAAACTTACAAGAACAGGAGGCTGAGTTTCAACTGCTAGGAAAAGACATGTTATAAAACAGAGCAATATTTTGTTGTGAGATAGACTATGTTTTAAAGCACCTTTCCCAGTCTTCTGCCTTGGTAACAAAGCATGGAGATTGAGAAAAGATACAGTTGCTGTCAACATCTTTCCCCAGTCCTTTTGACTCTCATGCAAAATTATCCCATTTTATGAAAGACAGGACATGAAACTTACAAGAACAGGAGGCTGCATTTCAACTGCTAGGAAAAGACATCTTATAAAACAGAGCAATATTTTGTTGAGAGATAGAGAGAGAGACCGAGATTTAGAGCACCTTTCCCAGTCCTTTTAACTTTCATGCATATATTACTCCTTCTTGCACTGATTCTGGAATTGTATTTCATTCATTTTGCAGAATGCAAAAACTAACTGCAGAGGACAGTAATAAAATACAATTCCAGAATCAATGCAAGAAGGGGTAATTTATGCATGAAAGTTAAAAGGACTGGGAAAGGTGCTCTTTAAAAGAAGAGAGACTATGAAATGGGTTGAGAAACTCTAGACACCTGATTGACTGAGGACTCTTAGATTTCTGTGTTGATATCCCAGCACAATAACATGGGAAAAAGTTCTGAGTCCTCTTTATCCCTGTTTATAAAATGGGTATCCAAAATAAAGAAGTCTCATTGGTCAAAATATATCATGTGACCATGCATAAACTCTGCTTCATGCACAGTCATCCTGGTTCTAAACCACATCACACAATAAGCAAATCAGTCCTCCTACAACCAGAACTATCTTCCATCAAACCCCCATACGACCAGAATTGATCTTCAATCACAAAAATGGCTGCTACCTTTACACTGCAAAAAAATGTTCAACTGGGCCCTAAAAATAAAACTACTTTAAACAAAAAATAAAACAAAGAAATTAAATGTTGTTTCCATGATCATCACACTTTCCTTACACACATACATTAGAAACATGAAATATTGTTTATAGTTTTCATTACAATTGTTTCTTTGCTGACAATTGTAACCACCATCCCCCCAACTACTTTACACAGTTAGCTACCACTTGGTACCCTTGACTGGGTGCACAAACTGCTTCAGAAATGGTACCATCCCTAGCTTTGGAAATGTATACCAGGCTCATTATTAATAGAGGTCAAAAAAGAGGTGGGGGTGTACAAAAGCAATACATTATGACCAAAACCCAGGTCCTGAGGCGAGAACATTTTGCTAGAGCTATGCCAGCTATCTATACTTCTGGAGGAGTACCCAGTAACTCCACACAGGAAGCAAAAACATAAATG
The DNA here is from genome assembly GCA_016271365.2 of Neoceratodus forsteri. Lineage (NCBI taxonomy): Eukaryota > Metazoa > Chordata > Ceratodontiformes > Ceratodontidae > Neoceratodus > Neoceratodus forsteri. The sequence continues at coordinate 1,662,825,168 of CM028130.1, forward strand.
TCCAAACCAGGTTGGGGTTCTAGAGTATGACTTTATTATAAAAGATGTTCTCTAAAGCAAGGGTAGACCCCCAAGGCTTACACAGCATGGCACAAGGCATTTGCAGAACAACAAAATGACTGTATCTGATAGAAACTCTGTGTTTTCCCATACTGTATTTCATAGAACATTGGATTCTCTTCAGTGGAAATTGCCTTAACTGAACACACATTTCTTCTGGTGGCACTGGCCACAACTGAGCACGCATTTCCCATATGGCCTAGGACTATAAAACTTCTGCAAGTGGCAGCTGGCCACAACTGAACCATTTCTTCTAGCGACACTGGCCACAATGGAGCACACAGGGGCTCATTACATGCACAATCCATGCCAGGGGTAAACTTCTGTTAAGACATTGGCCACCATGTCTTGAATAACCAGGTGCCCTTATGGAACCTGTAGTGCTGAACTGGTTACTCCAAATGGGGAGGCTGCCCACCCTTCACTTCCATATCCATACTTAGCCATTCTTTCAGAGTTACACCTTAAAACCTTCTTGAAAAAACAAGTAGGAAAATGCATCTTGGAATGAATTTTCACATCCAGCATTATGAAACACTACTCTGAGAGTGTAGAAAATTAAAGTCCTGAGCAATGTGCATTAGTCTGCCTCTGGACCCCACAATTGTCAGCCAACTTTAAACTGAGAAAAGTTTCAAATGTAGAACAGAACTGGTGTACTTCTCCTTCTACCAGAAAAATGCCAAAGCACAGGTACTTTCTTCAGGAAGCACAAAGGCAAATCCACTCACAGTAAGAAACAGAACAGGCAGCTTCAGATTGTCCTGGATCAAATAGGGGATTCCCCCTAGGATCCATTCTCTAGCAGTCCTTTCCATCCCTCCAGAAATGAAAATCAAGAGAATCCTGCTGTAGTCAATGGTTTCCACCACTTCTATTGTGACTTTCAGGACTAGGGAGAGAAAGTAGGCCTCTTCACAGAGCTCACAGCAGCTCTCACTCATCATACTTCAACTACTGCTCCAGAACTACCAACTCAAACTGACTCAAGATTCTAAAACTCCCCACTCACAGCCAGCTGCTGTGGCCAATGCTGCTGCGAGAGTTCTAAGTGACCTAATCTCTCTTATCTCAGCTGAGACCAAGTAAACAGAGAGTGAGTAGGTGAAAAACTCATTTACCAGTTATTCACCTGCTGCCTTCTCTACTTAGCACTCAGACTGATGGGATTGTATCAACCCCAGTGGACTGGGTGATTACACTTACCATTGGCTAGGCAAATGACTGTCTACAGTCATTTCTCCACCTGGTACCAGGTCATACTACCCTCTGTTTTACCCAGAGGTAGGGGTGATCAGGTCCTCTCCTACCATGTACCAGGCAGAGGCAGGCAACACTAAAGGCACAGAGGCGAGCTGATGAAACTTCTGCCCCTATCCTATCACCTATCTATGGATACTCAGTGGCTTCAAGAAAACTGCTTGAAGCATGCCCTAATAGACCAGAACTGAGAGCCCCTACTGCATATCAGGACCCCAGCCTGCCTATCTCCCTAGCCCTCTAAGGAAAAATCTATCTGACTAGGCTGCCCACTGGGGAACCTACCCCACCAACTTCCCATGGTACCTGTGAACAAAAACAAGGAAAATGCACATTACATTGCATTACATTCCCACAAAACATCCCCACAACCTCCTACCTGTGAAGAAAAACATGTTAACACCCAGTTAGCCATAGACAATCCTAAAAACTAAGAAAAGAGGTACTCAGCTGAACTCCAGTGTCCTCTTCTTCTCTTCCTCAGGAACACCTGCAAAAGAAGGAAACACAGAAACACATTCTGCATACCACACAGTGGCTAAACCTCTACCTGAACACTGAAGAACCCCAAAAATATTTTTCTATAAAAGTAAAAAATGGAAAGAAGACATTTATACAACACATTTGTGTATGGAAGGCCCTAAAAAGTTCCACCTAGTGACAAAATGCTGTGGTCCATAGGCAGGGTCCATTAAAGAGTCTCTCCAAGGCCAGAGCCTGCTGAAGAGCAGTTCTTGGACAGGACAGGGCATGTATAGCACTGTAATCCATGGGGAGAGTCTTTGATGACAAACTTACAGTTCTGTGGACAGTCTTCAAATGTAGGATGTGTTGTGCAAAGTCAGTAAAGTAAACAAAAAGTTTGGTCTTTCCAGTTCCTTGAAGACCAAAAATCAGGGAGAGGGCTGACTGTGTCAAAATGGGAGAGTGCCTTAGAAAAGTACTACCAAACAGGCAAGAAGGAGGTGTGGAGCAGCAATGGGGAAACATCAAAACTGCTATCACAGAGGCAACAAGCCTTTGTGTGAACCAAATAAACAAATCAAAATGAAAGAAAAAGTCACTATGGTTCTCAAAAGAGATGGCGGGGAAGGGTAGGGGAAAAAAAAGGATAGCATTTAGGAAGTATAAGGAAACACAGAAGGAGCAGGACAGAGAACTGTACCAGTTAAGGCAGAAGGAAGCAGGGAAGGCAGTCAGAATAGCAAAGGCCTAAAGTGTGGAAAAGATAGCCAACACGGTTAAGAAAGGGGATGAAATCTTTTATAGGTACATTCGGGAGCATAGAAAGACAAAGGGAGGGATAGTGAGGCTGAATAGAATGGACGGTGGGTGGGCAGAGAGGGACAGTGAAAAAGCAGGGATACTGAATGAATATTTCTGCTTAGTATTCACGAAAGAGGAGGAGAGAGAAGTACCTAATCCAAGTAACAGAATCACTCTGGATAGGGGGGTTGATACCAGTCCTTTCATAGAAGAAAGGATTTTCAAAGAACTCTTAAACTGAAGGTGGACAAAGCAATGGGGCCTGATGGGATTCACTCCAGAATTCTAAAAGAATTAAAGGAAGAACTAGTGACACCACTGACTACCCTTTTTAACAAATCATGGGAGGATGGTGTGGTACCCGAGGACTGGAGGAGGGTGGATGTGATTCCCATTCAAAAAAGTGGGAGCAAGACAGAGGCAGGAAACTACAGACCTGTCAGTTTGACCTCTGTGGTAGGGAAAATGATGGAAATACTTCTGAAGGAAAGAGTTGTTGAGCACCTAGAGGCCAGTGGGGCACAGGACCTAAGGCAGCATGGATTCACAGCAGGAAGGTCATGTCAGACAAATCTAATTGATTTCTTTGACTGGGTGACCAAAGTAGTAGACAAGGGAGGGGCTGTTGACATGGCCTACCTAGACTTTAGCAAGGCTTTTGACACAGTCCCACACAAAAGATTAATAAACAAATTAGCCAGCCAGGGAGTGGATCCCAGGGTGGTAGCCTGGATAAAACATTAGCTGGACAACAGGACACAGAAGGTAATAGTAAATGGAGTCCACTCTGAAGAAAGGGGTAACTAGTGGGGTACCGAGGTTCAGTAATGGGCTCAGTCCTTTTTAATGTCTTTATAGGTGACATTGCAAAGGGACTGGAAGGAAAAGTATGCCTCTTTGCAGATGACACAAATATTTGCAACAGGGTTGATACACAAAGGGGGGCAGAAAGGATGAGAAAGGACTTGGCAAGGTTGGAGGAATGGTCAGAAGTATGGCAGTTTAGATTCAATGCAAAGAAGTGCAAACTAACGCAATTAGGAAACAAAAACCCAGGGGAAGAGTATACAATGGGGGGGGGTAGTAACAACAACAAAAATGGAAAGAGACCTGGGGGTAATCTTATCAGATGAACTTAAGGTTAGCAAGCAATGTGAGAAGGCAGTAGGGAGGGCTGGGAGAATACTTGGATGTATAGGGAGAGGCATTACCAGCAGAAAACAGGAAGTTGTTATCCCTCTGTACAGACAGTAGTGATGCAGTGAATTTAAAATCTACCTGCGAAGTGAACTCGAAGTGGTCACTTCATGTTGGCACTTCATTACGCGGAGTGCCCCATAGGAAATGCTCACTTCATCTTCTTATTATTACTTTGCATTGTCATTCCACTTTAAACGTGAAGTAAGGCAGAGTGACAACAATATTGGCAGCACCCCACTCACACAGTCACCAGAATTAATGTGCATCCCCAAAGTGCTACTGTCTTGTGTCCAGAAAACTCCCCAGTGCTGACGAAGTGAAATGAGAGCATAACAAGAAATGCAAAGTCTCCCAGAATTAATGGTGCACTCAGTCATGAGTGCAGTGGTCACACACCGAGTCACCAGAATTAATGTGCATCCCCAAAATGCTACTGTCTTGTGTCCAGAAAATTCCCCAGTGCTGATGAAGTGAAATGAGAGCGTAACAAGAAATGCAGTCTCCCAGAATTAATAGTGCACTGCAAATGCACAGACAGACTAAGATTGTGCTGCACACTCAAGGGATGCATAGGAAAAGGCACAACATCTAACTAGTGCACACAAGTCACAAATCCAAACCTGGAAAGGAATACATTTTGCCAGTTGGGGGATTAGTGCACAGCATTAACAATCCACTAGCAGTAAAGAAACCACAAAGCAGTATAAAAAATTCATGCTGGTCCAGTGGATAGCAGGTTCACACTGCTGCAATTACTCAGTGGCACAATAAAAGGTGTCTGATTTAATGGCATGTATCGCACACACACTACAAGTAATGCGTAGCAAATTGAAAATCTTTAGCAATATAACCAAATGTTTTAAACAGACAAATTATACACTGCAGCACCACAACAATCAGCAAAAAAATGTCAAGAATTACTGAAAATATTACTGTGTGTACATTAACATAGTTATGCAAGACAAATATAAGCAAAACAGAAAGACTGTCTTTTTCTCCCAGTTAACGTACCTACACCATAAATACACCCTTCCCCCAAAGCATACTTCACAGTACACAGACTGACTGTTCTAAATTAACATCAAAATCCACACACAACAATAAACACTCGATGATATGAGCACAGAAGGGTTTTCTACAGTCGATTAAATTTTAAGCAAAACAAAAATGACTCAAAAAGGCATTTTAAACAGCTTTTAGAGGTTTTGAATTGCAGAGCTCTGAGAGCAAACTGTCTCCAGCTACCACTACACATACACTACCCAGGCCAGAACTAAGGCTATGCAGAACAATCTAGAGCCCATGTGACCTACACTCCCATGAATCACAGCAGAATTTCATCTGGAGCTCAGTTACAAGGCAAAATGAGGCGAATTACATTGATTTCAATGTACTTCGCTTTAAAATTGGTGAAGCGGTTTGGGGAAGGTGGAATAACGCAAAGTCATTGGTTTCAATAGACTTCGCATTCCTCATTATGAAGTGAAGTACTCTGCTTCACATTGTGGAGTATACCACGAATTCTGCGTTACTCCATAAATCACTTCGCGGAATGAATTGGGGTCACTTCGCACACCACTACTTACAGTATTGTAACTCACATGCTGTACAGGAAGGAACATGAATGCCTATGGCTATACTTCCCCAATGAGCTGTAGCACAAAACGCTCCGACTTAAAAACACTTATTAATGAGTACAATAGTGGAGTGGTGAAGCCTGGAGAGAAACTACAAAACAGGCTTAGAATACATCCAAGTAACTAGTAAAAAAAATTAATATCGTGATTTGTGACGTGATCGTGAATCATGATTTGTGACAGCATTTGTGACCATGATGATGAAGAACTTGATTTGGTGTCGATGGTGTGAGATAACCAATATGGAACTGTATTGTGAATGCAAATGCCCACTGCTGTACTTCCCCGATGAACTGTAGCACAAAACTCCCCAACTTAAAAACACTTATTAATGAGTACAATGGTCGGGTGGTGAAGCCTGGAGAGATACTACAAAATATGCTTGCAATACATCCAAGTAACTAGTAAATAAATTAATGTTGTGATTTGTGATGTGATCTTGAATCGTGATTTGTGACTGTATTTGTGACCGTGATGATGAAGAACGTGATTTGTATCACGAGTGACTTGTGATGATGGCCTTGTCTAAAAAACACATATTAATGAGTACAATGTTCATGCAGAATTATGCACCACACCTGTCCAGTACTCTGAAGGGAAGCCAAAGAAACAACTGTGCCTTAAGTAACAGATAGAGATTGAGCCCTAAAGAGATGCAAATGCACAGACAGATTAAGATTGCACTGCACACTGAAGAGATGCAGACGCAAAGGCTCAACACCTAACCAGTGATTACCATCAGAAATTGAAATCTGGAAAAGAATACTTTTGCCGGTTGGGGGGGGACAGTGTACTGCACTGCTGCAGTAACAGTCACTAGTACTAGTACCAGTACCAGTAAAGATACCACAAAGAAGTACAAAAATCACACAGCTGCAGTGAATAGCAGCTTCACATTCCAGAAATCATATGTGGCATAATAAAAGGTGTCTGATTTGATGACATGCATTACACACATGTAACCCTCCCCACCCCTGTCATTTTACCAAAACAATGACAGGTGGCATGCTGTTGGCATTTGGCAGCAATACCTGGTGGGGAGTGTGTATCTACGGGTTTGGGGAAGGATGAGGCTACTTGGCACAAGAGGCCTAGGTTTGACTACTCTGCACAGGGGCACCCAAGTAAATCCAGCTACAGGAAGCAATAACTGTAATGTCCAGAACCAGAATTGGGATTTTTCAGTGTGGCTTTATTTATTAACTTACTGAACATAACTAAGCTCTGTATGGTCCCCCACAGGGCTACGTAACTGTAATGCAGATTAGAGGTTAAACACAGCGGTCCATTTGAGGAATGAACACATCAACAGTTGTCTGGCTTTGGACCCACCAGGCACTCAGCCCGGACTTCACATGCGCATTGGATACACAGCCCGACTGGCCCGGCTCCCCTGCCAGCCACTCTACTGACAGTCCACTTGGCGAATGAACCCAAACTCTACTTGGAAAGACATTCCATCACACAAGGAGGCTCCCAACTGTGGCTCCCCACACCACTTGAAGTCATCGACTCCTAGAGAGATTTTGTTTTCGTACTTCCAATTCAAAACTCCCATCAAACAGGGAGACTCCCATCCTACAAGGAGTAATGTTCCCATCCTGTGGCTCCCCACACCACTTGAAGTCATCGATTCCTAGAGAGATTTTCAAGTTGCGACCCACATCTGGGTACTCACCCCATCACTGGCCAAGCGCATGAGGCGAGTAGCAAAAACAGAAGAAATCCGTAGAGGTGGACTGGGTTACTAAAGATGGGGATCTATCCACCTCCAGCTCCCACAGCCCATACCCTCGATTTCTCTGAACACACAGAAACTTTAGGACTGTAACATGTAGATTGTATGGTGGATGAACTGACGCACCCCCTCTACTGTGAACTTTAAATCCATTTAAACTTTAAACTGACTGCTCCATTTGTTCGTCCTAGTGTATATAGTCCTCCCAAACAGCAGTCCCCAATAACATTTACTGACTGAATAAACAGTTGTTTGCCCCTTACACTGGAGCCAAACACTCACCCAATCGTTGCAGGGCCCCACAGGCGAAGTCCTTTAACCTTTGTTGTATTGTAGAACAGCCAACACAAAATCAGGCAGCTTCTTTCCTTAGTGGGAAAGCAGGGGATTGCCCTGGAACCCAAGAGACCTTTTCCTACCCCGGAGGGGCACTGAGACAAGGGGCGGTCTCCACCACTTGAAGAATGGTGAAACACAGAAAACTTCCTTCTGTGTGGGCAAAGCTCAAACTACAGTCTGATGCTTCCTTCTTGCTCAAGGACAAACGGAAGACTGACTTTTGAATTCCCGAGGTTCTAAGAACTCTCTGAGCTGAAGATTCCAACTGTGGCTCATGCAGCTGTAATAATTCTATAATGATGTCATCTCTCCAGTCTCAGCTGTGACTGAGGACAGAGTGAGACAGTGTGAAACCCATTTAACTGGAGTTTCACAAGCTGCCTTTCCTGCCTACCACTAGGTCTTATGGGGTTCTAGTAACCCCAGGTAACAAAGGGTTACACACATACCACACACACACTAAGTAATGCATAGCAAATTGAAAACTTCAGTAATATAACCACATATTTTAAACAAACTAAAATTATGCACTGCTGCACCACAACAATCAGCAAAAAAATGGCAAGAATTATTGAAAATATTATTGTGTGTACATTAACAAAGTTATACAAGAAAAATATCACCAAAACAGAAAGAACTGTCTTTTTCTCCAAGTTAATCTACCTACACCACAGATACGCCCTTCCCCAAAGCAGACTTTCACTGTCTCTCAGTACACAGACTGAATGTCGTACATTAACATTCAAAATCCACACACAAACAATAAATGCTCGATGATATGAGCACAGGAGGGTTTCCTACAATCGATGCACTAAAGTTTCAGCAAAAAAAATGACTTAAAAAGGCTTTTTTAACAGCTTTTAGAAGGCTTGAATCGTAGAGAGCTCTCAGGGCAGAATGTCTCCTACAGCTTCCTACACACACTACCCCGAACTGAGGCTGTGCAGAACAATCTAAGCCCATGTGACCTGAAATCCCATGAATCAGTGCAAAATTCACCTTTGGAGCTTAAAAACAAGGCGAAGTGAGGCGAAGTACATTGCTTTCAATGTACTTCACCTTAAGAATTGGTGGAGTAGTGTATGGAAAGGCGGAGTAATGTGAAGTCATTGTTTTCAATGGACTTTGCGTTACCCATAATAACTCGAAGTACTCAGCTTTGCATTGTGGAGCACTCCGTGAATTTGCCATCACTGCATGAATCACTTCTCGGAGTGAATTGGGGCCACTTCGTCCATCTCTAACTGACAGTTGGTGAGTCCCCATCTGCAGTACTGCATCCAGTTTTGGAGACCCCATTTCTGAAAGGACATAGACAGGATGGAGGCAGTCTAGAGGAGGGCAACTACAATGGTGCAGGGTCTGTAAGAGAAGCCATATGAGGAGAAAGACTAAAGGATCTTAATATGTATACCCTTGAGGAAAGGAGGGAGAGGGGGGACATGATTGAAACTTTTAAGTACCTCAGTGGAATCAACAAAGTCCAAGAGGGCAACATCTTTCAGAAAAAGATGTGCAAGAACAAGGGGACACAATTTGAAGATAGAGGGGGGACACTTCAGGAGCAATGTGAGAAAGTATTTTTTCACAGAGAGGGTGGTGGACGCATGGAACTGCCTTCCTGAGGAGGTTGTGTGGTCTAAAACTGTGGGAGAATTCAAGAATGTGTGGAACAGACATAAGGCAATTCTTGTGGGGGGTAGGAAGAATTAGGTTGTTGGTTAACTAGGATCTGCAGCTTATCCAGTAGGTAGGAAAATGGGCAGACTAGGTGGGCGAAGCGGTCCTTATCTGCCATCAAAGTCTATGTTTCTATGTATAAAGGATCACCTTACTTCTATGAGCTGAGGGCCCTCTCCCTTCAGGCCAGGTGGCATCTTCTAATACTGCTGGGATTATGTCCTCTGAATAAACAAACAATGAAATGGGAAACTGTTGGGTTGATGTCATCTGTAAACCAAATGATGGAACAAGAAAACAGCTGGGTTGATGTCATTGGAAGGCCAGGTGATGAAACAGGAACACACTGCTGGGCTGATGAATCTAGATACACCTGAAGAATCTTGGAACACCAGAAGAGCTGCATCTTTCTCCTTGGATACTGCTGCTTCAGAAGACAGGCAACTGGCCTGCCACTTCTCACTTCCCTCTAGGCATCCTGGGCATATTCACAGGGAGTGGCACCATTAAGGGTAGTACCACTCAAGGTGTGGGGCAAGGACTATGGCCCTGTCTGGGTGTTCAAAGCTGATGATGTGGAATGTCTCATTCACTGCCACATCCACAGTTTGCACAGTATCCATAAACAGAGTCCTGCCCATTCTCCAGAATATAAGTCGCTCATTTATGACTTTGTCTCTGACACATTCTTCTGCACCAGAGTACAAATTCTTGCTTGCCTCTTCGAACAACCATAATTGCCTGTTCTATTTGATTTCCTCCCAGACTTGGTAAGGAAATGTAGGAAGACTTCCCATAGATGGCGTCAGCCCTCCTACATACCAGTCTCTCCTCCTTGCTACTCTTCACAAGTCTGCGACCCATGGCCCAGCTTGGGGGTGGCCAGTCCTGGTTGAGCCAGTGTTGCATACTTAAAAAATGAAAGAACTTGTCCCCAACCATCTCTGTGAACAGGTTACTGGAGCCTTCCTCTTTTCTCTCTCTGGCTCCTCTGAGGCAAGAGCTTGAGGTGACTCACTGGGGCCCTCAACATGAAGAACATTTCTTCATCCTCCTTTTCCTCACTCATGATCTGAGCCCAGGAGTGAGCAAATGCCCTCACTCCCGAGACATTCCACTCATCACAGGGTGTGGAGGTAGACACCTCCCATTTCAGTCTCTCTTGAAGTTCGTCTTCCCCCACTAGGCTAGGACTCAGACCCTGTTTCCATGGGTCCATGGATCTTTCCATTGCACTTTCCATCTGGGACACAGGCGTGGAAACCTCTCTGTGTTCCTGCCCTTACAGTGGATCAACATTACTCTCTCCTGTGACACATTCTGTGGAAGTTTCCCCAACAGGTTCAACCTGGTGCTGCATGCTGCTACATGCAGAGTCCCCTCCTCGGGTTCACGTGGGAGCCAAATGAATTTATGATGCCCTCTCTGGTGCTACACACCTGCTCATACCATATTTCACAAGGCAATCTGAGCAGTGGGGTATCAGAAACACATCCCTTCCAGTCTTTAGGCACACAGTGCACAGTCTCACTGAATAGCTAGGGACTTACATCTGGAGGCAACCTTTCACATAGAAACTTCTCTCTATTTCTCTTAGTGCTGTCACCTCTTTGGCAATCATAGCTTGGGCATGATCCTGATATCGGGGAGTTCCCAAAGCCATTTCTGAAAACAAACACACAAACTTGTTGTTACTGAATTGCTCACTAGTCTCTTTACTGTCTCACAAAATGTCTCCCTGCTGCTGTGTTTACATTGCTGACCCTGCCCTGTAATGGTGACGGTAACATTTCTCATGCATCAAACTTTGTTCCCTTGCTAAATCTGTGTTTCCGACCTTTCTGGCTACTGAATTTACTCAAAACTGCAATTGATTGCACTGCTGGAATCTTTCACCACATTCACATGATTTTAAACTTGACTTTGTGATCAACATCAATTCAAAGAACTATTTACACATGCTCAAAGTCACTTGTAAGCCCCACAGTCTTTCTTTGCATAGGATTGCCTCTTTGTTGCATTCTCACTACACAACTCACAGTTCCTTTTTGCTTAGAAACATTTATTGTTGCTAAACCCATTATCACTGCTCACATTCCATGCTCAGAAATTGTATTTGTTGCACTTGCTCTAACAATGCACAGTCTTTCTTTGCAAAAAAAATCACACTGCTAGCACACAGATTCAGCTGGCTTGATAATCAAACACAGTTTGTTTGCACAGTTAATTGATTCTACTCACTGAATTCAGTAACTGGCTTCCTCCGATGGAAATTTTCAGCCTGGTGCTGATCTTGGGAAGGCCTCTGGGGTGAAACAGGCTGGCGGTCCCACCGATCATATCCATGAATGCCTCGCTCACTTTCCAGTCAGTTGGACAATGGGTTGAGCTCAAAATTACACAGTAATAGTCTGTTTACTGCAGTTTAGAACGTTCACAAGCCCTGTGATGGTTGATCCTGATCTGACCAGCTCGCCAGCCTCTCTCTTTCTCTCTCCTCCTCAAACACTCTACAGTGCATAGACGCTGGCCAGGGAGTGGGACTGACTGCAGTTGCACCAATCACTCAACGCCATGCAAATGAGCCTCTTTCTCTCTATCTCTCTCTCTGTCTCCTTGCTTGCTCTTCCTTCATGGTGATCATTGAGCAGGAGCAAATTTAAACTGCAAACTGTAAGTTTTTTTCTCGGCTGCAATTTCAGTGGTGTGAGTGCCGTTTTGTCCATTTTCTCCCAGTTTCTGACAATTTCTTCAGCGACTCTCCCAATTTACACACAAAGCACATGAAACTTTCAAGGCACATACCTCAGTCTGTTTCCTAAAGTTCACACTACTTTTTGCATTTGAAAATTGCAATTTAAAAAGTTCTATAAACATTTTTGATGCAGAGACTAGGACACACACTTCAAGTCTTTACTGCCCATAGCAAGTTGACAACACACATAAGCAGCACTCTGTTCTTTACTGTTCTAGCCGGCACACAAGTAACACATTTGGATGTCACTTTTCTGGGCAAAAATCCTTTTGTCCATAGCTTCCTTTTCTGTTTGGGCTACCATGCTACCAGACAGACAGATACTAGCCACACCCTCAGAAAAAATCTCTGGGTCTCTCCCCAAATTAAACATCTTTGGAAGAGCTCCCATTTTTTGTAACCCCAACTACTTTACACAGTTAGCTACCCCTTGGTACTCTTGCCTGGACACACAAACTACTTCAGAAATGGTACCATCCCTAGCTTTGGGAATGTATACCAGGCTCATTACTTCTAGAGGTCAGAAAAGGGGTAGGGGTGTACAAAAGCAATACATTATGACTAAAACTCAGGTTCTGAGGAGATAACGTTTTGTTAGGTCTATGTCAACTATCTGTACTTCTGGAGGGGCACCTAGTAATTCCACACAGGAAGCAGAAACGTAAATGTCCAAACTAGGTTGGAGTTCTAGAGTGTGACTTTATTCCAAAAGATGTTCTCTAAAGCAAAGGTAGACCCCCAAGGTTTACACAGCATGGCACAAAGCATTTCCAGAACAACAAAATGTCTGTATCTGACAGAAACTCTATGTATTCCCATATTTCATAGAACATTGGATTCTCTTCAGTGGCAATGGCCTTAACTGAACATACATTTCTTCTGGTGGCACTGGCCGCAACTGAGCCCACATTTCCCATATGACATAGGATTTTAAAACTTCTTCAAGTGGTAACTGGCCACAACTGAACCATTTCTTCTAGTGGCGCTGGCCACAATGGAGAACACAGGGGCTCATTACAAGCACAACCCACACCAGGGGTAAACTTCTCTTCAGACACCACCATGTCTTGAATAACCAGGCACCCTTATAGAACCTAGTACTGAACTGGTTACTCCAGATGGGGGGCTAACCACCCTTTGTTTCCACATCATACTCAGCCATTCTTTCAGAGTTACACCTTAAAACTTTCTTGAAAAAGCACTTAGGAAAATACATCTTGGAATGAACTTTCATATCCAGTATTATGAAATGCTACTCTGGGAGGTTCTATGTCATAATGGTGATCTCGGAATAGTGATCACCATTAGGGCAAGTGTACATCGCCGAAAATGAATTTCAGTGATGCACACTCATGGCAAATATCAAGAAAGCACCTAAGATCTATAGGATTTTTTCTTAATGTGGTGGGCTGTGCCCCCATGCCCCCTACTAATGTATTCTCAACTCCAGTGGGTGCATGTTGTGGGGTGAAATACTTGGAAATAAAAAGCTACCTGTCTGCAAAAAAAGAATGCACCACTCCGCACCGGACCCAAACCCTGCACCCTGCACCTCCCAACTGACCACCCTCCCCACCATGTTAATGAGCCAGCTTGACAGCTGCCCATCACACCCCCTCCCATGTACCTTCCCTCCCCTTCCTCTCCCACCACGCATTTGTGCATGCCCGTACATGTTTAGCTTCCCATTGCCCTACCTCACCCACTTAGGTATCCAGGCACTACCATCCCAGGTAGCCCTGAATATAGGCATCATAACTGAGTCACCGTTTTTGTAGGCATTCAATTGCGGATGCTTTGTTCATAGGATAGGAAATTAAAGTCCTGAGCAATGTGCATTAGTCTGCCTCTGGACCCCACAATTGTTAGCCAACTTTAAACTGAGAAAAGTCTCAAACTTAGAAGAGAACTGGTGTACCTTTCTCTCTGTCAGAGAAACGCCAAAGCACAGGTACTTTCTTCAGGAAGCACAAAGTCAAATCTACTCACAGTAAGAAACAGAACAGGCAGCTTTGGATTGTCCTGGATCAAATAGGGGATTGTTCCTAGGATCCATTCCCTAGCAGTCCTTTCCATCCCTCCAGGAATGAAAATCAGGTGAATCCTGCTGTAGACAATGGTTTCCACCACTTCTATTGGCAGACCGGTGACTTTCAGGACTAGGGTGAGAAAGTAGGCTCTCCTCACAGAGTTTACAGTAGAACTCACTCCTCGCACTTCAACTGCTGCTCCAGAACTACCAACTCAAAATGTCTCAAGATTCTAAAACTCCCCACTCGCAGCTTACTGCAGTGGATTATGCTGCTGTGAGAGTTCTAAATGACCTCATCTCTCTCATCTCAGCCGAGACCAAGTAAACAGAGAGTGAGTAGGTGAAAAACCCATTTAACCAGTTAATCACCAGCCGCCTTCCCTACCTAGCACTGAGACTGATGGGATTCTAGTAACCACAGGGGACTGGGTGGTTACACAATGAAAAATTCCCATTCTGTCTTTGCATGCTCATCAGGGAAATCTCTTCTTTTTGCCCTTACAGTAAGATAATTGAGTCTCTGGCTGTAGAAGAGACCTTTACTCTGTGTGTGTGTGTGTGTGTGTGTGTGTGTGTGTGTGTGTGTGTGTACAGTATATTAGGAGAGGAACATTATGCCAGTGGGATACAGCAGAATTTTGAATCCATGTATTCCATTCTAAACATTCCATGATAAAAATTCCATATCTTGAATCTTGATGCCAGCAAAGCACAAACTTTGTCCAACAGTAATACAAAGATATCATCAGTGACATCATTTGTAGCGGAGGAAGGACTACTTTACCATAAATGCACACAAGTACATCTATTGTTTCTACATATAAACATGCTTTTGTCAACTGTAAAAAGTTAAAAAATGAGTCTATTTTATAAGTGCAATAAGACACTCCGGGGGTGTACATGAAACAGATTTTACCACACTTCCAGGGACTGAAGGCACTCAGCCTGTGGCCTTGTGCTTCACTACACCCCGTGTGTGGTACAGTCTGTTCCATGCACACCCGTGTGTTAATGCTTACTTAGCCTCTGTGATAACATCCTGCGCTGCTGTGATCAACCAGCCCCTTGCTGCTGCTCATAAAACCACTCCAAAAAGAAACTAATGACAAAAGAAACATTTTCCCATGCTGCCAACTTTTGCCCTTACTAACCTGATCATGGACTGTAAGAACGTTCTCTTCTCCCTCTTGAATTGCACTGCACAGCTTACATTTATAAAAAAAAAACCAGAGAAACCATGTGCCTGTTTCTGCTGGAAGTGAAAGTGCCAGTAATGATGGTTCCTGATGTAATGACGGTTCCTGATGTCTGTCTAGCCACACTTGTAACTGCTGTAGACTCGCTAGTTCTCCAGTGCTGTGCTGGATCACATACCACTATCAAATGGTCTAACAGCATCAGGACAGCAGACACAATAGCATCCAAAATGTCAGTTCTTGTGGCACAATAATCCCACATCTATCATTATTTTGTTGCAAGCTGCTGCAAGTTGTTGAAAGTTTTACAAACCACCTGCAGAATTTGAAAATAACTACTGGCAACTCCAGCACAACTTTCGCAATGCAGATGAAGGTGAATCTTGCTTCTGCATCTGCACTGGAGCCTTTGAAAATCTAGTCCATTTTGGCTGAATATTTTGTTTTTAAGTTTTCCTAGAGGTGTTAAGTTGCTTTTCTAAGGAAGTTATTGTTGGTGCTACTACCACTGTTTCTGGCAGATTGTTCCAAATTCTCAACACTCTCTAGGTGAATAAATGCTTTTAACCAGTATAATGTATTCATGTTTCCTTCTACTGGTTCTGCCTTTTTGGAAAAACATTCCCTTCCAAGTGAATCCAGCATTGCTCTTCAGAAATAGAGCCAGTCCCCTGCATGGAAATCAAATTATGACTCTCATGGTTTCCACTGGAATGATAGCAATAGGAAGTTTGGAAAGCTTGAAGAGGTTAATAGGGCTTGAAGAGGTTAGCAGGCTTTTGGAGTAGAAATACTGAATTAATCTTTCAAAAAAAAAATCAGCTCATGCATTTACAGTATGTGACAGTCTGCCTAGCCATACTGGTAAGAGAGATTGGTCTGGAATAAACCAGTAATGTTAATTGAGAAGCCATAAAAAGTTTAATATACCATATTTCATCATTTAGAAGCCACGGCTTCTATTACTTTTTTTCTATTTTTAGTCACAGCTTCTAAATGGGGGTGGCTACTATTTGGGGGCATCTTTAATTTATAAGCCACCAGCCGATCATCAGAGGCATCATTTTTTTCAGTGGCACAGCAGTATATGAAGTTATTTCAAGAATGGAACTGCTAAAATACTGAAAAGGAAGGAGGTTTTGCTCATTTGGGTAGTGCTGCATTTAGATGTAGTGAGCACTCCCACTCACAAGTGATCGGTCAGTCCTGGACTCCGAAATGTAGCAGGTGGAGGGGAGCTTACAGCCCAAAAGGCTGCTACTTCAGATTACATGTGTCAGGAGCAATGGTGAGGTCTGGGTAATCTGAGGAATCAGTATACAATCAGAGGTAGGAGGGTGCCTATGTCAGATCACAGGTTAGTGGAAGTATTTCTTGAGTGGAGTTCTCATGCACCTCCACTAATGTAGTGTACTGTATTCTTTGCAGGAGGTGTTCAGCTATGTACATTGGAGAAACTGGTAGGTGTCTTGCTGACCGTTTCAGGAACATTACAGAGTGGTCAGGAATGGTGAAACTGCTAAACCCATTGTATCACTTTATCTCCAGGGACCACAATGTCAATGACCTTTCTGTTTGTGTCCTTCAGCAGGGCTTCCGGGATCCTAACCATAGAAAAACATGGAAGCCAAGCTGATCATCCGCCTTGGCTCCCAGCAGCCCTCTGGTTTAAATGATAGACTTATTTTCCACTAACATCTTTCAGCCTCCCCTTTTTTCCCCTAAAGTCAGTTTGTTTTTGTACTGATTTATTTTTCATTTTCACCATATGTCTCCATCTCTGTCTCCTTCTCACACATTTGTCACCTTTCAGCCTTCTTACAAGGCCCTGTTAATCACGCTCTACCTGGGAACTTCCCCAGCTCTTTCTCTCCCATTATGTTTTATCTTTCCCATCATCACCTTTTGTTTCACAGATTCTCTCTTAATCTTACCATTTATCACTTCTTCTCCCTTAGCCTTCCTCTTCTTCTTTCTCCACATATATATCTCTCTCATTTTACCTCTCCTCTACACTAACTTGTCTTTTTTCTCTTTTAGATACTTCCTGAAGAAGACCTAAGGTCGAAACGTAGATTTTTAACTCTATTTTCTATTTTCAGCGTGCATTTAATATAACCATTTTGTTTTGCTTTTAGACCACATGCTGACGCAGCGCCTTGTCTTTGTATTTCTTGATGTTCCTTATTTGGATGTTTGTCCGCAAATGTATGGGTACCCGTTTCTGTTTCAACCTGCAGTCAAGATCGAGAATTTAAGGCATAACAAAAATAGGGAGTATACTAAATCCATCTAAAAAAATAGAAATAGGGACATGATAGTTACACAAAAAGTGGCACATTTCTGGAACAATATAAACCCGGAAATCAAGAATCTGGCTTTTAAACCAAGCTCATTCTTAACAGCTGTGAAATAAGAGCTGAGTATATGGTGTACCTGTATAATATTAAACATTAAGAATTAATTAGTGCACACATACTTATACTATAATAACTGCAGAATGTTTTCTTCCATAGAGAAACCTGGTTATAATTCGCCATTACAACCTGCGGGTTATAACGGCGAACACGTGCTGGGTTTCTCTCGCACTGAGCATGCGCAGCCATCGCTCCTTCACTGCCCGGTGCCGAACACCATTCCCAGCTCTACACAGTTCACCACACTCAGAGTCAAGCAGTAAATTATTTTTAAAACACTTGGCAACATTGTTTTACATCAGCTGAGTAAGAGGGGGAAAAAACAAAAACAAAAAAATAAACAAGCAATTGTTTTTATCATGAGCCACTGACATTCTTTATTTTATATAATTACTGTGGCAAGAAAACTCTCTGCAGCAATTTATATAAAATAAAATATGGGGTGGTGTGTAAAACCATTTCATAACCTCCATGTTATACCACCTCCCACAAAATAAAGAGCGAGCTGCCGTTTTAGAAGGTCCCTTGGGGTCTCTTTGGCAGGGTGTGCCTGAGGGACTTGATAAGCCAGGTGTTCTCCATTGTGGGAGGCCCCAGAACAGCATTATGAGAGACGGGATTGAGGACCCTATACTTTCAAGAAGGAAGCAAGCAGTCAAGTGAGAGGCTCATGCAAAGATACTGGCCAATGGATCTGAACTTAAAGGTGGTGGGCCCATGTATTTGATATATGTATCAAGGACACCAGCCAATGGATTCTGTGGAGCAGGCAGTGGGCCCTAAAATATTCTGATGACTTCTGAAACTAAAGACACTCCTAAGGTTCTGCAGGAGCAGGACATGCGCCTTTGAACCTTGGCATGGTCGCTCCAAGCAACATTCTAGAGAGAAATGTGAAATTGAGATTGTGAGAGTCCCTTTTGGCTACATATCCTGAAAGAGTAGGGGAAAAAAAACAGTGAGAAGGGCCCACAGAAGTGCACATGTATGCTGCTACAGTAATACTGAAAATGAACTGTGAAAGTACTGTACATCTATGACTTCAGTAAAGATTAATTGTGCATCATACTGTGGTTTCAAGAGTCTGTTATCCAAAAAAGCAGATAAGGAGTGTAGGGCAACAGGATCAATACCTGATATGTATGTACGTATGTATGTATGTATGTACATATGTATGTATGTATGTATTTATTTATTTATTTATTGCAATCTAGGATTACAACCTTTGAGCTGAGAGCTCATTTACAAAGGTTCCACATCAGATTAACACAGAAAACTAGTAGAGAAAGTACAACAATACAAGAAATTAGGTACAGGCTGACAATAGTATAGGCTAATAAACAGTACAGCACAAAAATTAGGTACAAGCTGACAATAATATAGGCTAGCAAACCTGTAGATGAGATGATGATTGAGTAATAATACAAAGTGGAAATTGAAAACTAACAGAAGAGCATAGTGGGAGTCATTGTGATCAGAGAAAAAGAGAATAAGTAAAATGCTGCCAGAAACCACGATAGTTGGCTAGCTTTGTCAAGGTGAGGGTAGGGGATGGAGGGACGAGTGGGAGGTTGATAGAAAGGAGGATATTAGGTGGGGTGCTCTAGATAGTGGTTAGTGGCAGTGGAAGAGGGAGAGGGAGGAAGTTGCAAGGCAGGGATTGTAATAAGTGCAACATACATGGTGACAGGCGGCAGTTATAATACAGTAAGTGCATTATTCATGGGGACAAAAAGACAGAGGGGGAGAGAACAGGTTATAGAACACAGGAGTGTATATTTTGTTGTTTAAGGAGACAGCAGAGTTTACATTTAAAAGGACTGATTTTGGGTTCAGCAAGAAGCTCAATAGGTACACGTAGGTTGTTATACCAGAATGGTGCAGAGTAGCCGAAGGATCTCTGGCCTTGAGAGGTGCGACGAAAAGGAACCTTTAATGGGTTGCAATTTGATGCTCTAGTCAGTCTTACTGTTTCTGCTGGGCAGAGCAAACAGCATGTTCCAGGTGGCGACAGGCCAAGGCATGCTTTCTTGGCTAGGAGACAAGCCTGGTATTGAATTCTGCTTTCCAGGTCTACCCAACCTGATTGAGAATAAAGGTGACAGGTGTGACTAAGATGAGGGGTGCTTAGAAGTAACCTGCAGGCTTTATTCAATGTGATAGCAATACGTTTAAAGGTTGTGTCTGGGGCTACACTGTAAATAACAAGGCTGTAATCTAAGACTGAGAAGACTAAGCTAGTAATAACAAGTTGAAGGGCTGTTTCAGTTAGACTGTGCCGATACATCTGTATAGCAGTCTGAGTTTTCGATTTGCAGACCTGGCAACAAGGTCTATGTGGAAGGAGTAGGAGAGGGAACTGTCAAGGGTGACTCTTTGAAGTGAGGTATTTGAAGTTCTGGACCATCTCAATAGCTTCATTCTGCTTGTTTCTTATGGTTAACGTGGATGGCTTATGTTTACTGTGGGATGAAACAAAGAGCATTGTTTTTGTTCTTTTGTAATTTAAAAGCAGTCTTGCTTTACTGAACTAGTTTTCAACTTTATTGAAGTCATGCTGTAGTTGTTGTTCTAGAGTGATGGGGTCTGAGTTGCTAGTGTAGATAACTGCATCATCCGTGTAGAGGAGGATTTTGTATTAACATGCTTGTGGAAGTTGATTTAAGAAGAGCCTGAACAGCCGTGGACCCAAGATGGAACCTTGGGGGACACCGATGCTTATGCATAGTGTATCTGAGAGGGTGTTAGAGATTTTTATTTGTTGTACATGCTTGGAGAGGTAGCTCCTGAACTAGCATAATGAGTCAGAAGATAAACCAGTGTCACCTAGCTGAGTCAGGAGGAGTTCATGGTGGACCATGTCGAAGGCCTTGGTGAGGTCTATGAAGGTAGCACTCACTAAGTGCTCATGATCAAAGGATTCATGAATGTACCCCGTAAATTCAAGAAGAGCAGTAGTAGTGCTATGCAGCTGTCTAAACTCATACTGCTGCAGACATTGAGGTTGATATTAGATCATAAACTATCCTTTTGAGAGCTTTGGAAATAGGTGAGAGAATTGAAATTGGTCTGTAGTTTGTGTGGCAGATCCAATCACCACTTTTGAAAACAGGGGTAACTGCTGCAGCTTTCCAATGTTTAGGGAATTTTCCAGATATGAGGGAAAGGTTGAATATTCTTGTTAACGGTGCCAATAGTTCATCTAGGGTGAAGGAGATCAGTTTCAGATCTAGGCCGTCACCACTATGCCTGGTTTTACCTAACACTTTCAAAAGATATTTTTTGCCTCCCCTTTTGTAATTATTATTAGGTAGAATGGGGAAGGGGTGGATTTAAGGATGAGGTACTAGGTGTGGGCCTTTTACCACTATGGGTTAGGTTAAGGAAGTCTGGGGGAGCACCCACTGAGATCAGTAAATGCTTTATTGAATATATTAGCAATGGTTTTTTGATCCTGAGTAATAGTACTGCCCAAGTTCAAGGAGGTAGGTGCCATTTTGCCTTGTTTCCCAGTAAGTGTTTTAATGTTATGCTAGAATTTGCGGCTGTCACCCCAGGAGTTGTTTAACTCAGACTTAAAGTAGTTAACCTTAACCTGGTGGATGGCTTGAGTACATTTATTCTGGGCCATCTTATAGTTTTGGAGATTGGAGGGTGACCCAGAACTTTTATACCTGTGCCAGAGGTTGTCTTTAGCTCACAATTGGTCCAGAAGAGGTGGAGAGATCCAAGATTTATGCGTTCCTTTTACCTTCCTCTTATTTATTTATTTATTCAATTTTGGTAACCAGGTAGGCCCACTGAGCCCCGAAGGTCCCTTTTCAGGGGCAACCTGGAATTAGTTCCAGAAGAATACAGTTACAATAATGGACAGGACACAGTACATCAGCACAATAGGAAGAAATTCAAGTACAACAACAGGGCAGACATTGTGACAAAGTTAGTTACAGGCGAAGACAGTAACATAATGTAAAAGGTAGCAGTACTATACTCGGGAGATGACTATTACAAAAGAGTCAAGGGTAGCAGTACAGGGGAAAGGTGATGCTTAATATGGTAATCATAACTTAGGCTGGCAAGGACCTAGCGTTTCAGATTGGGTATGCCCCTCTATTGACAGGAGAAGATGCTCACTTCTAGTAAGTGAGCACGGAGTCCCTTGAACAAAGTTTCAAGGGAGGAGGCTTCCTGAAGGAGGGGGGAAGCTTATTCCATAGGGCAGGGGCAGACATGGCAAAGGACTTGCTGCCAGCAGTGGTTCGAACCTTAGGCTTCTCTAGGAGGTTACGCTCAGAGGTTCAAAGGGCATGCACTAAGCATTTGGGGACCAGGAGACTGGACAGGCTATCTGGGGATTTGCAGTGTAGGAGCTTGTAGGCGTGACAAAGCAGGGGGTACTGAAGGTGACCATCTAGGGAGGGCCACTGTACAGAAGCAAGGGCATCGCAGTGGTGCCTTCGTTTGTGAGACTGAGACATGAACCGAGCAGCTTTGTTGTAAAGAACTTGCAGTCTGCTCATTTCCTGTTTGGCAAACCCCTGAAGTGTAGGGGCAGCAAAGGTGAGTGTAGGAAGGAGGAGACTGTTGGTTATAGTGATTCTTGACTCAGGGATGAGCTGATCATTCAGGCGGTACAGGAGGCCCAGTTTGCAGTGCACCTTTTTGGTTACCTGGTCTAAGTGAGACTTTGAGGTGAACTCATGATCCAGGGTTAGCCCCAAGTATTTGAGGGAACTCACTACCTCAATGCAGCTGCCTGAGGTTGAGGTCAGAGGGAGTAAGGCACTCCTGTCTGAGCCAAGGTTTCTCTGTCCAAATAGCATTGCCTTGGTTTTAGTGGTGTTTAAGACCAGTTTATTTTCTGTAAGCCAGTTCTCTAACTTAGCAAAGTCAGCGTGCAGATGGGGTCCCAGATCAGAGGGATTATACGGTGACCGGTAGATTACAGCATCATCTGCGTATTGAATGACCAAGCTGCCGCCACAATGGGAATTAATATCACTAATGAATAGTGAGAAGAGGAGGGGGCCTAGAATGGAACCCCGAAGCACCCCCTTGTTTAGGGGGAGTGGATCTGAGATCATGCATCTCCACAGGACCTGCTGGGAGTGGCCAGATAGATAGGAGGTGAACCAGGAAAGGGAATGCTGGTCCAGGCCAAAGGAAGCCAGTTTGGATAGCAGGAACTTGTGGTCTACTAGGTCAAATACCTTAGAAAGATCAATGAAAACAACTCCTGTGGGGAGCCCTTTGTCCATGGCTCCTTGTGCATTGACTGTAAATTTTATGAGGGCTGAGTCAGTGCCATGATTTTGCCTAAAGCCATGTTGGGTGGGAGATAGTAATCGGTTAACCTCCAGGTAGTTCCGTAGCTGACAGCACACTAGCTTTTCATGAATCTTGGCCAGAGCACAAAGCAGTGAGATCAGCCTGTAGTTACCGACGGATTCCCTGGGACCCCCTTTGGAGATAGGAGCAACAATGGCCTGTTTCCAGGTATTGGGTACAGTGTCTTCAAGCAGTGATCTGTTAATTAGCCATGTAATAGGTAGAGCCATGGCTGTTGCTTCCGCCTTTAGTAATTTAGGGCAGATACCATCAGGTCCCACAGGGTCTTTGACTTTGATAGACTTTAAGAGTGGAAGTACTTCTTTGACCTTAACTAGACGCAGGTGGAAGAGAGGCCATGCAGGGTAAAGTGCCTCTGAGCAGGGAGGCATAGTAGAGATAGGATTAAGGTTAGACTTGTAATCCTCTAGATTGGTGAAGTAACTGTTGAAGGCAGCAGCAATTTAATGGCAGTCATCAGTCATAAGGCCATTGATCTCAATAGGGCCAAGGGAGGGGGACTTGTTTCCGTTTAGCATGTCATTGATGTGAGACCAGAAGGACCGAGGGTTGGCAAGAGTGGTTTGCTGGAGATGCTTGACAAACTCTCTCTCTCTTTGCCATCTTAGAGGAATGCTTGCGCTTGTTCCTTAGTTGTTTATAGGTCAGAAAGTCAGCAGGCAGGGCAGAATGTTTGTGATGCTTCCATGCCTTGTCTCGTTTCACCATCAAAGATTTGAGCTCTGTGATGACCCATCCATGGCAGCTGCCTTGAGCACAGAGTTTTCTAAATAGGGTGAACAGATTAGATGCAGAGTTGAAGGAGTTCTGGAAGAAGCCCAGGCCTTCTTCAAGAGTTGAGAGGTGCCGTATCAGTGACCAGTCGAGGTTGCCGAGGTATGCATTGAAGGCAACCTCTGAGAATTTGGAGTAGTCTCAGGTAGAGAGTATCCGTGGAGGGACCTGGGGGGGAAGGTTTTTCCAGATGCAGAAGATGGGCGAGTGGTCACTAAGAGCATCAGCCATGATACCTGCAATCAGGATGTTGGAGGGGTGCGACACCAGAGCCCAGTCAAGGGTTATATGGTTCCCTGTTTTATAGTTGGCCCTGGTCTTTTCGGTGATGATTTGCTCCAGATTAGCATCTAGTAGCAAGGCTTTAAGGGACTACTCAGAGTCCTTTGCCCAGCTGGATTGAAGTCCCCCAGGATCAGGAGCTCACTTGGTTTCACTTGGTTTCAAAGGAAAAAAGAAGGCGACTGCCCATCGAGATTGTCCCCCACCACATCGGTGGGATAATTATACCCTATAGTTGTTAAACTTGAGCCAGCAATCCAGCCCCTTTTTGAAGGCTGTATTGGAGTGACTTTCTACTAAGTTTTGCAGGAGGAGATTCCACAATTTGGGGGCTCTTACAGTAAAGTAGTTTAACCTTTTTGTTGTTTTAGCTTTAGATACAAATATTTGGTTGTTATGATACCGAGGTGACATCCAACTGGTGGAGAAATGTAAGCCACAGTGGTGCATCAACTCTTGAGAATTCTGGATTTTGTACTATAGGAGAAGGTCACCTCTGGTACGTTTTGTGCGTAGTGAAGGTAACCCTGTAACTCTTACTCTTTCCTCGTAGTCGAGTCTAGATAAATAAGGAACCATTTTTGTGGCCCTTCTCTGCACCCTCTCAACCCCATCAATGTCCTGCCCCAGATAGGGACTCCAGCAGGGGGACCCATAGTCCAAATGGGGTCAGAAATAAGCCCTATACAAGGGGATTATGCATTCCTGCATCCTAGACACAAATGAACGTTGAATCCGAGTGAACAATGCATTAGATTTCCTAGCTATCATCCTGCAGTGATCACTAGATGATAATTTGTCATTAATGATTACCCCGAGATCTCGTTCTAATGGTGACACATGAAGGGTAACACCGTTCAGGAAATAGATCTGTCTAGGGTTATTCTTACCGAAGTGTACAATGTGATACTTGTCTGAGTTGAGTGTCATTTTTGTTTAAAACTGCCCATTCTTCGATGGATTTTAAATTGTTCCTCATGGAATCCCTGTTTATCGATGTAAGTACAGAGCCACACAGCTTGGTATCATCAGCGAATTTTGAGAGAACAATTTTGGGGCTAGCCTGCAGATCACTAATAAAGATGTTAAACAGGGTCGGCCCCAACACGGACCCCTGCGGGACCCCGCTGGTCACACTCAGTGAGTGGGAAAGTGTGTCATTAATTCTGACCTGCTGATATCTTCCACTCAACCAACCTGAGACCCAGTTAATTATGCAGTGAAAAAAACCCATATCATTCATTTTGTCGAGTAGGATGTCATGAGGGACTTTGTCGAATGTCTACTATAATTAAAGTATCACATCCATAGGGATGCCGTCATCCAGTGCCTTACTGACATGATTATAAAAACCAAGTTAGTAGTACAGGAGTATCCCTGCCTAAAGCCATGCTGTGTAGTGTCAGTCAAGTTACCCCAATAGATTCGTACTCTAAAAGTATCTTAATAACTTTCTCCATGATCTTGCTCACAACAGACGTCAGGCTTATTGGACGATAATTCTCTGGTTTGGAATGATTACCCTTCTTAGAGATTGGAACCACAGTGGCCATCGTCCAGTCCTGAGGGATAGTTCCCTCATACAAGGATTTGTTGAATATAATTGAAAGTGGTTTAGCAATGGCAGCTGCTGTCTCTATTAGAAATCGGGACTGATGTTATCAGGGCCTGGACTGGAGTGGATTTTAGGGATATAATTGCTTTTAGTATGTCATCCTCAGTGATGATGTAAGAGGGGGTAACATTGTTTGTATGTTTGAAGCGCTTAGGAACCTCTTTCTTGGTAAATACAGAGCAGAATTGTTTGTTAAATGTGTCTGCCATGTCTTTGTCTGTTGATACAATTGTGTCGTGTATACATAAGGGCCCCATGTGTCTATTTTTAATTTTTTTATTGTTAAAGTAGGAAAATAGTGATTTATAGTTGTCTTTGGTATGGGCCAGATGAAACTCAAGTTTGTTTTTGGATTGCAGAATGGCTTGTTTTAGTGATTTAAGAGTTTCCCTATACTGAGTGAGTCATAACTTTTCGGTGTCTCCCTTGCTGTTTTTGGCTAGTTTAAATAGCCTCTGCTTCTTCTTATTTAAGGTTTTGATGGTATTATTTAACCACAGAGGTATTTTCCCCTTTTTATTATATTTTGTTGTTATAGGAACATATAATTTTTCTGAGTTGTAAATGGTAGATTTGAAGAAGTCCCAAGGTTCTTCCATGGAAAGGGAGGATAGTACTGTATCCCAAGAAATTGAGATTTAATTGGTTATTGATAGCATTAAAATTAGCTTTTTTGTAATTTTTCAATTCAGTATAGTTGGTGATGTGTTGACACAATGTCAGTGTAATGGAAATGGTGTAGTGATCACTTGATCCTAGTGGGGCACCACTCTTAATTTTGGATATTACATTCCCTATATTTGTAATAACCAAGTCCAGTATGTTGTCACCTCGTGTTGGTTCTGTAATGATTTATTCCAGGCCCAAATCAACCATGAGTGTGATTAAGTCTTTTTCGGCCTGCATGCTTCCAGTTAAAGAAGACCAATTTATAGTAGACAGGTTAAAGTCACCCAGTATGAGGATTTTACCTTTAGAGGCCATGTCTGAGATTTCATTGTTTAGGCATGAAGAATATTCTTTATTAGAGGTTGGGGGCCTATAGCATGTCCCTACCATCAGTTGTGGGTAGCCTTTGAGCTGGATATTCATCCAGACAGATTCAATGTTACTCGTTGTGGGGATTTGGAATGAGGATATGTCTTCTCTAACATAGAGACATACCCCCCCCAATTT
The DNA here is from genome assembly GCA_016271365.2 of Neoceratodus forsteri. Lineage (NCBI taxonomy): Eukaryota > Metazoa > Chordata > Ceratodontiformes > Ceratodontidae > Neoceratodus > Neoceratodus forsteri. The sequence continues at coordinate 1,662,851,944 of CM028130.1, forward strand.
GTCCCTGATGGTCTTATGATACAGTTTATACCATGGGATACGCTGGATCCAAGAAGTATCAGGATCCCTCCAAGTTTCTGTGATAGAGATGAGTCCATATTTCTTCAGTTGACACATAGCTTCTAGTTTAGCTATTTTTGCCTGATTTAGAGATCTGGCATTTAGACTGAGTACCTCACACTCAGAGGTGTCTGTAGTAGGTCTTTTTAGAGAACAGGATCTTTTGTCACTGATCTCACCCCCAGGTATTAGTTTAAAAGTTTGTTAACAGCTGTTGTAAATTTTTTACCCAGAAGTGAGATACCCCTACGACTGAGGTGGAGTCCATCCCAGCAGTACAGAGAGTCTTTTAGATAGAAGTTTTCCCAATGTGTGAGACAGAGAAAGTTCTGCCGGAGACACCATCATCTAAGCCAGTCATTAAAGGCCTTAATCCTTGTGTTAATACTATCGGGTGCTCTTGGTATGGGTAGAGTCTCTGAGAAACATGCTATGCTATTTTTTTCTGCTAGTACATTGTTGAGAGCTATAATGTCCTGTTTTAGTTCGTCAATACTACCTTTATTTATATCATTTGTACCTTCATGAATTATAAATAATTGATTTTCACCAACCCCTTTCAATATATTTTTTATAGCAATAGTGATGTTGGATACACGAGCACCCCTCAAGCTAGAGCAGGTACGGTTGAATTTGTCCACGTTACATATTGGGCGGTCCAGGTGTTTAATAACTGAGTCACCAAGAACAAAGATTTGTTTAGTTAATGGGTGAGAATCCATATTGCTAGAAGTTGATGGTAAAATCACTGAATCGTGATTTTGGTCTTTTGTTTGGGATTTACTTAGTTTGTGTGTGGGGGACACAGTACAGTTATTTACTCTCCTGGGGGTTGGGCAGCTGACTAGGGGATCACTGCAGGTGGTATTGATAGTGTCATCATTTGGTGGAACATTTACATCCTGTTTAAGGGCATCATATCTATTGAATAAGGGTAGGGGTGAGACATTGCATCCAATTTGTCCCCCTCTGTGTTGTGATTTACCCTTGGGTACCCTTGCCCAGCTGTCAGAATCCTCTTGAAATACAGCAGGAGTAGAAGAGGTAATGAGATTAGTACTTATAGCAGTTGCTGTTTCATCAGCAGATGGGGCAATTAAGGATAGAGACTGACCCAGCATGGAGTCAATATAATCCTCCAAGGCTTCAATCTCAGGACCAACAGTTGTGGAAGCCAATAAATGGGTGAGTTCTTCCTGGAGGGTTTCTATCATTAAGCATTTATTACATACGTAGTTGGTAGTCTGGGGACCCGTGGCATACATAGCACATGACTGGCAACAGTTGTTAGCAGTTTCCATGTTAACACGTTGGGCGAACTATCAGGTTATATAGTGTGTACTACAGCAATAATTCAATTATACTCACAGTTTCAAGGGCCCTGGTCCTGCTGTCAGCGGACACGGCAGACACGCACAATGCGTGTGTCTCTGCGTGCATCTCCGACGCCGGGCCGGGCCACCCTACTCGGCCAGCAGGCAAGCTTTAATGAGTAGTGACCCAGAAGTGCTCCTAGGGGGTCACCGGGTCCTCGCAACGAGCAGCACAGAATAGTTGCACAGTAAACAAATGCACTCAGGTAAATAACAGCTAACAATACATTTGGGAGTGCAGACAGAAAGCTAGCCAATAGTTTACAGCACACCACAGCTGGGTTACCAGCTCTCTTCCTGGTTTCTGCCACGTCGGCAGTATACAGGGCTCACAGTACACACACTATCACAATAATGACACAGAGATCCTACCAGGTGCAGTCTAGGTCGTGAAAACTTCACTGGTAAAGATTTGGTTGATGTGCTCACTGCAGGGGCGAGCTTTTAATGCGAGTAGTGACCTGGAAGTGCTCCTAGGGGTCACTGGGTCCTCACGACGAGCAGCACAGAATAGTTGCACAGTAAACAAATGCACTCAGGTAAATAACAGCTAACAATATGTTTGGGAGTGCAGACAGAAAGCTAGCCAATAGTTTACAGCGCACCACAGCTGGGTTACCAGCTCTTTTCCTGGTTTCTGGAAACGTTCCGAGGAAACCATATCAGCAAGGGCCTTGGTGATATTTTCCAAGGCTTGTAGGGACACCACCGCAGGGTGGTAGAGGCAGTCCAGAGAAAGGCAACCAAAATGGAGCAGGGACTGCATCAGAAAACATATGAGGACAGATTAACTGGACTCAATATGTATACCCTAGAGCAAAGGAGGGAGAAAGGTGATATGATTGAAACGTTCAAACACCTTAAGGGCATTAACAAGGTGAAAGAGTCTAACATGTTTCAATATAAGAAAAATAGCAGGAAAAGATGACACAGCATGAGATTAGAGGGAGGCTGATTAAGGGGTAATGTGAGGAAGTTCTTTTTCACAGAAAGGGTGGTGGATGCATGGAACAGCCTACCTCAGGAAGTGGTGGATATGAATACAGTGCAGGGCTTCAAACAAGCATGGAATAGGCATAAGGGAGCAATACAGATGAGTATGAATAGATAGGCCATTGACAGAGCAAAGGCCTATGGCACATTCATGTGGTAGAAAAATAAATGGGCAGACTGGATAGGCCTTGCAGTCCTTATCTGCCATCAACTTCTATGTTTCTATAGTATTGCCAAGTGTAATATTTATAAAGACTGATTCACTGCCCGAGTGAACAGTGCCAGGTAGGTGGGCAAGGGCTGCATCAAGGGAGTCCTTTGCATATATGAGAACCTCACACCCTTTTTTGTCCTCCCTGTCCTTGCGGAAGGTGGTGTAGCCAGTCAGTGCTACCTCATGAGGTAGGGTGTGAGGCTTAAGCCATGTTTCAGACACAGCCAGAACATTTGGGTTGTAGAGAGACATCCAGCCCTGAACCTCCTGCATTTTTGGGCGGAGGTTGCAGACATTCATGTGGGCAATTTTTAGGCCCATCGTAGACATTCAATGTAAGTCATGGGGTGAGCCAAGAGTGACGTTGGTTATAGGAGGGCCTGGATTTAGGTTCGATGTCACTTGATAGAAGCAACAGGAGTGACAGAAGCAGTAGAGCAGTAGGGGAAAGAGGGAGCAGGTCCCTCTGCGGTGCTTTTTGTATGGAAATGTAGGGCCAGGTAGTAGGTGCCCTTTTTTGTGAGTATATGGTACACAAAGAGTGGTGCAATATTCGCTTGGAAACTCTGAGTGATGGGAGGGAAGTGTGTGTGTGGGATGACACAGATTAGGGTACCCAGTCCTGGGAAGGCACATAAGCCTGTTGACCCACACAAGAGACAGGATGTATAGAGAAACCAGGACAGGGGCTCTGTAAGATAGCCCAGATTGGTGCTTCCATTTGGGCACATAAGAGAGAGCAGGGTGAGTGAGGGGGTCCATAGTACCAGGGGATGGCATTTGGGTGGGAGAGGAGGAACAGAACTAAATTAGAAAGGAGAAGGAGGAACAGAACTAAATTAGAAAGAAGGGGGATTTACTTTTTTGTCCTTTACATTTTACCACGTTAGAGTGTTACTAGTTCAACGTTTGATACACTGGAACTTGGTGCCCGTAATTTGATATGTAATGACAGTGCAACCTCTTGTTGCACCTTTTGATAAGCTGAAAGTGGAGAAGTCGGGTGATTGGCTCAGAGCACCTATAACAGCAACAGTCCACCAAGGGTGGTGATGGGGCAGCTGACACGGAGTGTCGGCGGGGATTCTCCAGTGCAAAATCACACCAGCAGCAGAAACAGCTGTGGATAGCCCAGTCAGTTGTTAGTACCTGGAGAAAAACTTGTGGTTCTGTTTTAGTTGGGGGCTCTTAAGGTGAGGTGCCCCAGAGTGACCTCCCACATTGGGATGGAGCCGCCGAAGCCGTAGACCCCGATTCCTTTGCTAGACTTAGGAGAGAGAGAGAGGAAGAAATTAAAAAAGGGGTGGGAATACAATTTCAGGAATTAGCAGAAATGCCAGTGAGTAGAAATGCAGGCAAATTTAAGCTAGTATTTTAAGGTACATTAATACTAGGCATTGAAGGTATTTGCACAATTAACCTAGGCATTTAAAAGCAGCAGAAAATAGCAGATAAAAGTCTGAAGCAACTGGTAACTTTAAATTAGCTATCAAGATAAAAAAAAATACACAACTTTAACTGGAAATAGCAAAAAGGTTGGAAGAAAAAACAATCTCCACATGTACTGTATATCGACTTGCAGTGTTAAGGAGAGTTTCACTAGAGCAGTCCAGGACTGTGTGCCAGTGGAGTGCTGGTATGAATTGTTTTAAAAAAGGCACCAAAAAGTTATCCAGTGCAAAATCGCACCCCCAGGACAAATAGCCATTGATCGCCCAGTCAGTCATTAGTACCTGGAGAAAAGCTTGCGGTTCCATTTCTGTTCAGAGCTTTGAAGGTGAGGTAACCCAGAGTGACCTCCCACATTGGGAGGAGCCACTGAAGCTGTCGACCCTGATTCCTTTACTAGACTGGAGAAGGGCTTGTGGTTCTGTATCTCTTGGGGGCCATTAAGGTGAGGTGCCCCAGAGTGACCTCCCATGTTGGGGGAGCAGCTGAACCCATAGACCTCGATTACTTTGCTAGACTGGAGAAGGGCTTGCGGTTCCATTTCTGTTGGAGGCTCTTAAGATGAAGTGCCCCAGAGTGACCTCCTGCATTTGAGGGTGAGCTGCAGAAGCCATGCACCTCGATTCCTTTGCTAGACTAGAGAAGGGCTTGCTGTTCCATTTCTGTTGGGGGCTCTTAAGGTGAGGTGCCCCAGAGTGAACTCCCACATTGGGGTGGGGAGCCACTGAAGCTGTAGACCCTGATTCCTTTGCAAGACTAGAGAAGGGCTTGTGGTTCCATTTCTGTTGGGGGCTCTTAAGGTGAGATGCCCCAGAGTGACCTCCCACCTTGGGGGGCAGCCATCAAAGCTGTAGACCTCAATTCCCTTGCTAGACTGGAGAAGGGCTTGCGGTTCTAAGCCTGTAGGGGGCTCTTAAGCTGAGGTACCCAAGAGTGACCTAACGCATTGTGGGGGAGACACGGAAGCCGTACACCCCGATTTCTTTGCTAGACTGAGAAGAGAGAGAGGCAGAGATTAAATAAGGCATGAGAGAGGGGGGAGGAGGATTGCTGAGAAGAGGGAGGGGTGGGAATACAATTTCAGGAATTAGCAGACATACCAGGGAGTAGAAACGCAGGCAAACTTAAGTTAGTCTTTTAAGGTACATTAATACTAGGCATTTAAGGAATCTGGATGATTAACCAAGGCATTTAAAAGCAGCTGGAAATACCAAATAAAAGTCTGAAGCTCTTAAGGTGAGGTGCCACAGGGTGACCTCCCGCATTGGGGTTGGGGAGCCGCCGAAGCCATAGACCTTGATTCCTTTGCTAGACTGGAGAAGGGCTTGTGGTTCCGACTCTGTAGGGGGCTCTTAAGGTGATGTGCCCCAGAATGATCTCCTGCATTGGGGGAGCTGCCGAAGCCATAGACCCTGATTCCTTTGCTAGACTGAGGAGAGAGAGAGAGAGGCAGAGATTAAATAAGGCACCAGAGAGGGAGAGGGGGTTTGCTGAGAAGAGGGAGCTGGGGTGGGAATACAATTTCAGGAATTAGCAGAAACGCCATGGAGTAGAAATGCAGGCAAACATAAGCTAGTTTTCTAAGGTACATTAATACTAGGCATTTAAGGTATCTGCATGATTAACTTAGGCATTTAAAAGCAGCTGGAAACGGCAAACAAAAGTACGAAGTAACAAGTAACTTTAAATTAGGTATCAAGCTAAAAAAAATACACAACTTTAACTGGAAATAGCAAATAAGGTTGGAAGAAAAAACAATCTCCACATGTGTGTCAACTTAAAGTCTTAAGGAGACTTTCAGTAGAGGAGTCCAGGATTGAGTGTCAGCGGAGTGCTGGTTTGAACTGTTTTAAAAACAGTGCCAATAAGTTCTCCAGTGCAAAATCACAGCTGCAGGAGAAATAGCCGTGGTTCACCCAGTCAGTCCTTAGTACCTGGAGAAAGGCTTGTGGTTCTGTTTCTGTTGGGGGCTCTTAAGGTGAGGTGCCTCAGAGTGACCAGCCACGTTGGGGGAGCCACTGAAGCCGTAGACCCCGATTCCTTTGCTTGACTTGAGAAGGGATTGCGGTTGCATTTCTTTTAGGGGATCTTAAGGTAAGGTGCTCCAGAGTGACCTCCAGCATTCGGGGGGGGGTGAGCTGCTGAAGCCCTAGACCCAGATTCCATTGCTAGAGTGGAGAAGGGCTTGAGGTTCCATTTCTCTTGGGGGATCTTAAGGTGAGATGCCCCAGAGTGACCTCCCACATTGGGGGGGAGCAGCCAAAGCCATAGACCCTGATTCCTTTGCTAGACTGAGGAGAGAGAGAGAGACAGAGGCAGAGATTAAATAATGCACCAGAGAGGGAGAGGAGCTTTGCTGAGAAGAGGGAGGGGGGTGGGAATACAATTTCAGAAATTAGCAGAAACACCAGGGAGTAGAAATTCAGGCAAACGTATGCTAGTCTTTTAAGATACATTAATACTAGGCATTTAAGGTATCTGCTCGATTAACCTAGGCATTTAAAAGTAGCTAGAAATAGCAAATAAAAGTCCAAAGTAACTGGTAACTTTAAATTAGGTACCAAGGTAAAATAAAATACACAACTTTAACTGGAAGCAACAAATAAGGTTGGAAGAAAAAACAATCTCTACATGTGTGTCGACTTAAAGTCTTGAGACTTTCAGTAGAGCAGTCCAGGATTGCGTCCATGCAGAGTGCTGGTTAGAATTGTTTTAAAGGAGACACCAAAAAGTTATCCGGTGTAAAACTGCAGCTGCAGAGGAAATAGACGTGGATTGCCCAGTCAGTCTTTAGTATCGGGAGAAGGGCTTGCGATTCCATTTCTGTTGGGGGCTCTTAAGTTGAGGTGCCCCAGAGTGACCTCCTGCATTGCAGGAGGAGACCCCAAAGCCGTAGACCCTGATTCCTTTGCTGGACTAGAGAAGGGCTTGCAGTTATGTTTCTGTTGGGGGCTCTTATGGTGAGGTGTCCCAGAGTACCCTCACGCATTGGGGGGGATATGCCGAAGCCTTAGACCCTGATTCTATTGCTAGACTGGAGAAGGGCTTCAGATTCCATTTCTGTTGGGGTGGTCTTAAGGTGAGGTGCCCCAGACTGACCTCCCGCATTGCCGGGGGAGACACCAAAGCCGTACACCCTGATTCCTTTGCTAGACTGGTGAAGGACTTGTGGTTCCATTTCTGTTATGGGCTATTAAGGAGAGGTGCCCAAGAGTGACCTCCTACGTGGGGGGGCACCGAAGCTGTAGACCCAGACTCCATTGCTAGACTGGAGAAGGGCTTGCGGTTCCATTTCTGTTGGGGGCTCTTAAGGTGAGGTGCCCCAGAGTGAACTCCCACATTGGGGGTGAGCCACGGAAGCTGTACACCTGGATTCCTTTGCTAGACTGGAAAGGGCTTGCTGTTTCCTTTTCTCTTGGGGGCTCTTAAGGTGACGTGCGGGGAGCCACCGAAGCTGTAGACCCCGATTCCTTTGCTAAACTGAGGAGAAAGAGGCAGAGATTAAATAAGGCACCAGAGAGGGGGAGGGGATTTGCTGAGAAGAGGAAGGGGGTGGGAATACAATTTCAGGAATTAGCAGAAATGCCAAGGGGTATAAACGGTGGCAAACTTAACTCAGTTTTTGAAGGTACATTAATTCTAGGCATTTAAGTTATCTGCACAAATAACCTAGTCATTTAAAAGCAGCTGGAAATAGTAAATAAAAGTCTGAAGCTCTTAAGGTGAGGTGCCCCAGATTGACTTCCTGCACTTGGGGGGGAGCTGCCGAAGTCATAGACCATGATTCCTTTGCTAGACTGAGGAGAGAGAGAGAGGCAGAGATTAAATAAGACACCAGAGAGGGGGAGGGGGTGGGAATACAATTTCTGGAATTAGCAGAAATGCAAAGGAATAGAAACACAGGCAGACTTAAACTCATCTTTTAAAGTACATTAATAATAGGCATTTAAGATATCTGGACAATTAAACTAGGCATTTAAAAGTAGCTGGAAACAGCAAATAAAAGTCTTAAGCAATTAGTAACTCTAAATTAGGTATCAAGGTAAACAAACACAACTTTAACTGGAAACAGCAAAAAAGTTGGAAGGAAAAACAATATCCACATGAGTGTCGACTTAAAGTGTTAAGGAGAGTTTCAGTAGAGCAGTCCATGATTGCGTGCCAGCAGAGTGCTAGTTTGAATTGTTTTAAAAAAGGTAACGAAAAGTTCTCCTGTGAAAAATCACAGCTGCCAGAGAAATAGCCATGGATTGCTCAGTCAGTCATTAGTACCTAGAGAAAGGCTTGTGGTTATGTTTCTGTTGGGGCGTCTTAAAGTGAGGTACCCCAGAGTGCCCTCCCATGTTGGGGGGCAGCCACCAAATCCATAGACCCCGATTCCTTTGCTAGACTGGAGAAGGGCTTGCTCTTCCATTTCTGTTGGGGGCTCTTTAGATCAGGTGCCCTAGAGTGACCTCACGCATTGGGGGGGCAGCCACTGAAGCGTAGACCCCGATTCCTATGCTACACTGAAGAAGGGCTGGCGGTTCCACTTCTGTTGTGGGTTCTTAAGGTGAGGCGCCCCGGACTGACCTCGCACTTTGGGGGGAGCTGCCAAAGCCGTAGACCCCAAATCATTTGCTAGACTGAGGAGAGAGAGAGGCAGAGATTAAATAAGGCACCAGAGATGGCGATGGGGTCTGCTGAGAAGAGAGAGGGGGTGGGAATACAATTTCAGGAATTAGCAGAAATGTGAGGGAATAGAAATGCAGGCAAATTTAAGCTAGTCTTTTAAGTTACATTAATACTAGGCATTTAAGGTATCTGCACGATTTATCTAGGCATTTAAAAGTAGCTCGAAATAGCAAATAAAACTCCAAAGCAACTGGTAACTTTAAATTAGGTATCAAGGTAAAAAAAAAATACACAACTTTAACTGGAAATAGCAAATAAGGTTGGAAGAAAAAAACAATCTCTACCTGTGTGTCGACTTAAAGTCTTAAGGAGACTTTCAGAAAAGCATTCCAGGATTGCGTGCCAGAGGAGTGCTGGTTTGAATTTTTTTTTAAAAAGCACCAAAAAGTTCTCCTGTGCAAAATCACAGCCACAGGAGAAATAGACGTGGATCGCCCAGTCAGTCTTTAGTACCTGGAGAAGGACTTGAGGTTCCATTTCTGTTGGTGGCTCTTAAGGTGAGGTGCCCCAGAGTGACATCCCGCATTGGGGAGGGTGAGCTGCCATAGCCATAGACCCCGATTCCTTTGCTAGACTGGAGAAGGGTTTGCCATTCCGTTTCTATTGGGGGCTCTTAAGGTGAGGTGCCCCAGAGTGACCTCCCACATGGGGTGGTGCTGCCGAAGCCGTAGACCCTGATTCCTTCGCTAGACTGGAGACGGGCTTGCGGTTTCATTAATGCTGGGGGATGTTAAGGTGAGATTCCCCAGAGTGACATCCCATGTTGGGTGGGGGTAGCTGCCTATACCGTATACCCCGATTCCTTTGCTAGACTGGAGAAGGGCTTTCGGTTTCCTTTTCTGTTTTGGGCTCTTAAGTTGAGGTGCCTCAGAGTGACCTCCTGCATTGGGGGGGTGAGCTACCGAAGCCTTAGACCCTGATTCTTTTGCTAGACTGAGGGGAGAGAGAGAGGCAGAGATTAAATAAGTCACCAGAGAGGAGGAGGGGATTTGCTGAGAAGAGGGAGGGGGTTGAAACTACAATTTCAGGATATAGCAGAAACGGCAGGGAGTAGAAATGCAGGCAAACTTCAGCTAGTCTTTTATGGTACATTAATAGTAGGCATTTAAGGTATCTGTATGATTAACCTAGGTATTTAATAGCAGCTGGAAATTGCAAATAAAAGTCCGAAGCAACTGGCAACTTTAAATTAGGTATCAAGGTAAAAAAAAATACACAACTTTAACTGGAAACAGCAAAAAGGTTGGAAGAGAAAACATTCTCCACATGTGTGTTGACTTAAAGTGTTAAGGAGAGTTTCAGTAGAGCAGTCCAGGATTGCATGTCAGCAGCGTGCTGGTTTGAAATGTTTTAAAAAAGGAGCCAAAAAGTTATCCAGTGCAAAATTGCAGCCTCGGGAGTAATAGCTGTGGATCACCCAGTCAGTCATTAGTACCTGAAGAAAGGCTTGCTGTTCCATTTCTGTTGGAGGCTCTTAAGGTGAGGTACCCCAGACTGACCTCCAGCGTTGGGGAAGGGGGGGGGACCTGCCGAAGCCGTAGACTGTGATTCCTTTGCTAGACTGGAAAAGGGCTTGCGGTACTGTTTCTGTGGGGGGCCCTTAAGGTGAGTTGCCCCAGAGTGACCTCCAGCGTTGGGCAGGGGGGGCCACTGGAGCCAAAGACCCTGATTCCTTTGCTAGACTGGAGAAGGGCTTGCTGTTCCATCTCTGTTGGGGGATCTTAAGGTGAGGTTTCCCTAGAGTGAGATCCCGTGATGTGGGAGAGCTGCCAAAGCTGTAGACCCAGATTACTTTGCTAAACTGGAGAAGGGCTTGCGGTTCCATTTCTGTTGTGGGCTCTTAAGGTGAGGTGCCCCAGAGTGATCTCCCACATTGGGGGGGGGGAGCCGCTGAAGCCATTAACCCCGATTCCTTTGCTAGAGTGAGGAGAGAGAGAGAGGCAGACATTAAATAAGGCACCAGAGAGGGGGAGGGGTTTTGCTGAGAAGGGGGGGGTGGTAATACAATTTCAGGTATAAGCACAAATGCCAGGGAGTAGAAATGCTGGCAAACTTAAGTTGTTTTTTCAAGGTATATTAATACTAGGCATTTAAGGTATCTGCACGATTAACCTAGGCATTTAAAAGCAGCTGGAAATAGCAAGTAAAAGTCCGAAGCAACTGGTATCTTTAAATTAGGTAACAAGGTAAAAAAAAAATAAACAACTTTAACTGGAAATAGCAAATAAGGTTGGAAGAAAAAACAATCTCCACATGTGTGTCGACTTAAAGTCTTAAGGACTCTTTCAGTAGTGCAGTTCAGGATTGCGCATCAGCAGAGTGCAGGTTTGAACTGTTTTAAAAAGGCACCAAAAAGTCCTCCGGTGCAAAATCGCAGCCACAGGAGAAATAGCCATGGATTGTCCAGTTACTCTTTAGTACCTGGAGAAGGGCTTGCGGTTCCATTTCAGTTTGGTGCGCTTAAGATGAGGTGCCCCAGAATGACCTCCCACATTGGGTGGGTTAGCCACTGAAGCCATAGACCACAATTCCGTTGCTAGACTGGAGAAGGGTTTGTGGTTCCATTTCTGTTGGGGGCTGTTGAGGTGAGGTGCCCCAGAGTGACCTGCTGCATTGGGGGAGCTGCCGAAGCCATAGACCCCGATTTCTTTGCTAGACTCGAGAGAGGCTTTCGGTTCTGTTTCTCTTGGGGGCTGTCAAGGTGTGGTGCCTAGAGTGACCTCCTCCGCATTATCAGGGTAGCTGCCAAAGCCATAGACCCCAATTCCCTAGCTAGACTGGAGAGAAGCTTTTGGTTCTAGCTTTCTCTTGGGGGCTCTTAAGTGAGGTGCCCCAAAAGTGACCTCCCACCTTGCCGGTAGAGACACAAAAGCCATGAGACACGACTCCTTTGCTAGACTGGAGAACAGCTTTGAGTTCCATTTCTGTTGGTGGCTCTTAATGTGAGGTGCCCGAGAGTGGCCTCCCACCTTGGGGGGGGGGGCATCGAAGCCAAAGACCCTAATTCCTTTGCTAGACTGGAGAAGGGCTTGTGGTTCTGTTTCTGTTGGGGGCTCTTAAGGTGAGGTGTCCCAGAGTGACCTCCTGCTCCGGGGGAGCCGACGAAGCCATAGACCCCAATTCCTTTTCTAGACTGAGGAGAGAGAGAGGAGCAGAAATTAAATAAGGCACCAGAGAGGGGGAGAGGATTTGCTGAGAAGAGGGAGGCTGGTGGGAATACAATTTGAGAAATTAGAAGAAATGCAAGGGAGTAGAAACTCAGGCAAACTAAAGCTAGTATTTTAAGTTACAGTAATACTAGACATTTAAGGTATCTGCATGATTAACCTAGGCATTTAAAAGCAGCTGGAAATAGCAAATAAAAGTCCGAAGCAACTGGTAACTTTAAACTAGGTATCAAGGTAAAACAAAATACACAAATTTAACTGGAAATAACAAATAAGGTTGGAAGAAAAAACAATCTCCTCCTGTGTGTTGACATAAAGACTTAAGGAGACATTCAGTAGAGCAGTCCAGGATTGAGTGCCAGAGGAGTGCTGGTTCAAGTTGTCTTAAAAAAGGTGCCAAAACGTTCTCCTGTGCAAAATCACAGCTGCAGGAGAAATAGCCGTGGATTGTCCAGTCAGTCTTTAGGACCCAGAGAAGAGCTTGCTGTTCTGTTTCTGTTGGGAGCTCTTAAGGTGAGGTACCCCAGAGTGACCTCCTGCATTGGGGCGGGGCGCTGAAGCCGTAGACCCTGATTCCTTTGCTAGACTGGAGAAGGACTTGCGGTTCCATATCTGTTGGGGTCTCTTAAGGTGAGGTGCCCCAGAGTGACCTCCCACATTGGGGGGAGAGCTGCAGAAGCCATAGACCCCGATTATTTTGCTAGACTGGAGAATGGCTTGTGGTTCTGTTTTTGTTTGGGTCAAATAATAGCCCCAGAGTGACCTTCCCCATTGTGGGGCAGCTGCCAAAGCTGTAGACCCCCGATTCCATTGTAAGAGTGGAGAAGGGCTTGTGGTTACATTTCTGTTGGGGGCTCTTAAGGTGAGGTGCCCCAGACAGACCTTCCACTTTGCAGGGGGGAGACACCGAAGCCAAAGACCCCGATTCCTTTGCTAGACTGGAGAAGGGCTTGCAGTTCTGTTTCTGAAGGGGGCTTTTAAGGTGAGGTGCCCCAGAGTATCCTCCCGCATTGGGGGGGTTGCCAAAGCTGTAGACCCCGATTCCTTTGCTAGACTGGTGAAGGGCTTGTGGTTCCATTTCTGTGTAGGGCTCTTAAGGTGAGCTGCCCTAGAGTAACCTCCTGCATTGGGGAGGGGGAGTCGCTGAAGCTGTAGACCCCGATTCCATTGTTAGACTGGAAAAGGGCTTGCGGTTCCATTTCAGTTGGGGAATCCTAAGGTGACGTGCCCCAGAGTGATCTCCCACCTTGGGTGGGGAGCCACTGAAACCATAGACCTCGATTCCTTTGCTACACTGGAAAAGGGCTTGTGGTTCCATTTCTGTTGTCAGTTCTTAAGGTGAGGTGCCCCAGAGTGACCTCGTGCTTTGAGAGGGAGAGCCGCTAAAGCGGTAGACCCCAATTCCTTTTCTAGACTGAGGAGAGAGAAAGGCAGAGATTAAATAAGGCACCAGAGAAGGGGGGTGTCTGCTGAGAAGAGGGAGGTTGGGTGGAATACAATTTCAGGAATTAGCAGAAACGCGAGGGAGTAGAAACGCAGGTAAACTTAAGCAAGTCTTTTAAGCTACTTTAATACTAGGCATTTAAGGTATCTGCACGATTAACCTTGGCATTTAAAAGCAGCTGGAAATAGCAAATAAAACTCCAGAGCAACTAGTAATTTTAAGTTAGTTATCAAGGAAAAAAATATATACAACTTTAACAGGAAATAGCAAATAAGGTTGGAAGAAAAAACAATCTCTACATGTGTGCTGACTTAAAGTCTTAAGGAGACTTTCAGAAGAGCAGTCCAGAATTGCATGCCAGAGGAGTGCTGTTTTAAATTATTTTAAAAAAGGCGCCAAAAAGTTCTTCTGTGCAAAATCACAGCCGCAGGAGAATTAGCCATGGATCGCCCAGTCAGTCTTTAGTACCTGGAGAATGGCTTGAGGTTCTGTTTCTGTTGGGTGCTCTTAAGGTGAGGTGCCCCAGAGTGACCTCCTGCATTGAGGGGAGCTGCCAAAGCCATAGACCCCGATTTCTTTGCTAGCCTTAAGAGAGGTTTGTGGTTCTGTTTCTCTTGGGGGCTCTCAAGGTGTGGTGCCTAGAGTGAACTCTCGCATTATTGAGGGAGTCACCAAAGCCGTAGACCCCAATTTCCTTGCTAGACTGGAGATGGGCTTTCGATTTTTTTTTTCTTGTAGGCTCTTAATGTGAGGTGCCCAGAGTGGCCTTCCGCCTTGGGGGGGGGGTGCCGAAGCGGTATACCCTGATTCCTTTCCTAGACTGGAGAAGGGCTTGTGGTCCTGTTTCTATTGGGGGCTCTTAAGGTGAGGTGTCCCAGAGTGACCTCAAGCTTTAGGGTGAGTCGACAAAGCCATAGACCCCAATTCCTTTTCTAGACTGAAGAGAGAGAGAGTGGCAGGAATTAAATAAGGCACGAGAGAGGGGGAGAGGATTTGCTGAGAAGAGTTAGGCTGGTGGGAATACATTTTGAGGAATTAGCAAAAATGCAAGGGAGTAGAAACTCAGGCAAACTAAAGCTAGTCTTTTAAGTTACATTAATACTAGGCATTTAAGGTATCTGCACGATTAACCTAGGCATTAAAAAGCAGTTGGAAATAGCAAATAAAAGTCTGAAGCAACTGGTAACTTTAAATTAGGTATCACGGTAAATATAATACACAAGTTTAACTGGAAATAGCAAATAAGGTTGGAAGAAAAAACAATCTCCTCCTGTGTGTCGACACAAAGTCTTAAGGAGACATTCAGTAGAGCAGTCCAGGATTGAATGCCAGAGGAGTGCTGGTTAAAATTGTCTTAAAATAGGCACCAAAAAGTTCTCCTGTGCAAAATCACAGCTGCAGGAGAAATAGCCGTGGATCGTCCAGTCAGTCTTTAGGACCCAGAGAAGAGATTGCTGTTCTGTTTCTGTTGGTGGCTCTTAAGGTGAGGTACCCCAGAGTGACCTCCTGCATTGGGGGACTGAAGCCATAGACCCTGATTCCTTTGCTAGACTGGAGAAGGGCTTGCGGTTCCATTTCTATTGGGGTTTCTTAAGGTGAGGTGCCTCAGAGTGACCGTCCCCATTGTGGGGCAGCCGCCGAAGCAGTAGACCTCTGATTCCTTTGTTAGAGTATAGAAGGGCTTGTGGTTCCATTTCTGTTGGAGGCTCTTAAGGTGAGATGCCCCAGACTGACCTCCCACCATGCAGGGGGAGACACCGAAGCCGTAGACCCCGATTCCATTGTTAGACTGGAAAAGGGCTTGGGGTTCCATTTCTGAAGAGGGCTCTTAAGGTGAGGTACTCAGGAGTGACCTCCTGCATTGGGGGGGTCTGAAGCCATAAACCCTGATTCCTTTGCTAGACTGGAGAAGGGCTTGTGGTTTCATTTCTATTGGGGTTTCTTAAGGTGAGGTGCCCCAGAGTGACCTTCCCCATTGTGGGGCAGCCGCCGAAGCCATAGACCCCCAATTTCTTTGTTAGAGTGGAGAAGGGCTTGTGGTTCCATTTCTGTTGGGGGCTCTTAAGGTGTGGTGCCCCAGACTGACCTCCCACCTTGCAGGGGGAGACACCGAAGCCGTAGACCCCTATTCCTTTAGTAGACTGGAGAAGGGCTTGAGGTTCTGTTTCTGAAGGGGGCTCTTAAAGTGAGGTGCCCCAGAGTAACATCCCGCATTGAGGGGGATCGCCAAAGCTGTAGACCCTGATTCCTTTGCTAGACTGGAGAAGGGCTTGTGGTTCCATTTCTGTGTAGGGCTCTTAAGGTGAGCTGCCCTACAGTAACCTCCTGCATTGCGGAGGGGGAGTCACTGAAGCCGTAGACCCCGATTCCTTTGTTAGACTGGAAAAGGGCTTGCGGTTCCATTTCTGTTGGGGACTCTTAAGGTGAGGTGCCCCAGAGTGACCTCCCACCCTGGGTGGGGAGCCATCAAGCTGTAGACCTTATTGCATTAGCACTTTAGAAGGGCTTATGGTTCCGCTTCTGTTGTCAGTTCTTAAGATGAGGTGCCCCAGAGTGACCTTCGAGCTTTGGGAAGGGGAGCCGCCAAAGCCATGGACCCCAATTCCTTTTCTAGACTGAGGAGAGAGAGAGGCAGAGATTAAATAAGGCACCAGAGAGGGGGAGGGCGTCTGCTGAGAAGAGGGATGTTGTTTGGAATACAATTTCAGGAATTAGCAGAAACGCGAGGGAGTAGAAACGCAGGCAAACTTAAACTAGTCTTTTAAGCTACATTAATACTAGGCATTTAAGGTATCTGCATGATTAACCTAGGCATTTAAAAACAGCTGGAAATAGCAAATAAAACTCCAAGCAACTGGTAATTTTAAATTAGGTATCACGGAAACAAAATACACAACTTTAACTGGAAATAGCAAATAAGATTGGAAGAAAAAACAGTCTCCACGTGTGCTGACTTAAAGTCTTAAGGAGACTTTCAGAAGAGCAGTCAGAATTGCATGCCAGAGAGTGCTTTGAATTATTTTAAAAAGGTGCCAAAAGTTCTCCTGTGCAAAATCACAGCAGCAGGAGAATTAGCCGTGGATCAACCAGTCATTCTTAGCACCTGGAGAAGGGCTTGAGGTTCCATTTCTGTTGGTGCTCTTAAGGTGAGGTGCCCAGAGTGACCTCCTGCATTGGGGGGGCCACTAAAGCCGTAGACCCCGATTTCTTTACTAGACTGGAGAAGGGCTTGTGGTTCTGTTTCTGTTGTGGTCTATTAAGGTGAGTAGCACCAGAGTGACCTTCCCCATTGTGGGGCAGCCGCCAAAGCTGTAGATCCCCGATTCCATTGTTAGAGAGGTGAAGGGCTTGTGGTTCCATTTCTGTTGGGGGATCTTAAGGTGAGGTGCCCCAGACTGACCTCCCACCTTGCAGGGGGAGATACAGAAGCCATAGACCCTGATTCCTTTGCTAGACTGGAGAAGGGCTTGCGGTTCTGTTTCTGAAGGGGGCTTTTAAGGTGAGGTGCCCCAGAGTTTCCTCCCACATTGGGAGGGGTCACCAAAGCTGTAGACCCCGATTCCTTTGCTAGACTGGTGAAGGGCTTATGGTACCATTTCTGTGTAGGGCTCTTAAGGTGAGCTGCCCTAGAGTAACCTCCTGCATTGGGGAGGGGAGTCGCTGAAGATGTAGACCTCGATTCCATTGTTAGACTGGAAAAGGGCTTGCGGTTCCATTTCAGTTGGGGATTCCTAAGGTGACGTCCCCCATAGTGATCTCCCACCTTGGGTGGGGAGCCACTGAAACCGTAGTCCTCTATTCCTTTGCTACACTGGAGAAGAGCTTGTGGTTCCATTTCTGTTGTCAGTTCTTAAGGTGAGGTGCCCCAGAGTGACCTCGTGCTTTGAGAGGGGGAGCCGCTAAAGCGGTAGACCCCAATTCCTTTTCTAGACTGAGGAGAGAGAGAGGCAGAGATTAAATAAGGCACCAGAGAAGGGGAGGGTGTCTGCTGAGAAGAGGGAGGTTGGTTGGAATACAATTTCAGGAATTAGCAGAAACGCGAGGGAGTAGAAACGCAGGACAAACTTAAGCAAGTCTTTTAAGCTACATTAATACTAGGCATTTAAGGTATCTGCACGATTAACCTTGGCATTTAAAAGCAGCTGGAAATAGCAAATAAAACACCGGAGCAACTAGTTATTTTAAGTTAGGTATCAAGGAAAAAATATTCAACTTTAACAGGAAATAGCAAATAAAGTTGGAAGAAAAAACAGTCTCCACATGTGTGCCGACTTAAAGTCTTAAGGAGACTTTCAGAAGTGCTGTCCAGAATTGCGTGCCAGAGGAGTGCTGGTTTGAATTATTTTAAAAAAGGCACCAAAAAGTTCTTCTGTGCAAAATCACAGCCGTAGGAGAATTAGCCGTGGATCGCCCAGTCATTCTTTAGTACCTGGAGAATGGCTTGAGGTTCTGTTTCTGTTGGGTGCTCTTAAGGTGAGGTGCCCCAGGGTGACCTCCTGCATTGGGGGGAGCTGCGGAAGCCATAGACCTCGATTTCTTTGCTAGCCTCAAGAGAGGTTTGTGGTTCTGTTTGTCTTGGGGGCTCTCAAGGTGTGGTGCCTAGAGTGAACTCCCGCTTTATTGGCGGAGCCATCAAAGCCGTACACCCAATTCCCTTGCTAGTCTGGAGAAGTGCTTTTGTTTTGTTTTTTCTTGTAGGCTCTTAATGTGAGGTGCCCCAGAGTGGCCTTCCACTTTGGGGGTGCAAGCTGTGAGACCTTGATTCCTTTGCTAGACTGGAGAAGGGTTGTGGTCCTGTTTCTGTTGGAGGCTCTTAAGGTGAGGTGTCCCAGAGTGACACCTCCTGCTTAGGGTTAGGTCGACAGTCCACCAGACCCCATTCCTTTTCTAGACTGAGGAGAGAGAGAGAGAGAGAGGAAATTAAATAAGGCACGAGAGAGGGAGGGATTTGCTGAGAAGAGGTAGGCTGGTGGAATACATTTTGAGGAATTAGCAGAAATGCATGGGAGTAGAAACTCATTCAAACTAAAGCTAATGTTTTAAGTTACATTAATACTAGGCATTTAAGGTATCTGCACGATTAACCTAGGCATTTAAAAGCAGCTGGAAATAACAAATAAATGTCGGAAGCAACTGGTAACTTTAAATTAGGTATCAAGGTAAAAAAATACACAAGTTTAACTGGAAATAGCAAATAAGGTTGGAAGAAAAACAATCTTCTCCTGTGTCGACACAAAGTCTTAAGGAGACATTCAGAAGAGCAGTCCAGGATTGAGTGCCAGAGGAGTGCTGGTTCAAATTGTCTTAAAAAGGACCAAAAAGTTCTCCTGTGCAAAATCACAGCTGCAGGAGAAATAGCCGTAGGTCGCTCAGTCAGTCTTTAGGACCCAGAGAAGAGCTTGCTGTTCTGTTTCTGTTGGGGGCTCTTAAGGTGAGGTACCCAAAGTGACCTCCTGCATTGGGGGGGGCTGAAGCTGTAGACCCTGATTCCTTTGCTAGACTGGAGAAGGCTTTGGGTTCCATTTCTATTAAGGTTTCTTAAGGTGAGGTGCCCAGAGTGACCTTTCCCTGTTGTGGGCAGCCGCGGACGTAGACCCCTGATTCCTTTGTTAGAGTGAAGAAGGCTTGTGGTTCCATTTCTGTTGGGGCTCTAAGGTAGGTGCCCCAGACTGACCTCCCACCATGCAGGGGGAGACACAAGCCGTGAACCACGATTCCATTGCTTGACTAGAGAAGGGCTTGGGTTCTGTTTCTGAAGGGGCCTCTTAAGGTGAGGTGCCCCAGAGTAACCCCTGCATTGAGGGGATCGATAAAGCTGTAGACCCGATTCCTTTGCTAGACTGGAGAAGGGCTTGCGGTTCCATTTCTGTGTGGGGCTCTTAAGGTGAGCTGCCCAGAGTAGACCTCCACCTTGGGTGAGGAGCCACTGAAGCTGTAAGACCTTTATTGCATTGCTACACTGCAGAAGGCTTGCGGTTCCATTTCTGTTGTCAGTTCTTAAGGTGAGGTGCCCCAGAGCGACCTCGAGTTTTGGGAAGGGAGCTGCCAAGCCATGGACCCCAATTCCTTTTCTAGACTGAGGAGAGAGAGAGGCAGAGATTAAATAAGGCACCAGAGAGGGGGAGAGCGTCTGCTGAGAAGAGGGATGTTGGTTGGAATACAATTTCAGGAATTAGCAGAAAGGAGAGGGAGTTGAAATGCAGGCAAACTTAAACTAGTCTTTCAAGCTACATTAATACTAGGCATTTAAGGTATCTGCACGATTAACCTAGGCATTTAAAAACAGCTGGAAATAGCAAATAAAACTCCGAAGCAACTTATAATTTTAAATTAGTTATCACGGAACAAAAATACACAACTTTAACTGGAAATAGCAAATAAGATTGGAAGAAAAAACAATCTCCACTTGTGTGCAGACTTAAAGTCTTAAGGAGACTTTCAGAAAAGCAGTCCAGGATTGCATGCCAGAGGAGTGCTGCTTTGAATTAATTTAAAAGGTGCCAAAAGTTAGTCCTGTGCAAAATCACAGCCACAGGAGAATTACGTGGATCACCCAGTCAGTCTTTAGCACCTGGAGAAGGGCTTGAGGTTCCATTTCTGTTGGATGCTCTTAAGGTGAGGTGCCCCAGAGTGACCTCCTGCATTGGGGGGAGCCACTAAAGCCGTAGACTCTGATTTCTTTACTAGACTGGAGAAGGGCTTGTGGTTCTGTTTCTGTTGGGGTCTATTAAGGTGAGTAGCCTCAGAGTGACCTTCCCCATTGTGGGGCAGCCGCCAAAGCTGTAGACACCGATTCCATTGTTAGAGAGGTGAAGGGTTTGTGATTCCATTTCTGTTGGGGGATCGTAATGTGAGGTGCCCCAGACTGACCTCCCACCTTGCAGGGGGAGACACAGAAGCCATAGACCCCGATTCCTTTGCTAGACTGGAGAAGGGCTTGCGGTTCTGTTTCTGTAGGGGGCTTTTAAGGTGAGGTGCCCAAGAGTATCCTACCGAATTGGGAGGGGTCACCAAAGCTGTAGACCCCGATTCCTTTGCTAGACTGGTGAAGGGCTTGCGGTTCCATTTCTGTGTAGGGCTCTTAAGGCGAGCTGCCCTAGAGTAACCTCCTGCATTGGGGAGGGGAGTCGCTGAAGTGGTAAACCCTGATTCCATTGTTAGACTGGAAAAGGGCTTGCGGTTCCATTTCAGTTGCGGAATCCTAAGGTGACGTGCCCCTTAGTGATCTCCCACCTTGGGTGGGGAGCCACTGAAACCATAGACCTCAATTCCTTTGCTACAATGGAGAAGAGCTTGTGGTTCCATTTCTGTTGTCAGTTCTTAAGGTGAGGTGCCTCAGAGTGACCTTGTGCTTTGAGAGGGGGAGCCGCTAAAGCGGTAGACCCCAATTCCTTTTCTAGACTGAGGAGAGAGAGAGGCAGAGATTAAATAAGGCACCAGAGAAGGGGAGGGTGTCTGCTGAGAAGAGGGAGGTTGGTTGGAATACAATTTCAGGAATTAGCAGAAGCGAGGGAGTAGAAAGCAGGACAAACTTAAGCAAGTCTTTTAAGCTACATTAATACTAGGCATTTAAGGTATCTGCACGATTAACCTTGGCATTTAAAAGCAGCGGGAAATCGCAAATAAAACTCCAGAGCAACTAGTAATTTTAAGTTAGGTATCAAGGAAAAAAAAAATATTCAACTTTAACAGAAAATAGCAAATAAGGTTGGAAGAAAAACCATCTCCACATGTGTGCCGACTTAAAGTCTTAAGGAGACTTTCAGAAGAGCAGTCGAGAATTGCGTGCCAGAGGAGTGCTGGTTTGAATTATTTTAAAAAAGGCACCAAAAAGTTCTTCTGTGCAAAGTCACAGCCGCAGGAGAATTAGCCGTGGATCGCCCAGTCAGTCTTTAGTACCTGGAGAATGGCTTGAGGTTCTGTTTCTGTTGGGTGCTCTTAAGGTGAGGTGCCCCAGAGTGACCTCCTGCATTGGGGGGAGCTGCTGAAGCCATAGACCTCGATTTCTTTGCTAGCCTCAAGAGAGGTTTGCAGTTCTGTTTCTCTTGGGGGCTCTCAAGGTGTGGTGCCTAGAGTGAACTCTCGCATTATTGAGGGAGCCACCAAAGCTGTAGACCCCAATTCCCTTGCTAGACTGGAGATGGGCTTTCATTTTTTTCTTGTAGGCTCTTAATGTGAGGTGCACAGAGTGGCCTTCCGCCTTGGTGGGGGGGGTGCCGAAGCCGTAGACCCTGATTCCTTTGCTAGACTGGAGAAGGGCTTGTGGTCCTGTTTCTATTGGGGGCTCTTAAGGTGAGGTGTCCCAGAGTGACCTCCCGCTTTAGGGTGAGTCGACAACTCCATAGACCCCAATTCCTTTTCTAGATGAGGAGAGAGAGAGAGTCAGAAATTAAATTAGGCACGAGAGAGGGGGAGGGGATATGCTGAGAAGAGTTAGGCTGGTGGGAATACATTTTGAGGAATTAGCAAAAATGCAAGGAGTAGAAACTCAGGCAAACTAAAGCTAGTCTTTCAAGTTACATTAATATTAGGCATTTAAGGTATCTGCACGATTAACCTAGGCATTTAAAAGCAGCTGGAAATAGCAAATAAAAGTCAGAAGCAACTGGTAACTTTAAATTGGGTATCAAGGTAAATATAATACACAAGTTTAACTGGAAATAGCAAATAAGGTTGGAAGAAAAAACAATCTCCTCCTGTGTGTCGACACAAAGTCTTAAGGAGACATTCAGTAGAGCAGTCCAGGATTGAGTGCCAGAGGAGTGCTGGTTCAAATTGTCTTAATAAAGGCACCAAACAGTTCTCCTGTGCAAAATCACAGCTGCAGGAGAAATAGCCGTGGATCGTCAAGTCAGTCTTTAGGACCCAGAGAAAAGATTGCTGTTCTGTTTCTGTTAGTGGCTCTTAAGGTGAGGTACCCCAGAGTGACCTCCTGCATTAGGGGACTGAAGCCGTAGAACCTGATTCCTTTGCTAGACTGGAGAAGGGCTTGCGGTTCCATTTCTATTCGGGATTCTTAAGGTGAGGTGCCCCAGAGTGACCTTCCCCGTTGTTGGGCAGCCGCCTAAGCCATAGGCCCCTGATTCCTTTGTTAGAGTGGAGAAGGGCTTGTGGTTCCATTTCTGTTGGGGGCTCTTAAGGTGAGGTGCCCCAGACTGACCTCCCACCATGCAGAGGGAGACACCGAAGCCGTAGACCCCGATTCCATTGCTAGACTGGAGAAGAGCTTGGGGTTCCGTTTCTGAAGGGGGCTGTTAAGGTGAGCTGCACCAGAGTAACATTCTGCATTGAGGGGGATCGCCAAAGCTGTAGACCCCGATTCCTTTGCTAGACTGGAGAAGGGCTTGTGGTTCCATTTCTGTTGGGGACTCTTAAGGTGAGGTGCCCCAGAGCGACCTCCCACCTTGGGTGGGGAGCCACTGAAGCTGTAGATCTTTATTGCTTTGCTACACTGCAGAAGGGCTTGCGGTTCCGTTTCTGTTGTCAGTTCTTAAGGTGAGGTGCCCCAGAGTGACCTCGAGCTTTGGGAAGGGGAGCCACCAAAGCCATGGACCCCAATTCCTTTTCTAGACTGAGGAGAGAGAGAGAGGCAGTGATTAAATAAGGCACCAGAGAGGGGGAGTGCATCTGCTGAGAAGAGGGATGTTGGTTGGAATACAATTTCAGGAATTAGCAGAAAGGAGAGGGAGTAGAAACGCAGGCAAACTTAAACTAGTCTTTCAAGCTACATTAATACTAGGCATTTAAGGTATCTGCACGATTAACCTAGGCATTTAAAAACAGCTTGAAATAGCAAATAAAACTCCGAAGCAACTTATAATTTTAAATTAGTTATCACGGAACAAAAATACACAACTTTAACTGGAAATAGCAAATAAGATTGGAAGAAAAAACAATCTCCACTTGTGTGCAGACTTAAAGTCTTAAGGAGACTTTCAGAAGAGCAGTCCAGGATTGCATGCCAGAGGAGTGCTGCTTTGAATTATTTTAAAAAAGGTGCCAAAAAGTTCATCCTGTGCAAAATCACAGCCACAGGAGAATTAGCCGTGGATCACCCAGTCAGTCTTTAGCACCTGGAGAAGGGCTTGAGGTTCCATTTCTGTTGGGTACTCTTAAGGTGAGGTGCCCCAGAGTGACCTCCTGCATTGGGGGGAGCCACTAAAGCCGTAGACTCCGATTTCTTTACTAGACTGGAGAAGGGCTTGTGGTTCTGTTTCTGTTGGGGTCTATTAAGGTGAGTAGCCCCAGAGTGACCTTCCCCATTGTGGGGCAGCCGCCAAAGCTGTAGACCCCGATTCCATTGTTAGAGAGGTGAAGGGCTTGTGATTCCATTTCTGTTGGGGGATCTTAATGTGAGGTGCCCCAGACTGACCTCCCACCTTGCAGGGGGAGACACAGAAGCCATAGACCCTGATTCCTTTGCTAGACTGGAGAAGGGCTTTCGGTTCCATTTCTGTAGGGGGCTTTTAAGGTGAGGTGCCCAAGAGTATCCTACCGCATTGGGAGGGGTCACCAAAGCTGTAGACCCCGATTCCTTTGCTAGACTGGTGAAGGGCTTGCGGTTCCATTTCTGTGTAGGGCTCTTAAGGCGAGCTGCCCTAGAGTAACCTCCTGCATTGAGGAGGGGGAGTCGCTGAAGTGGTAAACCCTGATTCCATTGTTAGACTGGAAAAGGGCTTGCGGTTCCATTTCAGTTGCGGAATCCTAAGGTGACGTGCCCCTTAGTGATCTCCCACCTTGGGTGGGGAGCCACTGAAACCATAGACCTCAATTCCTTTGCTACAATGGAGAAGAGCTTATGGTTCCATTTCTGTTGTCAGTTCTTAGGTGAGGTGCCTCAGAGTGACCTTGTGCTTTGAGAGGGGAGCCGCTAAGCGGTAGACCCAATTCCTTTTCTAGACTGAGGAGAGAGAGGCAGAGATTAAATAAGGCACCAGAGAAGGGGAGGGTGTCTGCTGAGAAGAGGGAGGTTGGTTGGAATACAATTTCAGGAATTAGCAGAAACGTGAGGGAGTAGAAACGCAGACAAACTTAAGCAAGTCTTTTAAGCTACATTAATACTAGGCATTTAAGGTATCTGCACGATTAACCTAGGCATTTAAAAGCAGCGGGAAATCGCAAATAAAACTCCAGAGCAACTAGTAATTTTAAGTTAGGTATCAAGGAAAAAAAAATATTCAACTTTAACAGAAAATAGCAAATAAGGTTGGAAGAAAAACAATCCCACATTTGAGCCGACTTAAAGTCTTAAGAGACTTTCAGAAGAGCAGTCGAGAATTGCGCCAGAGGACTGCTGGTTTGAATTATTTTAAAAAGGCGCCTAAAAGTTCTTCTGTGCAAAGTCACAGCCAGAGGAGAATTAGCCGTGGATCGCCCAGTCAGTCTTTAGTGCCTGGAGAATGGCTTGAGGTTCTGTTTCTGTTGGGTGCTCTTAAGGTGAGGTGCCCCAGAGTGACCTCCTGCATTGGGGGGAGCTGCTGAAGCCATAGACCTCGATTTTTTTGCTAGACTCAAGAGAGGTTTGCGGTTCTGTTTCTCTGGGGTTCTCTCAAGGTGTGGTGCCTAGAGTGAACTCCCACACTATTGGCGGAGCCACCAAAGCCATAGACCCCAATTCCTTTGCTAGGCTGGAGATGAGCTTTCATTTTTTTTTTCTTGTAGGCTCTTAATGTGAGGTGCCCCAGAGTGGCCTTCTGCCTGGGGGGTGCGCCGAAGCCGTAGACCCTGATTCCTTTGCTAGACTGGAGAAGGGCTTGTGGTCCGGTTTCTGTTGGGGGCTGTTAAGGTGAGGTGTCCCAGAGTGACCTCCTGCTTTAGGGTGAGTCGACGAAGGTATAGACCCCAATTCCTTTTCTAGACTGAGGAAAGAGAGAGAGAGAGAGGCAGAAATTAAATAAGGCACGAGAGAGGGGGAGGGGATTTGCTGAGAAGAGGGAGGCTGGTGGGAATACATTTTGAGGAATTAGCAGAAATGTAAGGGAGTAGAAACTCAGGCAAACTGAAGCTAGTCTGTTATGTTACATTAATACTAGGCATTTAAGGTATCTGCACAATTAACCTAGGCATTTAAAAGCAGCTGGAAATAGCAAATAAAAGTCTGAAGCAACTAGTAACTTTAAATTAGGTATCAAGGTAAAAAAATACACATATTTAACTGGAAATAGCAAATAAGGTTGGAAGAAAAAACAATCTCCTCCTGTGTGTCGACACAAAGTCTTAAGGAGACATTCAGTAGAGCAGTCCAGGATTGAGTGCCAGAGGAGTACTGGTTCAAATTGTCTTAAAAAAGGCAGCAAAAAGTTCTCCTGTGCAAAATCACAGCTGCAGGAGAAATATCCGTGGATCGTCCAGTCAGTCTTTAGGACCCAGAGAAGAGCTTGCTGTTCTGTTTCTTTTGGGGGCTCTTAAAGTGAGGTACCCAGAGTGACCTCCTGCATTGGGGGGGCTGAAGCCATAGTCCCTGATTCCTTTGCTAGACTGGAGAAGGGCTTGCGATTCCATTTCTATTGGGGTTTCTTAAGGTGAGGTGCCCAGAGTGACCTTTCTGTTGTGGGGCAGCCGCCGAAGTTGTAGACCCTGATTCCTTTGTTAGAGTGGAGAAGGGCTTGTGGTTCCATTTCTGTTGGGGGCTCTTAAGGTGAGGTGCCCCAGACTGACCTCCCACCATGCAGGAGGAGACACCGAAGCTGTAGACCCCGATTCCATTGCTAGACTGGAGAATGGCTTGGTGTTCCATTTCTGATTGGGGTTCTTAAGGTGAGCTGCCCCTGAGTAACGTCCGCATTGAGGGGGATCGCCAAAGCTGTAGACCCCGATTCCTTTGCTAGACTGGAGAAGGGCTTGCGGTTCCATTTCTGTGTGGGGCTCTTAAGGTGAGCTGCCCTAGAGTAACCTCCTGCATTGGGAAGGGGGAGTTGCAGAAGCCGTAGACCCCGATTCCTTTGTTAGTCTGGAAAAGGGCTTGCGGTTCCATTTCTGTTGGGGACTCCTAACGTGAAGTGCCCCAGAGCGACCTCCCACCTTGGGTGGGGAGCCACTGAAGCTGTAGACCTTTATTGCTTTGCTACTCTGCAGAAGGGCTTGCGGTTCCGTTTCTGTTGTCACTTCTTAAGGTGAGGTGCCCAAGGTTGGTTGGAATTCAATTTCAGGAATTAGCAGAAATGCGAGGGAGTAGAAACGCAGGCAAACTTAAGCTAGTCTTTTAAGCTACATTAATACTAGGCATTTGAGGTATCTGCACGATTAACCTAGGCATTTAAAAGCAGCTGTAAATAGCAAATAAAACTCCGAAGCAACTTATAATTTTAAATTAGGTATCACGGAAAACAAATACAAAACTTTAACTGGAATTAGCAGATAAGATTGGAAGAAAAAACAATCTCCACATGTGTGCCGACTTAAAGTCTTAAGGAGACTTTCAGAAGAGCAGTCCAGAATTGCATGCCAGAAGAGTGCTGCCTTAAATTATTTTAAAAAAGGTGCCAAAAAGTTCTCCTGTGCAAAATCACAGCAGCAGGAGAATTAGCCGTGGATCACCCAGTCAGTCTTTAGTACCTGGAGAAGGGCTTGAGGTTCCATTTCTGTTGGGTGCACTTAAGGTGAGGTACCCCAGAGTTATCTCCTGCATTCGGGGGGCCACTGAAGCCGTAGACCCCGATTTCTTTGCTAGACTGGAGAAGGGCTTGTGGTTCTGTTTCTGCTGGGGTCTATTAAGCTAAGTAGCCACAGAGTGACCTTCCGCATTGTGGGGTGGCCGCCAAAGCTGTAGACCCCCGATTCCATTGTTAGGAAGGTGAAGGGCTTGTGGTTCCATTTCTGTTGGGTGCTCTTAAGTTGAGGTGCCCAAGACTGACCTCCCACCATGCAGGGGGAGACACAGAAGCCATTGACCCTGATTCCTTTGCTAGACTGGAGAAGGGCTTGCGGTTCCGTTTCTGAAGGGGGCTCTTAAGGTGAGGTGCCCCAGAGTATCCTCCCGCATTGGGAGGGGTCGTCAAAGCTGTAGACTCTGATTTCTTTGCTAGACTGGAGAAGGGCTTGCGGTTCCATTTCTGTGTAGGACTCTTAAGGTGAGCTGCCCTAGAGTAACCTCCGGCATTGGGAAGGAGGAGTTGCTGAAACCGTAGACCCCGATTCCTTTGTTAGACTGGAAAAGGGCTTGCAGTTCCATTTCTGTTGGGGACTCCTAAGGTGACATGCCCCAGAGTGATCTCCCACCTTGGGTGGAGAGCCACTGAAGCCATAGACCTCGATTACTTTGCTACACTGGAGAAGGGCTTGTGGTTCCATTTCTTTTGTCTGTTCTTAAGGTAAGGTGCCCCAGTGTGACGTCATGCTTTGGGAGGGGGAGCCGCCAAAGTGGTAGACCTCAATTCCTTTTCTAGTCTGAGGAGAGAGAGAGGCAGAGATTAAATAAGGCACCAGAGAGGGGGAGGGTGTCTGCTGAGAAGAGGTAGGTTGGTTGGAATACAATTTCAGGAATTAGCAGAAACGCGAGGGAGTAGAAACGCAGGCAAACTTAAGCTAGTCTTTTAAGCTACATTAATACTAGGCATTTAAGGTATCTGCACGATTAACCTTGGCATTTAAAAGCAGCTAGAAATAGCAAATAAAACTCTGAAGCAACTAGTAATTTTAAGATCTTACTTCGAGATACAGCTCTTGCAGCAGGTTACACCATTAGGACTGAAGCCGGCAGGCGCCAGGACCCCGGAGATCTTTTCTGGCTAGCTATCTTCAGTGGAGACCCGCCCATGACGTGGCCCCCTCCGGCGTCAGGCGTGGTATAAGAGAAGCTCCGCTCAGAATCCCCAGTTCTTTCCACCATCGACAGTGCATGCTTCGACCTCCAGTAAAGTTCTTTTCTGGTCAGCGTGGTTCTTGAAATTTTCGAGTTTTTCGATTCTTCTGTGGAAGATTTCTTCTCTTCAATCAAGCTACGTGTCTGATGTCCTCTCCGTCCGGGAATTCTTCCAAGTGTGCTTGCGGCAAGCAGATACCTTTTAAGGACCCACACTCTGCGTGCGTCAGGTGTCTAGGCCCGGACCACGATACCAAGGCCTGCTCCCTCTGCCAGGGGTTCAATAGCCGCACCAGAATCCGCCGGCAGAAGGCCCTTCAAGCTTTTCTTCTAGAGGAAAAACTTTGAACAATCGCCTCCAAGGAAGATTCGACGCACCGGCATGCGGAAAAGAAGAAGAGGTCCAGGGATCCTGCCCGTCGCCTGTTCGGGCCTCCGAGTCCTAGAGCTCCGGGTCTCACTCGGACCGCTCGCCCGCCAGGACTTCATCACTCCCGGCTGCGGCTCCCGCTGCACACCCTGCTCAGGCCTCTACCGCCAGGCCAGCGTCTTCAGCCCAGAAGGCCTTGGCGAAGTCGAGCATACCACCACCACCACAAGTCGGGCTCCCGCCCCTCGGAATACGATGCCCGGTCTCCTCTCTTCCCCCGGAAGACCTTAGAGCTCACCGCTGTGGAAGCGGTGGATCCGGTGTCAGCCAGACCGCCGTTGGTCATACGCCAGCGTTCCTCGAGCCGGCGTCGGTCGGTCGCCATCGTCTGCCACTTCGCCGCGCCGGACGTCCAGTGGGTGGACCTGACGTCCGCGGCGCTGGGCGGGGGCTCCCTGCGCCTCCGCGCCGGTCGGATAGGAGTCCCCATCGAGGAGTATTCAGCCTTGCCCGATGTCCAGGCGGGCGTTCCCGGCCACGAGGAGTCTCCCGCCCTCGCCACCTTCCAAGGTCCCCGTGGTGCCGCCGCCGACCGATGTCCGCCCTCGTCCTCGGAGCCGACGCCGACTGTCCTTGGCCGAGGTGAAGGACCTGTTTTCTTACTGGTGGCTACTATCAGGAAGGATGTGGTACCCCAGTCCTTCCTCCTCCACCTCCTCCACCTCCTCCTCCTCCTGTGGTTTCTGACCTGGCCCCACCTTCACGTGTGAGGTCGGCTGCCATTCCGTCCCCAGGGGGCCTGTGACTCCTCCCAGGGGCAGGCATTCTAGAAGAGACCTCCGTCCAGATCGTCAGTCCTCCGGGTGCGCCCAGTCCCAAGAGATCCAGGAGGCGGCGTCGGTCGCCGTCATCGGGATCTCGGGATCTTCTTATTTTCTTCCAGATCTCCATCTCCGGTCTCGCTTCCCTCGCCGGACCCACGTGAGACTCCAAGGTCTCCTCCGGACGATCCATCCTTCATGGATATCCTTAGACATATCCAGGAGAACATGGGTTGGGAAGCAGAGGAACTTGACCCTGAAAGACTACGCCTGGCAAAGTATCTTCGGGCAGAAGGACCCTAAGCCTGTTGTGGTGCCACCCTTGGTGGACACTTTTGTGGACGTCACCAAGGCTGCGTGGAAATGTCCTCATTCACTCCCGGTGGTGCCGAAGAAGGCGGATAGACTGTACAGGGCCCCTGGGGAGGACCAGTACCTATCTCAACAACCTCTGGCTGACTCCCTGGTCATTACTGCCTCTCATGATCGGTCCCAGAGACCGCAGCATTTGAGTGCTCTGCCAGGACCCAGAATCCAAACAGCTGGACGCTCTGGGGAGGCGCACTTACGCTTCTGCGACTTGCGCTATCAGGTCCCTGAACTATCTCACCCACATGGTTCAGTTCCAGAACGCTCTGTGGGAACAGGGGCTAGAGGCGGCTGAGAAGCTGCCGGATGGTGAGCAGAAGGAGGAGATGCTTCAGCTCTTCGGACGGGTTCAGACGTGGGAACCCAAGTACTAAGAGCCGCGTATGATTCTGCGGACTCGTCAGCCAGGGCGGCTGCTTCAGGTGTGTGCCTTCGGAGACACTCATGGCTTCGTGTCTCTGGTTTCACCCCAGACGTCCAGAAAAACATTTTGGACGCTACCTTTGAAGGTGAGGTGTTGTTTGGTAATCTGTCAGAACGTATAATTACCAAACTGCAAGAGGCTGGAAAGGCGGTCCGGACAGTCCAGGCGATGTACCGGCCGAGGCCTGGCTCCTTTCGTAGGAGCCAAGGCCGCTTTCGTGGGCAGACTCAGAGGCAACAGCCCCGTTCCGCCACACAACATAGGGGCTCTGGCTTCCAAGATCCCAGGGGAAGCAGCCCGCTGGCAGAGGTCAACGTCCTTCCAGGGCTACCCAGCCGGTGGGCCCCTCAGCCTCCACAGCATTACTCCTTTCCGGCCCCCGCCCCTCAGGATCAACGGGACATTTCGGTCGGGGGTCGCATTGCCCGATTCCTATCGGGTTGGCAAGTAATAACCACTGACAGGTGGGTTCTTCAATTGGTCAGCAAAGGCCACTTTTTAGAATTCGAAGAACGTCCACCCTCAAGGCCTCCTCTGCTCTCCCGATATTCGGGTCAGCACCACGACTTGATTTGGCAAGAGGTGATTGCTCTCTTGGACAAGGGAGCGATTCAGTCTGTCCCAGGGGACCAGAGAGGAAAGGGGTATTATTCTCACTTCTTCCTGGTTCCCAAAAAGACAGGGGACCTCTGTCCTATTCTGGACTTAAGCGACCTCAATCAATCGGTCGTATACAAAAGATTTCGCATGGTGACCCTCCCGGGTCTCATTCCCATGCTAAAACAAGACGCCTATTTAGCATCTCTAGACATGCAGGACGCCTACCTGCACATCCCCATAGCTCAGGCGCATCAGAGGTTCCTGTGCTTCGAGCTCTCAGGCCACCATTTTCAATTCCGAGCTCTCCCTTTCGGGCTGTCATCCACTCCGAGGGTTTTCACGAAGTGCATGGCAGTCATGGCAGCGGCCCTAAGGAGGCAGGGCCACTATGTGTTCCCGTACCTCGACGATTGGCTCCTCATGGCCGCCTCCAGAGAGGCGCTTCTGCAAGCGATCCGAGACATTCAGATCTTGATCAGATCGCTTGGGATCTTAATAAACCAAGAGAAGTTGGTCTTGGTACCGTCGCAGAACCTGCAATTCATAGGCGCAGTGCTGGACACGGTCCAGGGGAGGGCTTTCCTCCCAGGAGACAGAGCGGAGCGCATCAGGTCACTTATAAAGGATCTATCGTCGAATCAGACCGCTTCGGCCAGGAGGGTCCTTCGCCTGCTCGGTCACATGGCTGCGGCCATTCCTGTGGTCCCTCTCGTGCGGCTCCACATGCGCGTAATGCAGTGGATGCTCAAGGCGCAGTGGGACCAGAGGCAAGACCATCTGCAGCATCCGGTCAGAATCACAAAAAGGGTGATTCAGGACTGGCAATGGTGGTTAGCCCCCGGGTCGCTCTCCAAGGGCGTCCCGTTTGCAGCGCCGTCCCCAGAGATTACACTCACCACGGACGCTTCAGGTCTCGGGTGGGGAGCTCACCTGGATGGGGTGAAGTCTCAGGGCATTTGGAGTCCGCTGGAAGCTCATCTGCACATCAGTGTTTTGGAGATGAGGGCGGTTCTCTATGCTCTCCGGGCTTTCCAGTCCATGATCCCACCGTGTACCATCCTGCTTCAAACGGACAACACGGCAGTGATGTATTACCTCAACAAGCAGGGAGGCACACACTCTTATCCCCTCTGCAGGGAGGCCATGAGAGTGTGGGATTGGGTAATCGGACGGCGCAAGTCTAGTCGCTGTACACATTCCCGGTGTGGACAACATGATTAGACAGCCTGAGTCGCTCCCAGGCCAGAGTCCACGAGTGGGAACTTCTTCAGGAGGTAGCAGAGGACCTGTTCCTTCGATGGGGAACCCCAGAGTTAGACCTATTTGCATCCCCATCCAACGCAAAACTGCCCAATTTCTGCTCGCTAGATCCAGGGCCTGGAGTTTTCTGGCGAGACGCGTTGTCCATCTCCTGGGAGAACAGGTTCCTCTACGCCTTTCCTCCTTTCCCGTTGATCCAGAGAGTTCTGCTCAAATTGCGCAGGGAGCATGCGCGGGTGATTCTGGTGGCCCCATTTTGGCCCAGACAAATCTGGTTCCCTTTGCTGGCGCAGCTGTCGCGGGAACCTCCGCTCCCATTGCCACGCAGTTCTCACCTTCTGTCTCAGGAGCAAGGGTCTTTATTACATCCGGATCTGCGGTCTCTGAACCTGCACGCCTGGCTCCTAGAGAGGTAGCCATTATCGACACGGGGTCTCGCAGGAGGTGGCAGAGGTACTCTCTGCCGAAAAAGCCACATTGTAGTACTTACGCCAAAGAAATGGCGAGATTTTGCCTTGGTCATGGGCTCGTGATCTTTCCCGTTAGGTTGTCCTGTGGGGGCAGTCTTGGACTACCTCCTTTCCCTTTTTCACTCGGGGCTAGCCTACTCCTCTATTAAAGTTCACCTCTGTGTTATGTCGGCTTATCACCAGCCGGTGGGCCAATGCACCATTGCTCAACTGGACGCTTCTCGGGAGTTCCTGAGAGGGGTGCTGCACCTTAGGCCTCCTATTAAAGACCCGATTCCTCCATGGGATCTCCTTTTTGTTTTGAGCAGCTTACGCTCCCTCCCTTTGAACCAGCTGCGGAATGTGAGCTATGTTTTCTGTCTTGGAAGATGTTGTTTTTAGTTGCAGTTACTTCAGCCAGAAGGATTTCTGAGCTTCATGCCCTGATGTGTAAGGAGCCTTATTTGTTTTTTCACTGAGACAGAGTGTCTCTGAGAATGAATCCTAAGTTTTTGCCTAAGGTGGTTTCAGCTCTGACCTTAAATCTGGATATTGACCTTCCAGTCTACTTCCCGAACTATTCCAACAGGGGAGAGGCTTTGCTTCATACGCTTGATGTTCACCGCAGCCTGAGGTATTACCTCAATAGAACTAAGTCTTTCAGGACTTGAGCAACTTTTGTGTCCTTTGCACAGAGAATGAGAGGCCGGCCAGTGTCTTAGCAATCCTTATCCCGCTGGCTCGAGCAATGTATCTCTCACTGCTATCAGTCCAAGCAAAAGCCCCTCCCGGGTCCCGTCCGGGGACATTCTTCTAGGGGCGTAGCCACCTCTTTTGCAGCTCTCAAAAATGTGTCAACCTCTTCTATCTGTGCTGCAGCTACTTGGAATTCTGTGCATACTTTTATCAGGCATTACAGTCTGGATATCGCCTCTAGGCGAAGAGCTGGTTTCGGCCAGGCCGTGCTACAGGGCCTCCTGTCCTGAATTGAGGCTGGGTGGCTGCTCCTTGGCATAATCCTTTTTCTTTCCTCCTCCCGGTGTGAAGGGATCAAGCCTTACTGCTTGGGAATCAGTCCTAATGGTGTAACCTGCTGCAAGAGCTGTGTCTCAAAGTAAGATAGTACAGTTACGTAAGAACTTACCATAACAGTAGATCTTCGCGAACAGCTCTTGCAGCAGGTACCTTCCCACCCGCCGTTTCCCCCTTGGAGGAGTTCTTCACTTGTGTTCCTCCTCTAGAATAGAGGTAAAGGAGAAATGGGTAGTAGGTATTTCAACCAGCCAGTCTGACAGTTCAGACAACAGGATTCATTTTCATCCGCATGGTTGGACGGCGTATGAGTCAGTTTTTCTTGGAAAGGAATTTCCTACTTTCCTACTGAGAGTTCTTTCGTACTCCGTTTTGCCTTCTGGCAGTGGATCCTCGGTCTCCTCGGCTATTGATACCTCTGGCAGGGAATCTCCGGCGGGAGAACTGGGGATTTTGGCGGACCGCCTCTTT
The DNA here is from genome assembly GCA_016271365.2 of Neoceratodus forsteri. Classification (NCBI taxonomy): domain Eukaryota; kingdom Metazoa; phylum Chordata; order Ceratodontiformes; family Ceratodontidae; genus Neoceratodus; species Neoceratodus forsteri. Next base: position 1,662,885,914 of record CM028130.1, read on the forward strand.
ATACCACGCCTGACGTTGGAGGGGCAGGTCGATGTCGTGGGTGTCCCCATGAAGATAGCTAGTTAGAAAAGATCTCCGTCCTGGCACCTGCCGGCTTCAGTCCTAATGGTGTAACCTGCTGCAAGAGCTGTTCTCGAAGATCTACTGTTACGGTAAGTTCTTACGTAACTGTACTTTAGGTATCAAGGGAAAAAAAAAAAAATACACAACTTTAACTGGAAATAGCAAATAAGGTTGGAAGAAAAAACAATCTCCACATGTATGCCGACTTAAAGTCTTAAGGAGACTTTCAGAAGAGAAGTCCAGAATTGAGTTCCAGAGGAGTGCTGGTTTGAATTATTTTAAAAAAGGCGCCAAAAAGTTCTCCTGTGCAAAATCACAGCCGCAGAAGAATTAGCCGTGGATCGCCCAGTCAGTCTTTAGTACCTGGAGAATGGCTTGAGGTTCTGTTTCTGTTGGGTGCTCTTAAGGTGAGGTGCCCCAGAGTGACCTCTTGCATTGGGGGGAGCTGCCAAAGACATAAACCCCGATATCTTTGCTAGACTCAAGAGAGGCTTGTGGTTCTGTTTCTCTTGGGGCTCTCAAGGTGTGGCGCCTAGGTGACCTACCGCATTATCGAAGCCATGTGCTGTAGACCCCAATTCCCTTGCTAGACTGGAGATGGTTCCGTTCTTTTTCTTGTTGGCTCTTAAGGTGAGGTGCCCCAGAGTGACCTCCCACCTTGCGGGGGGAGACACCGAAGTCATAGAGCCTGAATCCTTTGCTAGACTGGAGAAGGGCTTTCAGTTCCATTTCTGTTGGTGGCTCTTAATGTGAGGTGCCCTGGAGTGGCCTCCCACCTTGGGGGGGCGCCGAAGCTGAAGACCCTGATTCCTTTGCTAGACTGGAGAAGGGCTTGTGGTTCTGTTTCTGTTGGGGGCTCTTAAGGTGAGGTGTCCCAGAGTGACCTCCTGCTTTGGGGGGAGCCCATGAAGCCATAGACCCCAATTCCTTTTCTAGATTGAGGAGAGAGAGAGAGAGAGAGAGGCAGAAATTAAAGAAGGCACGAGAGAGGGGAAGGGGATTTGCTGAGAAGAGAGAGGCTGGTGGGAATGCATTTTGAGGAATTAGCAGAAATGCAAGGGAGTAGAAACTCAGGCAAACTAAAGCTAGTATGTTAAGTTACATTAATACTAGGCATATAAGGTATCTGCACGATTAACCTAGGCATTTAAAAGCAGCTGGAAATAGCAAATAAAAGTCAGAAGCAACTGGTAACTTTAAATTAGGTATCAAGGTAAAAAAGAATACATGTTTAACTGGAAATAACAAATAAGGTTGGAAGAAAAAACAATCTCCTCCTGTGTGTCGACATAAAGTCTTAAGGAGACATTCAGTAGAGCAGTCCAGGATTGAGTGCCAGAGGAGTGCATGTTCAAATTGTCTTAAAAAAGGCACCAAAAAGTTCTCCTGTGCAAAATCACAGCTGCAGGAGAAATAGCCATGGATCGTCCTGTCAGTCTTTAGGACCCGGAGAAGAGCTTGCTGTTCTGTTTCTGTTGGGGGCTCTTAAGGTGAGGTACCCCAGAGTGACCTCCTGCATTGGGGGGGGCACTGGAGCCGTAGACCCCGATTCCTTTGCTAGACTGGAGAAGGGCTTGCGGTTCTATTTCTGTTGGGGACTCTTAAGGTGAGGTGCCCCAGAGTGACCTCCCACCTTTGGTGGGGAGCCACTGAAGGTGTAGACCTTGACTGCTTTGCTACACTGGAGAAGGGCTTGCGGTTCCGTTTCTGTTGTCACTTCTTAAGGTGAGGTGCCCCAGAGAGACTTCGTGCTTTGGGAGGGGAAGCCGCCAAAGACATAGACCCCAATTCCTTTTCTAGACTGAGGAGAGAGAGGCAGAGATTAAATAAGGCACCAGAGAGGGGAAGGGCATCTGCTGAGAAGAGGGAGGTTGGTTGGAATACAATTTCAGGAATTAGCAGAAACGCGAGGGAGTAGAAACGCAGGCAAACTTAAGCAAGTCTTTTAAGCTACATTAATACTAGGCATTTAAGGTATTTGCACGATTAACCTAGGCATGTAAAAGCAGCTGGAAATAGCAAATAAAACTCCGAAGCAACTGGTAATTTTAAATTAGGTATCAAGGAAAAAAAATACACAACTTTAACTGGAAATAGCAAATAAGGTTGGAAGAAAAAACAATCTCCACATGTGTGCCGACTTAAAGTCTTAAGGAGACTTTCAGAAGAGCAGTCCAGAATTGCGTGCCAGAGGAGTGCTGCTTTGAATTATTTTAAAAAAAGTGCCAAAAAGTTCTCCTGAGCAAAATCACAGCCGCAGGAGAATTAGCCGTGGATCACCCAGTCAGTCTTTAGTAGCTGGAGAAGGGCTTGAGTTTCCGTTTCTGTTGGGTGCTCTTAAGGTGAGGTGCCCCAGAGTGACCTCCTGCATTGGGAGGGGCCACCAAGCCGTAGACAGCGATTCCTTTGCTAGACTGGAGAAGGGCTTGTGGTTCCATTTCTGTTGGGGGCTCTTAAGGTGAGGTGCCCCAGAGTGACCTCCTGCATTGGGGGGGAGCCACCGAAGCCATAGACTCCGATTCCTTTGCTGGACTGGAGAAGTGCTTTCAGTTCTGTTTCTCTTGGGGGCTCTTAAGATGAGGTGCCCAGAGTGAACTCCTGCGTTATCACGGTAGCTGCTGAAGCCATAGACCCCAATTCCCTAGCTAGACTGGAGAGAGGCTTTTGGTTCTGTTTCTCTTGGGGGCTCTTAAAGTGAGGTGCCCCAAAGTGACCTCCCACCTTGCCGGTAGAGACACAAAAGCCATAGACACGACTCCTTTGCTAGACTGGAGAACAGCTTGCAGTTCCATTTCTGTTGGTGGCTCTTAAGATGAGGTGCCCCAGAGTGGCCTTCCGATTTGGGGGGGGCGCCGAAGACGGGCCCTGATTCCTTTGCTAGACTGGAGAAGAGCTTGTGGTTCTGTTTCTGTTGGGGACTCTTACGGTAAGGTGTCCCAGAGTGACCTCCTGCTTGGGGGGGGAGCTGACGAAGCCATAGACCCCAATTCCTTTTCTAAACTGAGGAGAGAGAGAGGCAGAAATTAAATAAGGCACGAGAGAGGGGAAGGGGTTTGCTGAGAAGAGGGATGCTGGTGAAAATACATTTTGAGGAATTAGCAGAAATGCAAGGGAGTAGAAACTCAGGCAAACTAAAGCTAGTATTTTAAGTTACATTAATACTAGGCATTTAAGGTATCTGTACGATTAACCTAGGCATTTAAAAGCAGCTGGAAACTGCAAATAAAAGTCCGAAGCAACTGGAAACTTTAAATTAGGTATTAAGGTAAAAAAAATACACAAGTTTAACTGTAAATAACAAATAAGGTTGGAAGAAAAAACAATCTCCTCCTGTGTGTCGACATAAAGTCTTAAGGAGACATTCAGTAGAGCAGTCCAGGATTGAGTGCCAGAGGAGTGCTGGTTCAAATTGTCTTAAAAAAGTGACCAAAACATTTTCCTGTGCAAAATCACAGCTGCAGGAGAAATAGCCATGGATCGTCCAGTCAGTCTTAAGGACCCGGAGAAGAGCTTGCTGTTCTGTTTCTGTTGGGGGCTCTTAAGGTGAGGTACCCCAGAGTGACCTCCTGCATTGGGGGGGACACTGAAGCCATAGACCCTGATTCCTTTGCTAGACTGGAGAAGGGCTTGCGATTCCATTTCTGTTGGGGTCTCTTAAGGTTAGGTGCCCCAGAGTGACCTCCCACATTGGGGGGGTAGCTGCCGAAGCCATAGACCCCGATTCCTTTGCTAGACTGGAGGAGAGCTTGTAGTTCTGTTTCTGTTGGGGTCTATTAAGGTGAGTAGCCCCAGAGTGACCTTCCCCGTTGTGGGGCAGCTGCCGAAGCCATAGACCCCCAATTCCATTGTTAGAGTGGAGAAGGGCTTGTGGTTCCATTTCTGTTTGGTGCTCTTAAGGTGAGGTGCACCAGACTGACCTCCTGCCTTGCAGGGGGAGACACCAAAGCCATAGACCCCGATTCCTTTCCTAGACTGGAGAAGGACTTGGGCTTCCATTTCTGAAGGGGGCTTTTAAGGTGAGGTGCCCCAGAGTAACGTCCCGCATTGGGGGGGATCACCAAAGCTGTAGACCCCGATTCCTTTGCTAGACTGGAGAAGGGCTTGTGGTTCCATTTCTGTGTAGGGCTCTTAAGGTGAGCTGCCTTAGTGTAACCTCCTGCATTGGGAAGGGGGAGTCACTGAAACCGTAGACCCCGATTCCTTTGTTAGACTGGAAAAGGGCTTGCGGTTCCATTTCTGTTAGGGACTTTTAAGGTGAGGTGCCCCAGAGTGACCTCCCACCTTGGGTGGGGAGCCACTAAGCTGTAGACCTTGACTACTTTGCTACACTGGAGAAGGGCTTGCGGTTCCATTTCTGTTGTCAGTTCTTAAGGTGAGGTGCCCCAGAGTGACCTCGTGCTTTGGGAGGGGAAGCCGCCAAAGCCATAGACCCCAATTCCTTTTCTAGACTGAGGAGAGAGAGAGAGGCAGAGATTAAATAAGGCACCAGAGAGGGGCAGGGCATCTGCTGAGAAGAGGAAGGTTGGTTGGAATACAATTTCAGGAATTAGCAGAAGCACAAGGAGTAGAAAAGCAGGCAAACTTAAGCTAGTCTTTTAAGCTACATTAATACTAGTCATTTAAGGTATCTGCACGATTAACCATGGCATTTAAAAGCAGCTGGAAATAGCAAATAAAACTCCGAAGCAACTGGTAATTTTAAATTAGGTATCAAGGAAAAAATATACACAACTTTAACTGGAAATAGCAAATAAGGTTGGAAGAAAAAACAATCTCCACATGTGTGCTGACTTAAAGTCTTAAGGAGACTTTCAGAAGAGCAGTCCAGAATTGTGTGCCAGAGGAGTGCTGCTTTGAATTATTTTAAAAAAGGTGCCAAAAAGTTCTCCTGTGCAAAACCACAGCCGCAGGAGAATTAGCCGTGGATCACCCAGTCAGTCTTTAGTACCTGGAGAAGGGCTTGAGGTTCTGTTTCTGTTGGGTGCTCTTAAGGTGAGGTGCCTCAGAGTGACCTCCTGCATTGGGGGGCACCAAAGCCGTAGACCCTGATTCCTTTGCTAGACTGGAGAAGGGCTTGTGGTTCCATTTCTGTTGGGGGCTCTTAAGGTGAGGTGCCCCAGAGTGACCTCCTGCATTGGGGGGAGCCACCGAAGCCAGAGACTCCGATTCCTTTGCTGGACTGGAGAGCTGCTTTTGGTTCTGTTTCTCTTGTGGACTCTTAAGGTGAGGTGCCCAGAGTGACCTCCCACGTTGTCAGGGGAGCTGCCAAAGCCATAGACTCCAATTCCCTAGCTAGACTGGAGAAGGGCTTTGGGTTCTCTTTCTCTTGGGGGCTCTTAAGGTGAGGTGCCCCAGAGTGACCTCCCACCTTGCTGGGGGAGATACCAAAGCCATAGACACTGACTCCTTTGCTAGACTGGAGAAGGGCTTGCAGTTCCATTTCTGTTGGTGGCTCTTAAGGTGAGATGCCCCAGAGTGAGCTTCTGCCTTGCGAGGGGAGACACCGATGCCATGGACCCCGATTCCTTTCCTACACTGGAGAAGGGCTTGTGGTTTTCTTTACTGTTGGGGGCTCCTAACGTGAGGTGTCCCAGAGAGACCTGCCGCATTGGGGGTAGAGCCACTGAAGACATAGAATCTGATTCATTTGCTAGACTGGGGTGAGCAGGAGTGTAGCCAGAAATTTTTGTTTTGTACACAATCTCCAACAGTTACACCCCCCCAATTAAAAAATGTACACATCCTTTCCAAATGGCACCCCCTTCCAAACAAGTCAGATTGTTGTCAGATGACTCCTCTACTCTCTAAAGAGGTTATACATGTATTGGACACTCCTCAGTGGCTCACATCAACCTAAATACTCACAGATTAGAATGATAATGTTAACAGAGTGGATGGTTTGGTGACGAGTACTAACAAAACTGTACACACAAATGTACAGTGAGTATGCCTGTCTCACACCCTTGGGGTGAGAGAGAGAGAGTGAGAGAGAGAGAGAGAGAGAGGCAGATATTAAATGAGGCACCAGAGAGGGGGAGGGGGTTTGCCGAGAAGAGGGAAGGGGGTGGGAATACAATTTCAGGAATTAGCAGAAACGCCAGGAAGTAGAAATGCAGGCAAACTTAAGCTAGTCTTTTAAGGTACATTGATAATAGGCATTTAAGTTATCTGCACGATTAGCCTAGGCTTTTAAAAGCAGCTGGAAATAGCAAATAAAAGTCCGAAGCAACTGGTAATTTTAAATTAGGTATCAAGGTAAAACAAATACACAACTTTAACTGTAAGTAGCAGACATAGTTTTAAGAGAAAACAATCTCCACATGTGTCGACTTAAAGTCTTAAGGAGACTTTCAGTAGATCAGTACTGGATTGTGAGTCAGTGGAGTGCTGGTTTGAATTATTTTAAAAATGGCGCCAAAAATGTATCCAGTGCAAAATCGAAGACACAGAAGAAATAGCCGTGGGTCACCCAGTCAGTCTTTAATATCTGGAGAAATGCTTAGGGTTCCATTTCTGTTGGAGGCTCTTAAGGTGAGGTGCCCCAGAGTGACCTCCCGCATTGGGGGTGGAGCCACCGAAGCCATACACCCTGATTCCTTTGCTAGACTGGAGAAGAGCTTTCGGTTCCATTTCTGTTGGGGTCTCTTAAGGTGAGGTGCCCCAGAGTGACCTGCTGCATTTAGGGGTGTTTGCTGCCGAAGCCGTAGACCCCAATTCATCTGCTAGACTGGAGAAGGGCTTACGGTTCCATTTCTGTTTGGGGCTGTTAAGGGTGAGGTGCCACCAGAGTGACCTCCCACATTGGGGGTGGAGCCGCCAATGCCGTAGACTGCGATTCCTTTTGCTAGACTGGAGAACGGCTTGTGGTTCTGTTTTTTGGGGGGCTCGTAAGGTCAGCTGTCCCAGAGTGACCTCCCCTGTGGGAAGGGGGAGCCGCCGAAACCGTAAACATTGATTCCTTTGCTAGACTGAGGAGAGAGAGAGGCAGATATTAAATAAGGCATCAGAGAGGGGCAGAGCATCTGCTGAGAAGAGGGAGGTTGGTTGGAATAGAATTTCAGGAATTAGCAGAAATGCAAGGGAGTAGAAAAGCAGGCAAACTTAAGCTAGTCTTTTAAGCTACATTAATACTAGGCATTTAAGGTATCTGCACGATTAACCATGGCATTCAAAAGCAGCTGGAAATAGCAAATAAAACTCTGAAGCAACTGGTAATTTTAAATTTGGTATCAAGGAAAAAAAATACACAACTTTAACTGGAAATAGCAAATAAGGTTGGAAGAAAAAACAATCTCCACATGTGTGCTGACTTAAAGTCTTAAGGAGACTTTCAGAAGAGCAGTCCAGAATTGCGTGCCAGAGGAGTGCTGCTTTGAATTATTTTAAAAAAAGTGCCAAAAAGTTCTCCTGTGCAAAATCACAGCCACAGGAGAATTAGCGTGATCACCCAGTCAGTCTTAGTACCTGGAGAAGGGCTTGAGGTTCTGTTTTCTGGTGCTCTTAAGGCGAGGTGCCCCAGAGTGACCTCCTGCATTGGGGGGAGCCACCGAAGCCATAGACTCTGATTCCTTTGCTGGACTGGAGAGGTGCTTTCGGTTCCGTTTCTCTTGGGGACTGTTAAGGTGAGGTGCCCAGAGTGACCTCCCACGTTATCAGGGGAGCTGCCGAAGCCATAGACCCCAATTCCCTAGCTAGGCTGGAGAAGGGCTTTCGGTTCTCTTTCTCTTCGGGGCTCTTAAGGTGAGGTGCCCCAGAGTGACCTCCCACCTTGCTGGGGGAGATACCAAAGCCATAGACACCGACTCCTTTGCTAGACTGGAGAAGGGCTTGCAGTTCCATTTCTGTTGGTGGCTCTTAAGGTGAGGTGCCCCAGAGTGAGCTTCTGCCTTGCGGGGGGAAGACACCGATGCCATATACCCCGATTCCTTTCCTACACTGGAGAAGGGCTTGCGGTTTTCTTTACTGTTGTGGGCTCCTAACGTGAGGTGCCCCAGAGTGACCTGCCGCATTGGGGGTAGAGCCGCTGAAGACATAGAATCTGATTCATTTGCTAGACTGGGGAGAGAGAGAGAGAGAGAGAGAGAGAAGGCAGATATTAAATAAGGCACCCAAGAGGGGAGGGGGTTTGCGAGAAGAGGGAGGTGGGAATACAATTTCAGGAATTAGCAGAAACGCCAGGAAGTAGAAATGCAGGCAAACTTAGGCTAGTCTTTTAAGGTACATTAATAACAGGCATTTAAGTTATCTGCACGATTAGCCTAGGTATTTAAAAGCAGCTGGAAATAGCAAATAAAAGTCAGAAGCAATTGGTAACTTTAAATTAAGTATCAAGGTAAGAAAAATACACAACTTTAACTTGAAATAGCAAATAAGGTTGGAAGAAAAAGCAATCTCCACGTGTGTGTCAACTTAAAGTCTTAAGGAGACTTTCAGTAGTGCAGACCAGGATTGTGTGCCAGTGGAGTGCTGGTTTGAGTTGTTTAAGAAAAGGTGTCAAAAAGTTATCCGGTGCAAAATCACAATCGCAAGAGAAATAGCCGTGGATTGCCTAGTCAGTCTTTAGTACCTGGAGAAAGGCTTGCAGTTCCATTTCTATTGGGGACTCTTAAGGTGAGGTGCCCCAGAGTGACCTCCCACATGGGGGGGGGGAGCCGCCAAAGCCGTAGACCCCAACTCCTTTGCTAGACTGAGGAGAGAGAGAGGCAGAGGTTAAATAAGGCACCAGAGAGGGAGAGGGGGTATGCTGAGAAGAGGGAGGGGGCTGGGAATACAATTTCAGGAACTAGCAGAAACGCCAGGGAGTAGAAACACAGGCAAACTTAAGCTAGTCTTTTAAGGTACATTAATACTAGGCATTTAAGGTATCTGCACGATTAACCCAGGCATTTAAAAGCAGCTAGAAATAGCAAATAAAAGTCTGAAGCAACTGGTAACTTTAAATTAGGTATCAAGGTTGAAAAAAATAAACAACTTTAACTGGAAATAGCAAATAAGGTTGGAAGAAAAAACAATCTCCACATGAGTGTCAACTTAAAGTCTTAAGGTGACTTTCAGTAGAACAGTCCAGTATTTTGTGCCAGTGGAGTGCTGGTTTGAATTGTTTTAAAAAAAAGGCACCAAAAAGTTATCCAGTACAAAATCGCAGCCACAGGAGAAACAGCCATGTATCGCCCAGTCAATCTTTAGTACCTGGAGAAGGGCTTGCGGTTACATGTCTGTTGGGGGCTCTTAAGGTGAGGTGCCCCAGATTGACCCTCCCCATTGGGGGGGGGCGCTGCCGAAGCCGTAGACCTCAATTCCTTTGCTAGACCATAGAAGAGCTTGTGGATTCATTTCTATTGTGGGTCTAAAGGTGAGGTGCCCCAGAATGACCTCCCGCATTGGGGTGGTGCCGCCAAAACCGTAGACTCCGATTTCTTTGCTGGACTGAAGAAGGGCTTGTGGTTCCATTTCTGTTGGGGCTCTTAAGGTTAGGTGCTCCAGAGTGACCTCCCATGTTGAGGGGGGGAGCTGCCAAAGCCGTAGACCCCAATTCCTTTTGCTAGACTGGAGAAGGGCTTGCAGTTCTGTTTCTGTTGGGGGCTCTTAATGTGAGGTGCGCCAGAGTGACATCCCACGTTGGTGGGAGGAGTCGCTGAAGCCGTAGACCCCGATTCCTTGCATAGATATCACATGCGGTATTGAAAATATTTATAAAATTTTCAAGAGCAATATTGATATTCGAGGTAGTGAAGAAAGTTAACCCATTCTGCTGCATAAGATGTTGTTTTTGGGGTCCTATTTGTCCATTTCTTAGGATGTGGGTTGTCATAACATTAACTGGGGATTTCGGAGCCTTATTGGTCCATGAAAAGAGGATAGGTGAATGATCACTTATATAATCAGAGAACACTGTCTCTTGGGTCCCCACTTCCAGTTAATATTACTGTTTGTGTAGGCCCCTCCTTTTGATCCAGATGCCATGCCAATGGACCATACCCTGGGTAAGGCTGAGGTGAGCAACATGTATAAACTGTAAAACCATGTCAGATATTCCCAGTTGCCGTTTAACCACATTTTTTTAAACTTTATAGTTTATTGTGGATTTTAACAAGTATGCAAGGCTCAGAAATGTACAATAGTGATATCAACAGTAATCTCAGAGCCCAGACAAACGGCCACAAACGAACTGCATTCTAGCACCAAAGTAGGAAAAGGCACCAATAATGATTCACAGAGATATACAACACCTGAACCCAAACAAATACACAATTCTGCCAAATAAAGTAGTCCTTTCATTATCACAGATCAGTAATTTCAGTCCGCAATAACCAATTAATAACACAATAAGAAACCAGAACAAGATAACTTTAACCACATTTTAAGTTGGGTCCATTGAAGCCCTCAGATGCCTACAGTACATAATCTAAAGAGGTGATAATAGTATTGATATCAAGTGTGAAGGGCAGACAGAAATCTATGACTCTATTTTAAGCAGCAGTGCAACAGAAAATGTTTTCCCAAAGAGCTAGTTTCAGTTAATACAAATATTAACATGCCTGTCAAATCTATTTTTCTAAGTACCTTCTATGCTGCACACCATGAGGTTTTTTTCCTCAGTCCTAATAGATACCAGGCCTACAGTGGTATTTCAAACTCAGATGTAGTGTCCACCTTTATTTCTTGAGAAAAAAAAAATAAATTAAAACTTTTATAAAATACTCAGATTTTGGTGGAACTAGAAAATATTACCCCCAAGTAAAATTAGAAGATGCCTGGAATCTTTTACAATGAAGATAAGGTCAAATTTTTGCCCAGTTTCATTTCACTGCTGCTTTTTATTTTTCCTTTTTTTTAATTTACATAATCTATTCTTCCAGGACCTTACTGTAAGTGATAGCTACCTACAGTAGTTTATCTTTTCTTAGCTTTTCAAAGTATAATCAGGATCCTCAGACATTTTCCTTACAGCGTGGGGGCCTGTGAGAGTTTGCTTCGCAGAAAGAGGAAGCGGGACTCTTGTGGTGAGGGGAAGACATAGAAACCTTTGACAAACACAGTAGCAGTTCCTTTAAGCTACATTGATGTTCACATACTGAGCTGAGTCAAGCACTGCAGATTTTTATGAAGCTGCATTTAATCACAACAGCCCTGCTTCAGAGCTCAATGTATTCTTTAGGTGACATGGGCAGGTGTAATCCAAATCTACACCAGTGCACTTTTGTCCTTACTCACACAGCCTGTTTTCTCCCTGCCCAAGCCTTTCACTGCGACACCACATGACTGTTAGCCATCCACTTATGGCACATTGGTTCTTTAAACCATTACTTGCTGGGAAGACCAGCTGGACTGCAGGTACCCTGTTTTTTTTTTCTGGAACAGATAGACCCTGTATAACAATAAGATGTCACTATCCTCCAGTTTAACCTTTGGACTGCTCACATGATTACAGAAAGGCCTCTGGAGCTGCTACCTCCGGGTCAGCTGAAAGTACTACTCCTAGATGCAGAGAAAGGACCAGAGGACTCTAACTGCTCCAATATGTTGACAAAGGCACTTGAATCCAAGTGAATATTTAAGCCACATATTCCATATAGTGCCAAGCCAGACCCTTGTGAAGTGTGCTATCCACACATATAGTCATCTGCTCCAGCATCCTTTTTTCAGTGTGCAGAACTGGAAATGTTCTTTTACCAAAAAAAAAAAAGGCAGAATTTGTGTCTATTCATGCACATCAGACCCACAGGTACTCACTACCAAACATACAGATACAAAGGCCATGGCTGGATCCCTCTTACAGTAACTTGCCAACTCTGAAGTGAAGTCTGACTTTCCCTTTTCCTGTGGGAAAGCATTATGCAACTGCAGTTTTTGTGGTCTCTACAGCAGTTCTGAAACTGAGACCACAGACTGAGGACAGGCCCTTTTGTTTCCCACTTAACTGTCTACTTAAATTAAAAAAAATACCTTTAGGTGCTGCAACTCCTCCAGGAATTCTGCAGGGTAAGAACCATGGGACCTTTACCCATTCATCCTTTGGAGCTCTTTACTAACTGCTTGTGGGACCCTCTATTACTTGCTCCATCTTGTTCTGCACCTCTTACTAGGGCAGGAACCTGCAGACATAAAGCATTCTCTGCTCATGTGGCACCAGCCATCTCACTGTAGTGATTCCTGTCTCCCCTCTTCCAATACTGATCCCACCCAGTTCAGGGCTCCCATGTCTGCTGTTTCTCAAAAGAGCCCTCCTGTGGGGACAAGCCCATTAAATAGTTCCATTAAGGGGGACTCTCCTACCCTCACTCAGCAACACCTCAACCCCCTCTACCAAATCTTAGGACAACAGCTGGCACTGCCTCCATCACTCCATTTAGCTTCCTTGTGGACTACACATTGCTCCAATACTGGACCGAGATTTACTCAGTGCAACAGCTCCTAAGCAACTCATACAAACTCAGGCTCCAACTGCAGACTGCTAGCTGGAACTGCTCCAGAGTTTTGGCCTCACTTTGAGTATATTTTATGTTTGTGTATTTATTAAGGTTTGTATTATTTATTGCTCATTGTATTGTGTAATACATTGTAGGTAACGACCACTGAGTTTGTAAGAAATGCGCTACAGTATATACCAACAAAACCTACCCCTATCCACTCCCACATATCCTATCTCTGTGCAGAACATTCAGCTCCATCAGCTGTTAATTCTTGGCATAATAAAACTATACATTGGGACGAGGGTTACAAAAGTATAAACCAGCTCCTCAAAATATATACAAATTGTATCTGCATTCCTGAAATCTGTGATTTCCAAACAGACCATATTTATTCATAAACATTTGTTAGATTCATTTGATTGATCTTGATCAATGTTGCTATAAATCCTTCAAGCATCTCCATGAATTATGTCCTTTTCCAATATGCTTCTGGACACACCATGGACAGCCACTGATGAACCATGGTCAACTATGGTTCATCCAGTACATAGTCATATGAATATGGAATAGCAACCAAATTTACATATGGTATGAATGAAGAATTTGCCACTAACAAATATCATTCACCATAGTGATAATGGTTTCATCTTTTTCGCTTCATATTACCATAAATAGAAATAAGGCCATTTTATCAGCTGGGAATGAGGAGCGACTCATTAGAAAGAGTAACATCAGCAGCAGTTGGAATGCTTTGCATGAAAACAAGCTATTTCAAAGGCAATTTTGTGGATAAAATTAGCAGAATGTTACTGTTATTGAAATGAATAAATTACCTGAGCATTGTCAAAATTTGTTTTATGATGCAGAGGACTTTAGAAATTAATCACCATGAATGTATCCATGAATGAATGTCCATAATAAGTTCAAACAATTCTGAATATGCAGTTATCTTGACCATGGCTATTCAATGTGTGTCCTTGGGCCATTTATCATTAGTGGTTAAAATCGACAAACCATGAATGGCTAGGGCTGTAGATCGTGTGCATCCATGGTCTTATCATGCACAACCACAGTTTATCCAAGATCATAACAGCAGAGTGATTGTCAGGACTGGGCTCCTGGCTGGCTGAAGATCAAAAAAGTGAGCCAGAGTGCCTTCTGCAGTACAAGAACACATTCAGTAGCAGAAAAAGACATGGAGTGAGATTTTCAGAGCTCCTCGAATGCTGCAAGCCCATGGGTGTGCTGAACATATGATGCACAGAAATTGTACCATTCTCCCAGCCAGTGATCAGGATTTTCTATGTCATGCACAAATTGCCACAAGTCAGACTGGCTTTTTGCTGGATTAGCTTGCATCAGTCCCGGGCACCCTTTTCATGTTGCTTGTGCCAAATATTTGGTACAAGCTGCCGTAAATCGAGTAAATTGTCACAACTGTGCCTGACCAACTTAAATCAGGCGCAGTTGCAACAAAGGTGTTGATGCAGCTGCGCTAAAAAAAGGGGCTGGACACAAGGCTTGATGCAAGCCCCACCTCCTCCTTTGAGAATCCAGCCCACAGTCAGATATTTCTGTGAATCCTAATTTCCCCATCTGGCAGTGGTGGCTCCAGCTTCTGTTGGTTACCAGGGTACTGGGTGGGCATCACAGTTGGCAGCCAGGGCATGTATAGAATCCAGGATGTATATCATGAGTGCATATTCCTGTGTGCCTGCCTTTTAAGTTACCAGTACAGGATATATGCAGTTTGAGCTGAGCCTGGTAGAGGTGCAGAAAAGGTAATAATAAATAAATACAGCTTCCCCACAGCCAGCTAGTCATCAGGCCATTTCAACCCTCCTCTCACTCCACAAACAGAACACAGGAGTTTCATTTTTAAAATCGCAGCCCAAAGCACAAAACCACATCAGAGGGCTCCAAGTCTCATCTCCTCCTTTGAGAATCCAGCCCACGGTCAGATATTTCTGTGAATCCCACTTACCCCAGCATCTGGAAATATCTGACTGTATCTATTACTGCAACCGTAGTGCACATCTTTGTATACCTACAGCCATTTTCAAGTTTTTTTTCCAATAGCAAACCTAAATCTGACCATTTTTCTGACCCCCCCAACTGAATGATGTGATCTGATTACCAACCCTATTACCACAGGGAGGTTGCTTGACTTGCTAAGGATCATACAGTGTGAAAAGTGATGGTTGTGGGATTCAAATCTGGGTGTCTAGTAGGAGTGTGCACCAGGCCTGAGATTTATGCTGGATGGGTCTTGCTAGTTCCCACAGGGTGGACAGACACTGACCTTGGCAGGTTCAGCCCAATCCATGTACACTATGCAAATCACACACATTATGAAAAAAATGACAATATGCAGTGAGGAACTGTTTTTATGTTCTTATGACAAGAAGCACTGACTATTGCCTGCCTCCCAGCTCCTAGCCACCTGGCAATAGCCAAACCAAAAGATTAACAGACATCCCTGCTTCACATTCTGCAAAATAATTAGAAAATAGCCCTATCAAGGGCTTGGGGCCTGATCCACATTTGGGACAACATACAATTTCGCCATCTCTCTGCTACCTGATGCTGCAGAAAATAACTTGGTGTGAAGTTGATGGTGAAGTTGAGAACTTCACTGCTCTGCATAATGCAAAGTTACTGACGTTACCCCAACTTTGCTTACACACTTAAAAATTGCAACACCCCTAGTGCTGCCTCCTTTTCTCAATTAAAATGCTAGTAGACACATTGAAATTAAAAATGCATGGTGGCAACAATCAAATAAACATCAAAACCACTGGTTCAGTTTCTTAGTTGTACTTGTGCAAATTGATGTAATATTCTCCCTGTTTGATGGAACCCTCATCATTCAGTGCACACTGCAGTCTGCTGCATTTAGTACTAACCTACCAAATGTTTTACAGAAATGCATGATATTACTCTTAAGAGGATCTTTGCATAACTGGTGAGTTTAGCGTCAACTGCTAGACACACTAAATCCATTTGTCATAGACAGGACGTTTCCTCAGTACTGCAGTTCTAACTCCCCAACACTAATAACTCAAGTCCTGCTACTATCTGATCAATTGAAAACTGATGTTGCACAAGAACCAGAATTTCGGTGACTCAGAAATCAAAATTAAATAAATTGTGTAGTTACCACTTCATCGACATTATTAAGGGGATTCGAGTTCACATTTCTCCGCAAGATAAATCTATAGGCGTGTTTACATGATTGTGATTGGGTTTCACTATGCGTCACACCACCACAGCATGTTTAAAAGGCAGCAGTTTGCATCTTCTCTGTGACAATTGTGGCATTTTGACTACACTTCCTCTTGGCATTAGAGGTGGGTGGACATGAGTGACATGTACTAGCGAAGGCCTGTCTACACTGATGAGAGAGGTTAACCTTGAAACTTTAGCCTGAAACACCCTATTT
Organism: Neoceratodus forsteri; assembly: GCA_016271365.2. Lineage (NCBI taxonomy): Eukaryota > Metazoa > Chordata > Ceratodontiformes > Ceratodontidae > Neoceratodus > Neoceratodus forsteri. Next base: position 1,662,901,832 of record CM028130.1, read on the forward strand.
CCTTGAAACTTCAGCCTGAAGCTTACAGTACCTCAGATTAGGAGGAATAGCTCCAACCACAGGAACCCTCCATTACTAGTGACTACTCCAACTCCCCTTCCCAGACAGAAAAAAAAATCACCATTTGTTTTTCTCTGACTGGGTCACCTCCACCAAAAAACTGAGTTTTAGAACATCTGACAAAATGCATTCCATGAACTCAACAAATTAATCAGTCTCTGTATCATATACAGCACATTTACACATGACAAGATAGTAATTTTCCACATGCAAATAGTCATGGTACTAACAAGATTGCACTTGGCTCAAATAGCTATTCATATACAGATACCAATCACATGGTCCCCAACTAACCTAATTAATGAGAACTAATTGTTCTCATCTAGCCCGAAGCCTCTGAGCTGTAGGGTGCCACAGGGGTCAGTCTTGTCATCTTTATTGTTCACCGTGTACATGTTGCCATTGGGGGACATTATCAGGCTGAACAGATTGGGTTTTCACCACTATGCAGATGATACCCAACTGTACCTGTCCTGTGCACCCGATGTCCAAGTGTCAGACTCCGTATTTAACAGCTGCCTCAAGGAAATCCAGTTGTGGATGACTTACAATTAGCTTAAGCTCAGCCCAGACAAGACTGAGGTATTGGTGGTGGAGCCAGGTCATTGCAAAGGGGGGGATGGGGGTTGTCCCCTAATCTAGTGTTGGGGGGTATTTCCCTTGTCCCCTCTAGACAGGTGAAGGATTTGGGTGTGATCCTTGATGAAGGCCGGACACTTAATGCCCAGGTGTTGGCCGTGGTCAAGAGTGGTTTTTATCATCTCAGAAATATTGCCTGAATCCAAGCCCTGATACCTCCTGAGGACCTACCCACACTAGTACATATTTTTGTAACTCCCAGGTTGGACTACTGTAATACCCTGTACTTTGGGTTATCTGAAGGCAACCTCCTCAGGCAGCAACTGGTGCAGAATGCGGCAGTGAGACTTTTGACTGGGTCAAGGAGATGTGATCATATTACCCCAGTCCTCCACTGGCTGCCAGCCAGGTGGAGGATTGTCTTCAAGATAGGGCTCCTTACCTATAAGATCCTACATGATGGGGGTCCAGCCTATCTACAAGATCTCCTGGCCCCTTACCCTCCGGCCCAGATGCTCTGTTCTGCTGAGGAAGGCCTTCTTGGGGTTCCCAGGGTTAGGCTGTGGCATTCAGGAGAAAAAGCATTTGCAGTGGCTGTGCCAACCCCGTGGAATTTCTTACCTGATTATTTGGAGAGGGACTCCCTCAGCGGAAGCCTTTAGAAGGGAACTGAAACATACCTATTCCAACTAGCTTTTATTGATTGATGCTGCTTTAAATAGATTAAGAGGAGTTTATCTATCTGTATTTAAAATTATTTTATTATATGTGTGTTTTGTTGTTCTTAAAAATTGTATTTTGTATGATGGTTTTATTGTACAGTGCTCAGAGTCTCAGGAATTGGGCACTTGATAAATAAAATAGCTATCTATCAATCTATCTGTCTGTCTATCTATCTATCTAACCAGCCAAATGCTTGATCAGCAGGAAAGTCCTTTTTTTTAAGTTCCTTTATCCTGCATCACTGACTAAACAGTTTCTTCAATAAACGCTGCAAGCAAACAGTAACTCACACCAGTGCTTGTTGTATTGGGGAGTCCAGAATGCCACATAGTAAATTACTCTAGGTGGGGCTGGATGAGGGCCTTGTAATGTGGTAAGATTATTTCCTTTGCTCTTCTGATCATCCCCTTCTGATGTACCCCACAACATTTTCTCAGCCTTCATGACAGCAGCAGTGCACAGCTTGTCATGCTTAACCCTTTGTTATGAACCCCTGCTCATTTTTCCTCCTATACTGCAATGAAAGGAGTCCCACGTAGTATTTTGTCTTCACCTCTGTTTCTCCTCAAGTGTTGTACCTTGCATTTGAGGTCTGACCCATCTTCCAGCTTGTTCAGGTGCTCCTGAAATGTGTCTACCATCTTCATAGGAGCCCACCACCTTGGCTAGTGTAGTGCAGTCAGCAAACTTTAGCGCCCTGCAGGAGACTTCAGGTTCCAGATCAGTGATGAAAATGTTGAAAACCAGTGTCCTTCGGCATCGATCGCTGAGGAGCACATTCCCGAGGGTGTCTGGAGACATATGCTGACAGAATGCAGGGAAGGAATCAGATAGGATGATCATCCTTTGTAGGGAAGGACGGACCCCCCCCCCCTCGTTACAGTAGTTGTCTACTCTGAGAGTGAAACGGTCATGTGCAGATGATAATTCTTTGATGGGCGGAGAGGGGAGGTAGAACAGTGGAAGTCGGCAAGAAGAGGAAAAGAGGTTATGGGTGGACTCAGTGGGATGGGGGGATGCTCAAAGGTGTGTGGTTAATGGAGGAGACATAAACAGTATTTATAAGTAGGCTGAGGACACCAAAACATACTGAGTCCAATATACAGAACATTCACCTGCCAGGTGTAATTTTATGGCTCAGTCAGATGCTAAGATTCAGAGCCTAATCGGACATCAACATAAGTGGTTGTAGTGTACCACCCTTCAAGTACCCACTACTGCCAGTATAGGATTCCAAAGAATCTATGGCATAGACTGTCCTGCTATGTCATGCCAGAATCTACTTCTCATACTTAGGATAGTCAGTGGAGACTGCACTGCAAGGCTAGAGATCTTTTTATGCTTCTTAACATAGATACATAGATACATAGACAGTGTCAGCAGATAAGGGCCTATGGCCCACCCAATCTGCCCATTTGAGCTTGTAAGTTCAGTTTATGTTTTCCTAGAAGTCTGTTGCCCTTTACCCCTGACCTCCAGAATTCCTTTATGTCTATCCCATGCATTCTTACATCCTGTGATTGTTTCAGCCCCCACCACTTCCTCTGGTAGGGTGTTCCACTTGCCCACCACCCATTCTGTAAAGAAATTCTTTCTCACGTTTCCTCTGAATCGTCCTCCCTCCAACTTCATCCCATGCCCTCTAGTCCTGGAACATCTTTTTCGTTTAAAAATTGTGTATTCCTGCACCCTGTTCCTCCATGTAAGATACTTGTATGTCTCATCATATCCCTCTCTCCCTCCTCTCTCCAGGGGAGTACATGTTCAGTTTCTTCAACCTGTCCTCATAGGACTTGTGATGCAATTCATGCACCATCTTTGTTGCCCTCCTCTGAACCTTCTCTACCCTGTCTATGTCCTTACATAGGTAAGGTCTCCAGAACTATACACTGTACTCCAGGTGAGGCCTCACTAGTGTCTTGTATAGTGGAATTATGACCTCCCTTTTCCTGCTGGTGTTGCCCCTGCCTATGCATCCCAGTGTCCTATTTGCTTTACCTGCTGCCTTGTCACACTGTTTCCCTACTTTGAGGACATCGGAGATGATAACCCCAAGATCCCTTTCCTGCTTGGTGCATGCTATATCCTCTCCCCCAACTATTATATTGTGCCAGGGTTTTTGTGCCCCATATACATTATCTTGCACTTCTTTGCACTGAATTTCAACTCTAAATTCCTGACCATTCTTCAAGTTTCTGCAGGTCCCTTGATGACCTTGTTCTGTTAGACAAAGAGCTGGATTCCTAATTGTGGCTGTTACTGGCTCTGTCCCTCATGTTTCTGCTTCATGCTTCAGTTTGGGTCTGCTATTCTGTTTTTTTAGTGGAGTGACCTTGGGTCCAATGTTTGGATCTCATGTTAGCCTTCACATGGGTCTCTGTATGCATCTTATCCATGGGTGCGTGATAACTTCGGGCAACATCTTCAGCATTAGACACTAGTTTATCTGCTGGTTCAAGAGGCTGTCCCCTGTTGCTAGACTTCCACTGGAAGTAGCACTGTTGCTACCCACCACACTGCCTTCTGGGAATTAAAGCACTCTGAAAATGTAATTATCTGTGCAGCACCAGCTTGTGCAATAGCGAAAGAGTAATGTTACTTGGGACATCCCAGTTTCCAGTTCCTTGGTGACATAGCTGGTAGTGCAACCAGAACAGTATTCTGTGTGGCCTGAGTTCAAGCCCCAGCTAAGGCACTTATTTCTTTCTGTCTTCTGGCCTATGAGTTCCATAAAATATTCACACCGCACTCTTGTAATTACGAAGAAATATAGACTTTGATGGCAGATAAGGACCGCTTTGCACACCAAGTCTGCCCATTTCCCTACTTTCTCCTACCTCTTACTAGAATTGCCTTATGCCTGTCCCATGCATTCTTAAATTCCCCCAATGTTTTTGACCCCATGACCTCCTCAGGAAGGCTGTTATGTGTATTCACCACCCTCTTTGTGAAAAATACTTCCTCATAGTGCCCCTGAGTCATCCCCCCTTATCTTCAAATTGTGCCCACTTGTTCTTGCACATCTCTTTTTCTGAAAGATGCTGCTCTCTTGGACTTTGTTGATTCCTTTGAGGTACTTGAAAATTTCTGTCATATCCCCCCTCTTGCTCCTTTCCTCGAGGGTATACATATTAAGTTCTTTTAGTCTCTCTTCCTATGGCTTCTGGTGCACACCCTACACCATTATAGTTGCCCTCCTCTGGACTGCCTCCATTCTGTCTATGTCCTTGTGGAGATGGGGTCTCCAGAACTGCACACAGTTCTCCAGATGGGGTCTCACCAACTGTCTGTACAGATGCATAACTTCCTGTTTTCTACTAGTGATGCCACTCCCTATGCATCCCAGTACCCACCCAAGCCCTCCTTACTGCCTTTTCACATTGCTTGCCTACCTTTAGGTCACCTGATATGATCACCCCCAAGTCTCTTTCCATTTTTTTGTCGTTAATGCCCCCCGCTGTGTACTGTTCCCTTGGGTTTTTATTTCACAGGTGCATTACTTTGCACTTCTTTGCATTGAATCTAAACTGCCATACTTTTGACCATTCCTTCATTTTTTTGTGTATTTTGTGGTTTTATTGTGGTTTTATCTATTTATTATTTTATTTATTGTACAGCGCTTGAATACCTGTTGACTTGCGCTTTATAAATACAATAAAGTTGAAGTTCAACCTTGCCAAGTCCCTTCTCATCCTTTCTACCCCCTTTCTGTATCAACCCTGTTGCAAATATTTGTGTAATCTGCAAAGAGGCATACTTTTCCTTCCAGTCCCTCTGCAATGTCACCTATAAAGACATTAAAGAGGACTCGTCCCACTGCTGAGCCCTACAGTACCCTGCAGTAACCCCCCTTTCTTCAGAGTGGATTCCATTTACTATTAACCTCTGTGTCCTGTTGTTCAGCCAATTTTTTTACCCAGATTACCACCCTAGGACCCACCCCAGACTGGCTAACTTGTTTATTAATCTTTCATGTGGGACTGTGTCAAATGCCTTGCTAAAGTCTATGTAGGCACGTCTACAGCCCCTCCCTGGTCTACTACTTTGGTCACTCAGTCAAAGAAATCTATTAAATTCATCTGAGATGACCTTCTCACTGTGAATCCATGCTACCTTGGGTTCTGTGCCCTACTCGCCTCTAGGTACTCAACAATTCTATCTTTCAGAAGTGATTCCATCATTTTCCCTACCACTGAGGTTAAACTCACAGGTCTGTAGTTTCCTGCCTTTGCCTTGATCCCATGTTTGTGAAGGGGAATCACATCCACCTTTCTCCAGTCCTCAGATACCACACAATCCTCCCATGATTTGTTAAAAAGGGTAGTCAGTGGTACCATTTGTTCTCCCCTTAGTTCTTTTAGAATTCAGGGGTGAATCCTGTCAGGCCCCATTGCTTTGTCCACCTTCAGTTCTTTCAGGACCCTTTTTTCTATAAATGAATGGATATCAACCCCCCCATCCAGTGTGCTTCTATTATTTGGTTTAGATACCTTCTGCTACTCTTCTTCTGTGAATACTGAGCAGAAGTATTCGTTCAGTATCTCTGCTTTGTCACTGTCACCATCTGCCTACCCCCTCCAATTTATTAAGCCACACTATCCCTCCTCTGGTCATTCTTCACTCCCTAATTTACCTATATGTAACCCCCCCTACAAATGGGGGTTCCCGAAAAGTCTTCCTCGAGCTTGCCTAAATACTCACTGCCAGGCTGGTGTCCTGCATTTTAGCAGTTTAAATGTGAGTGCAAGAGAGTCTCTGTGTACTGTCTCTTTAAGAGCTGCCTGGATTGCAGTCATAAGTAATCTGAGAGGGAGCTCTGTCGAAAGCTGTAACTATTTGCTGAAAATCATTTAGAGTGATAATGATAATGTAGTTTGTCTAACCTGCCTTCTTTGCAGCAAGGACTGCTTTGTTTATCTCCACTATCTTGGTTCTGGACTGTGAATTGGATCAATCAATACTGGTGGGACCTAAAATGGAGTTGGACTACAGGAGCTGTCAGGAGTCAAAATCTGTAGGAATTGTAGTTTGGGGCTTTTTGCACCTGAAGGGGGCCTTTGTTGTGACTGACAGACAGATCAGCCAACCAAACCTTTTGGATTCTGGGGAAGTCCCTGGCTTGCTGGCAGTTGAATCAGATCTCATTTGGGAGCTGAATAAATAAGAGCTTGAGACAGTCAAGCAGCCGTCTGAGTAGTTTTGCTTGGGAGAACTGTGCAAAGGCCTGAGTTGTTGCCTGCATGTCTGCCTGCTGCCCCTGAGAGGGAGAGAAGAGAATTATTTCAGACTAAATCCAAGTTTGTGAGAATGAAGTAAGCCGCTGTTTTTTTTACCAGGTTCATACCCGATGAAGACTGAAGAGTTTGCTGAATGCGTTAGGTCTGTCAGGATTTCCAGCTGCTCTTGAATCCCTGGTTTGTGCAGAGACTATGTGATCATGACCGGAAAGCAGTTTTCCTGGTACATTAGAATTTCCTTACATGTAAATGTGCTTTGTATTGAAAGTGGGTTGTGATTTGGTTCCTCACTGTGATCTGTTTGCTGGTACCATAGAATCCATTACATGGAAATGTGCTGTGTATTGAAAGTGGGTCATGATTTGGTTCCCCACTGTGTGAACTGTATTCTTCTTGCTGGAAGCTTTATCCAGCCTAATTGGACTGAATCCAACGTTCATCTCCATTCAGTATGGGCCATGCCATGCTGGCTCTGCCAGACTACCCCACTGTAGAGAAAAAGCCACCGACAAGAGACCTACCTGGGGATCAGCCCCCTGCTAAACACTTGAACAAGAATGAAACCTTAGCAAATTGTGTGGGCCCTGCTTCTCCTGGCACTCCAGATTAACCACCTGCTGTCTTGATTTTCATCCAGCCTGCATCCAGTCTTGGGTATTGTGAGTAATCGTCAGGGGAGCTCCCTGCAACAACAGCCTAATCTAAAAGTATGTCATCTGATTGTCTTGTTGTTTTTCTTTTCACAAACTGAGCCTTCTGGATCCAGATTACAAATAGTGTGTGTTGTGCATGTTGTTTTCTTCCATCACAGGGCCCCAACCAGCTGCAATGTTCCTGGCTAACCCACCATTCTCCATCTGGGTACCCAGAGTGTATTACTGTTTATGGACCCTGAATTGCATACATAACTGTTTGATTGATAGAGCCTTTAAGCAAATTAACTTGATTATGCCCTTCCCTTGTTCAAGACCCTTAAATAAATCAGACCTAACTCTTTTTTGCATTTACCCTGACTGTGGATCCAGTTTGTGCAAGAGTACTGTACTGCTGTTATTTGCTGTGTATAACCTTGTTTTACAGGGGGTCCCAGGGCTGAGCCAGAGAAAAGCCCTGGTGGTAAGTGCAAACAGTGTGGGTACTTATGTGGTGTATCAGGCATATTGTAAAAGTGATTATTGTATATTATTCCATCCACTAGTAAGGAAAGAGGTGGGTTACAGTGTCCCGGAGGGCTGTGCCCAGGTTAGCTTGACTACTACCAACCCTGACCTCTGGGTGGAAGCACCTGTTTCAGAAAACAGGCCCCTTAACCTGCTACTAGCCAAGCAGGCAGGGGTAGTAACCCTTGGGATAGTGCCACCTAGGGGTTACATAGAAAAGGTTTGTTTCCCCTTCTTAACTTTGTTGGCTATCTTTTCGTTGGTTTGGGCCTTTGCTATTCTGACTGCCCTCCTTGCTTCCTTCTGCTTTAACTGGTACAGTTCTCTGTCCTGCTTCTTCTGTGTTTCCTTATACTTCCTGAATGCTATCTTTTTCTCCCTTATCTTCCCCACAACCTCTTTTGAGAACCATAGTGTTTTTTCTTCCTTTTGTTTCCTTCTGCTCTCTATATAATTCTCTGCCATAGTGTTTACCTCCTTAACTACCTGGTTTCGTGAGGGAGGGGCTGGAATTTCCATGCTTCTTTTCAGTGCCTCCCCCTTGGCTACTTTAAATGCTTGCCAATAAAGCATTTAAACCTATCACCTAGGATCCTGGTTCCTACAGATGTTGACCAGTATAGGCCTGTATCCCTCCAGGTGGACCGCAGTCCCCACTAAAGCCAAAACCCTGATCTCTGCACCAATCTTTCAGCCATTCATTGAATACCATGGTGTGGAGTACCCTAATCTTTCCCATGCCATAGTCAGGAAGCACCTCCAAGAAGGTCACTGTGCATGTTACTTGTCTAAGGCCCCTCCCCAACTATACAAACTCCTCCTGCACTGCTCTGATCCCATTCCCATTCAGGTAATTTATCCCTAGGTGGACAATGATGTCCAGCTCCCTCTCCCATGCTGCTGCTCCTGCGATCCTGAGGCTTCACTTCCTGTACCTCCCAGCCATGGTGCAGGTCAGGCACCATACCTCCCTCTCCCCTTCCCCCAATTCTACCCTCCTATTGATTGAATCCCTCACCAGGAGTAGTTTCCTTTCTCTGTAGGGTCTTGTGCCACCCTCCTCTGGGTCTTCTTTGTGGAGGTTCCCAACATCCTCCTTGGTCTCCACTGCAGGTGCCTCCATAGAGGAACCAGGCTCTGACTGAATTGTGAAGAGGGTCAACTGGAGGGATACACCTGTGATCCACCACCCTCACTCTCCCTGCCCACCATGGTCCAATTGCTCCTCTTTCTTGGCAACTTCTGAGGCAGCAGCAGTGGCCCTGATGGTCCCTTGGTGGGGGTGGAGGCTTCCCAAGTCCTTGCCAGGTCAGCCTGGAGATAGGCAACCTCCTCCCTTGAACCAGAGAGGTGCCTGCAAATAGGGCAGTATCACAGACTCCAGAATGTCTCCTGAAAGACTGCACCACTCCATACATGCCTGCCTTCTTTCCATTTTAGTTTTTTTTTTTTCATTTTTGTTATTGTGTGTGAGCGTGTGTGTGTGTCTGCCCACTATGCAGTGTTCTTGGCTGTTAAGGTCATGACAGGTGTATGTCCTTTGCCCTTTTGTGGAAGTGATGTCAGAACCTCTGATATAAAGAAAATGATGCACTTGGGTGGGTGGGGTGAGGGGCAGGGTGGACAGGACCAAGCATGTGCCCTGGCGAAGTAGTCAGCTACAGCTCTGACCCACCACTCAGGTGAGTGTTTTCCTTCCTTTCAGCAAGACAACCTGCACAACAATTTAAAAGAAAATATACACTACAAAAACAATTTCAATCAGAGAAAAATAAAGCTGTAATCTGTACAACCTATAAGCACAAAACAGTAATAAAACCTGTAAGCACAAAACAAAATAGCAACACAACAGTAACTCTGCTTAGCCAAAAGAAGCCTTAATGTTTCTCCTTACTCTTTTAATGTTACTCCTTGCTCTGCCCTTTCAAGCAAACTCTAGAAGAAAAGAGTTAAGGTGAAGCTAGGTGCTTTATGCCAGCAAACCTAGTATTCACCACAACACACCAAGTAACCTGACCTTTTACATCTTCCTTCTGTTGGAAGGTACTGAACCTTTGTCAGCCCCCCCCCCAGTTACACTACTAATCTCTTGGAAGAGCTGTGGAAGAAACACGATTAGCTCCTTCAATGTGAGAAAGAGACTGCAGTACCTTTAAGCCCAAAACAAAAACCTATAAGCACAAACAAAATAGTAACAATACAGTAACTTTGATTAGCCTAAAGATAGATCAAAATGTAAAACCTGTAAGCAAAAACAGTAACAAAACCTGCAAGTACAACCTGTGACAATTTAACAGAAAATACATTGAAATTGTAATTATTTCTGCAGCTCCAGGTTGTAGCTTAGAGAAAGAGTAAGGTGCCTTGGGTTGAGTTTCCAATTGTCTTCATGGTGCAGCTGCTGGTAGTGCAATCAAAATGGTATACTGGGTGGCCATGGTTCAAGTTCCAGCTAAGGCATTTTTTATTTCTCTCTTCTCTTTGTATAAGTTTCAAAAAATATGCACACTTCCCTTTTGTGACTGAAATTGTAGTATCTTGTTAGGCTTCTGACTAGTGGTATTTCACAAACAGCCAGGCTGATTCTGGGTTGAAAATATCACAAATATATGCCATGGTCATGGAGAAGCAGCATGTCTGGATACAAAAGCCTATATTTGTCTGAGTTTTTGCAGGCAGTGTCTCAGAGGGTTATTATTGGTGCAGCAGTCAGAAACATCAATCAAGTATTACTGAAACGTCAAGATCTGTGAGCATTTCCAGGTTGCTTCTGTTTTTTTCTGGCAATTTGAAGTAGCATATTAGAAACAGAGGAACAAAGGAAGTAGGTCAGGATGGTACTCAGCTCAACACTAGGTTTGAGGGATCTATCACAGGAAAAGGCAGCATACTCTATTTAATTGGGAGAATGGACCTGAGGACCAAGCAATTTAGATAAGAAAATTCACAGAAAGCAGGTCATGTCTGGGTTCTTGGCCCGCTCAACAGTTTCTATAGGACTGGTGTTGTTCTTCTCTGCCTTTTCCATGTCACCTACACAATCTCAGAAGCTCTGAATCCTGATTGCTCTATCCCTCTATGATTTCCATCAAGTGGGTGGATGGAGTGGTCTTGGTCAGAAATGTTCCACTCATTCCTGTCCACTCTACCTCACAAACTCACACTCTTAGCAGTAGAATGTGTTAAATAAGCAATAAGACATGATGGGATGTGCATTGAACAGATCTGACTGCATGCCCAGGGGCATAGTTACAAAGTGCCTTCAGCCCCGTAAGTGTGGTCAGATCTGTTCAATGTACACCCAGAGTGTCTTATTGTACTTATAAAATGGACTTTTTTTAAATATGTTTCTTGAAGTAAATAAATGTGCTTAGATAGGTAAAAACAGCTACACTTAGTTGAAGTCACTGTAAAACTGTCCTTCCACCTACTGGAAAACCCAGAGTTTTTTTTTTTTTGGTCTTTTTTTGCTTTAGGGACATTTGTTATCTTGCGGTATCTAAGCATGGCAGTTAGAACCCCAGCTATTAATTGCAACTCACAAGATCACCAGAAGTCTAACGTAAACTTCCTCTTCTTAAAAATAAGCAAAAAACTCATTTCAATACTACTGTCGATGTTTGAAACATCCACCCAACCCAGGCCCACTGGCTTCATCAGCCCAGACCCCAACTAATAATGGACAACTAAGTACTGTGGCTATGAATATATGCAGCCTCCTAGTCAAACTGACACAGCTTGAGGCTTGGGTGACACTTACCCAGCCTGACATCATTGCATTAACAGAGTCTTGGCTCACAATGCACACACTCGACTCTGCAGTCTCCATATCTGGCTACAACCTGCATAGGATGGACCGCATAGGGAAAAAAGGAAGTGGATGTTTAATCTATACCTGCAACAATCTGCAATGCCACAGAGTCCAATTGTCAGCCACTAATAATGACTGTGAATGCCTAGCTATAAAAATCCTGATAGGCAAAGGGGTAAAGGTCTGATTGTTATGGCTGTATACATCCCACCAAGGTGGCAACAAGTGGGGCTAGAAGCTTTTGCTAACCTCTACACCCAGGCCAGACAGAATAAAGAAACAATCGTACTTGGAGATTTTAACTCTAACTGTCTTGCCAGCTCCAGCTCTGCACACAGAGATCTGGTATTGGGGCTATATCTAACACAGACGGTCAAGAGCTGCACCCGCACAAATTACCACACAGGCTGTAGCGCACTGATTGACTGGGTACTGACAACACACCTGGAGCAGCTAAAGAATGTCAAGGTGCTCCCTGACATCCTCAGCGACCACTCACCTGTCCAATGTAAGTGGACAACTAAACAGTCTAAGTCCCCCCCCCCAGAATGGTGAGGAACTGAGTCATAAAACATTCTGCAATGGGTGGCTTTAGGAATTACCTCAAAGGGATAGATTGAAGCTTCCTTGACTCATGCCCCTCTACTAACAAAGCCCTGGAGCTCTTCCTCAACCACTTCAATGCAGCAGTGGATAAATTTGCCCCATTTTAGAAGAAACTGATTAAAGGCTGCAGCATAGACTGGGATACCCCACAAATCCTAAGCCTGATGTGACAGCATGATCTACTTTGGCACCAGGCTAGAGCAACGGGGACTGCTACGGATATCCAAAGCTACAAAGTGACCCGAAACATGTGCACTTGGGCAATCCAACAGACTAAGGCAACTTACCACAAAAACCTTTAATCTCAATGCTGGGGTGACGACAAGAAATGCTGGGCATCTATAAAAAACCTCATTAGAAGTGGCAACAGATCTCCCCCTTCCATTCTTCACCACAATGATGAAGTAATACTTGATGCAGCTATTATGGCTAATTAAGACAAAAAATAATTTAAAAGAAAAAGAACCTCTGTGTGCAAGCACTGAGGCAATGGTTACCCCAAAGGGCATTTGGCTGGGAAGTCAAGTTTCAAAGAAATACAAAATCACACATGGCCCCACAATGCAAAAGCATCATGGGCTGCATATGCAAATTACCTCAGAATATTATGCTGGTTCAGCTTTAAGCAGAAATGTATGGCACCAAAAGGCCTCTCACACAGTTTGCAAAGGGTACTAACAGAAGACATATACACTTGTTTCATCCTACCAGGACTCATCAGTATGCCCCATCTGCCTGACACCCAGTGGAATGAACCAGCCCCCATAAGATGGCCAATCCAGGTTACATTGTGTTGAACCCAATTAAGACAAAAAACAATTTCAAAGACAAAGAATCTCTGTGTGCAATCACTGAGGCAATGGCTACCCCAGAGGGAATTTGGCTGGGAAGCCAAGTTTCAAAAAAATACAAAATCACACATGCCCCCACAATGCAAAAGCATCATGGGCTTCATATGCAAATCACCACAGAATATTATGCTGGTTCAACTTTAAGCAGAAATGCATGGTGTCGAAAGGCCTCTCACACAGTTTGCAATGGATGCCAACAGAAGACCATCTTGGGGTGGCTGGTTCATTCCACTGGGGTGTCAGGCAGATGGGCATACTGATGAGTCCTGGTAGGACGAAACACATGTCTATGTCTTCTGTTAGCACCCCTTGCAAACTGTGTGAGAGGCCTTTCGGCACCATGCATTTCTGCTTAACATTGAACCAGCATAATATTCTGGGGTAATTTGCATATGCAGCCCATGATGCTTTTGCATTGTGGGGGCATGTGTGATTTTGTATTATGGCTAATATTTTCAACAAGGCATTTATGGATTACAGTACCATTCTTCCCCCAAAACTGGCTATGTACCCGGATGGAACACCAGCCTCTGACCACTTGCCCTCTTCTTCCAATACCAGGACCTCCCTAGCCTTTTACTTCAGAAGGGTAACCATCAGTGAAACAAAAAAATGCCTTACCAGAGTCCTTGTGAAAACTAGGATGGGTGGTGATGGTATAGACATGAAACTAATCTCTATAGCCCTCCCTGAGGTCATCAGACCCATCAACAATATATTCAACCTGTCACTCCGACTGGCTGCTTTCCCCTCCACATGGAAAACCTCCCTGGTCACACCTGTGCACAAAGGGGGTGACCATTCACTAGTCTCAAATTATATGCCCATCTCAATTCTCTCACCACTCAAAAGCTCTGGAGACAATCATAGCTGACCAACTCATGGACCATCTGCACAAATACGACCTCCTCTCCCAACAACAGCACAGATTTCACAGACTGCACAGTACTAACACCACCCTTATTAATTTCACTGGATACGTACATGAGGCACTCGACCAGGGTCAGCTGGTTGGGGCATCTTTATAGACCTAACCAAAGCCTTTGACCTCATGGAACAGCAGCTGCTGCCTCACAGGTTAAGAGGTCTAGGGCTGTCCTCTGGCTCAGTCCAATGGTTTTCAAGCTATTTATCCAGGCAATCTCAAAAAGTATGAATTAACAGTGCTACCTCCAAAGCCTGTGAGTGGTCAGTAGGTGTACCCTAGGGGTCTATACTGGGCCCCCTCCTCTTCAGCATCTTTGTGAACCACCTCCCAGATGCCTGCCCCACGTCTGAGATCCTGCTATATGCAGATGACAGTGCTATTCTCATGAAACTCCTGCCAGGAAGCACTGACTAAGGAGTTGCAGAACAACGTTAACCTACTACAGGAATAGTTCAAGGACAGTATGCTGCTGCTCAACAGTAAAACAAACAAGGCAATGCTCTTTTCCAGATGACAAAAGAGGAGGTCCACCACATCTCTCTCAATTACCTGTAGCTCTCACACCACCATGGAGTAGGTGACTTCCTTCTGGTATCTGGTCTCACCATAGATGAGTCCCTAATGTTTGATGAACATATACGCAATATTATCAATTTGATTAGTAGGAAACTTGGGGCTTTGTACAGGCACTGGTTCTGTCTTACTCCCGAGGCCAGGACACAGGCAGTCAGACGTACAATCCTTCCAATCCTGGACTATGGGAATGTAGTCTATGGGGCCGCCACTGAAACTAGCCTGCTCAAAGTGCATGCCTCCTTAAATAAAGCCTGTAGGTTTGCATTAGGGGCAGATCACCTATTGCATACATGTGAACTGTACGTACGGACTGAATGGCTCCCACTTATGGACCTCATTAAGCTCCATGCCTGCATCCTGGGACAGAAGACCCTACTCGGACTTGTACCTCTCTCTGTACAAGCCTTACTCCATCCTGCTACAGCTGAACATGCCACAAGAAGTGTTACCAAACATGCATTAGCTGTTCCATTCAGAAGGACTGCCTTGGAGAGACGAGCTTTTGCCGTCAGGGCTGCTGCCTGGATAAATGAGCTACCAACTGCCACCACAAGCCTAACCCAACTTGGGCCTTTCAAGTCTGAGCTAAGGAAATCTATCCACTCTCCTGTACATTGCTATTGCCACTCTTAACCCACAAGACAGCACACCTCTGTTCCCCAAAGCCATGCTCCTAAAGACTATCTCCCCTCTTATACACTGCCACAGCCACTCTTAGCCTAGCAGGTACCAGAACCCTAGGCTTGCCAAGGTTCTTTTCTCACTATACAATTTGATGTAAAACTCCCTGCTCACCACCTGTTCATATCTGCCCACCTGTCTGCTCACCTTTCTCCTCTCACACTCTCCCTGACAAACCTTCACCCGCTGACCTCCTTATGTCACCCATCTTTGAGCCTACTGTCATCACCTCCTATGATTCCTCTTCTCCTACCTAATACTGATTAGTTCCCTCTACCCTTTCTGTCTACTATCTCTAGGCTGACTCATCTGGCTATAGCCTAGTAACCTTTAGGTATCAGTTTTGATGAACAGCTCCATCTCCTGTTTCCTCCCAATACAAGATCCTGCCTAGCTTCTACCTCTGATTTTTTCTCAAACTAGCACCTAACTCTGACTTAAGCACTTAATTGTATGGCATGATGTGTGAACCCAACCCCATTGACTATGTACCCCTGTTTTGGTTTTGTGTTGTTATTTGCCTATGTTATCCTACATTGTTTTGCTATTGCCAATATTTACTGATTTCTCCTGTTCACATTTTTCTTACTATTAGATGTTCTTGACAATGCCTATTAAGCTGCTAATGACTCCAGACTTATGTACCCTCCCCTATCCTTGTGACGATGATCCTTTGTAAATGAACTTTTAGCTCAAAGGTTGTAATTCTGATTACTAAATAAATAATTTTCCAGTGTGATTGAGTGGCTGCCTCCCCACACACACACATTTTGTACTACTGCTGTGGAAACCATGGAAAACGTTCCCTACACATTTTATTTTTCTTTTCAGTTTCAGTGCAGTTTGAATTGGAACTGCTGCTGTAGTGGGAAAAGAGTTGTCTGCATGCAGGGGACAAAGGACAGAGGACGGCATTTGAAGAGAGATGGCAACGTAAAGGATGTGTCCAGTGTGAACTGAGCACAAAAATATTTTTGCTTTTGCATATATCTTTTTTTGTTCTGTGGGGACTCCGGTTAAAACAGACAGTGAGGCTACTATTGTGGAACTGAGATAGTGAGCGGTGGGGAGTGGCAACATGGGAGAGTGGGGGGCATGGGAGAATGGGGGCAGAGCTCATAAAACAAGCAATATGTTACAAAATAAAGAAAAACATTAGTAGGACTTTTGTTGTTTTAGCGCTTCATAATGTTTTTAATTGTGCAGAGGTTGGCTATTGACATTTCCATTTTTCCTTTCTAACAGAGGGGAAAATATGACAGCATTTCATAATATGACTGTTCTGATGGCACAGTGATTTTCTTTTTTTTTGGGGGGGGTAATGTAGTCCTGCATTCAGTACTTCTTTTACCTGTGCACTGAATGGATTCAGTGCACAGGTGCCAACCAGCCAGGATGCAGGAATTTCCCTGCCTATTTTATAAAGGTTTCTAAGGCTGCCATGTCAGCTGAGAGTGCCTTAAAGCATTGAGGTCATGCAGCTGAGAGTGCCTTAAAGCACTGAGGTCATGTAGGTGAGAGTGCCTTAAAGCACTGCGGTCATGCAGTTGAGAGTGCCTTAAAGCATTGAGGTCATGCAGCTGAGAGTGCCTTAAAGCACTGAGGTCATGCAGCTGAGAGTGCCTTAAAGCATTGAGGTCATGCAGCTGAGAGTGCCTTAAAGCACTGAGGTCATGCAGTTGAGAGTGCCTTAAAGCACTGCGGTCATGCAGCTGAGAGTGCCTTAAAGCACTGAGGTCATGCAGCTGAGAGTGCCTTAAAGCACTGAGGTCATGCAGCTGAGAGTGCCTTTTGCTTTAGGAGGGTTGTAGCTGATACAGGTATTTATGTTCAACACTTGCACCTTAAGTCTCCAAGGAAGGACTTGATTGGTCCAAAAGCTTAGACATTGTTTCCTTTTTCTAACATCTATGTTGGTCTGATAAAAGGTATCAAAGCATTTGCTTCTGGATCTTCTTACAAGGTTCAATACAGCAACTAATCTATTTCTGTATGTCACTTGCACCTTAGATATTTTGTCTTTTGGTTAAATACTGTAACGGTAGCAAATTTTTCCCCATGCTCTATATTGACTGTTTTATTTGGGAAGGGAAGCAGAAAGCAATTCAAAGTCAACTTGTGGAGGATGTCATTAGATTTATAGCAGAGCTGACTGAGTTGTGCTATCGGGTCACCATCTTGGTCAGGAGCTCAACAACACCCATAGCCAGTTAATCAGTTAAAAACTGTATTTGTTGTACAATAACATAGATGTTATCCATAAATGTTTATTACAATTACATAGGTTGTCATGGTAACACAGGTCCCTCTGTTTGGTTATAAATTTCCCTATTCACGAAACAGTTTCTCCCATTCTGTGTCTACAGCAAACCCTCTTGAGAATCAAACCCTTAGAAGCCATCTGTGTTAGAAAAGACCGTGTTTTATAATTTGCCATCCTTTTCTAACTCTTTATTCTAGTCACAATTCTGTAACTTGTTTTAGACAAGCACTGAAAAAATACCTTTCTACCAACAGCTAATTTAAATGTTTCTCGGGATAGATTTACCCATCTGCACAATTATGTATTTATGTTGTTCTTTATATCTGTGTTATTTATGTTCTGTATACCTGACTGATGTTCTGGTAGCCCTTGAAAACAGGTCTATGCCCAAGGTCTTACAAGAGTTTAAATAAACAAATCAAATCAAGTCTGACTAGAAGAAATCAGGATTTAGAGCAACAGTTACATTATTACTACATAAATCATGGTGTTTTCTTTTAGGAAAGGTGCATTTAGCATGATGGCTTTGTAAATGGAAGTAGAAAAAGGATGTTGAAGTTCAGTACATAAGTTGAATATTTATGAATGAGCATAATCTGCGATACTGCCAGTACCAAGGGCAAGCGGGGAAAATAAGCAAAAACTTAAGGGAGTTAACCAGTGGCTCAGGGAGTGGTGCAAGTCAGAAGGGTATGGATTGATGGGGGACTAGGGTGATACATGGAAAGACAAGGGGCTATATGCCAGGGATAGGCTGCACCTTAACCTGGAGGAGAGGGAGATCCTTAAACTAAAACTTTTTGGATTCATTGGTGATCGGTTGGGTTTAAACTTATAAAGGGGAGGATAGAAAGACTGAAAGCCCCAGTGAGGAAGCTTGAGGGTTCAGGACTAGAGCATGCAAAGTGGACTGCAGGTAGCATTAAAAGACCAGGGGAACTGAGGGGAAGAGAAACGACGGGATTGCACTGGGCTGAGAAGACTGGAGAGGGGAGGGGTCAGGTGGAGGATGGTCCTGATCAATGCCAGGAACATGGCAATAAAATGCCAGAGCACCAGACAATGCTAGTTGAGGGTGCAGCAGACTTGGCAGAAATTATTGAGACATGGGCCACCCAGAGGCATGATTGTGACCTAAATTTAAAGGGATACACAATGTTTAGGAAGGATGGGGGGGTGGGAAGAGGGTGTGTATGGCACTGATAGTCAAAAATGACATAGTACTTGATGGAATTGATGAGGCAGAAGGAGATGTGGATGCAATTTGGGTTACCCTACAAACGATGGGGGTTAAAAGATTAAAAATAGGGGTGGTGTATAAACCCCTCACAATGGAAGTGGAACTGGAGGATGATCTGGATGAGAACATCAGGGGTCACTGTGGCCTTGGAAAGGGCAGGGTGGTGATCATGGAAGACCTGATCATGCCGGGGGCAGACTAGGGCACTATGACATCATCAGTGGCCAATGAGCAGAGGTTGAAGGATGTCTTCCAGAATGTCTTCCTAGTCCAGCATGTGGGGGAGCCTACTAAGCAGGATCAGATCCTGGACATTGTCCTAGCAGGTAGTGACCAGATAAGGGACCTGGAGGTGAGCAGCCTATTGGCAGGCAGTGACCATGCCACGGTCTGGTTTCTTATGTTCTTAGGAGGAGAGGAAATTTGCACTAACACAAAAGTAATAGATTTCAAGGGTGCAGACTTTGAGGGCATGGGAAGGATTCTTAAAAGGTGCTTGGATGAAGAAAGGCCAGACATGGATGTTGGTAGCTTGTGGGAGACCATTAAGAAGGGGTTGCAGGATGGCCTGTGCAAAGGGAAGGCACAAGCAATGTAGGGTCAGTAAGCCATGTTGGTGGACCGGGAGGTGCAGGAGGGCAGTGAAGGAGAAAAAGGCTGCCTATGCACACTTAAAGCACTCAAAGGGGGTTGGGGGGGAGAGTATGATTTCCTGGCTAAGAAGGGCACCAGGGTGGTGGTATGTGAGGCCAAGGTGAAGAAGGAGCTTAACCTGGCCAGGGATATCCCCGGGGAGGGGGGGAAGGGGTTCTATAGATACATAGGGGAGAAAAGAAAAGTGAGGGCACAGATCAGCAGGATTACAGCTGGTGGTGGGGGGCACAGGAAGCTGGGGAAGAAGCAGAGGTCCTAAATGAGTACTTTGCCTCTGTTTTTACTGGGGGAGGTGGGGGATTTTTCCAACCCGATGGGACAGTGCAGGAGCCAACTGAACCAGGAGGTCAGATAGAGACTGAAGGACTGGATGAGACTAGGGCAGGGGATGGGTTGTATCTAGAAGGGAGAGGAGAGGATGCATGAGGAGGGGGGATGGGAGGGTAAAATCACAGCGGATAGGGTGAGAGAGGCTCTGCAGTTGCTAAAGACTGAGAAAGCGCTGGGGCCAGATGGGCAGCATCCAAGGGCGCTGAAGGAATTAGTGGATGTGCTGGCAGCTCCACTGGCCACACTCTTCAACATCTCCCTGAAAACAGAGTGGGTGCCTTAAGACTGGAAGGTGGCTCATGAGGTGCCTATCCACAAGGGGGGGGTCCAGAGAGGAGATGGGGAATTATAGGCCTGTTAGCTTAACGTCTGTGGTAGGCAAGGTTATGGAGGACATTATCAAGGAGAGGCTGGAGGGGGCAGCTGAAAAGGTTGGGGCACCTGGATTACAGGTAGTATGGTTTTGTTCCAGGGAGGTCATGCCAGACTAACCTGGTGGAGTTTAATGACTGGGTGATGGGTGCCCTGAACCAACATAGGCTGGTGGATGTCCTCTATCTGGATTTCAGTAAGGCATTCAATTTAGTACCCCATAATGGCCTACTTACAAAGCTGGGGGGAATGGGGGTGCAGTTGCTCAGGTGGGTGGAAAACTGGCTTATGGGGTGAACACAGGGAATGGTGGTTGAAGGGATAGTCTCCTCCCCCAGGAGGGTGATCAGTGGTGTCCCCCAGGGTTCGGTCCTGGGGCCACTCTGGTTCAATGCCTATGTCTTAGACATAGGGAGGGGTGTTAGGAGTAGGTTGAGTCTCTTTGTGGATGACTCAAAACTGGGAGCACTGGCAGATGGGCAGGAGGGGAGAAAGGTCCTGCAGGGGATCTGGATTCCATGGGGGGATGGGCAAGGAAGTAGGGGTTGAAGTTCAATGCAGGGAAATGTAGGGTACTGCATCTGGAGGTCAGAAACCCAGGACATGCATATACCCAGGGGGTGGGACAAGACTGCAATTCACATCGGGTGAGAGGGATTTAGGGATAGTGGTGGACAGCAAAATGAATAACACAGAGAATTGTCAAAGAGCTGCAGCAAAAGCAAAGAGGCTGCTGGGCTGCATAACCAGGGGGATTGCCTCCAGGAGGAGGGAGCTGATCCTCCCTCTGTATAATGTCTTGGTTAGGCCGCATCTTGAGTACTGTGTGCAGTTCTGAAGACCCCATCTTAAGAGGGACATAGCACTGCTGGAGAGGGTCCAGAGGAGGGCAACCAGGATGATTCAGGGCATGGAGGGTAGGACCTATGAAGAGAGATTGGATGAACTCAATCTGTATGCATTGGAGGAGAGGAGGGACAGAGGAGACATGATAGAGACTTTCAAGTATGTAAATGGGATAAATAAGGGTAGAGCCAAGGAAGTGTTCAGGCTTAAGAAGGTGGGAACTACCAGGGGGCATGAGTGGAAGCTGGAAGGGGGGACGTACAGAGGGAGTGCAGGAGACACTTCTTCACAGACAGGATGGTGGAACCATGGAATGCACTGCCCAGGAGTCTAGTGAAAGAGACCACAGTTGAAGGATTCAAGAAGGGTTGGGATAGGTACAGGGGAAGCTGAGGCCAGGGAGGGCCACCTCTGGGGTTGGGGGTGATGGAGGAGCGAGCTCCCAGTAGGGGGCTAGCTTCCAAGCAGATATGATAGACAATGGGGTCTATTCTGCTGGCTTTTACTATGATACTATGATACTATGATAATCGTTCCAATATAACTCGGTGAAATGAAATGCAGTATGGTAAAAACAGTGCAGTGAAAACTGTGCAAGTGAAAACCATGCATAGAGAATACTGATGAGAATTTTTGTGTAAATGTGGTTTAGTATTACATCACCACACTGCCATAGACCACCACTCCAGTGAAATGTTGTTACATTTTTACTTCTTCAGCAGTATTCTTCATGCGTGGTTTTGACTTTCGTGGTTTTCACCATGATGTTTCCAACCATGCTGTATTTGGTTTCACTGAGTTGTCATGCTATGGCATAAACAGGTCATGTTTCTATGAAACAGCAACAGGAGAGCCTTGGAGGTATAGAGGAGGTCATGTTAGAGAAATCATTCCCCCTACCCTCAAAAAAAACCCAAATCTAAAAGTCATCAGAGGAACAAAGATTCAGTCTGAAAAGGATTATTACATGAGTACAGGAACTGGTCTTTTGTATATGTGCAGTACCTTTAAACGATATTAGAGGGTATAAAAGATCACGTAAATTGTTTGTCAGAAAGAGCTGGCTTCGAAAACTTTTGAACTTTAGTGGATTTTGCATCCCGTATACTGTCAAGATGTTTGCATCTGTCTTCTTTTGCCACTAAGATATAGCAATCCATGTGTTCAAGTGATTAGAGAAAGCAGCTATGACCAGTCTTGCATGTATCTGTGCATAGCTCTCTTGACTTATGAATATACTGTAATAAAATACTTGTATTTTGTGAGGATGTCCTATGACTATATTTTATTCTCAACATTTATTAAACAATGAGGCAGGACAGAATCCAGAAAAGAAAAACAGAAAGTTTTTATAAAGAGTTAAAGGTGAACTGTGATAGTATTATTCACAGCGTCTCAATTCTGAACCCAGTTCCCTGTCAAATATGTTGCAGCCTAGGGGAACTGAAACAATTATTTTTGAACCAGAATAGCTCAGAGATTTTATTATTTAGCAAGCAGAAGAAAAAGAAAGTATCCCATGGAGATCTGTGTTTTCTGTACAAAAACAATGAACAGTAAATGGGTGCAGGAGCTGGTTCTCTACGGGGAGAGAATTATAAGCAATAAGAAAGATTCATCACTCATATTTAGCAGACAAAAAATGATGGTTTTGACAGCAAAATAAAAGGCAAGTGTCTTGGTCAAATGACCAGTCAACTGAGATTGCAATACTAGGCACTTTTTCAATTCAAGTGATCCTAAGAAAAATATATACAGGAAACACAGAAATACAGAAACATAGATGTTGTCAACAGAAAAGGACCTTCAGAACCATCCAGTCTGCCACTTGCCCCTGCCTATTGTGTCACCACTTACCCTCATTTTATAGGATTCATAGGATCACATGACTTAAACAGCCATTAGGCCTTTGTGACACGCCATAAATTTTCCAGAATAGAAGGTGGTTTTACTACTCATGTGCTTGTCAAATAATGTTTTGAAGGCATTCATTGAGTTACTATGTACTACTTCTGCTGGAAAGCTTTTCCATGTGCTTACCGCCATCTGATTGAACCATGCACCCTTTTATTACTTTTGTATTGGTCCTCTTTTAACTGAAGGTGATGTAGTCTAGTTTCCTTTTCTGTCGTCTTCCTCTCAAGCCCAAAACATTCAAAGAGGTCATCATTACAGAAAGCTTTGTAAACTAGTCATCTCTTTGTCTTCTATACTCCAGGGAGTACAAGTTCAAGTCCTCCAGTCTTTCATTATATAGCATATTAGAGAGTGATTATATAGTTAGTGTTGCCCTTCTCTGTACTCTCTCTCCATTAATTTGAGGTTACTTTTAGTATATGGTGCCCATAACTCTACACAGTACTCTAAATGGGGCCTCACTAAGGCCCTGTACAATGGTACAACTATTTCACTGTCCCTACTCCTTATAGAGGGCTGAATGCAACCTAGAATTGTTTTGCTCTTCACAACTTCCTTTCTACGCTGCTCATCAAACAATAATTTTTTCTTGACAGTCACTCCCACGTCCTTCTCCTTAACTGTGTCCTCTAATTTGTTACCATATAGGGTGCATGTGACTATCCCATTTCTCATTGCCAAGTGCATTACTTTACATTTATCTATATTGAATCCTAATTTGTGATGTGCCCAATTTTCTAATTTATGTATTTCCCTCTGAAAGGGGAGGTAGAGGAGGAGGAGGAGGAAGTGAATCCTGGTGGTGGACTCTTTCGTAAGAGGGATCCAGCTAGGAACAAAGGAAGGGGAGGACGGGGAGGTGAGGTGCCAACCAGGTGCCACAGCATGGAGGGATGGGAGGAAGATCCCGGCAATCGCCTGGATGGTGATATGGGAGTGTGAGCTGGATGTCATTATCCATCTAGATACTAATACCTGGCAAATGGGGAGCCTAAGGAAGTTCAGGAAGAGTTTAGGAAATTACAGAGGGGGTCTCAAGCAAGAAGCTACTTCTGTCGCCTTCTTAGAAATACTACTTGTGAGAAGCATGGGAGAGCATAGGGGTGCACACACCAGGAACTTTAACTCATGGTTGAAGAACTGGTACTGTGAGGAAGGATTCATTGGTGACTGGGGGACCCACCTGGAGGGATGGGGGCTTGTTCAAGCCTGACGGCCTGCATCCATCCTGGGGGGGAATCCAAGCACTCAATGATAAGTTTAAATGCTGCAGGGTGTAATAGGGTGGGATAAACACACACACAGACAAGAGGATAAAGTGCATATAATAGACGCATCTTGTGTTTATAATTTTTATTTTCCAAGCAGGTCAAAATTATTTAATGAAATCAAAGAAAAACATTTAGTGTTATCAGCATACCTAAAATAACAAAACAAATCTTTATTTTGCAGCTTCACTTTCTTTGAGTGAAAATCAAATATACTGCTGGTGTGAATACCTACACACCTCCTCTCTCTTCTCCTACCAGCAAACTACTGGCCTATCTGCCCACTGTGGAGTCCTTGGGCTTTTTATTCCCTCCCAAGAATGACATCAGTGACATGTGACTCTAATTAGGGAAAACTACAATTTCTATTCTTTCTAAATACTGATACACTGATTCATGGATAGGTAACAAATTATATACTTAATAGTGTATATTTTAATCAGTTCCAACTTATATAACATGCTTTTTAAAACACTTTAAACCTTAATTAAGGAAGTGGGTCAGGATTTTATGTCTAAGCCCTCCTCCTTCTGTAATATCATACCCCTATTGTCTATAAAAGCTGCAATTTTGTGGGCTGCCAGCCCTATAGAAGGAACTTCCCCAGGTTAACTTCACTCAGGTACTCAGCATTTTAATACATAAAAAAATATATATATTTAGAAATGTCTCATACTGAACAGAAAACATGGATCGAGCCATAAAGACAATCCAGAAGTTTAATGAAGAATATCCAGATGAGGGGTGCACTCCCTATCTGTACCTTTTAGAGGTCTAGATTCTCTTAATTCTTTAAATTCATTTTATTATACAATTGATGAAGAACAACCCTGGATATCAGATATCACAATAATTTCCTGAATTAAAACACTGTAAAATATACTGCACAAGTCCTTTTTTCTGTGTTTTAGAAGGTCTCCATATTTCTTCTGATAACCCGATGGCTGAAATCTTAGCCGACAGCTGTTTTTTAATACCCTAGCTCTCCAACTGTGATTTCTCTTTTATTCCATTAATTATAGCTCTTTTATGTTTATATGTGTGCTACAGGGCTTCCTTTCTAAGTCCTTACCATTTTTGACCCTGAGAAAAATGAAATTCCCAAGGAGTGGAGGTTACAGCAGCAATCCAGGCTTAAGAGAGTGAAAACAACACTCTCTCTCTCTTCTCAGTTTTTCGGCTGGTAACTTGACTGCTTGGCTTTCTGCTGACTAAATCACAACAAGCAGCTGCGATATTGCAGTTCTGTGGCTTATTTATTGAATGTTTTTCCTTCTCAAATGTGCGAGTACTCCATCGTGATGGTGCAAACATGTGAGAGTGCGATCATGTGCACACATCGCTGCTGTTACAATTCGCTGTGTCTCTGAATTACTGGGATTTTAAATAACAAGCTTTATTTATTTTCAGGGCATCAACACAATCGTTTTATAGAAATAAGAACCAGAGTGTTTTGTTTTTTAAAGGCTGGATATTGTCTCCAGCTACACGATATGTTTTAAGGACCAGTGTATCCTTTATTTTAACACCAGATAGTAAAGGATAGGAGAATGGGTCTGAAGGGAGTACAAGGGGTGAGAATGGTGCAGAAATGGACACAAGTCCCTTTACACGAGAAAGGGTCCTGAAGGAACTGGAAGTAATAAGAGCTGATAAAGCAATGGGGCCAGATGGGGTGCACCCCAGGGTCCTTAAAGAACTAAGAGAAGGTGGTGGCTGAACTCTGGCTATCCTGTTCAGCCAAACGCTGGAAACAGGGAGGTACCCAAAGACTGGAGGACAGCAGATGTAGTCCCCTTTATACAAAAGTGGGAACAAAGAGGAAGCGGGAACTACAGACCAGTCAGCCTCACCTCGTAGTGGAAAGATCATGGAAGCACTACTGAAGGAGAGATTGGTGAACATCTGGTTGTCAATGGACTACAGGACCCAAGGCAGCATGGTTTCACCAGGGGAGGTCATGTCAGACCAACCTCATTGAATTTTTGACTGGGTGACTAGGAGGTGGATCAGGGAGGGCAGTGGACATGGCCTATCTGGACTTCAGCAAGGTCTTTGACACTGAGCCACATAGAAGACTATTACACAAACTGGGGAATATGGGTGGGCAGGACAGTAGTGTGGTGGGTAGGTAACTGGCTCGGTGGCAGGACACAGAGGGTGGTGGTAAATGGCTGTCACTCCACAGAGGGAAGAGTGACCAGTGGGGTACCACAGGGATCAGTGCTGGGACCGGTCCTATTCAACATCTTCATCAGTGACATTGCACAGGATATAGAAGGCAGAATTTCACTGTTCGCTGATGACACAAAGCTCTGTAACAGAGTAGACACACCAGAGGGTGTAGACAGAATGAGAAGGGACCAGCAGAAACTTGAAGAATGGTCAAGGGTTTGGCAGTTGAAATTCAATGCAAAGAAGTGCAAGATAATGCATATGGGGCACAAAAACCCTGGCACAATATATCAGTTGGGGGGTGAGGATATAGCATGCACCAAGCAGGAAAGGGATCTTGGGATTGTCATCTCTGATGACCTCAAGGTAGGGAAACAGTGTGACAAGGCTGCAGGTAAAGCAAATAGGATGCTGGGATGTATAGGCAGGGCATCACCAGCAGGAAAGGGAGGTCATAATTCCACTATACAAGACACTAGTGAGGCCCCACCTGGAGTACAGTGTACAGTTCTGGAGACCATACCTACGTAAGACATAGACAGGGTAGAGAAGGTTCAGAGGAGGGCAACAAAGATGGTGCATGGGTTGCATCACAAGTCCTATGAAGACAGGTTGAAGGAACTGAACATGTACTCCTGGAGGAGAGGAGGGAGAGAGGGATATGATAGAGACATACAAGTATCTTACAGGGAGGAACAGGGTGCAGGAAAACACTATTTTTAAGCAAAAAGATGTTTCAGGACTAGAGGGCATGGGATGAAGTTGGAGGGAGGATGATTCAGAAGAAACATGAGAAAGAATTTCTTCACAGAATGGGTGGTGGACAAATGGAACACCCTGCCAGAGGAAGTGGTGGGGCTGAAACAATCACGGATTTAAGAATGCATGGGATAGACATAAAGGAATTCTAGAGGTCAGGGTAAGGGGAAATAGACTTCTAGGAAAACAAACTGAACTTACAAGCTCAAATGGGCAGACTAGGTGGGCCATAGGCCCTTATCTGCCGACACTGTCTATGTATCTATGTATCTGTGTAATATCTTGTCAGGTTGGCCACCCTGACGAGGAAGAAAAAGAATAGTGAGAGAATAAGTATGAGATGACAGGACAGTGTGAAAAGAAACTTTTAGAAGGGGATACATATCTTTATATTTATTTAATAATTCACAGATAGGGGATAATATTTATAACAGGGCACCTGTTACACATGGACAAGAATTTAAACTAGCCAAGAGGGGTGGTAGGCCAGCAAGGAGGGTACCTAACTGCCCATCCCCCAGAGCTAGCAGTGGAAGCAGTGAACAGGAGAAGTGGATATCTCTACAAAGCAGTGTGCAAAAGATGGAGATAAGCACATAAGGGGTGGATAGGAAGAAAGAGGGCAAAACCCAATAGAAGAGCAGACAGCAGGGAGAACCACGGATAAAGGACAACCAGGGAGGGGGCTCTAGTAGAACAGCTAAACAGTCCAGGAAGTTCCTATCATGAAAGCCATGTGTGCCAATGCCAGGAGCCTTAGCAACAAGATGAAAGATCTGGAGGCTGCCATGGTACAGTCAGACGTGGATATTGTGGTCATCACAGAGACCTGACGTAATGATAACCACAACTGGGAGATGGCCATACCCGGCTACAATATATTCAGAAGAGACAGGGCAGGCAGGAAGGGAGGAGGAGTGGCACTTTATGTGAAAGATGGTATAAAGGTCACAGAGATCCAGGAGGAGCAAAATGGGGGAGAGATATGATGGGTTAAGCTGGAAAAGAAAATGGGATCCACCATCTGCACAGGGCTGGGCTACAGACCACCAGCCCTGGAGAAAGAAACAGATAGGGATCTGATGCTAGCCAACCAAAGGATGGCAGAGATGGAAGAGGTGGTGCTGATTAGAGACTTCAAAATTCCAGACATGGACTGGAGCATCCGAGCAGCAGCATCAACCAGAAGAAGATTTATCCTGGACTCCCTTCAAGGTGCCTTCCTCAAGCAACTGATCATGTAACCATCTCGGCAGAAGGCAATACCAGACCTCATGCTAACAAACAGGGACAGTGTGATAGAGGTAGCAGTGGGGGAGCACCTGGGGAACAGTGACCACCAGTCACTGTGGTTTGAAATCACAGAAGGAGCAGAACCAAACAGCACAAAAACACGTATCCTGGATTTGTGAAAATGGGGAGATGCTTGAAAGAGGCATTAATGGGAATGGGGAGGGAATCAAAGGTTGAGGAACAGTGGGCTATATTTAAAACAGGGTTTACAAAAGCAACAGAATTATGCTTCAGTTCAAAATGTTTATTGATCAAAGACTGTTAGAATTAAAATTCTTTGTAGAAGTAGAGATACACAAAATATACAAAAAATTTAAAATATACCACTTATGCACTTTTTAAATTTATCCACATACAATTTTTAACATTAATCAATTTGAGGAGGGATACAATACAAATTTATCAGTAAATGTAATATAGTTCCTTAACTTTTATAAAGTTGTTACAGTATAGTAAGGAGAAGCTCACCAATCTTTATCTAGACCGGATATATATTCTCCAGAACAGACTTTGTGCTTGATCCAGATTTTCTGAATAGCCACCAAATAGGCTGCTACATTCTTAATACTGTAATTAGTTCATCATTCGTAGTAAACAAAATAGTCAATACTACCTCTTTATTAGTAGTTTGAATTGTTCTAATTAAGGGAAATATCCATTTGGATCTAGGAAAATTGTACCATTTACAATCAAGAATAGCATGTAATAGATGTTCAGTTTG
Organism: Neoceratodus forsteri; assembly: GCA_016271365.2. Classification (NCBI taxonomy): domain Eukaryota; kingdom Metazoa; phylum Chordata; order Ceratodontiformes; family Ceratodontidae; genus Neoceratodus; species Neoceratodus forsteri. Next base: position 1,662,930,882 of record CM028130.1, read on the forward strand.
TAATTTATTACAGTTGCAGCAACTAGCCACTAAATATTTTTCCTTGTTGTATCTTTTTTTTAAATTGAATAAACTTTATTCATTTACCACTGAATACAACACTTTGGTGGTAAACATACATATTACAGAAATACATGCAGTGGTACAATGGCATGAGATCTCAACAGTGCTAGTACCAGACATTTATAACTTTATACCTTTTTCATCATGCATAAAGCACAAAAATAGGGAGAAAGCCTCCTCATGCCATCCAGTCAAAGAGTATACTTCCCTCCCTACTTCCCCACTCCCCCACACTACTATCCCCCAGAGCCACAAATACCTTCATAGGTGGTGCTTTTCCCAGTTCATGTGTGAGACCCCATCTATTTCATCCTGAATTTTGCTAGATGGTCTACTAAGACCTTATTTCTCCCTAAACTACCACCCTGTTCCCAGGTTAATTTGTTAAGAGGGGAGGGAGAGAGGCCAAAGCGTGAAGCACTTCTCCCATCTAGATTTATACAAAGGAAGCTTACCTCATAAGCTAGCAACTGCTTTTTCACTCTTAAGTTGTATAGTAACTCCTTGACCCATTCAAGATAAGAAATCGCATGCTGGTCCTTCCAGAATCAAAGAACAAGCTGTTTGACCTTCAAGAAGATAATGGCCATATAGTATATTTTCTCCTTGAAAGGGACAGTAGAGTAATCACCCACTATACAAACCAGTGGTGAAAAATTATCTTGAAGCCCCAACAATGGGTCTGCCCTATCTCAAATAGCACTCCAAAGGGAGGCTACTTTGGGGCAGTCCAATAAAATAAGAAGTAATGTTCCAGGGCCTTTCTTGCACCTAAAGCACAGTTTACTCTGTGTCTTGCCCATTCCATATAGTTTAGCCAGAGTGTAATAGATATTATGCAATATATGAAACTGCATTAGTCTTAAATGGTCATTGGCAATATATAGGTGAACTCCCTCCCAGATTTTATCCCATGAGAAATTTTCTTGTGGAAAATGCCGGACCCTATAACTAGACTGGCCTGTTGCCTCTGGATTTAATGCCACGTATATCCGTGACACCAACTTGGATATGGCATGCAGCTGGCTAACACAATTAAGGAACTGCTGAAGGGGAAGAAACTGCTGTGTGTTCCATCTTTTTAAGCCAAACCACTTTGTTAACACATGCCTAAGCTGGAGCCCAAAAAAAAATAATTATTGGGAAGCCGCAAAGAGGTTAATATCTCCAATGACTCCATTAGTCTACCATCAAGCACTAGGTCACAAACTTTAATTTGGAGATCAGAACATTCCTTGGGGGTGCTTATAGTTCTATTGCCGATTTTGAAATTTGGATTATTAAACACCGGCCGTGACAAATCCATTTAGTTATTGTATTTCATGGCCCTGCAAAGTTGTGAATGGACCTTAAGTGAGGTATATAAAACTGTACCTTTTAAGTCACTGGGTATCTTACCCGGTCTTAAAAATAAAAGACTCTCTGAGGAGAATTCAGCTAGTAAATCTTGCTCCACCTGTAGCCAGATAGGGAGATTGGTAACGCAATGTATGCCCATTGGGTTAGCCCCCTTTCCTTGTTGTATCTCGCCAATAAAACATTAGTATGAAATAATTCCATCCTATATTTTGTATGTTATGTTCTTTGGTTAATATCTATTAGTATGTCCAGATAATATCTAATGATGCGATACATCATTGCACACTAGACAATCTGCAATGTGCAAAATTTTCATATAGCTCAAATCTTTTATCTTTCAGTTTTCCAAAATCTTTTGAGTAACATATTTTTGATATTTAAGCCTTATCCCTTGTTCATCTAGCCTTTCTAAATATTCCAGCCTGTTTTCTCTTTAAATATTGAATACTTTATTCAACCAACCAAATAGGTTTAGACCATTTTATTTCCACATTTGTTTTTCTTTTAAACATATATATGGAAGTCGATATTTTTCTAGCTGGAAAAGTTTGATCCAATAGTTGATTTTCCTAACAGAGAGTAGCGCTGCAGTACTTGTTAAACCAACTTCTGCTCTAATCATTGGGCTGAAACAGACTGACCATGGCCTAAACTTGTTTTTAGTAATTTTTTTTAATGGGATTTCCAAAGGTTCAATTGTTTTGGAATCCCAGATCTCTGAGCCATATAAAATTGTGCATCGTATTTTGCTTTGGTGGCCACAATGAGTGGTTTTATTGAGCGTCACCCATATTTTTTATTTAAAAGATTTAAAGAGTTAACAGTCTGCTTCAGTTTTGATTTAAGGGAATTTAAATGCTTTGACCAACCACCTGATTGAGAAAAAGTGAGGTCTAAATAGTTTTAACATTTTACAGTTTTTAGCCTTAAAAGCCCTACCGGCCATACTTTTGTTACTTGTTTATTTGTGCCCATCACCATTACCTAACTTTTATTTTCATTGATCTTTAGTTTAAATTTATTGGCATAGTCCTGTAAAATGTTCTACTTTTTAAGAAGTCCTGACTGTGACAAAGATATAAGAACTAAATTGTCAGCATACACCAACACAGGACAACTTTTCTTTAGTATTTTAGGAGAGTCTGTTTCAGATTTCTTCAGTTGAGTTAATAACATATTAGTATAAATGAATAATGGCGTAGGGCTAATACACAGCCCTGGCAAACACCACGATTAGTGGAAAATCTATTAGTGAATTGTACTTAAGAAGATAATCTTAATGGAGCCTAGGTGTCAGTGTACAGCTCTCTAATAATATTTATCAAATAAGGAGTAAAGCCCCAGTCTCTCATTACTTCCCAGAATTTCTGATGTGAGATCCTATCAAAGGCAGCACTAAAATCAATAAAGGCTAAATAAACCTTTTGCCTCCAAAGTTTTACATAATTCTTATACAAGTGATTCAGAATGTAACAATTGTCAATACTGCTATAACGGCTTCTAAAATCAGCTTGGTATTCAGATAACCCTCCAAAAGCCCTAATTTGATCTTTTAACCTTACAAGAATGATTTTACTAAACTTTTTTCCCACGATATCCAAAATGGATATAGGTCTATACATTGCTGGATTTGCTCTATCTCCTTTTTTAAAAATTGATATACTCGTCGCCCCTTGCCAGGATTCTGGGAATTTCAAATTTTTGCAACATGCATTAAAATATTTAGTAAGTCTGCATGACCATGCAGAAGGAGTTTCCAGGTATAACTAGGCAGGAATGGAATCAGGTCCAGGTGCTTTTCTTTGTTTAAGCAAAGCAACGGCAAAATAGGTTTCATCATGTTTTATAAAATCAAGTGATGGCATATCCTTCCCTTCAGTGAGAGTGTCTTCACCTAAATTGGGATAATTAAAAATGTCATAATAATATTTAATCCATGTATCAATAGGAATGTATGAATCCACTTCATTTTTATAATTATCTGTACCTTCAGCTACTAGCGTCCAATATGCTTGAAGATCTTTTGACTCTGTTACTGATAGCATTTTTCCCATTGTTTAGTATAATATTCCTTTTGTTTCATCTGCAATAGTATTTTATATTTTGCTCTTTCTGGGTTCAAATATTTATTGTTTATTTTCAACTCTGAGTTTTTCATTGATCTAATCAGTCTATTTTAGCCCCTTTTAGCCAAGCGATAGTCTTTATCAAACCAAGTATCAATTTTCTTTTTCCTTCCTTTTGTGTTACTAGAGGGCATTAACAGCTCTTTAATTTCATACAGTCCCTTGATTACACTATCCTTAGTGTCTTTCTCTAGTGTAATATTATCAGTTTTGTTTTTGAGCTTTAGAATTTTCTCCAATACTAAACTTTCATCTATTTTATTCCATCTTATAATATTTTTGTTCCTAATTTCCATCCCTGGCTCTATCTATATAACTCTTTCCATTCTGGTTCAATTCTCTAATTTCAAAATTATTGTAAAGTGATCATTTTCCATACATTTAGCTATTTCACAGTTTTCCCATATATCCATATCTCCATTCCAGAAAAAATGGGTCTCGATTCACAAAGCTTTCTGAAGGTGCAAAACCCTCCCTAAGTCCCCAAAACTGCCACCATTATGGAAACAAAGGGGAATTTACACTGAGTGTTATTCACAAAACCCTCTGCAGCTGCAGAAAACAACACTAAGAACTGTGGGAAAAAAGTGCAGCTGTGGAAGTCCCTGAGGAAAAAAAGGTGAGATACAAGAAAGGCACAGCCCCTGAAAGGCTATTCACAACCAGTTTTTTTCCCCAGCTGTGGAAAAAAATGTTACACACAGTGGAATGAGGTGTAACTCTCCCTCAGCAAACTGCAGTAGTGCCCCAGCAATTGGAATCAATTAAGGTGGAGGTGAGGCACAGGTAATAGCATCTGAGATAGTATAACAGTGGCTGCTATAACAGCAATGAAAGCACACATTGCCATGATATGGCAACAGGCAACAACCACCAGACACAGTGCAGCCCATGATGGACCCCCACAGGCAGTGGAGTCTGGCCAATCTGCAGTGAATGCTACCCCTGGAGGCAACAGGAGCACCCCAGGGAGGGAGGACCAGCAGTGACAGTTGGCCACTGTGGTGCCATGGTATTGTTTGTACCTGTGGTGCTGCAGTCATCCCAGTTGAGAGACTGGTTGCTGGTCTCTTTGTGGGTGCTTTCAGCTTCATTCTATGGCAGCCCTGTTAAAGTCTGCTGTTCCAGCTAACTATGTTCACTGTTGCTGTACCTCCTAAGCTATTTCTGCAGCTGCAGATCTGCATTTATGGATTTTCAGCATGTGCACAATTTCCTCGGCTGCTAAATTTCCCAGCTGTGGGGATTTTATGAAATTCCACACCTGCTCAAAATTTCTTTATGAGTATCATGCGATTGCATTTCCACAGTGCTGTGGGCTTTTTTCCCTCAGCTGCAGGATTTTTGGCTTTCTTACTGAATCTTGCCCATAGTCTATAACTGTAGGGCCATAGGAGGAGAGATGTGTAAAATTCCCTCTGCAATCTCCTTTTATTCTTCCATTGAGCAGGGCTAGAAAGTGAGTTTTTAATATATTCATTAATTTTAAGCCCATATTGTTTATTTTTAAACCAACTGAAGTTCTGGGAAAATAGTAATTATTCCCATGGCACCAGTTATGGAAACTACAATCTAAGTAACCATTATAATTACTGATTCTGGCATTAAAATCCCCACAGACTAATATCGTTTCACAAGCAGTAGTTGCAAAAACAGTATTTATAGTGTCTTCTGTAGACCCCCATAGGCCTTCCTCATAGTATTTTGAAGTTGAAGGTTGGACATATATATTTAAAAGGTTACATTTTTCTTGAAAATATTTAACCATAAAATGCTTGAATATTTTTGTTGGAGATTATCATGTCAACTTTGAGATCTTTGATAATTTTAAACCAAGAAACCCGGCAACACACATGTCTTCCAGTGTTTGCATGTCTGACAGCAGAAACATTAGAGGTCTGGTATCCATTTATATTTACATTGTTATCCTATGTATGTCAGGTTTCTTGAAAACATATTATCTCAAAGTTTTTCACGTACCTTACCCACTCAGTGTCACAAATCTTCCCTTGCAGACCAGAGATATCCCACGATAAAATATCATACACTGCCTTTTCTGGAAAAGAGGTTCACTCCTCAGAATGTTTGTCTGTTAATCAGAGTTCTGTATTTAAGGGATCAAAACCGATTTTGTATTATACAGTTAAACTGAAATTCCTAATTTTCATCTATTCCACTAGCATTTTTTCTCCTGAGCTTGTTTCCCTGTAACAGTTCACCTTGCCTAACCATGGATACATCTTGCTCCTCAGCAATATATAAACACTCAAGGTATCCAGAAGTCCCTGATTGTACGTGATTTTATCATACAGACTTTGGAAGTGAATACATAGTGTGACTTGATCAAAGTCCAAATCCACTCCACCTCTAAAGACAGAACGAGCTTCCCAGTTACTGATTTCAATGTCCAAGTTTTGTTCCAATAAATCTATAACCACCTTTTTCAATTTTGCATTATTTTAATTTTTGATTTTACTTATACCTAAAATTGTTCATTTATTGGTTATTGTATCTTCAGGTCTTTTGTTTGTATTAGTACTTGAGTCTAACAGAATATTGCTATCTATAATATGCATACAAATCTTATCCAAAATTGCTTTCCCTAATATTGTTTCATCAGTTTCTTCATCTTGTATTAGTGCACCAGTTTGACCACTTATTTAATCATTAACCCATCTAAATACTTCTAGAATGGTTAAATTCTTAGTATTCACTTTCAGAGTCTGCTCAAACAAATTATGAAGTACATTCTTAATTTTGTCCTTTGTGTCATTCAAAAGTGGTTTCAGACCAAAAATACTCATCTGTTTTGAAGTGTGCTTTCCTTATCAACATTTCTAGTGATTATCTCTCTATTAATAAAGACGATCTCATATTCCATACTTCTAAAAAGTTATTAAGTCATATATAATTTGCAGATCTTGGAGATGAACAAAATACAAAGATACAGTAGCTACCCTTTTCATCATTGTCCTTCCACCTTTGCTCAATATCTGATAGGCATAAATCAGCTCTGGAAGTGCCCTGAACCAGTTCAAAATCACCAGTTTTTCTTTCTGATTAATATAATGATTCTGATTTTTAAACCCATATAATGTAAGTATTGCACAGGTTCCAATATCCACAAGTTTAACCCCTGGCCCCTCTGTTTTAGTAGCAGGTGGGTCAATGTTACTTCAACCCTAACATTTCTTGATGCAGTTAACGTTTCTTGATGTTTCTTCCCCCTTGAGTTGTTTTGTACAGGGGTTTCAGAAATATTGATAACAGACAAATCAGGGCATTCAGGAATAAGGTTGTCATTAACTGTAGAAGGAGATCCTACCTGGGGAACTAATTTATCTAAATTCAGAGCAAAATGCTCTAACCTACTTCCATTAGCTGCAATATTTCCTTTTAGAACATCTAATTCATATCTGAAATTAAACAACTGTTCAAGAATCTGAAGATGAGCTGTGTAAGGGTTAAGGGCAAAGGCCTCCGGGTCTTCACTGATTCCAAATGGATATTTTAAAACAGAATTGGTTAGATACTGATTAGCCAAAAACATATGTGGCTGATTTTTCACCCACATTGTGCTTTTCCCCAGGGGTGCTTAAATGTTTGAGACCATTGATAGTTACCTGTAATTCATTAACAATATATTTTAAATCATTATTCCATTCAGTCTTCTGATTATTATCTTGAAAATATTCAGGAGAAAAACTCAAGATTTGGGATACAAGGTCATCAGAAAATATGCAGGACCTGTCTTCCTGGCTTTTCCCTAGATCTTCAAATCTCATTCATTGCTCTAAAATTTCTGAGCCATTTATTTTATCAATTAAGTCTCCAGATAAGCTTATATCTAAATTAGGGGACATTGAAATATGTGTGTGATCTCTACTATGATTTTCCTCTAATAAGACTGCCCCAGAAGAAACACATCTCTCAAAAATCCTATTTACTTCTTTATTGTGTCCCATTAAGGTTTAAAATCCTTAAATTGCTAGTAGGGATTGACTCAAGTGTTTTATTCATCAGATCTTGCTTAGTTTGCTTAACACGTCTCTTGTTCCCTTATGTTAAAAAAATGGTCCACAATTTTAGACTGGACTGTTTTTTCTTATTTTGGTCCTTTTTGTGTTTGCTTTTGTACATCAATCCCCCTTTTCACTTTTACTGATTTGTTACTAGTTGGCCTATCTGAATTGTTGCTCTGCTGTAGGGACAGTTTCTTTCTATTAATTACTTGTTTTTCCACTCTTAGTAGTGGCAGTAGCAGAAGCAATGACTAGAGCAGAGTGGAGCACCGATTGTTCACTTGTCAATTGATCCTGCCCCAATACCACATAACCCACAATTTAAATGGAGCCATCAAGGGATTGCTTCTGCATTTTGCGTATTGGTGTCAGTACATTGTATTCAGCTGCCAAAGCTTGTTTTCTGATTTTAACCATAATTCAAATGATTCTACTAAAGCAAAGTGTCTTATTACACAATCTAAAAATGTGTAACAACACACTGAATACACAAAGAACACACAGTCAACAATAAAAATCCCCTAGCAAAAATTCCACTGTCTGTTTGCAAACTTGATAGTCCGAATTGTTAGAACTTATTTTTTCCTATAGGACTTAGATGAAAAGAAACCAAGTTACATCCCACATAATATTGCACAGACCCATGGAGTCCACAGATTATACAAATTGTACTTGACTATTTCATCCGAACAAATAATCTCCCATTGGAAGCTTTCGGAGGCTCCCAGTTCTTTCTGATCGATCAGTTCCACCATTCATTGTTTCAACTGGCCCTCCTCCACTATTATAGTCCCAGCACAGTCCCCTTGCCTACAACACCCAGCTGGGCTTTCCTCCTGCAATGGTGGTGGGGGGGAGAAAACACCAAATGGGGAACGCAGAAAAGGAACAGCTTAAAGATGTCCTGAAATGGAGACAAACTTTCTATGCGTAGGTTTCTTAAAACTTTTAGTCGCAATGTCTCGCTACTTCTCAGTACTCCTCCACAGTAAAGAGAGCACATAGCTATGTGTCTGCTTCTCACCAGCTCCTCAATCCAGGCTCCATGCAATAATTTTCACAACTGAGATGCTGTGAGTCGCTAAGGGCATTAACCGATTAGAGCACCGCACAACTGACTTGTTGCCCAGAATTATGCATTAAACAGGTTAGCTAGGGGAAAAGAAAGAGGAAGTCATTATGGTTTTACAAAGCAGTAGCAGAGAAAATGAAAGCCAAAAAGATTGCATTCTAGCAATACAAAAAGACACAAGCAGAAGGTGATAAGAAGTACCTGGAGAAACAAAGTGATGGTCAGTAAGGAAAGCCAAAGCTCAGACAGAAGAGTGCATTGCAAAATCAGTGGGTAGAGGGGTCAAAACCTTTGAGAGGTACATAAGTGAAAAAAAAAGGGCAAAGGGAGGGATAGTGAGACTGAAGGGGGAGGATGGGGCTGTGTGGAGGATGACAACAATGAAGCTGACATACTGAACAGATAGTTCTGCTCAGTCTTTACTGAGGAAGAGGAGGGTAATGGGCCTGAAGGGAGTACAAGCGGTGTGAATGGTGCAGAAATGGACAAAAGTCCCTTTACATGGGAAAGGGTCCTAAAGGAACATGAAGGAATAAGAGTCGATAAAGCAATGGGACCAGATAGGGTGTACCTCAGGGTCTTAAAGGAATTAAGAGAGGTGGTGGCTGAACCTCTGGCAATCCTGTTTAGCCGATCACAGGAAATAGGGGAGGGACCCAAAGACTGGAGGACAGCAGATGTAGTCCCTTTATACAAAAGTGTGAATGAAGAGGAAGTGGAAATTTACAGACCAGTCAGCCTGACCTTGGTAGTGGGGAAGATCATGGGAGCTCTACTGAAGAAGAGACTGGTGGAATATCTGGTTGCCAACGAACTACAGGAACTGGGGCAGCATGGTTTCACTGGGGGGAGGACATGCTAGAAAAACCTCATTGACTTTTTTGACTGAGTGACAAGGGAGGTGGATCAGAGAGGGCAGTGGATATGGCCTATCTGGACTTCAGCAAGGCCTTTGACACTGTGCCACACAGAAGGCTATTAAACAAACTTCGGAATATGGGAGTGGACAGAACAGTAGTATGGTGGTTAGGTAATTGGCTTGTTCCAGAAGAGTTTTATACAGCCCTCTAGTCAATGGCAGGACACAGAGAAGTGCCTGCATCTCTTCTGTGAAACTCTTTAAAATATTGAGCTATCTTGGATAGAGTAACCCACAACTTGGATGGGTCCTTGTTATCTATAACAGCTGGGACCATTCTATCAATTACCATTTTTATGTTGTCTTGCTCACGTGCAAGCAACATATTTTGGTAGCTTGGAATAGCAGGTTTTGGAGGTGCAGTTGTGTTGTGGTCAATGGTGCCACTGTTTTTTTTGGGCTGAGCTCTGTGGCACAAATGAAATACATTGCTGTCTATGACAGCAGTGCAAAAGCATGCCACCAACTTGAAACAAATCCACCACTGCAATGAGGGAGCAACCTGTCATTGCAGGGCATGCCTTGCCTGCTCATTTGCAAGTGGTGGAGCCCAATCTCCATCGGCATAATGTCCCTCATAGAAGAATTTGACTGTTGAGGGGGGTGCCCAGTCCCCCTCAGCATCATGCCCCCCAAACACAGACCCTTTTTTCTTTTTTGCCGATGGGGTGCCCAATCCCCATCAGCTCCAATTCCCCCAAAACACACAGGTGGCATGCTGGGAGCCACCCCAGCATGCCAAATGCCCCTGTAAAAAGGAAAACCTTACAGCAAAGTCTTTTTTCTTGTTAACCTGTAAATAAGAAAATCCTCCAATCCACACCCACCCTCTGTGCACCCACCTCCTCACACCCCCCCACCCCATACTTACGTCCAGAGTCCAACGCAAAGATCTTCCTTAGAGCAGAAACATGTCTGCACTCTTTAAAGCCGAGCACCAATGAGCAGAGGTTGATGTATGTCTTCCAGAATGCCTTCCTAGTCCAGCATGTGGGGATCCTACTAGGCAGGATCAGATCCTGGACATTGTCCTAGCAGGTAGTGACCAGATAAGGGGCCTGGAGGTGAGCAGCACTTTGGCAGTCAGTGACCGTGCCACAGTCTGGTTTCTTATGTTCCTAGGGGGAGAGGAAATTTGCACTAACACAGAAGTAATAGATTTCAGTGGTGCAGACTTTGAGGGCATGGGAAGGATTCTTATAAGGCGCTTGGATGAGATAAGGCCAGACATGGATGCTGGTAGCTTGTGGGAGACCATTAAGAAGAGGGTGCAGAAGGGCCTGTGCAAAGGTAAGGCACGAGCAGTGTATAGCCAGTAAGCCATGTTGGTGGATCCCGGAGTGCAGAAGGCAGTATGGGAGAAAAGGCTGCCTATGCATACTTAAAGCCCTCAAGGGGCTAAAGAGTGGGGAGAGTACAATTTCTGGCTAAGAAGGTCACCAGGGTGGTGGTAAGGGGGCCAAGGTGAAGAAGAAGCTTAACCTGGCCAGGCATATCAGAGTGGGGGATGGGGTTCTATAAATACATAGGGGGAGAAAAGAAAAGTGAGGGCACAGATCATCAGACTTAGAACTGGGGGGTGGGCACAGGAAGCTGGGGAACAAGCAGAGGTCCTAAATAAGTACTTTGCCTCTGTCCTTACCAGGGGAGGTGGAGGATCTTTCCAACCCAATGGGAGGGCAGAGAAGCCCACTGAACCAGGAGGTGAGATGGAGACTGAAGGACTGGATGAGACTAGGGCAGGGGATGGGTCATATCTGGAAGGGGAGGAGAGGATGCATAAGGAGGGGGGATGGAAGGGCGAAATCACAATGGATAGGGTGAGAGAGGCTCTCTGGTCGCTAAAGACTGAGAAGGCACCAGGGCCAGATGGGCTGCATCCAAGGGTGCTGAATGAAATGGTGGATGTGCTGGCAGCTCAACTGGCCTCACTCTGCAACATCTCCCTGAAAACAGGGTGGGTGCCTCAAGATTGGAAGGTGGCTCATGTGGTGCGTATCCACAAGGGGGGGTGTCCAGAGAGGAGACGATGAATTATAGTCCCGTTAGCTTAACGTCTGTGGTTGGCAAGGTTATGGAGGGCATTATCAAGTAGAGGCTGGGGGGGCAGCTAGAAATGTTGGGACACCTGGATGATAAGCAGTATGGTTTTGCTCCAGGTAGGTCATGCCAAACTAACCTGGTTGAGTTGTATGACTGGGTGATGGGTGCCCTGAAATGACATAGGCCAGTGGACGTCCTCTATCTGGATTTCAGTAGGCGTTGATTTAGTACTCCACAATGGCCTACTTACAAAGCTGGGGGGATGAGGTTGGGGCCAGTTGCTCAGGTGGGTGGAAAACTGGCTTATGGGTGAATACTGTGAGTGGTGGTTGAGGGATAGTCTCCTCCTCCAGGAGGGTCATCAGTGGGGTACCCCAGGGTTCGGTCCTGGGGCCACTCCAGTTCAATGCCTATGTCTCAGACATAGGGTGGGGTGTTAGGAGTAGGTTGAGTCTCTTTGTGGATGACTCAATACAGGGACCACTGGCAGATGGACAGAAAGGGATAGAGGTCCTGCAGGGGATCTGGATACCCTGGAGGGGATGGGCAAGGAAGTGGGGGTTGAAGTTCAATGCAGGGAAATGTAGGGTGCTACATCTGGGGGTCAGAAACCCAGGACATGCATATACCAAGGGGGGGACAAGACTGCAAGTCACATCAGGCAAGAGGCACTTAGGGATAGTGGAGGACAGCAAAATGAATAGCACAGAGAATTGTCGAAGAGCTGCAGCAAAAGCAAACAGGATACTGGGCTGCATAACCAGGGGGATAACCTCCAGGAGGAGGGAGGTGATCCTCCCTCTGCATAAAGCCTTGGTTAGGCCGCATCTTGAGTACTGTGTGCAGTTCTGGAGATCCCATCTTAAGAGGGACAATGTACTCCTGGAGAGGGTCCAGAGGAGGCAACCAGGATGATTCAGGTCATGGAGGGTAGGACCTATGAGGAGAGATGGCATGAACTCAATCTGTATGCATTGGAGGACAGGAGGGAGAGAGGGAGCATGATAGAGACTTTCAAGTATGTAAAGGGGACAAATAAGGGTAGAGCCAGGGAAGTGTTCAGGCTTAAGAAGGGGGGAACTACCAGAGGGCATGAGTGGAAGCTGGAAGGGGCGACATAGAGGGGGAGTGCAGGAGACACTTCTTCACAAAGAGGGTGGTGGAACCACTGCCCAGGCCTTTGGTGTAAGAGACCATAGTGGAAGGATTCAAGAAGGGTTGGGACAGGTACAGGGGGAAGCTGAGGCCAGGGAGGGCCACCTCTGGGGCTAGGGGCATAGAGGAGCGAGCTCCCAGTAGGGGGCTAGCTTCCGAACAGATACAATAGACAATGGGGCCTAGTCTGCTGGCTTTTACTATGATACTATGATAATCGTTCCAGTATGACTTAGTGAAATGAAATGCATTACGGTAAAAACAGTGCAGTGAAAACTGTGCAAATAAAAACCATGCATAGGGAATACTGATGAGGATTTTTGTGTAAATGTGGTTAAGTATTACATCACCACACTGCCATCGACCACCACTCCAGTGAAGTGTTGTTACATTTTTTTCTTCTCCGGCTGTATTCTCCATGCGTGGTTTTGACTTTCGCGGTTTTCACCATGATGTTTCCAACCACTCTGTATTTGGTTTCACCGAGTTGTTATGCTATGGCATAAACAGGTCATGTTTCAATGAAAGAGCAACAGGGGATCCTTGGAGGTATAGAGGAGGTCATGTTAGAGAAATCATTCCCCCTCCCCCAAAAAAAAACCCAAATCTAAAAGTCATCACAGGAACAAAGATTCAATCTGAAAAGGATTATTACATGAGTACAGGAACTAGCCTTTTGATATGTGCAGTACCTTTAAACGATATTAGAGGGTATAAAAGATCACTTAAATTGTTAGTCAGAAAGTTCTGGCTTCGAAAACTTTTGAACTTTAGTAGATTTTGCATCCCGTATCCTGTCAAGTTATTTACATCTGTCTTCTTTTGCCATAAAGATATAGCAATCCCTGTGTTCAAGTGATTAGAGAAAGCAGCTATGACCAATCTTGCAGATATCTGTGCATAGCTCTCTTGACTTATGAATATAATGAAATACTTGTATTTCATTATATTCATAATGAAATACTTGTATTTTGTGAGGATGTCCTATGACTGTATTTTATTCACAACATTATTAAACAATGAGGCAGGACTGAATCCAGAAAAGAAAAACAGAAAGTTTTTATAGAGAGTTAAAAGTGAACTGTGATAGTGTTATTCACAGCTTCTCAGTTCTGAATCCAGTTCCTTGTCAAATATGTTGCAGCCTAGGGGAACAGAAATAATTATTTTTGAACCAGAATAACTCAGAGATTTTATTATTTAGAAAGCAGAAGAAAAAGAAAGTATCCCATGGAGATTTGTGTTTTCTGTGCAGAAACAATGAACAGTAAATGGGTGCAGGAGCTGGTTCTCTACAGGGAGAGAAGTATCAGCAATAAGAAAGCTTCATCACTCATATTTAGCAGACAAAAATGATGGTTTTGACAGCAAAATAAAAGGCAAGTGTCTTGGTCAAATGACCAGTCAACTGAGATAGCAATACTAACCACTTTTTCAATTCAAGTGATCCTATGAAAAATATATACAGGAAACACAGAAATACAGAAACATAGATGTTGTCAACAGAAAAAGACCTTTAGACCCATCCAGTCTGCCCCTTGCCTATTCTGTCACCATTTACCCTAGTTTTATAGAATTCATAAGATCACGAGTCAGACAGCCATTAGGCCTTTGTGTCGCACCCCAAATTTTCCAGAATAGAAGGTGGTTTTACTACTCATGTGCTTGTCAAATAATGTTTTGAAGGTATTCATTGAGTTACTATGTACTACTTCTGCTGGAAAGCTTTTCCATGTGCTTACCGCCATCTGATTGAACCATGCACCTCTTTTATTAGTTTTGTATAGGTCCCCTTTTAACTGAAGGTGATGTAGTCTAGTTTCCTTTTCTGTCGTCTTCCTCTCAAGCCCAAGCCAAAGAGGTCATCATTATGGAAAGCTTTGTAAACTATTCACCTCTTTGTCTTCTATACTCAAGGGAGTACAAGTTCAAGTCCTCCAGTCTTTCATTATCTGACATACTAGAGAGTGATTATGTAGTTAGTGTTACCCTTCTCTGTACTCTCTCCATTAATTTGATGTTACTTTTAGTATATGGTGCCCATATCTGTAGGCAGTACTCTAAATAGGGCCTCACTAAGGCCCTGTACAATCGTACAACTATTTCACTGTCACTACTCCTTATAGAGTGTAGAATGCAACCTAGAATCCTTTTGCTTCTCATAACATCCTTTCTACACTGCTCATCAAACAATAATTTGTTGTTGGCAGTCACTCCTAGGTCCTTCTCCTTAATTTTGTCCTTTAATTTGTTACCATATAGAGTGCATGTGACCATCGTATTTCTCATTCTTAAGTGCATTACTTTACATTTATCTATATTGAATCCTAACTTGTGAAGTTGTGCCCAATTTTCTAATTTGTGTATTTCCCTATGAAAGGGGAGGAGGTGGAGGAGTAGGAGAAGGAAGTGAATCCTGGTGGTGGACTCTTTCATAAGAGGGATCCTGCTAGGAACACAGGACGGGGAGGACAGGGAGGTGAGGTGCCTACCAGGTGCCACAGCATGAAGGGATGGGAGGAAGATCCCAGGAATCGCCGGAATGGTGAGATGGGAGTGTGAGCTAGATGTCATTATCTATCAAGATACTAATGACCTGGCAAATGGGGAGCCTAAAGAAGTTCAGGAAGAGTTTAAGAAATTACAGAGGGGGCCTCAAGCAAGTAGCTACTTCTGTCACCTTCTTGGAAATACTACTTGTGAGAAGCATGGGAGAGCATAGGGGTGCACACACCAGGAACTTTAACTCATGGTTGAAGAACTGGTGCTGTGAGGAAGGATTCATTTGTGACTGGGGTACCCACCTGGAGGAACGGGGGCATGTTCAAGCCTGATGCCTTGCATCCATCCTGGAGGGGAATCCAAGCACTCAATGATAAGTTTAAATGCTACATGGTGTAATAGGGTGGGATAAACAGAAACACAGACAAGAGGATAAAGTGCATAAAATAAACACAGCTTGCATTTATAATTTTTATTTTCCAAGCAGAACAAAATTATTTACAGAAATCAAAGAAAAGTATTTGTTGTTATCAGCACATGTAAAATAACAAATCTTTATTTTGCAGCTTCACTTTCTTTGAGTGAAAATCAAATATACTGCTGGTGTGAATACCTACACACCTCCTCTCTCTTCTCCTACCAGCAAACTACTCGCCCATCTGCCAACTGTGGAGTCTTTGGGCTTTTTATTCCCTCCCCCAGCATGACATCAGAGACATGTGACACTAATTATGGAAAACTACAATTTCTATTCTTTCTAAAAACCCATACACTGATTCGTGGATAGCTAGCAAATTATATACTTAATTGTATATGTTTTAATCAGTTACAACTTATATAACATGCTTTTTAATGAACGCTTCCTTCATTGTGGAAGATAGTTTGGGAATGGCGTTTCAGCTAGCATCAAAATACATCTAAAAACCGGAACAAAGAAGCATTGATTTAAATGCCATATTGATGTAATTAATCAGGTAACAGAGAAACCTTAAAAGTAACAGAGAAAGCTAGAAAACTATTGGTCCATAAAAGGGGAATAAATCAATGAAGTTCTTCACGATAAAGCTGGAAACAAGCTAGTTGAACAAAGTTTGACTGATATATGAGTGTAACATAAGCTAACTAAGAACAAAATAAAATAAGGCTGAACTTTGACAGCATTAAGTGAATCTTACAGTGATATGAACAGTATCAGAAACAGAATCGGCACTGTGTTATTAATATTGGCCTGAAGATGTGGCATGAAACTACAAAACTGTAGCCAGTTGAACATGTTTGGTGCGAAGTTAAAAGAAGAATAAAAGATAATGTAAGTTTTTTATGGAATTTTTGGACAGATGTCTTACTGATTTATGATTGTGTTCTAGATATTAAGCCTATAGTAAGATTGTCCAGATGTATAGATAGGAAACAGGGCAACCTATACCAATTGAGTTTAAAACTTTTTATTCCCTCCCCAGCATGACATCAGAGACATGTGACTTTAATTAGGGAAAACTACAAATTCTATTCTTTCTAAATACCCATACACTGATTCATGGATAGTTAGCAAATTATATACTTAATAGCATATGTTTTAATCAGTTACAACTTATATAACATGCTTTTTAAAACACTTTAAGCCTTAAATAAGGAAGAGGAGCAGGATTTTATGTCTAAGCCCCTCCTCCTTCTGTGATATCATACCCCTATTGTCTATGAAGGCTGCCATTTTGTGGACTGCCAGCTCTATAGTAGGACCTTCCCCAGGTTAACTTCATTCAGGTACTCAGCATTTTAATACATAAAAAAATATATTTAGAAATGCCTCATACTGAACAGAAAACATGGATAGAGTCATAAAGACAATCTAGAAGTTTAACAAAGAATATCCAGATGAGGTGTGCACTCCCTATCTGTATCTTTGTAGAGGCCTGGATTCTCTTTTTCCTTTTAATTCATTTTATTATACAATTGATGAAGAACAACCCTGGATATCAGATATCACAATAATTTCCTGAATCGAAACACTGTAAAATATACTGCACAAGTCCTTTTTCTGTGTTTTAGAAGGTCTCCATATTTCTTCTGATAACCCAATGGCTGAAATCTTAGCCAGCAGCTGTTTTTAATACCCTAGCTATCCAGCTGTGATTTCCCTTTTATTCCAGTTGTAACCCCCAGGGGGCACTATCCTAAGGGCTACTACCTCTGCCTGCCCTAACTGTGGTAGGGTGAGGGGCCCAGATCCGTTGGCGGGTGCCTCCACCCAGAGGTCGGGGTTGAAACTGTTGTGGTTGACTCGGTCACAGCCCTCTAGGTTTCTGCAACCCCCCTTCTTCCCACTAGTGGCCCACACAGTTCAATTTCAGTGTCTCTTCCACTTACACTTACCCCCCAGCTCGAACCGGTCAGCTCGCTCCGGGGACCCCTGGAAAGTAAGGTACAGTTACACCACATCCACTGTGCAGTATTTCACCATTAATACACAAACTAGCCAGTGTACTTTTCCAAACAGGCAATCTGATTTATTTAAGGGGAGATAACAAGGACCGGGGGAATCAGGTTAATTGGCTTACCTCTACAGTGTATATATAAATCTACATATGGCTCTGTGCACAGGTCTAGTAAATACTGTCTATGGGTGCCCAAGCCCTAATTGCTAGTTCCTCAATGCAGCTGGTTGGGGCCCTGACACACGTGAGCAGTTAATCCCTGAGCAGGTCAGATGGTGCCAGAAAATTCAATTAGTGCTGTCAGCAATACAACAAATGATTTAGGCTTTGTTTGTAACCTTTAGCAGGGAGCTACCCTGATTCAGTACTCACAACTCCAGCAGAGGACCACACTTTCACACTCACAGGACTGAGCCTGAGCTTCAAGGCCTTCTCATACACTTATATGGAAAAACACAGAGGGGTACCATACCAGGCAGCTGCTTTCAGGATCCGACTGAACTCACAGCCATGTGGGCATTTCACTGCAGCTTCACTGACAGACTGAGCGAGATTCAGCAGATTCTCCAGTCCTCTTCAGGTGTAGCCGGGTAGGTAGCTGTGCTTGTACACAGCCTCCTCTGACCGCAAGCCTGCGGATTTTGTCCATGGAATGCTGGCAATGCAAACGTCCATCTCAGGCCTTTCATGTGTGTGGTGCTCTGAAGATGCTCTGTTGGAGAGAGAGTGCACTCTACTCTAAGGTGGTGAAAAGAGATGAGCGAGGCACCAAGGTCCGAATTATGTGGATAGGATAACTGCTATCCAGACAAGGAGAGGCAGGAGTCAACTTAGTATTTTAATGACCGCAGGGCATTTATTTTGTACCACGGGTAGACAGTCACAAGAAGGAGGGGGGGTTGCCTGAGAACAATAGGGCAGGGAAACAGGGAAATACTTTTTATCTACAACTTTTATGGTTATTACTACAAGAATAAACTTTAGGCCTACTGCCACTCTTATTCTGACACTAGTTTATACTGTACTTCTATACTCTAAATGAGAATCAGGTGACATAAGCTACTCAGCACTGCATTAGGGTGATCAGCATCACACATTTCCATAAGAGTCCAGATATTACAAGAGTCCAGAGATCCGGCGTCTTCGTGTACACCGTCGTTCTTCGTTGGTAGCTACAAGGGAAGTAAAACAGTACTGTAGAACCCAAATCTCAATTCCCAGCAAGGACCTAGATAAGGCCACTGGAGTGGTGAGAGGTTTGGTAAACAGACCATATATCTCCTGCAAAAGCCCACTCTCTCCAAGGTTGTCGGAATGTAGAACCAGAGCAACTGGTTCCTGAAATAACACACTGAAACAAAGGGTTCCTCAGCCAAAACCCACTTCTAGGGTTGCCAAGTATGAAGATAGATCAAGATCTGCGTGGCGATGAATCCAATGGAGGACTACCACGACCTGATTGATGCTGCGGCACTCCAAGGGCCAGCTGAACTCAGAAGGAACTCTGACAGGACCAGGAACCATAAGAATCTGAAGATATGATGGTTGACTCTGCAATCCTAGGATCAAGAACTAACACAAAACAAAGAAACGGCGGACGCGTCCCGGACTGGGCTTCTATGGGCTCAACTTTCGGCGAACGACCAGGTGGGGCACAGACTAGGTTCTCCAGGATGAGCTCACTCTTCTGTAGAGGGCGACCAACATTGGGACTTCTGGAACAGGAACCATACAGAACGACACTGGCACTGCTGTCATGATGCGTTTCGGTGGACATACTTTCAAGCTGTGAAAACAAGAAAACAGCGGGTATGACTTGTGCGACTGACGACGGACTTCACTTCGTCGGACGACACAAAAACGGACGGGATGAGCTGATGGATGATCTCCCAGGAGTGAAGAATGCTGGAAGGATGTCTTCTTCTGAGTAGAGACTGATTCTGCGTACGTGGTGTTACAGACCCCACTATGAGACTGCAGTGTGGTAGAAGATTGAGACTGTCTTCTTACAGTAGTAAACATATAACTGAAGAATGCCCAAAGAACTGTGGAATGGTACAATAATTTGCCGGAGGAGGGCAAATTATAACTTCAGGTGTAATTATTACTGATAAGGGCCAATGTCCAGGTGCTTAGAGCAGTAGTTCAGGTACTTGGACCAATAGTTCAGGTATGTAGGACAATAATTCAGGTACTTCGGACAATAGTTCAGGTACTCAGGACAATAGTTCAGGTACTTAGGGCAATAGTTCAGGTACTTTGGGCAATAGTTCAGCATAAACAGTACGGTAATCACAGTAGTTTCACAGTATAGGCAAATCGAACACTCTTAGATGAACCCCTATTTTTATAGGTAGGGTATTCTGGAATAGGATCCCTTTCTGTACGTTGTGGCTAGGGAATCCTTTAGTACCACTAGGCTGGCTTGCCCTATTCCACTAGGCCGGGGCCTCCCTTTAGTACCACTAGGCTGGCTTGCCCTATTCCACTAGGCCGGGGCCTCCCTTTAGTACCACTAGGCTGGCTTGCCCTATTCCGCTAGGCTGGGGCCTCCCTTTAGTACCACTACGCTGGCTTGCCCTATTCCGCTAGGCCGGGACCTCCCTTTAGTACCACTAGGCTGGCTTGCCCTATTCCACTAGGCTGGGGCCTCCCTTTAGTACCACTAGGCTGGCTTGCCCTATTCCGCTAGGCCGGGGCCTCCCTTTAGTACCACTAGGCTGGCTTGCCCTATTCCACTAGGCTGGGGCCTCCCTTTAGACCAGGCTTTCCCCGGCCCATGTCCCTACCTTTACCTCGGGCCTGATGCCCTACATTAGCTCTGGCCTGGTGCCCCACTTTAGATTGGGCCTGGTGTCCCACTTTGCAATGGGTCTGGTGCCCCTCGTAATACTGGGCCTGGTGTCCCACTTAGTACTGGGCCTGATGCCCCATGTTGCTTTGGACCTGGTGCCCCACCAAATACTGGGCCTGGTGCCCCAATTTAAAATGGACCTAATGCTCCTCTAAACTTTGGGGCTGGTGCCCCACTTTATATTGGGCCTAATGTCCTACTTTACATATGGGCCTGAATTGCCCTTTTAAATATGTTGCCCCTTTAAGTCTTCCAGGCTCCCTGAGCCTGCTGTCACTTATTTTGGCAAACCCCGCCTGAATTCCGCCCCCTTAATAAATATTCATAGGCCTTTGAACTGTCTTTAATGCCCTGGCCCCTCCCCGTGGGCGTCGCTGAGTCCCGTCTCCAAAATTAATGTTTAAATCAAGGGTCCTAATGACCCGATGCCCCTGCGACACTCAGCCATCTCCTGCAAGTGCCTAATGCACTTTTCTGCTTCCAACAAAGTCCCCTTAATAAACAGGCAGCCAGCACTGTGTGTGCTGCCGCCGACTCACCGCTCTGTGGTCTGGGAGGAGGTAGCTGCAGTCACAGGGAGGTGGGAGGTAAGCAGGCAGTGGAGAGAGTAACAGGCTGCAAGAGGGATGACTCGGGGGCCTCCAACAGCCGGAAAAGATGTGGCACTTCTCTGCCGCCGACGTGGGACCGGAGTTAACTGTTTAAAGACCTCGGGGCTAAAAATAAATAAACGGAGGGCTTTTATGCCCTAAAACACGGGAAACAGCTGATTCTTGTCTTCGTGGTGCCCCGATGGCACCACTGACCATGGACTGAGGCAGAAGAGGGAGTCTTCAGGCAAGGGAGGCAGCACAGGACCACAGCAAGCCCAGAGGGACAGCTTCAACACAAGGTAAGCCCTAAACTGTCCCCCTGACTTCTGGGTCCTGTCTCCTCAACCTCTGCCCAGGATCAACTGACTAACTGTAGAATGGTTTTTGAAACTTGAACCTCCCTGGGTTCTAGATTGGCTGGAGTGGAATGTTGTGCATGAGCCACTCAGCACAACATTCCATCCAGACCATTATGACATATATTGCTTTGAAAAATCTGTCTTTTGACCAGCTGCAAGTGCACAGGGCACTTTCCTATTATTTACAGTGTTTTCTCTGGAATGGTCCAACTTTGGGGCATTACACGCGCTTCCCGTGTGAACACTCAACAGTGCAGAAGCTCAGAGCTCCCTTCTCCTTCACAATCACAATGCATCTGCCCATAACAGCATGGGACAATCCTCACAGCTCGGGTGCTATATGATTCCATTGGCTGGTTACAAATGCCAGTCTCATAGCCTGGCCCTCAGTGGTGCAAAAAGGTGCCATGGCCCATAATGTCACTTCCAAGAATTACAAGTTGGGTCCCCATTGGTCAGCTGGCTCCAGCCAGAGTCCTGATTCCTGGTTAGTCACCTCCACATCAATTCCGATGCCCCTTAGCTACTTTTGGATCCCTTTCACACAGTCCAGGTCCAATATGGAGGGGCACAACATTAAGTCCCAGCTACAATAAAAAAGGCATTAGACAAACTGCAATTTTACCAATACTGTACATGTTTTTAGGGGGACAACTATATCTGTTCGATAGGGTCCCTCAGTGCTCCTAGCAACCACAGAAAAGGAGCGATCAGACAGCAGTCCAGAGCAAGACTCGAGTAGGGAAACCCCAGTCCCCCTATTTGTACCACTAGAACCTGCAAGCAGGCAGCTCTTATAGAGGCAGTACTGGAGGCTTTAAAAGCACTCACAATGCCCACAGTTAGTGGCCAGTCAGCCATGGAGCATTTAGGCAAGCTCCAGGAAAGGCTTCTAAGAACCCCCATTAGTAGGGGGTTACACAGTAATAATAGATCTTTTATGTTTATATGTATGCTACGGGGCTTCTTTTCTAAGTCCTTACCATTTTGAGCCTGAGAAAAACAAAATTCCTGAGGAGTGGAGGTTATAGCAGCACTCCAAGATTAAGAGAGAGTGAAAACAATTCTCTCTCTCTCTCTCTCTCTCTGTTTCTTCTCAGTTGTTCGGCTGGTACCTTGACTGCTCAGCTTTCTCCTAATTAAATTGCAACAAGTGATTGCAATTTTGCAGTTCTGCGGCTAATTTATATAATGTTTATCCTTCTCGCGCTTGCGAGTACTCCATCACAATGGTGTGAACGTGTGAGTGTGCGATCGTGCACACACATCGCCGCTGCTACCATTTGCTATGTCTCTGAATTACTGGGATTTTAAATAACAAGCTTTATTTATTTTCAGGGCATCAACACAATCATTTTAAGGAAACAAGAACAAGAGTGTTTTGTTTTTTTAAAGGCTGGATACTCTCTCCAAATTGACAATATGTTTTAAGGACCTGTGTTCCTTTATTTTAACACCAGATAAGGGATAGTAAAGGATAGGAGAATATCTTGTCAGATTGGCCACCCTGACAAGGAAGAAAAAGAATAGTGAGAGAATAAGAATGAGATGACAGCACAGTGTGATAATAAATTTTTAGAAGGGGATACATATCTTTTCATTTTATTTAATAATTCACAGGTAGGGGAAAATATTTATAACAGGGCACCTGTTACACATGGACAAGCATTTAAACTAGCCAAGAGGGGTGGCAGGCCAGGTAGGAGGGTACCTAATTGCCCATCCCCCACAGCTAGTAGTGGAAGCAGTGAACAGGAGAAGTGGATATCTCTACAAAGCAGTGTGCAAAAGATGGAGATAAGCACCCAAGGGTGGATAGGAAGAAAGGGGGTAAAACCCAATAGAAGAGCAGACAGCAGGGAGAACCAGGGATAAAAGACAACCAGGGAGGGGGCTCTAGTAGAATAGCTTAACAGTCCAGGGAGTTCACATCATGAAAGCCATGTGTGCCAATGCCGGGAGCCTTAGCAACAAGATGAAAGATCTGGAGGCTGCCATGGTGCAGTCAGACCTGGATATTGTGGCCATCACAGAGACATGATGTAATGATAACCATGACTAGGAGATGGCCATACCCGGCTACAATATATTCAGAAGAGACAGGGCAGGCAGGAAGGGAAGAGTGGCACTTTATGTGAAAGATGGTATAAAGGCCACAGAGATCCAGGAGGAACAAAATGGGGGAGAGATGATGGGTTAAGCTGGAAAAGAAAATTGGGTCAGCCATCCACACAGGGGTGGTCTACAGACCACCAACCCAGGAGGAAGAAACAGATAGGGATCTGATGCTAGCAAACCAAAGGATGGCAGACATGGGAGAGGTGGTGCTGATTAGAGACTTCAACATTCCAGACATGGACTGGAGCATCCAAGCAGCAGCACAAACCAGGACCAGATTTATCCTGGACTCTCTTCAGGGTGCCTTCCTCAAGCAACTGATCATGTAACCAACTCGGCAGAAGGCAATTCCAGACCTCATGCTAACAAACAGGGACAGTGTGATAGAGGTAACAGTGGGGGAGCACCTGGGGAACAGTGACCACCGGTCACTGTGGTATGAAATCACACAAGGAGCAGAACCAAACGGCACAAAAATATGTATCCTGGATTTTAGGGGACAGACTTTGGGAAAATGGGGTGATACTTGAAAGAGGCATAAATGGGAATAGGTAGGGAATCAGGGGTTGAGTAACAGTGGGCTATATTTAATACAGGGATTACAAAAGCAACAGAATTACACTTTGGTTCAAAATGTTTATTGATCAGTCAAAGACTGTTGCAATTAAAACTCTTTGTAAAAGTAGAGATACATAAAATATACAAACATTTTAAAATATACCACTTATACAATTTTTAAATTTACCCACATACAATTTTTAACATTAATCAATTTGAGGAGGGATACAATACAAATTTATCAGTTAATATAATATAGTACCTTAACTTTATAAAGTTGTTACAGTATAGTAAGGAGAAACTCCCACTCGTTATCTAGACAGGATAGATGTTCTCCAGAACAATTAGACTTTGTGCTTGATCCAGATTTTCTGAATAGCTACCAAATAGGCTGCTGCATTCTTAATACTATAATTAGTTCATCATTCGTAGTAAACAAAATAGTCAATAATACCTCTTTATTAGTAGTTTGAATTGTTCTAATTAAGGGAAATATCAATTTGGATCTAGGAGAGAACTGTACCATTTACAATCAAAAATAGCATGTAATGGATGTTCAGTTTGCAATTTATTACAGTTGCAGCAACTAGCCACTAAATCTTTTTCCTTGTTGTATCTTGCCAATAAAATATTACTATGAAATAATTCCATCCTATATTTTATATATAATGTTCTTTGGTTAATATATGTTAGTACATCCTGATAATATCTACAATGATGTGATACATCATTGTGCACTAGCTGATCTACGATGTGCAAATTTTTCATATAGCTCAAATCCTTTACCTCTCAGTTTTCCAAAATCTTTTGAGTAACATATTTTTGATATTTAAGACTTATAGTTATCCCTTGTTCATCTAGCCTTTCTGAATATTCCAGCCTGTTTTCTCTTAAAATATTGAATACTTTATTCAACCAACCAAATAGGTTTAGACCATTTTATTTCCACATTTGTTTTTCTTTTAAACATATATATGGAATTCGCTATTTTTCTAGCTGGAAAAGTTTGATCCAATAGTTGATATTCCTAACAGAGACTAGTGCTGCAGTACTTGTTAAACCAAGTTCAGGTCTAATCATTTGGGCTGGAACAGATTGACCATGGCCTAAACTTGGTCTTAGTAATTTTGTTAATGGGATTTCCAAAGATTCAATTGTTTTGGAATCCCAGATCTCTGAGCCATATAAAAATTGTGCATCGTATTTTGCTTTGGCGGCCACAATGAGTGGTTTTACTGAGCATCCCCCTTATTTTTTATTTAAAAGATTTAAAGAGTTAGCAGTCTGCTTCAATTTTGGTTTTAGGGAATCTAAATGCTTTGACCAACCACCTGATTGAGAAAAAGTGAGGTCTAAATAGTTATAACATTTTACAGTTCTTAGCCTTAAAAGCCCTACTGGCCATACTTTCATTACTTGTTTATTTGTGCCCATAACCATTACCTAGCTTTTATTTTCATTGATCTTTAGTTCAAATTCATTGGCATACTCCTGTAAAATTTCTGACTTTTTAAGAAGTCCTGACTGTGACAAAAATATATGAACTAAATTGTCAGCATACACCAACACAGGACAACTTTCCTTTAGTATTTTAGAAGAGTCTGTTTCAGATTCCTTAACTTGAGTTAATAACCTATTAGAATAAATGCAAAATGGTGTAGGGCTAATACACAGCCCTGGCAAACACCACGATTAGTGGAAAATCTGTTAGTGAATTGTACTTAAGAAGATAATCTTAATTGAGCCTAGGTGTCAGTGTACACCTTTCTAATAATATTTATCAAATAAGGAGTAAAGCCCCAGTCTCATTACTTCCCAGAATTTCTGATGTGAGATCCTATCAAAGGCAGCACTAAAATCAATGAAGGCTTAATAAACCTTTTGCCTCCAAAGTTTTACATAATTCTCATACAAGTGATTCAGAATATAACAATTGTCAATACTGCTATAACGGCTCCTAAAACCAGCATGGTATTCAGATAACCCTCCAAAAGCCCTAATTTGATCTCTTAACCTTACAAGAATGATTTTAGCAAACATTTTTTCCCACAATATCCAAAAGGGATATAGCTCTATATATTGCTGGATTTTAAAAATTGATATAATCGTCGCCCCTTGTCAGGATTCTGGGAATTTCACATTTTTGCAACATGCATTAACATATTTAGTAAGTATGCATGACCATGCAGAAGGAGTTGCCAGGTATACCTAGGAAGGAATGGAATCAGGTCCAGGTGCTTTTCTTTGTTTAAGCATAGCAATGGCAAAATAGGTTTCATTATGTTTTATAAAATCAAGTGATGATATATCCGTCTCTTCAGTGTGAGTGTCTTCACCTAAATTGGGATAATTAAAAATGTCAGAATAATATTTAATCCATGTATCGATGGGAATATATGAATCCACTTCATTTTTATAATTATCTGTACCTTCAGCTGCTAGCATCCAATATGCTTGAAGATCTTTTGACTCTGTTACTGATAGCATTTTTCCCATTGTTTAGTATAATATTCCTTTTGTTTCATTTGTAATAGTATTTTATATTTTTCTCTTTCTGACTTCAAATATTTGTTGTTTATTTTCAACTATGAGATTTTCATTGATCTAATCAGTCTATTTTATCCCCTTTTAGCCAGGCGACAGTCTTTATCATACCAAGTACCAATTTTTTTTTCCTTCCTTTTGTGTTACTAGAGGCCATTAACAGCTCTTTAATTTCATACAGTCCCTTGATTACACTATCCTTAAGGTCTTTCTCTAGCTTAATATTATCAGTTTTGTTTTAGAGCTTTAGAATTTTCTCCAAAGCTAAACTTTCATCTATTTTATTCCATCTTATAATATTTTTGTTCCTAATTTTCATCCCTGGCTCTATCTGTATAACTCTTTCCATTCTGGTTTGAGTCTCTAATTTCAAAACTATTGTAAAGGGATCACTTTCCATATGTTAAGCTATTTCACAGTTTTCCCATATATCCACATCTCCATTCCAGAAAACATAGGGCTGGATTCACAAAGCTTTCTGAAGGTGCAATACCTTCCCTAAGTACCCAAAACTGCCGTAATTATGGAAACAAAGGGGAATTTGCACTGAGTGTTATTCACAAAACCCTCTGCAGCTGCAGAAAACAACGCTATGGACTGTGGAAAAAAATGCAGCTGTGGAAGTCCCTGAGGAAAAAAAAGTGTGAGATAAGTTAGGCACAGCCCCTTAAAGGCTATTCACAACCAGTTTTATTTCCAAGCTGTTGAAAAAATGTTACACACAGTGGAATGAGATGTAACTCTCCCTCAGCAAACTGCAGTAGTGCCCCAGCAATTAGAATCAATTAAGGTTGAGGTGAGGCACAGGTAATAGCATCTGAGATAGTATAACAGTGGCTGCTGTAACAGCAACGAAAGCACACATTGCCATGATATGGCAACAGGCAACAACCACCAGACAGAGTGCTGCCCATGATGGATCCTGATAGGCAGTACAGCCTGGTCAGTCTGCAGTGACTGCTACCCCTGCAGGCAACAGAAACACCCCAGAAAGGGAGGGAGGACCAGCAGTGACAGTTGGCCACTGTGGTGCCATGGCAACGCTGGTATCCATGGTGCTGCAGTGGTCCCAGTTGAGGTACTGGTTGCTGGTCTCTTTGTGGTGCTTTCAGCTTTATTCTATGGCAGCCCTGTTAAAGTCTGCTGTTCCAGCTAACTAAGTTCACTGTTGCTGTGCCTGCTAAGCTATTTCTGCAGCTGCAGATCCACAGTTGCAGATTTTCAGCACAGGCACAATTTATATAGCTGCTGAATTTCCCAGCTGTTGGGATTTTATGAAATTCCACACCTGTTCAAAATTTCTTTATGAATATCATGCAATTGCATGTCCGCAGTGATTCAGGCTTTTTTCCCACAGCTGCAGGAATTTTGGCTTTCTTTGTGAATCTTGCCCATAGTCTAAAACTGTAGGGCCATAGGAGGAGAGATGTGTAAAATTCCCTATGCAATCTCCTTTTATTCTTCCATTGAGCAGGGCTAGAAAGTGAATTTTTAATATATTCAATAATTTTAAGCCCATGTTGTTTATTTTTAAATCAGCTGTAGTTCTGGGAAAATAGTAAGTATTCCCATGGCACCAATTATGGAAACTACTATCTAAGTAGCCATCATAATTACCGATTCTGGCATTAAAATCCCCACAGACTAATATTGTTTCACATGCAGTAGTCAATCAATCAATCAAAATCTTTATTTAATCAGGCGAACATCATTGAGCATAGCTCATTTACAAGATGGACCTGAGTGGTCAAGAAGTGCAAGTGTTAATACATTGACAAGGGTAGCATAAACAGTAATACAATGACAGGGGTAACATAAACAGTAATACAATGACATAAGTGCTAATATATAACAATATACATATGTACACGGCACACTAAAACTTTTAATCTGTGAGACAGAAGGCAATGGGCACATCAGGAATAATATGTAGATTATAGGACCTAGCAGGCATTTTGAGGTGAATCTTGGGACTGGAAACGGAGTTTTATCAGCATATAGGAACACGAAAAGAAAGGGGGTAGGTAGGGCCGGGTTTAGGCCTTGTGGAAGCAGTTGCAGAGTTCTGGGAATAGGGTGGTGAATAATCTTTTGAAGGATATTAAGGGTAGGAGGTTATTTAGCTTCATGGTTTTTGAGTGAATTCCAAACAATTGCTAATGAGTAGCTGATAGCAGCCTCCCAAACTGGGTGCAGACATTGGGGACCTTAAGAATGATAATTTTGCTGATCCTTAGGTTGTATGGCCTAGAAGTAATTTGAGTAAAACAGTCTGAGATATAGGTAGGTAGCTTGCCTGATAAGGCTTTGAATATCAAACTGCAGCATTCCTATTTATTCTGTGTTGTAATGATGTCCAGTTAACTGCCTTGTAAAGGGAGCAATGATGGGTGCTGAAGGGAAGGTCAGTAATGAATCTGATGGTCCTGTGGTATAGGGTGTCCAGTTTATTTAAGAGGGGAGGAACAATGTCCGTACAGAAAGTCAGCATAGTCAATGAGGGATAGGAATGAAGCCTGGATTAATCTTTTTGGAGTCTCTGTTGAGGTAGTGCTTTATTCTAAAAATAAACCAAGCCTTTGTCTCAGTTTCTTTAGTAGCTCCTCAATATGGACAGAATAGTCAAACTTGTTATCAATCCAGACTCCAAGGTATTTGAAGTTATCAACGAATTCAGCTTCTCTCCAAGTAAGGTGGTTAGTTGTAGGGTGGTGGATGGTGGGGTAGTGGCAGAGCAACTCTTTGCGGTAAAGAACATAGCTTTTGTTTTTGGCATTAGAAGTAGTTTTTATCCAGTAGGTTGTGTTGTAGGATGGAAAATTCAGATTGTAGCAGCTCACAGGCTTTAGATAATGAAGGATTGCTAACATATAATACAGTATCATCAGCAAACAGATGAATGTTGGATTGAGTGAGGTTAGCATCAATATTATTAATATAGATGGCAAAGAGGATGGGGCCAAGAATAGAGCCTTGCGGTACACCTCTTAACAGTGGTTTAAGGTGGATAGGTAGTTTCCATTTTTACCAGTTGTGACCTATCTGATAGATAGCACTTGAACCAATTGAGTGAAGGGAATCCAACCCTAGTGAGCCAAGGGAGGTGATTAATGATTCATAATCCACTGTGTCAAATGCTTTGCTCAAATCCAGGAACACAGCACAGGTACTGTTCTTCTTATCCATAGCAATCTGCCAGTCGTTGGTTACTTTGGCTAGGGCCGAAATGGTGCTATGCCTTGATCTAAATCCTGATTGTGCTGTATTTAGGAGGTTATTATTATCCAGGTAGTCCCTTAATTGTGAGTTTACTAACTTTTCGAGCATCTTGGATAGAACTGATAGGATGGAAATGGACCTGTAATTATTGAGGTCCATGGGATCACCAGATTTGAGTAAAGGGACTACTTGAGCTGTTTTCCAAGTGGAGGGAATGGATCCAGTGGTGAGGGAAAGATTGAAGAGATGAGTGAGGGGGGCAGATAAGACTTGAGATGCAATTTTGAGGAAGTAGGGATCCAGGGAGTCTGTACCTGCACTTTTTGAAGTATCTAGATTGGAGAGGAGATCTTCCACTTCTTTCAAGGATATTGGGTTGAAGGAGAAGGTTGATGTAGCCTTTTGACCCACGGTGGATTGAAGGTTCAAGGAAGTAGTAGCAAAAATAGTATTTATAGTGTCTTTTATAGCCCCTATAGGCCTTCCTCATAGTATTTTGAAGTTGAAGGTGGGACATATATATATTTAAAAGGTTAAATTTTTCCTGAAAATATTTAACCATAAATGCTTGAATATTTTTGTTGGAGATTATCATGTCAACTTTGAGATCCTTGATAATTTTAAACCAAGAAACCTGGCAACACGCATGTCTTCCAGTGTTTGCATGTCTGAAGGCTGAAACATTAGAGGTCTGGTATCCATTTATATTTACATTGTTATCCTATGTATGTCAGGTTTCTTGAAAACATATTATCTTGAAGTTTTTCACGTACCTTACTCACTCAGTGTCACAAATCTTCCCTTGCAGACCAGAGATATCCCACAATAAAATATCATACACTGCCTTTTCCCTCCTCAGAATGTTTGTCTTTTAATTAGATTTCTGTATTCAAGGGAACAAAACCTATTTTGTATTGTACAGTTAAACTGAAATTCCTAATTTTCATCTAGGCCACTAGTGTTTGTTCTCCTGAGCTTGTTTACCTGTAACAATTTGCCTTCCCTAACCATGGATACATCTTACTCCTCAGCAATATGTAAAACACTCAAGGTATCCAGAACTCCCTGATAGTCCATGATTTATCATACACATTCGGAAGTGAATACATAGTGTGATTTGATCAAAGTCCAAATCCACTCCACCTCTAAAGACAGAACGAGCTTCCCAGTTACTGATTTCAATATCCAAGTTTTGTTCCAATAAATCTATAACCACCTTTTTCAATTTTGTATTATTTTAATTTTTGATTTTACTTATACCTAAAATTGTTAATTTATTGGTTATTGTACCTTCTGGTCTTTTGTTTGTATTAGTACTTGAGTCTAAAAGAATATTACTATCTATTATATATATATACCGATCTTATCCAAAATTGCTTTCTTTAATATTGTTTCATCAGTTTCTTCATCTTGTATTAGTGCATCAGTTTGACCACTTCTTTAATAATTATCCCATCTAAATACTTCTAGAATGGTTAAAACCTTAGTATTCACTTTCAGAGTCTGCTCAAACAAATTATAAAGTACCTTCCTAATTTTTCCCTTTGTTTCATTCAAAAGTGGTTTCAGACCAAAAATACTCACCTGTTTTGAAGCGTGCTTTCCCTTATCAACATTTCTAGTGATTATCTCTCTATTAATAAAGTTAACCTCATATCCCATACTTCTAAAAAATGTTATTAAGCCATATAAAATTTTCAGGTCTTAGAGAGGATCTAAATACAAAGATACAGTACCTACCCTTTTCATCTTTGTCCTTCCACATTTGCTCAATATCTGATAGGCATAAATCAGCTCCAGAACTGCCCAAAACAGGTTCACAATCTCCAGTTTTCTTTCTGATTAATACAATGATTCTGACTTTTAAACCCATATAATGTAAGCATTGCACAGGTTTCAATATCCACAAGTTTAACCCCTGGCTCCTCTGTTTTAGTTGCAAGTTGGTCAATGTTCGGTTCAACCCTAACATTTCTTGGCCTAGTTTCTTCCCTCATATCTGTAATCTCTTCCTCTACTTGACATAACTGTTTGGAGATATTTGCCACCATCTTCTGTTGTTGTTTAACTATCCCCAAATCCTCAAGTTGAACCACTAGGATATCAGAGGTTTGGGGAAGGGAAATGTCACAATGATCAGTTGTCACAGTTAAACTACCTTCAGTTCCAAGTTTAGATACTTTTTTATAAGTTTTTGATTTAACTTCCCTCTTCTGTTTTGCTATTTTCTTTTCCTTTTTTCCTCCTACTGTTTTTGTATTATATTCTGGAACCCCTCTAGTTTTGCCTCCCTTCTTTTTTCTTCATTTCCTTCTCTGTTTCTTCTCCCTTGAGTTATTTTGTACAGGGGTTTCAGAAATATTGATATCAGATAAATCAGGGCATTCAGGAATAAGATTGTCATTAACTACAAAAGGAAATCCTACCTGGGGAACTAATTTATCTAAATTCAGAGCAATACACTCTAACCTACTTCCATAAGCTGCAATATTTCCTTTTAGAGCATCTAAGTCATATCTGAAATTGAACAACTGTTCAAGAATCAGAAGATGAGCTGTGTAAGGGTTAAGGGCAAAAGCCTTTGGGTCTTCACTGATTCCAAATGGATATTTTAAAACAGAATTGGTTAGATACTGATTAGCCAGAAACATATGTGGCTGATTTTTCACCCACATTGTGCTTTTCCCAGGGTGCTTAAATGTTGAGAACCATTGATAGTTACCTGTAACTCATTAACAATATTTTTAAATTGTTATTCCATTCAGTCTTCTGATTATTATATTGAAAATTTTCAGGAGAAAAACTCAAGATTTGGGATACAGTGTCATCAGAAAATCTGCAGGACCTGTCTTCCAGCTTTTCCTTAGATCTTCAGATCTCATTCATTGCTCTAAAATTTCTGAGCCATTTATTTTATCAATTAAGTATCCAGATAAGCTTATATCTAAATTAGGGGACATTGAAATACGTGTGTGATTTCTACTATGATCTTCCTCTAATAAGACTACCTCAGAAGAAACACATCTCTCAAAAATCCTATTTACTTCTTTATTTTGTGCCCCATTGAGGTTTAAAATCCTTAAATTGCTACTAGGGATTGACTCAAGTGTTTTATTCATCAGGTCTTGCTTAGTTTGCTTAACACATGTCTCTTATTTCCTTATGTTAAAAAAATGGTCCACAATTTTAGACTGGACTGTTTTTTCTTATTTTGGGCCTTTTTGTGTTTGCTTTTGTATATCACTCCCCCTTTTCACTTTTACTGATTTGTTAATAGTTGGCCAGTCTGAATTGTTGCTCTGCTGTTGGGATGGTTTCTTTCTATTAATTACTTGTTTTTTACTCTTAGTAATGGCAGTAGCAGAAGCAATGATTGGAGCAGGGTGGAGCCCCGATTGTTCACTTGTCAATTCACCCTACTCCAATACCACATGACCCACAATTTAAATGGAGCCATCAAGGGATTGCTTCTGCATTTGCATATTGGTGTCAGTACATTGTATTCAACTGCCACAGCTTGTTTTCTTTTTTAACCATAATTCAAATGATCCTACTAAAGCAAGGTGTCTTATTACACATTCTAAAAATATGTAACAACACAAGGAACACACAAAGAACACACAGTCAATAATAAAATCCCCAGCAAAAATTCCACTGTCTGTTTACAAACTTGATAGTACAAATTGCTAGAACTTCTTTTTTCCAAAAGGTCTTTGATGAAAGAAACCAAGTTACATCCCATAATATTGCACAGATCAACAGAGTGCACATATGATACAAATTGCACTTGACTATTTCATCTGAACAAATAATCTCGCATTGGAAGCTTTCGGAGGCTCTCACTTCTTTCAGATCGATCAATTCCATCATTCATTGTTTCAACTGGTCCTCCGCACCATAATCGTCCTGCACAGTCCCATGCCTGCACCACCCAGCTGGGCTTTCCTCCTGCATTGTGGGGGGAGAAAACACCATATGGGGAATGCATCAAAGGAACAGCTTAAAGAGGTCCTGAAAAGGAGACAAACTTTCTATGCGTAGGTGGCATACCTTACTTAAAACTTTAAGTCGCAATGTCTCCCTACTTCTCAGTACTCCTCCACAGTAAAGAGAGTGCATAGCTATGTATCTGCTTCTCACCAGCTCCTCAATCCAGGCTCCATGCAATAATTTTCACAACTGAGATGCTGTGAGTCGCTAAGGGCATTAACCAATTAGAGCACCGCACAACTGACTTGTTGCCCAGAATTATGCATTAAACAGGTTAGCAAGGGGAAAAGGAAGAGGAAGCCATTGTGGTTTTCCAAAGAAGTAGCAGAGAAAATGAAAGCCAAAAAGATTGCATTCTGGCAATACAAAAAGACACAAGCAGAAGGCGATAAGGAGAAGTACCTGGAGAAACAAAGGGAGGTCAGTAAGGAAAGACAAAGCTCAGACAGAAGAGTGCATTGCAAAATCAGTGGGTAGAGGGTATACCCCAGGGTCCTAAAGGAATTAAGAGAGGTGGTGGCTGAACCTCTGGCAATCCTATTTAGCTGATCACAGGAAACAGGGGAGGTACCCAAAGACTGGAGGACAGCAGATGTAATCCCCTTATACAAAAGTGGGAACAAAGAGGAAGTGGAAATCTACAGACCAGACAGCCTGACCTTGGTAGTGAGGAAGATCATGGAAGCTCTACTGAAGGAGAGACTGGTGGAATATCTGGTTGCCAATGAACTACAGGAACCAGGGCAGTGTGGTTTCACTGTGGGAGGACATGCCAGACAAACCTCATTGACTTTTTGACTGAGTAACAAGAGAGTGGATCAGGGAGGGCAGTGGGTGTGGCCTATCTGGACTTCAGCAAGGCTTTTGACACTGTGCCACATAGAAGTCTACTAAACAAACTGGGGAATATGAGAGTGGGCATAACAGTAGTATGGTGGTTGGGTCATTGGCTGGTTCCAGAAGAGTTTTATACAGCCCTCTAGTCAACGGCAGGACACCAAGAAGTGCCTGCATCTCTTCTGTGAAACTCTTTAAAATATTGAGCTATCCAGGAAGGATTAACCCACAACTTGGATGGGTCCTTGTTATCTATAACAGCTGGGACCATTCTATCAATTACCATTTTTATGTTGTCATGCTCACACACAAGCAACATATTGTGGTAGCTTGGAATAGCAGGTTTTGGAGGTGCAGTCATGTTGTAGCCAATGGTGCCAGTCTTTTTCGGGCTGAGCCCTGTGGCATGAATGAAATAGCACACTGTTTATGACAGCAGTGCAAAAGTGTGCCACCAACTTGAAAAAATCTACCACAGCAATGAGGGAGCAACCTGTCATTGCAGGGCATGCCTTGCCTGCTCATTTACCAGTGGTGGAGCCCAATCCCCATTGGCATAATGTCTTCCATAGAAGAATTTGCCTGCTGAGGTGGGTGCCCAGTGCCCCTCAGCATCATGCCCCCCAAACACAGACCCTTTTTTCTTTTTTGCCGATGGGGTGCCCAATCCCCATTAGTTCCAGTCTCCCAAAACACACAGGTGGTATGCTGGGAGCCCACCCCAGCGTGCCAAATGCACCTGTAAAAAGAAAACCTTACTGCACATTATTTTTAACCTGTAAACAAGAAAACAGTCCCCCTTGTCTGCGGTGTCCCCCAATCACACCCACCGTCTGTGCACCAACCTCCCCACACCCTCACCCCATACTTATGTCCAGAGTCTGATGTGAAGATCTTCAGTGGAGTGGGAACATGTCTGCACTCTTCAAAGCTGACCACGAACTGAAGAAATGCTGGCAAGCTGTATAATGGCATAAATGGGGGTGGGTTCAATTTAGGTGGATATCTTTCCCATTTTTTGTGACTTTTAGCACCAAATTTTCAACATGGGATTCTTGGGACCCCATCTCATGAACTCAGCTACTGTCATGCCATTATTCGGTCCTGAAAGATGATTTTGCAGTCACTGCATGGAATTACTTTCCCGGACCAATTAATGAAATGACAGTCACTGTTCATAGTGGGCTTCAAAAAGCCTATGTTGCAAATTAAGTGGAACAATCCACAATGACTGTGTTATGAGCATGTGTTATGCAGTTCCCATGCATGCTCATAACTTACAGAATTTTTAATATTTTCACTCTAGATTTTCAACATTGCCATTTTCCACACCTCCTTATGAACAATACAGCTGGCATTTTTCACATCCAGCCCAAAACATGTTTTCACATCTGTGGCACACAATGGGCTTGGTCGCTGTGTGAAATCAACATTTGGGACAGATTAAGAAAATCACTGTGCCTCTGTTCATAAGGTCCCAAAATGGCTATGTTGAAAATCTGATATAAAAATCCCCAAAATAATTGCATTATGGTGTGCATTGTGCAGTTTCTACACACGCATGTGACTTCACCAGTTTTGTTATATTTTTGCTCCAAATTTTCAGCATTACCATTTTTACACCTCCTCGTAGATCAGTCAGCTATCATTTTCACATCCTGTTCAAAATGTGTTTCACACCTCTGGAGCTAAATGGCACAGTCATTGTGCAAAATCACCTTTCAGCTAATGAAATGATAGTGTCACTGTTCATGCAGTGGGGTTACAAAAATCCCATGTTGAAAACTTGAACAGAGATACCAAGAAATGCCCGTGGCATTAGGGTTGCTGACCATAACACCCTACCCTGTCGGGACTGACAGATGACAGGGGCGAGACTTGGAATTGTCAACAGTTATGCTTACGCCATTCCACCTCCACCCCCACCCGGCAGCCAATGACAGGCATCGAGGTGTGCCTTGGACTCTTTGGACCCAAAGTTCACCCCATTCTCCTATACTGCACCCATTTCAGTGTATTTTCTTTTGTAAGGAGTAAGTGTAAAGCC
Organism: Neoceratodus forsteri; assembly: GCA_016271365.2. Classification (NCBI taxonomy): domain Eukaryota; kingdom Metazoa; phylum Chordata; order Ceratodontiformes; family Ceratodontidae; genus Neoceratodus; species Neoceratodus forsteri. The sequence continues at coordinate 1,662,967,697 of CM028130.1, forward strand.
TGAGCACCACAAGACACACCTCAGCACTTATTGGTGTCTTCAGGTTAGATTGAGGTGAAATGGTATTAGCATTATGACTGATGACCCACAGGTGCACCCCAGTGTCTGTCAGTCTCTACAGGGTGGGGTGGGGTTGACATCGGTTCCATACTTCACTGCCATTCCAATTATGCATCTCTGCTCCTGACTACCAATGTCAATGCCAGCAAGACAACATTCGGCATTGACAAATGCTTTATAGGCTGCTGTGGGTGTAGCTCTGCAGATGTATTGTTTTGAGAAAAGGACTACCTGCATAATTACCTTCCAAACAACATGATAGAGTGTTAAAAATAGTGTCCGCCACTGAAGCTTCATTAATACACTGCCTGTGTGTGTATGGGATTTGGAGAGCACTGTTTTTCCTCTGGCTCATGTTTCCTCCCTGCAAGGCATCAAAAGAGGCAGGACTTTGTCTAGGGGCATGACCAGGACACCTAGATGGACAGGTTTGGGGGAGGAGGGCAAGCAGGTGCCACCCACTAGGGGCAGACAGGTGTTCCCAGGCAGAGGGAACTTGCATCCAGAAATAGGGAGGAGATACCTCATCATTTCTACCTTTCCTAGGTTGCAAGAACAGCCTCAGAGGGTACATCAAGGTTTTTTCAAAGAAGATACCTTAAGGCAACAGCCTAAAATAGATCTTGTAAATCCTGGAACATTTTGGTAATAATGTTTTCTTTTAAACTTCAGCTGGCATAACAGGATGAAGGATTCTTCCTGTACTGCACCTACCTGCATCATAATGTGATATAAAATAAGTCTGGTGTTCACTGTAACTAGCTTAACATTCCCCTTTCAATAATGATGTACTAAATTATCACCTTACTTTGACATTTATGAATATCCGTATTGTCTGAACTTCTTATCCTAAAACAGTGTCTTTACAATACAGAAAAATGCTGTATTCAAACTTTAAAAAGAGAAAGAACCAATCTACTCTGCATTTTAAATGCAGTTGGCCAAAAGTGTAACTATAAAAAGAAAAAGATAAAGAAAATGTTTTTTCACTTCAGTTAGGCATCCAATGTCAAAACACATTTTTTTAGTATCTTGCGATATGTTGTAGTGTGGTCACCTACTGATGACAAGGTGTAACACAGGACAGTCAATGTATAACATTAGCACTGTGCTTCATGTCACATGAATGGGGAGATAGAAATGCTGAACTAAATGAAAAGTCTAACAAGGGTGATGGTTTCTCAAATAACAGTAAAAGCACAGTTACTGACATAAGCAGTATAATTAATTTGCAGGGGCCATTGCAAATGCCAGAGTAAAAAGCAAAAGGAAAACGTGTACTTGTATCACTTCTATTAGGAATATAGGGAGAGCACAACTGACACACTGGTGTGACTAGAATGACATTACTATTTAAAAGATATTTTTTTTTGCAGGAATCAAAAAATGGATGCAGAACAAATATATTTGCAAAACTATCAAGCCCTGTTTGTAATGATATGTAGTTCCCTGTTCCAGTATTCATACATATACACATAAACACATGTGCTTCCTGCCACCTGAATTGGGGGGAAAATGCTGAAATAAATGAAAAAATTTAGCAAGGGTGAAGGTTTTCTCAAATAACAGTAAAAGCACAGTTACTGACAGAAGCAATATCATTAATTTGCAGGGGCCATTGCAAATGTCAGCATGAAAAGCAAAAGAAAAAAAGTATACCTGTATCACTTCAGTTAGGGAATATAGGGAGACAACAACTGACACATTGATTTGACTAGAAATGCATTATTACTTAAAAAATATATTTTTTGTGGAAATCAAAAAACTAATACAAAACAAATGTATTTGCAAAAATATCAAGCCCTGTTAGTAATGATATATAGTTCCCTGTTCCAATACACACACACACACACACACACACACACACACACACACACACACTGTATAGGCAGAAATACAGGATACCAGTTGCAGTAAAAATAATGTCAGCATGATACCATCTTGCATACCAGGAGTATGAAAAGAAAAAGCAAATTATACAATGGCAAGAACATTTCCTTGCCTCTGATAGGTCAGTCTGGGACTGGACCCGTGATATTATCCAGTACAACATCACAGATCTAGTCCCAACACACAAATGACCGCATCTACCGTTATTAAAATCACGGAGCCTGCTCTGTGATGATCCCGCTCCATGCCAGCTTTTCAACCACACACATGCTATGTGCACCTCTCAGTTTAAATCCCTCCGTGACTACGCACAGAAAACAACCAAAAATATCAAAACCATGATGCAGACCCTAAAACTATCATTTTCTTACTATTAAAAAAAATTAAGCCAAGTGAAAGCCAACATTGCAATCGACGCAGCACTCCCCCATTACTCTACTGACAGTCTCTGCTGTTGACACAATAGACATGTTCACTTTTTTCATTTAACAGAAAGAAGACACACACACTCAAAGCCATCACATCAGCTTCAGAATCATGCACCTCCACTGCCTCCCGGTCTCACTGCCTGCAAAGCTGTCATAACAATCAACTTCCTATTGCTTCATGTAATCAAAGTCCCAGCTGGCAAACATACCGAGCACGTGCCTAATAGTCCGCTTTTACCTGAACATTGTTTCTCCAAACTCTGTCACTTCGCCATAATATCAGTACTGAGAGAAGACACACAAGCACCACAGTCAGATGGTGGTGTTCGGGGTAATGTCCCACAGCCACGATCCTGAGAGCAGCACAGGGGTGCAGCACATCGACATCTTCTCGATGTTCACATTTCCTGGAGGCACCAGCAAAAACAGACACATATACAGGATAGTGAGACAAAATAAAACCCACTAAATATAAAAACATAATTTACACCAAAGAAACAGGGCAGACTTACAAGAACAACAACACAGAAAGGTATCTGTGGAGTATGAAGCCACACTTTCAACATAAGAGCTCCACCTGCTGGTGAAAAGAAGAAATACGCACTATTTTCTTAAAAGGTAAACCTACACATTAAAAAAACACCCAAAAATTCACTTGTAAACATAATTTTTAATAATTTTTTCTTCTTTTTACCTCAAAAGCCATTGTATAATAGCAATAATGCACTCCAGGGTGTGTGTTGTGCTGGGATAATGTCACTTCTGGGGTGATTAGTTGCACTTCGGCCTGAGCTCGTGCCTAACTACCCCAGCATGATGTTATCCCAGCACAACACACACCCTGTCAAGCATTATTACTTAATTAAATCATTTGCACTTCAGTTAGGGAATAGAGGGAGAGAACAACTGAGGTATTGTTAGACTATCAAGGCATTATTACTTAAAAGATAATGTTTTGCAGAAAAAAATCTGATGCAGTACAGACAGTCCCTGACTTAGTAATGACCAGCATGGAAACAAAAGGAAAAAATGATACCTGTATCACTTCAGTTAGGGAGACTAGGGAGAGAACAACTGACACTTTGGTCTGACTAGAAAGGCATTATTACTTAAAAGATCATTTTTTGCCAAAATCAAAAACGGATGCAGTACAGATGTATTTGCAAACCTATCAAGCCGTTTGTAATGATATCTAGTTCCCTGTTCCAATATACATACATATACACATAAAACACACACACACACACACACACACATATGACACCAGCTGCAGTAAAAAATGTTGGCATGTTGCCATTTGCAAACCAACAGTATGAAAAGAAAAAGCAAATTAAATCTTTTCACTTCAATTAGGAATATATAGAAAGCAACTGAGATATTGGTTGGAATATAAAGGCATTATTACTCAAAAGGTAATGTTTTGCAGAAATAAAAAAAATTAAGCAGTACAGACAGTCCCTCACTTTTTATATTGTTATTTGCAGGGGCCATGGAAAATAACAATATAGAAGAAAATAATTATTAGAATGTTGCATGTAACATCAACAACGTGCTGCATGCCACATGCTGTAGGACATTTTCAGGTTACAAAATACAGAAATAAACCTGAAAAAAAAATTAAAAAGGATAATGTTTTTTCCATTATTACTAAAAAGAAAAATTGTGTTTTGGATAACAAATACTGATGGAACCCTTTTAGAATGTTGCTATATTTTTTGATATAGGCTGTGTGCTGCAAACCTGGAGATCTGAGTTTAAATTCCATAGCCCTCACTTGCATACTGTGTGACCCTGAGCAAGTCACTTAACATTTGTTTGCTTCATGAGGGTGTGTGTGTGTGTGTGTGTGTGTGTGTGTGTGTGTGTGTGTGTAGGGGTTGGGACATGACTTGCAAACACTAAAGTAACAGATGTTAAGTAATGTAGTAATATATGTCATACATCAAAAAGTGAAGAAAGTCTGCAGGTAAAAGGAAAGGGAAATTGTTTAACCAGAAAAGGCACAGTAAACTGAAGCTTTTTCCAGGTGTGACCTGGGAGCACAAATAAGTTGAGCGACTTGCCCATGATCACACATCATGCAAGTGAGGGCTGTGAGATTCAAACTCAGGTCTCCAGGTTCGCAAATCAGTATCTGAAACCACTGTGCTATATTGCCTCCTTGGGGCACAATGGCAAGAAGATCCCCATACAGCACAGTTCCCCTCAAAAACAGTATCATGTATTTCCATGTGCTGTGGCAAATGGTGGTATTAAAAGATAAAGAAAATGAATTAAACTGTCCTCAAGCTGCAATTCCCAGGTTATGAAATACAGATATAAATTTAAAAAAATCTAACAAGGTTTATGTTTCCCAAGCAACATTAAGCAGTAGAGTTCCCCGATAGAAACAGTATCATGACTTTCCAGAACTCTGAACCTAAAAATCTTAACACCAACATGTTATGAGTAGAGTACCTCTGAGGTGGAAACATTTTAAAATTATTACCCTGCTTGCAGTTTCAGAGGTTGGTGATAGTACAGTTCTGGTATTTGTGACAGTCTGTCTCATATCCTTATGTTTAAAAATAGTAACATATTCCTGTTACTCTGTGTATTACAGGTAGAAATGCAGCAGTTGCTGGATTTTGCTCTGAAACCTAATTATTATGCTTCCTGTGTGTATACAAGACCTGGAGAGCACTGTTTTTCCTCTGGCTCAGGTTACCTCCTGAAAGGCATCAAAGGAGGCAGGACTTTGCCTACAGCATGATTAGGACACCTGGATGGACAGGTTTGGGTGAGGAGGGCAAGCAGGTGCCATCCACTAGGGGCTGGCAGGTGCTCCTGGGGAAGGAACTTGCATCCAGGGATAGGAAGATACCTCATTATTTCTACCTTTTCTATGTGTCTTTACAATACAGAAAAATGCTGTTCAAATTATAAAAGAAAAAGAACCAATCTACTCTGCATTTTAAATGCAGTTGGCCAAAATTATAGCTATGAAAAAATATATTTTTTTCCCTTCAGTTAGGCATCCAATGTCAAAATGAATATTTTTAGCATATTGCCATATATATTGGCTTTACTGGAAAGGCATTATTACTTAAACATTCATTTTATGCGGAAATCAAAAAATTGATGCAGAATAAATTTATTTGCAAAAACATCAAGCCTTGTTTGTAATGATAAATAGTTCCCTGTTCCAATACACACACACACACACACACACACACATATATATATATATATTTATAAAATGGGTAGGAAAAATTATGTCTGCTGATTGGTTGAAACATGTCACATGGCAGTGCATATAGCAGAGCATGACTGGACACCTGTAGTATCGCCCCCTCTAGAACAATTTTGCCATAAGATGGATAACCCACTCTGAGGTGTGCTGTCATGCTTTGATAGTCACATGCCTTGGGTGGTTGATGCACACAGCCTGCAGTCTCATGCATCATGCACACCAAGGTGTGCTTATATCAGAGAGTGACTGCACATCTCAGAGTGAGTTATCTAATATATATATATATGATACATATGTGTGTGTGTGTGTGTGTGTACTGTGCTGACTTAATCCAGTAGAAATACAGGATACCAGTTGCAGTAAAAAATTGGCATGTTGCCATCTTGCAAACCATATTTTGTTCCAAAAGAATTTCAGATGATAAATGCATGCAGATTTTTCAGACTGGTAAAACGAAAAGTCCCAAGTAAGGCAAAAAACAGATTCCATCCTTAGCAGAAGTTGAAATTAACATAAATATTACAGTATGTATTTCAAACTTTTCTTTGAAGAGTACACAGCTATGTAATATTGAATCTCTGACTATAAGTATCAGAATTATGGTTTGCATCATTTGCTATCTGTTCCTCTTGTTTTGTCTCCACTTATTTTTCCCCTATTGCTCTCTACACATCAGCATTATTTACCAAAAGGAAGCAAGCTTATCCACCATCTGCAATGTTGCACCCACCATGAGCACATGCATTTTTTTGAGTACAGTAATATAAGCTAGTTACAGTGGTACTCAATTCATGGAATTATATTTGCAGTGAAGGTGGGTCTGAAGTGCAGCAAAACATCAAAATGTGCCATCTTAAGAGAAAGAAAAAGACATCATGTAATATTGTAAAGTGAAGGAAGAAACAGCAGCACAATACAACTTTAAAATTGCATGGACAGGTTTTTAGAGGCACTTAAATGACTGATTGCAATGTACAACTGTATGTGGTTGAGAAGTATTTTAAAAACTATTAATTAAGCAGCTCAACATGAGGCTTCAGATATCTTTATTATAGGCACAGTATCTGTGATAAACTGTGCAGAAAAATGATACTATGTTTAGGTGTATCAATGTGATTGTGAGTGTAACAAATCAGCAACACACATACTGGAAAGTATGCGTCAGGCACAGTGTTGATACACTAATGTGTATCAGTACTGCAGGGTTAGACATTTCAAAACTTTGAAAGCATTAGTGTTAGTAATGCATTTAGAAATACATTTCAAACATCTTTACAGTTAAACTTGCAGTTTCATGTGAAGGCACATTTTTTTGGGGGGTGAAATTATTTTAATCGTGGGCACAGTACTTGGTAAATACAGCCTTTGATGATGAAATGTACTTTTTCTTTTAAGTTTGAGAAGTATGTAACATATGTAGGTGTAGCAGTGTTGTAAATGGGACTGGAGAATGAATAATGGTTAAGTGCCTAGAATTATTTTTTAATACAATCAAATTTATAAGTGGCAAATAGGTAGGGGATAGTGTTTTGAATGTGGCAGTAGAAACATAGAAACATAGACTTTGATGGCAGATAAGGACCGCTTGGCCCATCTAGTCTGCCCACTTCCCTACCTACAGGATAGGCCGCAGATCCTAGTTAACCAACAACCTATTTCTTCCTACCCCCCACAAGAATTGCCTTATGTCTGTCCCATGCATTCTTGAATTCTCCCACAGTTTTAGACCCCACATCCTCCTCAGGAAGGCTGCTCCATGCATCCACTACCATCTCTGTGAAATAATACTTCCTCACATTGCCCCTGAACCGTCCTCCTTCTATCTTTAAATTGTGTCCCCTTGTTCTTGCAAGTCTCTTTTTCTGAAAGATGCTACCATCTTGGACTTTGTTGATTCCACTGAGGTATTTAAATGTTTCCATCATGTCCCCCTCTCTCTTCTTTCCTCAAGGGTATACATATTAAGCTTCTTTAGTCTCTCCTCATATGGCTTCTCTTGCAGACCCTGCACCATTTTAGTTGCCCTCCTCTGGACTACCTCTATTCTGTCTATGTCCTTGTGGAGATGGGGTCTCCAGAACTGGACACAGTACTCCAGATGGGGTCTCACCAACTGTCTGTTCAGAGGGATAACAACTTCCGGTTTTCTGCTGCTGATGCCTCTCCCTATACATCCCAGTATACCCCAAGTCCTCCCTACTGCCTTCTCACATTGCTTTCTAACCTTAAGGTCATCTGATATGATTACCCCCAGGTCCCTTTCCTCTTTTGTTGTTGTTACTACCTCACCACCCATTGTGTATTCTTCCCCTGGGTTCTTGTTTCCCAGGTGCATTATTTTGCACTTCTTTGCATTGAATCCTAGCTGCCATACTTCTGACCATTCCTCCAACCTTGCCAAGTCCCTTTTCATCCTTTCCACGCCTCCTTGTGTATCAACCCTGTTGCAGATCTTTGTGTCATCTGCAAAAAGGCAAACTTTTCCTTCCAGTCCCTCTGCAATGTCACTGATGAAGACATTAAAAAGGACTGGACCCAATACTGAACCCTGCGGTACCCCACTAGTAACCCCTCTTTCTTCAGAGTGGACTCCATTTACAATTACCTTCTGTGTCCTGTTGTGCAGCCAATGTTTTATGCAGGCTACCACCCTGGGACCCACTCCCAGGCTGGTTAATTTGACTATTAATCTTTGTGTGGGACTGTGTCAAATGCCTTGCTAAAGTCTAGGTAGACCATGTCCACAGCCCCTCCCTGGTCTACTACTTTGGTCACCCAGTCAAAGAAATCTATTAGATTCATCTGACATGACCTTCCAACTGTGAACCCATGCTGCCTTGGGTCCTGTGCTCCACTGGCCTCTAGGTACTCAACTATTCTTTCCTTCAGAAGTGATTCCATCACTTTCCCTACCACAGAGGTCAGACTGACAGGTCTGTAGTTTCCTGCCTCTGTCTTGGTCCCACTTGTGTGAAGGGGAATCACATCCACCTTCCTCCAGTCCTCGGGTACCACACCATCTTCTGACGATTTATTAAAAAGAGTAGCCAGTGGTTTCACTAGTTCCTCCCTTAATTCTTTTTAGAATTTTGGGGTTAATTCCATCAGGACCCATTGCTCTGTCCACCTTCAATTTTAGGAGTTCTTGCAGAACCCTTTCTTCTGTGAAAGGACTGGGATTGACCCCCTGTCAAGAGTGCTTCTGTTAATTGGATTAGGCACTTCCCCCTCCTCTTTTGTGACTACTGAGCAGAAATGTTCTTTCAGTATCCCTGATTTTTCATTGTCCCCCTCTGCACACCCACCGTTCATTCTATTCAGCCTCACTATCCCTCCCTTTGTCTTTCTACGCTTGCTGATGTACCTATAAAAGGTTTTATCCCCCTTCTTAACTGAGTTGGCTATCTTTTCCTCAGTTTGGGCCTTTGCTATTCTGACTTCCCTCCCTGCTTCCTTCTGCCTTAACTGGTACAGCTCTCTGTCCTGCTCCTTCTGTGTTCCTTATACTTCCAGAATGCTATCTTTTACTTCCTGACTTTCACAGCCACCTCTTTTGAGAACCATAGTGGCTTTTTCTTTCATTTTGATTTGTTTATTTGCGCCACACAAAGGCTTGTTGCCTCTGTGATGGCAGTTTTGATGATTCCCCATTGTTGCTCCATACCTCCTTCTAGCCTGTTTGCTAGTGCTTTTCTGAGGCACTCTCCCATCTTGCCTAAGTCAGCCCTCCTAAAGGACAGATTTGTTACAATGAATATATGCTGTCTTGCAAATAAGCACAATTTGTAAGGGATACATTTGCAAAACAGTGCTATTTATATATTGTTAAAAGTCTGCTTTAAGGGCAATTCAGCAGACAAAGGGTAGTGTAAATGAATTGAATTGCTAGTCACAGCTTTCAGTCTATTAGTCTCTTCCAAGAAGAAGTTTACAATTTATTAAGAAACTTTTGATCTCAGAAGTGTGAAATGCAAATGACAAGTGGAAGATATCAAGTAATGACAAAACATGGGGTTTTTTCATGTATTGTTGGAATAAATAGCTATGGCTCATTCTGTACTGTCAGTAAAAGGAGAGAAGAAAACAAAACACCTTAATGTCTGTCCCTCGGTGATTTTAAAGCTATTCTGATGAGAGCTGACATTGAAAAAATCTCAACTGTATTATTTTATTTTATTTTATCAGGGATACTAGAAGGCAGGATGTTTGAACACATCAGTGAGCACTGATGCCATTTGTCTGTGTTGGAGAAGTGTAGATGGAGTTGCCTTGCACTTGTTAAAGGATACCAGCTAGAATTAACAACTAGAGGTAAATGGCTGGCTGGGTGTGTTTTTTTTTTTCTTTCTTTTCACTAATATTATAAACTGAGCCAGGAAAAAAGTAAGACTGAACAGATCAGAGCTGACATTAAAAAATATGACGTTCCTCAGGTCTGTTGCCTGCCCTGTATACTTTCATTTTCAGATGTCCAGCAAGTCTAAAAAACATACTTTTGGTATACAATGTGTCTCTTTTTCTGATTTCCTAAGTAGTTCTGTGGGTTTGAACAAATTTTAGCTGATTCTAAAAATTTAAAAATGAAGTGTATTCCTCCTGCCTACCAGATAATGCAGCCTGGAGTGGGTCAAGGGGTCAGAAGCTGAAGGAGGCATTTTTGAATTTGCACTTAAAACAGATTATTGACACCCCCACTCAGAAAAGTAGATTGATAGGTCTTGGAAATATATTGGATTTAATATTTGGAACCCCTGGTACGGAAGTAAAAATGAAGAAAGCCCACCCACCTAATTTAGGGGATTATAGTGTTATTTCATGTGAGATCAATCTGGCATGTAAAAAGGAAATTAAAACAATCCCTCAAAGGCCTTAAAGAGATTTTTAGTTAATTATGGCCCAGAAGCCCTTATGGAGGAATTAGAAAGGCAAAACTTACAAACAGTATCATTAATTCCAGATATTGATCTGGCAGTAAATGAGTTTACAACAATGTTTTTAAAAGCCTATGACAAGTGTGCTCCATTGAAAGAACAAACAGGTAGATCTCACTGTTTGCCTTGTATAATAGGGACTATGAAAACATTAATTAAAGAAAAAGACAGACTGTGGAAAAAAGCAAATAAAATGCTGGATAAAGCAATTTGGGAGCAATTTAAATGCATAAAAAACAAAATAAAGAGTGACACTAGAAAACTAAAGGGGAAATACTATAGGAAAAAAATGCAAAATACTATTGATCCAAAACACTATTGGAATTTAATTAAAAGTTTGGTAAATCCAGTAAAGAATAGTGGAAGTTTGGCAATGACTGAAAATGGTATAAATATAACTCAAGCAAGAGCTGTGGAAGTTTTAAATAATTACTTTGTTAATTTACCAGAATTGAACTTGAAGAATAACCCCTATGATCAGGAAGGCCCTAAAGATAGGGCAAAATCTCAAGTGACTAATTTGCCTAGTTTTAGATTTAGAAACGTAACCACAGGAGAGGTAATGAAAGAAATAAATTAAAAAGTAACAAAGCTGGGAGCTTAGATAATATAGAAATATGTTTCTAAGAGGATGGTATTAGGGTTGTGGGATGGCCTTTGGCCTCATTGTTTAAGTTGAGTTTAAGCCAGGGTAAATTTCCAAGTATCTGGAAAAGAGCCAAGGTGATTCCAATATTCAAGGGTGGGGATGCTTCACTTCCAACAATTTATAGGCTGATAGCTCTTCTGTCAGTTATTTACAAGTTAATGGAGCATTTGGTTCATTCTCAATTAATGTTATACTTGGAAAAATATAAAAAACTTACTCTGGTTCAGTATGGGTTCAGAAAGGGACAGTCCACAGAGACTGCACTCGTGTACTTTCTGGATTTAATAACTTCTCCTTTAGGGGATGGGAGGTCTGTGGTCATGGTCTTTGTGGACTTGTCAAAGGCCTTTGATTTGGTGGACCACCCTTTGATGTTGGAATCCCTTGGAAATATAGGGGTCACCAATCAGTCATTGAAATGGTTTACATCATATTTAAAAGATTGTACTCAGTTGGTTTCCATTGCTGGTGTTAGCTCAGAGTTGGTCCCTGTGAAGTGTGGTGTTCCACAGAGCTCAATTCTGGGCCCCTTGATGGTTCTTGTTTATATGAATGCTCTTCCAAATTGTATAAAACATTCAAACATAATATTATTTGCTAATGATATGGTGTTAATCACAGATAGGATAAACAGGCAGGAAGTCGAAGGAAAACTCCAGTCTGATTTTGAAGCCATGCAAATTTGGTTTAAGACTTAACATTTATCGAGGAATACCAAAAAAACACAAACAATGTTGTTTAAAACTTCTAAATCTAAAAATAAAAGCTTGGATAGTGCTATGCAGATCTTGACTATAGATGGGCATATATTGACACAGGCAGATATATATAAATATCTGGGAGTTGAAATTGATTCTGGCCTTACCTTCAGTCAACATATAAATAGTATAATAAAGAAAACTAAAATGAAATTGGGTGCCTTAAGAAAGGTTATTTTTTGTATGACTAAAAATGATCATAAGTTGGTAGAAAATCAGTTGATCATTCCTACTTTGGAGTATGTATCACACGTTTATTGTTTTCTACAAAAAATCTCTACATAAACTGGATGTGTTATACCATAAAATAGTTAGATATGCATTATGATGTAGTCCCACAGTCCATCACTGCTCCTGTATGATGCTTTGTCCTGGATCCCATTGTATCATAAAGAGAAATAGTATGGAATACCTTATTGTATAAAATTATGAAATTGGAAATGCCTGAAAGACTCGTAAAACAATTAGAATGGGTAAATTATAGTTATTGTTTGAGAAATATGGATAGCACACTAAAATTACCTGGGATCCAAAATAAATACAACACATTTAAATTTAAATATAGAGCTGCTAATTCTTGGAATAGATTATTGAAGGATTTAAGAGAAATGAACTTAGCAATAAAGGAATTCAGACAAAGAATTAAACAGGATCTTGAATATGCATGTATATGTTTGGAGTAAACATCTTGTTGTTGGTAGTTCCCAATAGATAAATGAGGGGTTACTAGATTAGTATATGACATAGGATATCAGATCATATTGCTTTTTATATAAACATGTTGTTATCATGTGCAATGTAACCACACTTGGGAGACTTCAGTACCTGGCTATGTACTGTTCAGAAGAGACAGGGGTGCAAAAAGGGGAGGTGGAGTGGTCCATTATGTCAATGAAAATATCAAAGCTACAGAAATTAAGAATACACGTAAGGAGCCAGAAGAACTGTGGGTCACCCTGGAAACAGGAACTGGGACAGCCATACGAACTGGGGTTGTGTACAGACCTCCAGACCAGAGGGAGGACATAGACATGTCACTGTTAGAAGATATGCAAAACAAGACAGCTAAAGGGGAGGTTCTGATAATGGGAGACTTCAACATGCTAGATACAGATTGGTCAACACCAGCAGGAACATCTGCCAGAACTAGACACATGTTGGCTTCCCTGCAGGGTGAGGGACTTAAACAACTGGTATGACAACCCACAATAGAGAGGGCTATCCTAGATCTAGTACTGACTAACAGGGAAAGGATCACAGATCTCACAGGTAGAAGGTCACCTGGGGGCTGGTGACCATCACATGGTATGGTTCAATTTGCCACTAGAACTAAATCATCCTATTCCAAGGAAAAATATGTGACTTCAGAGGAGCTGACTTGATAAGATGGCCAACAGAGTAAAGCTAGCCCTGGCAAAAAGAAGTAAAGATGAGGGGGCATAGGCAAAGTGGGCAAGCATTAAAGATGCAATACTTGAAGCAACATCCCATTGTCTCAGAGAGAAAAGGAAGTGCAAAAGGAGAAGAAAACCACTTTGGTTCTCAAAAACAGTAGCAGAAAAGGTCAGAGCCAAAAGGCTGCCTTCAGGAAATATAAGGGAACGCAGCAGGATGAAGATAGTGAGGCATACCAAACTTCCCTAGAGGAAGCAGGAAAGGCAGTAAGGCAGGCAAAGGCCCAAACTGAGAAAACACTAGCACAAATAGTAAAAGAAGGTGACAAGACTTTTTATAGATACATTAGTGAAAGGAAAAAGTCCAGAGGGGGTATTGCTAAGATCAAAGGGGATAAGAGGGCATGTGAGGAGGAGGAGGAGGAGGAGGAGGACCATGTAAAAGCATCTATCCTAAATAGATACTTCTGCTCAGTATTTACTGAAGAGAAGGTAAGGCAGGGCCCACAGCTCAGCACCATGGACACAGGGAGGAGGCAGGTGTGCACTAGTCCCTTCACAAAAGAAAGGGTCCTACAAGAGCTCTGGATAAGCTCAGGGTGGACAAGGCAATGCGACCTGATGGCATACATCCCAGGGTACTAAAGGAGCTAAGGGTGGAACTAGCAGAGCCATTATCAGAACTGTTTAGTGAGTCTCTGAGCAAGCAGTAGGTAAGACTAGAGGGATGTTGGGGTGTATTAGTAGGGGTATCACAAGTCAGAAGAGGGAGGTAATAATCCCTCTTTACAAGACACTGGTTAGGCCCCATCTGGAGTACTCGCGTGGTGGTACTGGAGGCCACACCTTCACAAGGACATTAACTAAACTGAGGCAGTTGGGCAACCAAAATGGTTCAGGGACTGTGTCAGGAAACATATGAGGACAGATTAACAGAGCTCAATATGTATACCCTAGAGCAAAGGAGGGAGAGAGGTGATATGATCGAAACATTTAAACACCTTAAGGGCATTAACAAGGTGAAATAGTCTAACATGTTTTAATATAAGAAAAATAGCAGGACAAGAGGACACAGCATGAGATTAGAGGGAGGCCGATAAAGGGGTAATGTGAGGAGGTTCTTTTTCACAGAAAGGGTGGTGGATGCATGAGTGTAGAGGGAGGCTGATTAAGGGGTAATGTGAGGAAGTTCTTTTTCACAGAAAGGGTGGTGGATGCATGGAACGGCCTACCTCAGGAAACAGTGGATATGAATACAGTGCAGGGCTTCAAACAGGCATGGGATAGGCATAAGGAAGCAATACAGATGAGTATGAATAGATAAGGCATTGACAGAGCAAAGGCCAATGGCACATTCATAAGGCAGAAAAATAAATGGGCAGACTGGATGGGCCTTGTGGTCCTTATTTGCCATCTGCTATCAAATTCTATGTTTCTATGTTTCTATGTGTACTAGTTTGTTGTGTTAATATGTCTGTGTGTTGTTGCTATAAAATGTTCCTTTTAGTATGATATAATATTTTATATTATGTAATATGTGCAATATTGAAAATGTTTGGAACCTTTTGAAATTTGTACATAAACATCAATAACAGGATCACCATGAAAACAGGCCTTGTATAAGACATATGGTGTAAACTTTTTGCATTGTCAAATTGTTTTCTGCCTGTATAAATAAAAATGTTTATGCTATTACTACTACTACTAGTAGATAATAGGAACACTGATAAAAGGGGTGATTTGTTTGCCTTTTATTAAACTCGGATTCAGAAAATCTTTATTTATTTAGTTTTTGTTGACCGGGTAAGTGCACTAGACAAATCTTGACTATTTTCAGGCACGACCCGGGGAGGGGGATACAGATGAATGCCAACTGACCTTGAACCAGATTAAGCTTTTGGTGGTATTTTTAGTGAATGAGGGAAATTTGGCCAGGACATGGGGGAAATTCCCCTACTCTTGCTGCAGACAGAGTTGAAGCTCTGCAGGAGAGATGGATGGACTCAGTCAGGAACTGATGATGGAAGAGGAAGGTCATGGTTTGGGAGCTCCTGAGTTACCTAAGGATCAATCTGTGGAGGAACAAATTGAGACAACTGATCTTGAACAGGATGCTTTATTACAAACGAAATCCTTTTCTCAGTCTATTAATATTATTGAAGATATGGATGAAGAAGAGAGAAGCTCAGAGAGTGAATTAGAAAATAAAAAACAATATTTATTGAAAATGTTTGCAGTGGCAGAAATGGAATTCCATCTGAGTAGAACAAAACTGGAAGAAGAAAGAAAGAAAAAATGGAAATATTCTACAGCAAGTCCCTTGCAAGGTACAAGCAAAACATTACCCTTTGATGTTACATCGAATCCAAGAGTGGAAGATATTAATGGTATGGACAAGCAAGGCACAGAAGTGCAAGAAGCAGACAAACAGGTGGACTCAGAGGTCTGGATGCCTGAAACAGCAATTCAGAGGGCAGGCTGGGAATGGCATGGAAATCAAAGGGTCCCTGATTCATCTATGCCTGTTCTGGGTTCTCGGAAGAGTTGAGCCTTAAGACAGAAAGAGATGATAATGCTATCTGAAGCAAGGGGATATATCTCCACAAAATTCTAAGTCTGAATCATCTCCTAGTACATTGGCGCAGATCGGAACTGAGGTTGACTGGGTAGTTGCTAGGATAATTCCAGATGGAATACAAGGAGAGGTCTCAGAAACCAACAAACAAACTACAGAAATGGAGGGAAGTAGGACAAATGAGACTATATCGATGTTTGAACAGGAACAGGTAAGACAGGACAATGAGAATTGATACCATTATGACAGAATGGAACAAGAACTGAGCAAAGGGGAATCGGGGTTCCAATACAACTGCTGGAGATAGGCCACATTCCTATGCAGGACTGTTTGGGAAGCCAGTAGAAGCAGCTAAAAGACACTTTTTAGTCCATCTCCATTATAAAGGAGCAGCCCCCCTTCCCCCGATAGACTGTGGGTGGGGACAACCCTGATTGAAGAGTCGCTGGGATTTTCGCCTAGTGAAGTTTATGCATTTATTCACGCACTGGGGGATCGGAGCTATGATATAAGCTTTTGCACCATGCCGTTGTTAGACAAATTTTGGAAACTGTATTATGGCGTTAAACACTTGGAAATATGTCGAGACTTTGTAGCCATACTAATGACTAAACCAATGATAAAGACTGTGACTGTTCTATTTGGGAATGAGGGAGTGGATGTTAACGATATTGCTTTTTGGTTGGAAAAAGATGCACAGTCTCAGAACACCCTAGACCAATAATGGATGATAATGGGTTTTGGACTGGGGTGGCATTTTGGGTACAATTGAAACAAACAGATTCTGGTATCCAACAACTACCCAGTTCTTTTATCTAGGAGAGATCAAGAAATAGTATTCTATGCAGGACAACCTCAAAGTTGTTACAGATGTGGGTCATTGCAACATTTGAATACATGACTGTGATACAATAAAATGCTTTGTGGGATAATAGGACATTCAGCAGCCCAGTTCACAGCTTCCCCTGTGTAATTTGTGTGGTGATGATAAGCACTCTTTCCAAGAGTGTTCCTGGGCAGCACATAATTCAGAAGAGAATTCAGACCAAGATTTAATTCTGATACAGGCTCACAAGCACACGAATATCCAGCATGTGGAGCATATTAATCCTTTTACCCAGAGTAGATGCAGAGGGAGAGGGAGAGGGAGTTATAGGGATAGTAGGAGGGAAAGAGCAGATATTAAAGAAAGCCCCTTAGGAGATAGCCAAGTGATTCATTTTTCTCCATTAATAACTGCAGTAGTGGGGGAGGTGGAGCAGGGTTTGGCAAGTATAAACAATACTCCCTTCATGACACCTCAAGGGTCACCAAAAGAGTGCCATTTCCACTTCTCAGTCAATCCATGAAGGTAGGAATAAGCTGGTATCAGCACTGGAATCAAATGCGAACCCTGAGCAGCAGATAGAGGAGACACCTCTTCCTCCCGCTCACATCCTTCGAATAGATCAGGATCGGTGGTGGATGATAGACATTTATCACCACTACCACTGATGAACCATTTTGCTGTGTTTTCTTTTGGGTGGGAACGGTAGAACAGGAAAACCTATGGAAGAAGGGATTACCCCCATCACCGCAAAGATTGGAGGAGTTACCACAAAGAAAACTGAGGAAGACAGGGACTGATGTATTGTTGAAAAGAGTAACAAGGTCTAGTAAAAAAATTATGAAGTCTCCTTCCTGAGCAATTTTCATTAAGAAAAGCAAGCTTGAATGTAAATAGCATCAAATCAGGGAAAAAAAGGAAAACGACTTTTGGGATTTTGCAACAATCTAATTTTGATGTTATTATGTTACAAGATACAAGATTACATATGTTGGATGAGGTCAGGCAAGCAACAAAGGAATGGAAATGGGGACAATCGAAATGGTCTTTGGGGGTGGAAACATGCAGTAGGGTAGGGGTTTGTTTTCATTCTCCAGAAGTATTAATTATGAGAATAATAGAGATTGAACCAGGTAAAGCTTTACTACTGGATGTGAAGATGAATAAATTGTTGTTTAGGTTAATCACAATTTATGGACCTCAGACCAAGGCCTTAAGAACTGATTTATTGAAAACAATTCAGCCATATTAATATATGAGTAGACAGTTGTTTTGGGGAGGAGATTTTAATATAAATACACAAAAAAGATTGGGCTCAGGAAAACAATATTGTGACAAAATATTTCTGCAATCAATAACATGTTAATCAGGGTTAAAGGATGCTTTAGATGGAGGGAGACAAAAAGGGCAACCTACCTTTTTCAAAGGTTGTGTGTTCTCTAGGATTGATTTTATGTTTTTAAAGGAATCTTGTGCCAGTGTTTCAAACAATTACTTTCCCGATTGAAACATCAGATCATGTGTTAACTGGAGTAAAGATAGCTGTACCACCAGGAAGGGAGAGAGGGAAGGGATATTGGTGAATGAATGTTTCATTATTAGAAGATCCACAAATACAACAGCATCTAATGACTTTGGTAAGGGAAAGAAAACTATGATCTGTTTGTATGAGGACATTAGTTTTTGGTGGGTAGATGTAAAATAATTAGTAACCAGCTTTTTACAATTTATGGGCAAAGAGCAGGTTGTAATGAAACAACAACAATATTTAGCATAAAGATGGAACTTGGGAGAATTATTAACAAGGCAAGTGAAGGAGAAAGTAGATTTGAAGGATGAGATTCAGGAACTTATGGTAGAAATGAAAACCTATCAATTTAATAGAATACATTTGTTAATGAAAGAGCAATGTTTTTGCACACAGGGGAAATCTGCAGACATTAATCCTTTTTTTGCATGTCAACAGAGAAACAGGAAAACTCAAATTCAGAAGTTAAAATCAAGGGATGGTAGTTTAAAGACTGAGAACATAGAAATAATGGAAGAATTAGTAAATTATGTGACTGAAGTGTATGGTGAGCAGATAGCAGATTCTGAAATTGCTTGGCAGATATTACGTACAGCTGCTCCCCCTAGTGTAGAATCAAGGGATAGAAAATGCATGATTATGGCATTTTCAAAGGAAGAGATGGAAATAGTTATATCATACCTGTGGCAGGGTATAGCACCGGGGTCAGATGGGCTCCTGGGTGAGATATATAAAATATTATGGAAGATTATTCCAAATGAGATGCTTTCTCTTTATAATTTTTTCTTTCAGAACATTTTTACCCACCCAAATGTATGAGGGTCTGATGGTTTTTCATTTTAAGTCAGAGGATATGACAAATCTAGGGAACTGAGACCCATTACACTTTTGAATATGGACTTTGAAGTGTTTGCTAAATTATTAAGCAATAAGTTAGCACAGGTAATGAATAAGGTAATCAGTCCGTTTCAATTTTGTTCAATGCCAGGGAGGAAAATCTCAGAGGCATTATTGCTATTGAGAGAGATAGTGAAGGAGAAAAGGAGTATGGACAGGACCTAAAACAAGGGTTTTTGGTCAGTCTAGACCAATTGAAAGAATTTGATAGAGTTTCTATATTTTTCTTTGGCACTATTTTTAGGCATGTGGCATCCCAGCCCATTTCTATAAGTTGGTTACAACTATGTTATGCATTGGCATATAACACTGTATGATAATGGACATCAAGGACCAAAATGTATTATAAGAAGAGGGTATGGCAAGGGTGCCCTTCAGCCCATTATTATATGTGTTTATGATCAATCCTTTGTTGCGTGTGGTACAGAATTCTCAAAAGTGCAAGGTTTATCGGTGGAGAAATTAGGGATTGTAAAGTATTAGCATATGCGGATGGTCTTTGTCTTTTTCACAAAATGAGCAGTCTTTTGAAGGGATCCGTCATAATAGCGCGATTTAAATAATATGAGCAATAACTGCTCATGCATAATAGCGCTACTACATTATAGCTTTCCCAATATGGCGCTAATGAAATAACGCTAACTCATTATTCAAATTCCAAAAGGAATATGCACCGTTAAAGGTGATGGGCAAAAAAAACATTTTAAAGTTTTACCATTTTCGCTATTTATTGTAAAAGTATCCATTTATTTCTTTGTTATTCTGTTCAATTCGAAACTATTTTTCCATCCAGTATTGCACACTCTGCCATGCTCAAACTCAGCACATGATGCACAAGCCTCGTCAATGTTGCTTACACTGTGTAAACGTCTCCCGAGATACTACACACCAGCTGCCAACAGCTACTTTTTCCTTTTATGTACTTGGACATGGCATGTTCCACAGCCCTCAAAAATATAAGAAAACACACACAAAAAATTTAGAAATGTATACAGTACATGATTCAGTCGGTTTTATATTTGCCAAAAGATAAATATGCCTCACACTCTTACATGATCTACTATTTGCAGCTGCGCTTGCTGGGATACCACGGAGATGCTTACAGTGTACGCAACTCTTGAGAGGCATGTATATCATGTGTTACGATGGAGTGTGACTCAACATGCAGAGCCGGACATGAAAATGGCATGGTAAGGTCACGTAGTGTGGTTTATAAACTTTATAAAAAAAGCATTTTGCAACACCAGAAAAATCTGCATGACTACAACAGCAGCGAAATTGGGAGGTAAGGCTTTTAAATTCAAAAGGACAGGTTAAAGCGTAAAGTAAGCTGACATTTCATTAATGTGCTATAAAATACAAGCTGTTATTTCACTACGCTATTATGAAGAAGCGCTAAAATGTACGCGCTGTAATAACACGCATGATATTGCTTGCACGATTTTGACAGTGAACCTTTTTTGGAAGCAGGATGTCTTATTCAAGAAATGGGGGAAGTAAATGGGGCTAGTTTAAATATAGAGAAAACAGAGTGTTTAGATTTAACAGGATTTCGATAGAACCAAAAGAGTTTGAGGTTGCCAGATAGCTAGGCGTCCATGTAAAATATTAAGAATATATTATGGAGGTGAGAATATGGCAGGGTTTAACTGGACTAAAGTCATTGATAAGGGAAAGAAAAGGTGAAATTTTGGAATCGATGGAAGGTTCCAAAAAAAGAATACATCTAATAAAAACATTCTTAATTCCTATATTTTTATATGTTAGAGCAGTTTTTATGTTCTTAAAAATTTAGAGACATCGCTCTTAGGAGTTTTTCTCTTGTTTTGGGGAGCAGATTGAACCCCATAAAATGAAATGTGCTTTATCAAAGTATTAAAAATTAAGGAGTAGATATGACTAACGCCATTTCGTTTTTTTATTCTATTTTCTTGTACAATAATTTTCTTCCCTTATTAAGGACAGGGCACAACTTTGGGAAGTGGGGATACTTATTAGTACAAGGGTACTGTTGGAATGGAAAGAAGGTAATTTTGTTCACAAAAACAAAAGGAAACCTAGGCTTGTTAAAAGATGGGAAGTGGTGGTGAATGGGTTTATTAAATGGGGGTATTTCTTGTGAAATGGTGCTTAAGTCAACAAAGGAGCAATTATATTATGGAATATTGTCAACCCATTATTATGAAAATCCATTTACTGGGAAACAATGTGAAGACATTTCACAATATATTAGTGATATAAGATTACCAGAAAAATTATGGGACACAGTTTGGTTAAGGTTACATCAGAAAATAAATATAAAGAATAATCTGAAACATAAATCTGTTCAAGATAGAGATTGTCATAGAGAATGCTGTATTATAAAACTGAAGACAATGGATCATCTATATTATAATTTTCCTTATATAAAATAATTTTGGGATGTTCTAAACAATAGATGGAAAGGAAGCTATTAATTCCACCAGACTCTAGGTCATTATATTATGGGGCAAAGGTGGATCAGGTGGCACAGATACATGAGAGTACTTTTCAATTATTATGGCTCATATGTTATATTGGATTTGGATTGGACATTGTCGAACTTAGTGTTACAGCAACAACAAATTACACCCTATGAACTTACTCAAATGCTGGTTTCAGACTTACATCAATGGAAGGTAGAAGAACATATAAAAATACATAATGAGAAATGGTCTAGATGGTGGCATTTAGTGGATTTTATATAAAAAAGAGAGAGAGAAAAAGTTAAGGGGTCTCTGCTGGATAACAGGAATTTTGTGGGAATTATGATGAAATAATTCTGATTGTGTATTGATGATTTTCCACATAAGTAAATTAACACTAGAGTGTGTATATCCTACCTTGAGAAATATATAGCTATAGTTTTCCCTACTCTTAGAGTGGGCAGGTGGGGGATTGAGTAATTTGTTTTTGTTCTCTGGTTAAGATAAATGAATGGATTAATACTTATTTATGTTAAAATATATTTTTTCTTTTGGAGATGTATGATGTAATACTACTGGTATATATGTTATTATGATTACGTTATGATTTTAATAAAAAAAAAATGCCCCTACTCTTTTCGAGAAGTGCCATGGGATCTTTAACATCCACCTGAACTACCACCAATCTAGGCAGATGGGACCTCAGTTTAACATCTCATCTGAAAGACAGCACCTCAGAAGTGCAGCACCCCTCTCATGCTGCACTACAGTGTCAGTACTGGGATATTAGCCTAAGTGCCAGATGTGGGAACTGAACCCACAGCCCTCTGATCTCCTGGCCTCAGAGGTGAGTGTGCTACCTACTGAGTCACTGACGCTTTTTGCAAATATTTTTGCATCTTGCATATATTCTTGCAGTAAAGAGAGATTGTAGTGGAACTGATCCTTGGAGATCATGAGGCTGGATAGTTTAATATCTTCTATTCGACAAACATAAGTCCTGCAAATAGGTGATATAGTTTTTTGGGGGGCCACACCAGTCCTTCATTAGGTGCAATACTACCCTAAACAGAAGAAGCTGAACTGTTTTTCAGAATCTTCCTTTCTGTTCCTGTTACAGACCTGCTCTTTCAGACACAGAAGTTATTAAACTATTCAGTGACTTCTTCTTTCCAAGTAACAATACAGCTACACTTTCTCTTTGCTGCAAAGGGGATGATATCACAATTCACCATCTTAATGCATAGACTAGGTGAGCCAAGCAGTCCTTATCTGCCATCAAAGTCTATGTTTCTGTGTTTCTACATTAACTGGTAGCAACATAATGACAAAAGGAATGTTTGAAACATTGTAACTTTAAAGGAGATAGGAAATGAATGAAATAATCAATGGGCATCTGTTTCTTTTTATGTTGTCCTGTGCATGCACAAGCAACATTTTGTGGCAGTAGGAAATTGTAGTAGGAGAAATGCAGAGGTGCGGCAGGTTTGGCAAATAGAAAACATAGAAACATAGAATTTGATGGCAGATAAGGACCGCTTGGCCCACACAATCTGCCCATTTACCTACCTAATGGATAAGCTGCAGATCCTAGTTAACCAGCAGCCTACTTCTTTCTGCCCCACCCCTAGAATTGCCTTATGACTGTCCCATGCATGCTTGAATTCCACCATTGTTTTGACTCCACAACCCTCCGGAAGGCCGTTCCATGCATCCACAACCCTCTCTATGAAAAATACTCCTTAAATTACCTCTGAGCTGACTCCCTCTATCTTCAAATTGTGCTCCCTTGTTCTTGCACACCTCTTGTTTTGAAAGATGCTACCCTCTTGGACTTTGTTGATTCCCTTGAGGTACTTGAAAGTTTCTATCATGTCCCCCCTCTCCCTCCTTTCCTTGAGGCTATACATATTAAGCTCCTTAAGTCTCTCTTCATATGTCTTCCGGTGCAGACCCTGCACCATTTTAGTTGCCCTCCTCTGGACAGCTTTCATCCTGTCTATGTCCTTTGCGGAAATTGGGTCTCCAGAACTGCATGCAATACTCAGATGGGGTCTGACCAGCTGTCTGTACAGAGGGATAATAACTTCCTGTTTTCTACTGGTGATACCTCTCTGGTGATGCAGGGCATGCTTTAGAAGATGCTTCCCTCATTATCTAACTAGTGAGCATGCTAGCTGTGACACAAATGTAATGCAATGCCACCAACTTGAGACAAACCTTCTGCTGCAATCAGAAACAACCTCGTCATGCAGCGGCACAGATGACATGCCTCCCTTACATGACTTTCTTGGAGAAACACTTGAATCAACATGGCGGTGGCAGAAGGAGAACAAAGCTTGTAACCTCTCCACCTTGTCACCTCACCATTCCTTCCTGAACGGTGGGAGGAGGCACTTTCTTGCCTGCTTCCTTCACATCCCACTGTGTCCTGGCTGTAAAGTTTCTCCCAGCTGTGCAGAGCAGGCCACAGCCCTGTGCCATACGAGCTGAAGCACTTGTGCTAGTAAGGGTGCAATCCTGATCATGCTGGTGGACCCCTCTGCCTGGTGACATCAGCGTGCTTAATAACCCCAAACATCTCTTAATGTGGCACACTGGGAGCCCACCCAGTGTGCCAAACCCTGCTTTTGTGTTTCTGTCACCAGGATGCTCACTCGTGTCAGATGCACCTCTCAACACATATCTTCCAACCTTGTGGTGTCCAATCCCCAGGTTGGCAGTGATACCCCAGTAGTGATGCACACTGGGAGCCCACACCAGTATGTCAACATCCATGTTTCCCTGTCAAAAAAAAAAATGGACCTACAATGTCTTTTTTTATTTAACCTGAAAAACAAGAAAACAGCCACTCATTGTTGCCAGCAACCCCCTCAGCCAACCTGCACCCTTTCTGTGCACACCCTACTTTCTTGCACCACCCCCCACCCATACTTACCTGCAGAGGTCAGGAGCAGCGATCTTTGGTGGACCAGGAACATGTCTGCACTCTTCAAATGCTGACCGCAAACAGAAGAAATGATGGTAAATCCTATAATTGCAATAAATGGGGGGTCAATTTAGGTGGATATCTCAGCCATTTTGGGGAGTTTTAGTCACACATTTCAACATGGGGTTCTTGGGACTCCATCTCATGAACACAGTCACTGTCATTTTGTTATTCGGTCCCAAAAGGTCATTTTGGTCACTGCGTGGAATCACCTTTCAGGACTTGTTAATGAAACAGCAGTGCCACTGTTTATAGATGTGCTCCCAAAAGCACATGTTGCAAAATTTGAAAAAAAGTCAAACAATTACTGTTATGAACGTGCATTGTGCAGTTTCCATGCATGCTTGTAACTTTGGCAGTTTATTATTTTTACTGCAGATCTTCAACATTGCCATTTTTCACATCTCCTTATGAACAGTATAGCTGTCATTTTTTGCATCCTGCCCAAAATGTGGTTTTGCACATCTGGCCTACAATGGGCATGGCTTCTGTGTGGAATCAACGTTCAGGTCAGATTAAGAAAATTACAGTGCCACTGTTCATGAGCGGAGGTCCCAAAATGTCTATGTTGAAAATCTGGTGTAACAAATCCCCAAAATAATTTCATTATGGGTGTGTGTTGTGCAGTTTTTAAGCCAGCTCATGGCTTCACCAATTTTTTTATATTTTCATTCCAGATTTTCAACATTACCATTTTTTACACCTCCTCATGAACAGTACAGCTGTCATTTTTACATTCTGTTCAAAATGTGTTTTCACACCTGTGGCGCCAAATAGCACAGTCACTGTGCAAAATCACCTTTGGACTAATGAACTTATAGTGTCACTGTTTATGCGGTGGGGTCACAAAAAGGCCATGCTGAAAACATGGAGTGAAAATACCAAGAAATGCCCAGGGCGTTAGGGTTTTTGACCATAACACCCTGCCCAGTAGGGACTGACATGCATCAGGGGTGTGACTTGGGATGTCAACAGTGATGCTCACCTATTCCACCTCATCCCCACCCTGCAGCCAGTGACAGGTATTGAGGTGTACCTTGACTTTTCAGTCCTAAAGTTCACTCCATTCTCCTATACTGCACCCATTTTAGCATATTTCCTTATGGAATGGGGTGAGTGTAAAGCTCGAACACCCCAAGGTACACCTCAACACTTGTCTGTGTCTGCAGAATAGGGTGAGGTGAAATGTCGTGAGCATTATGGGTGATGACCCAAAGGCACACCCCAATGCTGGTCCATCTCAGCAGGGTGGGGGTAGGGTTGGCATCACTTCAATTCTTCACTGCCATTCCTATTCTGCCTGCCTCTTAATCTAGTCTGTCTGTCTGTCTGTCTGTCTATCTATCTATCTATCTATCTATCTACCTAATTATCTATTGTGATGGTCGCTGAACTGGTAGTCCGTGCTGTACTGATGGACCTGGGGTTTCTTCTCTCTGAGTAGTGAAGGGAACTTTCTATTACCAGCAGCACCAGTGACACCCTCAGCAGGTGAATTGGCGAGGGCAACTTATGGTTCAAATGGGGGCTGGGCTGATGGAATCACCCAACAAGGAGAGGCAGGAGTCATGCACAGAGGTTGGATGAAGCAAAGACATTTATTAGACAAGAGTGGAAGGAGGACATGATCGGATAAGAAAATGCCAACAGCAAACACAACAAGGATTATGGACAGCACTGTGGATAACAACTAACATACAAGTAAATCTAAACTCTATGCTATTCTTCTCTATAAGGCCTACAAACAAAGGTGATGTAAACTTATATCACTTTATCACAGCATACAACGAACATGCAGCATACAGTAACTACCAGACAGTATAACACTATCAAAGTCTATAAGATTCAGATGTTCCATCATCTTCATGCACAGCTGAGAGGTAGAAGGGTAAAAGGAAAAGGGAACTCCTTCTTGGTGCCAAGCTACCAGCGAAACCTAGGAGAAATTGCAAAGGAAATGGAAAGACTGGAAAACAGACCTTAGTCATCAGTCAACCCACTCTCCAGAGTTGCCGAAACATCAGAGCACAAACTGACTGAACTGGGCTAAGCTTTCCCTTGCACAAACCCATGACCAGGGCTGCCAAGGATGAAGAAAATGAATGTGGTGAGAAATCCACTTGCTGGATTGCCACAAGAGAAGGATCTTCTGCTACCTCCCATACACTAACCCTTGACCAGGGCTGCCAAGAATGAAGAAGACACTGCTACAGGTTTTCCTGGCACCAACCCTCAACCAGGGCTGCCAAAGATGAAGTACCAGACTTGGCAAAGAACCCACTCAGAGGATTGCCAAGGTTGAAGACACCAACTGTTGAGTTGCTTTAGCGATGGATCCACTTGGAGGACCATCAAACTTGAGCTGTTTCCCAAAAGATTGCACTGGTGATGCAGGACGGAACAAGCAGGAAGAAAAGCTCAGAGATGAAGATCAGGATTCCACAAGGTTAAAGAACAAAATAAGAAACCGACAGCCATGAACACACCTTGGCAATGACAGACTCATCTCTCAGTGGTTGTCTGGGAGTGACGGACAAAGGTTTTTCCAGTCGTCTCACTTCCAAGTTAATCAGGAACAGCAGCTGCTCTCACGGGACGTTGATTTTGGCATTTGGTGGATGATGGGCAAGAAGATGCTGAAGTTTTCTACTGGCTGAAGACTGCTGCCGGAAGAGTTGATGGCAGCTGAAGATTGAGTCCACAGACCTGATACTGCACACTGGTACTGTACTTCTATGAGCACCATACACTAGAATTTCACTTGCAGGGCAATTTGCCTGGATCAGGGCAAATTGCAAAAATCTGGGGCAATGTTCACTTGCATGGACAATCAGCCTGGAGCAGGTGCAAACTGCAACAATCTGAGTTAATTGTTCACTTGCAGGCAATCTGAATAGTGAATAGAGAAGCACTCTGGATAGTGGGGTTGACACCAGTTCATTTACGGAAGAAAGAGTACTGAAAGAACTCCTAAAACTCAAGGTGGACAAAGCAATGGGGCCTGATGGGATTCACCTTAGAATCCTAAAAGAGCTAAGGGAGGGCCTAGTGACACCACTAACCACACCGTTTAACAAATCATGGGACATTGGGGTGGTACCTGAGGACTGGAGGAGGGCAGATGTGATTCCCCTTCACAAAAGTGGGAGCAAGGCAGAAGCAGGAAACTACAGACCTGTTATGTTAACCTCAGTGGTGGGGAAAATGATGGAATCACTTCTGAAAGAAAGAATTGTTGAGTACCTAGAGGCCAGCAGGGCACAGGACCCAAAGCAGGAAGGTCATGTCAGACGAATCTAATCGATTTCTTTGACTGGGTGACCAAAGTAATAGACCAGGGAGAGGCTGTGGATATGGCCTACTTAGACTTTAGCAAGGCATTTGACACAGTCCCGCACAAAAGATGACTAATCAAGTTAGCCAGCCTGGGAGTGGGACCCAGAGTGGTAGCCTGGCTAGCAAACTGGCTGCACAACAGGACACAGAAGGTAAGGGGTTATTAGTGGAGTACCTCAGGGCTCAGTACTGGGTCCAGTCCTCTTTAACGTCTTTATAGGTGACATTGCAGAGGGTCTGGAAGGAAAGGTATGCCTCTTTATGGATGACACAAAGATATGTTAGAGAGTTGATTCACAAGAGGGGTAGAAAGGATAAGAAGGACTTGGCAAAGTTGGAGGAATGGTCAGACATGTGGCAACTTAGATTCAATGCAAAGAAGTGCAAAGTAATGCACCTGGGAAATAAAAATCCAGGAGAAGAGTACACAATAGCAGGGGAGGTACTAACGACAACAATAATGGAAAGGATCTGGGTGTAGTCATATCAGATGACCTAAAGGTGGGTAAGCAATCTGAGAAGTCAGCAAGGAGAGCCAGAGGATACTGGGATGCATAGGGAGGGGCATCACAGAGAAAAAGGAAGTGGTTATTCCTCTATACAGACAGTTGGTGAGACCCCATCTGAGTACTGTGTGCAGTTTGGAGACCTCATCTATGCAAGGACATAGACAGGATGGAAGTAGTCCAGAGGAGAGCAACTAAAATGGTGCAGGGTCTACATCAGAAACCATATGAAGAGAGACTGAGAGAGCTTAATATGCATACCCTTGATGAAAGAAGGGACAGGGGGGACATGATAGAAACTTTTAAGTACCTCAAAGGAATCAACAAAGTCCAGGAGGGTAGCATCTTTCAGAAAAAGAGATGTGTAAGAACGCGGGGGCACAATTTAAAGTTTGGGGGAACAGCTCAGTGGTAATGTGAGGAAATTCTTTTTCATGGAGAGAGTGGTGGATGCATGGAACCGCCTTCCTGGAGAGGTTGTGGAGTCTAAAACAGTGGGGGAATTCAAACATGCATGGGACAGTCAAAAGGCAATTATAGTGGGGGATTGCAGGAAGTAGGCTGTTGGTTAACTAGAATCTGCTACTTATCCAATAGGTAGGTAAATGGGCAGACTGGGTGGGCCAGGTGGTCCTTATCTGCCATCAAAGTCTATGTTTCTATGTTTCCATCTGCCTGGAGCAGGGGCATATTGCAACAATCCAGGGCAATTGTTCACTTGCAGGGGCAATCTGCCTGGAGCAGGGGCAAATTGCAACAATCTGGGTCAATTGTTCACTTGCAGGGGCAAATAACCACAATCCTAATATATTACAACACAGTCTTGGTACTTCTTGCAATCAACATAATACTTTAGATGTTTAAGGAATAAACAGTTTGTAGAAACAGTACAGTAGCTGACAGTCACTTTATAGTACATTGTGTGCTGAGCACCCCTTGTTGGACCCTTTTATTCTCTCTCGGGTCTGTCTTTATTAGGATCCTGCCCCTGAACACTTTAATGTGAATACCCCAGTTACTGACCCCAATTGCCCTAATTGCACTGGGCCAGATTGCCCTATTTGCTACTGGGCCAGGCTGCCCCAACTGTACTGGGCTTGGCTGCCTTACTTACTACTGGGCCTGTCTTCCCTAACCGTACTGGGCCTGGATGCCCTAATTACTTTGGGCCTGGATGCCCTAATTGCACTAGGCCTGGTTGCCCTCTTTATATTGGACCTGATTGCCTTCCTAAATACTGGACTCACTTTATCTGTGCTCCTTTAGCCACACTGATCCATTTGGACAGGGTTCCTTTAAATTGCTGGTCTGGCTTGCCCCTTTAAATCTTTCGGGCTTTGTCTAAGCCTGCTGCCACTCAGTTCCCTTTATCCCTCCTTATTCTGGGCCCCCTTATGAATATTCAAAAGGCCTTCTATCTGGCCTCGCAGACTGGCTCCTCCCATGGGCATCATTACATCCCGTCCACTCTTGAATATTAAATTAAGGGTCCTTCGGACCTGACCCTCCCATGGTGCTCAGCTGCTTTTTCTCGTGCCTACTGAGCGCTTTTAAAATAAACAACCACAGTTTTTTTCTTTTTGGGTGGTCAGCATGAGGTGAGTGCTGCCACCGACTCACCACTTCTCAGGGCTCTGGATCAGGAATAGGGAGGCAGGAGGTATTCTGGCAGCAGGAGGGCGTGAAAGCAGGCAATGCGATGAATGCCAGAGGGCCTCTGGAAAGCCGACAGGCAAACTGGTGATGCCCTTGCTAGCCACCGACATGGGACCGGGAAACTTTTTAATAATTAGATAAACACTAAAACTGGGGTCTTAGCCCGAAAACAGCAGAACCAGAAGTTTTCTTTCTTCGTGGTGGCCCGATGACACCACTGAGTGTGCCACACTGCTGCTGGCGAATCTTCAGACAGTGGAGGTAGAGCAGACACACGGACAGGTCCTCAGAGATGACTTCAACACCACGGCAAGCCCTTTTCCCTAGTCTCCTTGACTTGCTGTGTCCTCTCTTCTCCACAGCTGCCCAGGAACAAACAACTGAACAGAATCATTTTTAAAACATAATCTTCTGGTTCCAGAATGGCTGGAGGGAATGCTGTGCATGAGCAGCTCAGCACAACATTCCATCCAGACCATTGTTACTTGTGCTGCATATAAATATCAATTTTTCTACAGTGTAATGTGCAATGGGCACCTTTTCTATCTTTGTACCAGTGTTTTCCCCAATAATGAGGGAAAATTAACTTATAAGGGGCCCCTTTTTATTTCTCCCTGCTAACCCACTCAACAACAGGGCACCCTGGGCACCTGTAAACCTTTATTTTCTTTATTGCTTCTCTTTTTCTGTACTGCCCCCAACTTTGGGGCATTACAGTATCTTTCTATCAATTGCATGTATCACTATTTTTACCTATTTGTAAAAACAAACCTGCATGTCACATTTGCCTGCTCTCTGAGCGCATACTTTCCTCTGGGATAACACATACCTCAGTGGCATTTGCTCTGGGGTTCTTTTGTAAACCTATATTGCTTACTATTCTTTCCATTAAAATGTACACCTCCATATATTTTCCTAATAATGTGTATGCCTTCCTTAGAACAGAAACTAAAACAAATCTTACTACTTACAAATCATTGTGTTGTTTCTCCATACCTCCTTATCAATTCCACACAACTTCACTAACTTCATTATGCAGCAATGGTGGATCTAATCAGATTTTGTTTAATATGCTCTGGAATGATGACACCGTAAGAACAACATTCAACAGGGGTATCACTGGAGGACCTAGAAGTGCAATAATACAATCATTTGTTGTATCAGAGAACAGAAACCAAACTACTGTTTCAAAATAATTTACCTTTTAGGCCCACTGACTGCATAATAATAATAATACTGCAGTGACGTAAATGCACTGATTTCTGATATTACTTACTTACAGAGTGCCTGTCAGTCATTTGTCCCTTCCTCCACCATGCTTCCCGCTCCCAACAAAATTCATTTTATCCTGCAGGAGTCTTTTTTTTATAATTCAAGTTTATTGGAAATTTTCAATTCACAGGATTTGCAGAAAATAGCATGTATAATAATGTCAAAGTCCAAGCTTAATGACTAATGACTGTGCAGAATGTCAAAAAAACTATGGAGCATAATTTAGCATCTACTTATACATATAGGCCCAGATATTCAAAAAAGGGTTCTTGCAACCGCAGTCACCCGCCCAGTAGCGATATTCAAAAGGGAAAGTGCTGCTCAAATCCCAATGCTCAAGCGCATCAGTAATGTATGCATGAACAGGTGGGGGGGCGTGTTCATGCATACTCTGCACAGCCCAATATTCAGCCGGGATGTGCAGAGCCATACATGTGCAACCCCTACCGATGCCAGCACAAAGTTACACCAAAGAAAAAGGAGCAAGGGCTGGCCACCCACAGGTGAGCTGCCATATTGCAGGGTGCAACATGGCAGCTGCCACCTGTGGGTGGCCACCAGAGCTCCGGTTGCACCTCTGTGGTGGTGCCCAACCCCCCATGCCCGATTGCGGGCTTAAGTAAATGAAAAATGAAGTCCTATATCCCTGGTGGTCCAGTGGACCTGTCACCCCTCCGATCTCGGGCTAAGTAAATAAATATAACTCTAACCTCTGTCCCTGGTGGTCCAGTGGACCCCCTCCTCCCACCCACTGGTCTCCACCGCCCCCTCCCCGTCCAGTGGCAGTGCAGGCATCCTGCCCACCTGCCACCCGCCGCCCCGCTGACTGGACATTGTCAGTGCAGGCTGTACTTCATTGGTCCACAGCGTGAGCCAATGGGTGTGCAGCCCAAACCGTATTACACATTTCAGATATGTGAATGGATCCATTCACCACTGACCGGGGAAGTGGGCAGTGGGATCAGTGGGTGGTGAGAGGGGTCCACTGGACCACCAGGGATAGAGGTTAGATTTATATTTATCTACTTAGCCCATGATTGGGTGGGCTGACAGGTCCACTGGACCACCAGGGATAGAGATTAGATTTGTCTTTATATTATATAGCCTGCAATCAGGCGGGCATCGGTCCACTGAACTACCAGGGATATTGGACTTTTCTTTTATATACTTAGCCCACGATTGGGTGGGCAGTGGTCCACTGGACCACCAGGGATATTGGACTTTTCTTTTATATACTTAGCTTGCGATCAGGCGGGCAGCAGTCCACTGGACCACCAGGGATATTGGACTTTTCTTTTCTATACTTAGCCCACAATCGGGTGGGCAGCAGTCCACTGGACCACCAGGGATTTATGATTTTCTTTTTGCTGCAGCCCGTGATCGGGCTGTAGAAGGCATTGCTGCGCTGCAGGGGCGTTGGTCCCCGGCGGCTGCTGCCTCAACGGGCGCCAAGTGCAGTCGTCTAGATCGTGCACCTGCATACAATGAGTTGAGCAATGACATGCAAATGGCCCCATGTGACCTTGCATACATTATGGCCCCATTTGCATGTCTACATTTGAATATCGTGGTTGCTGTGCCTTGGCAATGGAACTTGCATTAGCACATCCCCATACTCCACTCTGACTACTGGCACTGGCACAGTGCCACTGCACCATCGCACTGCAGGTGCAGTATTCAACAATGCTGAGCCATGGCACAGCTCCATTTAATATCACCCAGTCCACGCCCGCGGAGCTAGTGTGTGCTGCGCCAGGCTTGCTTATAGACTGCTTAGTTTGAATATCTGGGCCATAATATAATATAAACATATTAACTTTAAAGTTCAAATTAATAAAATTATAGAACTGACAGAATTCTATGTGAAAAAAACTAAATATAAATAGACTCTCTATACTTTAAATCACAAGGATGCTCTAAACATTTCTAATTATAACAATAAATCAGAAAAGGTTTCCAAATGGCATTAATGTATCCAATCTGTTTGAATTTACATAAGAAACTCTCTCATAATTGGTTCTAGTAAACATATCTTGTAACCACTCCTTTATCATGTTATGTTAGTATCCTTCCAGTGTCTTAAAATTACATTTTTAGCTGTTATAAAAGCTGCTAATAACCATAACCTTTGAGAATTTGAGAGGTTTGTGAGCTCAGAGCATATTCCCAGGACTGCAAATTTGGTCGAACATTTTAATGTACTACCTAGTATTTTTTCGCATATAGATATGATGCTCCCCCAAAAGGATGATATGAGAGGGCAGAACCATAAAATATGAGATTAAGTACCTTTTTTGTCAGGCATCTCCAGCATTTATCGTCTGTTACTAGGCCTAGCTGACCATCTTACAAGATGTCTAGTATCATCTGTGAACTATTTTATACTGGATAACCTACCTTTGGCTTCTTTACATGCCTTTAATGTCATGTCCCAGATGTTTTCCATTCAGAATTTAGTATCTGTATTTGAAGTTCTTGTTGGCATTTTCAATTAAAAGAGTTACAGGGTCAGGTTTAGCCTCAATATTAACTGCTAATTTTTTATGTTCATTATTTGTATTACATTTTGTCCATAATGTGGGTAGAAGGAAAGTTACATCCTTATTTATTTTAATTCTGAGAACATCTCTTAGCTAGAGGTACTTGTGGAATTCTCTTTGAGGCAATTGAAATTTCGAGGAAAGCTGTGAAATGACATCAAAGAAGCAGTGGCAGGATCTATGATGTCAGCGGAAAATGAATACCTTTAGCTCCAACTTTTCCAATTAATACTTTTGCCTTCTATTTTAGAATGGTGTTACCCCAAAGAGGGCAATGAAGAAGAATGTGGATTCCAACCAAGGGCGTTGGAGACGTATGTCCATGATTTATTAACCTGACACAGTATCGGATTGGAATTAAAGATTTTTGTGGAATCTGCAAACAAAGTAGCTCTGGGATGATTACCTTTTAATATTATTTTCTCTATCCACACAACCTGGTATCTCTTGCTTGTTTGTTAGCCACAATGGTTTAATACATTGAGCTGCTATGGAGGCATCATGCCTTACTTTAAAGTTAGGTAAACCAAACCCACTGTTAGATCTATGTTGTTGTAATTTATCATCACAATTCATGGTAGTTTATCATTCCATAGAAATTTTTTAATCAAGTTGTAAATTATGCAGGAGTCTGAACCAACATCTAACACCCAGGTAGCACATGGTGCTTGGAAAATCAGTCACTATTAGCATATATCCTTTCCATTTCATATATATTTGAAAGAGTTAGATCTTCCAAGGGTGGGGTGTTAATCAGGTGCTGAAATACCAAGGAATCGGCCTGAATGCTAGATCTCTGTGAGTGCCCCAACCCTTGTGACAGCAACAGATGTATTTAAAGGCTTTACATTCTGATTTTTCTATGATTATAGTGTATGTTAATGATAAAGTTCTTTAATCTGGGTTTTATGATGGTGTGTGTCCTTCATTGCTTCCTGCTTATGAAACATTTTCTAACTTCTGGAGGGGGTGGAAAAATGCATGGGGATCTTGGGGAAACTCAAAGAATGGTCGAACACATGGCAGATGGTATTCAATGTCAAAAAGTGCAAAATAATGCACCTAGGATGTAGAAACCCAAGCACTGGGTATAGGATGTGAGGGGGTACTAACATTCTCTAGACAGGAATGGGACCTCAGTGTTATGTCTGAGGACTGCAAGGTGGCAGAGCAGGACAGTGCAACATGGCAGTGGGCAGGGCTAATGGGATGCCAGATTGCAGAGGAAGGGGAATCTCCAACAGGAGGAGGAAGGTGGTGTTGCTGTTATATTGCATGCTGGCAGTCCACACCTTCAGTACAGTACTGTGTTCAGTTTTCAAGACAGTACCTCAGAAAAAACATAGGCTAGAGGCAGTCCAGAGGAGAGCAGCTAAACTATACAGTGAGTGACTAAGGATCTCAGCGTGTACACCCTGAAAGACAGAAGTGAGAGGGTGACAAGATAGAGACCTACAAGTACCTCAAATGAGTAAGCAGGGTACAAGTGTGAGTCTCTTTCAAATGAGAACTAGCACCAGGACCAAGGGAGCATGCAATAAAACTGTGGGGTGGTGGGTATTCAACAGTGATGTGAGGAAATAGTTTTACACTGAAATGGTAGTAGATGTCCAGAATAGGTTGCCGGAAGAAGGGGTGGATGCTAGAACAGTGGGGGGAGGCCTCAAGCATGCATGGGGCTAACATTGGGGTGTATTAATGGGGGGTTCAAGCATGCATGGGATTAACATGGGGTATATTGAATAGGAGGCAGGGAGGTGAGAGATCAATGGAGACCAGATAGGATTTGGAGAGAAAAATTAAGTAGGGATTATCTGGGCAGACTGGGTGGGACAAGCAGTCCTTTTCTGTTGACAAATTCTATATTTATGAAAAGCATGAAACAAATGTACCTAAGAATAAATTAATAAATAAAAATAAATCAATGAATAAATAAAATAAAAAGACAGGGAGTGTGTTGGCAAAGCCACTGTGGCATAAATGAAGTCACTAGACCCTGAGGCTAAGAACTGATTTCTCATGCAGAGTGTACACAGCTAGTGGAGACAGTGCATATGGTATGGTAAAACAGTTTGATTATGAGCACAGCTGAAAGGATGGGGGGTCAGGAAATACTTTCTAAAGCACAAAGATTGTTGCTGCACAAATTCTAAACAGCTTGTTGTTCAAAATCAAAAGAGATGATGACTTTGACATATTTCTGGGAGACCCAGAATTGAATCCAGAACTGCAATGCTGTGTGATCTTGCACACACCACTTAATCTTCCTCACACCCTGTGCTTAATTTGCATCTCTCTCCTCTCTTTTCCATCCGCTTTCTCCCCAACCTATCCCTGTATGCCTACTTGTCATCAGTAGTATACGCGTATACCACTGTCAAAATTTGATTGCCAGATATGATGTATGATTAATTGCCGGATACGACGTAATGTCCCTTCCTTTTTTGATCAATGGCCAGATGTGACATAATGCCCCGCTTCTTCCACTTACTGTGTGCAGCAGAAATGATACAGTGTCCTGCCCCTCCTGTGTGCACCAGAAATTACACAATGTCCCATCCCCATCCATGTGGGTGCCTGATATGATGTAGCCCCCCACCCCTTTTCGTGGCCCTGTCCACCAGAAATGACAAGCCATCCCACCCCACCCCCACACCTTCCATGCTGTGATGCAGCGGCGGCAGAGCTAAGGTTGGCTCTGCCTGTGCTAGCCCGGACATATAAGAAGGGTTATGCTGATAAAAGCATTTAGCACTGTTCCTCTGTAGCTGGTTTATGTTTTGCACCTGTGTGTGGATTGCCTGAGAAAAACAGCAACATGGATGGATCTAGCCTATCAACATCTGCTAGTGCCAAACTGAGAATTCTGTTATGATTGAATTGATTGAAACATTCTTGAGACTTGATCTGCATGATAATCACAAGTGTGTTAATATGGATGAACAGCGGAAGAACCAAATGTTGAAAAATGCCCTGATGAAAAGCCTGACAGCAATTCAAGTGCTACCTGAAAAGAGTATTATGTTGGACCTGAAAAAGGTATTCTAATACAGCTACTGCAAGACATGATGGCTCAAGACTTGAAGATAAACTGTGAGGAGTGCATCATAGAACGCTCCTCACAGATAAGGCATAGTTGTTTATATGAACCAGAGGAGGGGTACTGGTACATGCTTTTCCTGAAGTCTGTGACAGTTTGCACCCACATTGGATTAAGCTACTAGTCAAATCGACAGCATGGAAACTCGGGTGCACAGCATCCTGTTTTGATACAAACAAGTTATAAATGACACTTTGTCTGACTTTAAAGAGATGCCATGTATTGATAAGGGACTTGACACACTGTATGAACAGTTGAGTGTAACACTATGGAGTGCTGTTGAAGAAGCGGTTTCATCAGGAAGTCATAAAAAATATTTTAAAAGCCCACTGCAAAAAGGAAGCCCTGTGCCATATTATATGTACTTGTATGATGCTGGGAGTTCTGATAAGGAACACAGTGCTGCATGGTGAGAACTGTTAAGATGGGTACCCTGTGGGGAAAACACCAAAGAATGTCTGAAAAGCAGAAAATAGAAAATATTTTACAGACATTGATAACCATGCTGCTCAAACTCTGTGTAACCCTGTAAACTGTGAAAAACTTTGGTTTATACAGATTTTAATGAGTGACATTAAAAAAGATGTAAACTGGTGTGAAATAATGAACATGAGCAGGTGACTAAGTAATGATGTGTTAGAAACTATTCAAAATGTGCTACCAGTAATATTTGAAAAAATGGATGTGGTTTCTCATGGCTGAGTATTGGTGGCTGTGACCTACATTGTTGACATTTGTTGTTATTGTTTAAAATGTCAAATACAGGAAGATGTTAGCAACGTAATTGAATTTACATCCAATTTTCTTGTTACACGGCAAAACAAGGCCTGGCTTTTTTGTTGTAATATTTATAATGCAGTATAACATCAATTTATTACAATGGTTAACACATGCTCTGTGTTGTTATATAATTAGATGTATACATTGTGTGTTGTTTCATAATAACATTTTCACATCTGAAAAAAACACTGGCGTCTCAGTTGTATTACTAAACAGCAGTCATGGTTAAGAAATTATTAAAAAATATATTATGACCCTCATACACCTGGTAGCTTAGGAGGTGTTCAGAGACTACATGGTGCTGCCACAAAACAGGGAAAAAGAATTACTCACACTCAGGTAACACAGTGGCTGTCTTTGCAAGATGCCTACACTATGCACAAACCTGTGAAGAAATGATTTCTTAGAAACAGAGTGGTTATTAACAGCATTGATGCACAATAGCAGGCTGATTTGGTTGATAAGTCTAGTCTTTCCAAAGACAATGATGGTTTCCGGATTATTTTAACAGTTATTGATGTCCTATCAAAATATGTGTCGACCAAAGTGCTAAAAACAAAATCTGGAAGAGATGTGACAGAGGCTTTTAAAATGATACTCAGGGAGGGCTGCAAGCCCATACCATACAAGACAGTCCAGTTTTGTGAATGAATGAATGTATTCATTCACAAATCTGGACTGTCATGTACGGTATAGGCTGCAAGCCCATTGGCTCTTGCTCTGCACCAATGGGCATGCAGCCCTATCGCGAAGTCAGTTGGCGGGCGGTGGGCGGCGGCGGGTGGGATGCTGCCACCCACCAGCTGCAGGGGGAGCGGTGGTGGGGCTTCGTGGGTGGGTGGGGTGGGGGACACTAGCTACCAGGGCTATGTTCTGGGGGGTTCTCAATGACTAACCACCCGCGATCGGGCTTTTCGGTCCACCTCACCACCAGGGATACGTTTCAGGGGAGCCACATTGCTGCCCGCAATCAGGCTGGTGGGGGAAATACACTATGCCCGAGATCGGGCCAGTGGGGGTACAGTTGGCTGCCCATGATCGGGCTGCAGGGGGCACAGGAACTTGGGTTAGGGGCAGCTACAGGTGGCTGCTGTATTGTACCCTGCAATGCAGCAGCTCACCTGTGGGTGGCCCTTGACTTAAGCCTTTTTTGGCTCAAAGTTGTGCAGGCGCAGGTTGGGGGTTGTGCCTGCACAACTCTGCACAGCCCGGCTGAATATCAGGCTGTGCAGTTTATGCATAGTTCCTCCCTCACCAGTTCAGCATGCATTCATTTGCATTGCGCTGTTGCTCAGCCTGTTTTCAGTGGCGCAACTGCCTCCTGCTGAATATCACAGAATGGAGCAAGTTCAGACTTGTGCAGGCGCAACCCTATTGCTCATGGCACAACCCTTTTGAATATCTGGCCCAACAAGTTTAGTTTACTTTTATAAAGTATAATTACTAATTGTTCTTATTGTAAGGAGACAATAAAACACAACCTTTTGTACAATGAATCAGACTGTCTTTATTTTTTACAATGTGACAGCCAAATCAATATCAACATGTACATAATTTATAAAAAATGTGCAAAAACTCAATGTTACCAAAAATGTGTGGTGCCCTATCCAAGACATTACACCATCAACCATGCCATTTTTTCAAAAGGAGCTTATCTTATTTTGGCCACAGGTGATGGTGTGCGGGTTTCATATATTAGTGCTGTAGAAGCATCTGTCAGAACCTTTGAGAGGAGGTTCTTAGCACTCTGAATCAAAGACCTGTTTTGCATGTTAGGGCACCACTGATTCAGGAGTTTAATTTCTGCTAAGCTCTGATAAAATGTTCCCACCCCTAGGTTTTTAGCATCAGATGTGTGTCTTTGTGAAGTAACAGCCTTGACTAAGTCATACATATGAGACCCTTCAACAGGCACACCATGATATATAAATTCATAACGATCATTCCAGTCTAACACCAACAGACCTTTTCAGTTTGTTTAACAATATTTCACAGTGTTTTCTGGCATGCACAGAAACACCTTGTAACATGCCATTGTAAATATCGTTGGTGCTAGGTGGCTTTGCCATGCTATCTCGTGGTTGCACTAGCTCGTGCAGTGTCAAAGATAATGACAAGTTTGCTACATCTTTTTCCCCTTGGTGTACAATTGTGAGGTAGCTTGCAACACACTCTCATATACTTTAGCCTTTTCATATTCAGAGAGGTCAGTCCTTTGAAGAACATCCTGCATTTGAGCATCCAGCCATCATTCCACAACCTTTCTCGGCGGCTCTTCAGTGGGTGGGTGACCTCTCAGCAAGTCCAGCTGTTGTTGAAGTACTAAACATATTTTTTGTGCATAATGCATGTCTGTACACCTCTTTGTTAGAAGACTGGTTAAAAAGGGTATAGCAACACTAAGCAAGGTTCCTATAAACCCCAGACTATGTTACAAGTTTTTTTTATGTTTTACAGACAGCTTTTTATTCCTTAATTTTTTGATAATGTTGAGTCTCCTCTTTAGCATCTTAATCTGGTAAACTGTGAGAGGTATAATCCCTTTAATAGCATTGAGTGCAACCTCAGCAATTACCACTATTAAATCATCAGAGGCTGAACACAATATAGCTTTTCTTTTATGTGGTGGCCCCTTCACCAACAACTTAAGCAATGCAAGGTTTCTTTTCAGACGTGATGACGTGTCTCTGTACTATGAACATCTGGCTACAATGGACAATTGTCACATCTCTTATTTTTGTGGTGCTCTCTCTTTCCTGGTGTATGCAACAGGTAAATCAGGGAAAAACAAGCCAGACCTTAAGCGGTAAGATTCAGGTGTTGAGGCTTTTAAGCTACCCAAAAGATAACCATAGGCCTTGTGAGTTGCATCCTCAAAGGCCTCTTCTAAAAATGTCAACTTTCCCAGATACATCTGGTGAGCTAGTGTACTAACCTGTAGCTTATCTCTGGGGTTCTTAAATAATACTATATAATTTGCATTTAAATTAATGGTCCGACTTTTTTCACCCTGGACAAACACATTTTGTGTGATACATATGTTGCTAACATTTCTGTGATGGTAGTACTGAGTAAAACATTTTTTAATCTCACAATTTTCAGATGCTGTTTCCATTAAGTCATCTATAATTAAAAGATTTACTTTTTGGGGGATGTAATAGTTCATCATCTTGTAGAGTGCTAGGAATATCCTCTATAAATTTCAACTGAGGAAATTTAGCACATAACTCTGTATACAAAGGTTACCAGCAACTATAGCACCAGATAATATTTTCTGGAAATTCAGTTAAAGCATTGAGACCTGCATCCAGCATGCTTTTAATAAAGTAACTTTTTCCAGAGGTTGATGGACCAACCAAAATACAGGAACATGAGTGCTCCAAGCGTATATCCATACCACAGTCAGAAGCCATAAGGCAGTGTTTTAAAATCCTCAGTTAAAACCCTTTTGTTGTATACAACCCTGAAAGTTTTTTTTTCTGGCTTGTTTTCAATAGTGATGCTTTTTTTGTTCCGCACAATTTTTTTCAGTCCTATACTGACTGACTGTACCCCAACACCTTCTTTCACACCCTTGTCCTTGACAAAATGGTCAACTAGTGATTTGAGACAGCTGTAATTAACCTTTTCATTATTTGTCACATGAAGCGTAATTCCTTTTCACTTCATGCAAATTTTGCCATTGGTCAGTTTGTAATCATAGGTTTTATGACTACCTGACACAAACTCCACAATGTGTTCATCAGGTGGTAGTTCACTGGTCAGATCACCCAAATAGTCACCCTGTGGCGGATCCCAATCGCCAGGCCTGCTAACAAATATGACAGAGTCTGTGTCATGGTACAAACAGTGGCCCTGTAGGCTTTCAAGTAAACTGTACAGTTTAAGTCTGGCATAGGCTGTGGTAAAGGCCGCTATAACTACATTAATGTTTGTAGCATTAGCATAGTGTTTTTCAGCATATTTCCAGTGTACTGATGCTGTATCATCATTGATAAAATACAGACCAGATACGTGGTAGTGATCTGTAAAAAGATACTGAAAGAGACCTTCAGCATCCTTGACAATGGCAGTGTTCATCAAATTGGGTCAGTGACCAAATTTTCCCTGCAATGAATTCAAAAACAGCTTAGAAATCTGTCTTTGTACAGGGTTGTATGCTATATTTTCTGACTCTAAAGCAACACCCTCTTTAGCATAATACTGCTCGATATATGCTTTACATTCTACATCAGTAGTACACCAAGTTGGATACCCTGAAGCTTCCTGTTCCCCATTTAGGTGTAATTTAATATACTCTGTGAAAAGACTGTCAGATTTGTTTGAGTAGTGCCATGCTTCATACACCTCTGCCACCTTGTACCCCCTCTCTAAAGCAAAATTTAATTCCTCAGAACACCATGTACCTCCAGAGATCACTGATCATCTAAATGGGAACAAGGCTGTGACTGTTGTACTGTCTCGCACATGTGCAACACAGTGTAAACATCAGCTTCCACCTATCCTGCTGGACAGAACAGATAAAAGAGGCCACGGGTGGATACACTTTAGCTTTAAGTTCAAAATAATTTCATGATCCATAAATGCCCATATATGACCACTGAGTGCCCTATGGGTATGTCTTAGTCTTGTTCACATAGGAATGCAAACTGGTAAAATCATAATGATGGATTTTCTCATTAGGTTGCACATGGTAATATAAGCACAGTGCATTTGTGCGCCCCCATAAAGTGATTCACAGGAGTCCATCAGCTCTGGAAAGTGGTTTGTTTTCAAAAATGCATGCACCTGTGGATTGTCACATCAACTGCATCCATTCATGCTCCCACATAATCCTAACATGCAGACATTTTTCAAGTCTGAGATAGTTTAATTTCTTGATGGTTAGGTAATATAAATGTCTGTAGTTTGTGTTAAGCACTGGGTTCAACAGGCCTTCAAAGTCACACTCCTGGCAGCCGTGATAAAAGCAGCCTAAAAACTCAAAGGCTGTGGGGACACTGTCTATTACAGAATAACCATCAAGAAAATAAGATCCTACCTGTACTTCCCCATCATTTATTGCATGCTGTATGGAAATGTTTTCTTGTTTACTGATGTACATCAACCACTGTATGGCCGGTGTGGAGTAATGCTTGCATTGATGGTGATAGTTGTCGTGGGTATAATCCCTATGGTGTCTGACTCTAAAAATTTAAACGAAACATGGCCATGCAAACTGGTGCTATAGTGAACTACTGAAAGGGTCAATTTGACCCCTTTCCTTTGCATCATCTTGAAACATCTGCTCAATGCCATCTTGAAACATTTCAGGGCCTGCTTAGAATCTCCACATCTGTTTTACAGTAATGATGTAATTCCTTTTAAAGTCAAATACATCATCTTTATGCATTTCATACCACCCAAAAACTTTTTTTATCAGCCATCATGTAGTCTACACCATAATCATTGTGTTAC
The DNA here is from genome assembly GCA_016271365.2 of Neoceratodus forsteri. Lineage (NCBI taxonomy): Eukaryota > Metazoa > Chordata > Ceratodontiformes > Ceratodontidae > Neoceratodus > Neoceratodus forsteri. Next base: position 1,663,010,945 of record CM028130.1, read on the forward strand.
GCTTAGGACCCATAATTTGATTTTCTTTGATAAAAGTGTGGAAAGTAGCCTTTACTCCTCAGAACCCATAGCCTGTGGCATTGCTGCAAGCCTCACTGGAAGAAAATTTAAGCTGTCTATAAATTGATATTTAGCCTTTTACAGTTATGGACATCAATTTACTTCCTGAGTCAATAACGCTAGTTCAATTTTTTCTTTTACAGTTGGTTTAAATGAAGTGGCTGTCATACCCCTTTGAATTGTGAGCTATGAAAGTGTACCCTTGAAACCCTTTTTGTATCAACTTTTTTACAAATTGGGCAACACAGTTAGTGCCTTCAAACTCCCACTTTTGACCCCTTTCAAGGGCATAGATATAATGTGGAATATGTCTAGAGTCACCTGGGCTGACATCTTGCATGCATTCAAAATCATAATATATATAACCAGCTGAACAAGATGGTGTCTTTAAGATCTGGATGTAGCATAAGTGAGTTTACAAAAAGGATGTACAGTTGAAGACAATTATGGCACTTTGGTTTAAAACAAATATGGTTCTCACCAAGAGGTTTTCCACATGATGCACACAATTTAGATAAATGACAATTGGCGTATGCCAGTTTATGCCATCCATAGCAGTCTATCGAGCTACAGTATTTATGACAGTCAAGGCACTGTACCACCTCACTTTGTACTTTACAATAACCAATGTTAGAGCAGGTATGTGAACCTTTGTGTGCAAAAAGAGCATTACAATGCTCACATACTTCCGCCCCAAAAAGCCTTTGAGGTTTTGAGACCATAGTAATGGTTTTCATCTGAAAGAATAAATACAGATTTTACCCATGCATTAGAGAAGAAAGAAACTCTGCCATGCACCAGCTTTGTTCATGAAAAAACAAAGATGGTCACATCTGGCTGTGCCTCAAATAGATGTATATGGCTCAAATCTACCATTATTTGTTCTGACAACCCTACCCTGCTCTGTAAATCTTGAGATTTTGCTAATATCTGTTGGTCAACTAGTTGAGGGTATAGCAAAGCCACTACACTCCTGGAAAAAGCATAATGCATTATTTTGATTTACCAAATTAACTAGATGCCTTGCTTTCTGCTTGACAATATGGCTAGATAAAGCACTTCTAACATCTCTGGAAACTCTCCCACACACATTTCTCACAACTGTGACTACCAACATTAATATCTCATTAGCACACAACTCCATCTTGCTGTTTAATAAATTTGCAATGTGCTCTAAAAATTCATTAGCATTTAACTCATGGACATTTCTATGTAATGAAAACACAGGGTCATTTAAACTATCACAGTCCAAGTGTAGCTGCACAAAATCATTACTACCTAAAATAGGACTTATTCTGTCTAACAACTGCTGCACAGCTGTATGGATTGCAGAATAGTATTGCTCTTAGATGTTATACTGTCTAGATTGGCAAAGTGAAACTGCTGGCATACTCAACACCATTAAAATTATTTCTGGGTGCTTTATATTCTTTTATTAATTCTAAATTGACAGGTTCTGCTAGACACTCTTCCATTAACTGTTGACCCTCCTGACTACAATTGTCTTCTTCATGGCTTGGTATGCACCACCCCTATCTGTAGGTCTTCAGGGGTGCTATTTTGTGCAGGACTCTAAAATATTCACTGTCTGTCAAATCTGTGTGCACATGAGAAATATCACATTGCCCCCACCCACACCGTTCACATACAACAGTCAGTTTCACACTCACTACTTTGACACTTAGGATATTTTTACCTGGGGAACATGCACAACAATCACACACACAGCATGGTGTGGCAGATGTAGATACCACATTGTTCTGTGGTGGTGCCCTGTGTTTTGCAGGATGCCTGATGCTGCTCCATTTTGTTACAGGTAGCCAACATATTTTTAGCCTTTCAAATTCTACAAATAATATAGTTATTCACTGTATTTCACCTAGTATTTCAAATGACCCGCACACCTTGTATCATTTTAGCAATCATTTTGTTACAGTTATTTCGTATAGTAGAAATGTTTGCACCACTACAGGCAAATTTTTAATTAGTTTTTAGTCTCACCATTTTGGCATTTAAACAACTGCCAAAATGTATATTTACAGTTTAAAATCTTGTATTATGATGGTTTTGTTTTTGTGAAGCTGACTCTTAAATTTGTTATTAACAATTTCAAATGTTAGTCTGCAACGAGGGGGCAGTGTCACATGTAAAGAAACCACCACAGGTATGCAAAAGGATCTAAATTATAACTATATGTATATACAAGGGTGTCACCAGTTGAGTTTTGCGATGTGGTGACACTTTTTGGGGGTCAAGTAGAAGGCACAATTACAGGGTCAGCTTCAGTCACACACACAGCAGGTGATTTAATGTGTGACAGCCCTGCAGATACACTATCAGGGGCTCTGGTTAATGCTACAGGTGTTTGTGTTTGTTATTGTTATGTTTGCAGCAACGTACCCTTCAATAACTATATGGCAATGGTGTTCATGTTTTTCATTTCTGTTTTGTGGGGTGGTTGGTCTGTCCATAAAGATTCTCGGTTAGGGCTGAACAAATTTTCACACAGCCTCATCCCTTTGTTTGCTGTTGGGGTGCAGGCACTGGAGGTTGCAGCAGTCTTGTCCAGTCAGGAAGACTCTCCTTCTGTCTAGATAACCTTGAATGTGTGTGGTGGCCTCTTGCATGCCTTGGAAATACTGCTTCTAGAGTCTTAAAATTGATATCTAGAAAACATTAAATAAAAAAATACATAAATATATAGCCCCTGTAATACTTGCTGCTTTATAATAGTACTGTATTTTGCAGGCTGATTATATATTAGGTACATTTCATGACATATATACATTTCCTTTATTGTATTTTGATCTGTTTTAGTTGATTGGTGCCCTCAATAAAAACATGCAAAATGTAGGCATATTAAATAGTTTGCTGCATTAAACATCCTTGATTTAAAACTATAAATAACAGTAAGAGATATGGGGGGCATTGTCACGCACACCAGATCTTCTTAATGTATACTTTAGAAACATGTGGCTATATAGTATACTTTTTCACAAGGAGGCCTACTAAATTCACAAAATGCACCGCAGCTAATTTACAATCTATAACATAACAGCCCCATTATTAACCTGCATTGTATAAAACTGTAAACACTTTTGATAATGTAGTACTACACAATTTGGCTACTTTAACTACAACATACCTTTTGGTTGTCATTCTTAGTGTTGTAGTTTTGATGATGGCCTGGTTGCTCCGTTTCTATTACAAAAATAAAAACAGTTTATAAGTCAGCACTAATTACTGTACATGCAGCTGTTAATTTATTTTACAGTTTTACATATTAAAGGCAAACTTTAGCAGCTTTTATGTGTTAGCAGCAAAATTTAAAGCATCTTTCTACAAAGTTCAGACCTTTAATAAGCCAGTTTGTTAGAGGTTTAAAGCCCTGGCTCACAATATACAGTGATAGTTATAAATGCACGATGGTAAAGCATAGCATCTTATTGCTAGTTATATTTACAGCTGTAAAATAGACTATGGTTCTCTGTATGATGAACAGCAAAACATTTTAAAGTAAGCACATTACTATTCACCACTACAAGTGTATGCAACACTGGCAAAAAAATAGAACTATAAAATTGCCCCATATATACACAATTATAACATTTAAATGCTAATAACATGTTTGAAAAACTTAATTTGACATACCATGTAAAGGAGTAGGAGGCACTGCAGGATGATTACTTGATATAGACAAGGCTGGCAAACCTACATTATAAAAAGCTATATTATAGTTTAATTAATTTAATTTTTCCCACTTAAAATATTAATCAAGAACAGGTTAAAGTGCACTTACCACCATCTCCTTGTGAAGCTTTTGATTCTAAAACAAGATCATGAAAGCCAACCTGAGAAAGCTGTTTCGCAAAATAAATAGCCATTTTAAAATCTATGCCACAAGAGTTTTTAAAAACTTAAACTATTCAAAAGTCTTACTGACACTGGTTCACTGGCTGTAAAGAGGAAGTTGTGAGCTAATGCATCGACTTTTATAAGGAACAAAGGATCTAAACACTCCCCCCAGGCATGGGCAGAAACCGAGAACCAGTGTAACATAGACCAATGAGGAGCTAAAAGACTCATTGATTAGTAATCACTGCATTGAACTACTTGAGGTTGATCTTGGGTAGTAGAAGCACAAATATATTTTAAAAGAAAATGGTTTAAAACAAATATGACCAGAAATAAAACTATGATATGATACAACACATAATTACAAATGTTAACACACAAACTGCATGAAACACGAGCAGATAAATTATACCAAACTTCTTTCAATTAAAATAAATGGATACCTTTGTTTAAATGTGGAAAAAAACATTAACAGGGGATGTTTTAAAACTTAATTATTTAAGAAGCAGAAATAAACTATGATATAATATAACACTTCTAATACATGTTTACAAACGTTAAAGCAAAAACTATGTACAGTAAAAGAGAGGCAGATAGAATAATTCAAACGTTCTTCCACTGAAATAAATGGGGTCTTTGTTTTAAATAAAAAGAAACATTAAGAGGGGTTGTTCTCTAACTTAATTATTTAAGAATCAGAAATAAAACTATGTTATGATACAACACTTCTCACAAATATTTACAAATGTTAAAGCACAAACTTAAGTGTGTGTGTGTGTGTGTGTGTGTGTGTGTTTCTCCAATAAAAAAACATTTACAGTAGGGTTTATTGTGTAGATTTTTAGAATAACCATCATGCTGTTTAACAAAACAGACACTGTCATAATAATATTTTATTGCTTATAAATGTAATAACTTTGGATACAAAGCTAAAATAATTGACATGTGCTAGAGATGCTCATAATTCAGCTGGTCACAGTTTTCCAGATGTGTGTGTGTGTGTGTGTGTGTGTGTCCACTCTAATGGTCAAATAGGCCTAAGGAATATCTTAAGCCAGCACAGTTGTTATTCTAGTGAAGAGACGAAGACTTTACTGTGCAGTTATAGATAAAGTGGTAACGGTTTAAACTGGTCAGGAGTCCTCTCCTATCAGTTTGGACACAACAGGTTTCACCCAAACGTAAGCCCCAAGCAACAGTGGACAGCCTTGTGTTTCACAGGGCATAACAGATAACTTCAACTGATAAATTTCAAGCATGACATATGCCCCCAGACCACCATCATTTGAGTTTTTAAAATTCAGATATTGAAATATTGTCTTTTGAATTACTTTATTTCAAGACCTTCACATTTAAGAAAAACATGTTTTAGTTTTACATAAAGTAAATATTAGCATACACCTAAGAGCATGTTATAAAGACATGTACTTTCTGATAACCTGCAAAACAATGCCTATCTTTTCCTGTAAAAAGAGAATTGCTTAAACAATGTATGCAATTATTTTAAAATGTAAAATAATGAAAACATATTGCGTTTGGGAGTGTGGAGACTGATGATTATAGAAAAAGGACATCTCAATTTATAAAAAATAAAATGTGCAGGGAGAACTTAACTAATCACTATAAGACTTTTATGCATTGACAAACTAAAATATGAAAACTGTAAGAATCTTTTAAACAGTGTAAAGGCAGGCGTCTGATCTGAGGCTTCACCCCATTTATTAAAAATAGAAATACAATGAACAGGGAAAGCATAACAGAACTACTATAAGCCATTTAGGCTGTGACAAAATATAAAAACTGTAAGGAAACAACAGCTGTAGGCATTCAATATTGATATAAAGCATACTGGCATGATAGTCATTTTAGTAAATTATAGATTGTATTTTAATATGTTTGTTGTATTGTTTGTAGTTTCATTGTAAAGCTCTCTGAGCAATGAAAGGCACTTTTATAAATAAGATTTTACTTACTTACTTAAAATGTGGAAAATAGCTTCTGACATGTCCTGGGCAAGCTCAAACATGAGAATCTTGGCCCACCCGTAGCAGCGTCACAATATGGAAGGGGCTACGTCATATCTGGCACCCACATGAAGGAGGTTGGAACATTAGTAATTTCAACTGCACATAAGAAGTAAGGATGGACATTGCATCATTTTTGGCACACACTGGAAGTGGAAGGCAGAGCATTGCATCATTTTTGTGCACACCAGAAGCAGAAGGTGGGACATTACGGAATATCTAGCAATCAAAATTTTAACAGTTAGTACACGCGATACTACTGCCGCCAACTTTTCATAGATTCCAAAGTGCTTTGCAGTCAATTTGTGTATTAAACACTCTATGAAGCCAAATTCCTTTTCTTCCACTTCAACATTTATTTGAAAGTAATATAGTTTTGTACTGTAGTTGGGTGGAGTTTCACAACAGTAAAGAATGCTTGTAATTAATGGATTTCATTCCATTGTGCATCCAACAATTTTTTTCAGAATTTCTAATTCCCAGTTCAATCTAACTGATTCCAGTAAGCCCCTTGAACATGGAATTGGACTTGGAACCCCCCTTTCTTCTACCCTCAAGCACTGCAGAATTCTTCACATTAAAAAACCTCCCCACCCCTTTCCCACTCTCAGGTCACTGATTATAGAACTTAGCTGATCTGACACTCAATGAAACATACTAACTTGATAGCCTCTAGCCAGGCCTCTCCTGCCATGAATGTGACTCCAAGCCATCCTCCTGTCTGTCCAGTGCTCAGCACAGTCCATTCAATTCCTTTCTGCCATTTTTTTTACCCCACACTCCAAACTATTAAAATATTAGGCCAGGGGGCCACGGGCATAAATCCTCCATCCTCCTAAGATGCCCACTTACCATAGACTGAATAAATGCTAGAACTCACTTCCATTCAATATACAGCAACTGCGATCTGAGGAGTAAGGAAAGTTTGTGCCAATCACTCATCTTAATATTTTAACAGATGAAGTGAAGAGAAACAAAGACTCAGTGGGGCAGAGTCTGATGTACTATGTACCAAAACAGGAGGCTGGAGTCAAATTTGCTGCAAGAGAGGACTGGTTAGTTGCTGACTACCAGGGCAACTACATATTTGAATTTCACAGACTATGAGTACTACAGCTTAGTGACCTGACTGGAGGAGGGGGTGTATATGAAACTACTTGCAGCACCTGCTCTTGAGGGCAGGGGAAGAAGGGTAAATTTGAACTAGAGTCAGCTTGATAGGGGTTGAGTTAATGTAAGGTATCGGATTCCAATCCTGACCCTATATTTTTAGGAATAAGGTTTGTGGCATTCAGTTCTGAAATCTTGGAATGCTTGAACTTACTAAAATGACTGTTCTACCAGGGAGCTGCTAAGTCATATCCATGGAAGGAAACACAGTTTAGGACATTCCTGAGTTTTATTCTCAGTCTTCTTTGAATGTAGTTATTCTTTAATTATCATTTATTTGTTTTTTAACAAATGATTCACAAAAGCATCAAGTTGTACAAAATGAAAGACAGTAAGATACAAAAAGAAATTTAGAAAACTTTTCAGTAATCTTTTTGCTCAGGACTTTTTTTTTGGTCTGTTCAGGGTATTTCAAATGAGATGTAACATCTTGTTTTCTTTTGGGTCCTGCCAGTTTTAGGGCTCGGGGAAATATAAGCACAAATAAAGTGAAATTAATTTTAGTTTGCTAGGAGCCCCATTCAATTCCAGCTATGTGTCTTGGATCTGAAGAAAGTGCTCAATATTTAGAAATGCAAATTTTAATAAGAATTAATGAAATTGGACCTAACTGGGAATCAAACCCAAACCACTGAAATACTGTCCTGGTGCTCTACCAGCTAAGCTTTCAGACTGACTGGCTGGTCTGAACCTCCTGTAGTCATTGTCTTTCTTAGCTGCAGAATTTAAAGATCAAAAACAAAGCTTAGTTCAAGGCCACACAGAGTGTAGCTGTGGTGGGATTTGAACCTGGGTTCCCTTAATAACATAACTGATTACTGTTATGAAGAAGGGGAAAAAAAAAAATGTGCAGTAGGTAATACTTTTTGATGAAAAAGTTGTTTCTGAGACTAGCTTTTGTGAGTTACCTCAAACTCTTGAAAGCTAGTCTCAATTGCAGTTGTGTTAGTCCGATAAACAGTATCACCTGCAACATACTGTTTTCCTTCTACTAACAGTAATCAGTTATGTTATGAAGACAATGTACTTTAGTGACTACAGCACTAACTTGATAAACAGGGGACTAAGATGGCTACCACATTTCTTTGACCATTTTTTCTAACTCCTGCTTTTTCAAGAATTTCTTGAAAAGATATTATTCACAAAAAAAGAATAGTCTTAAAAAAATCAGTCTGAGTAATAATAATGATAAACTTTATTTGTAGAGTGCAATTCATAAAATCAAAGCACTTTAACAATAATGAACTAATAAAACATTAAAACCAGATAAGTTAAAAATTCAGGAATAACAGTAAAATTTCCCAAGATCAGGATGTAGCAGTCTTGGTATTTAACAACTGCCTGTCTGAGATCAAGGACATGTACAGTCGAGTATCATCTGCATAGCAATGAAAACTCAACAGTAAAATCTGAACCAATCAGTTGATGGAGAAAGCAAGACTTGTGCTGGGCTGGCAGTATAACCTAAAGGTTAGAGTAAGGATCTGTGAATGAGCTTGGCACATTCAGCAGACCAGACCTTGGTTCTAACAACCTCTACTTTCATACTGTGTGACTCTAAGCAAGTCACTTAACTGCCCAGTGCTCCCAGGTCACCCCTGAATACAGGCGCTTGTGCCTAGTAGGTCTTACCCAGTTACCAAAGACTTAATAAAAAAAGGAAAAAAGAATAAATAAATATGTTTTCAAGGCAGATTTAAAGCTCTCCATGGTCTGGCACTCACGAACCTGATGAGGAGGTAGATAATTTCCACAGGGTGGGGGCTGCAAATTAAAAAGCACAGGCCCCTGATGTCTGCAACCGAATCCTGGGAATCTCCAGCAATCCGTCATCAGCAGAGCAGAGCAGTTGGGAGGGGCAGCAGGGGTGAAGAAGCTCTTGTGGGTAATCCAATCCCTGTGTGGTGCCCTGAAGGTGGTAAGAAGGATGTTAATGTGTGCTGGGTTTCACATTAATAAAAAGGGTAATAAAGCAACTGTGTCGATGACACCATTAACTTAGCACAAATTACTAACACAGGTCAAGAAAAGGTGATGTTGGCACCAGACAAAGAGAGGTGAGAGTCTAGAAATAGATTCCAAATACTTCACAATTTTATTTATACCAAACCAAGGGGAAACACAGTCATGGGGGGGTGAACACTTACACTTATTTCCACTCTCTTATACGAGGAGAAATCTAAATAAACAGCTGTAACAGTTCCACTTTATGAGTGGTCTATACTCTATAATCAGCAAATCATTATATAATCCTTTCAATACTACCCTAAGGTGCACCTCTACCTAGAGACTGTTACCTGGAGTACTCCACTTTAAGGAACTCTAAAATGTATTATTGTACCACTCTATAATAGTCATGAAAGGCAGTTCATGCATGGATGAACCTTCTCTGTTGTCCGGAAGAAATTGGGTTGCAGGATAAAACACAAGGGGAACACTTGGCTGACTGGGCTAGCAACAAGGGACTGCAGAGGAGGATTTTTACAGGCCATGAGTCTGTCGGCAACACTCTGCCTCTCTAGGGTTGCCAGACTTGTTAAGAACAAAGCAACAATTCTCTTAGCTCAGAACCCACTGAGGGATGCCGGAGTCGAGACACACCAAACCCAGCCACAGTCCTCTTCCGGACTGCCAGGGTAAGACGAAGAAGAAGAAGAAGATAAAAACATAGAAACATGGAAGTTGACAGCAGATAAGGACCACAAGGCCCATCCAGTCTGTCCATTTCTTTTTCTAACTCATGAATGCGCCATCGAACTTTGCTCTGTTAATGGCCTATCCATTCATACTCATCTGTATAGCTCCCTTGTGCCTAGCCCATGTCTGCATGAAGCCCTGCACTGTATTCATATCAATCACTTCCTGAGGTAGGCTGTTCCATGCATCCACCACCCTTTCTGTAAAAAATAACTTCCTCTCATTACCCCTTTATCGGCCTCCATCTAATCTCATGCTGTGTCCTCTTGTCCTGCTATTTTTCTTATATTGAAACATATTAAACTTTTTCACCTTGTTAATGCCCTTAAGGTGTTTGAATTTTTCGATCATATCACCTCTCTCCTCCTTTGCTCTAGGGTATACATATTGAGCTCCCTTAATCTGTCCTCATATGTTTTCTGATGCAGTCCCTGCACCATTTTGCTGCCCTTTACTGAACTGCCTCAATTTGGTTAATGTTCTTGTGAAGGTGTGGGCTTCAGTACTGCATGCAGTACTCCAGATGGGCCTAACCAGTGTCTTGTAAAGAGGGATTATTACCTCGCCCGTATGATTTGTGATACCCCTACTAATACACCCCAACACCCCCCTAGCTGTACCGGTTGCTTTAGTACTCTGCTTGGATGATTTCAGTCATCTGTGATGATGATGCCCAAGTCTCTTTCTTTCCTTGTGACTGCCAGAAACTTACCTCCCGGCCTATAGGTGACTTCAGGGTTTCTTTTCCCTAAGTACATGATCTTGCACTTCTTTGTGATAAACCCCAATTGCCACTCTTCTGACCATTTAGCCAGTTTATCCAGATCTCTTCTCATTCTGCCAACCCCATCTGGATCATCTACGCTGTTGCAGATCTTGGTGTCATCTGCAAACAGACAAACCTTACCCTCCAGTCCATCTGCAATGTCACTGATGAAGATATCGAAGAGGACTGGCCCCAGGACTGATCCCTGAGGTACCCCACTTGTGACTTGCATCTCTTCTGACTGTTTACCATTTACCACCACTCTCTGTTTTCTGCCTGTCAACCAGTTTGCCATGCAGTTAACCAACTTCTGACCCACCCCAAGCCTACCCAGCTTATTAATCAATCTTCTAATCTTTGACCATCTTTCAGTCTTTGCACCATGCAGTTTAATGAATGGTTGAAAAAATGGTGTGGAGCACAGGGGTTTGACTTCATTGGGGACTGGGGTTCCACCTGGAGGGACACCAGCCTATACTGGCAGGATGGTCTGTATCTGTCCAGGAAGGGAACAAGTCTTTTGAGCAATCAGTTTAAATGCTTCATTGGCAAGCTTTTAAACTAGTCAAGGAGGAGGCACTGATAAGCAGCAGGAAAATCCCATCCTCTCCCTACAAAACAGGGTACTAAATGAGAAAAAGACAGAGGTAGACAGGTCAGTGGGGGATGCTGCAAAAGAAGGTAAAGCCATCAAAAAATGGAGCGCAATGAGTACCAATGCCCACAGTCTGAGTAACAAGCTTCCTGAATTAGTGGCCTTGATGGAGGAGGAACATCTGGATATCGTGGCAGTCACAGAAGCATGGTACACACAAAACCATGACTGGGACATAAACATACCAGGATACACTATCTACAGGAGGTACAGGGAGGGTAAAAGAGGAGGAGGAGGAGTAGCTCTTTACATAAGGGAAGGAATCAAAGCAACAGAACAAAAGGGAAAACAGGGAGGAGAAGAAGCATTGTGGGTAAATTTGGAGACCGGCAATGGCACCACAATCTGCACAGGGGTTGTATACAGACCCCCTTCTCAGGGGGAGGAAATGGACAAGGAAATGATAGATAGAATACTTAGAATGGCAGAAAAAGGGGGAGCTATTGCTGATGGGTGATCTGAATATGCCAGATGTTAACTGGAGTGCAGTTGCAGCAGCCACTTCAAAGAGTGGGGTTATTCTAGATGCCCTACAGGGGGCATGCCTTAGACAACTAGTATTGGAGCCCACTTGAGAGGGAGCAATCTTAGACCTGGTTGTCTCAAATGGAGATGAAGAGAGGATCACAGATGTAGAAGTGGGTAGCCATCTAGGAACTAGCGACCATCGAACAGTATGGTTCACAATAAACACAGCAATAGAGTCAAGCCATACAAAGGCAAAAGTACTGGACTTTAGGAGGCTGACTTTGCAAAATGGGTGAGTGCCTAAGGAATGCACTAGCAAATGGGCAGGAAGGAGGGGTGGAAGAACAATGGGGAATAATAAAAACTGCCATCACAGAGGTAACAAGCCTTTGTGTGAAGCAAATAAACAAAACAAAATGATGTAAGAAACCACTATGGTTCTCAAAGGAAGTGGCAGTGAAGGTTCAAGAGAAAAAGAAAGCATTCAGGAAGCACAAGGAATCACAGAAGGAGCAGGACAGAGAACTGTATCAGTTAAAGCAAAAGGAAGCTGGGAAGGCAGTCAGAACAGCAAAGGCCCAATACTGAGGAAAAGATAGCCAACTCAGTTAAGAAGGGGGAAAAAACATTTATAGGTACATCAGGGAGCGAAGGAAGACCAAGGGAGGGTTAGTGAGGCTTAATAAAGAGGAGGTAGGGTGGGCAGAGGGTGACTGTGAAAAGGCAGAGATACTAAACAAATATTTTTGCTCAGTATTTTCAAAGGAAGTGGGGGAGGTACCTAAAACAAACAGTAGAAACACTCTGGATGCAGAAGTTGATACCAGCCCATTTATAGAAGAAAGGGTTCTGAAAGAACTCTTAAAACTGAAGGTGGACAAAGCAATGGGGCCTGATGGATCATCCCAGAATTCTAAAAGAACTAAGGTAGAACTAGTGACATCACTGACTGCCCTCTTTAACAAATCATGGGAGGATGGGATGGTACCGAGGACTGGAGAAGGGCAGATGTGATTCCCCTTCACAAAAGTGGGAGCAAGGCAGAAGCAGAAAACTACAGACTTGTTAGTTTAACCTCAGTGGTAGGGAAAATGATGGAATCACTTCTGAAGGAAAGAATTGTTGAGTATCTAGAGGCCAGAGGGGCTCAGGACCCAAGGCAGCATGGATTCACAGCGGAAGGTCATGCCAGACAAATCTGACAGATTTCTTTGACTGGGTGACCAAAGTAGTAGATCAGTGAGGGGCTGTGGACATGGCCTACCTAGACTTTAGCAAGACATTTGACACAGTCCCACACAAAGATTAATATACAAGTTAGCCAGCCTGGGAGTGGGTCCCAAGATGACAGCCTGGGTAAAGAATTGGCTGGAGAATAGGACACAGAGTAATAGTAAATGGAGTCCACCTGAAGAAGGGGGTTACTAGTGGGGTACCACAGGGTTCAGTATTAGGACCGGTCCTCTTCAATGTCTTTATAAGCAACATTGCAGAGGGACTGGAAGGAAAAGTATGTCTCTTTGCAGATGACACAAAGATCTGCAACAGAGATGATGCACAAGGTGGGGTGGAAAGGATGAGAAGGGACTTGGCAAGGTTAGAGGAATGGTCAAATGTATGGCAGCTTAGATTCAATGCTAAGAAGTGCAAGGTAATGCACCTGGGAAACAAAAACCCAGGGGAAGAGTACACAATGGGGGGGTGAGATACTAACAACAACAAAAATGGAAAGGGACCTGGGGGTATTCATATCACATGACCTAAAGGTGGGCAAGCAATGTGAGAGGGCTGCAAGGAGGACTGGGGGGATACTGGGATGCATAGGGAGAGGTATCACCAGTAGAAAACAGGAAGTTATTATCCCTCTGTACAGACAGTTGGTGAGACCCCATCTGGAGTACTGCGTGCAGTTCTGGAGACCCAATCTCTGCAAAGACATAGACAGGATGGTGGCTGTCCAGAGGAGGGCAACTAAAATGGTGCAGGGTCTGCACCAGAAAACATATGAAGAGAGACTTAAGGAGCTGAATATGTATAGCCTCGAGGAAAGGAGGGAGAGGGGGGACATGATAGAAACTTTCAAGTACCTCAAGGGAATCAACAAAGTCCAAGAGGGTAGCATCTTTCAAAAAAAGAGGTGTGCAAGAACAAGGGTGCACAATTTGAAGATAGAAGGGGGGCGGCTCAGAGGTAATTTAAGGAAGTATTTTTTCACAGAGAGGGTTGTGGATGCATGGAACGGCCTTCCGGAGGAGGTTGTGGAGTCAAAAACAGTGGTGGAATTCAAGCATGCATGGGACAGTCATAAGGCAATTCTAGGGGGTGGGGGTAGGAAGAAGTAGGCTGCTGGTTAACTAGGATCTGCAGCTTATCCATTAGGTAGGGAAATGGGCAGACTGGGTGGGCCAAGCGGTCCTTATCTGCCATCAAAATCTATGTTTCTATGTTTCTATGTGGAACAGTATTGAAAGCTTTGCTAAAGTCAAGGTAGGCGACATCAACTGCTACCCATTGGTCCACCACTCTGGTTACCTAGTCAAAGAAATCTATGAGATTAGTTTGACAAGACCTTCCTGTTGTAAACCCATGCTATCTTGGATATTGTGCTCCTATGGATTCCAGGTATTGCACTATCCTTTCCTTAAGGAGTGCCTCCATAATCTTGCCCACTACTGAGGGTAAGACTGACTGGTCTGTAGTTCCCTGCCTCCTCCTGCTACCACTCTTGTAGAGCTGGATCACATGAACCCTTCTCTAGTCTTCTGGGACCTCTTCTGCGCCAGAGACTCACTAAACATTTTTGAAAATGGCTCTGTTAGTTCCACCCTTAGCCCATTTAGTATTCTGGGATGTATGCTAAAGGTCCCATTGCCTTGTCCACCCTGAGCTTAGCAGGCTCTTGTAGGACCCTTTCTTTGTGAATGGACTAGTGCACACCTCTCCCCCGTGTCCATGGTGCTGAGCTGTGGGTCCTGCCCTACCTTCTTTTCAGTAAATACTGAGCAGAAGTATCTATTTAGGATAGATGCTTTACATGGTCCTCCTCCTCCTCACACACCCCTTATCCCCATTGTTCTTAGCAGTACCCCTTCTGACTTTCTCCTTTCACTAATGTATCTATAGAAAGTCTTGTCATCTTCTTTTACTGTTCATGCTAGTGATTCCTCAGTTTGGGCCTTTGCCTGCCTTACTGCCTTCTCTGTTTCCCTTAGGGAAGTTTGGAATGCCTCCCTATCTTCATCCTGCTGTGTTCCCTTATATTTCCTGAAGGCCATCCTTTTGGCTCTGACCTTTTCTGCTACTGTTTTTGAGAACCAAAGTGGTTTCCTTCTTCTTTTGCACTTTCTTTTCTCTCTAACACAATGGGATGTTGCTTCAAGTATTGCATCCTTAATGCTTGGCCACTTTGCCTGTAACTGATCACCTTTATTTATTTTTGCCAGGGATAGCTTAACTCTGTTGGCAATCTTATCAAAGTCAGCTCCTCTGAAGTCCCATATTTTCTCTTGGAATGGGAATATTTAGTTCTAGTGGAAAAATTGAACCATACCATGTGATGGTCACTGGCCCCAGGTGACCTTCTACCTGGAGAGCTGTGATCCTTTCCCTGTTAGTCAGTACTAGATCTATGAAAGCCCTGTCTATTGTGTGTTGTTGTACCAGCTGTTTGTGGCCTTCCTGTAGGAATCCACTATGTGTCTAGTGCTGGCAGATGTTCCTGCTGGTATTGACCAATCTGTATCTGGCATGTTGAAGTTTCCATTATCAGAACCTCCGCTTTAGCTGTCATGTTTTGTATATCTTCTAACAGTAATGTGTCTATGTCCTCCCTGGTCTGCAGGCCTGTAGACAACCCCAGTTCATACAGCTGTCCCATTTCCTGTTTCCAGAGTGACCCACAGTTCTTCTGGCTCCTTATGTGAATTCTGAATTTCTGTAGCTTTGATATTTTCATTGACATAAAGGGGCACTCCTCCCCTTTTTTGACCCTCGGTCTCTTTTGAATAGTACATAGCCGGGTACTGAAGTCTCCCAAATGTAGTTACTGGTAAACCATGTTGGGAAAGATGCTGACCAACTGGCCCAAAGTCCTCTTCTGGATGTTCTGGGACACAAGAAATAAGAAGAAAGTGCTGACCGACTGTCCCAAAGTCCTCTTCTGGACTGTCAGGACACGAGAAGGAAGAAGAAAGTGTGGACCAACTGGCCCAAAGTCCTCTTCTAGACTGTTGGGACACAAGTGTGAAAGGATCATTGGGATGCTACAGAGACCCCCCTTTTTTTCTAAACTCCTTTAAAGTCGGTTGCAACAGCATATATTCTTCTTTCTTTCTTTTTTCTAAGTCCCTGGTTTCCCCAACAGAGAGGAAGGCTACCTATCTGATGTCCTATCTATTTCTGAACTGCTTGTGGTCTCAAATCTAAATTCCAGATCGTTGAACGTATTGCTCCTCGATCATGCGCACACTCGCATGCACGATCGTGTGCACTAGAGCCACGCAAACGTGCGAATACACACACTGGCACTATCGTGGCTTGGTAAAACTTTTCCTTTTTCCCCAAAAAGCACTGTGAGGTTTAAATACATGTCTTTAGGCTGTTTGAGCTTTGTTTTGTTAAAAGAAATGATCCTTGCACAGCCTTGTAAACAGCTGTAACTGTGCTCGAGTTAGAAGTGGTTTTTAGATAGCAGCCATTAGAGGTTATGTAAAACATAAACAAAAACGCCTACAAAAGTCCCGACAAGCCTGCACAATGCAGAGATAGACTAATTTAGGAATAAGGGTTTAAAATGCCCCTGGAAAGAGTCTAAGTTAAAAGGAAACAACATGAGAAATGGCATTTTATCTTTGTAGCATTGCAACAAGTGTCAAGTACAAGGTGAGAATGGTGCAGAATGGACACAAGTCCCTTTACATGAGAAAGGGTCCTGAAGGAACTGGAAGTAATAAGAGTTGATAAAGCAATGGAGGCCAGATGGGGTGCACCCCAGGGTCCTTAAAGAACTAAGAGAGGTGGTGGCTGAACCTCTGGCTATCCTTTTTAGCCGATCACTGGAAACAGGGGAGGTACCCAAAGATTGGAGGACAGCAGATGTAGTCCCCTTATACAAAAGTGGGAACAAAGAGGAAGCAGGGAACTACAGACCAGTCAGCCTCACCTCGGTAGTAGGGAAGATCATGGAAGCACCACTGAAGGAGAGATTGGTGGAACATCTGGTTGTCAATGGACTACAGGACCCAAGGCAGCATGGTTTCACCAGGGGGAGGTCATGTCAGACCAACCTCATTGAATTTTTTGTCTGAGTGACTAGGGAGGTGGATCAGGGGAGGGCAGTGGACATGGCCTATCTGGACTTCAGCAAGGCCTTTGACACTGTGCCACATAGAAGACTATTACACAAACTGGGGAATATGGGTGTGGGCAGGACAGTAGTGTGGTGGGTAGGTAACTGGCTGTGTGGCAGGACACAGGGTGGTGGTAAATGGCTGTCACTCCACAGAGGGAAGAGTGATCAGTGGGGTACCACAGGGATCAGTGCTGGGACCGGTCCTATTTAACATCTTCATCAGTGACATTGCGCAGGACCTAGAAGGCAGAATTTCACTGTTCACTGATGACACAAAGCTCTGTAACAGAGTAGACACACCAGAGGGTGTAGACAGAATGAGAAGCGACCTGCAGAAACTTGAAGAATGGTCAGGAGTTTGGCAGTTGAAATTCAATGCAAAGAAGTGCAAGATAATGCATATGGGGCACAAAAACCCTGGCACAATATATCAGTTGGGGGTGAGGATATAGCATGCACCAAGCAGGAAAGGGATCTTGGGGTTAACATCTCTGATGACCTCAAGGTAGGGAAACAGTGTGACAAGGCAGCAGGTAAAGCAAATAGGATGCTGGGATGTATAGGCAGGGGCATCACCAGCAGGAAAAGGGAGGTCATAATTCCACTATACAAGACACTAGTGAGGCCCCACCTGGAGTACAGTGTACAGTTCTGGAGACCATACCTCACGTAAGGACATAGACAGGGTAGAGAAGGTTCAGAGGAGGGCAACAAAGATGGTGCATGGATTGCATCACAAGTCCTATGAAGACAGGTTGAAGGAACTGAACATGTACTCCCTGGAGGAGAGGAGGGGAGAGAGGGATGATAGAGACATACAAGTATCTTACAGGGAGGAACAGGGTGCAGGAAAACACTATTTTAAGCGAAAAGATGTTCCAGAACTAGAGGGCATGGGATGAAGTTGGAGGGAGGACGATTCAGAGGAAACATGAGAAAGAATTTCTTCACAGAACAGGTGGTGGACAAGTGGAACACCCTGCCAGAGGAAGTGGTGAGGGCTGAAACAATCACGGATTTAAAAATGCATGGGATAGACATAAAGGAATTCTGGAGGTCAGGGGTAAGGGCAACAGACTTCTAGGAAAACAAACTGAACTTACAAGCTCAAAATGGGCAGACTGGGTGGGCCATAGGCCCTTATCTGCCGACACTGTCTATGTATCTATGTATCTATGCAACAGATAGATGCTTTAGCACAACAGTTCCTTTGAGAAGCCTCATTTTGTTACTGTTTGTTGTTGTAAGATGTTTTAAACCATGTATATTAAGCCTAGGTTGTTAGAATTCAGTGAGAGAACCTTTATTAAGTAAGCAGAAATATATTTACCCTTATGTTTGAACACTGAAACTAGACTGGTGTTTGTTCTGAATGCCTCTGATTCTCTTTAGCTTCTGCTTCATTCTCTATAGAGCTGGACGGCCATTTTACATCATCTTTATAGGCAGACAGCTAAAGGGAGGAGTCAGTAGGACACTGGGACAACCCATTCTTTGCTATTTTTGTTTATATGATGTTAAATCACAAATGAACTAACTAGAAACATTATATTCTTGTATTGAATATGCATGATATTATATAACTGGTTGTATGTGCCTGAATTAAAAAGTTTTGTTATTAAAAATACAAAAGGGGAGGAGACTTCCCATCATGTGACTAGCTAACACTATATAAGAAGGATATCTTCTGTCAAAAGATCAGATCATCATAGGGATCAGCAAGGAGCTGACCCATACCTGACACTAGTATCTCCTAGTGGTGAAAACTTGGTATTGCAGAATTATATTTTTATTTTGGATTTTTCTCCTCTTTTATTTTCATTGTTGACAAGTTCGCTTAATTTACTTATTTGAATGCTGAATAAATCTATTTTTTGGTTCTTCATCCTGGTGTCCTTGTGTGTGAATCCCACTAACCTCCTACACTGGTGTGAGAGTAGGGATTCCTTCAAGGAATTTACTGTACTTGAAGGTGGAATACGGACCTGGTATTGTGGTACACCATGACCAAATCAGCAGCAGTTACCAGTCAACCCAGTCCAGGTGGGGTCCAGACCTGCAGGATGGCTGAGATCATGCAAATGGTGTTATTGCCTGGGTTGCCAGATGTAAGGCAGAAAGTGACAAGGAGACAGGAAGAAGAAAAAGGAGGAGAAGCTATTGCCCTGGAAGGAGAGGAGGCAGAGGAGAGACTACCTGAAGAGGTAGATGACCTACTAAAGTGGTTATGTATACACCAAATGGACCTAGAGAGACAACCAGAAGCAGATCGGTTGCAGAATGAGGCCCAGTGGGCAGACACTTTAAGGGCCATCCGGACATTAGGTACTTCAAGACCCCCTGCACCTACAGATCCAGAGAGGCCGAAGAATATTAAATTGTCTAGACTTACTGAGTCCGATGACATCAAGGCATATATAATAACCTTTGAACATGTGGCAGAAGCTTGCCACTGGTCTAAGGAACAGTGGGTAGTGTGGCTAGCCCCTTATTTATCAGGGAAGACACAACTAGCCTATAGCCATCTGGACAGTGCCCATCTGAATGACAATGACTATGTTCGTCAAACAATATTGAAAAGATGTGACATCAGTGTGGAAACCTACAGACAGAGATTTAGAATTTTTAAATATTACACTGCAACATCCCCCCAGGAGGCCTATACCCTCCTTAAAGACTTAAGCCACAAATGGTTACAGCCTACCTCCAGAACAATGGAATAAGTAATGGAAGACATTACACTGGAGCAATTTATTAAAATTCTCCCATGGGATGATCAGATGTGGCTGATGGAACATTGGCCAGAGACAGCTCAAAAAGCTATCACCTTAGCAGAAGACTACAGTACAGCAAGACCTTCTAGAACAAAATGATACTCCAGAACCCTTGTACCCTCACCCACGGTAAGATCCATTTCTACTATTACTCGCTCTGGGACTATACCTAGTACTGGGAGAAGTACTGAAGGACAACTTCTGGACCCATTAGGTGGGGAGAGGACATAATCCTAATATCATATATCATGAGTGCCAAGGTAAAGGACATATCGCTAGGTATTGCCCATGGAAAAGAAAGAGAATACCCATTTTGCCCTTGTTAACTGGGGTCAATACCTGACTAAAGCACAAATAAATGGGAAAGAGGCCCCTGCATGCTTAGATTCTGGGAGCAAACAGACAGTGATACAAGCTGCTTATTACCTAAAGAAAGAAATAAGGGCATGACCACAGTGACTTGTATTCATGGGGATATTCATGATTATCCATTACAGTGTGTTAATTTAAATATTGAAGGGCAGGTACAAGAAATGGATGTTGGATTGATCCCAAACCTACCCATACCTGTAGTGACTGGACGTGACCATCCTCATTTTGAGACTCTGATGGTTACTGACTCTAATCAGACTGCTGTCACCACCAGTGCCCAGAAAAAGCAGACATCAATCCTGCCTCAATTGTTTCCTTTTGAGGATGACATTTTTGATTGCCCTGGTAAAGACAGAAAGTCCAAACTAGAAAGAAGAAGGGCAAAGTTACAGTGGAACTGTGAAAAGGACATTTCAAACATTATGGACCATCCCAATGATAATGAAATATTTAAAAATGAACAAACAAATGATGTTACATCGGATCCTTGTTTTTTACAGGTTGTAAAGGCAGATGAAAAAGGGGAATACCCTAGATATGTGATTTTTGATCAATTGCTGTACAGAGAATGTAAAAATTCTAAAACAGAAATGGTAGTAGAACAGTTAGTAGTACCTCTGAAATATCGACAGCAATTAATTACCCTTGCTCATGACATTCCTATGGCAGCCACTTAGGGAGGGTAAGACCCTGAGTCATTGCTTGTATCACTATTTTTGGCCAGAAATCCATGAATATGTAGTTACCTACTGTCAAAGTTGTCCAGCATGCCAGAAAGTTTCCATTGTCACAAAATCAGACAAGGTACCCTTACAGCCCTTCCCCTTGATAGATGCCCCTTTTTCACACAAAGCAATGGATATTGTAGGACCATTACCAAACAGTAGCAAGGGTAACCGTTTCATTCTTGGGGTATGTGATTATGCCACAAAATACCCTGAGGCAGTGCCCTTGCGAACAATCACAGCCCCTAGAATAGCAGAAGAACTCCTAAAGATATTTAGTCAAGTCAGAGTACCCAAAGAAATACTTACTGATAGAGGCAGAAATTTTCAATCCTGTTTGCTAGCACGTCTCTAACAATCACTGGGTATTGGGGCAATATATATGTCTCCTTACCAGCCACAAACTGACAGGCTTGTGGAACGGTTTAATAAAACATTGAAGAAAATGCTCATAAAATATGTGCAAGATGAAGGAAAATCTTGGGATCTTAATTTGCCATATGTGATGTTTGCACATAGGGAGGCACCGCAGGCATCCACTGGTTTTTCTCCATTTGAATTACTATATGGGAAGAATCCAAGGGGACACTTGGATATTATGAAAGAGAAATGGGAAGGCAAGAAGGGACTAGAGGGTACCCCAGCATTAGAATATATTACCCATTTGAGACAAAACTGACTAAATATATCACTTTGGCCCACCAGCATAACAAAGAAAACAAACAAATCAAAAAGCTTATTATGACCAAGGAGTGGGACATAAGACTTAAAAAGCAGGGGAAAAAGTGTTACTGTTGTTACCCTCTTCAGAAAGTAAACTTACTATGAAATGGATGGTCCATCATCCAGATGTCCCCCCCCCCCGGCCCCTTCCTTAGCAAGGGTGTCTGCTGTGTCATTGAAGGCATGATAGGGGTCATGGAAAGAGTGGGCTTTAACTCTGTGTACATAGAGTTTGTGTGCAAATATTTGTGCCAGTGAATGTATGCATATTACCAATTCCTTGTACTTCACTGGGCTGCCATCAGAGAAGAGGAAGGAGTTCTTCTGCCAGAAAGGAAGAAATTCTGTAAGGGAACAACAAACCCAGTTAGAGTCTGTGAAGATGATGGTATCGTTGGTTCCATGCTGGATGAACTCGAGGACACAGGCCACCGCTGCCATCTCTGCATATTGTGATTATGTTACACTACAGCGCTTAAATATTTTGACAGTGTTCCATAAGGGTAGATCACTAGAATGCCCATCCCTGCAATTTGTTTCTCCCTGATAGCAGTATGCTGAACCATCAGTAAAGACATGGCACAAAGAAGTGTTATCAAGTATTTGTGGTGTGTAGGGAGGAATGGACCTGGATCGGGAAGATCAGGTGACTGTAGTGTACAGTCATGGGGTTCTCCTGGAAAAGGAGGCCATGACCTAACATAGATGGAACTTTAGTCAGTTGTACCATGTATGTCTCTGTCCTGCAGAAGAAGTGACCAGTGTGTCAGTCTGGTATTAGAGACTGACCCATCCTTCACTCTATCTGACAGCAGGAAGGTGGTTGGAGTGTGGTTGGTGTTAATGATCAGTGGTGAGTACCCAGTGATATACAGGAAGTGCTTGATAGCCCAGTAGGTGGCCAGAAGGTTCCTTTCACAAAGACCATACTTCTGTTCCACTGGGGTCAAGAGCTGTGAGGCATATGCAGTGGTCTCAAGGTGCCGCGGTACCTTCTGGGCCAGCACTGCTGAAATGGCAATGTCAGAGGTGGCACATTCCAGATGAAATGGTAATGCTGGATTGGGTCTGCTTCAGTGATGTCACAGCCTGGGTGTGTATAGGTCCCAAAGTCCATGGTACATCCTTCTTGAGTAGCTCATACAGAGGAGCAGCTTTGAGCAAAATCACAAACAAAATCTCTTGAATAGTTCACCATACCTAGAAACCTTCAAGAGTTGCCACACTGTTAGGTAACGGCAAGTCTTGTAATCCTGTACCTTCTTCCAGGTAGGGCTTCAACCTTGGTCAGCTATTTTCAGACCCAGAAAGAGTACTCTTCTAACACAGCTGTGCTTTTCGCTGGATTACATTTTAGGCCTGCTTTCTGAATGAGAGTCAATAGTTCGTCCAAGAGATCCAAATGTTGTTCCTGTGTGGTTGTTGCCAGCAACAGGTCATCCACATATTGTAAGAGACATTGGGGAGTAGAGAAACTCTCGAGGGCGTCCATCATGTGGAGATAGAACAGTGATGGACTGTTATGGAATCCTTGAGGCAAGCAGGTCCATATATACTGTCTTCCTTCAAAGGTGAAGGTAAACTTATATTGACTCTTAAGGGCCAATGGCAATGACCAAAAACCATTGGAGAGGTCCAGGGCACTGAACCATTTCAAGTCAGGGGTCAGAAGTCATAGTACATCTGGTGCTGATGCTACAGTTGGAGAGCAACTGGGGGTGACCTGATTCAGTTTTCTGTAGTCAATAGCAAGTCTCCAGGTGCCTGTGGGTTTCTTCACAGGCCATACTAGGGAGTTGGCAGTGGAAACACAAGTTCTGATTACTCCTTGTTTGAGGAGTGACTTGATCATTTCTCTGAGGGAAGGTAAGGCCTCAGTTGGGAAAGGATATTGCCTTTGCCTCTCATGTGCTGGGCCTGGCACTTAAATGATGGTGTGCATTCTACCACAGTCATGCTTGTTGACTGCAAATGCTTCCAAATGTCGTTGCAAAATAGGTAAGAGTTTTGGGAAAAGTTCATGATTCTTGAAAAATCTATGACATCATACTCTTTGTCATTGGCAGATATCGTTGCCACAACGTGCGAGTCAGGAATCAAAATGGTATGATATTGATCCTGAATCTGTATCAATAGCATGTTGGCTAGGTCCACTACACAGCCATGCAGTGCAAGGAAGTCAATCCCTATAATATACTTGGATGATCATGCAATACCATTAGTTGGAAAGTGTGTGAGGCCTTTAGATGGTCTAGCTCTATCGGTAAGGGTAGAGAACGGTATGCAGGTAGCCTAGTACCATCAACTCCTGACATGTTGGTCCTCTGTCTGGTGGACCAAGGGGATGTGCCTGGGTGTTCATCATGTAGCACAGATACAGCTGCACCTGTATCTAACAAAATGACTAGTAGGTGGCCCCTGACCTTGGCCTCGGTGCAGGGCCTTCCATTTGTATCCAAGACTAGCTTGTTTACAATCCGGACTGGGGCCTGTAATTGTCAATCTGTACTGCTGGAGGCATGCAGAGGTTGGGCCTGGCTCAGGTGAATCACTTCACCATGTTGCACTGATGCTATATAGGGAGGAGCTTCTGGGTTCAGACCTGAATGGGCCTGAGGGCCTGTGCCACCGGTGTCCCCATGGCTGGCTGGGGCCTGGGCCGCTGGTTGCACCACCGCAAGGGCCTGTGTGGAAACAGCATCCGCTACAGAGCGCACTTGTCCCAGGAGCTCTCAAAATTTCTGATTCTCTTCAGCTATCTCCCTATATGAAGGACCCGTTCTCTGTTAATGTGGTTTACCTCTACCCTTATGCTTCCTGTTCTTATGCCAATCGGTTCCCACCCACTGTTGTTGTTGTTGTTGTGGTTGTTGTTGATGGGCATGTTGGGTAGTGATTATCAGCTGGAGGGGCTTGCTGATGTTGGGCCTGTTATGCTGGAGCCTGCCCTTCCACTGTGTAGTGTGTCATGGCCTCCGGGATGGATTCCATGGCAGCTACCTTTTGGAACCGAACCCAAATCACGGATATAGAGTTGATACACTGTATCGGTTTTCCGAGGATGTTGGCAAACCTATCTATATTGGGGTAGGTGATTGGCTCTACCTTTTCTCTCACTGCTGGAATCATGTTCCTAGGAACAGGGTCTTATATTCACAAGATCTACATCTGCAGCTTATTGTGCCAGGTGCTTTCCTGCTCGGTAGGCCATCCAGAGTCTCTGGTGGTAAGTCGCTGGACTTTCTTTGCATTCTGCTTCACAGGGTATGCAAGCATCACTCCTACTACACCTGGGCTGTGAGCAGAAATGAGCTCAGCTGCAACCTCATCAAGGTAGCATTCCCATGCTGGTGAACAGCATTGGGAGTTTGGCCCACAAACCAGGATCGATGGTCTGGCATAGTATTTGGACCTGATATTCTGCAGCGAGGCTAAGCATCTCACATTTAGAATGCACCTCCTCCAAGTAACAGCTGAGGTTGTCGGACGATTCATCCAACCAATGCTGTCAGCAATTTGCTGAATGGAGTAGGCCATTTGTAGGGGATTAGTGGGTCGATCAGGCAAAAGGTAGATTGTCTTGGCGCGTCCAGGGCAGCACTGAGCTGCAGCTCAGCCGCAGTGTGGACAATCTTCCTGAGTGCCAGCCTCTTGCAGAAGCTGCCTAATCTGGGTTTTAATAGCCCGTTACTCCTCTCAGGAAGAGGTACATTGCCTATTGCAGTTTCAATCATGGTTTCTATCTCCTGCCTGTCTTCCACATTAATAACGGCTACCAGAGGCGCCATCGGGACAAGGCTTGGGCCTCTCCCCATCATGGGGGCTGCCATGTTGGCATCTCCCATGATGAGCGTCACGATGTCGCTGATGTGTGACATGGGGAGTTGGGGGCGGGGACCCGCCATGCTGTGGATGGCTGGGTGTGGTCTCTGGGCCATAGTAGGGGCATGACTGGGCGTTAGTCGAAATGTCATCATCAGATAACTCCTTTTCTGATGACGAATGAAAGGCAGGGGCTATGCCTCCCATTGCCTTAACATGTCCAGACAGAACCTCTTGCTGATGGCACAGTGCCACCATCTTAGTTCTACATTTGTCGTGACTCACACTTGCAGCATCCATATCAACTTCATCTTGCTTTTGTTTTGCAACACTCTATATGCGGCGCTCAATTCACGATTGTCCCTGTAAGCCACTTCTAAATCATTACATACCTGGTTTATCTCATCCTGCAGCTCACCCATTTCGTCACTCAACTGAGAATTCGCAGCACTCTGCAAATCATTTACTTGCACTGCCTGGACGCTTATCCTGTCTCAAACTTTCACACTCCTGCTTCAACATACATATTTCCTGTTCTTCAGCTTGAGCTGAATGATGCAATAATGAATCCTTTTCATTTTGCAGAGTTTGGAGCTCAGACTCAAGTTCTGCTGCAGTCTAATATATTCTGTTTCCTGCAAACCCATCTGTTGCTTAAGAGATTAAATCTGCAGATCAAGGGTTCAAACCTCTCTTCAGAGGCTTCCAAAGCAGCTGAGGAAGCGCGACCATCAACCGCTTAGCATGACACTTATTGGCTGATTGTCTCATCTCTGTATACTGAGTTGAAATCCCCAGTATAGGGTTGTCGGATTGACTTGCATCCCATGCAAGTCAGCCCATCCTCCATAGGAGGCAAGGAAGTTCGAGACATCGAGTCTCAGTTCTGCACAGATATCTGATACTGTGGCCATTGTGCAGGAGAGAACGAAAATTCAAACTGTGAAAAGGCACTGTGCTGCATATCGATCCACAGCATGAGTACTTATACACTGCTAGGCTACTGTATTAGTTGCAGACTTGCAATTCAAAACTGCTATGGAGTGGGTCAAGGCGGCATCGACCACGCCCAAAAAGTCAGCCAGACTTTGCAAGTTACTACAAACTGGTTTTAAAATGGGAGAGGTGATACGGGAACGTACACCTACTGTCCCGTGGGAAAGGGAAAAGTTTAAGCAACAAGTGAATACTTACAAACACCAAATATCGCCTGTACACGGTCACCAATTTGTTGGGAGGTCTAAACCTCATTTTCAGATTCTTGACGATATTGGGAATGCAAGTAATCACAAACATGTTGCATTAGAGTAACAAACAAGTTTATTACTACCAAAGGGATAAATCACAGTTGCCTTAAGCAGTTCTTACCAATACGAACCAGGAGCCAGTGCTAAGCGTTCCCTACATCTCGAGGTTTCTCTGTGTCTCTTGGGGTCTCTCTGGTCTCCGAGATATAAGGCTTGTGTATTACATTATATACATATGATAATTACTATGGTTACCAAAAGACAGAAACATTTCTAGTTACGGAGATGAACCCTATTGGCTAAATTAGAGGTGGCTCCACGGTCCAAGATAACATTATACAATTCTGTAAAGTCATAAGTTTGAGAACAAAAGAGTTCTTATACAGAATCTTACATAACTCAGTGTAGTGGTACAAATCACCAAAAGGTGGCAATGCCATCTTACATATCATAATTATTCCAAGGACACAAGTGTCTAGGCATCTTACAAGCAAAAAATACACAGAAAATACATGGCAGGATAAATGTATTAGCAAGCAAAGTGTATTACAACAATATGCATTCATATCCTGACACCTACTCTTATACGGTAGATGCCCTTAGCCCTAAATATTAGTATAACATATACCTATATGCTAGCTGTCTACAGTCTGCTGGAAAGGTTAAGGGGAGAAGTTATTCAGGAGGTTAGGAAAATGCACACCATGGTGGTAACAGAGCCATCGATGAGTGAATGGGGTTCACCCATGGTGATAGTTAATAAAAAGGAGGGTGGCATCAGAATCTGTCTAGACTTGTGGCATCTAAATGCCATATCCAAATTTGATGGCTACCCTATGCCCAGAATTGACAACATAATAGATCGACTTGGCAAAGCAAAATATATCAGTACCCTTGACTTAACTAAAGGGTACTGGCAGATCCCACTTAAGACCCGGGCCAAGGAAAAAACTGCTTTTAGCACCCCGATAGGACAGTTCCAATTTACTACCATGCCCTTTGGGCTGCATGGGGCACCAGCCACCTTTCAGCGAATGATGGACAATATTTTACACTCACATATGGATTATAGTGCCACCTACCTGGACGATGTCTTTATATTCAGTCCCAGCTGGGAAGAACATGTACAACAGTTGTCAAATGTACCAAGAGCCATCACACAAGCTGGATTGACTATAAATCCTAGAAAATGTATATTAGGTGTGAAAGAAGTAAAATACCTTGGTTTCAGGATTGGTTATGGACAAATAAAACCAGATATAGGGAAAATAGATGCAGTCGCCGATAGCCCCTGCCCACTCACAAAATGTCACGTGCGATCCTTTTTAGGGATCGCAGGTTACTATAGTCGTTTTGTACCTGATTTTGCAACTATAGCCAGCCCTTTCACATATTTAACAAAAAAGGGTCATCCTAACATTGTAAAGTGGACACCAGAGTGTGAAGAGGTATTTAGTACTATAAAAGGTTATTTGTGTTACACCTATACTCAAAAGTCCAGATTGTGATCTTCCCTTTATTGTCCAAAATGATGCATCTAACACTGGTCTTGGGGCTGTCCAAACACAGATAGTAAAGGGGAAGAACATCCCATAATTTATATAAGTAGAAAGTTACATGTTAGGGGAAACCAAATACTCCACTATTGAGAAGGAGTGTTTGGCACGGAAATGGGCTGTTGAGACTCTGAAGTTTTATCTATGGGGCAGAATTTGAGGTTTGGACAGACTACAACCCATTGTGCTGGTTGCAGGTAATGAAAGAAAAAAAAACCCACAAATCATGCGATGGTACCTGGCCCTGTAGCCACATCGCTTTACTATTAAACATAGATCAGGAGCTGCAAATAAAAATGCAGACTACATGTCTCATTATGGGGCAGAGATGATTAACTCTGTTGAAACAGAAGATATCAGACCTCGGGTAAAGAGTATATTAATAAAATGACTTATAACTGATGCTGAGTTATGTAATTAAAGTAAAAAAGGGACCCGAGGTGGAGTTTCAGAGAAAAGGAAGGGTTGAAGCTCCATCTCTCTAAATGAGAGATCTGAAATTGACAGGATGTAATTGATTAGTTTTCTGAGTCTAAAACGCATTTGTTTAAAAACCTTTAGGTTTTTACTTAGGTGGGGA
Source organism: Neoceratodus forsteri (assembly GCA_016271365.2). Classification (NCBI taxonomy): domain Eukaryota; kingdom Metazoa; phylum Chordata; order Ceratodontiformes; family Ceratodontidae; genus Neoceratodus; species Neoceratodus forsteri. Next base: position 1,663,039,789 of record CM028130.1, read on the forward strand.
GAAGTATGTGAAAGGATCTTTGGGATGCTACAGAGACCCCCCCTTTTTTTCTAAACTCCTTTAAAGTCTGTTGCAACAGCATACATTCTTCTTTCTTTCTTTTTTCTAAGTCCCTGGTTTCCCCATCAGACAGCAAGGCCACCTATCTGATGTCCCATCTATCCCTGAACTCCTTGTGGTTTCAAATCTAAATTCCAGATCTTTGAACGTATTGCTCCTCGATCGTGCGCACACTCGCCAGCACGATCGTGTGCACTAGAGCCGCGCAAATGTGCGAATACGCATACTAGCACTATCGCGGCTTGGTAAAACTTTTCCTTTTTCCCAAAAAGCACTGTGAGGTTTAAATACATGTCTTTAGGCTGTTTGAGCTTTGTATTGTTAAAGACATTAACCTTGCACAGCCTTGTAAACAACTGTAACTGTGCTCGAGTTAGAAGTGGCTTTAGATAGCAGCCATTAGAGGTTATGTAAAACATAAACAAAATCACCTACAAAAGTCCCGATAAGCCTGCACAACGCAGAGATAGACTAATTTAGGAATAAGGGTTTAAAATGCCCTGGAAAGAGTCTAAGTTAAAAGAAAACAACATGAAAATTGCATTTTATCTTTGTAGCATTGCAGCAGATAGATGCTTTAGCACAACAGTTCCTTTCAGAAGCCTCATTTTGTTACTGTTTGTTGTTGTAAGATATTTTAAACCATGTATAATAAGCCTAGGTTGTTAGAATTCAGTGAGAGAACCTTTATTAAGTAAACAGAAATATATTTACCCTTATGTTTGAACACTGAAACTAGACTGGTGTTTGTTCTGAATGCCCTCTGATTCTCTTTAGCTTCTGCTTCATTCTCTATAGAACCGGACGGCCATTTTTACATCATCTTTATAGGCAGACAGCTAAAGAGTGGAGTCAGTAGGACACTGGGACAACCCATTCTTTGCTATTTTTGTTTATATGATGTTAAATCACAACTGAACTAACCAGAAACATTATATTCTTGTATTGAATATGCCTGATATTATATAACTGGTTGTATGTGCCTGAATTAAAAAGTTTTGTTATTAAAAATACAAAAGGGGAGGAGACTTCCGATCATGTGACTAGCTAGCACTATATAAGAAGGAAATCTTCTGTCAAAAGATCAGATCATCGTAGGGATCAGCAAGGAGCTGACCCATACCTGACACTAGTATCTTCTAGTGGTGAAAACTTGGTATTGCAGAATTATATCTTTATTTTGGATTTTTATCCTCTTATTTTCTTTGTCGACAAGTTTACTTAATTTACTTATTTGAATGCTGAATAAAAGCTATTTTTTGGTTCTTCATCCTGGTGTCCTTATGTGTGAATCCCACTAACCTCCTACAACAAGGAAGACGAAGAAAGTGCTAACCAACTGGCCCAAAGTCCTCTTCTGACTTGCAGGACAAGATAGAGATTCTGAAGAAAGGAAGTCCGTGAATCAGAAGCACCAACAGGGTTCTGGGTACCAAGGCTGGATGAGCCAAGGACAACATAAAATAAGAAACAGGACAATGAAGCAAAACACTGCGGCAGAATATTTGGATAACACTTTGATATGGATGACAAAACAAGAAAATGGGTGATACCTTTGTACCAGACCAGGCTGTACTTTGGCCAAACTTTGAACAGTGGAAAACAATAAACAGGACATTGCAAATGACTGCGGCACAGTTCCTCGAAGATCTGCAGCTAGCTGCTTCAAAGATGCACTGGTGACAACTTCCAGAGTACAGAGAAGAAGACTGATCTGGATACCAATGGTGAACAGATTCTGGAAAGCTTAAGAAGACTGATTCAAACACCTTGCAACTTGGAAAACTGGCAAGAAAGCAATACTTGCTGGCACATTCACTGCTTGTAGCAATAGTTGCATGCAAAATAAAGTCTCAGTTCTTGTTGCAGTGGTCTCTCATTCAGTCTTAATGTTCAAATCACAGTAAATATACAGGCAATTCACTTTTCTGAAAGAATCCTAGCACTAGTAAACCTAACTAACAGGCGTCCCTCTGACTAAATCGGGTTCTTCCTGTTACTGCACCTCTGTACGGCTAGCTAGACTCCTTAAACATCCGGGATCACTAATGCTGTTGGGCCCCTTTAACACCAGGGGAATCTAAATGGCTAGCAGTGGGCCTAACTTGCCCCTTTGAATGGTAGAGCACATGGCTGTGGGACTTACTTGCCCCTTTAAGAACTGGTGAGGTACCCTGGCCCCTTGAAGAACTGGTGGGCCTGACATGCCCTTTACACAGTGGTTTGCCTAACTTATCTCTTTAAGAACTGGTGGGCCTGACTTGCCTCTTTACATGAGGTAGGCCTAACTGCCCCTTTATGAACTGGTGGGCTTGACTTTCCCTTACTCAGCGGTGGGCTTAACTTGCCCTTTACACAGCAAATGGTCTAACTTGTCCCTTTAAGAACTGGTGGGTCTAACTTGCCCCTTTAAACAGCAGTGGGCCTAACTTCCTATTTAAGAACTGGTAGGCCTGATTTGCCCAGTGATCATAAAGTACCCTGCCCCTTAAATAAACATGTGGGCCTGTATTGTCCCTTTAAGAACTGGGCTTGGCTTTGTCTGGGCCCTCTAAAACCACTGGACCTCCTTTAGGCTATGCCTTTTTAAATTGTGGGACTTTCCCATAGCTCTGGCCCCTATAAACACTCTGGGCTTTCCTGAACAAAGCCCTATTAAATTCTGGGCTTCCTGGAATCAGCCCCTTCACATATAGGCGTCTCTAAAATCAGCCCCTTCACATACACTGGGCCTCTCTCTCTGACAGGGCCCCTTTAAATTGCTGTGCTAGATTGGGCTAAACTGTCACTCTTTTCCCCAGCCATGTCTCTTCTTATAAATATTTATGCTCTTCCTGAGGCTTCCCTTTTGCTGTCGCCTCCCCTGTGGGCATTGCTACGCCTCGAAGGCTTTAATTATTTAAATGAGGAGCCCCTGGCTCTCCCCTTCATAGCACTCAGCCGTTTTTCCTTTGCATCTAGCACTAACTATTGAAAAATAAATAAATTCACTTTCTCTTTACTTTGTGTGGTGAACAGCACGTAGCGGAGTGCTGTAGCTGACTCACCACACCACTAGAAGGCAGGAACTAAAGGCGGAGGCAAGAGTTGCAGTCTGAGACGGAGGGAGCTTGCAAGCAGGTGCGGATGACTGGGGACCTCACTGAGGTCCTGGGACAGATACCACAGATGCGGCAGCATGATCGCTACCACTGGGGAACCAAACACTTAATTTTTAAACTAAAATAATAAAACGGGGCACAAGCCCTCCCGGGATACAATGGGATGTTTTTCCATGTTACAGGTGGCTCAGGACAGCACCGCTGACGGACAAGAGGTACATTTCTTCAGTGACTGGAGGCAGGAGGCACACGGCAAAGCCTCAGGGACAGCTTCAGCCCTCCTGGAAAGCCTTTCTTGTCCCTCCTCACTTTCTGTGTCCTCACTCTCCACAGTCACCACAATTCTCCTCAACAGTAACTTATTTTTTAAACTGCAGCACTCTGCATTCTGGTTCTGAAAAGCATACCAGGTGCCACACAGTGAGCATTCCATTATCGCAGCTCAACATTCCATTAGCTGCAGCATGGCAGAAATGCTTATTTTGTGCGTTATTTCTAAGCTATTTACATTATTCTTGACAGGCTTTCTACAGAGATTCGTGTTGCCATTTTAAAGTGGGCACCTGGGCATTTCTTGGGCACCAGTTTACTGTACTAAGGCACCTATTAACTGGCACTTTTCTATTACTATATTTTTTCTGTTGTGCCCCAACTCTGGGGCGCTACAGATTCGGGCCCACCAAATGATACATGTCCTCATGTATCCCCCAAAATTTCTTTCTATAACATCTATTGCATTCAAATTAGTTTACTATACTTCTACTTAGATGAGGAACATCTCTAAAACTTTAGATTGATGGTACAACCATTTCTTAACTCTATTTCTGTGTGAACTTAAAGAGTGTCAATGCAGTTCTATTACCTAAGATATATAAATTCTATGAAATGTACTTGAGAATGGGCTATCACAGTTAAATCTTTCTTAATCTCTAAGATAACTTTAATACTGTAAAGAACATAAACTAAACTAATGTGACCATGTTGGGATAACTCTTTATCATACTGTGTTTTAAGATACAAAACTAAGGACTTTCCATATGAAATCTTTTAGGAGGAGTTCCAAAATTTACTCTCTGAGATCTGCGGGGCAGAGTACATAAAGGTTCAGTAGAAACAGGTACTATTCTTCTAGCGTTTTCGGGTATCAAACTCTCAAAGTGGTCTGAGTTAGCATACTTAAGTAATTCCAAGGATTAACATACATGTCTGTTGGGGTTTCTAGTTTAGTCAAGGTAAGATTTCTTGATGGATATTCTTGTTTGTCTATTAGCTTGGAGTCCGCATCAGCTGAAGGATCTGATCCTGCATGAAATATGCATGACTTTAACAGGTTTCTGTGAACAATCTTGATACCTTTTCAGATTTCTCCTTCGATCTTATAAACTGGCAGTTCTCTACATGGTATTTTACTATAAGATAGGGTTCAGGTTCCATTTGGAGGCTAATTTTGTTAGTCTATGGGTTCTCTTCAGGAGTACTTTATCTCTGATCTGTAATGGACAAGCGTTGGTATTGGCATTATATAGTGTCTTTTGTTTTAATCTCACTTGAGTCATATGCTTGTCTTGGATTGGTCCTGCTTCTTGCAATCTGTCACTATGTTCATTTGCCCAATCTGTACATAGGTTAGGAGTAGAAGTGGCTTTCAAATCTATGTCAAGTACTAAGTCCATAGGTAAACGACCATGACGTCCAAATAACAAATAATATGGAGTATATCCAGTTGAACTCTGTATAGCGTTATTGTAAAGATTAGTTAATTCAGGTAAAATGCTATGCCAATATGGGTGTCGATGCTCACGTAATGCTCTTAGCATATTAAATAAGGTTTGATTAGCTCTTTCACACAATCCATTGGCTTGGGGATGATAGGCAGTTGTACAGATCTTTTGACTTCCATATAAGCTACGAAGTTCACGGAATAGTTGTGACTCAAAGGTACTCCCTTGATCAGTTAATATTCTGGTTGGAAACCCATATGGTTGAATAAAGTACTTAACAAATGTTGCTGCAGTGCTTTTGGTAGTAAGATCAGGAACTGGTGCAGCTACAACAAACTTAGAGTAGTGGTCTATCATGGTTGAAACATAACTGATACCATTTCTGCTTGGCTCAAGTTTTATGTGATCTAAGGTGATCAGTTCTACAGAAGCGTGACTGATAATTGGTTGCAGAGGAGCTTTTTGATCAGTTCTGCTGCTTCTCTTTAGATTACATGTGGGACATTCTTCACAACATTTCTGAATCTGAAGTTTCATTTCAGCCCAGTAGAATCAGTTTCTTATATTGCGTCTGTCTTTTACTTCCAAAATGTCCAGACTTGTTGTGATAGGCTTCCAAAACAATTGGTGCATTCTCTTGTGGCACAGTGATCTGTAGGATCTCACAATGGGTGTGATGATCTCTACCTTGCCTTATTAATTGGAGTCTTGTACAGTATGACCAGCTGGTTTCTGGGTCACCACAATTTTATTAATTCTGAATTTGTATTTTTCTTCAGTGAAGGCCCAAGACCTTGATTAGTGTCCAATAGATTTCTGATTTGTTGTACCTTAGGTCTCTGGTTTTGGAGCTGGATCCATAAATTATCTTGTTCTGCTACATGCGTTGAAGGAGTAGATTCAGACTTGGTTACTGTGATAGGACTGACCTGACAACATGCGTGTACCATCTCTGTAGGAACTTGTAAGAATGCAGGCATTTCCGCACCTTCTAAAGTTGAATCATTAGGCTCAGGCTCAGGTTCTGTCTGTTATGGCAATCCTGACAAGGCATCAGCATTTGCATTGCTTCTTCCTGTATGGCATTTTAAAGTGAACTGGTAATTGGACAAACATGAGGCCCATCGTTGTTCCAATGCTTCCAATCTGGCAGTATTTAAATGAACTAAAGGATTGTTGTCTGTGTATACAGTAAAAGGTGTGGCAGCTAGATAATATCAAAACTTTTCTGTAATTGCCCATACCAAAGCAAGGAATTCCAATTTAAATGAGCTGTAATGTTCACCATTTCTTTCTGATCCTTTGAGACTGCGACTAGCATAGGCAATGACTCTTTCTTTCCCTGACTGTTCTTGTGCTATCACAGCACCGAGACCTAAGTTGCTGGTATCTGGATATACTTTGAAAGGTTTGGTATAATCTGGGTAGGCCAAAATTGGAGCTTCTGTCAAGGCTTGGCAAAAACCATCGAAAGGGGTTTGGTGTCTGAAAGTCCAAGTGACTTGCTGAGTTTTGGATGTATGTCCTGCTGTTGACTCTCGAAGTAACTCATGTAAAGGTGTCACTAGTCAAGCAAACTTTTGGATAAATCTTCTGTAGTATCCAGTGAATCCAAGGAATTTTCTGACATCTCTAAAGGTAATTGGTACAGACCGTTCTTGTACTACTCATAGTTTTTCTGGATCAGGTGGTACTCCATCTGCTGCGACAATGTGTCCTAAGTAATTGACTTGTGGTTTCAGTATTTTGAAGTTACGGCTTCCAAATAATATTCTACCAGACGAGGAAGGTTCCTGTGCATTGCACAATCCGAAAGGCATACAAGTGAATTCAAATAATTCCATCGGGTGATGAAAGCTGTTTTCTCCACATCCGAAGGTGTGATTGGTACTTGACAGTAGCCACTGGTCAAACCAAAGTAGAGAACACGGCTGTGGATTGTAATGCAGTAAGAGAATCTTCTATTTGAGGCAAGGGTATGCATCCTTAAGAGTTATGTTATTAAGCTTCCTGTAGTCCACTCAGAAACTGATTTTTCCATCATCCTTTTTCACTAGTACCACTAGTGCAGCCCATGGACTATGACTTTCTCGAATTACATCTGCTTCTTTCATCTCTCTCAATGTGTCTTTGACTGGTTGGTACATAGCAGGTGGCAGAGATTGAAATCTCTCACAAATGGATGGATGATTACTCATGGGAATGTAGTGTTGAACTCCTTTAGCTAGTCCAAAATCCAAAGGATGCTTACTAAATGCTTGATGGTGCTGCATTGCTACTCGCTGGATGTCTCCTCGTTAAACGTCTGTTGTGTGAGTCGTACCAATGTCAAGTTCTCTTAACCATTTGGGTAATTCTTTGTCTTTTGAGTCTGGCTGGGGTCTTCTGGATGTTGACTGGTTGCAGGTTGTAGTGTGAAGTTGATTTTCTGGCTCTACAACATCCTACATACTGACAGTAGGTAGTTTGGCAATAGGTTGGTTTCTGTAGACTTGTACTGTATGATTTCCATAATTAAGTACTCTGATAGGGATCCGTCCTTTGCTAACTGTCACAATGCTGCAAGCAACAATGATAGGCTCCTCCTTGGCATCAGGATATGGTTCCACTAGGGCATCGTAGTCCTGTTCTCTAGGTCCTACTTTTGCTTTACACCATAAGGTGGTTTCAGTACCCAGACTCAGAGTTATGGGATGAGATTCTGTAACTCTGACTTTTCCAATTTCACGTAAGCTAACTGAGCCAACTTTCTTTTTTTTATAATTAAAACTTTTATTGTAAATTTAAACATACAAAACTGAGCCAACTTTAATGGTAACACATTATGTATATTTGTTTATTTATTTAACTTTTTTTTCTTTATCTCTGGTGAGAAGAGGTTGTCAGTTTTTGAGCCTGGACACTGACATTTTATGTTGGCTTGCGTGCATGCACAAACAACATATTGGGGTAGTAGCACTTTCAGAGGTGTGTCAGTGTTGTGGCAAATGCAGGGCATTCTTTAGTAGGTGCGTCCCTCATTCCCCACTCAGCCAGCATGCTAGCACTTATGCAAGTATTATGCAAAGTGCTACCAACTTGAGAGAAATGTACCGCTGCATTTAGAGACAAGCTTGTCATGTAGCGGCACAGATGACACGCCTCCTTATGTGCCTTCCTGGTGAAACATTTCAATAAACATAGTACGGCAGTCCACACAATCTGAAAAGAAGGCTAACATCGGGGTGCAATCCCCATGTTATTATGTCTGCCACCACCCCACACTGTGTGTGGCACACTGGGAGCCCTCCCAGTGTGCCTCCACTCACAGAAAGCTGACCACATCTGCATGTTCCTCCCCCTACCCCACTCCCAGTGTGTGGCCAACATCATCCCCAAAAGTCATGGGAAACACTGGGAGCCCATCCCAGTGTACCCAACATTTGTTTTATTTCACCTGTAAAGAAAGAAAATCATCCTGTGGAGCAATGTCCTTTTGTTTTTTTTTTTACCTGAAAAAAGAAACAGTCTCTTGTCCGAGGTGCCCCTCCCCAACCCGCAGCACCCTCTGCTCACCCCACCTCCCCACACCCTCACCCCATACTTACCTCTGGAGAGCCAGTGCTGCAATCATCAGTGAAGCAGGAACACGTCTGGACTCTTCAAAGCCGAACTGCAAAATGAAGAAATGCCGTAAGCTGTATAAAGGCATAAATGGGGGTTCAACTTAGGTGAATATCTCAGCCATTTTTACAGTTTTGACTCCAGATTTTCTACATGGGGTTCCTGGGACACCATTTATGAATACATGCACTGTCATTTCATTATTCAGTCCCGAAGGTCATTTTGTGGTCACTGCACAGAATCACCTTTCGGGACCAATTAACAAAATGTACAGTGATACTGTTCATGAGGTGGGGTCCCAAAAAGCCTATGTTGCAAAGTTGGTGAACAAATTCCAAAAAATGACTGTGTTACAAGCGTACATTGCACAGTTTCCACACATGCTCATAACTTTGACAAGTTTTAATATTTTCACTCCAGATTTTTAACATTGGAGTGCATCCATTTTTTCATTTTTAAACTATTTTCTAGGTGCTAATGGATGACCCAATCACCATTTATTGACAATTGGAATTCTGAAATCCATTTATTTTCTTAACCAGATTTTCAACATTGCCATTGTTTCACACCTCCTTATGAACAGTACAGCGTCATTTTTCACATCCTGCCTGAAATGTGTTTTTGCACGTGTGGCGTGCAATGGCACGGTCGTTGTGGGAGATCAATGTTCGGGACAGATTAGCAAAATCACAGTGACACTGTTCATGAGCTAAGGTCCCAAAATGCCTATATGGAAAACTTGGTTAAAAAAAATCCCCCAAATAATTGTGTTACTGACGTGCGTTGCGCAGTTTCTATGCATGATTGTGACTTCACCTATTTTTCATATTTTCACTACAGATTTACAACATTGTCATTTTGTTACACCTCCTCAGGAACAGTACAACTTTCATTTTTCATATCCTGCCCAAAATGTGTTTTCATACCTGCAAAAATCACAGTTCAGCTAATGAACTGTTAGTGCCGCTATTCATGAGGTGGGGTCACAAAAAGCCCATGTTGAAAATTTGGGATAAAAACAATAACAAACACCTGGGGTGTTAGGGATTCCAATCGTAATGCCCCACCCTGTAGAGATTGACAGGCATCAGGGGTGTGACTTGGGATTGTCTATTGTAATGCTCACACCATTTCACCCCACCCTACAGCTAGTGGCAGGCATTGAGGTGTGTCTTGGACTCTTCAGCCCCAAAGTTCACCCCATTCTCCTACACTGCACCCATCTCAGTTTACTTGCTTATGGAATGAGGTGAGAGTAAGGTCCGAAGAACCCAAGGCACAACATGATAGTTGGTGTCTGCAGGGTAAGGTGAGGTGAAATGGTGTGAGCGTTATGGCCAACAACCCAAAGGCACACCCCAATGTCTGTCAGTTTCTGCAGGGCGGGGGTGGGGTTGGCATCAGTTCCATACTTCACTTCCATTCCTATTTTGCGTCTCTCTAACTTCTGCACTACCAATGCCAATGCCAATGCCAGCAAGACAACATTCAGCATTGACAAATGCTTGTTTTAAATTGGTAGACTAGTAATTTGGTAGCTCCCCCCCACCTCAGAGTATTTGTGACTAGCATAGCACAAAAAATCCTCTGCTTTCTTTCTTACCCTTTCCTTTGGCTGCTGCTGAGCTGTTAAAAGAGCAGCCAGCAGTTTATTGTTTCCTGGCTGCTCCTTATGCTCTCTCCAGGTCTGCTATATATTTCAGAATTTCCTCCACAATCACTTTGTTCTGATTATTTTTAACTGATTCAAAGTTGAATATTTATCCTCTGGCTATAGCTTCCACTGTGTTCCATATTGTGCTTATGGCTATTTCTGGATCTTGGTTCAAATTAAAGGTTTCATGGAGGCATTGGCTGATTTTACTTTTGGCATTTTGGTCATTTAGGAGAGATGTGTTTAGTTGCAACACCTTCTTTCTCTCCACTGTCCCAGTTGAAGAGTAACTGAGATTGGGGCATGGTCTGACTGAGTAATGCTGAATATATTAGAAACTAAGATATTGTATACATGTGATATCAGAGTGAAGAAAGAGGTCTACACCTGAGTAAGGCTATAGGAATGTAAGAAACACAGAGTCCTTCTCTCCCTTATGCATCTGCTTCCAAAGACTGTATATACTAGCTCAAGTTTCTCTGTCAGAGCCCTAAGAGTTTGGACCAGCTTCCTCTTGTTCATTCTCAAGTGCCCTGAGGAGCAGTCCTCTGAGATGGACAAGGTGCAGTTAAAGTCTCCCTAGAATGATTTGACCCCCTGCAGTTGTACTATCTTACCATAAACCTCCCTGAGGAAAAGACCCACCTTGTCATTTGGTTCATAAATATTTACTAAATGTAATATTCCACCCTGCAACTTACCTGTAACTATTACTATCCATTCTTGAAGCCCTACCTCATGTGAAACAACCTCTAGGGGACACCCTCTCTTAATTAAGGTGCCTGCCCATGCTTCTGCCTTGGGAACAATGTTACTATTGCCTGCCTACCCAACTCCTGTGTAGTTTTAAATGTTCTGATGGAGATAGATGTGTCTCTGAATGAAGTTGATATCACTTTTAATCTTTTGAATTCTGCTAAGATCCTAGTTTGTTTAACTGCCTAATTCACCCTTTAGACATTGTAAGAGACTATCTTTAAAGAGCCCATTTTGTATTCATGTTAGGTCCTGGGAGTAACCCTTAGCAAAGATAGGTCATTATTCAAGTTTCCAATGGAGCACTGCAAACAACATAACTTCAAATCACAACTTAAAGCTGGTCATGCCTGCAGTAACTGTAGACACTCAGTTGGACATAATTGACTTGTTCTTGTGCTGAACTTGCAGGGCTGGATTTTAACACATGCTGTGTAAGCAAAAGAGCTTCCTTGATGTTGTACCACTTGGTGTTACTGGGATGATATGCCCACTGGTTAAAATGGGCAAACTCCAACTCTGCACTCCAGTGGTAATGGAGCACTACTCCCTCCCCATATAGGAGGGACTGTAAAAGAAGTGGGTTGTAAGTCATGAATGTGGAGTTTAGGGACTGTGTAGACAGCCTTTAAGATGTAGTGTGGCTCCCAGCCCCTGCAACCATCTAGTAAAAGTGATCACATGTGTAGGTGCTTCCACTCAGGAGCAGCCAAACCCAGCATTGCATACGTGTGGGTAAAGAGAAGTGCAGGGTGCCATGGCAGCAAAGGTGGACACCCACAGAACACTGTCAGAGAATGAATTCCCTTTGATACAGCCTCACGTTATGAATCAGCACAAATGGGTATTCTAAGGGTGGTCAGTGCACTGGGCTGCAAGCCTCGACTATGCAAAAAGCTCTGTGGAGTTATAAACACACTCAAAAAGGAATCTGGTCTATTCAAGAAATTGCCTATATTAAATAAATGTTTTCAAGCAACAAAAACATTTTTTTCCAATTGATATTTTATTACATTTTCAAAGCCAACACACAAAACTGCATTAATAAGGCAGTAACATATCCACTTAAAAGAAAAAAATCTTAATCTGAAAATATAATACATTCTTATGCAAAAATAAGAATTTAATGAGATATCGACTCAAATATATTCTTATATATGACTATTTAAAGATTTTAAAACTGGAACCATTTAAATAAAACATCAACCATCTTTAACACAAATATTTAGGAAAGGTTCCCACATGTTCAAGAAAATGTCATTCTTATTCATCCTAGAGTAATAAATTATTTCATTATTAGCAATGTTCATTAAATTATTTAGCCATTGTTGAATAGAGTGTATGTTAGTATGTTTCTAGTTTTGAAGGAGTAATCTTTTATAAGCTAAAGCTCCAGATAGCAGCCATAGTCTTTTATCCTTGGAAATATGCAAAGTATCATTGGTATCTCACAGAATGAACAATAGAGGAGGAAAAGGGATTACTAAACCAGTAATGTTTTGACGCTATGAATTTGTTTCAGTGAAATTATACTTCTTACAATACCATAACAAATATGCTAAACCTGCATTAGAATGTGCACATCTCCAACAATTACTATCATCCCTATTCCCATACCTAGTATTTGTCTGGGGAGTAATAGTAATAGTGAAGTATTTTAAACTGAGTGAGTCTCCTTGCACTTCCTAGAGGACTTAATAGCATTAACCCATATTTTGTTCCATGCTGGTTTGGATATAACAACACCAAAGTCTGCTTGCCATTTTACTCTAGCTCTCTGTTAGTTCTATGTCTGTTTCATTTCAATAAGCATATAATAGACTAAAAGATTTAGGAAGATAACATATCTTAAAGAAATTCTTCCACACTTGAAAGAGAATCATTTTGTAGGACATATCTAGGAATTTGTTAACTAAAAAGCTCCTTATCTGCAGGTAGAAGCAGAAATCACATCTTAACAAATTAAATTTGTTTTGCAAACCAGAAAAAGATAGAAATCTATCTTGTTCATCCAGTAAGTCTCCAGTTACATTAATTCCTTTAATTTTCCATCCTATGTCCCTGATAGGTTTGTTGTCAGGGGTTATTTTGGGGTTCTTCCACAATGGCATAAATTGTAAGGGCACAAATTCTACCTTTTTAAGGTGATTAAACTTCCTACGTACTATAATTGAAACCTGTAAAGTTGGCTGATTCAATAAATGACTTGGAAAATTGCAAACAAAATAAATCACTCAGCTTTAAGGGGGCAACCATTTCTTTTTCTATCTTAAACCATAGAGGGGTATTCAGACTTTCTTTCGATAAGAACCAATTAGCAGTTTGTTTGTGCTTGTAAGCCAAAAAATACCCTTGCCACCAAGGTAGGGCCATGTCTCCTTGTTTGACTGGTGCTCTAAGTTTAGGTTTCGAGAGTCTTGGTGGTTTATTTCCCCATAGGAAATTGGAAATAACCTTTTCAATTTTGTTAAACCACATATGAGGGATGTTTGCAGAAAAATAATTGATAAAATAGAATAATTTAGGAGCAAATATCATTTTCAAGGAGTTAATTTTACCCCATAAGGACAAATTAATTTTCTCCCATCTGTCTACATCAGAGGTCAAATCTTCAATGACTTGTCATATTATGAAATAACAAATTTTCTAGAGAGTTAAACACTTTGACACCTAAGTAATTCATTCCTTCTTCAGGCCAAGTAACCTCAGATAAGATTTTCAATATGTCACATTTTGACATAAAATTATTTAATTGCAAACATTCAGTCTTACACCAGTTAACAAACAGTCCTGATATTTCCCCAACAGTTTGTAAATATATTTTAATATGTTTCAGGAAGTTTCAGTATTGATTAGGGTAAGGAGAATATAATCTGCAAATGCTAGCACTTTACTAGTGTAGCTACCAATTTTGACCCCCAATGTTATCAGATTCCATTATCTTTCTGATGAGAGGTTCAATCCCTAGTATAAACAGGAGAGGTGAGAGTGACACCTTGCAAATCCTCTGTAAAGATGAAAAGTTTCTGATTTCAGTCCATTAGTGATAACATAAGCTCTGGGGGCATCATACAATGCATGGACCCATTTAATCAGACCTGGACCTATGTTTTTCCTTTCTAGAACTTTATATAAATATCTCCATTCTAATGAGTCGAATGCTTTGCCTATATCCAGAGATGAAGACATGACTGGAAAGGCATTATATTTGAAAGAATATGCCATCTAAATAATTGAAAACAATCTCCGAAAATTATCAGTAGCCTGTCTATTTTTAAGAAAGCCCACTTGCTCTTTACTCACTAACTTACCAATTACTTTAGAGAGTCTGGTTGCCAAGATTTTAGCTAGGCTCTTATAATCAAAATGTAATAAAGATATTGGTCTATAATTTTCACACTCAAGTGTATCTTTACCTTTTTTGCTCAATAAACAAATACACGCTTCATTCATGGAGTCAGGCAAATGTCCCTCTTTGAAAGAGAATTGGAAAACATTGAACAGGTGAGGTGATATAGTAGAGTTAAACATCTTATAAAACTCACCAGACAATCCATCCGGTCCTGGAACATTCCCTTTAGGAGCTTGTGCTATGACCTCAGAAATCTCTTTTATGGATATTGGCCTTTCTAGCATTTGTTTGTCTTCCGTGGCTAGCTTTGGAATGTTCACTGAATCTAGGAATCTAACTAGCATATCTGTCTGCAAATCTCCTTTAGGTTTATATAACATTTCAAAGAAACTCTTGAAATGATTATTAATGTTTTTTACAATTATGTGTTGTTTTCCCTGAGGGACCCCTGATTTTTGTGCAATCTGTAGGCCAGTAACTTACTAGCCTTCTCCCCTGCTTCCCAATAATTCCATTTTACCCTAAACAGAGAATATTCAATTTTCTCAGAATGTAACTTATTTATGTCAAATTTGAGCCCCATGACTTTAAAGAGCAGTTATTTTTTATTAGGAACATTTTGTTTTAGGACAGTCAGAATTTGCCCCAATGAGTCTTCCATTTCTTTCAGAATTCTTTCTTTTTCTCTTCTTTATTTGAGGCATAACTTATGCATTTGCCCTGATATATGCATTATAAGCATCCCAAATTGTCTGGGGAGTAACTTCTCCATTACAATTTATTTTAAAGTAGGCCTTAGACTTTTCCTGTATCCAATTAATGAATTTATCCTTTAATAAAGATATATTAAATTTCCAATTTTAGTCTTATTTGATTTATTTTCAAAACCAGGAACTTTTCAAAAGGCAATGGTCTGATATAATCAAATTTTCATAAGAAATGCTGCTTATATTATTGCATAAATCCATGGGTAGGGAAAAATAATCGAATCAACTAAAAGTCCCAAATCTGGCAGAAAGAAAAGAGTAGTCTCTGACATTAGGATGTGTTAGTCTCCACCCATCAACCAACCCCAGGTCATCCAGAACTTTATGAATAGTTCCTTGAGTAATGGACAGCTTACTTTGTTTACAAACATTTGATCTATCTAATAGAGGATCCATTACTGTATTAAAATCTCCCGAAGAATAATCTCATAATTCCCTATATTTGTAAGGGCATATGCCAAAGTCTGAAAAACATTTTTTGTTGAGTTTGAACATTGGGAGCATACACATTACACAAGGCTACATCTCTGCCATATAAATTACCTAGTAAAATGTGAAATCTTCCTTCAGGGTCTGTTAGATGACTATGCTTTAAAAAATGGACTCCTTTTCTAAATAAGATAGCTACCCCCTCTTTTTCTGGAAGAGAAACAGCAATGGTAAACTGGGCTTACCCAATTATGCGCAAGTGTATTTGCTTCTTCTAGAATCAGGTGTGTTTCTTGCAAGAATGCCACATCTATGCTATGTTTTTTAAGATGGTTTAGAACTCTATACCTCTTAATAGGTGAGCCTAACCCTTGAACATTTCATGAACTTATGTCAATTGAACTCATTCTGTAACTAAATTACTCTATAAATTATAAAACCAAACAAATAACAGATTTCAAGTAAGATCTAGTGATCTTAACTAAAATACTGTGGGATGAATATAAAGATTATTAAGATGCCTACTAGGAACCACACAAATAAACAGGGAGCACAGTATGTATACTCTATAAAATGTTATCTGTTGTATTAGAAACACAATAAAACAGACAGCAAGAAGATGGTGTAACCTCACTGAGGAATTCTCAAAGTGATAACACTCATCTTTTAGGCAGCTTAGCGAGTAGGCCCACATTTGCCATGTAACAGCTTTACAAGGAATTTCTAACTAGGTAACCTTACTGGTTTAAAAACACTGGCCTCTAGGTACTCAACAATTCTTTCCTTCAGAAGTGATTCCATCACTTTCCCTACCACAGAGGTCAAACTGACAGATCTGTAGTTTCCTGCCTCTGTCTTGGTCCCACTTTTGTGAAGGGGAATCACATTAGCCTTCTTCCAGTCCTCAGGTACCATATCATCCTCCCATGATTTGTTATAAAGGGTGGTCAGTGGTGTCACTAGTGCTCTCCTTAATTCTTTTTGAATTCTGGGGTGAAGTCCATCTGTCCCCATTGCTATGTCCACCTTCAGTTTTAGGAGTTCTTTCAGAACCCTTTCTTCTGTGAAAGGACTGGGATCAACCCCCCTCTCCATGAGTGCTTCTGTTAATTGGATTAGGCAACTCCCCCACTTACTCTTTTGTGAATACTGAACAGAAGTATTCATTCAGTATCCCTGCTTTTTCACTGTCACTCTTTGCCCACCCACCATCCATTCTATTCAGCCTCACCATCCCTTCATTTGTCTTTCTATGCTACCTGATATATCTATAAAAGGTTTTATCCTCCTTCTTAATTGAGTTGGTTATCTTTTCCTCATTTTGTGCCTTTGCTATTCTGACTATCCTCCCTGCTTCCTTCTGCGTTAACTGGTACAATTCTCTGTACTGCTCCTTCTGTGTTTCCTAATACTTCCTAAATGCTATCTTTTCTCCCTAAACTTCACTGCCACTTCTTTGAGAACCATAGTGCATTTTCTATCATTTTGATTTGTTTGTTTGCTTCACACAAAGGCTTGTTGCCTCTGTGATGGCAGTTTTGATATTTTCCCATTGTTGCTGCACCCTCCTTCTAGTCTGTTTGCCAGTGCTTTCTAAGGCACTCTCCCATCTGCCAAAGTCAGCCTCCTGAAGTCCAGAACCCTCCCTTTTGTATGACTTGACTCTGTAGCTGAGTTTATCACAAACTACACTGTTTGGTGGTCACTTGTTCCCAAATGGCTACCCACTTCTAGATCTGAGATCCTCTCGCTGTCCCCATTTGAGAGTATGAGGTCTAAGATTGCTCCCTCACGAGTAGGTTCCAAAACTAGCTGTCTGAGGCATGCCACCTGAAGAGCACCAAGAATGGCCCTGCTTTTGGATGTGGCTGCAGCAAAGGTGCTCCAGTTAACATCTGGCATATTAAGGTCCCTGATCAACAGTATCTCCCCTTTCTCTGCCATCCTAAGTATGCCTTCTATCATATCCTTGTCCATTCCCTCCCCCTGACATGGGGGTCTGTATACAACCCCTGTGCAGATTGTGATGCCATTTCCAGTCTCTAAGGTGACCCACACTGCCTTCTCTCCTCCCTATTTACTCTTTTGTGCAGTTGCTTTTATCCCTTCCCTTACATAGAGAGCTACTCCCCCTCCTTCAGCCCTCCCTGTCTCTCCTGTAGGTTGTGTACCCTGATATACTAACATCCCAGTCATGGTTCTCTGTGTACCATGTTTCTGTGACTGCTATGATATCCAGGCATCCCTCTTCCATCAAGGCCACCAGTTCAGGGAGCTTGTTGCCCAGACTACGGGCATTGGTACTCATTACCTTCCATTTCATGGTGGTCTTACCCCTTTTTGCCTCATCCCTGTCCTTATTGCATTTGTCACTTTCTCCATTTACCCTGCACTTCTCTATTGACATCTCTATGTTGATGTCTCCCTCACTTAGTACCCTGATTTTTTGGGGGCTAGGATTTCCTGCTCCTTTTACAGTGCCTCTCCCTTGGCTAGTTTAAATTTGCCACAATGAAGTATTTACACCTATCACCTTGGATCCTGGTTCCCTCCTGGACAGATGCAGACTATCACACCAGTATAGGCCTGCATCCATCCAGGTGGACCCCCAGTCCCCTATGAAGCCAAATCCCTGAGCTCTGCACCAGTTTTTCAACCACTGATTGAATCCCATTGTGTGGAGCACCCTAGCCTCATCCATGCCATAGACAGACAGCACCTCCAAGAAGGTTACCGTGAGTGCTATTTGTCTAAGGCTCTGCCCCATCTCCACAAACGCTTCTTGCACTGCTCTGATCCCTTTCTTAGCTAGGTAATTTGTCCCTAGGTAGGCAATGACATCCAGCTCCCTCCCCTGTTCAGCTGCTCCTGTGATCTTGAGGATTCGCTATCAGGATACCTGTCAAGTTGTTTTACTGGAATATTAGGCACAGGACATGTGATGGAGAACATGTATGTGGCAAAGAGTGCAGTGCACATGCAGTATCCTGGGAATTCTGAGCATGGGCCTGGTGTTCCATCTTGGATTTCTCAGCATTTTCTGAATTGACAGAGGTTATTTGATTATGTTCAGAACTAACCTTAAAATTAGGCCTTGCAGTCATAATGCGATTGGCATCAGGCCAGTTTCTTTTAATAAATTCCCAAGCTTCATCTGGGGATTTAAAATTATGTGACCCTCCTCCTCTGTTTATCACCATACTGGCTGACTACTTAATGTAGTAAGATACTCCAAGTGACTGCAAAATGTATCTTATTTTGTTGTATGCTTTTTTTCTTTACAATTTCAGCTGAATAGTCTTGGAAGATAAAAACCCATTATTTTCTCCAATACAGAGCCTTCTTTTGTCTGGCCAGTGATAATATTTCCTCCTTGATATTGAACCTTAGAAAATGAATAATGATAGGCCTGGGTTTTTGACTGTATTTAGGAAGAGCCCTCAGGGACCTATGTGCCCTTTCAATTTCTAGTGGCCACTGCCAAGAAGCATTTAAAATCAATGGAATAAAGTCCATTAAAAACCTTATCATGTCATTGCCTTCTATCAGTTCAGGTACCCCCACCACTCTTAAATTGTTACATCTACTTCTATTATCTAACTCATCAATGTTTGTGCTTAGAAGTTCAATTTTTGTACATACTTTGGTGGAGAATCCTCTATTTTACATATGTTTTCTTCCAAAAGGACAGTATTTCCTCTAAAGCAGAGGTTCTCAAATGGTGAGGCCAGCCTCCTGGGAGGCCCTAACCTGTTCCAGGGAGGCTCAAGCAAGTCTGAAAAAGTACTGTATTTAAATTTTGAGTTTTGCATATTCTGTGTGAAGAGATGAAGCAAACTGAAAGAGGATAATAGTAGGTGAATCTTATGTATTTATTTGGGTGACAAGGGAATGTGAATGAGCCAAGGCTCATTTCAGGTGTACCCGGGTAAGGGTAGGGAGTGAAAACATTTCAAAAGGTAACTACAAAACAATCAGGAAATACACAATGAACAAAAGTGCAAACAAATATGAACAATAAACTAATAATGAGTGGTGATAACTGATCAATTTGTAGACTGATGGCAGAGCAGCCCAAATGCAAGGGTTGAGCATAGAAGTGCTAGGAGCAATAGCAGGAAGGAGCAAAGTAATCCCAGAGAAATTGCTTAGGAGCAGGGAAGGACAGTGAGAGGCAAAGTATGTAGGAAGGTTATTTTGCATAGAGAGGAAACAGAGAAAGTAGTCTGACCCACGAAGGTACTGCAACAAGGGGTAACAATGGTTCAAGAATAAAAATAGCAGAGCAAGGAGGCTGGCATGTGAAAGGGAGGGGAGTTACAGTAAGCTGAATAACATTTATTTTATTTATTTGTTATTCAGATAATGCTTCTAAGCACAGGAGCTCTTTTCAAAGCTTCTGTGTCAGTATAAGACAAAGAACTGAATGTGAGCCAAGTACTCAAAGGGTGTCAATTAATTCATGGTGCACTGCAGCAGTACAGTATGTTATTTTTCTTTGGGAGGCTCAAGATTATTTCAGTTTTTGGGGAGGCTCAAATCCTTTCCATGGATTTGGGAGGCTCACTGTGACAAAGTCTGAGAACTATTGCTCTAAAGTGTTAATTCTTTCTTTCATGACTGTAGATTTGTCCCGATCAGAATCAGCTTGTTTTTTTAATGAAACTATATCTATATGCATACTTTGCCACTTGTCTCTAATAAATTCAATGTTGTTACTGTTTAAATCAGTATTATGACCTTTGCTTGCTGGCTTGTTATAATCCTTCGCTAAGTTTTTCCCTCCTTGCCCGTTTGTAGAGGCATATGGGTGAAGCACCGGGTCGGGCTGGAGTATTATCGCACCAAAGTGACTGTCAGATCACATCCTTTATTTGGGAGGGCAGAAAACTTCCAGAGATAATAAAAAGTAAGTGTGCAGAATAATTTAATCAAACTTGCAGGTATTATCCAGTTATCGCGAGTGCTAAGTAACGAGTGTATCTGGACACTTTTAACTCATAGTACAAGCTTTATCACTATTTAGTTGCGATTAGTGGGAGAGTTAACGTTAAGCTGCAATTTCTTCAAAGCATGGTGTGGACCTCCAACAACAAAAATTGTTGATTCAAAATATCAGCTTTATTTTAAGAAATTGCATATTGCACCACATGAAAATTGCACTATTGAAAAAGTAAACAGATGGACTATATCCTACAACTTAAACCAGCTGTGCTAGAATAAGCCATATGACTAGTGGCCCAGTTTAACAGTGCAGCTCAACTACTACATCTATTTGGAAAAACCTACCAGGTCAGTTTGCCATATGTAGAACAATGTACATCAAAACCATGCAACAGAGTCAGTGCAGGCAGGAATAGCAACAGGGTGCAAAACTGCTAAAGGGTCTATGCGTGGTTGTGCTCTGTTCCCTGGCAGAGGATAAGTCCTCTGTTAGGAGGAAGGTCTGCTGAGCAGCTGTTGTGGCTTGATAGGATGAGCCACAAGCAGCAATGAAGGTGGTGCATCTGTGGGACTGGGTATCAAATCTAGTCCCAGACACATGGAATTTTTCTTTTTACACTTTGTGCAATTTAATTTTGTGACCCACCCCAGAGTTGATTATTTAAGTTGGAGAGATTTGGGGCCCAGTCCCCATAAGGGGGGTGAGAGGGGTCTGCCCACCTCAAAACATAGAGAAAGCCACTGGGTAATATACCATGCTGTATTGACAGTGTGGTATATTGCTGCACTATTATGTCATGTGGCATTATGACCCCATGCCATGGACAATACATGCATCTATGACACCATGTGCAAAAAATTCAAAACAGAGGATGCAAAGTTAGCAAACATCAGAGGCAAGTGAATAACAAATACCTGACCCTAAACATGATGTGGCAGAAAACAGTCAGACCAGATCCCCAGTGTTTCATCCAGCATGGGCTTCCTCAGGGGGACATCAGGTATTTGCACTGCTAAACTGAGCCACCAACTACCACCAGAGCAGGATGAGGCCACTACTTGTTACCCTGCACCACTGAGAGGGCATCATACCACTATACTGGCTGAGTCTCTGGGGAGTCAAAATGACCTCCCCCTCCTTGCCCCTCCATGGTAGTGCTAAAGATCTTAGGAAAGTCCATGGGATGGTGGCTGAGGGTGGGGGCAGGTAGTAGCAATACAGGGCCTGTCAGTTGTGCAGGTCCTGCAATAACTGGGGCTTTATTCTGCCAGTTGCTGTTTTTCCCATATTTAATGTCTGCCCACCTCTTCTGAGGTGGTGCAAAGCCCCATAAGGTCTCCACATGCACATCAACCCCCTGTGTGGAAAGCCTTCCCATCCTGCCACATGGTGGTGCCTGTGCTCCAGAACACTATGCCATCCCTCCCCTGGCTGGGAGCAGGTCCATGAAGCAGGGCTGTCCCCCAGCCATGGCTCACACAGCTAACTCACCGAGCTCGTCTCTGAACTTGAGTCACTGGGATGGGAACACAATGCACTATCGACTGGGCAAATGTTTGATCCTTAACACATTTCTTTGTATCTTTTTTCAGTGACATTTTGACCCCAAGTTTTCAGCTGTCTTTTATGACCCCCCCCCCAACTTCTGAACATGACTAGTGTTCTTTATGAAATTCTGACTGAAACATCATTTTGGGCACGAACACAAAAAAAACCCATTTTGGACAGGATTTGAAAAACAACATCTATCATATTCATGAAGTGGGGTAAAAAAGGGTTATGAAGAAAAACTGTCATCAGAATATTAAAAGTTACCAATATAGGGCCCTATGCACTCAAAAACACTCAAGTGGCATGTTGGCGAGTGCACAGCTCCACACTCATTGGGGTTTCATGCATGGGCTGTATGCACTAACACCAGCCTCTGCGCAACCCCACTTTATGTGGCCCTGCCCCCCAGGCATGCAGGATCCCTGGGGAAGCTGGGGGCAGAGTGGAGGACCAAAGCATGCTGCCAATCTGCTGGCCACCCAGGTCCCGCAGTCAATCACCTGCTCCCATGGGGCACCATGTTTGCAGCCAGCGCACCATGTACCGACTGTACTGGAGGGGGCCTGTGCCCTGTTTGCCACCCACCACCTACAGAGGTGTGCCCCAACATCAGGGGCATCCATATTGGGGGTCCATGGATCCCTGCTCTCACTGCCATGCCTGGTGGCTGCATCTTGGGGGCATGTACTGAGGCTACATCTGCCTGGAGTTGGTGTAGCTGGTGGCCCCTCATGCATGGCACTCTGCACTGTTGTGCATTATGCAGTGTGTGGGCATACCCCCCACACCACTCCCAGCTTGCCCCTGCGTGGACCTCCATGATCGGTCAGGGAATAGGGTGCATGGGGGGTGTACGTGTGTCATGACTGCCATAGAGGGGGTGCAGTGGATATGGCAGTTATGGAGTGGGCTGCACGCTAGAGATATAGGGGCCAACATGAGTAAACATTGAAAAATTTCAACTTTCATAACTTTGTTGTTTTTTGAGATTCTGATCCCAAATTCATTCTGTCCCTCAACCCCTTGACATTCCAAGATAACACTTTTAGCCTAATATATATCAGACTATATAATCAAATGGATGTGTGTGTGTGTGTATATATATATATATATATATATACAGTATATATATATATATCTCATTATAATATCCATCATCCAACTCCATAAATGAACTAATGACAATATACCACATTGTAAACCTGCATAAAATATTGAACTTGCATTTCTTCATTATTTTATATGCATTCCATCTGCACCCAAATATGAGCATATCCCCCAAACTGATTCTACCTCCATATCCCATCATCACCTCGCATGGGATCATAATAGTAAAAAAAAAGCCCTTCCTTAACTGCTTCCTCTTAAACCTTATCTTCCCACCCCCTTTCTGCCCCAGTCATGAATCTATACACATGCCAACACCATATTTGTACATCTCATTTGGCCAGCAAGCCATATAACATAACCAAAGCAATAGGAGTGGTATGAGAACATTTTCTTTCCACCATCTTGTGCTTACCTTACCCTTCCAAGAATAGTCCACCCACTGCCCTCCATCAACAAAGATAGCTAAGGTAGAAGACAGCAGTACTTACACCTCTCAGTGGTGGTGCCTCCTACCCACTACCACACAATGTGAAGTTGCAGTCATGCAAAAACTTCTAGTGTGAAAAGAAAGTCACCAGAGAGTATTAGGAGGGAGCAGAGATCAAGAAAATGTGAACCAATTATGAAAGAAAGATACCAATAATTAAATATTCATTTCCATCCTTAAAGGGGACAGGAATAGATTACTTACGTGCACCTGTTTGAAATGTCTCTATTTTCAAAAATTATATTAACGCCTCTAAAGATCCCTATTTAACTGTGTCCGAATAAAGCGGAGCTGGCAGTTATATTTGTATTGTTTTCTTTGTATGGACAACATTCTGCGCAGTTCCTTTCATGGAACCAAGAATTCAGATTTTTGACTATGTCACTTCATGGTTCATAAGTATGAGCATGAACTTATCAGTGCAGTGCACAAGGTTCTGAAGCCATGAAGTGACAGTTAAAACTCCAAAATTCTTGGTTCCATAAAAGGAACTGCACGGAATGTTCTCCATGCAAAGAAAACAATACAAAACACAACTGACAGCTTCAGCTTTTATTCTGGCATAGTTAAAAAAGAATATTTTAGAGGTATGAATATAATTTATGAAAATAGAAACATTTCAGACAACTGCACATAAGTAATCAATTCCTGTCCCCTTTCAGCACGGTTATGTATTGTGAATATTTTGTAAACTAATCAATTTAAACAAACTTCAAAGCAAGTCTGTCTCTAGTTTTAAATGATGAGTTGAGACTAGAGCTGTGCAGAATATAAATTTCCACTGGTGGAATGCCCATGGGATTATTATTCTGATTCCATGGAGTTTTGCAGAATTTGTATGAAAATTCTGAAGAATTTTGTAAAATTTTAAATTGCAGTTATTTTTATCTAGTTTTTAAAGTACATAAGCAAAAATACAAATTAATTTGGCAAGTATACAGATACTGATGGTTTGCAAAGTGTACGAAATTTCAGAGTCCCAAACTGAAAGGAGCTGCATTATGGGTGGCCAAAGATTTAATCAAAATATAATTTTCAGTCTTTTCCACCTAATTTTAAAATTTGATATACAATTTTCTCAGTTTCAGGATTTAGTGCAACATGCAACATTGTTATGTGCACTAAGTTTTAAGTCTCAAGCTTCAAAGTGCTGTGCTATAGGTAGCCAAACATTTTGCTACAATTTAGATTACAGTATAATTTTGAAAGGATTCATCGAAATATTCTAAAAAGTTGCAGGTGCATGGGTTATTACTACATTTATGCATCTACCCAGTTTCAGATTTCTGGCTCCAAAGGTGCCTGAGTTATATGCAGATAAAAATGTTCATGAAATTTCCCACAAAAAATAAAAAGATAGATTTTGAGCACCTATTATTTTGAGGCGGTGTATCCTAATGTCTTGATATCTGGCACAGCATTAGAACTCCTGTCAGAAAGTAAACATACCAGATTACAGGTCTCTATCACAAGGCTGAGTTATGACCAAATGAATAAATTTAAAAAAAGTTCACTGAATTGTGCCAGATTTTAAATTTCAGTTATTTTGGTCTTGTTTTAAAAGTACATATCAATATGATACCAAATTTGGCAGGTATACAGGTATTAATAGGCTAATAGCTTTATGTGTACCAAATTTCCTATACTGAAAGGGGTGAGTTGTGGGTGGCTAAACATTTAATTAAAATTTAATTTTCTGCTATTTCCATCTAATTTTAAAATGTTAATCAAAATATCTGCACAGTGTCCACATTCAGAGAAACATGCAACATGGGTATGTGCACCAAGTTTCAAGTATCAAGCTTTAAAGGTGACTGTGTTATAGGTAATCAGACATTTTCCCAAAATTTGATTTTGGTTATTTTAGCATAATTTTGAAAGCATTCGTCAAAATGCTATGAAATGTTGCAGATATGAAGCTTATTACTACATGTACACTGTATATGTACCTAGTTTGGGAGTTCTAGTTCAAAAGGTACCAGAGTTACATGCAGATAACCATTTTCATGAAATTTCCCACAAAAAATAAAATGGCAGATTGTGAGCACCTATAATTTTGATACAAAGCATCCTAATGTCAAGATACTTGGCACTCTGTTAGGGCACATATCAACAAGTAATCATACCAAAATCCAGATCTCTAGCTTAATTGACAGCTGAGTTATAGCCAAATTAATAAATGTAAAAGGTTCTGTGAAATGCTAATAAAGTCCATGAGATTTTGCAGAATTTCATGGAATTCCATCAAAATTCCACAAATGTGGAATGTTATCATTCCACCCAGCTCTATTTGAGAGAACCCATAATATTAAAAATCTATATAGCATGTAATCAATATGAATCATTACAAGATTTCGGCATTATGCTTACTCAGTATCTATGGTTTCTCACATCCCTATCACTACCATCATTTTCTCCCTTTCTTTTTTGTCCTAATTCCACACCCGCCTACATACCAGTACCCTGAGACATTAAATTGTTTGTATATATATGTGTGTGTGTATATATATATATATATATATATATATATATATATATGCATGCCACAAAATATGCCAAATTCATCATAGGATTATTAATTGAATAACAATAGCCAGGTCAGTAATCCATGATGATTAGTGTCGTTCCTAAAGCCCTTGATCTCCTAATGTTCCAATGCTTAAGGCTGTGATTGAGTTGATAAGATCTTGGTTTTGAATAATGTTCCATTCATCAAGGTTGGCAGCAGTAATATCATATTATTAACAGTGTCCATAATTACATACACATCCTTATGGTTGTGGTAAAGATTTTCAACAGTGGTGACCATAGTTCCCAAATTTACTTAATTTGTATCACCTCCTCCCCCATTTAATGGGAGGATGAGGGTTCTCTTCATCAAGATGATCTGACTTCATCCCTGTTTTTTCTTTATATGGCTGTGTTGGTATTAGTATATTACATGGCTCTCTGTTGCTGGATTTAGAGAGTGAGGATGAGAATGCAGATGGATTTACATGCCAGTCCAGGTCAGGATTTGAGTACAAAAAGGATTATGCTTACTTAGGGTCTGTAAAATAGTGTATTTTGCCATGCAGAAAAAACAAATTTTTGCTGAGAGCAAGACAGCAAATTTAATACCATTCTCCCTTAGGATGTTTTAGGCTTTTATTGATTGAAGGGTTTCAGAGTTGAAGTCAGGATATAGAAGAAATGTGACACCTTCTGCATATAGCCGCTGTTCTATTCAGGCTTTTCTCAGGATTCTTTCCCTGTTGAGAAAATAGTGTGGTTTTATAAAAACAAGTCAAGAATGATTTGTTGTCCCACTTCTGCTTCCACAGTCTCTCAAGCCCCTTCATGGTGAGTGGTGTCAATGATGATACTCTTTTCAGGCTATTTCATGCCCATAACTAATGAAAATAATTTCTAGAAGAAGGGTTGTGGATCACCTGTACTCTCTATCCCTTCTGAATTCTATCAGGTTCAGGTTATTCTACCTGTGCCTCTTCTTCATCTGTGTTTTTTTTCAGTAGTTGAGTTGGGCAGTATGGTTAGATACTGTTTCAAATATTTGGTAGACTCAGTCTTTTAATTCACTAACCCACTCTTCATGCATATTTTTCTGTATGTCCACATCCACATTTTTTTATCCTTAAACTTGCTCAAGAGGTCTGCACTGCTCACAGCCATTTTTGAATCATTTTCCTATATAGTAGAGAAGACAGGATGGCTTTTCTGCAATTTATTTGTAACTGAAGTGAGAATGTGGTCCGATGATTTGTTTATCTGTTTATTTAAGGGTAATGTAGAACCATCTGTGGTTGTAAAGGCCACAGTGACTAAATTCTCAGAGGTCTTGGGTAATGTGAGAGTAGCCAGTGCAGTATCACCAGCCTGTGGCAACTGTTATCCATGGTCCAGCACTCCTGATTGTACCCCACCTCATGGGACAGCAACATATATGCAGGTACATGTACTAACATTACGGTAGAGGTACTTATTGTATAAGCATAAGTGTCAGGATCTATGTTCTACTGTATTTTACTAATGCATATTATATTCCATTATGTTTTACTGCTGTAAGAGATGCTTTTTAATCTGTTTTACTGTATTATCATAACTAAGGCAACAGTGCCATCTTTAGTAATTGTACTGCTATTATGACCTTGGGAAGTATAGTAGCCCATTGTTACTCTAACTATGCAAACTAATCAACTTCTCATGTTAGTTAGGATAGTTTCTCAGGCCACCTGTTACTGGCCAATTATAAACTTTTTATAAATCTTCTTTAGCTGTTGCTATAGAGATTATCAGGGTATAAGACCCTGTGTAGCATGTAGCTTCCCTAAGGATAGATGAGATACTGCTTTTACCTAGGTAAGAAAAACTGGCTTGTTCTCCCAGTGATAACACTGTTGGTAGTAAGTCTGTATTACTGATCTGTAATAAATGTCATTTATTACAAGCTTACTACTTGTCTGTCATCTCTTCATTTGTGCCATTCCACCAAGAACCTGAGAAAAATAATTGTATTACCAACTTACACAACAGAGGGTGAACAATATTCTGTGTGATAATGCATATGTGATAATGTTCTCTGCAGTAGTTGCACTGACCTGTTGAGATGAAATTGTTTTCTCTTGCCCAGTATTTGTGGAAGCTATGTTCACTGCTTGTCCATTTAAGGCACTACTGTCCAAATGCTAAAAATAAACTGCTCCTTTCTCATTAGTTTTGTTGTCTCAGAGCAAAACCCCAGCTGATTCAGCAAAGTGAGCATCATCTCACATCGGTGTCACAGGAATAATGGACAATACTGATCTGGGAAATGCCAGGTCCTTGTTTTGCAAAAACTGCAACTTTTTTGCTGAAGGTGTGTGCAGTCAGGTTGTAAATCAACAGCTGATGCATTCAGTACAGCTTGTCAGAGCCTTAGAGGTTGAATATCTGTTTTTTACCCAATGAAGAAATGGTCTGCTATATTCTGGATATGAAGAGTGACTTGGACATGGTTAATTTTTGCGGTAAGTACATTCATTACTCTCATTCTGCTGCATGGAAAAGTAGCATTCACTCAATTCTTTAAATCTTTTACTTGTTAGCACGCAGACAGAGTGTGACCCTGAGCAGCTATCTCTCAAGCAGCCATCCTGGATCTCTCACCACCCACCAGAGCACAATCTCAGTAATAATAATGGGAAGAAGAAATAGAATGCTAGTTTGAAGTATAAGTTGAATTGTATGCAAATATTATGCTTTTCAAAGTTCTAATGGAGGCATTAGCTGGTCTTTAAAGACTGGCAAACTTCACTGTAAATATCAATATTTAAAGCATGCCTTCTATGGGTATTGTCATTGTGTTTCCAGCTGGAGGAGTGAACTGTTTTGCAAACAAAAAACAAAGTTATACACATAGGGACCAGGACAAAGCAGAATACAGGATGGGGAGTGTAGTAATGGAAAGGATGACAGAAGAGGGACATACTGGGGTGATAATTACAGACAACTTAAAACAATCTGTGCAGTGAAACAGAGCATGGGGGGGCAAATAGACACCTAGGGTGCATAGGCAGGAGCGTCAGTATCAGAAGAAGGAAGGGAATCTTGCCACTGTCTAGCTTCTTGGTGCAGTCCCTCTTGGAGTATGGCACACAATTCTGGGGTCTGCACTTGAAGGATAGTGTGGAGGCAGTGACGAAAAGCATAACAAAGATGATTTGGAGCCAGCAAGGGAATTCATTTATGGAGAGGCTTGTTGACCTCAGCATGCACACACTGGACGCCAGGTGTGAGAGAGAGATTTCATAGAAACATCGAAATTTCTACATGGGATAAACAGAGTGGAGAGCAGGGCATTGTTCACAGTGAGTGTGAACATAGTCACTGAGGAAACTGGTGAGAGAGAAATTCAAAAAGGATGACAGGAAGTATTTCTTTACAGACAGGGTGAACAAACCAGCAGGGGTAGTGGTCTTTAATAAATCACTGCTAGGATTTAAGCATGAGTCATGCACATGGAGCTGGGGAAGGTAGAGAGGAGGGAGGGAGCATGAGGGAGGGAGGGAGAGAGTGACCACTAGGGTACTTGTAACAGGATCCATAATGGGTCATAGACAAAATATTTGTTGAATGACCTGACACTGAAACCAGCTGGCCGACTGCCAGTTTGCAGAAGCAGCCAGTGTTTCTTTGGGGATTTGCCCCCGAACATCCCATGGGGGGGTGCACCCCACACCCCTCCACTTAGGATTCTCAACTCCGAGTTGGAGCTGATTTGGGGGCAGGACCCACTACAGACAGTGCTGTGTCAGCGGGTTCCTACAGCAACGTGATGCTGTTGTCACTGTAGGGGACTCCGCTGTCAACATGTCGATATCGGGGCTGTATACCCTTGTAACGTACCAAAGGTAGAGTTAGGCAAACTGCTTGGGCCGACTGGTCATTTTCTGCCATCAGTGTCTGTGTTTCTTTTTTTTTTTTGCAATATATTTTTATTAGCTTTTCACAAGTCGACTTACAAAAAGCATGTGAACAGAAGTGAATCTGATATACAGGTCACAGTAAGGTTACATACTACAAGATTAACTCATTGCCTCCACAGGAACTCTCTGAAGTTGCAGCACTTGCCTCCTGTATACTGTTAACAGTGAATCCTGTGCCCTTTAAGTAAAATCAAGCCATAATCTGCATGCCGCAAACAAAT
The DNA here is from genome assembly GCA_016271365.2 of Neoceratodus forsteri. NCBI lineage: Eukaryota > Metazoa > Chordata > Ceratodontiformes > Ceratodontidae > Neoceratodus > Neoceratodus forsteri. Next base: position 1,663,070,010 of record CM028130.1, read on the forward strand.
GCTAATAGCACAAAAACCATAAGTGCTAGACACAAAGTATGAGCGGCAAACTTGTTTAATATAAGATTACCTTTCCAATGGTGGTATGCAAGTAATAATAGGTAATTTAGTTATTTTTTTGCTATGCTGGTCGAAACAGCAAAACAAATATTTTTTCCACTAAAAAATGCACCATAAGCCTTTTTTTGTTGGGAAATATATAACATATCAACACCAAATTAAGCATCCAGACATTAGATGTAGTTTTAATAATTGTTTGTAAAAACCAACTATTTCTGTAGTGTTAGACATAATTTTTCCCCATTTTAGTCAAGGTGTGTTGGTGAAGTTTGAGAGAGACGAATCTAAACCATAAACACCATACCATAAACAAATGCATATAACTCCTAAAATATACATGATACACACAACATATCAGTGGCAAAGTTGTTCCCACACAAAATTACCTTTCCAACGGTGTTATGCAATCAATTATGCTCAATTTGGTTTTTGTTTTATACTGGCTGAGATACCCAGAACGATGTTTTCTTCAAAGTGCTTAGGTGGTTCTTGAAGGACAAAATGTCTGCCATACACACGTGTCATAAATAAATGTAAATAACTCCTAAAGTGAACATGATACACAATAAAGAGTCAGTGGCAAAGTTGTTCAACACAACGTTACCTTTTAATGGTGTTATGCAGTGAATTCTAATCATTTCTGGCTGGCAAGTAATATTAAAACAAGTGTGTGACATCTCCAGATGTTACTAGGACACACAAGAAGTCTGCAGGTGACTTCTGTAGTTGTTCTGGGACACACTGCAGTACATTTGCTGCCACCTACAGGTGTCTTCTAGGAGGCAATGAGTTAACAGATAACACTCCCCTTAACTACCCACATGAGGGAATTAACTTCTGTAACAAACAAGAAATATCTTCAGTAGTGTATAGCACAAAGAGGATCACCTATGGAATTACCAGCCAGTCCCTAAAAAGGAACCAACTGAAGTGTGGGAAAACCCACAGCTCCCATTTATATTAAACAAAAAAACGCATCATGTATCGGCCCCATTTAACCTGATTAAACAATCCTTTTAAAACAAATATATTCCCCCTTTCTCCCCTTCACATCTCATACTGCATGCTGAGGAAAACAAAAAGGAAAAAAATGTCAAGCAAAGTCTCAGGATCACAATGTCCATTACTGGCAATCAACTTAGTCCTTGATTCAGTTCCAATAAAAGGTCCCTTAGAATGCAAGTAAAAAAAATATATAAACCTTAGATTGAAAGCCATCAGCAACATCTCCCAGCAATATTACAATATCTGCCCTTCCCCTTAAGAATCCCATTTTAAATCAAGATCAATATTAAACTTAGCTTCTGTTTAAGCAAGTGTCCAAATGAGGAGAGGCAGTTGCTACACTACTAGGCCTGCCATTAGTACTGATTACAGTCACTCTCCGTCAGCCTCAGCTTCATCTGACTCCTGGGTTGCCTCCCTGCTGCATGTTACTCAGTACTTTTGCAGCCTCCTTTGGATCATTAAATAAATATGTTTTCCTTGCCACTCCACTAGCAATCTGGCAGGCATCAGTAGTTGGTGTTGAATTTTTAACTGTCTCAGATGGGCCAGGATAGTATCGAATGACTTGGGCTTTTGTCTAGTTCCATAGGACAAGTTGGAAATATGCAGTTCTGCTTTCCATATTTCAGTCATCTTCTTGTGAGCTGCAGCTAAGACAGGATCTCTGTCTCCTACACCCAGGCACACTACAATTAATGTGCGAGGCCCATTGCACTGGTTGATGCTCTACGGGGGTGGGGGAGTAAGCCATATGCCTTCTTTAGGGATATTAGAGCTCTCCTCAGTCCATCCAAGGATTTCAGGAAGAAAGGTGCAGACAAGTCTAGCGGGTCCTCCCCTCTGCCAGCTCTGGGAGACCCAATATTCTAATGTTTCTTTCTCTCACTTGGTTCTCCAGAGTCTCCATTCTCTGGTGCATCCAATTGTTGTCCCCAGTCAGTTTTGTAGAGACTGTGTCTGTGTTTCTAAGTTCCTATGAATAAAGTATAAATACTCTTAGGATAGTTGATCCGGAGGTTGGCAGTGGTAAGGAGGGCAAATTGGTGCCCCACACCAATGCTCTCCAATGTATCACCTCCACAAACCATATAAAAACTACAAACAGGTATCTGCCTCTATCTCCAAAATCAAACAAAGGAGTAGAGGACACTGCAGGGCAGGACACTGCTGCATAGGAGCTAACACTACAAAACTCACCCAAAGCAGGGACCAAAACAAAAAAAGAAGCAACAAGGAAATCCAAAACACTTCTGATCATAGGAGACACCATGATTCGGGGAGTTGATACCTACCTCCAGCTGGGGTAATGGTCAGATGTCTCAAAGGTACATCAGCATGGAGAGACACTGACTGCATTACTAAAATCATGCAGGAAGCAGGAGAAAACACTGATGTCCTGGTACACATAGGAACTAATGATCTCACCAGCTGGTCAGTTGTGTAGACCAAGAAACACCTGACCAGGCTGGGAGACAAACTGTCATCCATTTCATCTGGCATCTCCTTCTCTGAGATCCTGTTAATCTGGGAGAGGTGAGCAGATGGACAGAAGGACAGAGAAGGGAGATAGGGGAACTAAGCATGTGGCTCAAGGGCTGGTGCCATGAAAAGGACACAAATTTGTAGGTAACTAGCAACAGTTTGGGGAGCAAAAGTTCTTTAAATTTGATGGACTGCATCTGACTAAGGAGGGAGTCAGTGCACTGGGACAGAAGTTTGACATCTTTGTAGAATATTTTAACTAGCCAATAGGGAGAGGGGTGCAGCACCCGATTTATTGCACCAGAATACCCCTGCCCCCTCAGCTAGTGATCAAACAGGAGTACAGCATGTTTGTAGTTCATTTGCATCACTAGTTAAGGAAAAAGGTCCAGCTCCCCATACGAAGCACAGGGGAAACGTTGTACCTAGCCCAACAACTAATGCACCAAAATCTGGCCAATGGAAAATCATATACACAAATGCCTGCAGTCTGGGAAAAAAGATCCCAGACCCTGGGGCAACAATGGCAGAGGCTAAACTGGACATGGTAGCCATTAGCGAGACATGGTTCACCAGTAACCACACTTGGGAGACTTCAGTACTGGCTACATACTATTCAGAAGAGATCAAGTGCAAAAGGGTGGGAGAGTAGCCTTTATGTCAATGAAAATATCAAAGATACAGAAATTAAGAATACATATAAGGAGTTAGAAGAACTGTGGGTCACCATGGAAACAGGAACTGGGACAGCCATACGAACTGGGGTTGTCTACATGCCTCCAGACCAGGGGGAAGACATAGACACATTACTGTTAGAAGATATACAAAACATGACAGCTAAAGGGGAGGTTCTGATAATGGCAGACTTCAACATGCCAGATACAGATTGGTCAATACCAGTAGGAACATCCACCAGAACTAGACACATAGTGGATTCCTGCAGGGAAGGACCTCAAATAACTGGTATAACAACCCACAAGAGACAGGGCTATTCTAGATCTAGTACTAATGGGGAAAGGATAACAGATCTACAGGTAGAAGATCACCTGGGGCCAGTGACCATCACATGGTATGGTTCAATTTGGCCACTAGAACTAAATCATCCCATTCCAAGGCAAAATATGGGACTTCAGAGATGCTGACTTTGATAAGATGGCCAAAAGAGTTAAGATAGCCCTGCGAAGAAATACAGAGTGAGGGAGTACAGGCTAAGTGGGCAAGCATTAAGGATGCAATACTTGAAGCAACATCCCATTGTGTTAGGGAGAAAAGCAGGAGCAAAAGAAGGAGGAAACCACTTTGGTTCAGAAACAGTAGTAGAAAAGGTCAGAGCCAAAAGGTTGGCCTTCAGGAAATATAAGAGAACACAGCAAGATGAAGCTAGGGAGGCATACCAAACTTCCTTTAGGGAAGCAGGGAAGTCAGTAAGGCAGACAGTGGCCCAAACAGAGGAAATACTAACATGAACAGTAAAAGAAGGGGACAAGACTTTCTACAGATACATTAGTGAAAGGAGAAAGTCCAGAGGGGGTATTGCTAAGATTAAAGGGGATAAGGTGGAGTGTGTGGAGGAGGAGGACCAAGGAAAATCATCTATCCAAAATAGATACTTCTGCTCAGTATTTACTGAGAAGAAGGTAGGGCAGGGCCCACTGCTCAGCACCATGGAGACAGGGGGGAGCGAGGTGTGCATAAGTCCCTTCACAAAAAATAGGGTCCTACAAGAGCTCGAAAAGCTCAGGGTGGACAAGGCAATGCAACAGAATGGCATACATCCCAGGGTACTAAAGGAGCTAAGGGTGGAACTAGCAGAGCCATTTTCAGAACTGTTTAGTGAGTCTCTGAGCACAAAAGAGGTCCCAGAAGACTGGAGAAGGGCTGAGTGATCCTGCTCCACAAGAGTGGGAGCAGGGAGGAGCAGGAACTACAGACCAGTCAATCTTACCTCAGCAGTGGGCAAGATTATGGAGGCACTCCTTAAGGAAAGGATAGGGCAACACCTGGAATCCATAGGAGCACAGGATCCAAGACAGCATGGGTTTACAACAGGATGGTCCTGTCAGACTAATCTCAAAGATTTCTTTGACTGGGTAACCAGAGTGGTGGACCAAGGGGGTGCAGCTGATGTCGCCTACCTTGACTTCAGCAAAGCTTTTGATACTGTTCTTCATAGAAGATTGATTAATAAGCTGGGGAGGCTCAGGGTGGGTCAGAAGTTGGTCAGCTGGGTGGCGAACTGGTTGGCAGGCAGAACACTGAGGTGGTGGTAAGTGCTATACAGTCAGAAGATGCAAGTCACAAGTGGGGTACCTCAGGATCAGTCTTGGGACCAGTCCTCTTCAATATCTTCATCAGTGACATTGCAGATGGACTGGAGGGTAAGTTTGTCTGTCTGTAGATGACACCAAGATCTGCTACAGAGTAGATGATCCAGATGGGGTGGGCAGAATGAGAAGAGATCTGGATAAACTGGCAAAATGGTCAGAAGAGTGGCAACTGGGGTTTAGCATAAGAAGTGCAGATCATGCACATAGGAGAGAAACTGAAGCCACCTATAGGTTGGGAGGAGTTGCTGGAAATCACAAGGGAAAGAAAGGGAACTTGGGCATAGTCATCACAGATGAACCGAAATAATCCAAGCAGACCACTAAAGCAGTAGGCAAGGCTAGGGGATGTTGGGAATTGTATTAGTAGGGGCATCACAAGTCATAAGAGGGAGGTAATAATCTCTTTACAAGACACTGGTTAGACCATATCTGGAGTACTGCATGCAGTACTGGAGGCCGCACTTGCACAAGGACATTAACAAAATGGAGGCAGTCCAGAGAAGGGCAACTAAAATGGTTCAGGAACTGCATCATAAAACATATGAGGACAGATTAACAGAGCTCAATATGTATATCCTAGAGCAAAAGAGGGAGAGAGGTGATATGATTGAAATATTCAGACATCTTAAGGGCATTAACAAGGTGAAGGAGTCTAACATGTTTCAGTATAAGAAAAATAGCAGGACAAGAGGACACAGCATGAAATTAGAGGGAGGCCAATTAAGGGGTAATGTGAGGAAGTTATTTTTCACAAAAAGGGTGGTAGGAGCATGGAATGGCCTACCTCAGGAAGTGGTGGATATGAATTCAATGCATCCTTTCAAGCAGGCATGGGATAAGCATAAGGGAGCAATACAGATGAGTATGAATAGATAGGCCATTGACAGAGTACAGGCCTATTACCCATTCATAAGGTAGAAACAATGGGCAGACTAGATGGGCCTTACGGTCCTTATCTGCCATCATCTACTGTGTTTCTATGTTTCTACTCAGTACTAACTGAATTCTTTTCCTACTCTTGCCATTTATTTTTGCTGCTTATCTGCTCCTGCCATAGAGATCTAGGCCCGCATTTTCAAAACAGATGCACAGCCCAAAATAGAGATGCACTGCGCATCTCAGAAAATGCTCAGATGTGCAATATTCAAAAGGGAGAGATGCGTTGAGCATTTCCAAATGCACAATCATGCAGAAATAACATATGCAGTGCAAATAAAGGGGGTGGATCCATGAATATGCTAAACATCTCTATATTCAGCCAAAATGTGTGGCGCATCTGCCATGCATCACAGAAATGAGCAGCCCAAAGTTAGGCAAACAAAAGGATGGCCTAAATTGGCCAGCCACCCACAGGCAGGCTGCAGAAATGCAGAAAGCCCTCAGAGGTGCACCAGAACATGGTCCAGGCACCCACACACAGCGGACATGCCAGGATGGATGTACCCAGAGCCACATGTGCCGTGTCACCACTTGCACCATCCAGGGAGCAACCCCCCACACCCTGGACATAGACACTCAGCACCCACATGCCAGTGTTGTCCGGTGCCCCCCGAGCACACCAGTGGAGCAGACAGCCACAATGCAGCATATGTACTAGTGGCCATGGCCTGCACCCATGTGGCCTGTAGGGTGTCATCCAGTGGTGGCATGCACCAAGGCTGCATCTGTGGCAATGGTGCCCAGGTAGCCTTGTGGTACTAGTTGCAGCATGGCATGGGTCAAGGATTGATCTGTGGCACACACCCACGGTGGTACACCCACCGACCAGGGTACCCGGTCACCTTCTGCACACTGCCATCCATTGCAATTCTCACCATGGTCCTCACATACAGGGGTGTATGGGGCACTGCAAGTGACTGTATGTAGCATACAGAGCTGGTGTATCACATGCATGTGGTATACTGAACAGACAGTGTCACCTGTGCCTCCCCTGTTGCTTGTCCAAGTGGGCTCCTGTGGCCACTGTCAGTGTCAAGTGAGCCCCCGTAACACAATCTAACACTCTATGGCTGTAGGTAAAAGCACTGCACCTAGACCATGCAGTCCACCCACAGAAAAAGATTCCATCACATTGCCTGCTAGGTAGGCATGTGTGATGGAATGTTTCTGTGTAGGTTAGGGACTGCATGGACCTGGATACAGTGCTTTTACCCTGTTCACCTTTGAGGGATAGCGGGCAGCCCTGCAAATTTGGAATTGAGCATGTCCGAGGTATGCAAATGGCCTGAGTACATTCCAGTAATGAGATGCAAATGTGCAGTTTGGGCACAGACTGTGCAGTGAAGCCATTTGCATATCCCAGCTGAATACTGCAGATTTGCATGACGTGCAAGTGGCTTTGCATTATGCAATTCATTATGCCCTACATTGGACTCTGGGCACCTGCTGCCACGCATCTCCACTGCACAATCATGCATGTTCAGAATATTCAGCCGCAAATGCATGATTGCATCTTACAGTGCAACTTTTGAACGTACCATTATTTTGTGCCGGTGTATCTCAGTTGCACAGCTCAGACACTTAGTGATGTAGCCTGAGACTTTTAAATATGGGGCCCCTGTCTTTTATACCTACTGTACCAACATTTCTTCCTGTGAACATGAACTTAAAAGGGAAGGGTTTTTCATCCATACTTGCGCTTACATAGGTTCTGAACATGGTGACTGATCCTCTTTCAACAATGCTTAGTAAATTAGTCACAGATTTTAATAAAATGCCACTGATTTGTGGTGTTTTTTCAGATGTGATGCAACTGAATTAACTTCAGTTTGGCAGGGAATGATTTGATTTCTTATTTAAGCATTCTACACTAATGTTAAAAGTCAGACCATTGCCTGTTTAAAACCTGCATTGATTAAGCACTAGGGCAACGGGCATAGTTCACTGGGATTTCTAAGCTGTAACTCATAGGGTTTGGGGCACTTATGAATATTTTTATCTGCATGGTTGGCAAGTTAAAGATAAGATACAAACAAATAACAAAGTTCTTAACTTGAGGCCACTACTCTCAGATTTTTTCTCTGCAATTTGTGGACAATACTTCTATTCTGGAAGTCAGCAAGTAACAGGAAAACATTTCACAAGTCCACAACTTGTGGGAAAAGAATCCACAAGCCCACAACATTCTGAATGTAGGCTAACTGTCAATATATTTTCAAAACATCTGCATTTTTTTTTTCACAAATGAGAAGACTGGAATTGTGTGAATGTTTGCCTGCAGATTTTTTTATTTTGCTCTCCTTAAAACTAACTTAGAAAATATTCATTTTTTCAGGTGCTGTAGAGAATGAATTAACTGTGTCCCAGCAACCTGCATGCATCAATGCAGCTGAAGGTTCCGATCTGCTCATCACCTGTAAAGTATCTGGACTTGGTAACCCAAACAAGGCATTCTGTATCTGGCACAAAAAACTGCCAAATGGAACTTTGGTTAAAATTGACATAATTGTAGAAGCAAATATCATAACTGCTCAACTGACCATTGGAAATATTCCCCTTCTTCTAAAACATGTAAGAGCTGAGGACACTGGGGACTATTTCTGTGAGGTGGGCGGAGCTTCCGAAATAAAACTTGGAAATGGAACCACAGTCTCTGTTTATGGTAAGTGTCCACTGTTTTTTGTGTGTTTTCCACATTATCCCTCTCTTTTTGTACAAAATCATATTAAGTGGAAGTTAATTTCCATATGCCATTTTCAAAAAAGGTTTATTTAAGATTGTCTTTAGCTAAGACACTGCCCACAATCCTTCTTGACTACAGTAAAGCTTTTGACAAAGTGTCACATGTCATCCTGATAAATAAGCCTAGTCATCTAGGTTTCTCACCTTCTATTGTCTCATGGATAAGCAGTTGGTTGAGTGATAGAACTCAAGGGTTAGGGTAAGCGATTGTACTGTCCGACATGGGAAGGGTGACTAGCGGTGTTCCTCAGGGCTCTGTTCTGGGGCCCACTCTCTTTAATATCTTTATCAGTGATATGAATATTTCATCTAACAACATTTTTGTAAAGTTCGCTGATGATACAAAACTAGGGGTAACGTAAATAATGAGATCAAAAAAAGTTTACTAACTGACCTTGCATCCATAGAACACTGGGCATATTAACAAAATGTACTTCAATGTGTTAAAATGCACAGTGTTCACATGGAAAAACTACTCCAAACAATTATACTTACTAAACAATATTAACATCAGGGAATCTAACACAGAAAAGACTTAGGGATACTGGTGAACAATAAATTATCTGCCTCATCTCATTGTAATAAAATAGCTAGCCATACCAATGCTCTCCTCCATAGGATAAACTGCACTTTCACTTCTAAATCTGAACAATGTATTATGACCTTGTATAGGTCACATGTCAGGCCACATACTGACTATGGCTCACCCTTTTGGAGTCCATACCTGATCTTAGACATTAATAGACTAGAACAGGACAGATTCAGCGTAGGGCAACCAAACTTGTACCTCGTTTTACTCATCTGGATTATGATACTAGACTCCAGAAAACCGGTTTATACTCACTTAAACTAAGAAGAACTAGGGGTGATCTCCTACAGTTATATAAAATTCTTCAATCACCTGTTCTGATGCAACAGTGTGGTATAACATACCCTACCAGAAAAATTGTGGCAAGGTTACACAATAGACAACTGGAAGTTAAAAGAGAAAATAATAACAAAAAGGCAACATTTTTTCTCTATTAGAGCATCCAGGTTATGGAATACACTTCCACAAGATATAGTAGATTCATTAAATTTTACAATCTTCAAAATAAACTTGATAAATGGCTACTTAACTAAAATTGTGTTTATGTTCCACACATGTGGAGGACAATCTCAATAGGCAATTGCCTTCTTTGTCAAGTAAACCAAGGAAGCAGTATGATGCGAGTGGTTTAAGGCTCTAAGCTGCAAATTTGGAGACCTGGGTTTGAATCCCAGCCCCCACTTGCATACTGTGTGGCTGATCAAGTCACTTAACTTCCTTGTGCTCCCAGGTTGCACCTGTAAACAAGCTTCAGTTTAGTGTGTCTCACCTGGTTAAATAATTGGAAAAAAAAAGTAAACATGAGGGACTCTGTGGGATGGGAGCTATTTGTCACAATGATCAAACAGGTCCAGTCCTTTAATTTGCATTGCATTGTACTATGCAGAAACAGGATTACCACCTTCCTCGTGTGACTGTGCAGCATACTGAGCACTCGCGTGATTGCAGGTTTACTCTGCTTGGCTAACTATCACACTTCTGCTTACTCTTATGACATAAATTTTCTTTGTCAAAGAAATACTAAAATGTTGTACTCTACTCTAAATCTCATCTTTCTGGTAATCGCAGTCCTTGCCCTCCTCCCTTGTCCCCAAGCCCCACTTACCTTACAGAGACAAAATGTCATCCCTCTTCCTGTTGTAAATCAGTTATATTCCCCTCACCCATGCCTATATCCTGGTCTCCTTTCGCTCATTTGCCCCTGCACCTCTCTTGCCCACAAGCCAATGTACTTTACACTAATAAGCTTAGTTGGCTCTTGGACACCCCTTGATATTATTATGTGCCATTGCTCCCGACTGCTATGAAAAACACTCTTGGTATAAGAGTGCCAAGCTGCACTATTTTATTATTGCCCTCCTTCTCTTATCAGCTGGCGACATAAACCTGAATCCTGGCCCAGCCAAATCACCTCCAGTGGCCAACCCCAAATCACAACTCACAGCTTTCCCAAATGGCCTAAAAATAATACATATAAATATACGTAGCCTCCTCCCTAAAGTGGACTTGGTACAGCCCCTTGTGGCTTCACTAAACCCTGATATAATTATAATATCAGAATCATGGCTAAATAACAAAATCTGTAACTCGTCTCTCTCCCTCCCTAGTCTCACATTATTACATCAGAACCGGCTAGGGTGAGGTGGTGGGGTAGCAATCTATGTAGCCTCTTCCATCCAATTCACTTCTGTCTACTCTAGTGCTGTACCAAAAGCATATGAGGCCCTGATGCTACAAATCCCTCTCCCCTTCTCCAAACCTATCTTGGTAGCAGGTGTCTACTGCCATCCTGGCTCCCAACCCAAAATTGCTACCGACCTCTTAACCACTCTAGCTAGCCACTCCACAGCCAGAGAATTATATATTAGGGTGATTTCAACATAAATTGGACTACCATATCAAATAAAGTGCAAAATGCTATACAGGCTCTCAACTTAACCCAACTTATCCAAGACTCGACAAGTCTTAACCATAAGACAGATAACCACTCCCTCATCGACTGGGCCCTCACCTCTCACACCCATAGGATCATAGAATCCAGTACTCTAACAGATGCTTTCAGTGACCATTGTATGACTTTCCTGGTGCGTACAGTTCACAAAGTCAAAGTCCCCAGCAAAACTCTTCAAATCCAATTGTACAAATCCCTGAACATTGCCCCACTTCTATATGATCTGTCCTACATTAACTGGGCAGTTATATCCAATGCCAGCAACCTAGATGACACTGCAAACTACTTCAGAGACCATTTCCTTGAAGTTTGGAATCATCACACACCATTACGGCGAGTTTGAGTCCAAGGTAACCACCTCCCCTGGATCTCGCCAGAACTCATCGCTGTCCAAAGAGCATCTGATGCAGCCTGGAAGTTCCATAACAGCACAAAGCTTCTTAAAGATTACAAGGCCTACTGGGCCCTCCGAAACAAGTGCAAGAAAGCCACTCATTTGGCTAAGGCCGAGTACTTCAAATCCACCTTTAAGTCTGATATAAACAATCCATCCAAATTTTGGAAAGCAATTCACTCACTTTTCTCCCCACAGTCTTTACCTCCCTCCCCCCTTCTCAAAATAAACAATGTTGTCATCACTGACCACCCAAGCGTTGCCACAGCTTTCAACTCCCACTTTACCTCATGAGCTGCTGCTCTTCTAGGCTCCCTTCCAATCGCACATCAATTGCCTACCACCTCTACCAGAAGTCCATCTACCTCATCACACAGTTTTTCCTTCTCTAAAATCCTGCTATGATATGCTGGCGGTCCTGGAAGCCTTAAACCTGAACAAAGTTAGCTCCCCTGATGGACTGGACCCCAAGCTACTAAACCTGTCTGCTACAGCCATTGCTACCCCACTCTCTGCTCTTTTCAATCTATCATTTCAGTTAGTTGACATTCCTTTAGGGTGGAAACATGCAATCGTCCTCCCACTCCTAAAGGTTGCGATACCTCCTCCTGGGAACTACCACCCAATATCACTTCTCCCAATGTTAGCCAAACTTCAGTGAAAAACTAGTCCAAGCCCAGCTGTCCTCATACCTATCTGACACCAACTTCTTCACCCATTACCAATCTGGTTTCGAAAACATCCTCTACTACCTCCTCACTACTCTCGATCACTGAATCGATCCTGACAGGCATGGATTGCGGTCATATCACTACTGCCATTTTATTGATCTTACTAAAGCTTATGACACTGTTTCCCACTCTCTCCTATTCTGCTCCCTCTAAGCTGCGAGGTTGTCTGAGCATGCCATAAAATGGTTCAATGCATACCTAATTGGCCAGTCTCAATCGGTAAAAATATCCGACTACATCTCTCTTCCTTTACCTATACATACTGGCATCCCCCAGGGGTCCATACTAGGCCCGATCCTCTTCTCCATTTTCCTAAATGATCTTCCATCTGTCTGTACTTCATCTTCTATACATATGTATGCTGATGATACGGTTCTTTTCTCCACTGGGCCATCACCCTTGGATGTTGCCTCTAGGCTTCACAGTGACTTCAATAATGTCCAGAGCTGGTTTCCTCTCAACAACTCTTCCTAAATGCAAAAAACAGTGACCATGACTTTTGGCATGAGACAGAAACTGTCAAGGCTCCCATCTGTCCCCATCTTCACTATCCTTGGCGGAAAAACTTTAGATATCACACATCCTTCAGGTATCTTGGTGTATGGCTGGACCAACATCTCACTTTCTTGGACCATATAGATGCCATAACAAAAAAACTCTGACCCACAGTCAGCACCTTATTCAGAAACTGCTCCTGCATCCCGACTCAGGCAAGGCGTGAACTGATCCAAAAAATGATCCTCCATATCATTGATTACTGTGATATCGTCTACTGCTCTGCTCCTGCCAGCTCTTTAGCTGACCTGGATACACTTTCCAACTCCTTCAGTCGGTTTGCCCTGGATGCTCCTCCCTGACCCATCACTGCCACCTGTATCGTGCCTTAGCCTTCCCCTCCCTAGCCAATAGGCAACTGCATCATTGCGCAAATTTCATCTCAGATTTCTGGCTTGGCACACTCCCTCCTAATTTCTCTTCCTCAGTCTCCTCCCCACCCACACCACTTCACCTTTTAAGATCCCATGACCACAGAACTCTGTCAGTCCCTGGAGATCTACCTCAATTGGCCCATCCTCCTTCTCTTACTGGCTCCCTAAACTGTGGAATGATCTTCCTACACAAATCCATTTCTCCTCCTCCACAGGCTCTTTAAACACAGCTCTTTACAATTTTCTCTCTGTAAACTGCATCTGCCCCTAGCCATCCCCCTCCCAGTCCCTCACCCTGCTCTCCTCCCCGCTAGTCGGTTCATACCCACATTACTGCCCCAACTAGACTTTTTTCCTCCATCTTATCCTTTGATAGTATTCACTATCAATCTCTCTCCTCTGGAACTTTTCTTCTCAGCCTGAGGGACTCACCCTAGCCTTTATATCTTTAGGGGCCACATTATTAGCTTCCCTTACAGTGTTTTGTCTTGTTTTACTTATTATCCTCGTATTATAGTCCTTGTATTGTTGCCTTAAGACAAGTTTTGGAATACCTCAGCCACTATTCTGTCTTGCTCTCTAGGTTTTTGAATTAGGCTGAATCCTTGCCTACCTTGTAAATATATCATGCCTCTATGCTTATAATGACATGATTTATAATGCCTTTTAAAACTGCTTCTGTGTTATTGCATGTACTCTTGTACCTCATGCCTTGTTATGCTTACTATCTATGCCTATTTACTTTTTGTTCAACTGCTTTTGTGCTATTGCAAGTATTTTATATTTACTATGTAATTCCCACTACCTGCTCCCCCAGGTCATACCGAGAGATGAGCAACTTGTTGTTCAGTGTACCTTACCTGGTGAAACTTTTCAATAAATAAATACTGCGACCATGAGCAGAGCAGGGGTTGCCATGGCAATTGCCTGCAGTGCCCTACTTAAAGTTTGGCGACCCACACATTGGTTGTAACAGAGCTGTGGGACACACATCCACAGAAGTCCTAAGGTCTGATAGCAAGGGCTGCACAACACTGTAGCATTTAATTTATTCATTCATTCATGTTATTTTATATCGTGTACTTCCAAGCAATCTTTTCTGAGTTCTGTACATAGAAAACTTTAACACAACAGCATTTTAAAGTATGAAAGCTAGATTTGACACATATCTATTAGTACATTCAATTGGATAGAAGACCTTCAATGAACATCAGGTGCTGCAGAAAACAGTGTTGGTAGCTCTGTGGGTGGTACTTCTCTATTGGTCAAAGAAAATCGTATTGATGCTCCAGGATGGCATTTGGGGTACACTGTGCTGTCAGAGTGCCATCTTGATCAGAGTCCAGATATTCAAAAGTGAGCAAAGTTGACTGCAAAGTTTGTGCTGCACTTGCCACTGCCCATGATCCTGAGGGATGCTATATTCAGTCCATGGGTTATTGTCCCTACTGTCCAGTGGTCCCCAATCCTCTGATCACCATCTCATACATGTACAAAGAAATCCCTGGTTGCCCATGGTCCCCCCATCCTCCAAGCAATGTCCCCTATATTTATAATGAAATCCGCAGTGTTACATGTTCCTCCCAGACCTCCATTTGCCATTCTGTATTATTTAAATAATGTCCCTGGTGGTCCATGGTCTCCCCCCTCGGCTCTCCGATCACTGTCCTGTATTACTGAAATAAGTTCCCTAGTGGTCTGTGATCCCCCCAATCTCTGATCACCAACCCGATGAGTGAAAGTCTCCTCCCTGGTGTCCAGTGATCCCCAATGTCTCCAAACCCTGGCCCCATCAAAGTAAGTAAATGCCCTGGAATTCAATGGTCCCCCAGTCACTGATCCCCAGCACTGCAAGAAAGCCCATATTCCTTGGCAGCCAGTGGTTCCCCCTATCCTCTATGCTCAGCACCAATGACAGTAAAAGTCTCCTGGTATCTAGTGGTCTCTCCACTCTCCAATCACTGACTCAAATACCTGAAATTATGTCCTTGGAGTCCAGTGTCCCCCAACCCCTGCCCTCTGAATGCTGGCCCTGTAGGAAAGCACTTACGATAACTGAAGGTGTCTCAGATGTGATCAATAATCACGGGACAGTATCACGGGACAAATGCAGACCAGCAAGGCCAAGAAGACTAGATGCCCTACAACAAAACTAATCTGCAAAATTATTAAAGTGTACCTTCTTAGGATACTACTTATGCTACTTCTGATATCTGGAAATGTTCATCTTAATCTGGGGCCTACCAGCCTAGCACCCCATGCCACAAAAAGGAGGGAGGGGTCCCTCACATTAGCCACAATCAATGTCTGCAGCCTCCTTAACAAACTTGACATCTTGCAAACCTGGGTCCAGCAACATAGCCCTGATGTACTCTCTGTTGTCGAAACATGGCTTAACCCAAGATACCAGATGCTGCAGTCACCATCCCTGGATACTCTATATTCAGGCAGGACAGAGTTCCCAAACGAGGTGAGGGCTGTGCCATCTACCTGAGGAATTCCTATCTGGGTCAAGTCTTCCCGTTCTCAAACCCTAAACCACCCTTGCAAGTTCTCGATATTAAAGTTCTACTCGGGGCGCACAACAAGGAGCTCACCATTGCCTCTGTGTACCTACCCCCTAAAGATCAGCACAATGGATTTACGAGCATATTGGAAAGCCTACAGGGATTACACCATAACTCTGAACTCATAGTACTAGGTGACTTCAACATAAATTGGCTATCGCTGGAGGCCAGTAACTACAAGAATGCTGTCACATCACAGAACCGCACCCAGCTTGTTTCCACCCCCACCAGATGCAACTACAGGACAGGATAGTGAACACTTCTGGACTGGATCCCAACTAATCACCCTGAATGAATCTCAAAAGTCTCAGTGCTCCCTGATGGGATCAGTGACCACTCACCAGTCACATGTACCTGGACAAACAAATTCATTAAGCCCCCCCTAAAATAATCCACACCAGAGTGTTAAAGCAGGGGTACCTTGAGCTACTAAAGACACACCTAAGCCACCTTGACTGGACACCAATCGACTCTGCCATTGATGTAAACCAAGCCTTAGACCTTTTCATCAGCCACTTCACTGCAGCCTGCAATATCTTTGCACCTCTCAAAAAGCTGAAGGTCAGGGGCAGAGCTAACCCTTGGATAACCCCGATCTAATAACTTTACTCAAACATAGGGATCATCTCTGGCACTGTGCCCATGCAACATCAAACCTGGGGATATTCATAAATATAAAGCTGCCAGAAATGAGTGCACGTGGGCAGTTAGGAGAGCCAAAGCAAATACTTCAAGGAAACTCTCCAACTCTTGGGGTGATGGAAAACATTTTGGAGTAACTTGAAAGACCTTACAGGCAAGAACCCTAAGTCACCACCCACCATGCTAAACATAAATGGAACACCAACAACTGACCTGTACACCATCACCACCACCTTTAACAATGCGTTCTCCAACTTGGATAGTGTCCTCCCTTCTAATTTCTTTATGCCCCTTCTGGTAGTAACCCTCCTGCAACTTCTCCGCTCCTTCACCCTGCCCCACAATTCTACTTCAAGGAGATCCCAGTACATGAAACCAGAACCTATTTTCGGAAGGCCATTCACAATGCAGGCTACAGCGGTGACTCCCTTGACCTGAAGTTGTTAGCAGTTGTCCTTGAAGAAGTCTTTGAACCCTTGACAAAGGTCCTCAATCTATCACTAAGGATGTCCCAATTCCCATCTCGCTGGAAACAGGAGACCATCACACCGGTACACAAAAGTGGAGACAAATCACTGCACTCCAACTACAGACCTATCTCCATCCTCCCTCCATTGTCTAAGGCCCTGGAGCGCATCGCCTCAGACCAATTAGTCAAATACCTGGAAAAATACGACATCCAGTGTCCTGAGCAACATGGTTTCTGAAAAGGGCACAGTACCACCCATGCACTATTAGAATTCACAGGCTTCATCCATACCACACCTGATCAAGGAAACTGTGTAGGGGCAGTATTCATCAACCTTACGAATCCTTTGATACTGTGAACCACCCTCCTACTCAAGCAATTATCAAACATTGGGCTCTCCAATGAAGCACTGCTCTTATTTTCAAGCTACCTTTGGGAGAGGGTCCAGCGGAGTTCACGATTGCGGTGTGACCTTGGAAGAAAAGCCAGTCCTTTCAGGGGTCCCACAAGTCCATCCTGGGGCAGCTACTCTTCAGGCTCTTCCTCAATGACCTTCCTAGTGTCTGTCACAGAAATTACTGCTCTCACGCTGATGACACAGTCATGTTCACCAACCACCAAAATGCAGAGCTCCTCGAGAAACAATTACAGCTTGAATTCATGCGCATCAAAGAATGGTTCAAGTCACACAAACTGGTCATGAACTACAGCAAAACAACAAAGGTTATGACCTTCTACAACACCAAGAGCAAGTACAAATCCCGTGACCTCACCATCCTAAACCAAACAGGGACCTTACTTGAACACGTTCCTGATTTTAAATACCTAGGTTTCACATTGGACAGCTCACTGTCCTACCATCGGCACATAGATTCTGTCGCCAAAGCCACCAACATCGGTATAGGCCTGATCTATAGGCACAAACACTGCATGACTCCTGACACTATCTGGTTGGCAATCAACAGCTCTGTCACCTCTATCATCGATTACGAGCTAGCAATTTATGGCTCTGTCTCCGCCTCTGCCCTCCACAGAATTACAGTTGCACTCAACAAAGCATGTAGGCTGCTAACTGGGGCTGATCAACTTACACACACTAGTGACCTGTACACTTGGGCAGGATGGCTACCTCTCATTAGCCAGATACAGTATCAAACCTGCCTCTTAGCCAAAAAAGTCCTCCTCGGGGTCATGCCCTGGGCATTGAAAAGCTACTTATTGACCACCACAGCACCCAGAGAATTAGAAGTTCACAATAACTAACCTTCCTTGTCCCCAGATGCCGGACTACCATGGGCCAGAGGACCTTTGCCCACAGAGCACCACAGTGGTACAATACTCTCAACAAAGAAACTCTCACTTGGCCCTTTTAAGAGACAACTCTGACTTCATCTAATTTCAACTAGTCATTGTTACTGCCTCACCTAATCAGGGGCCCACCATTCAACTGCCCTCCACTTCAGTCTTGAAATCTATCTCTCCCCGCTTTACCTCCTTCTACCTGCCTACCCCCTTGCCCCCTCTCCCTTTCCTGCCCCGGGGCATTTCCTGACTTTAATCCCTCCCCTCTCTCTCTCTCTCCCCTTTAGAGCTCTTACCCTCACCCTCTACCATCCGACAATGGCCTTCCTGCCTACATACCCCCCTTCCCTCTCACCTGCAGTGCTTATTTCCAAGATTGCCCTTGGCTGGTTATATCATGCTACCTAACATTTGGCACATTTTGAATTACTGGAATTTCCTAAGCCTCAGTCTCTTACTTCTTGTTATTGTGTAACTATGTATTATTATGTTGACCTTTGTATGTATGTATACCCCCATTCCTTCGACGTGGAACCTTTGTAAATGAGCAGTTCCTGCTCAAAAGTATTTGTAATCCTAGACTTCAATAAAATAAAAAATAAAGAAAGAAATGCTAACAAAATAACCCATAATCCCTGGCATCTAGCAGCCCTCCTGCACAATGGGCACTAACCACCAACCAAACCCCTTTACCTGAATCACTAGTCCTGTGGCTCAGATATGGCAACTGGCACAACCCTCCCTTACACCTCCTCCAAAAGTCAGGGGTTGCACATCTAATGTATAGTACAGGAGTGCATACTCTGTACTGTACAGGAGCCCATAGCCAGTGTACACAAGGCATATGGGTCTTCTTGTGGGGCTGTGGTTCAGTGACTGGAGGGACCATTGGATGCCAGGGTGCCACGTACTTTCATGGGGCCAGGGTTTGGTGACTGGGGGACCACTGCAAGCCAAGGTATTTGTGTACTTTACAAGTCTGGGATTGGGAGACTGGGAGACCACTGGATGCTGGAGAGGAGACTTTCACTTATCTGGTCAGTGACTGGAGATCGATGGGACCACGAACCACCAGTGAGATTATTTCAATATTGCAAGATGGCGATTGGAGGGCAGGGTACCACAGATCACAGGGGCATTATTTAAATAATACAGGATGGTGATTGGAGGCAGAGAGGAACCCCAGACCATTAGGGACATTATTTAAGCAACAAGGGAAGGCAACAAGAGGGTGAGGGAACCACAGACCACCAGGGAATTTTTTTTATTTTATTTTTTTTATTATTTAGCTTTTTCTGGGTTTTCTTCCCTCCCCTCCCAGAGCCGTGGCATATGGCCATATGTGTGCATGGAGGAATGCACGCACACCAGAAGCCAGCTCATCTGCTTCTACCTACCCATACTGCCACCCTTCCCACCTATGTTACCCCACCAGGTCTTTGTCATTTGGAGAATGGGACTACGGGAGGGTCGACAACCCACCCAACTACCCCGGAGAGCAGAGCTGCCTAACAGCATGCTTCATCTTGCTCCTTCCACCTCTTCATGTCAGCACCCTGACAACCCAAGGTTGTTCCCAAACCGGGGTCACCAGCATAGCGTGAGGTGCAGCATCCAGCTCCTCAACCCTCAGCACCACCGGGCTGGCAAGCAAAGTTATTTAAATAATAAGGGATGATGATCAGAGGGCAAGGGACCTCAGAATATGAGGGACATTTTTTAAATACTGTAATACAGGATGGTGGCCAGAGGGAGGGGGGGCCATGGACCATCAGGGAAATGAGCTCCATGGTAAGGGATAATGATCAGAGGATGGGGGTGCCACCAGTTGGCAGGGGTCAGGTGTATGCCCCAAACTGCCAACATGCTTGCTGGCTGTACTTTTTCCAGCAACCACTAGTGTTGCCCAGAGTAAGTTGAGGTTTTGCCCACAGTAATATCCCTGTGTGCAGTGGCCTGCACTATGGCTTTTGTGCAGCACTACTGCACTAAATATTGGGTTATATAGGTATTCCTGTCACCACTCCTCCCTTTGCCCATCCACATATGTTATTTTTTGTATGCACACTAACCCTTTTAGTACACACAACTGCCCCTTTTGAATACTGCACTCCAGCACAAAATCAGGCAACCAGTGTGCAATCTCTTTGCCCACTGGGCAAAAGTTTGAATACTGGGCCCCAGATGTTGAACTGAGATCCTGCCTCCCTGTCCTGGAGATTATTCAGGTATGAGTGAAAGAGCCTGTTGATTATGTTGCATAACAATGCTCATGCTCTTTGCTTGCTCTGACCTCACTTCATTAGTGTGCTTCGATTACCGTCTAGTTGTATGCACCTTTACAGTTTTTACTTTCCTTGTGAATGCTTGTGAGCTAGGAAGAGTGATATTCTTAGGAGATTTAAACTTTTGTGATATTGCATGGAACAAACTAGAAGCAACAAAACAACATAGTATAACCTTTTTAAGGACAAGTGAACAACTAGGACTTAACATATAAATGTACCAACAAGAGGAGAGAATATACTGGATATAGTCTTGAGCACAAGTGAAATAAATGTGCGAACTGAGAAATCCGTGCACCACTAGGGAATAATGATCATAACAGGGTCTCTTTCTCCTTCCAAGAATGAATCCCAATAATTATGGGGTGTAGGGAGATTTATAACTTTAACTCTGCTAACCAAACTCTTATTCATGAAGACCTTGAAATAATCAAATTGGAGGCTGCATTTAGAAACAAAACTGCTACCAAATGTGGGAAACAATTAAAAGACATATATTTATGGTAAGTAATAGACATATAAAAAAAGAAAAAGCAATAGCAGGCATTAAACCAAAATGGTTAACTGAAAGTCTAAAAAATTACTGAAGAAAAACATCAACTCTATGATCAAGCCAGAAAAACTAGATCAGAAGACAAATGGTTACAATATAAAATGCAAAAAGATTTGGAAAAACAAACAAAATATGGAGATAGGGATATCTAGCAATGCTAGTAAGGACAAGATGAAAACATTCAATGGATATCTAAATTCATTTCATAGCTCAAACTCTGGCCTACAGTATGTTCTATAGTATCAGATAACCAACTTATTGTAGAACCTGAAGCTATTGCAAACATATTTAACACATACTTTGGGTCTGTATTCTCAAAAAAATGGTGCACTCAGGTGATATTCCAGTTAATACCAAGAATGAAATTGAAATAAACACAGACTGTATTATAGAAAAATAAACTTAAAATACACATTCAGCCAGACCAGATACTATATAAGTAGAAAATGTTAAAATTCTTAGCTCTTCATATAGCTGCCCCACTAATGAATACTGTTCCTGAAAGTGTTTGCTGATGTAACCCCCTGAAAATGGGGGTTCCCGAAAAGTCTTCCTTGAGCTTGCCTAAATGCTCACTGCCAGGCTGGTGTCCTGCATTTTAGCAGTTTAAATGTGATTGCCAGAGAGTGCCTGTATAGCCTCTGTGCACTGTCTCTTTAAGAGCTGCCTGCATTGCAGTCATAAGTAATCTGAGAAGGAGCTCTACTGAAAGATGCAACTATTTGCTGAAAATCATTTAGAGTGATAATGATAATGTAGTTTGTCTAACCTGCCTTCTTTGCAGCAAGGACTGTTTTGTTCATCTCCACTATATTGGTCCTGGACTACTGAACTGGACCAATCAGTACTGGTAGGGCCTAAAATGGAGCCAGACTACAGGAGCTGTCTGGAGTCAAAATCTGTAGGAATTGTAGTTTTGAGCTTTTGGTGCCTTTTTGCACCTGAAGTGGGAGCCTTTGTTGTGAATGACAGACAGATCAGCCAACCAAACCTTTTGGATTCTGGGGAAAGTCCCTGGCTTGTTGGCAGTTGAATCAGATCTCAGTTGGGAGTTGAAGAAGCAGAGAGCTTGAGACAGTCAAGCAACCATCTGAGTAGTTTCACGTGGGAGAACTGTGGAAAGACCTGAGTTGTGGCCTGCATGTCTGCCTGCTGTCCCTGAAAGGGAGAGAGGAGAATTATTTCGGACTAAATCCAAGTTTGTGAGAACGAAGTAAGCCATTGATTTTTCACCAGTCTCATACCTGAAGAAGTCCAAAGATTTTGCTGAATGCAGTCAACCTGTCAGGATTTCCAGCTGCTTTTGAATCCCTGGTTTGTGCAGAGACTTTGCGATCGTGACTGGAGAGTTGTTTGCCTGGTACAGTAGAATTTCCTTACATGTAAATGTGCTGTGTATTGAAAGTGGGAAGTGATTTGGTTCCCCACTGTGTGAACTGTGTTCTGCTTGCTGGTACTGTAGAATCCTTTACATGTAAATTTGCTGTGTATTGAAAGTGGGTCGTGATTTGGTTCCCCACTGTGTGAACTGTGTTCTGCTTACTGGAAGCTCTATCCAGCCTAATTGGACTGAATCCGTGTTCATCTCCATTCAGCCTGGGCCATGCCATGCTGGCCTTGCCAGACTACCCCACTGGACATAGAAAGCCACCAATGAGAGACCTGCCTGGTGTTCAGCCCCCTGCCCCATGCTTGAACAGGAACAATGCCTTGGCGAATCATGTGGGCCCTGCTTCTCCTGGCTCTCCAGATTAACCACCTGCTATCTCGATTTTCATCCAGCCTGTGTCCAGTCTTGGGTATCATGAGTAATTATCAGGGTAGCTCCCTGCAACAACAACCTAATCAAAAAGTGTGTCATCTGATTGCCTTGTTGTTTTCTTTTCATGAGCTGAGCCCTCCGACCCAGATTACAAATAGTGTGTGTTGTGCATGTTGTTTTCTTCCATCACAGGGCCCCAACCAGCTGCAACATTTCTGGCTAGTCCACCATTCTCCGTCTGGGTACCATGAGTGTGTGACTGTTTATGGACCCTGAAGTGCATGTATAACTGTTTGATAGATAGAGCCTTTAAGCAAATTAACCTGATTACGCCCCTCCCTTGTTCAAGTCCCTTAAATAAATCAGATCTAACTCTTTTTTTGCATTTACCCTGACTGTGGTTCCAGTTTGTGCAAGAGTACTGTGCTGCTGTTATTTGCTGTGCATAACCTTATTTTATAGGGGGTCCCCAGGGTCGAGCCAGAGGAAAGCCCTGGTGGTAAGTGCAAACAGTGTGGGTTCTTATGTGGTGTATCAGGGGTATTGTGAAAGTGATTATTGTGTATTGTTCTGGCCAGTAGTAAGGAAAGAGGGGGGTTACAGTGTCCTGGAGGGCTGTGCCCAGATTAGCTTGACCACTACCAACCTTGACCTCCAGGTAGAGGCACCTGTTTCAGAACTCAGGAACCTTAGCCTGCTACTAGTCAAGCAGACAGGGGTAGCAGCCCTTGGGATAGCACCACCTAGGGGTTACACTGATAATAAAGTACCACCAGATTGGTATTCCACAATCGTGGTTCCCATACACAAGAAGAGAAGCAAGGTAGATCATACTAACTATAAGCCTATTAGTTTGATATCCATTCCAGAGAAGGTCATGGTGTCCATTCTCAAAGATATGATAAATGGACACTTGGAAAGTAATGGCCTGAGATATAGGGATCAGCATGGTTTTGTATCGGGTAGATCATGTATAACAAATCGGTTGTGTTTTTATGAAAAGGTATCAGCAACACTAGACAGAGGAACACCGGTTGACTGTATTTACCTGGATTTTTCTAGAACCTTTGAAAAAGTCCTACACAGTGATATTATACAAAGTCTGATAGATATTCAGATAGACCATTGAATCATGGGATGGATTTCAAACTGGCTGGGAGATATAACACAGAGTGTGTGTACAAATGGCTATTGCTTGACCCCTGTGGCTGTGACAAGTGGGGTGCCACAGGGCTGGGTCCTGGGTCCCATGTTGTTCCAGATATTTATGTCCAGTATGGGTCAGTAGGCAACTAATTGGCATGAGTAAATATGCAGATGACACAAAATGTGCAGGTATTGCTAGCACTGATGAACACATGGCCAAGCTCCAAATAGATTTAGACAACATACTAAAATGGGCTGACTCTAAATGAATAAGTTTTAATATGGACAAGTGTTGTGTTATGCTCTTAAGGTGCCAAAACAAGGAAGGTACGTATCTTCTAAATGGACTACCTCTTAGAAAATCACATGAGGAAAAAGACCTAGGAATAACAATAACAAAAAAAAACTTGCTTATGATACACACTGTAATGACCAAATAGCTAACACTAAAAAAGTACTCTGGACTATTAAAAAGAATTTCAGAAGTAGGGATGAACAGATGATAATGCTTTTGTATAGATTATATGTCAGACCATTACTCGACTATGGCAGCCCTGTTTGGGGTTCAATAACAAAGGGTAGTTCTGATAGAATAGAAAAATATACAGAGGCAGACTACTAAATTGATTTATTAATCTAAAGATGTTATCTCATAATGACCGCCTTCAGAAATTAAACCTGGGCCGGCCCAGTGACACTGAGGGTTGAGGTGCTGGATACCACACCTCACGCCATGCCAACAACCTGGGTTCGGGAATGAGCTTGAGTCAAAAGGGGTCGGCAAGGGAGAGAGAGGATCGAGCATCCAGAGGACTGCTCTCTCTCGTGCGGGGAGGGAGACCTGTCGTCCCACTCGTTGACTGCCCTCTGGCAGTGGCTGGAAGGCAGTGCAGTTCAGGAGACATGTACCGGTGTCATCACATTGATAGGGTGGGGGGACAGGAGAAAAAGTGGAAATGGAGCCTGGCAGATTCCATGATGGCTCCTGCATTCACGGGGATCACCCCCAGTATCTGGATTGGGTCTCTGGGAGGGAAGGCTGGTACCTCCTCCCTGGCCCCACCACAGGGGGGCAATCCTTGGGGGATTAACTGGGGGTCAGTGATATGAGGATGCAAGGAGCCAGAGAGGGAGTCTCTTCACAAGGAGGGACTGCAGCCACCTTCCAGGGCTCCCAAGGAGGAAAAATAAATAATACAGACAAAAAAGAAATTAAACCTGATGTTACTCAAGACAAGAAGAGTACATGGAGACCTACTACTATGCTATGACAGAATGCAAGACAGCTACCTTCTAAGTGAATTAGACTTGGAATTCAAAAATGATAATATGGGCACAAGGGGCATCCACTACAACTAAGACCTAATAAATGTTATGCAAACAAAAGGAAGATCTTCTACACATAGAGGGTGGTGAATCCATGGAATGGACTACCACTGGAGGTCATAACCAGCAAAGGCAAACAACAATTTTAAAGAAGATTAGATTCATATATTTTAGATGGAAACTCCTTGTCTTATTATGGGAGAAGTGACAGGAGCTCACGTAGGCCAATTGCCTTCTTAGCTCCTTAAACCTTAGTATGAGCCTTCGTATGTGTATATTTTAGCCTGTAGGTACTTATTCCTGCTGGACTATGTTAACCCATTGATTGTTGCCGTCCTCCCTGGGACCCCAATGAAAACAAGATCCTGTTGCATCTAATGGGGCATCCCAGTTGGAATAATTTCAAACAAACAAATAACTGACTAAATAAATAAATAAATATCTCCTATGGCTCTTCTAGAAAAGAGAAAGGCAAAATTTTCTGGTGTACTGGCCAAATTTCCTTCACTCATTAACAAAAGAAATTGGTTTAATATTAATCAGTTTGAATCTGTATCCCCCTCCTGTCAGGATGATGCTGAAAGGTATTGCCTAGCCCTCCTTTTTAGTCAACAAGAATCTAAACAAACTCTTGTCAAAGCCACTATGGTGTTAATACATTAACTTGATAAGGGTGTTTCATGGCCTTAAAAATAAAGCTGAATTGCTGTAGTCATCTCCATGTGTAAATTTCATTTTTGGTATAGGTAGATCATTAATCTGGTTGATTCTACGTTCCCTATCTGTTTAAATGTGAGTGGTGAATGTGTTTGTACTATATGTGGAAGGAGAGTGAGGTCTGCAACAAGGCCTTCAAGAAATGGTAGAAGGAATGGTGCAGGAAGGAAAGGTATGTCTGCATTGGGGACTGTGGGCCAACCTAGAAGGATAATAACCTACTGTATACCGAGGTGATGGCCTGCCTTCATCCAGGAGGCAGCCACAGTCCTCAGCGAATTATTCAAATGTTACTTCGATGGACATTTAAAGTAGCTGAGGGGGTGATGGAAGAAATGGGAAGGCAGAAAGTGTACCACCACAAGCTGAGATAGAGAGTAGGAAGATCCCAAGGGGAAATAGTCCCACCAGGATGCAAGTTAGTCAAGGAAGCAGGGAGTTAGCAAAGGAAGAAGTGTGAAAAAGTGTGAAAGGGGGAACAATAAGAAAAATGAGAAAGCGTCAAGAGGAGAGGTAAGGACTGCCAAAATGGAGCAAGGTCTGCATCAGAAGCCCTGTCAGGAGAGACTGAAAGAGTTCAATATGTACACCCTGGAGGAGAGAGAGGGAGAGTGGGGATATTATGGAGACCTTTAAATACCTCTTGGGGTTAATAAGGTACAGGAGGGAGATATGTTTCAGAGAAAAAGGTGCTGTAGAACAAGGGGTCATGGTATGAAGCTGGAAGGAGGTAGAGTCAGGAGAAATGTGAGGAAGTACTTCTTCACAGAAAGGGCAGTGGATTCCTGGAACATCCTTCCATGGGAGACAGTGGGGTGAAACCAGTGGTGGGTATCAAAAATGCCTGGGAATCCCAGGAGGAAGAAAGAAAGTGGGTGGAAGAAACAGTGCTATAGGGCAAGTTGAGTCTGCAGCAAAAGTGATCATAATAAAAATGGGCAGACTAGGTGAGCCCAGCGGTCATTATTTGCCATCAGTTTCTATGTTTATGTAACCCCCGGAGATTACTAGTTCTATTTTTATTTCCAATTGTTTAACCAGGTGAGACACACTAAGCTGAAAGTTTGTTTACAGGGCAACCTAGGAGCACAGGGAAGTTAAGTGACTTGCTCAGGGTCACACAGTATGCAAGTGGGGGCTGTGGGATTCAAACACAGGTCTCAAGTTTGCAGCTCAGAGCCTTAAACCACTGCACTATACTGCCTCCCTATTAGCAGCCCCTCCCTGGGTTTTTGTGGCCTAATTCGGCCCAGTAGGGAAAAGGGTTAATTCTTCTCCCAGCACTGGTGGAGCCTCTTGGGTCAGGAGATCACCATGGGTAGTGGGGGATAAAGCCCAGCAGTTTAGGCAGGAGGGAATTCCAGTGGGATGAGTGAGCAGCAGGGAAGTGAAAGTGAGTCAGGACCAGGCAGGGTTGATTGCCCACTCCATCTCTCAGCCGCTGACACTAGGGGGGGACATAGAGGAAGATGTGGGAGCCAGTAGCTGCAAGCCACTCAATATCTTGAAGGCCAGGTAAAGTCGAGAGGGGAGCCAGAAGCCACAAGTCACAGAGTGCCCTGGCAACCTGCACCAATTTGTTTAGGGATCAAGTGGATGTGTCCCGCTTCTCAGTTCGAGGACAGTTGCTGCCAGTTCTGGGAAAGGATGCAGCCGTCATGAGGAACCACAAACCCCCAACCACGAGGTTGCATGTTCTGAAGTGGACCTGTTGAGCCAGTGCAGAGAGAGAGACAGAGAGATGAGGATCATTGAGAATTTGGGTGCCTGTGAAGAATAATGGGCTCTTAGGCACTGTGAACTGTTTTGGGACTTGTGCTGCCTCAAACTTTTGTGACCATAGCAGTCCTGTGTTAATGCTGCCCAAAAACTGTGCTACCTCCTCAGTGGAGGTAAAGCTGTTATTACTGCCATACTGGCCATGTGAAAGCTGAATGTGTTTTCAACAAATAACCGATGCTTCCCGGAGCTATGTGTGAATATGTTTAATGAATTTGGGATCCCTGTTATTTCCTTATTCCTTATTTCTTCAAGTTCCATGTAGACATTCCATTATTGAAAGGAACTGTCTGATATGCATTAACCTGTTATTTTCATACAGTACTAGAGAAGAAAAGGGGCCCTGTGTGTGACATTTGGGCCTGGGTAATGTGGCCAATGGAAGTGTTTCTGCTGCTGTGGGTACCCCCCTCCCAACAGACATATTCCGTCAATACCCCTAGACACGGGGAGGGAGGGCTACATTTCTGTGTATGACAGGTTATATGATTCAAATGGATAAGGCACACACCTGTTACACTTTTGCACTTGCACTGTTGGTTTACAGACCCAGTTTAGATACAATGTGTGTAGTGGTTATTGGGCGGAGGGTTAAGGAGATGTGGGCTTGATGATCAAATGAAACTAAAAACAAAACAAATTAAATACGTGTGCCATATAGTGCCATACACTCCATCAAGCCAAACAGTGATGAACATTATGTACATTTTCTGTAGGTTACAGTCAGTGATTTCAGAAACACATAATTGTTTTACCCAAGCCATCAGCCTCCATGCAGTGCACATAGTAAGCTTTAGTCATAAAAGTCTGGGAAATAATTTCAAGGTTAAGTTGACCAAAAAGTCAAGTAAGTTATCACATTTGCTCAGCTTCACTTTTTAGCATTTCCCCTGTGTACGTCTGGTTCCTAGAGACAGAGAGAAGGAGATAGTGAAGAGGAATAGTGGAGCTCTATCATTCAGTCTTAGATCAGTCCTGAAAGGGTTAACAAACCCTACAAACAGCAGTAAATCATTTTACACACACACACACACACACACACACACACACACACACACACTAGGAGAGAGACAGAGCAAGAGAGAAGTGTAATTTGAATCTCTGCAGGAGTAATGCAGTCTCATTGCAAACTCAGTTTTGACCAACAGGGTATTGCTTAGATAACAAACTCTAGTCACAGCCGATATGGCTGTGCTGAGCTCTTACCTATCCAGGTATCAGAGCGGCAGCAGCATGGCTTGTAGAACACTGTAGCACTGGTGGTGACATCAGAGCCTGTCACAGAGCGGTGGCAAGCAGTGACAGTTGACATTCAAAAGATAGTGGCGGCAGCGAAACTGCACATACGCGATGATACTCATGCACGTGCAGTGAAAGCAGAAGAGTGGCTATTAAGTAGTGCACCGTGGGGAGGGGGAGATTGTTCCACGGAGGGGAATTCCAGCTTGAAGGACAGCTACTGTAGAGTAAGCACTGTCATGACGTTCCTGCAGCACTATAGGAGGACACAGGGTTAAATTTCAGAGCAGACTCCTGCTCTCTACAGTGATGGCATAACGTCTGTGGAGATCTGCCCACACAACTGTAGACATGTGTTAAAAGGGGGTTTAGGTGTCCTAAGGTGGGGGGTGGTGGAGCTCTGTTTATCTTTCAATCTTAGATCGTTCGTGAAAGAGTTAAAAAACCCTATAGACAGCAGTAAATCATTGTACAATGTCACACACAAACACACGCACATGCACATACACACACACACACACACACACACACACACACACACACACACACACACACAATTTGGAGCTAGAGAGAGAGAAGCGTAATTTGAATCTCTGCTGGACCAGTGCAGTCTCATTACAAACTCAGATTTGATGAACAGGTAATGGTGCAGTGCTAAATTTAGAAGTGTGGGGTCTCATAGAAACAAACATAGAAATATAGAATGTGTCGACAGATGAGGATCTCCTGATTCATCTAGTCTGCCCATGAAAACTACCTACATTTGACTATTTTGTCAATACTATTTTGTCAATTGCCCAGTATGCCATTGTGCTTATCCCAAGCTCTTTTGAATGAGTTTATCATTTTTACTCCCATCGCCTCCAGTGGGAAACCTTTCCAGGCATCCACCACCCTCTTTGTAAAGAGACTCCTCCTCATGTTCTCCCTGAACTTGCGCCCCTTGAGTTTCCATTCATGTCCCCTGGTGCTTGTGTTGTTACTGAAAAGAAACAAGATGTCTACCTGTGTGCTGTTTATGCCCTTTATATATCTGCACATCTCTATCATATCACCCCTCTCCCTGCATTGCTCCAAGGAATACATTTTGAGTTCCCTTAACCTTTCTCCATAAGGCTTTTCCTGCAGTCCCCATATCATCCTCTTTGCCCTTCTCCATGAACTATGATGCCCCCCCCAACCAGGCTTGAAGTCAGGTGGCCACCTAGGCCCCTACAAGCTATCAGGTTTCAGGTGCATTCTGGTGCATTTTGAGAGTGATTTTAACACTATTTGACTGTTTTTAAGCATCTTTGACATGTTACAAAGAACCAATATAACTATCAGAATACCTGCTTATTTTCTTTAAAAAGAATTGTCAAAACAAAACTAAAGCAAAAACTCACATTCCAGCCACCCTTCAAATACCCAGCTATATACCACTTCTCTTGCGTACAGTCAGCTATCACTGCAGACATAGAAGGCAGTGAGGCGGGCACACAAAACACCATCCTAGAGATGTGTGTATCTGTCGCACAGCAGACACTCACACAGACCATCCGTGACAGAGAATGGAACTGATACACAAGATCCGCTGGAAGGTCCCTCAAGGCCCAGCATTGACACAGGATGTATACCAGGTCATGAATGCTATATCTGAATGTACTCTGAACTGAGACGGTTGGAGCAGGGAGGGTAAGGCTCAGCAGGGACAGCTGTATGAAATACAGGGCACATACAGTGACATCACAGCCCACAGACATGACATGCAGCAAGGGTTCCGCAACTTGTGTGATACAGCAGACAATGGCATGACCATAATTATCACTGCTCTACAGCAGGATGGTGTTTCCCATTCATATACAGTACATGGCAGCCAACTCCAAAATCCCCATATGTTATACACCGGAACCACAACAACATCAAGTATTCCAGCATAACCCACACATGACAGCCAACCTGCAGGGGTGCACAATAATGTAAAAGATGATGACCTAATGCCAATCATGTCCTGTGGCATGTAGGCAGCCCAGTCACATGGCAGGGTAGAGGCAATGCCAGTAGTAGGCTCATCCAACCCTAAACACCCACTTAGAAGTCATACTAGACACCAAAGCCAAAAACAATGACTTAATGCCACACCCAGATGCAACACAGGCTTTAATGCTGAAGAATTGCAATCCACCACCAGATGCATGTGGACTTCACTTCATGGGATCCATGCTCATTCACAGTGGGGGGGGGGGATGCTGGTGGCAAGGGGCAAACTGGGGCCAAGAGAGATCACTCAAGTTACTGGATGCACCCAGCTCCTCACCATCAGATGAAGCCATTCAACGCAAACAAAATTATTAATGCAAAACAGCGCACTAACCTCACTGCTCCAATTATGATGAAGACAGACTGGTTATTAATTCATATTGTTTTGTTGGCATCAACCGTCTAACTCACTCAGTCTTGGCCAAGTCCTGACTCCCGACTTGTGAGAATTAATCCCTCACAGGCTCACATGGCGCAGGCACCTCCAGTCACACAAGTACAGCTAGCTGCTCACTGGGTTAGAGGATTTCTGCAGGACAATCCCCAGATTGTAAATCTATCTTTGACATGAACAAAAAGTACTGTACCAACTTCTAGAGGAGAACTAAGTTATCACTGCCAGGTTATTAAGTTACTGATCCTTCATGGAGAAGACATTTAAACATGCACTACTGCTTTGCCACATTAAATAAGTTGATTAATTAAATAAATAAGTCCACTATACTGCTCTGTCCTGGAAAAATACATAGTAAAAGCTGGACCCCACTAAAAAATGAGAAATTGCCTCTCATTTGGGCTATCCTGGGTAAATGCATTTTACAATAGGTAAAAGGAGGGCCTCACTGAAAAAACAGATCCTGCATCTCTGCTGTACTATCCTGGGTAAATACAGTGTAAAAAACTGGGTCAAACAGAACCCCACTGCAAACAATATATCACAACTTAGCTGGGCTATCCTGTGTAAATATATTGTAAAACTGTAAAGGCAGGACCGTACAATAGAACTCCACAGAAAAGCAAATGTTGCATATAAGCTGATCTGTCCTGGGAAAATACATTGTAAAAGCATCCAGATCACTTGTCTTGTAGCTGTCTGGTATATTCGCAGTGGTCTAGTGGTCCCCCTCATAAGGGCATCTGACCCCCTCCTGACTCCCCCTCTCAGGCACTCCTCCCCTTTGTCCTGGTCACATAAGGCAAACTACAGCAATAGTGATAACTGGCACAGCCCTCTGCTCACCACCTCAATTGGTTTTCATCTGACGGTCTCTGAGCAATCACAAGTATTGTACAAACACCTGCTTTTACTGTACTCATGATCACTCACTGACAATCAGATGGTGGTTGGCCAAGGTGCTGAGTAGAGGGCTGTGTGGGTCACTGTCACTATTTCTGTACTTCGGCTTAGGCGAACTGAGCGGAGGGGGGTTGTGGGGAGGAGGGTCCTGACTAGTTGGGTTGACAGAGGATGAGATACCTTTACAAGGGGGGCAGGGGAGACCACTAGACTACCAGGAATATTCAATACAGCCACAGGATGGTCAATTGGAGGTACAGGAACTGCTATACCACCAGGAATACTCAAGACAGTTACAGGACAGATGATCAGGGGGGGGGGCCACTAGACTACCAGGAATATTCAAGATAGCTACAGAAAAGTCAGTCAGGAGGCAAAGAAACCACTACACCACCAAGAATATTTGAGACAGCTACAGGATAAGTGAATAGGGGGATGAGGAGATCACCAGACTGCAAGGAATATGTAAGACAGCTACAGATTGGGTCGGCCACTCACACATGCAATTGGGCCCATATTGGGCATGTAAATGGGCCATAGCACTTTCAATGCACAAAGGGGTCATTAGCATGTTAGGGCTAAATATGGCTCTCAGGAGCCCTACTGCTGTCCCATTTGATCTGCACTACCTCCATTCCATTCCTGTCAGCCATATTTAGACTGGGCCTGTGTCAGCATAGCACATAGTCACTATGCACTGTACCAACATGGCCCCATATTTAGACAGTTTGCATGCTCCAG
The DNA here is from genome assembly GCA_016271365.2 of Neoceratodus forsteri. Classification (NCBI taxonomy): domain Eukaryota; kingdom Metazoa; phylum Chordata; order Ceratodontiformes; family Ceratodontidae; genus Neoceratodus; species Neoceratodus forsteri. Next base: position 1,663,103,006 of record CM028130.1, read on the forward strand.
GTGCAGTGAGCTAATTGTCGGAATCTTTCCCCCCAGGCAGGCTGTGAGCAAACTGCCACAGTCCACACATGGCCAGCTCTGAATATGGGGCCTATACTCTGTAGATTGGTGGAATCCAAAGTCCATGAAACAATGGCTCATGGGGGTAAGAAAAGCCTGCCTGTAGCCTCAATATATTGTTGCTCTAACTTGTAGTAGCACAAAAGCAAACGTGTTTGACACTGGCTTATTCTTGCTTGTTTACATAGTATTACCATGTCAGCCAAATGCTTCATTTAATACAAACAGAAATCTATCACACAAATAGATACGTAGGAGACAATATGATAAGTCAAAGCAGAGCAGTGCATTCAACTCCAGTGTCCGTGCTATCACAGGTGCATACTTAAGCACCTCCATAGGGCAAGTATCAGCGAAGAGTAATCCTAGTTTAATGTCATAGTTACTCTATCTTACTGTTTACATGTTTGATTATTGTACTAAACAGAGGAGACTCTTGGCTGAAAGAAAACCAAACTGAAGCTTCAACCCCTCCTTCTCAATCCCTAACCCACCAGCACCTTTGGAGCTTACAGTACCTTGCAAGTCCTAGAAGGAAGACAGCCATTAGACACAGGCACCAATCAAACTGTCACTTTAGTATCAATAATCAAGCAGTATTTCAAATAAACTCCTTACAAAAAGCAAATAAAGTGTAATCACCCAGATGTTTCCCACAGGATTGTCAATACAAAAACTAGACCACAGCATTTCAAACACTGATGGGTGAGCTGGGACTAGAGGATGTGTGCGTACAAAATACCCAACACTAAGGGACTACACGTGCTACTCCCACAAATTAAAATCTACTCCAAACTAGACATCTTCCTATTATATAAAATATATGCTTCCTTTCTCTCCATGTGGATTGGAACATCCACTCTGTCAGACCACAAGTCAATTTTCCTGGAAATGGATTTCCATATCCCACAGGGGAAAAAAACACACTGGAGACTGACTGACTGTCTCACTACTCCAGGACCAGCCAGTCATAACAGAACTAAAAGATACAATTAAAGTTGTGGTTGAACGTAATAAACCAGACATTACACCCCAAATACTCTGGAATACAATTAAAACCTTGGTCAGAGGGAGACTTATCTCCATTGCTGTCCACAAGAAAAAAGAACAACAAAAACATTACATGACTTCAGTAAAACAGGTGTGGACACTGGAATCCCAACAAAAACAGAAGTGGATGACAGATTGATACAGAATTGAAACAAAAACTAAAATTAAAAATATACAAAAAACTGAAACAGAATTTGAAACAAAATTATTATTATGAGTGTGGAGCAAAAGCCACAAAGTTTCTTGATTATAGTCTTAAACAACAGGCCACTAAAGCTGCTATCACAAAAATTCAACATCCCAGGACTGGACGGGTGGTACACAGGGGAGATCAGAGAGACAGTGCATTTGTACCTTACTACAAGTCATTATACAGCCCATAAGGGGACTCTTCACTGGCAACTAAGAGACATTATTTACAACTCTATATGTCTACAAAGAAATCTGGGAGGAGGGAGGGACTCTGCCACCCTCCTGGCAATCCCTCCATCAATCACAAAAGAAAGCTCCATCTAAAATTGGCCTCTCAACCTCACCTCCCCAAGCACCAGCACTGGAGCACAGTGGGCAGTTTTAACTATAACACAAACAGAAGGTCATTCTTAACCCCCCAAAAACAAGCAGAAGTTCAAATCCTCTCCCTCAGACAAATAATAAACTGAAGCCCTAATACTCCATCCTTACCAGTACCAATCAGGGTGTGTGAACCAGAAGGAATCAGGTTGGTAGGGAGAAATGGTCTGAGTGGGTTTATTGATGAGTTCCTGGTTTGCAGTGTGGCTCAGTGTGCAGTTGGCATGATTAAGCAACCCAGGCCGGTGGTTTGCAGATGGTCTTGGTCGTGATCAAGCTGATGTAAACAGGTTCAGGAGATCTGGTGGATTCAGGAGATACAGCAGGTTCAGGAGGTCAAGCAAGGTCAGGCGATCAAGTAGCACAGAAACTGGCCTTAGAAAAGAGGGAAAAAAATCCACATGTCAGTGAGCGGGTGTGGGTAGTGACAAAACTTGGCACAAGTTTTCTCTTGAAACTACACCAATTGATGTAGTGAGTTATATTAAAGCAAACAAAATAAAGAAAACTTCAGGAAAACAAGCAAATAAACTTAATTCAAAAAGAAATAGCTTCAGATATTCTTCTCTAAAAAAAACAAATGTCACAGAGTGGTACTAGCTCCCTCTCAGCATGACCACCATCATCTGTGCTCCATAATCTATCTGACCACATACTGAGTCCAAGTCTTTTTATATACTGAAAACCATGACATCATCAATCGTGTGATCTGTCCCCTAATCTAATACAGAGAATAATCCAATACTAATACAGGAAATGGGGCTTCAGACTCTGCTAGATCTATCACACTTGAAGAGCACTGAAATAATCTTTACAAACTATAAAATAGCATTATTCATAGGAGAAATAAATAGAGATGAATAAGCAAGGGTCCTATAGTGACCCTCGTCTCTTCCTCCAAATCATGACATCACCATAAATGTATAATAAATAGAGTCCACTAGGGGGCCTGCAGCCCTTAAGGAAACTTATTTTCATCTGAGCGGGCATGAAGGGCACATCTGAGCAGGCCTCAAGAGCATACATGTACCGCCTTGATTTCTTGCTTAAATTAACTTGAAAACAAAACATATATTAACTGTGTCCTGAAGTAGTTCCTACTAGAACTTTAACATAAACTAACAACTGCAGTACACTGGTTTATTTCCAAGACTAATTTTACTTTAGTTTTAAGCCCCAAAAGCCTCCAAAAGTGTTAGTCTACATGCAATACAATTTAAGCCCTAAACAAGTGAACAGCACCACATTAGCGGTACAGATATGGGAGGTATAAGGCAAGGGAAAAGTACTGATGAGAAGTGTGTACGTAATTAACAGGGACTGTTTGGGAATTTGAATGCATTTATCAAGTGGTGCAAAGCAACCACCCCTTTTCTATTTTCCAACCAGGCTTTGCTTTACTGGATTTTACTTAAACAGTATGAATTCTTTTCCAAGCTTCCCTTTTAAAAACTGAAAGGGATGTGGCTTAATTTGATTACTTCCCAGTATTCATTTAGCCAAAACAGGCAGCTAGGTCAGCCTCTACAGTATCACCAACTAGACAAAAAGTAGAAAATTAGCGGTTAGAAAAGAGAAGAATACTACAATAGGAGGCCACCCCATTGTGGTAGAAAGGTGAAAAAAAATCAAGGGAGACCTATAGAGAAGACAAGTACTACTGCAGTAGATTGTTTTAGAAATAGGTCCAGGGTAGAGAGGAGTGTCTAGTGGTGATGGGGGGTCCACAAAACTGTCACATACCCCAAGGTTAAGCTGTAAAACCAGTAGCAGAAGAAACATAACTGGTTTTCAAGACAACCTACCTCTGAAGTGGTAGGATGGAGCTTTCACCCACCCTCTCTTGAAAGCTCCACCCCAGGGCACCCTAAAAACAAAACATGAACATGGTGCAAGTCTTTCTAAAGAAGACCATTGTATCTTCCTTCATTAGTTTATCATCACAACTAAATATTTTGCCGTGGGTGTCTGTATAATTACTTGAACAGTAACAGTCATACATTCATACATTTTCTAGAACCACCAAATGTTTATGCTTTATTATTGGCTCCTAGGACGAGAGAGGAAATCTGCATTTACATGGGCAGACCCAGCCCTGTGCTTTACTGTAAATTTATGCAGGTTGAAGAGATAAATACCATCTCATTATTCAATTATTTTTTCCTTCATTTGTGAAATAAAACACAGAGGGTTGTGGTCTGTTACCAGCGTAAAGGGCACCCATAAGTAAAATCTCAAGTTTCGATTGCCCATTTGGCAGCCAAACACTCTTGTTCAATGGTGGAGTATTTTTGCTCCCTTTCATGCAGTTTCCTAGAAATATATACAATTGGGTGTTCCTCCCCATTGATGGTGTGGCTCAAAACTGCTCCAATACCAGTTCCAGAGGCATCAGAGTGGACCTCAAAGGGGTGGTTAAAATCAGGACTTCGTAACACCGGTGAGGAGCATAAAGCTGCCTTTATCTGAATAAATGCCTTCTCACATTCGGGTGTCCACTTGACCTGATTACTGAATTTCTTTTTAGTTAATTCTGTCAAAGGGGTTGCCAAAGTAGCAAACTGTGGGATAAATCTCCTGTAATAACCTGCTAACCCTAGGAAAGAACATACTTGCTTCTTTGTCTCAGGTATTGGGCATTGGGCATTGGGCTACTGCTTCAACCTTTGAGACCTCTGGTTTAATGTATCCATTACCCAAAATAAATCCTAAATATCAGGTCTCCAGCATGGCAAGTGTACATTTAGAGGGATTAATTGTCATCCCTGCTTGCTGTATAGAGGTTAAGACAGCTTTTAGATATAGTAAATGGGTTTCCCAATCCTGGCTAAAAACAACGTCATCCAGGTAAGCTGCACAAAAATTATGATGGGATGCCAGCACCTGATCCATGAAATGTTGAAATATAGCCGGGGCTCCATGTAGTCCAAATGGCATGGTTTTAAACTGGAGAAAAACAATTGAAGTGCTGAAAGCTGTCTTTTCTTTAGCAGACTCAGCCAAAGGGATCTGCCAATAACCCTTTGTTAAGTCAAGGGTGGAGATATACTTAGCATTGCCAATGCGGTCCAAAATATCATCCACCCTTGGCATGGGATAGGCGTCAAATTGTGCCACTTGGTTTAGACCTCTAAAGTCTAGAGCACAATCTTATACCACCCTCCTTCTTAGGTACAATTACTAAAGGGGATCCCCATGGACTTTGTGATGGTTCAATTATGTCCATTTCTCTTAATTTTTGTATTTTCCTCTGTACATCTGCCCTGCTCCTTTCAGGGAGACGGTACGGTTTCTTCCTGATTGGTCTAGATTCAGTATAGATTTGGTGTTCCACTCCTTTAGCTAGGCCTGGTCTACTGGTAAAGGAAGTGCTAAATTCCTGTATCAAAGACTGTAATTCCATTTGTTGTGACTCGTCTAACTCAGGATTTACTTGTATGGCTTCAATACCAGTCTCTCCTTCTAACTGTCCATATGCGGTTTCCAACTCTGATTCATGAAGTTCAGGCATTACCATCAATTGTATCCCCTGAGTGGATCTCTCATGCCACCTTTTTAATAGATTGGCATGGTAGATCTTTTTATCTGCCCTTTTATCAGGTGTTTCTACTTCATATGTCACAGGGCCAGTTCGGCGTACCACTTTGTAGGGGCCCTGCCACTTCATCAATAATTTGTGAGTGGAGGTGGGTAATAGTAGTAATACCTGGTCACCTGGTTGAAATGATTTTGTACTGGATGTCCCTTTATCATACCTATCCTTCTGATGTTCTTGTGTTTCTTTAACTGCTTCATGAGCTTTTGCAGTATAAGTGACTAATCTCCTCCTTAACTGCCTCATGTACTGAGCTATCCCTGGAGATTTTAAATCCTTCCCTTCTTCCCAGCACTCCTTGACCACATCTAGCAAACCTCTAGGGGTCCTACCAAACAACAGGAAAAAGGGGAGTAACCAGTGGAGGCCTGTGGTACCTCACGGTATGCGAACAGAAGAAAGGGTAGGTTCATATCCCAATCTCGCCCTTCATCGTGTACGAATTTCTTCAGCATACATTTCAGGGTTTGATTGAATCTTTCCACCAGGCCATGAGTCTAAGGATGATAGGGTGATGTACAGTACAGCTACTATTCCCAACAAACGGTACAGTTCCTTTAGAAGCTCTGCATTAAAATTCAGTACCCGGTCAGTTAAAATCTCTTTGGGAATCCCTACCCTGCTGAATAACTTCACTAGTTCTTCAGCTATCCGGAAAGTGGTCACAGATCTCAGAGGAACAGCTTCAGGGTATTTGGTAGCATAATCACACACCACCAATATAAATATATTCCCTTTAATACTTTTATTTAAGGAACCCACTATATCCATACTGACCCTCGAAGGGGTTGTTACCAAGGGTAAGGGTATTAATGGAACAGTGTCCTTCTTGGTCCTTTGGGAAGTTAATTGATGCTCTGGGCACTCTTGACTATATTTGGCGATATCACTATGGATCTCTGGCCAAAAACCTTTGTAAGATTCTACTAGCAGTCTTGTCCCTTCCTGTGTGTCCTGCCCAGGGTGTATCATGGCCTAGAGCTAATATGTCTTGGCGATAGCAAAGGGGTACTATAAGTTGTTCCACTTGTTCTTGGGTACCTGGATTTGTACAAATCCTATACAATAAATTCTTGATCACTTGAAAGTCTGGGGCCCCTTGTCTAACCTCCTGTCCCACCTGTTGAAAAAAAGGAATTAAGGTTTTATCATTCTTCTGTTGGATACACATATCAGCTTTTACATATAGCAGTTGTTTGTCCTGTGTTAGACCATATTTTTCTTTAACCCACTCCCTTTGTTTTTTTCTTCTGGCCATCTTAGACAATCTGGATTTATCAGGACTTCCCAATACTTCTTCTTCATAAGGAACTACTTCCCCCAATAATGGTTCTCTTTTGCTCTGTGCCCTGGTAGTCATAGCGGCTATGTTTCCTGGTTCCCTCAAAAGAGTGATAAAATCTGGGAAGTCATGCCCTATTACTACAGGTACTGGCAATTGTGGTACTACACCTGCGGTCATTATAGAAGTATTGCCTTTTACCTCTAAGGGTATTTTAATGGTGGGGTACTGATGTGTGTCACCATGTGCACAGGTGACCTCTAGAGGGGCTGTTCTCTTTACTCCTTGAACTATATCAGCTCTGACCAGGGTATTTTTACTGCCCAAATCCACCAACCCACCACCTCCTGTCCTTTTATTCCCACTGTAGTTGTCACAAACAGAGCATTTAATAAAACAAGATGGGTTAGATCACATTTTTTTCATGAACAAAATCTGGCAATATGCCCCACCCCCTTACAGTTCCGACATATTATGTCTGCTGGGAATGTCCTCCTTCCTTGATTGTTCCTTCCCTCATAAGTCTTACACGGAGTCTGAGGTGGTCTTACTGCTGCGGCCTGAGGTTTTGTTGCATAGTCTGTGGACTTATTACCACTTCTCCAAAAAGGCTGATGTGCAGATAAAAAATCCTCTGCTAGTGTCACAGCCATTTCTGCAGATTCTGGATTATGCTCTTTTATCCAGATTTGCACATCAGTAGGTAATATTTGTAAAACTGTTCTATAACAACTGTCTCTATAATGTCAGTTCTGGATTTTCCCTCCTGCTGGATCCACTTTAGACAAAGTTCTCTGAGTCTAATATAAGTTTCTCTTGGGGAATCATGTGTTTGGTGTTTTAAAGCATGGAACCTTTGCCTATATGTCTCTGCATTAATGTCATAATATTTCAATATTTTCTGCTTTACTAGGTCATAGTCCTCTGCCAAATGTGGGTCCATATTACTATAGGCCAGTTGTGCTTTTCCTGATAGGCATGGTGCCAAGCGTACTACCCACTGTGTCTTTGACCAATCACAGGCCTTGGCCACCCTTTCAAAAGTGGTCAAATAGGCCTCAATGTCATCATTAGCAGTCATTCTTGTGAGTTTTATATCTTTAGGGTTGTTGTTACTCTGTCCTCCCCAAGTTCCATTTCCTGCTCCCAAAGATTTAAACAGCTGCATAGTTTCAGCCCACCTTAAATCTTGTTGCCTTCTATCTCGATCCTGTTCTTGGGCATCTAGGTCTCTCTGCAGTTCAATTTCCATCTGTCGTACTGCCATCCAGTGTAGAAGTTCAGAAAGGTCTTCAGGGGGCTGCTCATATGGCTCCTGGCATCTCTCCTGTCATTCTTCCTCCTCTTCTCTACTAGTGGTTTGGTCCTTTGGCACTCTCCATCTGACATCTGTGTACAGACTGGTATACAGAGGTTCACCTGTCCTCTCTGAGAGAGTGTCACGGTACCCATTTTCTTATCACCTGTTCCGAATGCCATGGTTGTCACTTGTACCAGGTCTGGTACCGTTCTGGTCTCTCACTCAATCCCTCGGATGACCAGATCCCACTTCTGACACCAGTCTGTGAGCGGGTGTGGGTAGTGACAACACTTGACACAAGTTTTCTCTTGAAACTACACCAATTGATATAGTGACTTTTTTAAAGCAAACAAAATAAAGAAAACTTCAGGAAAACAAGCAAATAAACTTAATTCCAAAAGAAATAGCTTCAGATACTCTTCTCTGAAGAAAAAAAAACAAATGTCACAGAGTGGTACTAGCTCCCTCTCAGCATGACCACCATCATCTGTGCTCCACAACCTATCTGACCACATACTGAGTCCAAGTCTTTTTATATACTGAAAGCCGTGACATCATCAATTATGCAATCTGCCCTCAATCTAATACAGACCTGTTAGTTTGACCTCAGTGGAGGGGAAAATGATGGAATCACTTCTGAAAGAAAGAATTGTTGAGTACCTAGAGGCTAGCGGGGCACAGAACCCAAAGCAGCATGGATTCACAGCAGGAAGGTCATGTCAGATGAATCTAATTGATTTCTTTGACTGGGTGACCAAAGTAATAGACCAGGGAGGGGCTTTGGATACGGCCTACCTAGATTTTAGCAAGGCATTTGACACAGTCCCACACAAAAGATTAATAATCAAGTTAGCCAGCCTGGGAGTGGGTCCCAGGGTGGTAGCCTGGGTAGCAAACTGGCTGCACAACAGGACACAGAAGGTAACAGTGAATGAAACACATTCTGAAGAAAGGGGGTTACCAGTGGAGGACCTCAGGGCTCAGTACTGGGTCCAGTCATCTTTAACGTCTTTATAGGTGACATTGCAGAGGGTCTAGAAGGAAAGGTATGCCTTTTTGCAGATGACACAAAGATCTGTAACAGAGTTGATACACAAGAGGGGGTAGAAAGGATGAGAAGGGACTTGGCAAGGTTGGAAGAATGGTCAGACATATGGCAACTTAGATTCAATGCAAAGAAGTGTAAAGTAATGCACCTGGGAAATAAAAATCCAGGAGAAGAGTACACAATAGCAGGGGAGGTACTAACGACAACAATAATGGAAAGGGATCTGGGTGTAGTCATGTCAGATGACCTAAAGGTGGGTAAGCAATGTGAGAAGTCAGTAAGGAGAGCCAGAGGGATACTGGGATGCATAGGGAGGGGCATCACAAGTAGAAAAAGGGAAGTGGTTATCCCTCTATACAGACAGTTGGTGAGGCCCTATTTGGAGTACTGCATGCAGTTTTGGAGACCTCATCTATGCAAGGACATAGACAGGATGGAAGCAGTCCAGAGGAGGGCAACTAAAATGGTGCATGGTCTACATCAGAAACCGTATAAAGAGAGACTGAGAGACTTAATATGTATACCCTTGATGAAAGGAGGGACGGGGGACATGATAGAAACTTTTAAGTACCTCAAGGGAATCAACAAAGTCCAGGAGGGTAGCATCTTTCAGAAAAGAGATGTGTAAGAACAAGGATGCACAATTTAAAAGTTAGAGGGACAGCTCAGGGGTAATGTGAAATTATTTTTCCACGGAGAAAGTGGTGGGCGCATGGAACCGCCTTCCTGGAGAGGTTGTGGGGTCTAAAACAGTGGGGGAATTCAAACATGCATGGGACAGACATAAGGCAATTATAGTGGGGGGTTGCAGGAAGTAGGCTGTTGGTTAACTAGAATCTGCAGCTTATCCAATAGGTAGGGAAATGGGCAGACTGGGTGGGCCAAGTGGTCCTTATCTGCCGTCAAAGTCTATGTTTCTATGTTCTATGTTCTATGTTTCTATGTAGAATAATCCTATACTAATACAGGAAATGGGGCTTCAGACTCTGCTAGATCTATCACACTTGAAGAGCACTGAAATAATCTTTACAAACTATAAAATAGCATTATTCATAGGAGAAATAAATAGAGATGAATAAGCAAGTGTCCTATAATGACCCTTGTCTCCTCCTCCAAATCATGACATCACTATAAATGTTTAATAAATAGAGTCCACTAGGGGGCCTGCAGCCCTTAGGGAAACTCATTTTCATCTGAGCATCAAGGGCACATCTGAGCAGGCCTCAAGAGCATACAGGTACCTCGTTGATTTCTTGCTTAAATTAACTTGAAAACAAAACATACATTAACTGTGTCCTGAAGCAGTTCCCACTAGAGCTTTAACATAAACTAACAACTGCAGTACACTGACTTATTTCCAAGAAGAATTTTACTTTAGTTTTAAGCCCCAAAAGCCTCCAAAGTGTTAGTCTGCATGCAATACAATTTAAGCCCTAAACAAGTGAACAGCACCACATTAGCGGTACAGATATGGGAGGTATAAGGCAAGGAAAAGTACTGATGAGAAGTGTGCACATAATTAACAGGGCCTGTTTGGGAATTTGAATGCATTTATCAAGTGGTGCAAAGCAACCACCCCTTTTCTATTTTCCAACCAGGCTTTGCTTTACTGGATTTTACTTAAACAGTATGAATTCTTTTCCAAGCTTCCCTTTTAAAAACTGAAAGGGATGTGGCTTAATTTGATTACTTCCCAGTATTCATTTAGACAAAACAGGCAGCTAAGTCAGCCTCTACAGTATCACCACCTAGACAGAAAGTAGAAAATTAGTGGGTTAAAAAAGAGAAGAGAAGAATACCACAATAGGAGGCCACCCCATTGTGTTAGAAAGGTAAAAAAAAGTCAAGGGAGACCTATAGAGAAGACAAGTACTACTGCAGTAGATTTTTTTAGAAATAGGGTCCAGGGTAGAGAGGAATGTCTAGTGGTGATGGGGGGGTCCACAAAAACTGTCACAATGTCCATGCTGTTTTATTACTGGAACACATGACAGTAGCACTGCTGAGTTGGAGCTTTTTGGGTAAGGAAACTGATTGCAGAATCCTGCCACCCATTGATTGCAAACACCTACTCTTCATTGGTGGAAACCCTTCCTCTTCCCAACTGGTCAGTTACTGAGCTCTCCTGGTCATCCATTGGCAGTCTGCTTATCCTTATTGCTGGAGCATAGATGGCCCTCTGCCTGAGCTCTGGAAATGTATGACTTGGGGCTTGGGAGGAGGTAGCCAACAGTGTGTCTCATGTGCTGTGAGGGGGGGTTGTGTCCCTGGTTGGACAGGCAGAGAGGCAGGCAGGACAGGGCTGGGATGTGGAAGAGGCAGAGCAGTACAGCTGCTGTTGAATATGTGTACTGCACAATATTCCCTGGGCTTTGGCAGTAGGTAGTCAGTGGATCAGCAATGCATTGGCATTAGAGGGGTGCATGGTAGGACAGTAGTTGAGAGGCAGTCAGTAACAGAATGTGGGAAATGGGTGGAGCGGTACAGCCATGGTACAACCAGCAGAACAAGAACTTAACATTGTTGCTGCCTGCTATACGCTCTTGGTTGCTGCAAGTACACAAAAGCTGCAGAGTCTCTGCACCTCCCCTGGAACTGGCTCATGCCTCACAAGGGAGGCGCACCTCACCACTTGGGAAACCTTGCTTTATAGCATAGCATAGCTCTTACTACTTATCTACTATCAATCATGCATGCCAGATCATGGGGAAACGTGTGTGTGTGTGTGTGGGGGGCTGTAGTTCAAAAGAGCACTGGATAAAAAAGGCAGTTTTGCAAGCCATGGCCTTTTATATAAAGAAATACTGTATTAGCACATGATTTTTTAATACAAAGCAAATAAGAAATACCATATCACATTTACAGTACCAGCAAAAGCAAATGTTAAAGTCATTTCAGGAGTCTTTGGTCCCATGACTTCAAATGGAACCAAATTATCAAGTTTTGCATTACATAAAGGCTGTGAGGTGGACCAATACACCCAAATATATTTGCACTTAAGGAACTGGACTCCAACTCTTTGAAAACTATCAAACAAACCTATAACAGTGGTTTAATTGTCTTTATGATATTTTTATTTTATTTCTTTATTTAACAAATCGGAAAGACCTTTGAGCCAAGAGCTCTTTTACAGAGGTTCCACGTCAAATCACAAGAATAGCAAATTACAATGGTTTCAGTAAGTAGTACAACATGAGGAAAGTAATTACATAAACAAAGGAACAATATGGTAAGATAAATATTGTGTCAAATGCAGTCAGCAGCCTTGTCTGAAAGAGGGGTGAAAGGGATTACAAGGAGAAAAGTACAGGGGGTGAATTGGGAGGCTGGAAGGAGCAAAATAAGAGCTAGGAGGGAGATTCCACAATGAAGCTTATTCAGGAAAGACCCACGGGGGTGGGGGGTAGAGGGAGAGAACAAGGTGAGGAAACAGAGGAGGGGGAAGTGGGAGTAGAGGGGTAAAGGAAGGGGGATGAGGTAGGATGAAAAGAGGGCAGGAATGGGAAAGGGATAAGGGAGGAAGTGATGTGAGTGGAATAGCGCAGCAACAGGATAGGGCTATACAGGGGCAAATGGTAAAAGAGGGCAGTCCCAGTGCATTTAGCTGTCAGCAGAGATTAGGTATAGCAGTCACAAGATGCTCTGGAAACTAAGAATTGATGCAGCTTCCGCTTAAATGGTCCCAGTTGTCGCAATCTCACAAGGAAGGGAATTAAATAAATTAGCAGCTCTAACTGCAATGGATATGGATACTGACAAGTATTACAAAGAAATATATAGGCAATCCGTCTTTCGAATGAGACATTAAACCAAGGTCCCATCTGCCTGGGTAGATGGTAGTTCAGGTGGATGTTAAAGATCCTATGGCACTTATCGAAAAGTAGGGGAATTTCCGGTGTCCTGGAAATTTCCTCATTCACTAAAAATACCACCAACAGCTTAATCTGGTTCAAGGTCAGTTGGCATTCATCTGTATCCCACTCCCTCAGGTCGTGCCTGAAAATAGGCAGGATTTGTCTAGTGCATTAACCCGGTCAACAAAAACTAAAAAAAAAAAAAAAGACAAATACCACCTTTTATGTAACAATGAAAACAGATTTGATTATGCATTTCAAAAAGGACATTGATTTTTTTTGCAAACTGAGTATAAAAATAATGTAATTTCTCAAGAAACTCTCGAGTACCTTACAGTTAACCATCCTGTTAGAACTACAATCTATATGTTGCCAAAACTGCACAAAAGGTTAGAAAATCTTCCAGGATGCCAAATTATATCCAGGATAGCGTCACTTACAAAACCATTGTTCAGATTTGTGGACTCCAACATTAAAGATATTGTAGTGACTCTTCTATTAGAGATACCACACAGATTTTGAGTATCCTGGGGGAAATGCAAATAGAACAATGTTAGCCTTTGGTAACACCAGACATAGAGTTACTATATACTAATGTGCCACATGATGAAGGGTTGAGAGCACTTGAGGTATGGTTAGACATGGAAACTCAATACCATGCTGATTTTAAAAAATGTTGGTTTGCTTATCCGAGTATATGCTTTAATGTAATACATTTCTTTATCCAGGGCCGATTTTTCTCCAAGTCAAAAGTACAGCTATGGGTGTGATATTTGCCCTCAGTTATGCCAACCTGTACTTGGGGTTTGGGAAGGAAAGATTGTATTTAACAGTCATGAAAACCCTTTCTATGAATGTATAAATTTGTGGTGTTGTTATATCTGTAATGGTGTTGTGGAGGGGTGGAGGACTTGTTCCAATTTGTAACATTTCTTGTATTTAAGATAGTCAGTTAACCATCACCCATTTACTATAATCTGTTAATTTCTTGGATCTTGTAATAACTAAAAAATGCAGAGAGGTTGATGGAGACCAATAGTTTTTGTAAGAAAATGGACTGGAACACTCACCTCCACTCTTCCAGCTTTGACCCATGCCACACCATAAACAGCATTCCAAGGTCTCAGTTTATGCAGTGCAGAAAAGTTGCTCTATAGGCTCAGTATTTGAGCAGAGGTCTGAAGAAATGACACAAAGGTTTACACAATGTGGTTATCAAATGGGTATGATTACATAAGTTAAAAATAAAATTAATGAAATACCAAGGCACAGTCTATTACAATATGGGCATAAAACCACTGATTTAAATGATAGTGTGATCATTGTCACACAATACTTTGTGAAATCCCAAAAGTATCTGACGTACTACATGATAATTGACATATTTGGTGTAGGAATCCTGCCTTGCAAGAACTAGTTAAACAACAGTCCAAAATGCTGTATAGAAGAGGTTCAAATGTGGCAGAAAACTTGTCCACAGCTGCACTGTAAATTTTGTTCAGCTATTGAGAAGCCTACTTCATTTTGGATGGCCAGTAGCAGAAAGGAGTATAAGACTGACAAGTTTATCAACTGTAGCACTGAAAGGAAAATTTATCTGGCCACCTGTTCATGGTGTGAATGCAGTAAACTTTATGTTGGAAGAACTATTCACCCACTTAAGTATTGTATACACAAACATGTTAGAGGCAATTATAATAAGAAATTTGAACATGCCCTGGGAGCACATTTTTGAGAAGCACAGAAGCAATCCAAGGAGTCTAGCGGTTTCATGACATTTATCATGTGCCCCATTAGTTTTAGGCGTGTGATAGAGTTAATCTACTTAATATGTGTGAGACAAAATGGATCTCGAACTTGGGGGTACAAATACTTATTGGTTTAAATGATCAGATTGATTATATAAACCTTATTTATGAACTTGACCTATTGCACATCTATGACCTTCAATGAGTGGTTTTGTTCTTAATACTAGCTTGTACTTTCTGACTTTGGGATTGTGGAAAAATGTTAAAAAATATTTAAAGAGTCTGCACACAGCAGTGATTTTAATTAAAAAAAAGTCTTCATTATAAATATGGAGCTTTAGGTTTCGTGCAGCCCTGAGGATAATTTGCTTTACTCTGGCAACTAATCAGTTGATAAAACCAACGAGATAGTCTCTAGTACAATGCTTTCATTTTGTGATTAATTTTTTTTTAATCGTACTTTTGTTACACCACCTTGATCGCTGGCATTATCACCCCGCAACACCCCCCCAACACCCAGACCAGAGCCATGGTTTACCCCAGGCAGGGATAAGTTGGGAGGGGGCCCCACTGGGATTCAACCCCTATCCCCATACTGCACCTCTCAATTTTGTCAGGGTCCTCAACCAGGGTTCAGACGCCATGGAAGCGCTGCCCTGGCTCCTCACCAGTGTCACACCAGGGCCAAGCTTTTTGGTATTTTGTGATTTTATATTTATACAGATGGAATTATTTTATGATGTTTGCTTTTTACAATCATAAACTATAAATATATATATATATATATATATATATATATATATATATTTGTATATTTCACAATGAATGTTGAAGTTTGAGCAAATTTTTCCTGATTTTGCACTATTTGTTTCATTGAGTGATTTGCTATACCATATAATTGATTTTGGGGTATATCTTTTTTTAATTCAAAGTTTATTAAGTTTTCAGTTTTACAATAGAAGGTACACATGAAAATACATTGTTAATTGACAGGAAAACAGAAATTAACCTTCCACCCTACCCGTACCCCCTTCCTCCTCCCCACTAATTCTCCCCTCCTTACCCTTTTAAACTTATACCCTCTATGCCCACCCATTTATCCCTCCCCCGGTGCCTTACACTTTACAAGCAAATAAACAAATAAATGAAACAGGTGGATACAGCTAATACAATTTGTACATTTATGTGATCCTTATTAGTTTATAGTAGTGATGCATGGATATCTGAACCAGAGAGCCGATCCGGTCAGATATCAAGCTTTTTCCCCATATCCGACCCGATCGGATAATGGTGTTAAATCAGGTTGGGTCAGGTGGAAGTTGACAACAATTCCCATGTGACTTGGCCTTCAAAAAAGCTTATCTCATATATTTTTTTTTTTTTACACAAGTGGAAGTTTAACTCACAAGAAGTTAAGAAACAGTCCCTCATCACATAATGGAATCGCTTATAAGGCTCAGGCATTTTGTTTTGTTTTGTTTTGGTTTATTTTTGTACATGCTGCACAAGTAATAAGTCAGCCAGCTAGGAATTCTGTATGCTGTCGGCTATCAGTAGTGCATAGCAGTGTACCACTAATTTTCTGTAAAAGTGCCATTATCTAGCCATCTTTTAATATTAGTCCCATACTTGGATGAAGCTGCAGGGTGCTTAGCGCTAAGGATCTACCACAATAAAAAGCAGTCCTGCAGATAGCACTAATTTTCTGGTACCCCCCTTCCCTCTTGTAATATGCTTAAAATAATGCAGACATAAGACCTCTGCATGCATATACTCCTCTGTCCTTTCTTTCGGTAGACTCGGTTTTCGTTGCTGCTTTGACAATGAAACTGACACAGACTAGCACACGTAATGTCTGCAGAAATGCTACTCCGTGTCAACTTTGTTCCATGTCAACTTCTGTGGGGCAACAAAATTGTTTTATTCATTGTTCCAAAAGTGTTTTCTGTGTATTTTTTAAAATGCATTGGTGGCATTCCTTTTTCTTCAGTTCGAGGTTGGGCTTAAATCAAATCAGCTGTAGCACCACCGGGATCTTGAGATCTCCTTCATTAAGCAATAGCTACCTTCAGTCATTTGTTTACTTGTTAAACATGCACCAACAAATATATTAAAGATTTATTTATAAAGAACTTCTGTGGGTTTTATGCTGCAATGCAAAGAACTAAAGCTGCATTAAAGACATTCCTTCTTCCACAATCTCCTGCCTGGCATTGCTAGCATGCCGTCGGAACTGAGAAAAAACAATTTAAGAAAAAATATGACCTCCCTCTACAGCACAGTTACAACTATTTAGCCCACCAGCTACTGTCCGACCTGATGTAGAACCGTCTGGTCGGATAGTAGATGCAGGATATCCAGATCTGATATCCGGTCTAAAAGTGATATCCATGCATCTCTAGTTTATAGTATAAAGAACTTGAAGTTTCTCCCATCTTTTTGAAAACTCTCATATGATTGAAAACACTAGACATAGTTTTCTCTACCCTTAAGTTATAGAGTAACTCGTTCAACCATTCTGTATAGGGAGACAGCAATGAATCTTTCCAATGTTTCAGGACAATTTTCTTTACAGAAGCTGCAATCATCATGATGTGATATAGATGTTCCATTCTAGAGTATCCAGTAAAATCACCCAAAATACATGCCTCAGGGGTGAAATGATCTTGTAGTTCCAATAGGGGTCAGCCCTTGTTCTTATTTGGTCCCACAATGGTGCAATCTTGGAGCATTCTCAAAATAAATGATATAAACTACCCTCAGTCTGAATATATCTGTTACACATTTGTGTTGGTGTCTGCCCATTTTGAATAGTTTATGCGGTGTTAGAAACATATTGGCCCAGATATTCAAACAGTGCCAGTTTGTGGTACAAGCCTATGCGCCACTCAAAATAGTTGCGCAGGGGTGTGGCCAGGGCAATATTCAATGGAGTTGCGCTATGGTGCAACTGCTTTGAATATCGCCCCCTGGCCACCCCCACTGTGCATGGCACAGTGGAACTGTGCCAGCGCAAGTGGTCAGAGTGGAGCACTGAGATGTGGTGGTGCAAGTTCCATTACGCCATGCACAGCACCTGCGAAATTCAAAGGGTGACATGCAAATGGGGCCATAATTTATGCAAGGTGCATGGGGACCATTTGCATCTGATTACAGCCCCATTTGCATGCCATTAGCATGCAGATGTGCCGATCCCCGACGACTTGCACCTGGCGCCCTGCCAGGCAGCAGCCATCGGGGACCGACACCCCCTGCAGCCCGATCGTGGGACGTCCCATAAGGGACAATGAATGCCTCCTATCCCTGGTGGTCCAGTGGACCACGATTAGCCCAATCACAGGCATAACTGTAACCCCCCGACTAGTCCGATCGCGGGCATAACTGTAACCCCCCCAGTAGCTTGATCGTGGGCATAACTGTAACCCCCCCAAAGTCCAATATCCCTGGTGGTCCAGTGGACCATGAGTAGCCCGATTGTGTGGGCATCCCTCACCCCAAGTCCAAAATCCCAGGTGATCTAGTGGACCCCCCACCTCACCCACCACTGGAGCCCAACCATACGCTCCCTCCGTCAGCTGGGCGGCGGCACCACCGCCTGCCACCCGCGGCCCGCGACTGACAGTTCAGTGGAGCTGCACCCATTGGTTCAGAGCATGAGCCAATAGGCGTGCAATCCATACTGTACTAGTCGAGTCCAGATATGAATGAATTCATTCACATAGCTGGACGACTGGTATGGTATGGGCTGCTGCGCCCTATTGGCTCAATGCTCTGAACAACTCAGGCTCAACCATGCTGGTGCTGTCGGTCGGCCGAGCGACAGGCGAGGCGAGGCTGCTTGCACCACCACCGGACGGGGAGCAATGATGAAGATCGGTGAGCGGTAGTCACTAGATCACCAGGAGGCAGAGGTGAGGATGCCACCAGCGTCGAGCTACCGCGTCCACTGAACCACCAGGGATATTGGACTTTGGGGGTGACAGTTATGCCCACAGTTAGGCTACTGGGGTTACAGAAGTTATGCCCACAATTGGGGCATGGGAGGTGCCACTAGGTGAGACCAGGAATGCCGGCTGGCCACCCACAGGTGGCAGCTGCTGTTGCACCCTGCAATGCTGCAGCTCACCTGTGGGTGGCCTCGACTGTTCCCTTTTTGAAGCTTAACTTTGTGCAGGCGCAGGTTGGGGTTGCACGTGCATAACTTTGCATGGCCCAGGCTGAATATCGGGCTATGCAGTTTATGCATGGGCACGCCTCTACTCTTGTGCTCTGCATACATTACTGTTGTGCCCCAGTGCATCAGGATTTGTGCGGCGACTTTTCTCCTTTAAATATTGCAGGAAGCATCAGTGGGTTGTGCATGGAGCAACACCCAGTTAATGCAACCCGCCCACTGTGTAAAATTTGTATCTGCATTAAACACAGTCTGTCCTGGGATATGTATTTGTAACAGTTTTCCCAGATTTGCTGCCACTTATCTTCAAAGCTAGGGAACTTGTCAGTCCAATATTTGGATATACCCATAATATGTTAGAAAAACCAGAGGGTAAAGCAGAACATATATTGATGAAACAACATGTGGAGCCAAAGCAAGATTTCTGCAGGTGACCATCCAGTCTCCCTGGTCTATGTTCATACAGTTAGGACTAAAGTAAGACACCAACATGTGTCAAAGTTGATAGGCTTTGAAAGCCCATTTAAGGGGTAAATCAAATTTAACCAGAATTTCTTGTGTTGTCAATCAGCCCGTATTAAGTGAATATAGTTGTTTAGCTGAATTTTCTTGGTTCAGTGGGATCCAATTATAGGGAATCATTCATCCCCCTATTAATAAATTTAGATTTTGAAAGATTGGTTGATTTAGATCTTGTTTTATAATTTAAAGTGTTACACAGCTGCGAGTGGGTGCAGAGAGAATGAGCTAGGAGGTGTAACGTAATGAGGAAGGGAGCTTGTTAAATTTGAGAAAATACATGGAAAGGGGGTTCACCCCCTCAGAGAGGATCATTTCTTGTTCTGTTCGAACCCACGTTGGTATATAATCTCCCCATTCCATTGAGCCAACTGGAAATTGCCATTTCAGATATTTACTAAGGTGACTAACCCAGTAATATAGTCCAAAATGTGGAAGACGCAGTCCTCCTATCTTTAAGGGGTGGCTAACGTATTGATAGCTCTCCTTGGTGTTTTTCCCTTCCAAATGAAGTTGGAGAGATACGAGTGTATGTTTTTAAACCAACTCTTTGGTAGCCATATGTTTAGCAAATCACGAGGGTAGAAAAGACGTGGGAGGACATTCATTTTAATTATGTTCACTCTGCCCCACAAGGTTAAGGGAAGGTTAGTCCATCTTTTTAAATCCTGCTGAATATGTGTACTTAAGGCATCCGAGTTCAGTTTTTGTATACAAGAAATGCTTGTAGAAAGCTGTAGACCTATGTATTTATTCTCATCTAAATACTTTTGTTTCCCATAGCCATGCATCATTGCCCTACCTACTACTAATTAGGCAGGAACTGTAATCTATGGTTGCTGAAACGTATACCCCATTTCAGCACCTTGACCCCTAACCTCTTAATACTCCCCACTCTTACTGCCCTTATACCTTTTTTCACCTTCCCCCTTCCCACCTTCCTTATTGCCCTCAAGGTACTTTGCCCCCTCTTTACCTGCTGTGATCTCATAGTCCTACTAATTTTTTTTTTTTGATTGCTGGAGATATGTCATGGACATCTGCTGTAATATACCTGTAATTATGCATATGTTTCTTGTGCTGGCTCTTGTGTATATACTGTCATCATTTACCAAATGCGTTGTACTCGCTAATACTACTGCTCTCTAGTTGACACTCTTTCTGAATATTGCAACCATTGTGAACTTTGATGTCTTATTTGTATTGTACACTGATCTCGAAGCTACCCAGGTCTATCTTGAAAATGAGTTTTGCTCAATGATGATCGCCTGGTTAAATAAAGATTTGATTGATTGATTTGAGTGTCTTGGGGAACCAAGTAAGGCCTAAGTCTATAATATCCTGCTTATTCACTTTATAATTTAATGGAAAAACAACTGCTTTTTCTGTATTAAGTTTGTAGTTCAAGAGTGCACTGAATTCCTGTATCAGATTTATTAGTCCCCTGATTGACTTCATTGTGTTGGTGATGTGGAGTAATATGTCGTCTGCATAAGCAGCAATTTTTTCCTCTTTGGAACCCAATTGGATACCTCTCATCCTTGGAGAAGTTTGGATAGATCTTATTAATGGTTCCAGATATAAGTTGAATAGCAACGGTGACAACAAGAGGCAATCTTACCTCATGCTGGCCTGCAGGGCAAAACTAGAGAATAAGTTCCTGTTACAGAATATACAGGCTGAAGGGCTGGAATATAAAATTTGTATCCATGAAATAAATTTAGAAGGAAACCAAATCTAGCAAGTGTTCTGATTAAAACTGCCAGTCGACTCGATCAAATGTCTTCTCCGCATTGAGAGAGATCAAAACCATATCACGCTTGGAGTCTCTGGAGGCAGCAAAACGTGAGACAGTTCTGGAGATGGTCTAACGATGATCTGCCCTTCATGAAAACCACTTGATCACTGCTAATCAGAGAGGAAGAGCTTTATTCAGTCTGCAGGCTAATATTTTGGCTAGGATCTTTATGTCACAGTTGAGGAGGGATATCGAGGCAGTGCTCGATACCTTTGTCGAGCCCTTGTCTGGTTTGGGAAGGACAACTATGGTTGCCTCCAAAAGTCTACAATCGAAGTGTTCCACATTGAGCATAGAAGCATACATTTTTGTGAGCCATGGACTAAGTTGTTTGGTGAAAACTTTGTAAAAATTGGCCGAATAGCCATCTGGGCCCTGATGTGGTGCAACCAAATCTCCAAGCTGACTTCAACAAGGTACAGCAATGGTTTAGCTCGCACCAGCTCTCCTAAATGTAAAAAACTGTCACTATGACCTTCGCCCATGACAACGCGCTACACCCTCCCTTCCCTACTGCCACCCTGGATGGCCAAAACTTGAAGATGTCTCCTCATTCCGTTACTTGGGGTCTGGCTCAACAACCATCTCTCCTTCTCTGACCACATCGATGCTATCTCAAACAAACTACACCCCATGCTTAGTGCACTATATAGGAACCACAGCAGCCTCCCTCCCCTAGTCTGACATGAACTGGTCCTGAAGATGATACTGCCCTTCATCGACTACTGTGACATTGTATACAGTGCAGCCCCTAAGTCCACCCTATCTAAACTGGACACAGTTTATAATGCCTTCCACCATTTTGCTCTCGATGCCTCTCCCTCACCCACCACCACTGTGACCACTACCGAGCCTTGGCTACCGTCCATTGAAAACTGCCATCTCTCACTGTGCTAAATTTGTCTCCAACCTATGACTCAGCTCCATCCCTCCTACCTTGCCACCGTGCTCACAGATGCCCCACCCCCCATCATCTTAGATCCAGTGACTCCTGCCAACTTTCAGTCCCTAGGTGGAAGACCTCTGCCAGTCAAGCTGCCTTCTCACACTGGCTACCCAAGATCTGGAACACCTCCCACTGCAAATTTGGCACTCCTCTTCCTACTCTCTGTCTACCACCCTTGCAAACTTCCTTACTACAAATTGCTCCTGTCCCTGAACCTGCCATGCCCCACTATCCCTTCCCCAATGCCTGACCAGCAGCCTTAGCCTTGCTACAGAAGCTGGCATATAACCCCAACCTTGTGCTTATGTCCTGGGCCTATTTTGCCCTATGCACTGTGTATAACTGTATAACTGTGATATACGTCTTCTGTTGTTTACAGCTGTTACTACTGTGTTAATTTACCTTGTCTGCTGCTTCTTGTCACAAAAATTGTTATTTGATACTATAATATCCTAAGCATTTAATGTTCGCTGCTTGTATATTCATGCAATCGTGTATCTTTATGCTGCTTTTTATTTGCTTCTGTTAACTGTTCACTTGATAACCTGCGTGTAATCATAGCCATGTGTACTCCCCAGGTCGCACCGGGAGACGAGCAACTTTTTGCTCAGTGTGCCTTTCCTGGTGAAACAATTGCAATAAATAATTAAATAAATAAATAAATAAATAAGGGAAGATCCTTTATAACTCAATTATCTCCTACTCCGTGATTGGGTGAGCAACCTGCGCTCACTCTGCAGACACTGTGGGAGGGAATATTCTTCAGATAGTGATCTACAACAGATTGAGTAGGCCTTTCTTGCATTTGAGTGTATAGATTTCTATAATATTGCTCAAATTCTGCCA
The DNA here is from genome assembly GCA_016271365.2 of Neoceratodus forsteri. Taxonomy (NCBI): domain Eukaryota; kingdom Metazoa; phylum Chordata; order Ceratodontiformes; family Ceratodontidae; genus Neoceratodus; species Neoceratodus forsteri. The sequence continues at coordinate 1,663,125,799 of CM028130.1, forward strand.
TGATCTCTTTGGTGTGCATAATCACAGGACCGTGAGGGTCAGGATGTAGGGCTGTGATACATTTTGATGCCTCCTCTTTTTTAAGTCTGAGAGCCAGCAGCCTGCCAGCCTTTTGCTCCTGTTCCATATACTTAGCTTTGGTTTTCAAAATTGCCCACTCCGCTTTCTCCTGCAGTAACTCAGAGTATTTATTTTTTAATTGTATTAGAATGGTGTTGTCCATTTTTGATAGTTGGCTTGACATATATTTCTCTTTTTCTCTAATCTGATTCTGAAGCATTTTTAGCTCTCGCTCCTCTTTCTTTTTTTCATATGATGCCAATTTTATGAATTCACCCCTGATAAAACACTTAAGCGCACTCCATTCTACTGATGGAGACTGCGTGGATCCTCAATTTTCCTGTTTGAAATGGTCTATGGAAGTGGAAATGCTATCTGTGATCTTTTTATCTTTCAGTAATTGAGTATTCAATTTCCACATTCTGTCGGCACCCCGATTAAGGGACGGCGAGATTCGGCAGGATATTAATGAGTGATCTGAAACCATCTTGGAATCTATTGAACTGTCTAGTAGACCACTGACCAGGGATCTGCTGATCCAAAAATAATCTATTCTGGAGGCCATTCCATGGACAGGGGAAACAAAAGTAAATTCCTTATCCTGGGGATGTAACAATCTCCAGGGATCACATAAATTCAAGTGATCCACCAGATCTCTGACAGCTCTCTGGGCTGGTGAAAGGCCCTCCAGTCGAGTGCTCCCACATTTATCCAAAAGAGGGTCATATGGTAGATTCCAGTCCCCTCCCAAAATAATAGGGATATTGAGATAGGGAATCAACAAGGAGAGAATCTCAATAAAAAAGGCAGGGGAGTCCAAGTTCGGCCCATATATAGAGTTGAATAAAATTTCAAATGACTGCACCTTACCCATGACAAAAACATATTTGCCCAGCTTATCTACAATGCCTGACACCCCCTGACCAAGGAAAGCAGCCACAAGCCCAAACCAGGCCCTCCACTTCAGTCGAGTGGCCCTGGCGCTGCTACCTGCTGGAGGCCGGACCTCTGCATCCAGCCTGCCACCCCCCTGTCCAAGGAAAGCAGCCACAAGTCCAAACCAGGCTCTCCACTTCAGCTGAGTGGCTCTGGCGCTGCTACCTGATGGTGGCCAGACCTCTGCATCCAGCCCTCCACCCCCTGACCAAGGAAAGCAGGTACGAGTGGTCAGCTCCTAGCGCAGAGCTGTCAGGCTTCAATCCCCATAATTGGACTGACTCCTAGGGACTGGGGACGCTTCCCGATTGGATGCTGCAGATGTCCATTGAGAAAGCAAGCACCCAAGAAACCTTTTTCAAAACACAGCTCGGCCACTTTCTTGCTGTACTGATCTCTGGACAGTTTTTTCTGCTGAATTTACTGCTCATGTGGAAATGTTTTTTTTTATTTTTATTTTTTCTCTTCTTGGAATTCTCTGCTGTTTAGCCTGCTGTACTAGCTAGACCTGACTTCTATATAGCTCATGGCTAGTACTGCGGAATATTTTAACTGCTTAAACATTTTACCTTTACACTATTGCACTGTATATGTAGGAATTGCCTTCCGGAGTATAGCAGAGTTGTAGTGAACTTTGACTGCCTGACGTCTATACAGCTTACTACTTGCACTACTAAATTTTTTTCTGCTGAGCTAATTGCCCAATATTGTATAGCTTGAACAACTGACTACTGCCTGCTGTTTTTCTGCCACACTCTTTTCCTATCATGGGTCCTATCATTTCTCCTCGGACTGCCTTCTTTGTTTCCCTCTTTCTCTTGCTTTTTCCCCTTTGCATTTCTTTCTCTCTATTCCCCACACTGTTTCTCTGCCACCTACTGGGCTTCTGATTCCCTCTCCTGACACCCCCTGAACCAGCACATTCTGTAAATATTGCCTGGCATTTTTGGTCATCTTCTCTATCCATTCCAGACTATGCTGAGTCCTCTCCATCACACGCCTCCTTTCAAGCTCTCCCTGGTCTCATTCAAGGACCTCTCCCCCATCAACCTCCTGAACCAGCCTTTTGTTTTGCTAAATTCCCACCAGGCACCTTTAACCAGATGTCTCTGCAGGAACCTTTTCTCTCCCACTATTTGCATCTACTTCTGCCCTGACCACTAAATTGCCCAGGGCCCTCCCGCCAATTTACTTGAGCTTTGTCTTTGAATTTTTAAACTAATGGACCACCTTTTTTCTGCTCTTTTTTAGCCACAAGCCCAAACTAGGCTCTCCACTTCAGCCGAGTGGTCCAGGCACTGCTACCTGATGGTGGCCAGGCCTCTGCATCCAGTCCACCACCCCCTGACCAAGGAAAGTAGGTACAATTGGTCAGCTCCTAGCTTGGAGCTGTTAGGCTTCAATCCCTGTAATTCGACTGGCTCCTGGAGACTGTAGCTGCTTCCCAATCGGATGCTGCAGACACCCATTGAGAAAGCAAGGCACCTTTTTCAAAACACAACTCGGCCACTGCCTTGCTGTACTGCTCTCTGGACAGTTTTTTCACCCACCCACCTCTCCCTCCTTTATTAAATACACTTCCCCAGTGATCTCTGCCCCCCTGAGGCCTCACACTAGTCAATTACAGCAACTCCTTAAAGGGGCCTTCCTTCCTGCAACTTCTTAAAGGGGTGATCCTCTCTCATGCTCAAATTTAACTTATTGTCCTCAATGCATCCGGGATCAAGTGCATTGATACTGACCATGGTCCTCCTCCTACTTCCTACACCAGCCCCACCTCACTTAGGACCATCACCCTCTACCCATAGTACCCACCGCTTATCTACAACACCTATACCTGACCCCTCTGATGCTCGACCACCTCCACCCCCTCGGTACCCCCTCACACTTCCACCCACGCTACCTCTTACTTCCCACTCATACCTTGGTCTCTTCTCCTCTATGCCTTTCCCACCCTTTATACTCTACCCGCCCCTTGTACTCCAGCACCGTGCCCCATGTCCAATTGCAAGGGGAGATGCCACAATCACTACCACGCTTTGGTGTACCTAATCACCCTCCTGTTGCTTCTATCAGGTAACATTCATCCAAACCCTGGCCCTGTGCCCAACTCTATGAATAAGCCTGCCCAGGCTCAAGGACTCAACATAGCACCATGAATATTTGCAGCCTCCTTAAGAAGGCTGCTGCATTCCAATGCTGGGTTACTCAGCACCAACTGAACATTGTCACACTCGTCAAAACCTGGTTATCCAGCTCCACCCTTGGCTCCTTCCTCTCCTTCCCTGGTTACACCCTTTTCAGGGAAGATCAGGTGGTTAAGCATGGAGGTGGTTGTGCTGTCTACATGCATGACTCCCTCCTTGGACATGCACTTCCACCACCCAAGCTTGATAATGGGGCACAAGCCCTCAAACTAAAAATTTCCCCCAACCCTGGTAAGGACCCACTGTTTCTCACTGTTGCCTATATTCCCCCCAGAATGCAAGATAGAAACATAGAATAGAAACATAGAATTTGACAGCAGATAAGGACCGCTTGGCCCACCTAGTCTGCCCATTTTCCTACTTAACAGATAAGCTGCAGATCCTAGTTAACCAACAGCTTACTTCCTCCTACCCCCCACTAGGACTGTCTTACGCCTGTCCCATGCATTCTTGAAGTCTCCCACTGTTCTTGACTCCACAGCCTCCTCAGGGAGGCTGTTCCATGCATCCACAACCCTCTCAGTGAAAAAATACTTCCTTACATTACCTCTGAGCCGTCCCCCCTCTATCTTCAAATTGTGCCCCCTTGTCCTTGCACATCTCTTTTTCTGGGAGATGCTACCCTCTAGGACTTTGTTAATTTCCTTGAGGTACTTGAAAGTTTCTATCATGTCCCCTCTCTCCCTTCTTTCCTCAAGGGTATACATATTAAGCTCCTTTAGTCTTTCTTCGTATGTCTTCTGGTGCAGACCCTGCACCATTTTGGTTGCCCTCCTCTGGTCAGCCTCCACTCTGTCTATGTCTTTGTGGAGATGGGGTCTCCAGAACTGCACACAGTACTCCAGATGGGGTCTCACCAACTGTCTGTACAGAGGGATAACAACTTCCTGTTTTCTACTATTGATGCCTCTTCCTATGCATCCCAGTATCCCCCAGCCTTCCTTACTGCCTTCTCACATTGCTTGCCCACCTTAGGTCATCATATGGATCATAATTACCCCGGTCCTTTCTATTTTTACTGTTGTCAGTATCTCACCCCCATTGTGTACGCTTCCCTGGGTTTTGTTTCACATGTGCATTACCTTGCACTTCTTTGCATTGAATCTGAGCTGCCATACATTTGACCATTCCTCCAACCTTGCCAAGTCCCTTCTCATTCTTTCCACTCCATCTTGTGTATCAACCCTGTTGCAGATCTTTGTGTCGTCTGCAAAGAGACATACTTTTCCTTCCAGTTGCTCTGCAATGTCACTTATAAAGACATTAAAAAGGACCGGTCCCAGTACTGAACCCTGCGATACCCCGCTAGTAACCCTCCTTTCTTCACTGTGTACTCCATTTACTACTACCCTTTGTGTCCTGTTGTTCAGGCAATTTTTATCAGGCTACCACCTTGGGACCCACCAAGGCTGGCTATCTTATATATTAATCTTTTGTGGGACTGTGTCAAATGCCTTGCTAAAATCTAGGTAGCCATGTCACACACCCCTCCCTGGTCTACTACTTTGGTCACCCAGTCAAAGAAATCTATTAGATTCGTCTGACACGACCTTCCCATCGTGAATCCATGCTGCCTTGGGTCCTGTGCCCCACTGGCCTCTAGGTACTCAACAATTCTTTTCTTCAGAAGTTATTCCATCATTTTCCCTACCACTGAGGTCAAACTAACTGGTCTGTAGTTACCTGCCTCTGTCCTGCTCCCATTTGTGAAGAGGAATCACATCTGCCCTCCTCCAGTCCTCGGGTACCACCCCATCCTCCCATGATTTGTTAAAGAGAGTAGTCAGCAGTGTCACTAGTTCTACACTTAGTTCTTTTAGAATTCTTGGGTGAATCCCATCAGGCCCCATTGCTTTGTCCACCTTCAATTTTATTAGTTCTTTCAGAACCCTTTCTTCTGTAAATGGACTGGTATCGACCCCCGTCTTCAGTGTTTCTCTTGTTTGGTTTAGGTAACTCCCCTCTCTTCCTTTGTGAATACTGAGCAGCAATATTCGTTCAGTATCCCTGCTTTTCACTGTCACCCTCTACCCACATTCCCTCCCCTTTATTAAGCTTCAATATTCCTCCTTTGGTCTTTCTTCGCTCCCTAATGTACCTATAAAAGGTCTTATCCCCCTTCTTAACAGAATTGGCTATCCTTTCCTCAGTTTGGGCCTTTGCTATTCTGACTGCCTTCCCAGCCTCTTTCTGCTTTAACTGATAAAGTTCTCTGTCCTGCTTCTTCTGTGTTTCCTTATATTTCCTGAATGCTGTCCTTTTCTCCTTAACCTTCCCTGCCACCTCTTTTGAGAACCATAGCGTTTTTTTCCTTCATTGTGTTTCATTGATTTGCTTTACACAAAGGCTTGTTGCCTTTGTGATGGCTGTTTTGATCACTCCCTATTGTTCCTCCACCCCTCCTTCTTGCCTGTTTGCTACTGCTTTTCTGAGGCACTCTCTCATTTTCCCAAAGTCATCCCTCCTAAAGTCCAGTACTCTTGCTTTTGTATGGCTGTGTTTATCGTGAACCACACTGTTTGGTGGTCGCTTGTTCCCAGATGGCTACCCACTTCTAAATCTGAGATTATTTCTCCATCCCCATTTGAGAGTACCAGGTCTAGTATTGCTCCCTCCCGAGTGGGTTCCAATACTAGCTGTCTGAGGCATGCCCCCTGTAGGATCTGTAAGATCTCGCAATTCAGGCACTTGTTGACTACCTCTCTGGCCTACCACCCAAAATGGCCCAGATAATTGTTGGTGACCTGAATATCAACTGTCTCTCTGCCATGGCTTCCCAAACCAGAGATATCTTTGCCACCCTTGACATGTCTCAGCTTGTCACCACCCCAACTAGATTCAACCCTTCTACTAGCACCAGCACCCTCCTAGACATCACCATTACCAACCACCCCAGAGGGTGCTCGATATCAGTGTACTTACCAACTCACTTAGTCTCCACTCCCCAGTCGTATTCTCTTGGTCCACTACCAACAGCAAACCTATACCATAAACCACCCAGTGACATCACCTACTCCCAGGTGGCCTGCATCACCTCAAACTGTACCTCTCAGGCTTGCACCATCCATAGATGAGGCATTGGATTTTTTCACTTGTACTTTTAACACTGCCTGTGACCTCTATGCCCCCTTTGCAAGAAATCTCACCGAAAGGCAAAGCACGCCCTGGGTTACCCCCTCCCTCCTTCACAAACTTAAAATGAGAGACAACCTATGGCGCATTGCCATGAAATCTGGCAAGCCAGCTGATAGGCAAGGGTACAATACTGAGCACAATAAGTGTACTTGGGCCATTCAACAGGCCAAAGCCCAGTACTACCAATCTGCTCTTGTCTCCTCCTGGGGGTCAGCTAGGAATTTTGGGGATAATTTAAAAGAGCTGAATGGGAAATCCCACTCCCCACATCCCTCTCAACTCTCCTTTAATGGAACTGTCTGCTCTGACCCCCTTGGCATTGCAGACTGCCTAAACCACACTTTCTCAGACCCGAGCTCAGTCCTGCCCAGTAACTTCTTTGACCCCCATCCCAGTAGTGCCCCTGCCCACTCTCCAGAGACCTCCTTTCTATCTACATACCATCTCCCCACTGGAGGCTAGACCACTTCTTCAAAAAGACGTTAGTAGTAACAACCCCGGCACTGACCTACTGGACACAAGGCTACATTGCCTGACATTGGATGCTATCCCGGTCCCACTTATTGATCTGCTCCACCACTCTGTGTGCCTGGGGCAGTTCTCCAGCACATGGAAAACCACCATCATCACTCTCATCCTAAAGGGCGACAATCGAGCGACCCCAGGTAACTATCGACCTATCTCCATCCTCCCCAACTCTCTAAGGCCCTTGAAAAAGTAGTTGCCAACCAGCTTGCCAAACACCTGGCCATGCACAATATCTTGTGCCCTGAACAGCATAGTTTTCATGCAGGTCACAGCACTACAACCAAGCTACTTGAATTTTCCAACTTCCTACACTCTGCTCTTGATGCTGGAAGTCCTGCCAGTGCCATGTTCATTGACCTCTCCAAGGCCTTTGACACGGTTTGCCATCCCCTCCTGCTTGACTCCCTCAGATGCCTTGGTTTCTCCCCTGGTCCCCTTGCATGGTTCACCAGCTACTTCTCTGCCAGAACTCAGTATGTAAAAATCAATAGCACCCTATCTGACATGACCTGTCCACTCTGGGGTTCCCCAGGGCTCCATTTTAGGCCCTCTCCTCTTCAGTCTCTACCTCAACTCCCTCTCCTTGGCCTGCCCAAGTAAGATCCTCCTCTACGCAGATGACGTTGTGCTCTTCGCCTCTGATCCCAACCCCAACACACTCCAGGCCACCCTCCAACAAGCTTTTGATAGAGCTGAGCATTGGTTCACATCACAAAGGCTAGTTCTACACCTAAAAAAGACCAAAGTTATGCTCTTCTCGCATCTCCAAAGCAAAGCCAGTGGTGCCCCTCTCATGGTACTGCCTAGCACACTAAACCCCATTGAGCAGGTTTCCTCCTAGAAGTATCTGGGCATTACCTTTGACTCAGCACTCTCCTTCCATTCCTATGTCAATGCCCTTTCTGATGCCACCAATGTCAAGATTGGACTGTTATACCACCATAGGGACTGCCTACAACAAGAGGCCCTTAGATTGGCAATCACCTCCTCTGTTCTGTCCCTAATTGACTATGGGCTGCCCATCTATGCTGCAGGTGACAACACTGCGCTTGCAAGAATCCAGCTCTCTATAAACAAGACCTGCAGGCTAATGCTGGGAGCCCCTAGGCGCACCCATACATGCCTACTGTACTCCGCCACCAACTTGCTCAACCTTGAAGAAAGACTCCTGTTCCAAACCTGCCTTTTTGTAAAAAAGACCCTGCTAGGGCTCTATCACCCCCGGGTTGCCACCTCCTTGCAACGTGCCTCCCTCCTCAGTCTCCACCCACAGCACTGTCAAAACATCCCTTATTGTCCCCATGGTAAGGACCTCTATGGCCCAGAGATCCTTTTGCTATCGGGCTCCCTCCTGGTTCAGTTCACTCCTAGCCAACATAGCTGACTCAGCTAAGCTTGGTCCTTTCAAGGTCTCCCTCAGAAGCCATCTGACAAGCACTCACTGCTGCAACTGCATATAATCCCCCACCTGCCCCTTACCCTCACCCCTAGGCTGGGGTTGCCCTGTCTACTTTTGCTATATATGCCTGGGGTCTCAGGCAACATCTGCTGACTAATATAATAAAATATATGTAGTTGTTTCCTGACGTGGTACTCGTGTACCTATATTATGACTACTGTGATCTACCTATTACCAAGCTTGTACCACCAGTGAATTAGTATAACACTGGGTGCTTTTTTAATCTAAACATTATGTACTGTACTATTTTGTTTACTGTGATGTATTGCTCTCTTGATGAGGTGCCTTTGTAAATGAGTCTTTGACTCAAAGGTCTATATACTGATGATCTAATAAATAAAATAAATAAAAATAAATAAATAAACAAATTGCTAATTTGCAAAGGTTCCACGTCAAATAACAGCAAATACAGTAAATAACACAGGTTACAACAATACAGTTTATATTCATGGTATTCAGCTGAAGGGGAACCTTGTTGTCTGTCTTCTAGTGGTTACACAGGTAGACATGATCAGTAGGTACATTATAATACAAATAGATAATCCATATGCAGTACGTTAACATATCAGTGAGACTTAGGCTGGGTCAGAGCAGTGACAAGCTGAGTTCAGGGCCAGATTTTCTCTGCGATATTGTGTGAGAACTGATATATTTGAGGTAGGAATCCTGCCTTGCAAGAACTAGTTAAACAACAGTCCACAATGATATATAGAAGAGGCTCAAATTTGGGAGAAAACTTGCCCACAGCTACCAGCTGACAGAACATAAAAAAATCAGTCCTAGCTACTAAAGCCATCAGTAGGTGGCCACACTTGTGGACACTGTAAATTTTGTTCAGTTATTGAGAAGCCTTCTTCATTTCGGATGGCCAGTAGCAGAAAGGAGTATAAGACTGATAAGTTTATCAGCTGTAGTGGGCAATTTATCTGGCCACCTGTTCCTGTAACTCCTTCAACATTGGCAAAACGAAAAGGCCACATAAAGTTAGGGTAATCAAGCATCTTAGCTCAGTCAGAACTAAATATGTATACAATGTTTGTAAACATTTGCCCATGTTGAGAGATAATTTGCAGTGTCAGTGACTCAGCAGATTGTACACTGTCATCTAAGTTTGGAAGATCAGATGGTTGTAGGTTCTAGCCCCACACCAGGAACTCAGGGTAAAATCCAAACACAGACACTGTAGTACATCATAAGGGGTGCTGCACTCCTAAGGTGCCATCTTTCAGATGAGTCATTAAACTGAGGCCCCACCTGCCTGTTCTGGTGGTTGGATGATAAAGAGCCCACTGCACTTCTTGAAAAGAGTAGAAGATTTGTCTGGTATCCTGGTGAAATTTCCCCCGTTCATTAAAAATACCACCATCGGCTTAACCTGGTTTAATTTCAGTGGTTTCCCCTCTGTTTCTCATCCCCCCCATACCCAGCGGATGAGGCTGCAAACAGCCAGAACTGCCTAGTCCTTTCCCCATCAGTAAACTCTAAATAATAATAACTCTACCAGCATCTTTCATTTTCATGTCATATAAAAGGTCGTGATTGTGAGGAAGGTAGGGGATAATGAGTGTATGATTTCCAAAGGTAAGTCATTCTAGATCTTTGAAGTTGGTGGTGTTTCTTTGCCAGACTTGAATGCCACCATTGATTTGAGGTCCTTTATTGAGGAGAAATGGACTTAACTGTCTGTAACTATTTGGATCAATTTAGATATTTATGTTTGTGATTTCCTTACAGTTAGCTTCTAGAAAGAATTATATGCTCACTAGAATTGTTTAAACTTGTTTAAAGTAAGTTAGTCTCTATTTGTGTGTGATTGCCAATAAATAAACAACATTAAAAGTATTTTTTTCAACTAAATTTCAACTAAAGGTTTTGAGCTGTGTTCCGCAAGGCTCGGTTCTTGGCCCCTGTCTTTTTCAAGCTTTTATTGCCGATTTAACCCATAATTGTCTTTCCTTTACAATAAAATATGCAGATGATATGAAGATTGGGGGAACCATGTTCTAACTTAGATCAGATGTCTTCTATCCAGCATGATCTTGACATCGTATCTAACTGGATTGATAAATGGGGTATGAAATTGAACTCTACAAAGTGTAAAGTTATGGACCTCGGTTCTAATAATTCAAATTTTCAGTACTCACTAGATGGTTCAACACTTTGTGCCACCGGTGATGAGAGGGACTTGGGAATCACTATTTCAAATGATTTATAGTACTCAAAACATTTGCATTCAGTTATTCATACATCTAACAAGGTTGTTTGGTCGATCTTTCGTAATATTAGATCTAGAGATCGTGAGGTGTTATTGCCTCTGTTCAGTTCCTATGTCAGACCTCACCTTGAGTATGCATCACAGTTATGGTGTCCATTTAAAAAATCAGATATTAATACCCTTGAAAAAGTACAGAGAAAGTACATTAAAAAAATCTGGTCTTGAATCTGCATCCTATGAACATAGGCTAGATACTTTAAAACTTATGCCTCTTACTATTAGATGCCTGAGAGGTGACCTTCTATTTTTATATGACGTTGTCCATGATCCGTATGTTATGACCAAATTAGGTCTTACATTCAGATCATCTATGCATGATACTAGAGGACACCCTCTTCAGCTGGTTGGCAAATCATTTAAACATAATAATCGGAAGTTTTTCTTTACCTTGAGAACCATTGTACCTTGGAATAAACTTCCATCTGCTGCAGTTATGAGTGATACTAAGGATATTTTCAAACATCGTCTTGACAAGTTAATTATTTCTGGGTATAATTTATCATATTATTCTTTGGTCTAGCATAAGAGCATTATGGCCCTCGGCCTACTAGCTCTTTTTTTCTACCTTAGTATGAACCTTAGTATAAATTTCCTGCGAAAGTGTTAAGAACTTTAATGGTAACACAGGAAGAGTAGAGGGTTACCTTTTACCGAGGCAAGGAAGCCATTAATTAGCCAATTTTTAAACAAGCCTCCACAGCAGTTCTCTTTTGCCAGAAGATTTTAATTTCTCTCCAAATAACTCATAATAATTTCACATTAAAGATGGCATGATATTTGGGTGAAAGTTAAAAGTTGCAACAGTGAACAGAAAGACGAAGGGTATAAAATGCACCAAGGAGATTACAAATCTTGTAGCAGAGATAAGAAAATTCATCCCCATTTACCACAGTTACTACCAAACCAGAATGCATGTAATAAGGTTTCTCTCTGCTATCTTTTCTACCTTCCTGGGAGGTGCATCCTGGCCTCATGCAGGCTCTATCTGTAACCTCTAGGCAGATGACAGCACTTTGATGCAGTCACATCTCCTATTGCCCTTTTCCATCAGAATAATTCATTTTCTCACATATGTGAAGCAGAATGAAACATACACAATCCTGAATAAGGAATGTATGTGACAAGCACAAAATAGTACAACCGAGTATCCTTAAAGAGACCTAAAGAAAATTGTGTGAATTTAATAGCCATAGAAAACACTTTCCACCCTGAGAAAGGAGTACTCTAGACACCCTAAAATGTCAATGGGCTTTGGGGTGTTTTTATGGCTTGCACTGCAATAAACTTTTAATGCTTGAAAATGATTTTAGTGCGTGGTTACTTGTTCCTTTGCACTTTTTAGTCTGTTTTTGGCCTTTTTAAGAGCAGACTACTCCCTCCCTTAAGTCTCTTTTAGCCTAGGGTACAGCTGGAGTCATGTCTTGTTAATTTTTTTGATGCCCTATCCTGCAGACTCAGGGTACCTTACAAAGTAGTACACACAAAGCAGTTTAACTCCAAATACCTCTGAGAGTACTGATGAGAATGTTACGGCTACCATATTTAATGATGCTAAATTAGACTTGAAATGCCAAAAAATGGAATATTACAAGGCAGAAGAAACAGGGGCTGGGATATTCAAAGCAGTTGTGCATGGCGCAAGTGCAGACCTGCACCAAGGAGCGATACTCAGTGGCAGTTATTGTGCAGCGCAAAACCCATTGTGCCAGTGTGCAACTATAATGAATGCAGACGCAAGAGCAGAGGGCGTGCCCATGAATATTCAGCACAGAGCGATATTCAACCATGGAACCATGGCGCAAGTGCGGAGCAAAACCTGGATGCGTCGAGCAGACTTAAGCCAATAAATACAGGGCACAAGCACACAGACAGCACTTGCACCAGGCGAGAGGGAGAGAGAGAGAGAGTGGCAAGACACATGGGACAGACAGACAAAAAGACAGAGCAAGGGAGACAGAGCAAGTGAGAGACAGAGAGACTGTCACAGGCAGCCACAGGGTGAGAGGGACAGAGGTGGCAGTAGTGAGTGAGCCAGGGCAGAGAGAGTGAGAGGGACAGGCAGGCACAGTGCCACACAGTGCACCAGGGTGGCACACAGCCCACAGCAGCCAACCGCCCAGGGGGAGACAGGACATCAGGGGCCATAGATAGTGTGTCCTTCCTTATGGAGACCATAATGAGGGATGTGAGGGGGCAGGAGGAACAGCGATGTAGCCGAGGAAGGGCCCATTGGTGTTACGCCTGGAACCGGTGGTACCGTGCCTGCACCACCTTTGAGAACTACACGGACACAGCGATTGTGGGATGGTACCACCTGAACAGGGCCATTCTGAGGTGACTCTGTGAGCTGTGCAGTGAGGAGATGCAGGCACCCACAAGACGGAGCCACGCGATGTCTGTGGAGACAAAAGTGACAGCTGTCATGTGCCTGCTTGCCACGGGCACCTTCCAGAGACCAACAGAGGACACCACATGCATAACCCAGTTGGCCACATCACACCTCCTCTCACAGTTCATCAATGTTCTGCTGCCACATGCTTCAGAATACATCCATTTCCCCAGCACACTGGTGGAGCGTATAGCAACCATGCAGGACTTCCACAGGGTAGCACGTATGCCCAGAGTGCTTGGGGTCATTGACTGCACCCATGTGGGTATCCACACACCACCTGGCCCTGAGGGTGTGGCCTACATAAATAGGAAGGGGTTCCCTAGTGTGAACTACCAGGTGGTGTGCGATGCCAAGGGGTGCATCACCAATGTCTGTGCCACATACCCTGGGAGTGCACATGATGCATTCATCTGGCACAGCTCTGTGCTGTGCCACAGGTTCAAGTGTTGGGACATCCCCACGGGCCACCTAGTGGGTGATTATGGGATGGGGAAAGGGTGCAGGGCAAAGCAGGCCATGGGATGGGGGAGGGCAGGGTGGATATGCTGGCGAAGGCACCAGGGACAGGCAAGGGGCACAGCAAAGAATGACACAGTGCTAACCATGTCATTATCCACACAGGAGACAGTGCCTATCCACTGAGGCCCTGGCTGCTCACCCCCCATCGGTGCCCATCGTCCCCAGCAGAGCAACGCTACAATGAGGCACACGTCAGCATGCGAAACATCATTGAGCATGTATTTGGGATGCTGAAGGCATGGTTCCATTGCCTAGACAGGTACTGCAGTGCCCTACAGTACAGCACCTCAAAAGCCTGTGGTCTATTCCTGGCCTGCTGCATACTGCACAACATGGCCATTGACCGTGGTATAGCTGTCGAGGCTGATGAGGGCGACAGTAGGGGGGATGACAAAAGCAATGGGCTGGAGGGTGGTGGACAGCCCCCCTAGGTGGAGGGATCCCCGGCTGCAAAGGATGGTGTGGCAGCATTGAGACAGAATCGCACAGGAGCACAATGGTGCATGCAGGTAGGTGGCACCAATCCCACGCAAAGGCCACACACCCAGGTACAGCACACAGGCAGGGGTGTGCATGGCAATGGGCATGTACACATAGAGGCGTGGTGCAGGGGTATGGGAGTCAGTGGCACACATCCACACCCAATTGCACAGAGCATCACACAGCAACATACACATGCACCCACGCAGTCGGGTGCTGGCAAGTGGTGGGGATCAGATGCATTGCACCAGAACACAGGTGCAATCTGTGCAGAACTGCCCTCATCACACCCACACGACACGGGCCAGCGGCCGGGGAAGCACGCAGACAGGCAACGTGTGGCATGACACACAGGCATCACACCAGTAGTATGGACACATGCTGCCCATGCACGCACAGGGCAGCGGCTGCAGACTGTGGTCAGAGCTGCACGCACATCAGGGCCACCGCACAGAACTATGGCTACCATGGCCATCGGGCGGCCATGCCAGGGCCGATCAGCAGCCACAGGCTGCTTATCAGCCACAGGGGGCATTAGCAACAGCCCCCCAGGGGTTGAACTGCAGGACCATGACCGGTCCACACAGGGGTGTGTAGGCACCCAAACAGGCCCACCCCAGGTGTGTCTGGGATGCCAACAGCAGAGCCCGGCATCGACAGTGTGGGTGTTGTCTGACGCCAGGATCATAGGGTGGACAGTGCACTGCATGGGGTCTGTGGTGGCCGGCCACCCTCTGTGGCAGCCAGCAGTGCAAGGCCATCCATGATCTCATTGGCAATGCAATCCTGGGATGCAGTCGTGGCCTCTTGCAAGTGCTGTATAGCCACCAGGAGCTGCACAGTGCCCCTCTCATGCTGCTCAGCCACCTGGTGTACCTCCATGCAGTGCACACACCCCAGCAGCAAGCAGCACCTGTTGCTCCATGGAGGCCCGCAGTTAACGGGTGTGCTCTGCCAACTGGTCGGCACCCTGGGTGGGGCACCAACCCTCCTGCGGTGACCGACCATGCTGCACAGCCCCCCATTCAAGTGGGTGCTGCACAGCGGAGTCCTCATGGGGTATGTCCCTAGCAGGCAGCCCCGCAGCGGACCCTGCATCTAGCTGCCCTGTGGCTCCTGCAGCCTGCTGCCATTGCCAATCCAGCTGCTGAACGCTGCCCAGCACCTGTGTGGCCACACCACCTCGTGGCACAGCTGTGGCAGTGCACACAACAGCACCTGCAGTGGTGGCGGGCAGCTGTTCCACCGCTGACAGGCTGCTGGGCATGCTGCCTGTGTTGGTGTCTGGTATGGCTGTCTCCCCCACAACACCACCCATGCTGTCCAGGATCATGGTTAGGCTGTCATCAGTGTCAGACCCCGCCCCAATCTGTGTCTCCATGCAGAGGAAGCCAAGACTGGCATCCTGTAGAAACACATCCAGGGCCTCGTCCGACCCCATGCCCAGGGTATCCAGCTGGACAGTGGTGGTGTGCTGCAGCCTATCAGGCCCCCAGATGCCCATGAAGGTGGATGGCTGGTCCTCCAGGGCTGGTCCTGCCTCCACGGCTGCTGCTGGTGCCCCATCCTCTGCATGCAGGTGTGCTGGTGCTGAAAGAGAAAACAGGTGTGTCTGTGATGCAAGGCCCACGAGTGCCTGCCCCCCCAACACAGCTGCCTCGTGCTCTGTGTGCCCGACATACGTACCATGCAGTGATGGGCTGCCGCTCATCTGGACTCTTCTATCTGGCACACCTTCACGGTGCTGCCGCTGATGGTGGCAGCCACCAACTCCTCCTGCTCTGTGAGCTGTGGCACATCAGCAGACCCCCTCTGGTGGCTTTCCAGGCAGCACAAATGGCTGCCACCTTCTCTTTGATGCACCGCTTATCTGTGCCCACCTTCCTGCAGCACTCCTGCACTGACTGCTTGTTGCTGCCCTGCTGGTTCACACATGCCACCACCTCCTCCCAGGCCCCAGCCCTGGCTTGTGGTGTGCCTGTGGCACCACTCAAAAATGGCTCCCTGTCAAGGTAGGCCTCAAACAGGGCATCTGCCTTTGTGAAACCGGGCCTGCGCTTGCTAGCAGGCCCACACTCTTCACCCTCCTCACGTTCCGACATGTTGCTACCTGTGGACATGGACAGCACAGTGTGTCAGTGTCAGCAGCACCCTACTCCGTCCCCCCTGCTGTGCTGGCTGGGCTCAGTGTGCCCCAGCAGCATGAGCAACTTACCACTGATGGTTGCAATACCGGTCCATGGCCTGTGCCGGTCTGTGGTGCTTTTATCGTGCAATGCATGCAAATGAGCATTGGTGCAATGGTAATGACATGTTAATTTCCCCAGTGCGCCACACATTGGCTGATGAGCTCATTTGCATGTGGCAGCTGAATATCATGAATTTGTTCTGTCACAATGAGATTGCATCAGAGCAAGTCATGGCGCAATGCCCAGGCATGTGCACTGCGCAGGACCGCAGTGCATATGTACCAGTCGGTGTGCTGCTGCCTATTGCACACTGTGTGCCCACTGCACAATAGGGACCATGGCACATGGTGCTTCAAGCCTGCTATTGCACACATGCACACTGTGTGGCAGCCAACCCCTGACCCCTGGTGTGACCCTCTGACACCTGGTCACTCTCCTGCCATGTGACCACATCTGGTCATGCCCATGTTGTGCATCTCCCAACATTGCACGATGGGCAGACACAGTGCATGTACCCTTACATCATGCATCTGGTGCGTGTTGTGCACATGTGCACCTCAGGCCACCATTTTGCTTCCCCACATTGTAGTTGGCACTATGGTTCAGTGTGGTGTTCGGTGGGAAAGAAACTGGTCCCAGATTGAAATTGTGAACTTGTTGGCGTGCGTCCAGCCACACACCCCACAGCTCTTTGGACAGGTGCCCCTGCAGCAGCCAAGGGTTGTGGTGTGGCAGGGGATTGCTGACAGTCTGAAGCAATGCAATGGGGTGGCCAGAACAGGGCAGCAATACCACCACAGGTATGGGGACCTTGCGCAGTAGGACCCAGGTCGCCAGCGATGGCTGCAGGCATGTGTCCAGTGAGGGGGCTGTGCCACGGCTGGGTAAGTCAGCCATTTTGCATGTGTGCCCTAGTGCTGTACTGTGGTGTTGGCTAGGTTGCCTGGCATGCCCTGCTGAGGGGTACACTGTCATTGTGTGCTTTGCTGGTGGTATTGCGGGCCGTGTCAGGCAGGGGCACACCCTGTGCACAGGGGTGCGGGGGGTGGGCAGATGATGTAGATGATTCCTGATGTATACCTGTCCTTGTTCCATTCCCAGTACCTGAGGATTGCCACCATGTGAGGCCGCAGCAGGCCATGGACGTGGTACAGGAGCAGGACCAGCATCAGCAGGGCCACAGAGGGGCAGGTAGGCACTGTCTTGGTCCTGCGCATTTTACATAGGGTGCAGCAGGGGAGTGAGATGTGGGCATGGCCACCTGTACCATGTGCCGTGGCAGCTGTGTGTCACACTGTGCGTGGCGCATGCCACTGTGAAGCGGCCATTGCAAACGTGTGCCAGCTGTTGGTGGGGTGGGTGTGCACCCGGCCAACACTGTTGTTGCTGTGGTGCTGCTGGTGCACTGTGCCATGTGACTGTCATTGCGCAGTCAGGTGGCCATTGTGCAGTGGGGACCACCTCTGTGCAATGTAATGGTGTGCCAAGTTGCTGGCAGGCATTGGTCCATCCCCCTGTGGGTGGCCGTGGTGGGCACTCCAGGGGTGTGTGTTCCCACTGCCCATTGCACACAAGTGGGCATGGTACCTTGGGACATTGCACTGCTCACCTGTCCTATCCCTCCACCAGTTGATTCTTATCACATCCACCACCATGGAGGCGGTACTACAGGTGCACCAGATGATGTTGGCAGACTGGAGGCAGAGAGGGCACCAAGGGGTGGCAGGGCATGGCTGCCATTAGTTTTTTCCCCAGCATTCTCCTATTTCCCCTGCTGTACCTCCCCTATCAGTCCCCCTTCCCAATGTACAGTCCCTGTTCCCTGTCCCCTTCCCTTGATTACCTACCCTTTCCCACCCTCTTGTTCATGTACATAGTTATATTGTTAAATATATATGTTTTGACGTACCTGCCTGTGTTGGTGACTGCTTTGCAGGTGGCGTGAGGAGCCATACTGCAGTGGCATAGTGTATGTCCATGTGATGTGCATGTATCGGTGCATGTTTTGTGCAT
The DNA here is from genome assembly GCA_016271365.2 of Neoceratodus forsteri. Classification (NCBI taxonomy): domain Eukaryota; kingdom Metazoa; phylum Chordata; order Ceratodontiformes; family Ceratodontidae; genus Neoceratodus; species Neoceratodus forsteri. Next base: position 1,663,143,992 of record CM028130.1, read on the forward strand.
CTGCAATTCACTGCTATGTGCTGTTGTGTGTCCCATTGTGGTGGTGTCCTGCCCCTTAGTCGGTGGCTGTGCCTTGGGGTGCCCATGAGGCGGCTCACAGGGGTGTGTGGCATGTGTGTGCTTGGCTGCATGGTCCTGGGTGTGGATTGCTGTGGTCTGGGAGGGTGGTGGCATGGCCTGCAGCCTTTGGGGGGGACTTCATTGGTGACTCTCCATTGGCCATTGGTGCCCCCTGTTGCCTGCTATCTGTGCCACCATTGTGTTCTGGGGTGTGGTGTCTGGGTGCCTGTGTATGCCCTGCTGGTGGTGGCCTCCTCTGGTCTGACACTGTGCTTCCCTGGCTCTGTCCCTGGGTCTGTTCACTGTGCCATGCCCCCCTCTGTTGCTCTGCTGCTCTGCTCTCACAGTTGCCTGGGGCATCTCTTTCTGTGTCATGGCACAGCTCTGTTTGCACCATGGCAAATGTCTGTTTGTGCCATGGTGCACCTGTTTGCACCATGGCACATCTCTGTCATATTCAGCCAGGTTGCGCTGGTGCATTCAGCATCACATAATCTCTGAATATGGCCTTTCGTTGAGCCATAGCACATTGGTTTGGCTGCACTGGACTTGTGCGGCCTTTAGCACATTTCTGAATATCTGGCCCAGGGTGTTCTAAATGTAATAAAGGGTAAAAACTATCATCCGGGCACACTGTAGGTGTCTAGCCTAAACCTTTGTTAGTGTTACTGGGTTGATTGTCTTATTTCTGGGACCTTGTATAAACTGGATCAACTGCACGGTGCCTGCTGGCATAGAATGTATGTACTTTTTGCTTTTTTAACTTGCATTTTTTGTTTACTGCACTGTTATGAGGCAATATAGCGCAGTGGGTTAAGGCTCTGAGCTGCAGATCTGGAGAGCTGGGTTTGAATCCTACAGCCACCTAGGACATACTGTATGATCCTGAGCAAGTCAATTAACTTCCTTGTGCTCCCAGGTCGCATCTGGAAACAAGCTTCAGCTTAGTGTGCTACTCCTGGTTAAAAAATGTTTCCTATGATTTGCCTCTGTATCCATGTACTCAGTCTATGCTGCTATCTTCCTGTTGCAGCTGTAAACATGTGTTCTATGTGCCATCTAAATGGCCCAGGTCATGCTTGAAAAAGGTCCCTGGGACCAGTGTACTTACCCAGTTATCAAATAAATAAACTGAACTTGCTCACTTTAACATGCACCACTGCTGTAGTGATGTTAAATATGGCCAAGCAATAAATATATTAGAAAGTTAAACTTTCTGTTCATTTAAAAGACAGAATTATAAAATCTAGCTCCATATACTGTATTATGGAGCTCCATAACATATAATTTAATTTCACAATATAATAATTTGTAACTGTGCCATCACCTCCGTTATATCTAAATGATGCTGTATTACTTTTTATTTTGTTTTGTTTTCTTGGAAGGCAAAGAAGATGGAACCCAAAGTTCTTCTACAGAAAAGTGGAAAGAGAGGTCAGAGTGTTTATTGGTTGGACTTCCCTTCGTTGTTCCTACTGGTACGATTTGCATTTTTTTTTTTAATTTGTCAGACCTTTGTGCCTCTTTGTAGCTCCATAGTATTGAAATTACCCAATATGAGATTATAGTCATGTACTTGAAGGATTAGTAAAATAAGGCATTTCTCTGGGGAACTATAGTACTCATAGGCCTGTGAGAGAAAGTGATAGGGAACAGAATCCAAAATACAGTCTTAAAACACATGAAAGTTTAAGCAAGTAGAAACATTTAGTACTAAACTATTGAGTACATAGAAAGGGTTATGTTATACATTTGTATAAGTTCTTTCCTTCCTTAAATGTATTTAGTTTAATTACATTTAATTCCTTTGAGCTACCATGATACTGCAGCGTGTATCTGCATTGAATTACACAGCATGTAGGGTATTCTGAAATTCTACATAAGTTACACTGTACCTACTCTGTACGCAACCTATAACTACATTTTAATATATGGATTGTGAAATTAATGGTATTGCAAAGCATACAAAAAATTCACTGTAATACTATGGGTCCCACAGTGATAATACTATGCTTCACCACCAACAATAGCATTGTTCAGATGTGGTACTACCACTGTTCCATACCTGAACGATACTATTATCACGAAGCTTCAACAGTGCAACCACAAGTCTGTTCTCGACGTCTTCCTAAGCGTGCCTTGCGATTGGCCGCTTTTCCTGTGTGAGTGGGCAGAAACACTCACAAAACATGGCGGCCTGCTATCTCGCTTAGCGAGAGAAATCCCTGGTGCTACTAATGCCGTTTTTAAAAAAATGTCACACCCTCACAATACAATGTTTGATGACCGGCCTTTTCCTCCTCTGTACAAACCTACTTCTAATGTGTACATCTACGAGGCACCTGGTGGACATACCGAGTGCCCCACTTACCGAAAATCACCACGAACGTGAGGAACTGCAAAGCCGGTCCCACAGCTGCCTTCACTCAGGACCCCACACTGCATACATCGAGGTCAGTGTAACTTCTTCAATGCATACCTCGGATCCATATATTAAAAAAAAAAAATGGACAGCTTACTGTCCATTACCGGGGAGTCCTATCATCTCGAGGTTCTTGACACATTGGAACCTCTCGAGCTTCGCTCTCGAGGTTCCTGTGTCCAAAACCTCTCAATGGTATTACTCCCCAGTAATGGACACTAACCTATCCATTATTCTCTTTGTGTTGTGACGCTTCACGGACCATCTCACATATGAGGACCCGCAAAAACACCACTCTAAGGTTTACTGTTCCTACTGTAACAGAGTAGTCCCACTGTTCACCAAAAAGGTGAAAGTCATCCCCAAACAAAATACTAGTGTTGTGCACCGAATCAAACAGCAAAATCAAATATTACAGATATTGGCCCTATTATAATTAACTGTTGGGCTGAACAGTGAATAATGCCATACATAGTCAGCTGCTAGAGTCAGAGTTTGAAGTGACTGAAAAGGCTAAAAAAGGACTTTTCTATCTTCTCCACCCGTATCGGGTACTCCCATTGCAGTTACCACTGGACAGAGTTCTTCCACCAGCCCCCTACTGGTCATCAGACCTACTACACACAAATGCTGTACGTATACACACAAAGCATGTTTTAATCACATTTGGTAGAGTAAACCTATTGAGTTTTAGACTCAAATAAGTGTCTTTACTGTCTAACAAGTTAAGACAGCATGTCACAGACTATTAAGGTTCAATAAACTGTATGGTAGTAACAATGCCACAGCAGTAATCCATGCTTGTAACAGCAATCTTAGTTCACATGCCTTCTGTACTGCAAAGGGTCTCAGAGAGGGTTGTGAATATCTGGAATTCCCTACCAGATTCAGTCATAACATCTGAGGCAATGGATAGTTTAGAGACCAAGTTAGATACATTTCTGGATGAGCACTGTGTACACTGATGAAAATGGCAAACAAAATGCTGTTGAAGTCTGTCTTGCTTGTAAAGAAATTACGAAAGCTCTAGGGATATGCACATGTAAAGCCAGCCAAGTTTGTATGTATGAATTTTATAAGACAATTCTAGGATTTCCAGTAGGTATCCAACAATTTGTGTTCAGCTGAGCTAAGGCAGCTAAATATTTCAACATTAGCAACTGCAAGATTACTGCCCTATTGGTTTAAACTTACAAATATGACACAACATGACTTCCATGTGTATGTATTTTAGAGAAGATTTCTCTTATTAAGAGAAATTCTGAAACTCAATAGATATTGTATGTGCATATCATATTAAACTGAAAGTGGAGTTACTTATCTATGGAAATTATCTATTCGTAAAGTCACAGCTAGTATCTATAAATGACAGCTTAAAGAAAGATTAATTGGCATTTCTACTACAGACAAGATGATGTTGCATCAGTAAGACTCAATTATTCTAGTCCCTGTCTGGCAACATCCAAATAAAATTATGAAATTGAATCTTATTTGAAAATTCTAACAAAAACAAAAAAAAAAGAGCATGGGAAAATAGTAACTTCCTTTTTTTTTACTTTTTGCAACACAATATTAAAGGTTAGATATAGGAAATTATCAATTTCCCAACATTATGAACTGGATCCATATTTGGAAATTCTAATAAAAAAAGCATAAGAAAATAACTTTCATTCATTCAGTTATTTATTAATTTATTTATGTGTATATTTATTTATTTACTTACTTAATACTTTATACTTTTCCCAATAAAGTATTAGTTTGCCTCTATTAGTTGCATAGAGCTGTGCAGAATTTTTAAATTCAGCTTACTCAGGAATTGGGTAGAATTTCAAAACTTCCACCTTGCTCTCTGGAATTCTATCAAAAGCAGAATTCCAAAATTTTTAACACAAGGGGTGGGATATTCAAAACTGCGCCTGGCAGGGGCGCAAGCTGGGCGCAGTGCAACTGGGATGTGCCAGGGTGTGGACTCGGTGATATTCAACAGTGCTGCGCCATGGCCCAGCACTGTTGGATATGGCACTGTGGCCACCCACATTGTGCATGGTGCAGTGGCACTGTGCCAGCGCAAGTGCCCAGAGAGGAGCAGGGGGATGCGCTAGTGCAAGTGCCATTGCGCTAGGTGCATCAACCACAATATTCAGCAGTGGACATGCAAATGGGGCCATAATGCATGCAAGGCGCAAATGGGGAGATTAGCATGTCATTATGGCCCCATATGCATGGAGATGCGCTGATCCCTGATGACTTGCACCTGGTGCCCTGCCAGGCAGCAGCCATCGGGGACCGATGCCCCCTGCCCCCACCGGCAATGCGCTCTGAGTTCCAATCGTGGGCATAAGTATAAATATTTAATGCCCAATATCCCTGGTGGTCCAGTGGACCACTTCTAACCCGATCACGGACGTAAGTACTGAAATATAATGTCCAATATCCCTGGTGGTCCAGTGGACCGCCTCCAGCTCGATCGCAGACATAAGTACAGAAATATAACATTCAATATCCCTGGTGGTCCAGTGGACCACTTGCAGCCTGATCGTTGGCATGGGTTTAATAATGTAGCGTCAAACCATCCCTAATTGGTCAGTGGTAGCCTTCCCCACCACCCACTGAGCCCCTACCCCTCCCCTGGTCAGCGGTGGGTGGCAGCTCCCCACCCACAAGCTGCCCAGCCACCCACGACTGACTGACACAGTAGGCTGTCGCCCATTGGTCCACACGTGAGCCAATGGAGCATCTATTTCATACCGTACTACACAGTCCAGATATGTGATGAATGCCTTCACATATCCAGACTGTGTGGTATGGTATAATCTGCACCTCTGGACACGCTGTGGACCAATGGGCATACAACAAATACTATGCGCGGTCAGTCAATCTGTGACGAGGAAACTTGTAGGTGGGGAGCTGCCTCCTGCCGCTGACCAGGGAGGCGGGGTGGTGGGGCTCAGTGAGCAGGTGGGGGTACTACTGGACCACCAGGGATGGTTTGGACATTTATGTTATTAAACATCACGCTCGATCGGGCTGGAAGTGACATGAATCCCAGATATGGACGTTACGTTTTATACTTATGCCCGCGATCAGGCATGAGGGTGCTACCACGACGGATGGTGCTGCCAGAGCTTGGGTGGCCACCCACAGCTGGCAGCTGCCGTGTTGCGCTCTGCAGTACAACAGCTCACCTGTGGGTGGCCAGCTGTTGCTCCTGGTTTGGCTCACTTTGTGCAGCGCGGGTAGGGGTTGCACCTGCATCTGCTCAGCACATCCTGGGATGAATATCAGGATGCGGGTATCGTAGACATGCCCCCAGCACGCATACACTGCTGATGCCCCGATGCGCCGAGTTTATGCCACGCGACTTTCCCTTTGAATATCATGCCAGGGTGCATCAGTGGGTTGCGCATGGTGCAATGTGTTGCGCCATGCGCAACCCTTCAATACCCTACCCCAGATGTTTTGGCAATGATGCATAACAGGGCATGTGTTGCTGTCAGAGATGCACACACCTTGTGTGGTGTGTCACAAGGCACAACTGAGTTACTTCAATCACAGAAGTGTGTTAATTCCATTACTATACATGCCCTAATGTGCATTACTGTGATTATAAAATGAATCTGTTATTCAAAATTAAAGAGCAGACTTTTAGTTAGCTAACCTGTCTCTCCTCTTTAGCTTGTTCAACAGCTTACCCTAATTTTAAGCATTCTTCTGTGAGCCATAATTTTTTTATTGGTACATTTCCAGAGAAAATGCTCATAAAAACAGATCCTGAAACAGATCATTAGGGGGGTAGAAATGGGGGAGGAAGGGGAGAGGGAGGTAAGGTGCCTTCCTGGTGCCACAGCTTGGAGGGACAGGAAGCGAATCCTCAGGATCGTGGAAGGAGCTGCACAAGGGAGGGAGCTGGATGTCATTGTCTACCTAGGGACAAATGACCTGGCTAGGAATGGGATCAGAGCAGTGCAAGAGGAGTTTGTAGAGTTGGGGAGGGGCCTTAGACAAGTAGCGCATATGGTAACCTTCTTGGAGGTGCTGCCTGTCTATGGTAAGGGTGATGCTAGGGCACTCCTCACCAGGGAATTCAATGAGTGGTTGAAAAACTGGTGTGGAGCTCAGGGCTTTGGCTTCACTGGGGACTGGGGAGCCACCTGGAGGATTCAGACCTATACTGGTGCGATGGTCTGCATCTGTCCGGGGGAACCAGGATCCAGGTGAGAGTTTAAATGCTTCATTGACAAGCATTTAAACTAGCCGGGGGCACTGAAAAGAGCAGGGAAACCCAGCCTCCACCACAAAACATGGTAATTATTTTTTTATTTTTTTATTTATTAAATTCTCGGATTACAAATACCTTTGAGCTGAAACTGCTCGTTTACAAAGGTTCACGTCAAAGGATGAGGTCAACATACATACAGAGGTAGTAAAAGAATGCACAATAAACAACCAAAACAACTAAAAGAAAAATAAAAGATACTCAGTTATAACATACTTTGAGATAATATTCATATAATGAGCAGCTTGGTAGGCAGCTGGCTGCGGTAACAATAAGAGATAGGGGCACCATAGACAGTTAGTATTGCAGGCGTGCGACCGGAGAGGAAGTTGGCAGGCTAATGGGCCACTGTCCAATGGTGGTGGAAAATGTCTTGTACCAGTGGAGATGTGAAGCAGGAAAGGAGTCACAAGGAAGGCCCAGTGCCAGAGGGAATAAGACTAGGAAAGGCGGGCTGTGAGACATGAGTGAGCTGGGAGGTGTTTAGGAGATCTCCGTTCAGAGAAGCAGTCACGTTGAGTGGTAGAGGTAAGGTAAGTTTGAGATTCCTTTTGAAGGGTCCAAGTGTAGTAGAGAGATGCTTCTTTATTGAGGAATTGAACCATTGGCGGCTCTATAGATAAAGGACCGCTGACCCATGGAGTATGACATCTGGGAACCTGAAAGGTTAGAGATTGGGCACCACATGTTTGTTGAGTGCCACTGTAGGTAGTAAGGAGTGAGCTAACACCAGGTGGCATGAGACCAAGGAGAATCTTTTTGGTAAGTAAGCAGGTCTGGTATTGTATTCTACTGTGTAGGGGTAGCCAGCTGGCCTGTGCATAGAGGTCACAGGTGTGAGTTTGTCGGGCTGCACCCATCAGTAGTCTACAGGCTTTGTTGACAGCAACTGAGATCCTGCGGAGGGCACTTGTTGAGGCAGAGCCATAGATGGCAAGGCCGTAGTCAATGATAGAGGTGACAGAGCTGTAGATGGCTGGTTTAAGGGCATCCGCGGGCATACAGTGCTTGTGTTTGTGTAGTAGTCCAATCTGTATATTGGCGGTCTTGGCAACAGTGTCAATATGCGAGTGTAGGAGAGGGTACTATCAAGGGTAATACCAAGGTACTTGAACTCTTTGACATGTTGAGTGGGTTCCCAGTGTGGTTCTTGATGGTGAGGGACAGAGAGCTGTGCCTGCTCTGTCGGTTACAGAAGGACATGGCTTTAGTCTTGCTGTGGTTCAGGACAAGTTTATGAAATTGAACCAGTCTTGATCGCGGCAGAGTCGAGCTGCAGCTGGGATTGTGGGACTGTAATGTCATGGTGGCTGGAAAACAGGACTGCATCGTCTGCGTATAGTAATATTTTTGGGTGGCAGGCACTGGGAGATTGTTGATGAAGAGGAGGAAGAGTGAGGGCCCAGAATAGACCCTGGGGACTCGGAGTGGACGGTTTCTCATCCGAAGAGATCCTGCAATCCTTACGTTGCATCCGATTATCAAGGTAGCTGGTGAACCATCAGCAAGGGCATCGCTGGAGATCCCAATGGAGGACAGTTGCTTGAGCAGTAGGGGTGGTTAACTGTGTCGAATGCCTTGGTAAGGTCTATAAATACTGCCCTCCACAATTCCCTTTGTCAAGCGTGGCATGGATGAAGGTTGTAAATTCCAGTAGTGCAGTGGTGGTGCTGTGCCCTTTTCTGAAACCATGCTGCTCTGGGCACTGTACATTGTACTTATCCAGGAATTCAACTAGTTGGTCGATACTATTAGCTCCAGTGCTTTGGATAGTGGGGGAGGAGTGAGATAGGTCTGTAATTGGTGTGCAGTGTCTATCTCCGCTTTTGTGAACCGAGTGTGACAGTGGCTTTCTTCAGAGAGAGAAATGGCCCAATCTAAGCAGAGATTAAAGATCTTTGTAAGTGGTTCTAAGATTTCATTGAGGACTTGTGCCAGCAGTTTCAGGTCAAGGGAGTCACCACTGTACCCTTGTTTGCCAATGGCCTTTTGAATGTATTTTCTAGCTACTTGTGGTGGGACCTCCTTAAAAAAAACTTTGGGGTTGTACATTCTAGTTGGAGGGTAACTTGGGAGGAGCTGTAGGGGAGGTCGTCTAGAAAATTTGGTGGAAGGACACTGTCCAGGTTTGTAAATGCATTATTAAAAGTGCTGGTGATGGGGGATCACGTGACGCGCATGGAGGAGTAGCTGCAGCTTGTCGGGGCTCCCGCTTCAATAACGTGAACCTGCTACTAAAATATATCCTGCAGTGCAATTTTCCTTCTGTTGGGAAACCAAAGTTTAAAGGAAGCACTAGGGCTCCTTTTGGAATCAGAGCTTTGCGGAATGCAGGCGTCGGATCAAGAGCTAAATAGCCAGACGCGCGGTTCATCACCATCTGTGGAGGAAGGCATTACAGAGAAAATTTCTGGCGACTTGTCTTCCATAAAGGATGCGCTGTTTAAATTAGTGGACGATGTCATGAGAATTTAAGCCTGCGTTGATTCAACTTGCCCGTCGGGTGACAGACACAGAAGCCAATTTCGTCGATTGAAAGATCTATGGAAAAGGCGGGCCTACCCTGATTGAATGTAAGAGGGCACTAGCGGATGGAAGGCTGCCTGGAGGATCTCGGGGAAGAAGCAGGCGTAATAATTTAGTGCTTTAGGCCTCCCTGAGGAGAGGAAGGCCGAATACTGTGCAGTTCTTGCAGAAATTGCTGAGGAAAATGGTGGGGCCTTCACCTAACGGGCCGGAGTACATAATTGAGCTGGGCCATAGAGCTCTTAGGGCGAAACCAGCTGCCTCTGACCCTCCTAGGCCTATTATCTTCAAGTTATTAAACTTCCTAGATCGGGAGCATATTTTGAGGGAAACCAGAAAGTTGACAACATTTCAATGGGAGAACAAGAAATTGAGAATGGTCCCAGATTTAACCTGGAAGATGAGACAGGCGGCGATGCAGTCATCACCTCCCTCAAGCTTTGGGCGGCTGGAGTTAAGTCATGGATGCTCTGTCAGCGAAACTTGAGATTGCTGCTAGGATGGCACAAAGCGCTTAGAGCTCAGCCGAGAGCTCTGTCAGCAACAAGGGCTGTTTCAGATCTTTTTCAAGGGATGAAGCTCTAATATTTTGAGTGCTAGAAGTTATAGTACATCATGATGGGTAAACCTCTAGTGAACTTTTAGATCGTGTTTACAATATAAGTTTGGACATTACTCCTTTATCATAAGCCTGCAAGTAGCGGAGAGACTTTTGCCACGATATGAGACATTACTTTATTAAAAACTGTTATTCTTTTGGTTTGATTAGGGATCTTGAATATAGAGTGAACCCCCAATACAAAATTTTGAGACGCAGTGTTTGATTACTACCACAAGAGGGAGCTGTTGGCTCGTATATTCTATTTTTTATATACATAGGCAAAGTTAACTACATGCCACCTTATTATTATCTGGACATAAGCTCATTATTATTGTTCAGCTGTATGGATTGTGGGGATAGCCTCTCTCTTTATTTTTTCCACGTATGAGAAAGTGTTATATGGGTGTAATGTGTAAAGGAGAGGGTGGTTGGGTTATCTGCTCTTTCCTTTTCTCGCTACTCCTCTAACCATTATTGGCTGTGCAGGAATCTATTAACTCTCTCCTGGCTTTCCCTTACTCTCAGAGGATACATGGATTACATAAGCTATATCTGTATTTAGGGATGCTACAAACCTGGTTAAGGTTTTGCTGGGTTAGGAGTATCTTGGGGGTTTACATACCATAGCTCTGGTTAGAGACCTTAGTAGGTTAATACTCATTTGGGTTATATCAGTGGCGGTGTTTTCTTAAGCCTTCCTGAAGTGGTGCTACTAGGCCTTCCCCTCCTCCTTTTCTTCAGGTTTCTCTCTCTCGCTTTGGCTGACTATTGCACTATGTTCTCATTACATGTGGTTTGAGCTGTTGAACCGTGGCAATTTCACTTGGGTTCCTCACCTTTATTATTAATTTTCAGACTTTCCTAAATAAGAGCGGGGTCCCCTGCCTCTAGGGCGCACCATGTACCATGGCTGGTGGAGTTGGCCCGGGCCAGTAGAGATAGTTTTGGATGGGGTGTGGTTTAGTTATAACAAGATGGTGAAGTTGGTTTTGGGTTATGTGGATGGGGCTTTTAGGGGTAGGGGTATGAGGGTGCAGCTATCCAGGTGTTACCTTAGAAGTGTGTTATTTTAAGAAGATGGTTTTCAGAATAAATATTTTGTCTTGGAATATTAAAGGGGAGGACAATTGCAAAAATATTTGATTTTGAATCATTTAAGTCAATATAATCCTGCTATAGTTTTGTTACAGAAACTCATTTACTTTCTAACGCTTATCTCATTTTAAGAAAAATGGGTAGGGCAGGTTTTAGACTGGGTTCTCCTCTAATAGTCGTGGGGTTTGCTATATTAGTTGCGGCGTGGGATTCGTTTACCCACTCGGGAAATAATTTCAGATCAAATGGGAGATATATTTTTGTCTCTGGCGACTTTGGGGGTTGCAGCTGGTTTTGGGATCAGTGTATGGACCTAGCATTGAGACACCCTCTTTTTGTTCATCTAGTTACGATTTTATCTTCTTTTAGAGAGGTTATTATTTTAGGTGGTGACTGGAACTTGGTCAGTCGAATAAAGCTGGACCGCTCAGGTTGTAGAGCTATAATCTTCTCCGCCCAAGTTGCACTGGTAGAGTTGCTACATCTCTGGGATTAGTGGACCCATGGAGATTATTCAACCCGTCTACCCTGGAATATACTTTCTTCTCCCGGTCCACAAATCCTATTCAAGGATAGACTTTTTCTTAGTTAGCCAGCAATGTCTACGGGTATACCTGAGACAGGAATGTTACCCAGAGTGATTTCGATCATTCCCTATTAAAATGACTTGGGTTTATCTGGTTCCTTACCAAGATCCTACTCTTGGTCACTTAACAATAATGTTTTAAGGGATCCTCAAACATTAGTTCAATTTAGAGAGTTTTATCTAATACCATTGCAACTAATTGGTGTTCCATTAAAGCTGTTGACCAAATGTGGGCAGCTCTTAAAGTGGTATGGAGAGGGAGCTAATCGGTTGGCAACTATCCGGAAAAGAAAATAATAAGGAACTGGCTGATTGCTTAAATAAAATAAAGGAATTGGAGGTTATGGGAGAGGGAGGAGATCGGAGGGACAAGAGCAGCAATTATGTACCTTAAGGACATGGTATTCTGGGGCCGGGGAGAAGGTGATTGAGTCTGCTTCTGAATTAAGGCCCTATACCTTGGCCAGGGCAGTAAGGCTGTAAAATTACTGGCCTGGCAATTAAAACAGAAAAGTGAAGCTAAATGGATAGCAGCACTTAGGCATCCCTCCTCAAAGGAGCTAGTAACAGATCCTGGAGGTATTCTAGAGATCTTTGTTGAATATTAAAAGCCTTTACTCCAACGACCGCTCCTCTCAAGGCATAGCTAGTATGCAAGAATTTTTGCTTAATCTTTCCTCCCCCAACTCTCAGAGAATCCAAGCTAAGGTTGGTAACTCCTATATCAAGTGAGGAAATAGGGACAGCTATTGATTCACTCAAGATGGATAAGGCGCCAGGGCAGATGGCTTTACACCTCTTTTCTACAAGTTATTCAAACTCAATATTGTACCATTACTGAGCCAGCTCTATACCTTCTGGATTGAACAGGAATAGTTGATAAATCCTTTTTGAGGCCAAAATAATATTGCTACCTAAACCAGGCAAGTCTCCGAATTTGGAAAATTTCAGACCGATATCTCTATTAAATCTGGATGTTAAAATTTTTGCAAAATTTTAGCCTAGGTTGAAACAAGTATGGTTGGAGCTTATTAGTCCGGAGCAGGCTGGATTTGTGAGGCCACTCCTCTGCTGATCACTTCGGAAGTTGTTTTATTTAATTTCAGCGTCTGGTGACCCAGGGTTGGAAGCTTCCTGGTCTCACTAGAGCAGAAAGCTTATTCGATTGAGTTGAATGGTCCTTCATGTTTGCAGTTCTTACTGAATTTGGGATTCAGATAGCTTTTTACACTGGGTCAAGATTCTCTACGTTCCCATCTGCTAGAATTCAGTGCAATAACCTAATCTCAGCTGTCTTCCCTCTAGCAAGGGAAGTCGTCAGGGTTGCCCTCTATCTCCTACTTATTTAATTTATACATTGAACCCTAATCCGACTATCAAAGGGACCATTTGACCCGGTATAACCATAGGTGACACTGAATATAAAGTGTCTGCATTTGCAGACGATTTACTATTACATATCTGAGTACAACATTGTAAGCTTCCACGTGTTTTGGACTTAATTTCTAGGTTTAGCGAGTTTTCTGGCTATAAGTTAAATATGTCTAAAACTACGGTATACCTCTCTCCATTTCTATATAGCAGTTGGGTTTTGTCTCTGGGCCTAAAGTGGCAAACAAATTCTCTCATACTTAGGGATACAAATCTCTAAGGACTTAAAGTTTAGCCAATTTAAATCTTAAACCCCTACTAAAATTGGTCAAGGATGACCTGGAAAGATGGTCTAAACTACAGTTATCCTTTTCAGGGAGAATCAATACGATTAAAATGGTAATTTTACCTAGGTTTTTTTACCCTCTCTCAAATTTAAATATTTATCTCCCAAATCTTTTTAAATCGATCCACAAACTCTGTTCGGTTTTTATTTGGCAAGGGAAACCCCCACGTAGGGCCTATTCTAAACTTTGTCGGCAGCTTAAGTCAGGCGGCCTACAGTTGCCTGATTTTTTCCTTTATTACTTAGCGATTCATGTGTACAGAGCGGCTCGTTAGAAGTCCGCTATTAAAGTAGCTTCTCCTGGATCTGCCTTGGATTTTGTTTTCTCAAGAGTTTTGAAGTTAGATCTCGAATCTCTCCTATACACTTCATGGAAAAAAGTTCCCAAGAAGGTAGGAACACCCCACTAGGCTGGGATGTTAAAGCATTATACCAGCTTTATTCTAACTCAAAATAATTCCATTTTTGACTTATCCCAACCTTTGTTAAAACCCCAATTTACGATTGGTAATCAACCAATTACCAGATTTTCCCATTACCTCAGCGAAAGATTCGCATCTCAGAGTTTTATTCTGGAAATTCCATGCTTTCATTACCAACCCTCTCTATTAAATTCGGAGTTAAACCCCAATCCCTGTTGTGGCTGGCGCAACTCCAAAGCAGTATTAGGTATCACATGAGTAAAGGTAAGCGGTCTCAAAAGCAGGGGGGCTGTGGCTAAAGTTGGGTGAGATTATGGCATCAGGTAAGGCTATTTCTAAAATTTATAGGTATATCTCAAAAGAACTTGAACCAGCTGTGTCCCAGTCCCCTGGCATTGGAAAGCTAATCTGTCTTTAGATTGGACTGCGACAACTTGGGAGAAAATATGAGAGACTTGTATGTTTATACTAAGCAGGAGAGACTAAGGAGATCCAGTTTAAACTGCTCCATAATCTTTACCTCTCTCAGCAAAGCTGAATTGATTAAATAGCTCATCCTCCTGTATGCAGCGACTGTCAAGACCCTTTGGCATCTACTTTACATAAAATGTGGTCTTGTCCTAAAATACTTAGGTTTTGGAATCTGGTTAAACGCTGGGTAAGCTTATTCTGGGATTTGAACTCTTTTTTTAACATTGAGGTCTGCATACTTGGGGTGTATACCCACATACCTCAGCAAACCCAAATTTATCAAATGGCATTGATTTCTTCAGTTACTAAGTTATTGATATTAAGGCATTGGAGGGAGGAATGGTCTCCTTCTTTTCGTGAATGGTGGGAGGAACTTTTAAATACTTTATACGCAGAAAGGTCTGCATTTTCACTTCTCAACACTACGGCCAAATTTAATAAGTGTTGGGGTGGATTCCTTCAATCCCTTAAAAGAAAGTTTCATTCCTGTACTTGGACTCCCGCCGCTTAAATGTTTGAGATAGCTTGAGAACCAGATATTGCGGGATATAAGAATGAGGGTGGCTCTGATCTCCCTCCCTGGTGTCCTCTTTTTGCCTCCTTCCGACTTTTGGGTCTGATTTCTTTATGTCCTTTTTCCTATTACCCTACGTAGTCAGGCATCATCAATAATACACTTTATGTATGATTGGTAATTATGTCAAGGCACCTTGTTGGATAGCTGCACGGGGGGGTAGGGGGGTAGGGATTTCTTTTCCTTTTTTTCTTCTCTCTTTGTTTTTTGTTTTTGTTAGCTTTTCTTTCCCATTAAATAATAGATTGTTGTGACTTCTTTTGATTCTGTGGAGATCATAATGGATTTCTTGCTCATCTGGAAGGCCTATCATGTATTCTGTATGTTTGTTGGTAACAATCATCAATAAAGTGCAATTATTTGCAAAAAAGTGCTGGTGATGGTACCTAGGTCGAGTGTAAGAAGTGCCATGAAGGTTGAGCATAGTGGGTGGTGCTTTAGGATCCTTGCCTGTGAGTTCTTTCATGTTGTTCCAGAATTTGTTTCCTGGCCCCAAGAGTTGGTCAGAGCCTCTTTGTAATAGCTGCGTTTAGCATTCCATATTTTCAGTCAATCGTTTCTGGCTGCTTTGTATAATTGTATGTTTACTTGCGTCGGAGTTGCATGAGCACAATGCCAGAGGTGGTCTCTGTGCTTGAGCAGAGTTAAAAGGTCAGTAGTAACCCAGGGGTTGGTCTGTCCTTTGACCTTCATCTTTTTCACTGGTGCATAGATGTCACAGGCTTCGTTGAAACGTTTGATAAATAGGTCCAGAGCTATGTTGGTGTCATTGAGGGAGTTGAGCACTGCCCAGTTCAGCCTGGTTAGATTGGATTTTAACAGCTGGAGGTGCCCTTGTTTGATAACCCTGGCATAGATAAGCTTGGGAGGGGGCTTGTGGTATTTGTTTGACCAGGAGCAGATGACAGGCGAGTGGTCATTTATTGTATCCGGGAGTACAGAAACATTAGAGATGCATTCAGGGCAGTTAGATAGAATCCAGTCTAGAAGCGAAAGGGAGCCTGTCCTATAGTTACACCTAGTGGGGGCATTGACCAGTTGAGTGAGGTGATGCACCGTGGCTGCATCCTTATAGATAGCGACCTCAGCAGAGAGCCAGTTAATGTTAAAATCACCCATGATTATGGTTTCAGAATTATGTTGCTCGATCCTTAGATATTCCATGATGCTATGGAAGCCAGCAGCCTGGTGTCTTGGGGGTAGGTAAACTGAGATGACAGTGAGTTCCTTGTTATGTGCACCAAGGAGGATTTTGATTGTGAGGACCTGAGAGGAGTTGCTCAGGCTGGGAGATGGGATGATGTGACCCATAAGGGTATCCTTAAGATAGATGGCACAGCCCCCGCCCTGTTTAGCAATCCTGTCTTGCCTGAAAATGCAGTAGCCAGGGATAGAGACTGAGGTATCAGGGATTTTAGGATTTAGCCATGTTTCCACAACTGAGAGGACATCAGGGTTGTGCTGTAGTATCCATGTTTGGAGGGAATCAAGTTTGTTGAGGATGCTGCAGGCGTTGATGGATGCCATGGTAAGTGTCCCTGTCCTTCTGCTTAGTGCCACTGCTGGCTGCCCAGGTGGTCCTGGGTTGGGGTGAACATTTCCTGAGAGCAGGGGCAGCATAAGGAGAATTTGTAGGAGAAAGGATTTCAGCATCTTGTAGATACCTGGTGGTTAAGTCATGAGCCAAAAGAAATTATCAACAGCTGAGGTCCAGAGTCACAGAATGTGTTAGAATTCCTGAAGGTGATGAACTGTGCCTGCGCATATGCAGAATGTGAAATCCTTTTGTCTGCATGCTTCTTTGTCATTCAAAGAGGTTGTTGAAAAGCCCACATACAGATCATGGAGCAGGTCAGACGAAAATGTGGAATTCAAGCAGACCTAGAGTCACTGAGTTTGTCAGACTTAATTGCTTGACTTATGTTTTGCTTGGGATAGCTTCCAAAAAGCTGATTTTTAAATGAAAAAATAACACGTGTTTCATCCTACCAGGACTCATCAGTATGCCTCGTCTGTTTAGTGAGGTAAATACCAAGGTAGAGAATTTATTAGGGAGCAGGACAGAGGTAAATGTAAAAAAAGGCAAAGGCAGTAAGGACAGGAATGGGGCTAAAAGGGGTAAGGCTATCAAAAAGTGGAGGGTGATGAGTACCAACGCCCGTAGTCTAACAAGCTCCCTGAACTAGTGGACTTGATGGAAGAGGGTTGCCTGGATATTGTGGCAGTCACAGAAACATGGTGCACAGAGAACCATGACTGGGATGTCAACATACCAGGATACACAATCTACATGAGGGACAGGGAGGGTAAAAGAGGAGGAGGAGGAGTACCTCTCTATGTAAAGGAAGGGATCAAAGCAGCAGAACTAAAGAGTAAACAGGGAGCAGATGAGGCACTCTGGGTCACCCTGAAGACAGGAAATGGCACCACAATCCACACGGAGGTTGTATACAGACCCCCATCTCAGGGGGAGGGAATGGACAAGGAAATGATAGAAGACTTCCTTAGAATGGCAGAAAAAGGGGAGATATTGTTGATGGGGGACCTGAATATGCCAGATGTTGACTTGGGCACCTTTGCTGCAGGCACATCCAAAAGCAGGGTCATTCTTTATGCCCTACAGGGGGCATGCCTCAGACAGCTAGTATTGGAACCCACTCAGGATGGAGCAATCTTAGACCTGGTACTCTCAAATGGGGATGGAGAAAGAGTCTCAGATTTAAAGGTGGGTAGCCATCTGGGAACAAGCGACCACCAAACAGTGTGGTTCACGATAAACACAGCCATACAATCAAGCCATACAAAAGCAAGAGTATTGGACTTTAGGAGGGCTGACTTTGGGAAAATAAGAGAGTGCCTTAGAAAAGCACTAGCAAACAGGCAAGAATGAGGGGTGGAGGAACAATGGGGAGTAATCAAAACAGCCATCACAGAGGCAACAAGCCTTTGTGTAAAGCAATTCAATAAAACACAATGAAGGAAAAAAACACTATGGTTCTCAAAAGAGGTGGCAGGGAAGGTTAAGGAGAAAAGGATAGCATTCAGGAAATATAAGGAAACACAGAAGGAGCAGGACAGAGAACTTTATCAGTTAAAGCAAAAAGAGGCTGGGAAGGCAGTCAGAATAGCAAAGGCCCAAACTGAGGAAAGGATAGCCAATTCTGTTAAGAAGGGGGATAAGACCTTTTATAGGTACATTAGGGAGCGAAGAAAGACCAAAGGAGGGATACCGAGGCTTAATAAAGGGGAGGGAACGTGGGTAGAGGGGGGACAGTGAAAAAGCAGGGATACTGAACGAATATTTCTGCTCAGTATTCACAAAGGAAAAGGAGGGGGAGGTACCTAAACCAAACAAGAGAAACACTCTGAAGACGGGGGTCGATATCAGTCCATTTACAGAAGAAAGGGTTCAGAAAGAACTAATACAATTGAAGGTGGACAAAGCAATGGGTCCTGAAGGGATTCACCCAAGAATTCTAAAAGAACTAAGGGTAGAACTAGTGACATCGCTGACTACTTTCTTTAACAAATCATGGGAGGATGGGGTGGTACCTGAGGACTGGAGGAGGGCAGACGTGATTCCTCTTCACAAAAGTGGGAGCAGGACAGAGGCAGAAAACTACAGACCAGTTAGTTTGACCTCAGTGGCAGGGAAACTGATGGAATCACTTCTGAAGGAAAGAATTGTTGAGTACCTAGATGCCAGTGGGGCACAGAACCCAAGGCAGCATGGATTCATGATGAGAAGGTTGTGTCAGATGAATCTAATAGATTTCTTTGACTGGGTGACCAAAGTAGTAGACCAGGGAGGCGCTGTGGACATGGCCTACCTAGATCTTAGCAAGGCATTTGATACAGTCCCACACAAAAGATTAATACACAAGTTAGCCAGCCTTGGAGTGGGTCCCAAGGTGGTAGCCTGGATAAAAAACTGGCTAGACAACAGGACGCAAGGGTAGTAGTAAATGGAGTACGCATTGAAGAAAGGAGGGTTACTAGCGGGGTACCGAAGGGTTCAGTACTGGGACCGGTCCTTTTTAATGTCTTTATAAGTGACATTGCAGAGGAACTGGAAGGAAAAGTATGTCTCTTTGCAGACAACACGAAGATCTGCAACAGGGTTGATACACAAGATGGAGTGGAAAGGATGAGAAGGGACTTAGCAAGGTTGGAGGAATAGTCAAATGTATGGCAGCTCAGATTCAATGCAAAGAAGTGCAAGGTAATGCTCATGGGAAACAAAAACCCAGGGGAAGAGTACACAATGGGGGTGAGATACTGACAACAGTAAAAATGGAAAGAGACTTGGGGGTAATTATATCAGATGACCTAAAGGTGGGCAAGCAATGTGAGAAGGCAGTAAGGAAGGCTGGGGGGATACTGGGATGCATAGGAAGAGGCATCAATAGTAGAAAACAGGAAGTTGTTATCCCTCTGTACAGACAGTTGGTGAGACCCCATCTGGAGTACTGTGTGCAGTTCTGGAGAACCCATCTCCGCAAAGACATAGACAGAGTGGAGGCTGTCCAGAGGAGGGCAACCAAAATGGTGCAGGATCTGTACCAGAAGACATATGAAGAAAGACTAAAGGAGCTTAATATGTATACCCTTGAGGAAAGAAGGGAGAGAGGGGACATGATAGAAACTTTCAAGTACCTCAAGGGAATCAACGAAGTCCAAGAGGGTAGCATCTTTCAGAAAAAGAGATGTGCAAGAACAAGGGGGCACAATTTGAAGATAGAGGGGGGATGGCTCAGAGGTAATGTGAGGAAGTATTTTTTCATGAAGAGGGTTGTGGATGCATGGAACAGCCTCCCTGAGGAGGTCGTGGAGTCAAGAACAGTGGGGGAATTCAAGAATGCATGGGACAAACATAAGGCAGTCCAAGTGGGGGGTAGGAGGAAGTAAGCTGTTGGTTAACTAGGATCTGCAGCTTATCTATTAGGTAGGAAAATAGGCAGACTAGGTGGGCCAAGAGGTCCTTATCTGCCGTCAAATTCTATGTTTCTATATTTCTATCCTGGAACCCAGGGTCAAAATGCCCCAACTTCCTGTATTGGGGCATACCCCCATGCTGGCATGATTTGTGAGGTCAGTACTGGAATAGCATGAGGGGTATGCTCCATAGGCTATAATGGAGCAGTTTTTACATACTTTTTAAAATACTTTTAGGTGCTGGTTTTGAGAAAAGAAGGCCACTGCTCAACTAACAAGAACCTTGTTAGTTGAGCTGTAGCCTCCTTTTCTCAAAACTGGCACTTTAAGGTATTTTAAAAAGTGCATCAAACCTGGCCCCATTACAGCATATGGAGCATACCCCCATGCTATTCCAGTACTGACCTCACAAATCGTGCCAGCATGGGGGCATGCCTCTAATATAGGAAGTCGGGGCATTTTGGCTGTGGGTTCCAGAACTGTTTTTATGAGTGTTTTATCTGGAAATGTACTAATAAGGAAATTACAGCTCACAGAAGGATTCTTAAAGTGAGGGGTAAGCTACTGAACAAGTTAAGAGGCTGACAGGTTAGCTAACTAAAAACTTACACTTTAAAATAAAAATGAATTAGGTTCAAAGAAAGCAAAAAAAGTTTTCCATCATAAGTTTTTACTGAATTTTAAAACTCTTTGCAATAAATAGAATGTGTCACAAATATGAACAGAACAATGCTCCATTGAAAGGGTAACACAACCATAAGGTGCCATAGAATATAAAGCTTATTAAACAGATCCTGAAATTCTGTCAACAAATAGTACAATGAAAACATAGCTTAACTATAATTAACAGCAACATAGGTTAAACTACAAAACTGACTTCGGATTAGAATTATTTTAAAAAGGGGTTCCAGATTTTATGAAAAAGATCAATTTTACCAAGGATACTACAACTAAATCTTTCATTGTTGGCCAGAATAAACATACTTTAATAACATACATCTAGGGAAGTTACACTCTGTGATAACCAATTGCATAGCAAAATACATTTGAGACTCAAGGATGCTAAGCAAACCCAGATACGTTTACAGTAATCTAGCATGTCAGTTTCAGGGAAACAACCAAGTAAAAATAAGGTTTGAGTGAAGGGAATATTAACTTGAAGGACTTTAGAGCTAACTCCATGTACCCCCCTTCAGAGACCCTGTAGAGGGACAAACCCAAAGGACATGGGTCAGGTCTGCACCTGCTTGACTGCAACACCAGCAGCAGGAGTCTGTAGACAGGCCCATATTAAACCACTTGAGAGGTGAATAATAGAAGCCATGCAATATTTTGAGCTGGATCAGCCTACCTTGAACTGCTCTACAACTTACACAGGCCTGCTTCTATATGTTGTCCCATTCCAACAAGGTGATGCTGGTACCCAGTTCTTCCTCACAGTGATCCATGGCTCTCAAGGTGGGGGCTATAGAGAAGGCAGAATCTATTAGTAAATTATATAACGTGCTAGCATTCCTCCTAAGGGTGCCAATTTTAAGAATCTGCTCCCAATTTGTACATTTATTCAAGTGATAGTCCTGTGTCAGCACTTGTTTGGTAAGCAAGTCTCTCAGCTGAAGCTAATGATAAAAATGGGACTTGTGTATATTATACTTGCACTGAATTTCAGTGAAGGATAAAAGAAAATCAGTGTCAGAATTGATGACATCCTTAAGTTTGAGAATACCTGTCTTCCTCCAAACCTCATTCACCCCTGATTTACCATCATGTACTAACAGGGGGTTGCACCACTGGGGCACAAAATCCAGTGAGGCATTACCGGGGTTAACTATGGTGTTATTTTTTTTGAGAACTCTAATGGTTGCTGAAATACAAGGTTTAGCACTCCCTTGAGGGAGTTTCTTCATAAAGAGGAAATTACTCAAATTATGAGCACCAATTAAAAAAAAATCTATTCATAGCCAGAGAGGCTCAAGGGAGGGCTGAGTGCTGGATAAATGAAGCAGGGCTTGCCTTAACACAAAGGCCAGATTATACCTCATCCCATAAAATTTTACTAATGCACCCTTCAAGCTTTTTGAAGAATCTGTTTCCTAGTAACATGGGTATGTTCTGAATTAACAGAAGACTTTAGGGGCCACCATCATTTTCACAACATTCATTTTACCCCATAGGAAAAGACTGAGTTTGGACCACTTTGCTAAATCCACACTCAATTCATGCAGGAAAGGTGCACAGTTCAAGTCTATAGTGGATTCAAGAATTAACCGTTGTGGAGAAACCAAAATAAGAATTTGAGTCTTTAAATCACCTTTTATCCAGAATAGCCTCCAAAGTCATCTTAGTAGTAGGATTTAGATGATTATGTAACAATTTCATCTTATCCTAGCTCACCACCAGACCTGGAACGTCGGAAAACCCTTCCAAAAGGTCATGAATTGCTTTGCAGGAGCCTGCTGGCCTTGTAGTTCTTAGCAGCAGATTATCGGCAAATGCAAGAACTTTGTGCTCTTGCTTCCCTATCAACACTCCCTGTATGCCAATTAATATATCTGATTAAGAGTTTGAAAGCTAGAATAAGAAGGTAAGGGGATAATGGACAACTCTGCCTTGTGCCACAGTATAGGTTAAAAGGGGCTGATAAGGTCCCATTCATGATTATTTGCACTGCCTGCTTTTTATACAGTATATCATACAAATCCAGGACAGGAATCTTGCCCCAGAACCAAACTCCTTCAGAGATGAGAGCAAGTAATTCCATTGTAGGGAGTCAAAGGCTTTGAAAATGTCCAGTGACAAGAAAGCATGTGACTCTTTTTCTTATTCACCCACCAAATCAAACAGATAACATAAACAATCTGACCCAGAACTACCAGGTGTAAACTCTGCCTGCTTTCTACCATCCAACTTTGTAATGATGCAGTGTGCTATTTTTGCTAATATTTTGGCAATAATGTCGTAATCAGCGTTCAAAGGGGAAATGGGCCTATAGCTTGAGCATTCAAGGGGATCTTTACCTTTCTTTGGTAGAAGAGTTATAAATGCTTCTTGCATTGCATTGCTGAGAGTATCAGCTTCCTGCAGACCTTGTAAAACAGAATGAAGCCTATGGGCTAATAATGAAGCCAACAACTTATAGAATTCCCATGGTAGACCGTCTGGACCAGGACTCTTACCTGAGGGTAGACATTTGAGGGTCCATTCAACTTCAGATACAGAAATGTCCCTATCCATGTCTAGTTGATCTTGTGGTGAGATAGCAGGTAAGGCTAAGTCCCTGAACAAAGAATCCACCAGGCCAGGAGTATAATTACCCAGTTTGGAGTAAATTGTTTTGTAAAAAGAGAGAAACTCATTTGATTACTGGAATCTTTACCGGTTGTCTGTTGCAGGATTTACACAAAGTCATGTGACATGTTTTGACCAATGAGGTTACAGGATTTTCAAGACCCATTTTATAATAAATATGTAATCATATTCTGCAGTTTATGCAAACCCTGGATTCATTTTTCACAAGCCACAGAATAAAATTCTGTGGATTACATCATCTTCAGAATATCGTCAGTGATTTACATAAAAATGCTTTCAAGAATTCTGCAGACTTAAACAAATTCTGAAAAGCATTTCGGAAGTAGAATTGCCATTCCACATACCACACAGCTGCACAGCTGAATCTTCCAACATAAATGTACTGTAAATATGGGATGGGTGCAACTGAGAGCTAAAAACATGTACAGGTAATTTATCCCCCCTTGTTACAATAAACAGAGAGACCACTTCCTGGGTCCATTACTCACCAACGTATTTTAAGTCCCTTGATAACATTCTTACAGCTCAACTAAACTCAAAGGAGAGTGACTTTTTGTCCAGCTTAACATATTGTTTGAATAAAATTGTCATGAGACAAAAAGTAACATTGAGGATCCTTAAAACTAAGAAAGATCAACAGTTATTTCTCCTCTGAGGATATTTAGTCCCTTCCATTTGCACTGTGATCTCATTTACATTTAATCTTTCCATATGATGATACTGTAAATTTCTAATGTCAGTGATTACTCTAATTATCCTCCTAAACTTCTACAATGCTTATTAGATCCTGCTTGAAATGCTACAGATCATTTTGGATTAGTGTTCAGGTTTAACTGAGGGACATGTTGCATTTACTTGGTTAAAATATTCTTATTTTGCTGTTTAAATTTGAATTGTTTCTGAATTAATCTTAAATGTGGTTGGTTTATTGTCCACTTTTTGACACAATGGCCCGGATATTCAAAGGGGTTGCACCGGCTCAACCCTGCATTGTGCCCAGGAGGGATATTGAAAAGGCAGCCCGGTGCAGCTCAACTCCTTATGCACCAGGGTGCAATGTAATAATACGCAGCACAGATGCAGGGGGCATGCCCATGCATATGTGGCACATCCCGATATTCAGCCCGAGATGTGTGGCGTATATGCTCATGCAACTCTGCATTGCGCCGCATGGGGGGGCTCAAAGTTGAGCCCTTGCAGAGTAGGAACAACTCCTGGACACCCAAAGATGGGCTGCAGTATTGTAGGGTGCAACACAGCAGCCCAGCCATGGGTGGCCACCTACCAACCCAGAACACTGTCCACAAGCACACACTGAACCCAGAACCCCCCACCCATAGTCACAATCGTGCAGTATATGTTTAAAATAAATCCCTGGTAGTCTAGTGGACCCCCCTCCCCAAGTCCCCAGTTCCCTGATAAATATGATACATGACCATCCCTGGTGGTCTAGTAGTCCCCTCTCCCACCCAAGTCCCTGATTCCCTGATATACGTAAATATTGCCATCCCTGGTGGTCTAGTGGAACCCCCCCGCCCGTTGCCGGAATCATGGTAAATGTAAATTAAAACATTCCCTAGTAGTCTAGAGGCCCCCCCTCCCAATGCCACAATGGATGTATAATAATACAGTTCCTGGTGGTCTAGTGGACCCCCCTCCCTCCCAGGTCCCCGATGCAGTAAATCACCCACATGTAATTCCCTGGTGATCCAGTGGCACCCCACCCCTCCACACACAGGACCCCTTGCTCACCCCTCACCCCCGTCATCAGCGGGCAGCTGCCACCATCATATACTGCCCTGCCACCCGCGAATGACAGGTACAGTATAGCCTGAATGCCCATTGGTCCCCATATTGGACCAATGGGCTTACAAGGCATACTATACTAACAGTCCCAAATATGTATTATTCTTTTAAATATTTTGGGCTGTCTAGTACAATATGCCCTAGCAAGCTTGTCCACACAGAGAGGACCAATGCTAACCATACTGTACCTATCACTACGAGCAGCCAAGTATGCGGGCAGGATGCAGCTGTCCGCCGATGATGGGGAGCGGATGGGCAATGGGCCCTGTGTGGGTGGGAGGGGTGGATGTGCCACTGGATCACCAGGGAATTACGCGGTAGGTGATTTACTGCAATCGAGGACCAGGGAGGAAGGGGGGTCCACTAGACCACCAGGGATGGTCATGTATTATATTTATTGGGGAATGAGGGACTGGGGAGGCCACTAGACTACCAGGGATTTATTTTTAAACATATACCGTGTGATCATGGCTACAAGGAGGGGGATGCCGCAGGATCCCCACAGCACACGTCATGCTGTGCAGGGTGCTAGGTGCAAGTCGCCAGGCTGCCCTGCACAAGGCATGCAAATGGGGCCATAATGATATGCAAATGGCCTCATTTGCACATTGCATATATTATGGCCTCATTTTCATGCCCCTTGCTGAATATCGTGGGTGCTGTGCCTAGTGCACTTGCACTTGCGTTGGCGCATCCCCGTGCTCCCTATCTGTGGCTTGCACTAGCGCAGTGCCACTGCGCCATGCGCAGTATGTGTGCTGACCCTGCCATATTCAATGGTGCTGCACCATGGCGCATCCCCGTTGAATATCACCTGGACCTGGCCCCAGCGCATTACAGTTGCGCTGCTCCCAGGCTTGCGCCACTGCCTGGTGCAGTCCGAATATCTGGGCCCTTATGCATGATTAGTTTAGTTTTGCTGACTGGGACAAAAAGCTAGGCAGTACTTTCAGTTTTCAGCCTTGTCGGGGGGGGGGGTATAAATACAAACCGAGTGATATTGAAGACAATTTTCATTACTTGGCAAAATATTTTATCCCATTTTTAGCAGTAATATTTTCTGTTATAATTAGATTCACCATAAGTATTTTTTACTTCTCTCTGACGTTTGTAGGACAGCTTTTATGAATAATTTTATAATTAATGACAATGGCATTAAAGGTGGCCATCACTAGCAATTTGTAAATCTGCCTTTCCTCAAGGTTACTTTTTACTTTACATGCCGGATTCATACTGCGGATGTATTAGGAGTATGCTAGCACACATTTCTGATAGTAATAAGCAGAATACACACACCAAGATAATTAATTTATTCTTAGTGCACAGAGAGCAGTTATTTTTAAATGTTTCAAAACTCCATATTGCAGTTCAGGAAAGAAACATAAAGAAAATAAAACTGGTTATATTGTTTTTTAGTAATATGTTATTACTAAAAATATTACATCTTGATTTTTTTCTATTAAATACTGCAGCTTTAATTTATTGGTGGATTACTTAATGGTAGTGAGTGCAAATAGCTTATAGTTGCAGCTGTAGATATGTTCAGATATCTCCAGATATTTTGCAACATATCTGAAAAGATTCTCTCTGGTAGCCCTCAGTGGTACTGCAGTTGCAATTTGCACAAAGTCAAAAACTACAGCACATTTCCAATATCAAGACAGTAATTTTTTTTTCCATTAAAACCACACATATTAACACAGGACATTAGGACACTAATGTCTCAGTCTCAGCGACAGTGACAGTGACAGGAGTTGTCCGTGTCCCAGTGGCAGAAGTGGCATGGTTACAGTGGTAGGAGTGGTCTCAGTCACAGTGACAGTGACTGGAGTTGTCTGTGTCACAGTGGCAGAAGTGGCATGGTTACAGTGGTAGGAGTGGTCTCAGTCACAGTGGCAGGAGTGGCTGGCAGGGTTACTGTTGCAGCAGAAGTTGGGATGCTAGTAGTCACAGTGGATGGGTGGCAAATCAAAGCAGTGGTGATTATTAAGAAGGATGTCCTTATCCTGGTGTTACTGGTGTCGGTGGCAACGGATGAAGAGGACACATTCACATTGGTAGTATCAGTTGCAGTTAATGACAATATACTACTAGCAGCATCACAAGTACTTTGAATGGTACTTCTACTTTTTTCCCTGGTGTCAGCCGATGCTATTGTGCTGCTGGTGGAGATGGCAGGCTTTGATGGGGTGAAACATAATTTTGTACAGTGAGTGCACCCCGAGCATCACTCTACAGTACATCTACCCTCTCCTGCTGCATTATGCTCTACACCTGCTGCAGCTTTGCTGGGGCTGCCAGACCAACTATGTTTTCTGGTACTATCCATGATCCGGCAGGAGGCTTCTTCAGTTAGCAATACCATAGCTAACAGTGGTCGCCGGATGTGTTCTGAGTGCACTCTGCCAAGTTGGGGGGAGTTTAGACCAGTGGAGGTAAATGAGGTTATCAAGGTGGCAACCAATTTGAAGCATACCTCCTGTGAACTGGACCCAGTGCCAACGCATTTCTTAATGAGATGCGTTGACTCTGTTGGCCCGGTGTTTGCCATGATTGTACGGTGTTCCCTAACTGAGGGAGTCTTTCCGGATGCCTTGAAGGAGGCTCTGGTGAGACCCCTTTTAAAGAAACCATCTTTGGACCCGGAGATTATGGCAAATTATCGTCCTGTCTCCAACCTCCCATTTTTGGGGAAAGTGGTGGAGAAGGTGGTAGCGCTTCAATTGGAAGAGCACCTCGTGACTCACGAGTTGTACGATCCCTTCCAGTCAACTTTTCTAGCCAGATGTAGCACAGAAACTGTGCTTGTTCGGGTGCATAATGATCTCCTTAGGGCTAGAGATCGGGGGGACAGGACAATTCTTGTTCTTCTCGATCTCTCTTCAGCATTTGACACTGTGGACCATTGTATGTTGCTTGTCCGTCTCAGGGAGCTATGCGGACTCACCGGTACTGTCATCAACTGGTTTGAGTCCTTTCTTACAAATAGAAGACAACAGCTTATGATGGATAATTTCTCATCTACACCCAATCTCCTTCCCTGCGGAGTCCCTCAGGGTTCAGTACTGGCCCCAATGTTGTTCGAAGTGTACATGCTGCCCCTGGGGGGGATCATTAGGAGGTATGGTCTGAGTTTTCATTGCTATGCTGATAATACTCAGCTATATTTGTCCTTTGCCCCAGGAACATCCAACGCAGTGGATGTGCTAAACATCTGTCTGACCGAGATAAGTGACTGGATGGCCTCCAGCTGGTTACAACTGAACCCTAACAAGACTGAGGTATTGGTAGTGGAGTCGAACAGAGTTCTTGATAGGATGGCCTCTGACTCAGCAACTGGACTTGTTCTTGGGGCTGTGTCATTGAAGGCTTCCTCTTGGGTGTGTAGTCTTGGAGTGATTCTGGACAGGAACTTGACCATGGAGGCTCAAGTATCTTCCGTGGTTCATACCTGTTTTTTCCATCTCAGAAACATTGCCAGGATTAGGCCCCTTGTTCCGCCTCTGGACCTCCCTACCTTGATACATGCCTTAGTCACATCTAGGCTGGACTACTGTAATGCGCTCTATCTCGGGGTCACAGGGGGACTTCTCCGCAGACTGCAGCTGGTGCAAAACGCAGCTGCCCGGTTATTGACTGGGCAGAAAAAATCTGTCATATTACACCGGTACTGCGTGAATTGCACTGGCTGCCAGTCAGGTGGAGAGTCCTCTTTAAGGTGGGTCTTCTCACCTTTAAGGCCCTACACGGACAGGGCCCTGGTTACCTGTCAGTCCTCCTGACACCTACTCCCTCTGTCCGCCCTCTCCGATCCTCCAGTGGTGGCCTCCTGACCGTTCCTAGAGCGAGGTTGAAATCAGCCAGCGACAGAGCCTTTAGCGTTGCGGCTCCCGCTCTATGGAACTTATTACCAGCTGCGGTCAGAGAGGCCCCGACTATAGATGTTTTTAAGGTTCACTTGAAGACATTATTATTTTCTCAAGCATTTGACGTTTAGACTATGATTTATTTTATAATCTGTGATTCTATTTACTTTGTTTATACTCATGTATTATGTTTTTTAAAAATTTGTATGGCGCCCAGAGCCTCTGGGATTGGACGTCTTTTAAATAAACTTGACTTGACTTGACTTGACTACTACATCCTCTGTCTGCTATGGTCGTATTCCCCACAGAAAGATGTATTCAATTTAAAATATATTATTATGAAATATAGCCACACAAGCCACTGAAGCAATGCTGAGCTGACAAATCTTACCCACTCACTAATAGTTGAGCCTGACAACATTTTTTAGATTTCTTCTTGGGCACATGGCCACAAATTTAGAAATGTCTTCAGTGCACAGCCCATACACACACAGAACAGAAAAGCTGCTAACTGAAGCAGTAAGAACCAACCGACTAGTCCCAATCTACCAACTGTGGCGCACTTGCACTAATGTGACTGTGGAAGGACCCAAGCCTGGGTTCCTCACAGGAGATCTGCAATATTACATTTAAATTATATTTATTATGAAATCAAGTCACCTAAGTCACTGCAGCAATGCTGATCTGACAGATCTTAGTCAATAAAGTTAAGCTTGACTAAATTCTCTGTAAAAAAATGTTAATTTCTTCTTGGGCACATAACTACAAACTTAGAAAAACTTCTTGAGTGCACAGCCATGTGCACATACACACAGAACAAAAAAGCAACTAACTGAAGCAGTGGGAGTCAGACAACTAGTCCCACCCTACCCTACCAGCTATGGTGCACTCACACGTACATAAGTGGCCATGGAGGGGCCCAAGACTGGGTTCCTCACAAGATGATTTCTGATGTTAGATTTTAATTATATGTAACAGCACCTTGACTCACCTTGGTGGTTTCCAGAGCCCTCGTGTCTCACCTGGACACATCTCTGAGGGGGACCAGCCTGGGCTCACTAGATGGACAGGAGAAGAAATGGTGCAGTGCTTCTACCTGGGAAAGTAATATGGGATACCTGTGAGACAAATTCCAGGTTACCATCCCCCAGGAAAATACAATATCTGCCTCCACAGCACCTTTCCCACCCAGCAAATGCACACAACTTACAATGACCAGCAATACTAAACTGCACCATAAACCAACTTCATGCTTTATTATAGGCAGAGGATGACAGGAGAGAAAAACAGAACAACAATAATGATGACAACAATAGACTGTACCCCCACACTGTCTCCCATACCTCCCAACTCCAGTTGCACCTAGCTTCCCTACAAGCGGCCACTATAACTAGTTAGTTTGTTGTGTTGAGTACCACACCAGGGTGCTGTTATGCTCTGAGATGCTAGTATACTGGGAGGATAACAGTCTTTAACATGGGCAGAATACATTTGTTGGGTCCCAAATAACTTTAAACACAGCAACTTCTGACTTCACTGCCTGGGCTGAGCTTGAAACTTGGTACAGTCCGGAAAGGACTTAACCCCCTTTCTCTGACTTGCTAGCTAGATAAAATCTGTCAGTCTATGGGGGGAGGCAGTCCAGTGGAGAGCAACCAAAATTATCCAGGGCATGGGGGACAAAACATGAGGAGAAGCTGAGGGTGGGCATAATAGAAACCTTCAAGTACCTCAAAGGTATAAATAGGGTTTGATTGGGAGATGTATTCAATCTGAAAAAGGAGGGTACTACAAGAGGGCATAGGCTGAAGCTGTTGGGAGTAAATTTAGGAATGAAATGAGAAGACACTTATTTATGGAAAGGGTGCTAAAGGAGTGGAACGAGTTACCAGAGGAGGTGGTAGCACTGAATACCGTGGGCAGCTTAAGGGGGGGGGACAGGGTGAAAAAGAAAATCAGAATGGGAGGAATCAGAGTTCTGGGAAGAAAAGGGGAGGGGAGAGTGCGTGGGGGATGTGGAGAACTCCAGGAGGAGTTGGGGAGGTGGCAGCTCTGGGGATCTAAACTGAGCTGCACACTTGAGCAGACTAGATAGACCATTATGACCTGTTTCTGCTAGCAATTTTGGGTAGCACATTAAGTTAATGACTGAAAGTGAGTGATGGGAATAAGAGCAACATCAAAATAGTGAATGTTAAGATGGCACAGTGCTAAAAATAGCTATGTGCCATTACTACTTCAGTTAAGTTGAACGCATAGTGTTGGGGTGCATGTGGAAGGGTTGGTTTCTGGAAGGGTTTGTCTTTCTTTGTTTTGCAAGCAGCCACCAAGCTGGCCATGTGGTGTGGCGGTTAAGCCAACCACCATCTGAGTGGATGACCTGGGTTCAAAGCCTGTGTATGTATACTAATTTTTGCTATTTTTTTGAGCTGTGTACTTTGTCTTTCATAGAATCATAGAAGGGGATTTCAAGTTCTGTAGACCAAAGTCATTTAGTGAACTTGCCACCATAATATTTAATGGTGGTAACAAATCTTTCTTTCATATGTTTGTCTAGTCTAATTTTAAATGTTTCCATATCTTTACTATCGATTACATATGTAGGAAGTGTAATCCATAACGTGATAATTTGTTGGTTATACCATTGATTCCTTTTTGTAGTTTTATTCACTTCTCCCTTTAATTTACACATGTGCGACCTAGTATTTAAACTATTTGAACTATGCTGTTGTAACCCTAATGTAGGTAAGAAAGCGTCATTCCGATACACTTTCAATGCAAGACATAGATCACCTCTCGTTTTCCTGTATTCCACAAAGTAGAGTTTTAATTCCTGTAATCTTATACTGTATGATTTATTATTCATATTATTAACTTTTTTGGTTAGCCTCCTCTGTACTTTCTCAATTATATTTTTACCTTCGATAGTATAGGGAGCACAGAATTGGGAACAGTACTCCAGGTGAGGTCTAATCAGTGTAATTAGGGTAATACATCACCCTTTCTCAGGTTCTTGGTGGAACTATGCAAGAATGAAGAAACAACAAAATGGTATCCAGAGTCTGACAATGATTTATTTCTGGCATATAAAACAGGCTTACAACCAAAATCAGTGATAAAACACTGAGGAGAGCACGCCAAATCTTCTTTCTTACCTATAGGTTGAATCAATCTCTTCTCAGAGAGAATAAGCAGTGTAATAGGTCTTATACCTCAGATACTTACCATGGAAACTACTGAAAAGATATATAAAAGGCACATTACTGGATACTAACACATAGCTTGACATCTTACTAGCCTGGGAATATAACACTGAGCTAGCAAAAACATATGATAAGTGAACAAAGCAACTTTGTGTATTGCAAGGTTACCAGTAATTATGTATACAGTTTCATACAAATATATGCTATTCTGCACTAAGCTGTAGATGGCAGTATTGCCTAACTAATGATTATACAATATCCAAACAGTAGTGTCTCCTCAGCAATAAGTTGGATTACAATAATAGCATGATTATGTAACAGTAAAGCATAATAGAACTCAGATCCTGACACTTATGCTTATACGATAAGTGTCTGTGCCCTAAGTATTACTGTCTGCGAGGTAGGGGGCTCAATCAGGGTTGCTGGTACATGGATAACATCAGAGAGGTGTATAATGGAACTATGACCTCTGAATCTTGGCTCTATATTTCTCCTGATGCAGTGATAGATTCCATAACATTTTTATGTTATCATATTTATGTGTTTATTAAACTTAAGATCAGATGTTATATAAATTCCGAGGTCTCTCTCTTTATCGGTTACAATTAATTGAACACCATTTAATTTGTAATCATAGCATGGATTGTTTCTGCTTAGATGCATAATTTTTCATATTGACTCATTGAATATGAGCTTATGCTCTTTGGCCCAGATTGCTAAAATGATCTAAATTATGTTGAAATAGAGTGGCAGAAGCCTGATCTATAACAGTACCACCGATTTTGCAGTCGTCAGCATATTTACTCATCCAAGTCCCTGTTGTAGCCTGCATTCATGTAACTAGTATGTTGAACAATATCAGTCCAAGTACAGAGCTCTGTGGCACACCGATAGTTACAGAACCCCATGCAGAGAAATACCCCCTTATTGCAACCCTTTGCTTTCTGTCGACCAGCCATGACTTTGTCCAACTGATTATATTGGGTTGCAATTCACGTTTGATTAATTCTTCAATTATTATGTTATGGGAGACTTTATCAAAAGCCTTGGAAAAGTCTAAGTATGCCATGTCAACAAATATTCCCTTTTCTAACGCCGCATTCACCGGCTCAAAGAAATTTATTAAATTGGTCACACATGACCTTCCCTGACAAAAGCCATGCTATGTGAGATCCATATGTTCAATCTGATATAGGTGATCAGTGATACGTTTTTGTATTAACGTTTCAAGCAACTTTCCCAAGACAGAAGTCAAACTGATTGACCTATAATTCTTAATATCTTGTTTTTTTCCACACTTGAAAATAGGAATTACCATGGCCTTATTCCATTCTTGTATTATTTTACCCTCAGACAGTGAGGTATTAAAGAGCCATGTAATCAGGCCAACCAGTTGTTCTTCTAGTTCCTTGAAGAATAATGGGATAAGACCATCAGGTCCAGGGGAACTCAAGGTTTTGATATTGTTAATCACCTCAGTCACTTCAGCAACTGAAAAAGTCACGCAGTCCACCACCCTTTGTTGTATGTTCAATGCTTTAGGCTGTCAGTACCATAAATACTTAAAAATTATTGATTGAATACAATGGACATGTCCATTTCATTTTGTATTTCTCCATTCTCTGTTAATATTGGGCCTAACATTATTATTTATATTTTTTAGTGAACCTATATAATTAAAGAATTTTTTTTTTGTTATCTTTAACTTTAGTGGCTAACTTTTTTCCATTCCCTGTTTAGCTTGCCTTATTAATTTTTTACAATTTTTAACGGCAGCTTTGTATTTATAAAGGCTTAACTCAATGGATTTCCTGTTATATTTTTATAACATCTATCTTTCTTTCTAATACTCGATAATTTTGTATCTTCAAGTTCCACCATATGGGTATCCTTTTATTACTGTCATATTTTTATCTATCTGGAACCCACCTCTGTATACAAGTCTGGATTTTGTAATTTAGTATTCTCCATATATTTTAACAATTTTGCCCTTTTAGTTCTGCCTTCCAGTCCCAGTTGTTTAGATATTTTTGTATGTTAGTGTAGCCTGCATTATAATAATTTTTAAATGTAGTAACCCCATTGGACAATTTGGTTTTATTTACTTGCATTACAAGCTGTATAATGATATGGTCACTTCCACCTAAAGGGGAAGCACTTTAGGGCTATTCTTTCCTATATCAGAGGTAGCAAAAATTAAATCAAGTATGTTTTTTTCTTTTGTTGCTGTGTGCACTTTAGTTAAAAATTATTCTGATGTATAATTTCAATAAATTTCTTTTCTATCATATTAGTTCCTATCCCAGATTTCCAAACAATATGGGGAAAGTTATAGTCTCCCATCAGAATAGTATCACCTAATAGACTCATATCTTCTATCTGTTTTAAACATTTGCTTGTTTCCTCTGTTTTTAGATTAGGGGATCTATATCCTAACCCAATAGTCAAACTGGATGTCATAAGTGACACCTTGGTCCATATCAACTCATTTTCCATATTCTGAATTCCCTCTGGGAGCATTTCATATGGCTTCCAACTTTCTTTAATGAATAGTGTTACTCCACCACCTCTTTTGGAAGTTCTATGTTTATTTAAGCGTATGTAGCCGGGAATTGAACTACCCCATTCTTCTTCAGTAAACCATGTTTCTGTGATGCCGCAGATATCTATATCATTCATTATCATAATACTAGTTAATTCCTCCATTTTATTCCTTAAACTTTGAGCATTAGTTAAAAGTAGCTTTAGGTTGTTACCCTTTCTATCTTTAATTTCATTTTGTTTATTTTGCTGTTTATTTGATGGGTTTATTAACCACTTACTTTTTTTCTGTTTGTAAATTTGGTCCTGGTTTTAGAGAGTTTGTAACATCCAAACTCTCCCCCTATAGTTTAGTTTAAATATTGAGTAATGAAATAATTTACTTGTTTGCCAAGTTTGTCTGTTCCTTTCCTGCTTAGATGGAGTCCATCTCAGCAGTAGAGCTCAATTCTTCGATCAAAGTCTTCCCAATAAGTAATGCATTTGATATTTTGTTTCAAGCACCAGTATCTTAGCCAATTGTTAATCTCTCTTATTTTAGCTAATTAGTATGGTGAGTATTTTGGTATTGGCAGTATCTCAGAGAAAGCTACTTGAAAGCCTAGATCAAAGAGTTTGTTAGAGCTACGTAGTCTGTTTTAGTCTAAGTACTGAATCCTGCAGGATATTATTTGCTCCAGTATGAACAATTATCAGAGCACATTTTTCATTATTTTTAAGGAGATTTTCAGCCATTAGTGTTATCTCTGATATTTTGCTTTCCCTGAAGCTAATCAGTGATCTGTTTATTTTGTCCTTTTTGCAAACTGATTTATCAAAATATTTTATGACTGAATCTCCTACTGCTACTACTTGTTTAGTCTTTTTAACTTCTTTGATCTTCTCTGTTCCAGTATTTACTACAGCTTGATCAGGACATTCCATATGTATTTAAATTTCTTGACCATCGTTTCTTATACTTGTTCTTGTAGAGGGTAGTAGGCTTGTTTGTTCTTGTATTGGCTCAAACCTATTTTATATCGGTATGTTAAAGTATTCAGCTCTCCTCCCTTTCTTTTTTGCAGCTTTATTACTCTGTACTGTATACCAATGTTCATCCGAATTAAGATCTTGTTCTTCTCTAACTCTTTTCTTATGTGTGTATTCCGGTCTATTCAACATATTTCTATCAAACTCTGAAGGTATTAAAAGGTCTTTGTCAAACCTGAAGTTCCCATTTAAAATTGCTGCCTCATTTTGAGTTTTTTCAAAACCTATTATGTCATGTTGTGGTGGGGATTTTTCTTGTACTTGTTCTTTCAGTATAGTTTGACTCTTTCTTTCCTTAAACCTTTCAAACATTTTATTTTGACACTCTTCTATATTCAATAATCTGCTCTTAAAATCATTCAACTCTTTTTCTAGGTACTCTATGTGCTTACATTTCTTACACATACAAACTTGGGGAAATATAATCTCCTTAGTGATAGAGTGCATTCCACAGCTAAGACATTTGATCCCTACATCACTATCAACTGTCATAATGCTGCCAGCCATATTTGTGCTGTATTCGGTAATAGACTATATGTATTAATCACCTTTATTCTATATTCCCAGTAGTTAGTCGACTTATAAGCCTTCCCCACCTTCACTTGCCAAACCTGCAAAACCCGTGTGAGATGCGTGGGTCTTTGTTGCACGGTGACTGCACACTCTACCTATGCTCACTCTGCTCACATGGAGCACCTCCTTTGTAGCTCTGGACCCAGAAGACTCAGTGGGTCTCATGACTACATGGAGCATGTGCCAAAAGTAATATTTAAACTTGCTTTAAATTAAAAATATAAGTCTCTGCCCAGGTTCAGCTGTATATTGGTAGAACTCGCTATATTCAGCAAAGTGGTAAAACTGCACTAAAAATACAAGTTAATCTCTAGACTGAAATGCCCCTGTAGTTCTCAGCATTCCTTAGAACTACACTACTCAGCACTCTCTCTCTCACTCTTGGACTACACAAGCAGCCTATAAGGTATTCAGACAGAGAAGCAATGCTCCAAATCACAAATGATCCCTGCTAACACTGTCACACACCATATAGGTGTCACACAGCCTGTAGTCAGAGAAGGATAAATTGCATAACGGAGCACTGCCTTCGTAGCTCTGGACCTGGAAGACTCATTAAGTCATGTGACTACATGGAGCGTGTGTCCAAAAGTAGTATTTAAACTTACTTTAAATTAAAAATATAAGTCTCTGCCCAGGTTCAGCTGTATATTGGCAGAACTCGCTATATTCAGCAAAGTGGTAAAATTGCACTATAAATACAAGTTTCTCTCTTGACTGAAATGCCCCTGTAGTTCTCAGTGTTCCTTAGAACTACACTACCCAACACTCTCTCTCTCTCTCATGGATTACACAAGCAGCCTGTAAGGTATTCTGACAGTTACAGAAGCAAAGCTTCAAATCGCAGAGTATCCCTGCTAACACTGTCACACACCATATAGGTGTCACACATCCTGTAGTCAGAGAAGGATTTTTGATATCAGTACCATTACCCTGCCCTCCTGACATTGTTCTCCAATTGTCTGTAGGGTTCCCCCCCCCCACTGTTCTCCCCCTGCTGACATCTGTGTCCCCGATGTCCTGTTTACTGTCCCAGTCTCTACCCTCAAAAAACTCTGGTCAGAGCCAATATGGCTGCAAAAAGATGTTCCTGATGGTGGTTGCATCTTAGCTGTTATATCCTTTGTAAATAATTTCTAAAAAAAAAACATGTGCATGGTACAGGTACCAATTGATTTATTTGAAGGATAACAGCCCATCTTGAGTGCAACCAGATGATTCAGCCCATGAAACCTTCAGAGACAGACAAGTGAATATTTACAATAGATGTAACAGCTAGGATGCAACCACCATCAATAATATCATTTTGCAGCCGAATTGGCTCTGACCAGATTTTGTTTTATTCCTTACAGAGTGGAGATCTGAGCTGTGTCTGCCCTATGGCTGTGGACCAGGGGGTGTAGTGACTGTAGGAGCTGTTGTAGGGGATGCTGAGTACCATGAAAACCCCTAGACACAGATGTTTTCCCTGGGCCATGCCTGCCTTAGTTAATGCCCAGTGAAGGCCAAAGGTGCATAGAAAATGGAACCAAGGGTTACATTTGCATATATATGGATTGATGCACCAGTTTGCAATATTTTTATTTTATTTATTTGCTGCATTTATTATGCATTCATCCAACAATGTGTAATAATTATGCCTTCTTATCAGTGTACTAATATAATCAATTGAATAAATGTTTACTATTGCCACACTTACTGTTACCCCTAATCCCAGGATGCCCTTAGAAGTAAGCCTTAGTTAAGTCTGCATTTCTCAGTCACCAATTTCTTTTTAACCAAGCTTTTTGCCTAACCCAGCCTCGTCACCAACATTCTCAAAGACATACCGGTTATTCACTATATACTCAGCACTACATAGTGGTGGGTGGCCTGCAGAGTCAGGCATGAATGAGCCTGAGAGGGGGTGCTGGCATGACCCAGAGTGGGCTTCTCCCTTCATCTTCCTGATATTCTTCCCAAAGCTGCCAGTGTGCGATGATCCAAGCATGTAGGTATGCAATGGCATGCATGCATGCGAGATATCCAGATGCCACCCTTCCCCCCTTCTGTGCTCTCAGCTGTGCTTCCACCTGTTCTCCACCAGGTGCTAGTCAAGCAGCAGGAGCAGTGTCCCCTCCACAGGAAGGAGAGCAGTCCTTGGTATACTCAGTCCTTCCTACCTCCTCAGATGCCCCATGCTCATTCTCAGACATGGGTCACTGGCATCATGAGCAGTAGCACTACTGCTGTGCTGACAGGACAGCACCAGTCATCAAGTTCAAAATATTTTATTTCAGATTTTATTTAACAGGTAAGGAACCATGGACAAACATCGTCATGTGTTGGGGGTCACGGAAACAGGAAACAATTTATGGGCCCTATGCACAATGTCAATGCACCGCGGAAACCAGGCGCATTGGCATTAGTACATGTGAATGCCATGGAGCAGGTTCCCATGGACCCTGTGTAGCATTCACAAACTGGGCATAAGTCAGTTACACAGTAGATCCCCTGGCTGCATGGACAGAAACTCGCCAGGGGTTTGCGGGGGGGCATGGTGGCCGGACACTACATTCCATGCACTAAGGTGTGTAGTGCTGTCTGCAGCGGGGGTGGAAGATGGAACAAGTTACAGCTGCTGGGACCCTGCCATAACCCACTGTGCACCCTGAGAGACCTCATCCACTGGTCACCGTGGGACTGGGCAACACCCTTCCCTGCTGCCCCAGCCCACTAGGCTGATGGGGAGGGCAAGGTCAGCTGTTCAGGGAGTGCCCAACACAACCCCAGTGTGACCTGTACCACCAACCAGACCCCCTCCACCACTGGTCGGCCCCATCCCTGCAGTAGCAGGTATCCACCTGCACCCACCCCACCACATGTCAGCCCCGTCGCCGAATGAACGAGTACACACCCTGCCCCATATATGGCTGCCCAACCCCATTGTGGCAAAACATACCTTCCCCCCAGCACAACACAGCCCCATCCCTGTTGTTGCCCAAGACCCCCCCACACACACATACACACACACATTTGCCTTGCAATGAACTACCATGACCCCTGAATCCAGTACTCTCCCAGCAGCTGAGGAGGTGTGGGGAGGACTGTGCTACTGGGTGTCCATGCCAGTGGCACTGCCAGGTAGGTATGTTGTTTTGGGAGGGTCAGTGCCGTGGAGGGGGTACAACCGGCCACTGGCCACTAATGTTTCAGCAGGGTACTGAGTTCAGGGATCATGGTAGTTCATTGCAGGGCACCTCTGAGTGCAGGGGGGGTGTCTTGTGCAACAACAGAGGCAGGGCTGTGTTGTGTCAGGGAGCAGAGGGGTCTGCCTATGGCATTTGGGGAGAGCTTGATTAAAAAAAAAGGAAAACCCCCTTAGTAGGCCCCACACTACCAGACATGATACCCACCCGCTGCAGGTCATCTAGCCTAAGTGGTGGAGGTAAGTTCCAGCA
The DNA here is from genome assembly GCA_016271365.2 of Neoceratodus forsteri. Lineage (NCBI taxonomy): Eukaryota > Metazoa > Chordata > Ceratodontiformes > Ceratodontidae > Neoceratodus > Neoceratodus forsteri. Next base: position 1,663,183,444 of record CM028130.1, read on the forward strand.
AAGATATGCAGTGTGGCTGGTGAGAGGCCAGCAGAATTGGACAATCAATGTGAAAGAGAGAAACACAGAATTGTAAGGAAAAAAAATGTTACTGAGCAGATAAAGCAAAATGAAAATTGACTACTGAGAGCCAGGAGACAGTGACTGATGAGGTTGCCCTCCCTTCCCCCGCAACTCTGCCAACAGCCTAGGACTTTCATGATCTTTAATTCTTCAAAGTTGGAGTGGTACTGACTGATGTGCTGAATAATTTTAAATTTGAAACAGAGAGAGCCATTAGAGGTTGATGGTGAGGTGACTAACACCCAGGCACTCTTTTAGTCAAACAGCATGGCCCGCTGATGTTTAGGCCAGCAGAAACTCCCTGACTCTAGATGGGCCTTGTACAAAAATAAACAGAAAAAAAAACTATTTAAAGCAAAGATGTGAGGAAACTTTCAGCAACATTTCTGTAATTTCTGTAGAGCTTCAGCTACACTTCATGCATTCATGACATGCCTGTCAGTTTTTTTCCTTGGAGTAGAAGTAAGCCCTGTCATATTTCAGTCATGCTAGCTAACAAATCACTTATAAATTAGGGACTGTATGTTTAATAAAAAGTTAACTAAAGCACAAGAAGTTTGTTTTTTCAAATTGTAATATAAAGTGAATGATACCTTTTTGCTGCTCGCTACCTTGCAGCTTGATCAATGCCCATTGGATGGTGGACACCATCCTCCTCTGATTTCCAACAAGTTCATCAATCTACTCCAGTATTAGCACAGCTGGCTAGCTGCAACTCCTTGCATTTTCCCAAGTCACCAGTCCTGACCCAATGAGTCACCTGGCACCATGGCAAGATCCCATGGGATCTTCCCCTCTCGGGCCAGGCCCTTAGCAAACAGCACTTACCAGCCCATCTCTGGATTCTGACCAGACCCAACCGAATTTCCCCCCCTTCCCCAGCCTAGTGTTGTTATTTCCGTCTCCAGCACTAGTGGCAGCACTGCTCTACTGGCAGGTCTCTGCTCAACCTTGACCAAAGTTTGACTGTAATTCCTTATCTTCTTCCATTTCTGTCTCTGAAATCAAGTGAGTCACTCTCTCCACTCTGACTGTCCTGACCTTTTGACTCCTCAAATTGTCCTGAACAGACCATGGACAGAAAGTTTCAGTGGTGAGACAATCTCTGTATGAGGCGAATAGCACCAAAACCAAACAATGACGCTGTGCAGCTGTGCTGCCCTCCACTCATAATGTTTTCTGACTGGCTCAGTTTCATTGCCTATGTCTGCCTGTTGCTACATTAGCTAGGCTGTACTACTATTCCTTGGCATATGCTTGCAGCACACCTTTATACAAAGCAAGACAGAAAGAGGACAGTATGTGTGGGGGAGAGGGTGTACACTAACAGTTGATCCACATCTGTGGCTCAGACAGTCAACTACCCCTTCTGATGGGGTCTGAGGGAGAAGCCCATCCAGACAGTCCTGCAAATTAAAAATGTTTTTATACTTGTGCATGTGCATGCACAGAAAATAGTTCAGAAAAGGGACCCCCAGAAGCAAGGGCTTTAAGCACAGGTGTACATGTTGTAATAGTAAATCCAACCCTGGCTCAGTTAGAGTGCCTCACTGTCAGAACTGCATTGTCAGCATAAAGCATGACTCTGCATCCTGGCAGACTGAGGGGAGTTCATTTAAGAGCAAGCTAAACAACAGTGGTCCCAAAATGGACCCTTGTGGGGACCCTATGTTAGCTGGTCTTAGTGACGAAATGATAATTGAGCAATAAGGCACAACAGGGGCAGCGTTATGGTGGGATAATGGCCCACCTCAGGTGGGTTGAAGCACGAGGTGAAGCTGAACGCTTCCACCACCCGAGAAGGACCATTAGCCCACCATAACGCCCCCCAGGAGTGCCTTATTGAGATTATGAAATGAGTCCTCACTAGCATTATATAAATAAATTACTAAAATCCTATTTTATTTGCCCAAAAAGATACAACATGCTGACAAGATCTTTACAAAAATAGTCCCGTTTGGACATTGTAATCTGACCATTTTTCCATTAAGTGGCATTTCTTTTTCTTACTGCAAGTAATGGACGTAGTCACCAGTGGCTTTCACTACTAGGTACGCTAAATGGTCGTTGGGCAGATCGGGTGAGCAGCAGATACTTGCCATAGTGCACAGCCAGCCAATCTTTTTTGTTTGTGTAAATTAAACAAAAAAGGGAGGCAGTATAGCACCATGGTTTAGGGCTTTGAGTTGCAATCCTGGATACCTGGGTTTGAATCCCACAGCCCCCACTTGTATACTGTGTGACCCTGAGCAAGTCACTTTACATCCTTGTGCTCCCAGGTCACACCTGGAAACAAGCTGCAGCTTTGTGTGTCTTTCCTGGTTAAACAACCCTCCCTCTTAAAAAAAAATATTTTTTTTATTTGCTATCCATCTCGTGTGGGGTATGAGGTCAGGGCAGGACGAGTTCACCACCACTTCACTAAGTCAAATGCATTAGTCAGATCGGGGCAAAGCAGGCAAATTAATGATTTGGCTACCAGATTCTTATTTAAAAAAAATTGTAAACGGCTGTTCAGGGAGGCGGCTGTTGTTGGAGCACATGCATGAGACACAGGCGCAGCAATGCACATACTCTGTGAAATCAGGATTTAAAAAAAACATAGAGTGGGAGCAAAACAATGTGTGAAAGCGTTGAGTCAGGAGCCTGGTATCTGTGGATCTGTTTTTCAGAGCGGAACCAGAGGATGTGTGTGGTGGAGATCTACTCACAGGTATCTGTTCTATGTGGGACAAGTAGCTATGCTTCTTTTTTTTTAGTTGTTTAACAAGAAGTAGCACACTAAGCTGAAAGCTTTTTTACAGGAGCATCCTGGGAGCACAGGGAAGTTAAGTGACTTGCTAAGGGTCACACAGTATGTAAGTGGAAGCTGTGGGATTCAAACCCAGGTCTGGTCTGCTGGATGTCACCAGATTTGCAGCTCAGAGCTTTAAACCAATGCTTCTGTGTGGGCAGTTGTGTGGAGGGGTATTTCTTGAGTGGATATTCTGTTTTACCAGGAGCTACTTTCACTTGGGCCATTGTGCTGGGATATATTGACATGGCTGAAAGCAGCTCTCGACCAATCAGGAGCCAGCAGTCTTTCTACCCATTTCATAATACTAAATATGTGTCATGTCTTTGTCATGACAAGTATCATGTCACATCTCAACTTTGGCAGATGCACCTCCAGCCATCACTAGGAATTAAACCTGGGACCTTAAGCCCCAAAGGCAGCAGCTGTTACTGTTCAGGTAAAGGAAAATTACTCAGAAATTACAGTACAGTGCTCCTTTTACTATATGCAGTACTTGCTGTCCAATGAACCAGCACTATATGGCTCTATTGCTCTTGACTGCAGTTGGCAGTCTTGCAAATAAGCACAATTTGTAAGGGATACATTTGCAAAACAGTGCTATTTATATATTGTTAAAAGTCTGCTTTAAGGGCAATTCAGCAGACAAAGGGTAGTGTAAATGAATTGAATTGCTAGTCACAGCTTTCAGTCTATTAGTCTCTTCCAAGAAGAAGTTTACAATTTATTAAGAAACTTTTGATCTCAGAAGTGTGAAATGCAAATGACAAGTGGAAGATATCAAGTAATGACAAAACATGGGGTTTTCTTTCATGTATTGTTGGAATAAATAGCTATGGCTCATTCTGTACTGTCAGTAAAAGGAGAGAAGAAAACAAAACACCTTAATGTCTGTCCCTCGGTGATTTTAAAGCTATTCTGATGAGAGCTGACATTGAAAAAATCTCAACTGTATTATTTTATTTTATTTTATCAGGGACACTAGAAGGCAGGATGTTTGAACACATCAGTGAGCACTGATGCCATTTGTCTGTGTTGGAGAAGTGTAGATGGAGTTGCCTTGCACTTGTTAAAGGATACCAGCTAGAATTAACAACTAGAGGTAAATGGCTGGCTGGGTGTGTTTTTTTTTTTCTTTCTTTTCACTAATATTATAAACTGAGCCAGGAAAAAAGTAAGACTGAACAGATCAGAGCTGACATTAAAAAATATGACGTTCCTCAGGTCTGTTGCCTGCCCTGTATACTTTCATTTTCAGATGTCCAGCAAGTCTAAAAAACATACTTTTGGTATACAATGTGTCTCTTTTTCTGATTTCCTAAGTAGTTCTGTGGGTTTGAACAAATTTTAGCTGATTCTAAAAATTTAAAAATGAAGTGTATTCCTCCTGCCTACCAGATAATGCAGCCTGGAGTGGGTCAAGGGGTCAGAAGCTGAAGGAGGCATTTTTGAATTTGCACTTAAAACAGATTATTGACACCCCCACTCAGAAAAGTAGATTGATAGGTCTTGGAAATATATTGGATTTAATATTTGGAACCCCTGGTACGGAAGTAAAAATGAAGAAAGCCCACCCACCTAATTTAGGGGATTATAGTGTTATTTCATGTGAGATCAATCTGGCATGTAAAAAGGAAATTAAAACAATCCCCTCAAAGGCCTTAAAGAGATTTTTAGTTAATTATGGCCCAGAAGCCCTTATGGAGGAATTAGAAAGGCAAAACTTACAAACAGTATCATTAATTCCAGATATTGATCTGGCAGTAAATGAGTTTACAACAATGTTTTTAAAAGCCTATGACAAGTGTGCTCCATTGAAAGAACAAACAGGTAGATCTCACTGTTTGCCTTGTATAATAGGGACTATGAAAACATTAATTAAAGAAAAAGATAGACTGTGGAAAAAAGCAAATAAAATGCTGGATAAAGCAATTTGGGAGCAATTTAAATGCATAAAAAACAAAATAAAGAGTGACACTAGAAAACTAAAGGGGAAATACTATAGGAAAAAAATGCAAAATACTATTGATCCAAAACACTATTGGAATTTAATTAAAGTTTGGTAAATCCAGTAAAGAATAGTGGAAGTTTGGCAATGACTGAAAATGGTATAAATATAACTCAAACAAGAGCTGTGGAAGTTTTAAATAATTACTTTGTTAATTTACCAGATTTGAACTTGAAGAATAACCGCTATGATCAGGAAGGCCCTAAAGATAGGCAAAATCTCAAGTGACTAATTTGCCTAGTTTTAGATTTAGAAACGTAACCACAGGAGAGGTAATGAAAGAAATAAATTAAAAAGTAACAAAGCTGGGAGCTTAGATAATATAGAAATATGTTTCTAAGAGGATGGTATTAGGGTTGTGGGATGGCCTTTGGCCTCATTGTTTAAGTTGAGTTTAAGCCAGGGTAAATTTCCAAGTATCTGGAAAAGAGCCAAGGTGATTCCAATATTCAAGGGTGGGGATGCTTCACTTCCAACAATTTATAGGCTGATAGCTCTTCTGTCAGTTATTTACAAGTTAATGGAGCATTTGGTTCATTCTCAATTAATGTTATACTTGGAAAAATATAAAAACTTACTTGGTTCAGTATGGGTTCAGGAAAGGACAGTCCACAGAGACTGCACTCTGTACTTTCTGGATTTAATAACTTCTCCTTTAGGGGATGGGAGGTCTGTGGTCATGGTCTTTGTGGACTTGTCAAAGGCCTTTGATTTGGTGGACCACCCTTTGATGTTGGAATCCCTTGGAAATATAGGGGTCACCAATCAGTCATTGAAATGGTTTACATCATATTTAAAAGATTGTACTCAGTTGGTTTCCATTGCTGGTGTTAGCTCAGAGTTGGTCCCTGTGAAGTGTGGTGTTCCACAGAGCTCAATTCTGGGCCCCTTGATGGTTCTTGTTTATATGAATGCTCTTCCAAATTGTATAAAACATTCAAACATAATATTATTTGCTGATGATATGGTGTTAATCACAGATGGGATAAACAGGCAGGAAGTCGAAGGAAAACTCCAGTCTGATTTTGAAGCCATGCAAATTTGGTTTAAGACTTAACATTTATCGAGGAATACCAAAAAAACACAAACAATGTTGTTTAAAACTTCTAAATCTAAAAATAAAAGCTTGGATAGTGCTATGCAGATCTTGACTATAGATGGGCATATATTGACACAGGCAGATATATATAAATATCTGGGAGTTGAAATTGATTCTGGCCTTACCTTCAGTCAACATATAAATAGTATAATAAAGAAAACTAAAATGAAATTGGGTGCCTTAAGAAAGGTTATTTTTTGTATGACTAAAAATGATCATAAGTTGGTAGAAAATCAGTTGATCATTCCTACTTTGGAGTATGTATCACACGTTTATTGTTTTCTACAAAAAATCTCTACATAAACTGGATGTGTTATACCATAAAATAGTTAGATATGCATTATGATGTAGTCCCACAGTCCATCACTGCTCCTGTATGATGCTTTGTCCTGGATCCCATTGTATCATAAAGAGAAATAGTATGGAATACCTTATTGTATAAAATTATGAAATTGGAAATGCCTGAAAGACTCGTAAAACAATTAGAATGGGTAAATTATAGTTATTGTTTGAGAAATATGGATAGCACACTAAAATTACCTGGGATCCAAAATAAATACAACACATTTAAATTTAAATATAGAGCTGCTAATTCTTGGAATAGATTATTGAAGGATTTAAGAGAAATGAACTTAGCAATAAAGGAATTCAGACAAAGAATTAAACAGGATCTTGAATATGCATGTATATGTTTGGAGTAAACATCTTGTTGTTGGTAGTTCCCAATAGATAAATGAGGGGTTACTAGATTAGTATATGACATAGGATATCAGATCATATTGCTTTTTATATAAACATGTTGTTATCATGTGCAATGTAACCACACTTGGGAGACTTCAGTACCTGGCTATGTACTGTTCAGAAGAGACAGGGGTGCAAAAAGGGGAGGTGGAGTGGTCCATTATGTCAATGAAAATATCAAAGCTACAGAAATTAAGAATACACGTAAGGAGCCAGAAGAACTGTGGGTCACCCTGGAAACAGGAACTGGGACAGCCATACGAACTGGGGTTGTGTACAGACCTCCAGACCAGAGGGAGGACATAGACATGTCACTGTTAGAAGATATGCAAAACAAGACAGCTAAAGGGGAGGTTCTGATAATGGGAGACTTCAACATGCTAGATACAGATTGGTCAACACCAGCAGGAACATCTGCCAGAACTAGACACATGTTGGCTTCCCTGCAGGGTGAGGGACTTAAACAACTGGTATGACAACCCACAATAGAGAGGGCTATCCTAGATCTAGTACTGACTAACAGGGAAAGGATCACAGATCTCACAGGTAGAAGGTCACCTGGGGGCTGGTGACCATCACATGGTATGGTTCAATTTTGCCACTAGAACTAAATCATCCTATTCCAAGGAAAAATATGTGACTTCAGAGGAGCTGACTTGATAAGATGGCCAACAGAGTAAAGCTAGCCCTGGCAAAAAGAAGTAAAGATGAGGGGGCATAGGCAAAGTGGGCAAGCATTAAAGATGCAATACTTGAAGCAACATCCCATTGTCTCAGAGAGAAAAGGAAGTGCAAAAGAAGAAGGAAACCACTTTGGATCTCAAAACAGTAGCAGAAAAGGTCAGAGCCAAAAGGCTGGCCTTCAGGAAATATAAAGGAATGCAGCAGGATGAAGATAGTGAGGCATACCAAACTTCCTTAGAGGAAGCAGGAAAGGCAGTAAGGCAGGCAAAGGCCCAAACTGAGAAAACACTAGCACAAATAGTAAAAGAAGGTGACAAGACTTTTATAGATACATTAGTGAAAGGAAAAGTCCAGAGGGGTATTGCTAAGATCAAAGGGATAAGAGGGCATGTGAGGAGGAGGGAGGAGGAGGAGGAGGACCATGTAAAAGCATCTATCCTAAATAGATACTTCTGCTCAGTATTTACTGAAGAGAAGGTAAGGCAGGGCCCACAGCTCAGCACCATGGACACAGGGAGGAGGCAGGTGTGCACTAGTCCCTTCAAAAAAGAAAGGGTCCTACAAGAGCTCTGGATAAGCTCAGGGTGGACAAGGCAATGCGACCTGATGGCATACATCCCAGGGTACTAAAGGAGCTAAGGGTGGAACTAGCAGAGCCATTATCAGAACTGTTTAGTGAGTCTCTGAGCAAGCAGTAGGTAAGACTAGAGGGATGTTGGGGTGTATTAGTAGGGGTATCACAAGTCAGAAGAGGGAGGTAATAATCCCTCTTTACAAGACACTGGTTAGGCCCCATCTGGAGTACTCGCGTGGTGGTACTGGAGGCCACACCTTCACAAGGACATTAACTAAACTGAGGCAGTTGGGCAACCAAAATGGTTCAGGGACTGTGTCAGGAAACATATGAGGACAGATTAACAGAGCTCAATATGTATACCCTAGAGCAAAGGAGGGAGAGAGGTGATATGATCGAAACATTTAAACACCTTAAGGGCATTAACAAGGTGAAATAGTCTAACATGTTTTAATATAAGAAAAATAGCAGGACAAGAGGACACAGCATGAGATTAGAGGGAGGCCGATAAAGGGGTAATGTGAGGAGGTTCTTTTTCACAGAAAGGGTGGTGGATGCATGAGTGTAGAGGGAGGCTGATTAAGGGGTAATGTGAGGAAGTTCTTTTTCACAGAAAGGGTGGTGGATGCATGGAACGGCCTACCTCAGGAAACAGTGGATATGAATACAGTGCAGGGCTTCAAACAGGCATGGGATAGGCATAAGGAAGCAATACAGATGAGTATGAATAGATAAGGCATTGACAGAGCAAAGGCCAATGGCACATTCATAAGGCAGAAAAATAAATGGGCAGACTGGATGGGCCTTGTGGTCCTTATCTGCCATCTGCTATCAAATTCTATGTTTCTATGTTTCTATGTGTACTAGTTTGTTGTGTTAATATGTCTGTGTGTTGTTGCTATAAAATGTTCCTTTTTAGTATGATATAATATTTTATATTATGTAATATGTGCAATATTGAAAATGTTTGGAACCTTTTGAAATTTGTACATAAACATCAATAACAGGATCACCATGAAAACAGGCCTTGTATAAGACATATGGTGTAAACTTTTTGCATTGTCAAATTGTTTTCTGCCTGTATAAATAAAAATGTTTATGCTATTACTACTACTACTAGTAGATAATAGGAACACTGATAAAAGGGGTGATTTGTTTGCCTTTTATTAAACTCGGATTCAGAAAATCTTTATTTATTTAGTTTTTGTTGACCGGGTAAGTGCACTAGACAAATCTTGACTATTTTCAGGCACGACCCGGGGAGGGGGATACAGATGAATGCCAACTGACCTTGAACCAGATTAAGCTTTTGGTGGTATTTTTAGTGAATGAGGGAAATTTGGCCAGGACATGGGGAAATTCCCCTACTCTTGCTGCAGACAGAGTTGAAGCTCTGCAGGAGAGATGGATGGACTCAGTCAGGAACTGATGATGGAAGAGGAAGGTCATGGTTTGGGAGCTCCTGAGTTACCTAAGGATCAATCTGTGGAGGAACAAATTGAGACAACTGATCTTGAACAGGATGCTTTATTACAAACGAAATCCTTTTCTCAGTCTATTAATATTATTGAAGATATGGATGAAGAAGAGAGAAGCTCAGAGAGTGAATTAGAAAATAAAAAACAATATTTATTGAAAATGTTTGCAGTGGCAGAAATGGAATTCCATCTGAGTAGAACAAAACTGGAAGAAGAAAGAAAGAAAAAATGGAAATATTCTACAGCAAGTCCCTTGCAAGGTACAAGCAAAACATTACTCTTTGATGTTACATCGAATCCAAGAGTGGAAGATATTAATGGTATGGACAAGCAAGGCACAGAAGTGCAAGAAGCAGACAAACAGGTGGACTCAGAGGTCTGGATGCCTGAAACAGCAATTCAGAGGGCAGGCTGGGAATGGCATGGAAATCAAAGGGTCCCTGATTCATCTATGCCTGTTCTGGGTTCTCGGAAGAGTTGAGCCTTAAGACAGAAAGAGATGATAATGCTATCTGAAGCAAGGGGATATATCTCCACAAAATTCTAAGTCTGAATCATCTCCTAGTACATTGGCGCAGATCGGAACTGAGGTTGACTGGGTAGTTGCTAGGATAATTCCAGATGGAATACAAGGAGAGGTCTCAGAAACCAACAAACAAACTACAGAAATGGAGGGAAGTAGGACAAATGAGACTATATCGATGTTTGAACAGGAACAGGTAAGACAGGACAATGAGAATTGATACCATTATGACAGAATGGAACAAGAACTGAGCAAAGGGGAATCGGGGTTCCAATACAACTGTTGGAGATAGGCCACATTCCTATGCAGGACTGTTTGGGAAGCCAGTAGAAGCAGCTAAAAGACGCTTTTTAGTCCATCTCCATTATAAAGGAGCAGCCCCCCTTCCCCCGATAGACTGTGGGTGGGGACAACCCTGATTGAAGAGTCGCTGGGATTTTCGCCTAGTGAAGTTTATGCATTTATTCACGCACTGGGGGATCGGAGCTATGATATAAGCTTTTGCACCATGCCGTTGTTAGACAAATTTTGGAAACTGTATTATGGCGTTAAACACTTGGAAATATGTCGAGACTTTGTAGCCATACTAATGACTAAACCAATGATAAAGACTGTGACTGTTCTATTTGGGAATGAGGGAGTGGATGTTAACGATATTGCTTTTTGGTTGGAAAAAAGATGCACAGTCTCAGAACACCCTAGACCAATAATGGATGATAATGGGTTTTGGACTGGGGGTGGCATTTTTGGGTACAATTGAAACAAACAGATTCTGGTATCCAACAACTACCCAGTTCTTTTATCTAGGAGAGATCAAGAAATAGTATTCTATGCAGGACAACCTCAAAGTTGTTACAGATGTGGGTCATTGCAACATTTGAATACATGACTGTGATACAATAAAATGCTTTGTGGGATAATAGGACATTCAGCAGCCCAGTTCACAGCTTCCCCTGTGTAATTTGTGTGGTGATGATAAGCACTCTTTCCAAGAGTGTTCCTGGGCAGCACATAATTCAGAAGAGAATTCAGACCAAGATTTAATTCTGATACAGGCTCACAAGCACACGAATATCCAGCATGTGGAGCATATTAATCCTTTTACCCAGAGTAGATGCAGAGGGAGAGGGAGAGGGAGTTATAGGGATAGTAGGAGGGAAAGAGCAGATATTAAAGAAAGCCCCTTAGGAGATAGCCAAGTGATTCATTTTTCTCCATTAATAACTGCAGTAGTGGGGGAGGTGGAGCAGGGTTTGGCAAGTATAAACAATACTCCCTTCATGACACCTCAAGGGTCACCAAAAGAGTGCCATTTCCACTTCTCAGTCAATCCATGAAGGTAGGAATAAGCTGGTATCAGCACTGGAATCAAATGCGAACCCTGAGCAGCAGATAGAGGAGACACCTCTTCCTCCCGCTCACATCCTTCGAATAGATCAGGATCGGTGGTGGATGATAGACATTTATCACCACTACCACTGATGAACCATTTTGCTGTGTTTTCTTTTGGGTGGGAACGGTAGAACAGGAAAACCTATGGAAGAAGGGATTACCCCCATCACCGCAAAGATTGGAGGAGTTACCACAAAGAAAACTGAGGAAGACAGGGACTGATGTATTGTTGAAAAGAGTAACAAGGTCTAGTAAAAAATTATGAAGTCTCCTTCCTGAGCAATTTTCATTAAGAAAAGCAAGCTTGAATGTAAATAGCATCAAATCAGGGAAAAAAAGGAAAACGACTTTTGGGATTTTGCAACAATCTAATTTTGATGTTATTATGTTACAAGATACAAGATTACATATGTTGGATGAGGTCAGGCAAGCAACAAAGGAATGGAAATGGGGACAATCGAAATGGTCTTTGGGGGTGGAAACATGCAGTAGGGTAGGGGTTTGTTTTCATTCTCCAGAAGTATTAATTATGAGAATAATAGAGATTGAACCAGGTAAAGCTTTACTACTGGATGTGAAGATGAATAAATTGTTGTTTAGGTTAATCACAATTTATGGACCTCAGACCAAGGCCTTAAGAACTGATTTATTGAAAACAATTCAGCCATATTAATATATGAGTAGACAGTTGTTTTGGGGAGGAGATTTTAATATAAATACACAAAAAAGATTGGGCTCAGGAAAACAATATTGTGACAAAATATTTCTGCAATCAATAACATGTTAATCAGGGTTAAAGGATGCTTTAGATGGAGGGAGACAAAAAGGGCAACCTACCTTTTTCAAAGGTTGTGTGTTCTCTAGGATTGATTTTATGTTTTTAAAGGAATCTTGTGCCAGTGTTTCAAACAATTACTTTCCCGATTGAAACATCAGATCATGTGTTAACTGGAGTAAAGATAGCTGTACCACCAGGAAGGGAGAGAGGGAAGGGATATTGGTGAATGAATGTTTCATTATTAGAAGATCCACAAATACAACAGCATCTAATGACTTTGGTAAGGGAAAGAAAACTATGATCTGTTTGTATGAGGACATTAGTTTTTGGTGGGTAGATGTAAAATAATTAGTAACCAGCTTTTTACAATTTATGGGCAAAGAGCAGGTTGTAATGAAACAACAACAATATTTAGCATAAAGATGGAACTTGGGAGAATTATTAACAAGGCAAGTGAAGGAGAAAGTAGATTTGAAGGATGAGATTCAGGAACTTATGGTAGAAATGAAAACCTATCAATTTAATAGAATACATTTGTTAATGAAAGAGCAATGTTTTTGCACACAGGGGGAAATCTGCAGACATTAATCCTTTTTTTTTGCATGTCAACAGAGAAACAGGAAAACTCAAATTCAGGAGTTAAAATCAAGGGATGGTAGTTTAAAGACTGAGAACATAGAAATAATGGAAGAATTAGTAAATTATGTGACTGAAGTGTATGGTGAGCAGATAGCAGATTCTGAAATTGCTTGGCAGATATTACGTACAGCTGCTCCCCCTAGTGTAGAATCAAGGGATAGAAAATGCATGATTATGGCATTTTCAAAGGAAGAGATGGAAATAGTTATATCATACCTGTGGCAGGGTATAGCACCGGGGTCAGATGGGCTCCTGGGTGAGATATATAAAATATTATGGAAGATTATTCCAAATGAGATGCTTTCTCTTTATAATTTTTTTCTTTCAGAACATTTTTTACCCACCCAAATGTATGAGGGTCTGATGGTTTTTCATTTTAAGTCAGAGGATATGACAAATCTAGGGAACTGAGACCCATTACACTTTTGAATATGGACTTTGAAGTGTTTGCTAAATTATTAAGCAATAAGTTAGCACAGGTAATGAATAAGGTAATCAGTCCGTTTCAATTTTGTTCAGTGCCAGGAGGAAAATCTCAGAGGTATTATTGCTATTGAGAGAGATAGTGAAGGAGAAAAGGAGTATGGACAGGACCTAAAACAAGGGTTTTTGGTCAGTCTAGACCAATTGAAAGAATTTGATAGAGTTTCTATATTTTTCTTTGGCACTATTTTTAGGCATGTGGCATCCCAGCCCATTTCTATAAGTTGGTTACAACTATGTTATGCATTGGCATATAACACTGTATGATAATGGACATCAAGGACCAAAATGTATTATAAGAAGAGGGTATGGCAAGGGTGCCCTTCAGCCCATTATTATATGTGTTTATGATCAATCCTTTGTTGCGTGTGGTACAGAATTCTCAAAAGTGCAAGGTTTATCGGTGGAGAAATTAGGGATTGTAAAGTATTAGCATATGCGGATGGTCTTTGTCTTTTTCACAAAATGAGCAGTCTTTTGAAGGGATCCGTCATAATAGCGCGATTTAAATAATATGAGCAATAACTGCTCATGCATAATAGCGCTACTACATTATAGCTTTCCCAATATGGCGCTAATGAAATAACGCTAACTCATTATTCAAATTCCAAAAGGAATATGCACCGTTAAAGGTGATGGGCAAAAAAAACATTTTAAAGTTTTACCATTTTCGCTATTTATTGTAAAAGTATCCATTTATTTCTTTGTTATTCTGTTCAATTCGAAACTATTTTTCCATCCAGTATTGCACACTCTGCCATGCTCAAACTCAGCACATGATGCACAAGCCTCGCCAATGTTGCTTACACTGTGTAAACGTCTCCCGAGATACTACACACCAGCTGCCAACAGCTACTTTTTCCTTTTATGTACTTGGACATGGCATGTTCCACAGCCCTCAAAAATATAAGAAAACACACACAAAAATTTAGAAATGTATACAGTACATGATTCAGTCGGTTTATATTTGCCAAAAGATAAATATGCCTCACACTCTTACATGATCTACTGTTTGCAGCTGCGCCTGCTAGGATACCACAGGAGATGCTTACACAGTGTAAGCAACTCTTGAGAGGCATGTATATCATGTGTTACGATGGAGTGTGACTCAACATGCAGAGCCGGACATGAAAATGGCATGGTAAGGTCACGGTAGTGTGGTTTATAAAACTTTATAAAAAAAAGCATTTTGCAACACCAGAAAAATCTGCATGACTACAACAGCAGCGAAATTGGGAGGTAAGGCTTTTAAATTCAAAAGGACAGGTTAAAGCGTAAAGTAAGCTGACATTTCATTAATGTGCTATAAAATACAAGCTGTTATTTCACTACGCTATTATGAAGAAGCGCTAAAATGTACGCGCTGTAATAACACGCATGATATTGCTTGCACGATTTTGACAGTGAACCTTTTTTGGAAGCAGGATGTCTTATTCAAGAAATGGGGAAGTAAATGGGGCTAGTTTAAATATAGAGAAAACAGAGTGTTTAGATTTAACAGGATTTCGATAGAACCAAAAGAGTTTGAGGTTGCCAGATAGCTAGGCGTCCATGTAAAATATTAAGAATATATTATGGAGGTGAGAATATGGCAGGGTTTAACTGGACTAAAGTCATTGATAAGGGAAAGAAAAGGTGAAATTTTGGAATCGATGGAAGGTTCCAAAAAAAGAATACATCTAATAAAAACATTCTTAATTCCTATATTTTTATATGTTAGAGCAGTTTTTATGTTCTTAAAAATTTAGAGACATCGCTCTTAGGAGTTTTTCTCTTGTTTTGGGGAGCAGATTGAACCCCATAAAATGAAATGTGCTTTATCAAAGTATTAAAATTAAGGAGTAGATATGACTAACGCCATTTCGTTTTTTATTCTATTTTCTTGTACAATAATTTTCTTCCCTTATTAAGGACAGGGCACAACTTTGGGAAGTGGGGATACTTATTAGTACAAGGGTACTGTTGGAATGGAAAGAAGGTAATTTTGTTCACAAAAACAAAAGGAAACCTAGGCTTGTTAAAAGATGGGAAGTGGTGGTGAATGGGTTTATTAAATGGGGTATTTCTTGTGAAATGGTGCTTAAGTCAACAAAGGAGCAATTATATTATGGAATATTGTCAACCCATTATTATGAAAATCCATTTACTGGGAAACAATGTGAAGACATTTCACAATATATTAGTGATATAAGATTACCAGAAAAATTATGGGACACAGTTTGGTTAAGGTTACATCAGAAAATAAATATAAAGAATAATCTGAAACATAAATCTGTTCAAGATAGAGATTGTCATAGAGAATGCTGTATTATAAAACTGAAGACAATGGATCATCTATATTATAATTTTCCTTATATAAAATAATTTTGGGATGTTCTAAACAATAGATGGAAAGGAAGCTATTAATTCCACCAGACTCTAGGTCATTATATTATGGGGCAAAGGTGGATCAGGTGGCACAGATACATGAGAGTACTTTTCAATTATTATGGCTCATATGTTATATTGGATTTGGATTGGACATTGTCGAACTTAGTGTTACAGCAACAACAAATTACACCCTATGAACTTACTCAAATGCTGGTTTCAGACTTACATCAATGGAAGGTAGAAGAACATATAAAAATACATAATGAGAAATGGTCTAGATGGTGGCATTTAGTGGATTTTATATAAAAAAGAGAGAGAGAAAAAGTTAAGGGGTCTCTGCTGGATAACAGGAATTTTGTGGGAATTATGATGAAATAATTCTGATTGTGTATTGATGATTTTCCACATAAGTAAATTAACACTAGAGTGTGTATATCCTACCTTGAGAAATATATAGCTATAGTTTTCCCTACTCTTAGAGTGGGCAGGTGGGGGATTGAGTAATTTGTTTTTGTTCTCTGGTTAAGATAAATGAATGGATTAATACTTATTTATGTTAAAATATATTTTTTCTTTTGGAGATGTATGATGTAATACTACTGGTATATATGTTATTATGATTACGTTATGATTTTAATAAAAAAAAAATGCCCCTACTCTTTTCGAGAAGTGCCATGGGATCTTTAACATCCACCTGAACTACCACCAATCTAGGCAGATGGGACCTCAGTTTAACATCTCATCTGAAAGACAGCACCTCAGAAGTGCAGCACCCCTCTCATGCTGCACTACAGTGTCAGTACTGGGATATTAGCCTAAGTGCCAGATGTGGGAACTGAACCCACAGCCCTCTGATCTCCTGGCCTCAGAGGTGAGTGTGCTACCTACTGAGTCACTGACGCTTTTGCAAATATTTTGCATCTTGCATATATTCTTGCAGTAAAGAGATTGTAGTGGAACTGATCCTTGGAGATCATGAGGCTGGATAGTTTAATATCTTCTATTCGACAAACATAAGTCCTGCAAATAGGTGATATAGTTTTTGGGGGCCACACCAGTCCTTCATTAGGTGCAATACTACCCTAAACAGAAGAAGCTGAACTGTTTTTCAGAATCTTCCTTTCTGTTCCTGTTACAGACCTGCTCTTTCAGACACAGAAGTTATTAAACTATTCAGTGACTTCTTCTTTCCAAGTAACAATACAGCTACACTTTCTCTTTGCTGCAAAGGGGATGATATCACAATTCACCATCTTAATGCATAGACTAGGTGAGCCAAGCAGTCCTTATCTGCCATCAAAGTCTATGTTTCTGTGTTTCTACATTAACTGGTAGCAACATAATGACAAAAGGAATGTTTGAAACATTGTAACTTTAAAGGAGATAGGAAATGAATGAAATAATCAATGGGCATCTGTTTCTTTTTATGTTGTCCTGTGCATGCACAAGCAACATTTTGTGGCAGTAGGAAATTGTAGTAGGAGAAATGCAGAGGTGCGGCAGGTTTGGCAAATAGAAAACATAGAAACATAGAATTTGATGGCAGATAAGGACCGCTTGGCCCACACAATCTGCCCATTTACCTACCTAATGGATAAGCTGCAGATCCTAGTTAACCAGCAGCCTACTTCTTTCTGCCCCCAACCCCTAGAATTGCCTTATGACTGTCCCATGCATGCTTGAATTCCACCATTGTTTTTGACTCCACAACCCTCCGGAAGGCCGTTCCATGCATCCACAACCCTCTCTGTGAAAAAATACTTCCTTAAATTACCTCTGAGCTGCCCCCCTCTATCTTCAAATTGTGCTCCCTTGTTCTTGCACACCTCTTTTTTTGAAAGATGCTACCCTCTTGGACTTTGTTGATTCCCTTGAGGTACTTGAAAGTTTCTATCATGTCCCCCCTCTCCCTCCTTTCCTTGAGGCTATACATATTAAGCTCCTTAAGTCTCTCTTCATATGTCTTCCGGTGCAGACCCTGCACCATTTTAGTTGCCCTCCTCTGGACAGCTTTCATCCTGTCTATGTCTTTGCGGAAATTGGGTCTCCAGAACTGCATGCAATACTCCAGATGGGGTCTGACCAGCTGTCTGTACAGAGGGATAATAACTTCCTGTTTTCTACTGGTGATACCTCTCTGGTGATGCAGGGCATGCTTTAGAAGATGCTTCCCTCATTATCTAACTAGTGAGCATGCTAGCTGTGACACAAATGTAATGCAATGCCACCAACTTGAGACAAACCTTCTGCTGCAATCAGAAACAACCTCGTCATGCAGCGGCACAGATGACATGCCTCCCTTACATGACTTTCTTGGAGAAACACTTGAATCAACATGGCGGTGGCAGAAGGAGAACAAAGCTTGTAACCTCTCCACCTTGTCACCTCACCATTCCCTTCCTGAACGGTGGGAGGAGGCACTTTCTTGCCTGCTTCCTTCACATCCCACTGTGTCCTGGCTGTAAAGTTTCTCCCAGCTGTGCAGAGCAGGCCACAGCCCTGTGCCATACGAGCTGAAGCACTTGTGCTAGTAAGGGTGCAATCCTGATCATGCTGGTGGACCCCTCTGCCTGGTGACATCAGCGTGCTTAATAACCCCAAACATCTCTTAATGTGGCACACTGGGAGCCCACCCAGTGTGCCAAACCCTGCTTTTGTGTTTCTGTCACCAGGATGCTCACTCGTGTCAGATGCACCTCTCAACACATATCTTCCAACCTTGTGGTGTCCAATCCCCAG
This sequence comes from Neoceratodus forsteri, assembly GCA_016271365.2. NCBI lineage: Eukaryota > Metazoa > Chordata > Ceratodontiformes > Ceratodontidae > Neoceratodus > Neoceratodus forsteri. The sequence continues at coordinate 1,663,201,809 of CM028130.1, forward strand.
GTTGGCAGTGATACCCCAGTAGTGATGCACACTGGGAGCCCACACCAGTATGTCAACATCCATGTTTCCCTGTCAAAAAAAAAAAATGGACCTACAATGTCTTTTTTTATTTAACCTGAAAAACAAGAAAACAGCCACTCATTGTTGCCAGCAGCCCCCTCAGCCAACCTGCACCCTTTCTGTGCACACCCTACTTTCTTGCACCACCCCCCACCCATACTTACCTGCAGAGGTCAGGAGCAGCGATCTTTGGTGGACCAGGAACATGTCTGCACTCTTCAAATGCTGACCGCAAACAGAAGAAATGATGGTAAATCCTATAATTGCAATAAATGGGGGGTCAATTTAGGTGGATATCTCAGCCATTTTGGGGAGTTTTAGTCACACATTTCAACATGGGGTTCTTGGGACTCCATCTCATGAACACAGTCACTGTCATTTTGTTATTCGGTCCCAAAAGGTCATTTTTTGGTCACTGCGTGGAATCACCTTTCAGGACTTGTTAATGAAACAGCAGTGCCACTGTTTATAGATGTGCTCCCAAAAGCACATGTTGCAAATTTGGTAAAAAAAGTCAAACAATTACTGTTATGAACGTGCATTGTGCAGTTTCCATGCATGCTTGTAACTTTGGCAGTTTATTATTTTTACTGCAGATCTTCAACATTGCCATTTTTTCACATCTCCTTATGAACAGTATAGCTGTCATTTTTTGCATCCTGCCCAAAATGTGGTTTTGCACATCTGGCCTACAATGGGCATGGCTTCTGTGTGGAATCAACGTTCAGGTCAGATTAAGAAAATTACAGTGCCACTGTTCATGAGCGGAGGTCCCAAAATGTCTATGTTGAAAATCTGGTGTAACAAATCCCCAAAATAATTTCATTATGGGTGTGTGTTGTGCAGTTTTTAAGCCAGCTCATGGCTTCACCAATTTTTTTATATTTTCATTCCAGATTTTCAACATTACCATTTTTTACACCTCCTCATGAACAGTACAGCTGTCATTTTTACATTCTGTTCAAAATGTGTTTTCACACCTGTGGCGCCAAATAGCACAGTCACTGTGCAAAATCACCTTTGGACTAATGAACTTATAGTGTCACTGTTTATGCGGTGGGGTCACAAAAAGGCCATGCTGAAAACATGGAGTGAAAATACCAAGAAATGCCCAGGGCGTTAGGGTTTTTGACCATAACACCCTGCCCAGTAGGGACTGACATGCATCAGGGGTGTGACTTGGGATGTCAACAGTGATGCTCACCTATTCCACCTCATCCCCACCCTGCAGCCAGTGACAGGTATTGAGGTGTACCTTGACTTTTCAGTCCTAAAGTTCACTCCATTCTCCTATACTGCACCCATTTTAGCATATTTCCTTATGGAATGGGGTGAGTGTAAAGCTCGAACACCCCAAGGTACACCTCAACACTTGTCTGTGTCTGCAGAATAGGGTGAGGTGAAATGTCGTGAGCATTATGGGTGATGACCCAAAGGCACACCCCAATGCTGGTCCATCTCAGCAGGGTGGGGGTAGGGTTGGCATCACTTCAATTCTTCACTGCCATTCCTATTCTGCCTGCCTCTTAATCTAGTCTGTCTGTCTGTCTGTCTGTCTATCTATCTATCTATCTATCTATCTACCTAATTATCTATTGTGATGGTCGCTGAACTGGTAGTCCGTGCTGTACTGATGGACCTGGGGTTTCTTCTCTCTGAGTAGTGAAGGGAACTTTCTATTACCAGCAGCACCAGTGACACCCTCAGCAGGTGAATTGGCGAGGGCAACTTATGGTTCAAATGGGGGCTGGGCTGATGGAATCACCCAACAAGGAGAGGCAGGAGTCATGCACAGAGGTTGGATGAAGCAAAGACATTTATTAGACAAGAGTGGAAGGAGGACATGATCGGATAAGAAAATGCCAACAGCAAACACAACAAGGATTATGGACAGCACTGTGGATAACAACTAACATACAAGTAAATCTAAACTCTATGCTATTCTTCTCTATAAGGCCTACAAACAAAGGTGATGTAAACTTATATCACTTTATCACAGCATACAACGAACATGCAGCATACAGTAACTACCAGACAGTATAACACTATCAAAGTCTATAAGATTCAGATGTTCCATCATCTTCATGCACAGCTGAGAGGTAGAAGGGTAAAAGGAAAAGGGAACTCCTTCTTGGTGCCAAGCTACCAGCGAAACCTAGGAGAAATTGCAAAGGAAATGGAAAGACTGGAAAACAGACCTTAGTCATCAGTCAACCCACTCTCCAGAGTTGCCGAAACATCAGAGCACAAACTGACTGAACTGGGCTAAGCTTTCCCTTGCACAAACCCATGACCAGGGCTGCCAAGGATGAAGAAAATGAATGTGGTGAGAAATCCACTTGCTGGATTGCCACAAGAGAAGGATCTTCTGCTACCTCCCATACACTAACCCTTGACCAGGGCTGCCAAGAATGAAGAAGACACTGCTACAGGTTTTCCTGGCACCAACCCTCAACCAGGGCTGCCAAAGATGAAGTACCAGACTTGGCAAAGAACCCACTCAGAGGATTGCCAAGGTTGAAGACACCAACTGTTGAGTTGCTTTAGCGATGGATCCACTTGGAGGACCATCAAACTTGAGCTGTTTCCCAAAAGATTGCACTGGTGATGCAGGACGGAACAAGCAGGAAGAAAAGCTCAGAGATGAAGATCAGGATTCCACAAGGTTAAAGAACAAAATAAGAAACCGACAGCCATGAACACACCTTGGCAATGACAGACTCATCTCTCAGTGGTTGTCTGGGAGTGACGGACAAAGGTTTTTCCAGTCGTCTCACTTCCAAGTTAATCAGGAACAGCAGCTGCGACTCTCTACGGGACGTTGATTTTGGCATTTGGTGGATGATGGGCAAGAAGATGCTGAAGTTTTCTACTGGCTGAAGACTGCTGCCGGAAGAGTTGATGGCAGCTGAAGATTGAGTCCACAGACCTGATACTGCACACTGGTACTGTACTTCTATGAGCACCATACACTAGAATTTCACTTGCAGGGCAATTTGCCTGGATCAGGGCAAATTGCAAAAATCTGGGGCAATGTTCACTTGCATGGACAATCAGCCTGGAGCAGGTGCAAACTGCAACAATCTGAGTTAATTGTTCACTTGCAGGCAATCTGAATAGTGAATAGAGAAGCACTCTGGATAGTGGGGTTGACACCAGTTCATTTACGGAAGAAAGAGTACTGAAAGAACTCCTAAAACTCAAGGTGACAAAGCAATGGGGCCTGATGGGATTCACCTTAGAATCCTAAAAGAGCTAAGGGAGGGCCTAGTGACACCACTAACCACACCGTTTAACAAATCATGGGACATTGGGGTGGTACCTGAGGACTGGAGGAGGGCAGATGTGATTCCCTTCACAAAAGTGGGAGCAAGGCAGAAGCAGGAAACTACAGACCTGTTATGTTAACCTCAGTGGTGGGGAAAATGATGGAATCACTTCTGAAAGAAAGAATTGTTGAGTACCTAGAGGCCAGCAGGGCACAGGACCCAAAGCAGGAAGGTCATGTCAGACGAATCTAATCGATTTCTTTGACTGGGTGACCAAAGTAATAGACCAGGGAGAGGCTGTGGATATGGCCTACTTAGACTTTAGCAAGGCATTTGACACAGTCCCGCACAAAAGATGACTAATCAAGTTAGCCAGCCTGGGAGTGGGACCCAGAGTGGTAGCCTGGCTAGCAAACTGGCTGCACAACAGGACACAGAAGGTAAGGGGTTATTAGTGGAGTACCTCAGGGCTCAGTACTGGGTCCAGTCCTCTTTAACGTCTTTATAGGTGACATTGCAGAGGGTCTGGAAGGAAAGGTATGCCTCTTTATGGATGACACAAAGATATGTTAGAGAGTTGATTCACAAGAGGGGGTAGAAAGGATAAGAAGGACTTGGCAAAGTTGGAGGAATGGTCAGACATGTGGCAACTTAGATTCAATGCAAAGAAGTGCAAAGTAATGCACCTGGGAAATAAAAATCCAGGAGAAGAGTACACAATAGCAGGGGAGGTACTAACGACAACAATAATGGAAAGGATCTGGGTGTAGTCATATCAGATGACCTAAAGGTGGGTAAGCAATCTGAGAAGTCAGCAAGGAGAGCCAGAGGATACTGGGATGCATAGGGAGGGGCATCACAGAGAAAAAGGAAGTGGTTATTCCTCTATACAGACAGTTGGTGAGACCCCATCTGAGTACTGTGTGCAGTTTGGAGACCTCATCTATGCAAGGACATAGACAGGATGGAAGTAGTCCAGAGGAGAGCAACTAAAATGGTGCAGGGTCTACATCAGAAACCATATGAAGAGAGAGACTGAGAGAGCTTAATATGCATACCCTTGATGAAAGGAGGGACAGGGGGGACATGATAGAAACTTTTAAGTACCTCAAAGGAATCAACAAAGTCCAGGAGGGTAGCATATTTCAGAAAAGAGATGTGTAAGAACGCGGGGCACAATTTAAAGTTTGGGGGAACAGCTCAGTGGTAATGTGAGGAAATTCTTTTTCATGGAGAGAGTGGTGGACGCATGGAACCGCCTTCCTGGAGAGGTTGTGGAGTCTAAAACAGTGGGGGAATTCAAACATGCATGGGACAGTCAAAGGCAATTATAGTGGGGGATTGCAGGAAGTAGGCTGTTGGTTAACTAGAATCTGCTACTTATCCAATAGGTAGGTAAATGGGCAGACTGGGTGGGCCAGGTGGTCCTTATCTGCCATCAAAGTCTATGTTTCTATGTTTCCATCTGCCTGGAGCAGGGGCATATTGCAACAATCCAGGGCAATTGTTCACTTGCAGGGGCAATCTGCCTGGAGCAGGGGCAAATTGCAACAATCTGGGTCAATTGTTCACTTGCAGGGGCAAATAACCACAATCCTAATATATTACAACACAGTCTTGGTACTTCTTGCAATCAACATAATACTTTAGATGTTTAAGGAATAAACAGTTTGTAGAAACAGTACAGTAGCTGACAGTCACTTTATAGTACATTGTGTGCTGAGCACCCCTTGTTGGACCCTTTTATTCTCTCTCGGGTCTGTCTTTATTAGGATCCTGCCCCTGAACACTTTAATGTGAATACCCCAGTTACTGACCCCAATTGCCCTAATTGCACTGGGCCAGATTGCCCTATTTGCTACTGGGCCAGGCTGCCCAACTGTACTGGGCTTGGCTGCCTTACTTACTACTGGGCCTGTCTTCCCTAACCGTACTGGGCCTGGATGCCCTAATTACTTTGGGCCTGGATGCCCTAATTGCACTAGGCCTGGTTGCCCTCTTTATATTGGACCTGATTGCCTTCCTAAATACTGGACTCACTTTATCTGTGCTCCTTTAGCCACACTGATCCATTTGGACAGGGTTCCTTTAAATTGCTGGTCTGGCTTGCCCCTTTAAATCTTTCGGGCTTTGTCTAAGCCTGCTGCCACTCAGTTCCCTTTATCCCTCCTTATTCTGGGCCCCCTTATGAATATTCAAAAGGCCTTCTATCTGGCCTCGCAGACTGGCTCCTCCCATGGGCATCATTACATCCCGTCCACTCTTGAATATTAAATTAAGGGTCCTTCGGACCTGACCCTCCCATGGTGCTCAGCTGCTTTTTCTCGTGCCTACTGAGCGCTTTTAAAATAAACAACCACAGTTTTTTTCTTTTTGGGTGGTCAGCATGAAGTGAGTGCTGCCACCGACTCACCACTTCTCAGGGCTCTGGATCAGGAATAGGGAGGCAGGAGGTATTCTGGCAGCAGGAGGGCGTGAAAGCAGGCAATGCGATGAATGCCAGAGGGCCTCTGGAAAGCCGACAGGCAAACTGGTGATGCCCTTGCTAGCCACCGACATGGGACCGGGAAACTTTTTAATAATTAGATAAACACTAAAACTGGGGTCTTAGCCCGAAAACAGCAGAACCAGAAGTTTTCTTTCTTCGTGGTGGCCCGATGACACCACTGAGTGTGCCACACTGCTGCTGGCGAATCTTCAGACAGTGGAGGTAGAGCAGACACACGGACAGGTCCTCAGAGATGACTTCAACACCACGGCAAGCCCTTTTCCCTAGTCTCCTTGACTTGCTGTGTCCTCTCTTCTCCACAGCTGCCCAGGAACAAACAACTGAACAGAATCATTTTTAAAACATAATCTTCTGGTTCCAGAATGGCTGGAGGGAATGCTGTGCATGAGCAGCTCAGCACAACATTCCATCCAGACCATTGTTACTTGTGCTGCATATAAATATCAATTTTTCTACAGTGTAATGTGCAATGGGCACCTTTTCTATCTTTGTACCAGTGTTTTCCCCAATAATGAGGGAAAATTAACTTATAAGGGGCCCCTTTTTATTTCTCCCTGCTAACCCACTCAACAACAGGGCACCCTGGGCACCTGTAAACCTTTATTTTCTTTATTGCTTCTCTTTTTCTGTACTGCCCCCAACTTTGGGGCATTACAGTATCTTTCTATCAATTGCATGTATCACTATTTTTACCTATTTGTAAAAACAAACCTGCATGTCACATTTGCCTGCTCTCTGAGCGCATACTTTCCTCTGGGATAACACATACCTCAGTGGCATTTGCTCTGGGGTTCTTTTGTAAACCTATATTGCTTACTATTCTTTCCATTAAAATGTACACCTCCATATATTTTCCTAATAATGTGTATGCCTTCCTTAGAACAGAAACTAAAACAAATCTTACTACTTACAAATCATTGTGTTGTTTCTCCATACCTCCTTATCAATTCCACACAACTTCACTAACTTCATTATGCAGCAATGGTGGATCTAATCAGATTTTGTTTAATATGCTCTGGAATGATGACACCGTAAGAACAACATTCAACAGGGGTATCACTGGAGGACCTAGAAGTGCAATAATACAATCATTTGTTGTATCAGAGAACAGAAACCAAACTACTGTTTCAAAATAATTTACCTTTTAGGCCCACTGACTGCATAATAATAATAATACTGCAGTGACGTAAATGCACTGATTTCTGATATTACTTACTTACAGAGTGCCTGTCAGTCATTTGTCCCTTCCTCCACCATGCTTCCCGCTCCCAACAAAATTCATTTTATCCTGCAGGAGTCTTTTTTTTATAATTCAAGTTTATTGGAAATTTTCAATTCACAGGATTTGCAGAAAATAGCATGTATAATAATGTCAAAGTCCAAGCTTAATGACTAATGACTGTGCAGAATGTCAAAAAAAAAACTATGGAGCATAATTTAGCATCTACTTATACATATAGGCCCAGATATTCAAAAGGGTTGCGCACGTGCAACCGCAGTCACCCGCCCAGTAGCGATATTCAAAAGGGAAAGTGCTGCTCAAATCCCAATGCTCAAGCGCATCAGTAATGTATGCATGAACAGGTGGGGGGGCGTGTTCATGCATACTCTGCACAGCCCAATATTCAGCCGGGATGTGCAGAGCCATACATGTGCAACCCCTACCGATGCCAGCACAAAGTTACACCAGAAAAGGAGCAGGGCTGGCCACCCACAGGTGAGCTGCCATATTGCAGGGTGCAACATGGCAGCTGCCACCTGTGGGTGGCCACCCGAGCTCCGGTTGCACCTCTGTGGTGGTGCCCAACTCCCCATGCCCGATTGCGGGCTTAAGTAAATGAAAAATGAAGTCCTATATCCCTGGTGGTCCAGTGGACCTGTCACCCCTCCGATCTCGGGCTAAGTAAATAAATATAACTCTAACCTCTGTCCCTGGTGGTCCAGTGGACCCCCTCCTCCCACCCACTGGTCTCCACCGCCCCCTCCCCGTCCAGTGGCAGTGCAGGCATCCTGCCCACCTGCCACCCGCCGCCCCGCTGACTGGACATTGTCAGTGCAGGCTGTACTTCATTGGTCCACAGCGTGAGCCAATGGGTGTGCAGCCCAAACCGTATTACACATTTCAGATATGTGAATGGATCCATTCACCACTGACCGGGGAAGTGGGCAGTGGGATCAGTGGGTGGTGAGAGGGGTCCACTGGACCACCAGGGATAGAGGTTAGATTTATATTTATCTACTTAGCCCATGATTGGGTGGGCTGACAGGTCCACTGGACCACCAGGGATAGAGATTAGATTTGTCTTTATATTATATAGCCTGCAATCAGGCGGGCATCGGTCCACTGAACTACCAGGGATATTGGACTTTTCTTTTATATACTTAGCCCACGATTGGGTGGGCAGTGGTCCACTGGACCACCAGGGATATTGGACTTTTCTTTTATATACTTAGCTTGCGATCAGGCGGGCAGCAGTCCACTGGACCACCAGGGATATTGGACTTTTCTTTTCTATACTTAGCCCACAATCGGGTGGGCAGCAGTCCACTGGACCACCAGGGATTTATGATTTTCTTTTTGCTGCAGCCCGTGATCGGGCTGTAGAAGGCATTGCTGCGCTGCAGGGGCGTTGGTCCCCGGCGGCTGCTGCCTCAACGGGCGCCAAGTGCAGTCGTCTAGATCGTGCACCTGCATACAATGAGTTGAGCAATGACATGCAAATGGCCCCATGTGACCTTGCATACATTATGGCCCCATTTGCATGTCTACATTTGAATATCGTGGTTGCTGTGCCTTGGCAATGGAACTTGCATTAGCACATCCCCATACTCCACTCTGACTACTGGCACTGGCACAGTGCCACTGCACCATCGCACTGCAGGTGCAGTATTCAACAATGCTGAGCCATGGCACAGCTCCATTTAATATCACCCAGTCCACGCCCGCGGAGCTAGTGTGTGCTGCGCCAGGCTTGCGTTATAGACTGGCGCAGTTTGAATATCTGGGCCATAATATAATATAAACATATTAACTTTAAAGTTCAAATTAATAAAATTATAGAACTGACAGAATTCTATGTGAAAAAAACTAAATATAAATAGACTCTCTATACTTTAAATCACAAGGATGCTCTAAACATTTCTAATTATAACAATAAATCAGAAAAGGTTTCCAAATGGCATTAATGTATCCAATCTGTTTGAATTTACATAAGAAACTCTCTCATAATTGGTTCTAGTAAACATATCTTGTAACCACTCCTTTATCATGTTATGTTAGTATCCTTCCAGTGTCTTAAAATTACATTTTTAGCTGTTATAAAAGCTGCTAATAACCATAACCTTTGAGAATTTGAGAGGTTTGTGAGCTCAGAGCATATTCCCAGGACTGCAAATTTGGTCGAACATTTTAATGTACTACCTAGTATTTTTTCGCATATAGATATGATGCTCCCCCAAAAGGATGATATGAGAGGGCAGAACCATAAAATATGAGATTAAGTACCTTTTTTGTCAGGCATCTCCAGCATTTATCGTCTGTTACTAGGCCTAGCTGACCATCTTACAAGATGTCTAGTATCATCTGTGAACTATTTTATACTGGATAACCTACCTTTGGCTTCTTTACATGCCTTTAATGTCATGTCCCAGATGTTTTCCATTCAGAATTTAGTATCTGTATTTGAAGTTCTTGTTGGCATTTTCAATTAAAAGAGTTACAGGGTCAGGTTTAGCCTCAATATTAACTGCTAATTTTTTATGTTCATTATTTGTATTACATTTTGTCCATAATGTGGGTAGAAGGAAAGTTACATCCTTATTTATTTTAATTCTGAGAACATCTCTTAGCTAGAGGTACTTGTGGAATTCTCTTTGAGGCAATTGAAATTTCGAGGAAAGCTGTGAAATGACATCAAAGAAGCAGTGGCAGGATCTATGATGTCAGCGGAAAATGAATACCTTTAGCTCCAACTTTTCCAATTAATACTTTTGCCTTCTATTTTAGAATGGTGTTACCCCAAAGAGGGCAATGTGAAGAAGAATGTGGATTCCAACCAAGGGCGTTGGAGACGTATGTCCATGATTTATTAACCTGACACAGTATCGGATTGGAATTAAAGATTTTTGTGGAATCTGCAAACAAAGTAGCTCTGGGATGATTACCTTTTAATATTATTTTCTCTATCCACACAACCTGGTATCTCTTGCTTGTTTGTTAGCCACAATGGTTTAATACATTGAGCTGCTATGGAGGCATCATGCCTTACTTTAAAGTTAGGTAAACCAAACCCACTGTTAGATCTATGTTGTTGTAATTTATCATCACAATTCATAGTAGTTTATCATTCCATAGAAATTTTTTAATCAAGTTGTAAATTATGCAGGAGTCTGAACCAACATCTAACACCCAGGTAGCACATGGTGCTTGGAAAATCAGTCACTATTAGCATATATCCTTTCCATTTCATATATATTTGAAAGAGTTAGATCTTCCAAGGGTGGGGTGTTAATCAGGTGCTGAAATACCAAGGAATCGGCCTGAATGCTAGATCTCTGTGAGTCCCCAACCCTTGTGACAGCAACAGATGTATTTAAAGGCTTTACATTCTGATTTTTCTATGATTATAGTGTATGTTAATGATAAAGTTCTTTAATCTGGGTTTTATGATGGTGTGTGTCCTTCATTGCTTCCTGCTTATGAAACATTTTCTAACTTCTGGAGGGGGTGGAAAAATGCATGGGGATCTTGGGGAAACTCAAAGAATGGTCGAACACATGGCAGATGGTATTCAATGTCAAAAAGTGCAAAATAATGCACCTAGGATGTAGAAACCCAAGCACTGGGTATAGGATGTGAGGGGGTACTAACATTCTCTAGACAGGAATGGGACCTCAGTGTTATGTCTGAGGACTGCAAGGTGGCAGAGCAGGACAGTGCAACATGGCAGTGGGCAGGGCTAATGGGATGCCAGATTGCAGAGGAAGGGGAATCTCCAACAGGAGGAGGAAGGTGGTGTTGCTGTTATATTGCATGCTGGCAGTCCACACCTTCAGTACAGTACTGTGTTCAGTTTTCAAGACAGTACCTCAGAAAAAACATAGGCTAGAGGCAGTCCAGAGGAGAGCAGCTAAACTATACAGTGAGTGACTAAGGATCTCAGCGTGTACACCCTGAAAGACAGAAGTGAGAGGGTGACAAGATAGAGACCTACAAGTACCTCAAATGAGTAAGCAGGGTACAAGTGTGAGTCTCTTTCAAATGAGAACTAGCACCAGGACCAAGGGAGCATGCAATAAAACTGTGGGGTGGTGGGTATTCAACAGTGATGTGAGGAAATAGTTTTACACTGAAATGGTAGTAGATGTCCAGAATAGGTTGCCGGAAGAAGGGGTGGATGCTAGAACAGTGGGGGGAGGCCTCAAGCATGCATGGGGCTAACATTGGGGTGTATTAATGGGGGGTTCAAGCATGCATGGGATTAACATGGGGTATATTGAATAGGAGGCAGGGAGGTGAGAGATCAGTGGAGACCAGATAGGATTTGGAGAGAAAAATTAAGTAGGGATTATCTGGGCAGACTGGGTGGGACAAGCAGTCCTTTTCTGTTGACAAATTCTATATTTATGAAAAGCATGAAACAAATGTACCTAAGAATAAATTAATAAATAAAAATAAATCAATGAATAAATAAAATAAAAAAAGACAGGGAGTGTGTTGGCAAAGCCACTGTGGCATAAATGAAGTCACTAGACCCTGAGGCTAAGAACTGATTTCTCATGCAGAGTGTACACAGCTAGTGGAGACAGTGCATATGGTATGGTAAAACAGTTTGATTATGAGCACAGCTGAAAGGATGGGGGGTCAGGAAATACTTTCTAAAGCACAAAGATTGTTGCTGCACAAATTCTAAACAGCTTGTTGTTCAAAATCAAAAGAGATGATGACTTTGACATATTTCTGGGAGACCCAGAATTGAATCCAGAACTGCAATGCTGTGTGATCTTGCACACACCACTTAATCTTCCTCACACCCTGTGCTTAATTTGCATCTCTCTCCTCTCTTTTCCATCCGCTTTCTCCCCAACCTATCCCTGTATGCCTACTTGTCATCAGTAGTATACGCGTATACCACTGTCAAAATTTGATTGCCAGATATGATGTATGATTAATTGCCGGATACGACGTAATGTCCCTTCCTTTTTTGATCAATGGCCAGATGTGACATAATGCCCCGCTTCTTCCACTTACTGTGTGCAGCAGAAATGATACAGTGTCCTGCCCCTCCTGTGTGCACCAGAAATTACACAATGTCCCATCCCCATCCATGTGGGTGCCTGATATGATGTAGCCCCCCACCCCTTTCGTGGCCCTGTCCAATAGAATGACAAGCCATCCCACCCCACCCCCACACCTTCCATGCTGTGATGCAGCGGCGGCAGAGCTAAGGTTGGCTCTGCCTGTGCTAGCCCGGACATATAAGAAGGGTTATGCTGATAAAAGCATTTAGCACTGTTCCTCTGTAGCTGGTTTATGTTTTGCACCTGTGTGTGGATTGCCTGAGAAAAACAGCAACATGGATGGATCTAGCCTATCAACATCTGCTAGTGCCAAACTGAGAATTCTGTTATGATTGAATTGATTGAAACATTCTTGAGACTTGATCTGCATGATAATCACAAGTGTGTTAATATGGATGAACAGCGGAAGAACCAAATGTTGAAAAATGCCCTGATGAAAAGCCTGACAGCAATTCAAGTGCTACCTGAAAAGAGTATTATGTTGGACCTGAAAAAGGTATTCTAATACAGCTACTGCAAGACATGATGGCTCAAGACTTGAAGATAAACTGTGAGGAGTGCATCATAGAACGCTCCTCACAGATAAGGCATAGTTGTTTATATGAACCAGAGGAGGGGTACTGGTACATGCTTTTCCTGAAGTCTGTGACAGTTTGCACCCACATTGGATTAAGCTACTAGTCAAATCGACAGCATGGAAACTCGGGTGCACAGCATCCTGTTTTGATACAAACAAGTTATAAATGACACTTTGTCTGACTTTAAAGAGATGCCATGTATTGATAAGGGACTTGACACACTGTATGAACAGTTGAGTGTAACACTATGGAGTGCTGTTGAAGAAGCGGTTTCATCAGGAAGTCATAAAAAATATTTTAAAAGCCCACTGCAAAAAGGAAGCCCTGTGCCATATTATATGTACTTGTATGATGCTGGGAGTTCTGATGAGGAACACAGTGCTGCATGGTGAGAACTGTTAAGATGGGTACCCTGTGTGGAAAACACCAAAGAATGTCTGAAAAGCAGAAAATAGAAAATATTTTACAGACATTGATAACCATGCTGCTCAAACTCTGTGTAACCCTGTAAACTGTGAAAAACTTTGGTTTATACAGATTTTAATGAGTGACATTAAAAAAGATGTAAACTGGTGTGAAATAATGAACATGAGCAGGTGACTAAGTAATGATGTGTTAGAAACTATTCAAAATGTGCTACCAGTAATATTTGAAAAAATGGATGTGGTTTCTCATGGCTGAGTATTGGTGGCTGTGACCTACATTGTTGACATTTGTTGTTATTGTTTAAAATGTCAAATACAGGAAGATGTTAGCAACGTAATTGAATTTACATCCAATTTTCTTGTTACACGGCAAAACAAGGCCTGGCTTTTTTTGTTGTAATATTTATAATGCAGTATAACATCAATTTATTACAATGGTTAACACATGCTCTGTGTTGTTATATAATTAGATGTATACATTGTGTGTTGTTTCATAATAACATTTTCACATCTGAAAAAAACACTGGCGTCTCAGTTGTATTACTAAACAGCAGTCATGGTTAAGAAATTATTAAAAAATATATTATGACCCTCATACACCTGGTAGCTTAGGAGGTGTTCAGAGACTACATGGTGCTGCCACAAAACAGGGAAAAAGAATTACTCACACTCAGGTAACACAGTGGCTGTCTTTGCAAGATGCCTACACTATGCACAAACCTGTGAAGAAATGATTTCTTAGAAACAGAGTGGTTATTAACAGCATTGATGCACAATAGCAGGCTGATTTGGTTGATAAGTCTAGTCTTTCCAAAGACAATGATGGTTTCCGGATTATTTTAACAGTTATTGATGTCCTATCAAAATATGTGTCGACCAAAGTGCTAAAAACAAAATCTGGAAGAGATGTGACAGAGGCTTTTAAAATGATACTCAGGGAGGGCTGCAAGCCCATACCATACAAGACAGTCCAGTTTTGTGAATGAATGAATGTATTCATTCACAAATCTGGACTGTCATGTACGGTATAGGCTGCAAGCCCATTGGCTCTTGCTCTGCACCAATGGGCATGCAGCCCTATCGCGAAGTCAGTTGGCGGGCGGTGGGCGGCGGCGGGTGGGATGCTGCCACCCACCAGCTGCAGGGGGAGCGGTGGTGGGGCTTCGTGGGTGGGTGGGGTGGGGGACACTAGCTACCAGGGCTATGTTCTGGGGGGTTCTCAATGACTAACCACCCGCGATCGGGCTTTTCGGTCCACCTCACCACCAGGGATACGTTTCAGGGGAGCCACATTGCTGCCCGCAATCAGGCTGGTGGGGGAAATACACTATGCCCGAGATCGGGCCAGTGGGGGTACAGTTGGCTGCCCATGATCGGGCTGCAGGGGGCACAGGAACTTGGGTTAGGGGCAGCTACAGGTGGCTGCTGTATTGTACCCTGCAATGCAGCAGCTCACCTGTGGGTGGCCCTTGACTTAAGCCTTTTTTGGCTCAAAGTTGTGCAGGCGCAGGTTGGGGGTTGTGCCTGCACAACTCTGCACAGCCCGGCTGAATATCAGGCTGTGCAGTTTATGCATAGTTCCTCCCTCACCAGTTCAGCATGCATTCATTTGCATTGCGCTGTTGCTCAGCCTGTTTTCAGTGGCGCAACTGCCTCCTGCTGAATATCACAGAATGGAGCAAGTTCAGACTTGTGCAGGCGCAACCCTATTGCTCATGGCACAACCCTTTTGAATATCTGGCCCAACAAGTTTAGTTTACTTTATAAAGTATAATTACTAATTGTTCTTATTGTAAGGAGACAATAAAACACAACCTTTTGTACAATGAATCAGACTGTCTTTATTTTTTACAATGTGACAGCCAAATCAATATCAACATGTACATAATTTATAAAAAATGTGCAAAAACTCAATGTTACCAAAAATGTGTGGTGCCCTATCCAAGACATTACACCATCAACCATGCCATTTTTTCAAAAGGAGCTTATCTTATTTTGGCCACAGGTGATGGTGTGCGGGTTTCATATATTAGTGCTGTAGAAGCATCTGTCAGAACCTTTGAGAGGAGGTTCTTAGCACTCTGAATCAAAGACCTGTTTTGCATGTTAGGGCACCACTGATTCAGGAGTTTAATTTCTGCTAAGCTCTGATAAAATGTTCCCACCCCTAGGTTTTTAGCATCAGATGTGTGTCTTTGTGAAGTAACAGCCTTGACTAAGTCATCACATATGAGACCCTTCAACAGGCACACCATGATATATAAATTCATAATGATCATTCCAGTCTAACACCAACAGACCTTTTCAGTTTGTTTAACAATATTTCACAGTGTTTTCTGGCATGCACAGAAACACCTTGTAACATGCCATTGTAAATATCGTTGGTGCTAGGTGGCTTTGCCATGCTATCTCGTGGTTGCACTAGCTCGTGCAGTGTCAAAGATAATGACAAGTTTGCTACATCTTTTTCCCCTTGGTGTACAATTGTGAGGTAGCATTGCAACACACTCTCATATACTTTAGCCTTTTCATATTCAGAGAGGTCAGTCCTTTGAAGAACATCCTGCATTTGAGCATCCAGCCATCATTCCACAACCTTTCTCGGCGGCTCTTCAGTGGGTGGGTGACCTCTCAGCAAGTCCAGCTGTTGTTGAAGTACTAAACATATTTTTTGTGCATAATGCATGTCTGTACACCTCTTTGTTAGAAGACTGGTTAAAAAGGGTATAGCAACACTAAGCAAGGTTCCTATAAACCCCAGACTATGTTACAAGTTTTTTTTATGTTTTACAGACAGCTTTTTATTCCTTAATTTTTTGATAATGTTGAGTCTCCTCTTTAGCATCTTAATCTGGTAAACTGTGAGAGGTATAATCCCTTTAATAGCATTGAGTGCAACCTCAGCAATTACCACTATTAAATCATCAGAGGCTGAACACAATATAGCTTTTCTTTTATGTGGTGGCCCCTTCACCAACAACTTAAGCAATGCAAGGTTTCTTTTCAGACGTGATGACGTGTCTCAGTACTATGAACATCTGGCTACAATGGACAATTGTCACATCTCTTATTTTTGTGGTGCTCTCTCTTTCCTGGTGTATGCAACAGGTAAATCAGGGAAAAACAAGCCAGACCTTAAGCGGTAAGATTCAGGTGTTGAGGCTTTTAAGCTACCCAAAAGATAACCATAGGCCTTGTGAGTTGCATCCTCAAAAGCCTCTTCTAAAAATGTCAACTTTCCCAGATACATCTGGTGAGCTAGTGTACTAACCTGTAGCTTATCTCTGGGGTTCTTAAATAATACTATATAATTTGCATTTAAATTAATGGTCCGACTTTTTTCACCCTGGACAAACACATTTTGTGTGATACATATGTTGCTAACATTTCTGTGATGGTAGTACTGAGTAAAACATTTTTTAATCTCACAATTTTCAGATGCTGTTTCCATTAAGTCATCTATAATTAAAAGATTTACTTTTTGGGGGATGTAATAGTTCATCATCTTGTAGAGTGCTAGGAATATCCTCTATAAATTTCAACTGAGGAAATTTAGCACATAACTCTGTATACAAAGGTTACCAGCAACTATAGCACCAGATAATATTTTCTGGAAATTCAGTTAAAGCATTGAGACCTGCATCCAGCATGCTTTTAATAAAGTAACTTTTTCCAGAGGTTGATGGACCAACCAAAATACAGGAACATGAGTGCTCCAAGCGTATATCCATACCACAGTCAGAAGCCATAAGGCAGTGTTTTAAAATCCTCAGTTAAAACCCTTTTGTTGTATACAACCCTGAAAGTTTTTTTTTCTGGCTTGTTTTCAATAGTGATGCTTTTTTTGTTCCGCACAATTTTTTTCAGTCCTATACTGACTGACTGTACCCCAACACCTTCTTTCACACCCTTGTCCTTGACAAAATGGTCAACTAGTGATTTGAGACAGCTGTAATTAACCTTTTCATTATTTGTCACATGAAGCGTAATTCCTTTATACTTCATGCAAATTTTGCCATTGGTCAGTTTGTAATCATAGGTTTTATGACTACCTGACACAAACTCCACAATGTGTTCATCAGGTGGTAGTTCACTGGTCAGATCACCCAAATAGTCACCCTGTGGCGGATCCCAATCGCCAGGCCTGCTAACAAATATGACAGAGTCTGTGTCATGGTACAAACAGTGGCCCTGTAGGCTTTCAAGTAAACTGTACAGTTTAAGTCTGGCATAGGCTGTGGTAAAGGCCGCTATAACTACATTAATGTTTGTAGCATTAGCATAGTGTTTTTCAGCATATTTCCAGTGTACTGATGCTGTATCATCATTGATAAAATACAGACCAGATACGTGGTAGTGATCTGTAAAAAGATACTGAAAGAGACCTTCAGCATCCTTGACAATGGCAGTGTTCATCAAATTGGGTCAGTGACCAAATTTTCCCTGCAATGAATTCAAAAACAGCTTAGAAATCTGTCTTTGTACAGGGTTGTATGCTATATTTTCTGACTCTAAAGCAACACCCTCTTTAGCATAATACTGCTCGATATATGCTTTACATTCTACATCAGTAGTACACCAAGTTGGATACCCTGAAGCTTCCTGTTCCCCATTTAGGTGTAATTTAATATACTCTGTGAAAAGACTGTCAGATTTGTTTGAGTAGTGCCATGCTTCATACACCTCTGCCACCTTGTACCCCCTCTCTAAAGCAAAATTTAATTCCTCAGAACACCATGTACCCTCCAGAGATCACTGATCATCTAAATGGGAACAAGGCTGTGACTGTTGTACTGTCTCGCACATGTGCAACACAGTGTAAACATCAGCTTCCACCTATCCTGCTGGACAGAACAGATAAAAGAGGCCACGGGTGGATACACTTTAGCTTTAAGTTCAAAATAATTTCATGATCCATAAATGCCCATATATGACCACTGAGTGCCCTATGGGTATGTCTTAGTCTTGTTCACATAGGAATGCAAACTGGTAAAATCATAATGATGGATTTTCTCATTAGGTTGCACATGGTAATATAAGCACAGTGCATTTGTGCGCCCCCATAAAGTGATTCACAGGAGTCCATCAGCTCTGGAAAGTGGTTTGTTTTCAAAAATGCATGCACCTGTGGATTGTCACACATCAACTGCATCCATTCATGCTCCCACATAATCCTAACATGCAGACATTTTTCAAGTCTGAGATAGTTTAATTTCTTGATGGTTAGGTAATATAAATGTCTGTAGTTTGTGTTAAGCACTGGGTTCAACAGGCCTTCAAAGTCACACTCCTGGCAGCCGTGATAAAAGCAGCCTAAAAACTCAAAGGCTGTGGGGACACTGTCTATTACAGAATAACCATCAAGAAAATAAGATCCTACCTGTACTTCCCCATCATTTATTGCATGCTGTATGGAAATGTTTTCTTGTTTACTGATGTACATCAACCACTGTATGGCCGGTGTGGAGTAATGCTTGCATTGATGGTGATAGTTGTCGTGGGTATAATCCCTATGGTGTCTGACTCTAAAAATTTAAACGAAACATGGCCATGCAAACTGGTGCTATAGTGAACTACTGAAAGGGTCAATTTGACCCCTTTCCTTTGCATCATCTTGAAACATCTGCTCAATGCCATCTTGAAACATTTCAGGGCCTGCTTAGAATCTCCACATCTGTTTTACAGTAATGATGTAATTCCTTTTAAAGTCAAATACATCATCTTTATGCATTTCATACCACCCAAAAACTTTTTTTATCAGCCATCATGTAGTCTACACCATAATCATTGTGTTACGCTTAGGACCCATAATTTGATTTTCTTTGATAAAAGTGTGGAAAGTAGCCTTTACTCCTCAGAACCCATAGCCTGTGGCATTGCTGCAAGCCTCACTGGAAGAAAATTTAAGCTGTCTATAAATTGATATTTAGCCTTTTACAGTTATGGACATCAATTTACTTCCTGAGTCAATAACGCTAGTTCAATTTTTTCTTTTACAGTTGGTTTAAATGAAGTGGCTGTCATACCCCTTTGAATTGTGAGCTATGAAAGTGTACCCTTGAAACCCTTTTTGTATCAACTTTTTTACAAATTGGGCAACACAGTTAGTGCCTTCAAACTCCCACTTTTGACCCCTTTCAAGGGCATAGATATAATGTGGAATATGTCTAGAGTCACCTGGGCTGACATCTTGCATGCATTCAAAATCATAATATATATAACCAGCTGAACAAGATGGTGTCTTTAAGATCTGGATGTAGCATAAGTGAGTTTACAAAAAGGATGTACAGTTGAAGACAATTATGGCACTTTGGTTTAAAACAAATATGGTTCTCACCAAGAGGTTTTCCACATGATGCACACAATTTAGATAAATGACAATTGGCGATGCCAGTTTATGCCATCCATAGCAGTCTATCGAGCTACAGTATTTATGACAGTCAAGGCACTGTACCACCTCACTTTGTACTTTACAATAACCAATGTTAGAGCAGGTATGTGAACCTTTTGTGCAAAAAGAGCATTACAATGCTCACATACTTCCGCCCCAAAAAGCCTTTGAGGTTTTGAGACCATAGTAATGGTTTTCATCTGAAAGAATAAATACAGATTTTACCCATGCATTAGAGAAGAAAGAAACTCTGCCATGCACCAGCTTTGTTCATGAAAAAACAAAGATGGTCACATCTGGCTGTGCCTCAAATAGATGTATATGGCTCAAATCTACCATTATTTGTTCTGACAACCCTACCCTGCTCTGTAAATCTTGAGATTTTGCTAATATCTGTTGGTCAACTAGTTGAGGGTATAGCAAAGCCACTACACTCCTGGAAAAGCATAATGCATTATTTTGATTTACCAAATTAACTAGATGCCTTGCTTTCTGCTTGACAATATGGCTAGATAAAGCACTTCTAACATCTCTGGAAACTCTCCCACACACATTTCTCACAACTGTGACTACCAACATTAATATCTCATTAGCACACAACTCCATCTTGCTGTTTAATAAATTTGCAATGTGCTCTAAAAATTCATTAGCATTTAACTCATGGACATTTCTATGTAATGAAAACACAGGGTCATTTAAACTATCACAGTCCAAGTGTAGCTGCACAAAATCATTACTACCTAAAATAGGACTTATTCTGTCTAACAACTGCTGCACAGCTGTATGGATTGCAGAATAGTATTGCTCTTAGATGTTATACTGTCTAGATTGGCAAAGTGAAACTGCTGGCATACTCAACACCATTAAAATTATTTCTGGGTGCTTTATATTCTTTTATTAATTCTAAATTGACAGGTTCTGCTAGACACTCTTCCATTAACTGTTGACCCTCCTGACTACAATTGTCTTCTTCATGGCTTGGTATGCACCACCCCTATCTGTAGGTCTTCAGGGGTGCTATTTTGTGCAGGACTCTAAAATATTCACTGTCTGTCAAATCTGTGTGCACATGAGAAATATCACATTGCCCCCACCCACACCGTTCACATACAACAGTCAGTTTCACACTCACTACTTTGACACTTAGGATATTTTTACCTGGGGAACATGCACAACAATCACACACACAGCATGGTGTGGCAGATGTAGATACCACATTGTTCTGTGGTGGTGCCCTGTGTTTTGCAGGATGCCTGATGCTGCTCCATTTTGTTACAGGTAGCCAACATTTTTTTAGCCTTTCAAATTCTACAAATAATATAGTTATTCACTGTATTTCACCTAGTATTTCAAATGACCCGCACACCTTGTATCATTTTAGCAATCATTTTGTTACAGTTATTTCGTATAGTAGAAATGTTTGCACCACTACAGGCAAATTTTTAATTAGTTTTTAGTCTCACCATTTTGGCATTTAAACAACTGCCAAAATGTATATTTACAGTTTAAAATCTTGTATTATGATGGTTTTGTTTTTGTGAAGCTGACTCCCTTAAATTTGTTATTAACAATTTCAAATGTTAGTCTGCAACGAGGGGGCAGTGTCACATGTAAAGAAACCACCACAGGTATGCAAAAAGGATCTAAATTATAACTATATGTATATACAAGGGTGTCACCAGTTGAGTTTTGCGCATGTGGTGACACTTTTTGGGGGTCAAGTAGAAGGCACAATTACAGGGTCAGCTTCAGTCACACACACAGCAGGTGATTTAATGTGTGACAGCCCTGCAGATACACTATCAGGGGCTCTGGTTAATGCTACAGGTGTTTGTGTTTGTTATTGTTATGTTTGCAGCAACGTACCCTTCAATAACTATATGGCAATGGTGTTCATGTTTTTCATTTCTGTTTTGTGGGGTGGTTGGTCTGTCCATAAAGATTCTCGGTTAGGGCTGAACAAATTTTCACACAGCCTCATCCCTTTGTTTGCTGTTGGGGTGCAGGCACTGGAGGTTGCAGCAGTCTTGTCCAGTCAGGAAGACTCTCCTTCTGTCTAGATAACCTTGAATGTGTGTGGTGGCCTCTTGCATGCCTTGGAAATACTGCTTCTAGAGTCTTAAAATTGATATCTAGAAAACATTAAATAAAAAAATACATAAATATATATAGCCCCTGTAATACTTGCTGCTTTATAATAGTACTGTATTTTGCAGGCTGATTATATATTAGGTACATTTCATGACATATATACATTTCCTTTATTGTATTTTGATCTGTTTTAGTTGATTGGTGCCCTCAATAAAAACATGCAAAATGTAGGCATATTAAATAGTTTGCTGCATTAAACATCCTTGATTTAAACTATAAATAACAGTAAGAGATATGGGGGGCATTGTCACGCACACCAGATCTTCTTAATGTATACTTTAGAAACATGTGGCTATATAGTATACTTTTTCACAAGGAGGCCTACTAAATTCACAAAATGCACCGCAGCTAATTTACAATCTATAACATAACAGCCCCATTATTAACCTGCATTGTATAAAACTGTAAACACTTTTGATAATGTAGTACTACACAATTTGGCTACTTTAACTACAACATACCTTTTGGTTGTCATTCTTAGTGTTGTAGTTTTGATGATGGCCTGGTTGCTCCGTTTCTATTACAAAAATAAAAACAGTTTATAAGTCAGCACTAATTACTGTACATGCAGCTGTTAATTTATTTTACAGTTTTACATATTAAAGGCAAACTTTAGCAGCTTTTATGTGTTAGCAGCAAAATTTAAAGCATCTTTCTACAAAGTTCAGACCTTTAATAAGCCAGTTTGTTAGAGGTTTAAAGCCCTGGCTCACAATATACAGTGATAGTTATAAATGCACGATGGTAAAGCATAGCATCTTATTGCTAGTTATATTTACAGCTGTAAAATAGACTATGGTTCTCTGTATGATGAACAGCAAAACATTTTAAAGTAAGCACATTACTATTCACCACTACAAGTGTATGCAACACTGGCAAAAAAATAGAACTATAAAATTGCCCCATATATACACAATTATAACATTTAAATGCTAATAACATGTTTGAAAAACTTAATTTGACATACCATGTAAAGGAGTAGGAGGCACTGCAGGATGATTACTTGATATAGACAAGGCTGGCAAACCTACATTATAAAAAGCTATATTATAGTTTAATTAATTTAATTTTTCCCACTTAAAATATTAATCAAGAACAGGTTAAAGTGCACTTACCACCATCTCCTTGTGAAGCTTTTGATTCTAAAACAAGATCATGAAAGCCAACCTGAGAAAGCTGTTTCGCAAAATAAATAGCCATTTTAAAATCTATGCCACAAGAGTTTTTAAAAACTTAAACTATTCAAAAGTCTTACTGACACTGGTTCACTGGCTGTAAAGAGGAAGTTGTGAGCTAATGCATCGACTTTTATAAGGAACAAAGGATCTAAACACTCCCCCCAGGCATGGGCAGAAACCGAGAACCAGTGTAACATAGACCAATGAGGAGCTAAAAGACTCATTGATTAGTAATCACTGCATTGAACTACTTGAGGTTGATCTTGGGTAGTAGAAGCACAAATATATTTTAAAAGAAAATGGTTTAAAACAAATATGACCAGAAATAAAACTATGATATGATACAACACATAATTACAAATGTTAACACACAAACTGCATGAAACACAAGCAGATAAATTATACCAAACTTCTTTCAATTAAAATAAATGGATACCTTTGTTTAAATGTGGAAAAAAACATTAACAGGGGATGTTTTAAAACTTAATTATTTAAGAAGCAGAAATAAACTATGATATAATATAACACTTCTAATACATGTTTACAAACGTTAAAGCAAAAACTATGTACAGTAAAAAGAGAGGCAGATAGAATAATTCAAACGTTCTTCCACTGAAATAAATGGGGTCTTTGTTTTAAATAAAAAGAAACATTAAGAGGGGTTGTTCTCTAACTTAATTATTTAAGAATCAGAAATAAAACTATGTTATGATACAACACTTCTCACAAATATTTACAAATGTTAAAGCACAAACTTAAGTGTGTGTGTGTGTGTGTGTGTGTGTGTTTCTCCAATAAAAAACATTTACAGTAGGGTTTATTGTGTAGATTTTTAGAATAACCATCATGCTGTTTAACAAAACAGACACTGTCATAATAATATTTTATTACTTATAAATGTAATAACTTTTGCTACAAAGCTAAAATAATTGACATGTGCTAGAGATGCTCATAATTCAGCTGGTCACAGTTTTCCAGATGTGTGTGTGTGTGTGTGTGTGTGTGTGTCCACTCTAATGGTCAAATAGGCCTAAGGAATATCTTAAGCCAGCACAGTTGTTATTCTAGTGAAGAGACGAAGACTTTACTGTGCAGTTATAGATAAAGTGGTAACGGTTTAAACTGGTCAGGAGTCCTCTCCTATCAGTTTGGACACAACAGGTTTCACCCAAACGTAAGCCCCAAGCAACAGTGGACAGCCTTGTGTTTCACAGGGCATAACAGATAACTTCAACTGATAAATTTCAAGCATGACATATGCCCCCAGACCACCATCATTTGAGTTTTTAAAATTCAGATATTGAAATATTGTCTTTTGAATTACTTTATTTCAAGACCTTCACATTTAAGAAAAACATGTTTTAGTTTTACATAAAGTAAATATTAGCATACACCTAAGAGCATGTTATAAAGACATGTACTTTCTGATAACCTGCAAAACAATGCCTATCTTTTCCTGTAAAAAGAGAATTGCTTAAACAATGTATGCAATTATTTTTAAAATGTAAAATAATGAAAACATATTGCGTTTGGGAGTGTGGAGACTGATGATTATAGAAAAAAAGGACATCTCAATTTATAAAAAATAAAATGTGCAGGGGAGAACTTAACTAATCACTATAAGACTTTTATGCATTGACAAACTAAAATATGAAAACTGTAAGAATCTTTTAAACAGTGTAAAGGCAGGCGTCTGATCTGAGGCTTCACCCCATTTATTAAAAATAGAAATACAATGAACAGGGAAAGCATAACAGAACTACTATAAGCCATTTAGGCTGTGACAAAATATAAAAACTGTAAGGAAACAACAGCTGTAGGCATTCAATATTGATATAAAGCATACTGGCATGATAGTCATTTTAGTAAATTATAGATTGTATTTTAATATGTTTGTTGTATTGTTTGTAGTTTCATTGTAAAGCTCTCTGAGCAATGAAAGGCACTTTTATAAATAAGATTTTACTTACTTACTTAAAATGTGGAAAATAGCTTCTGACATGTCCTGGGCAAGCTCAAACATGAGAATCTTGGCCCACCCGTAGCAGCGTCACAATATGGAAGGGGCTACGTCATATCTGGCACCCACATGAAGGAGGTTGGAACATTAGTAATTTCAACTGCACATAAGAAGTAAGGATGGACATTGCATCATTTTTGGCACACACTGGAAGTGGAAGGCAGAGCATTGCATCATTTTTGTGCACACCAGAAGCAGAAGGTGGGACATTACGGAATATCTAGCAATCAAAATTTTAACAGTTAGTACACGCGATACTACTGCCGCCAACTTTTCATAGATTCCAAAGTGCTTTGCAGTCAATTTGTGTATTAAACACTCTATGAAGCCAAATTCCTTTTCTTCCACTTCAACATTTATTTGAAAGTAATATAGTTTTGTACTGTAGTTGGGTGGAGTTTCACAACAGTAAAGAATGCTTGTAATTAATGGATTTCATTCCATTGTGCATCCAACAATTTTTTTCAGAATTTCTAATTCCCAGTTCAATCTAACTGATTCCAGTAAGCCCCTTGAACATGGAATTGGACTTGGAACCCCCCTTTCTTCTACCCTCAAGCACTGCAGAATTCTTCACATTAAAAAACCTCCCCACCCCTTTCCCACTCTCAGGTCACTGATTATAGAACTTAGCTGATCTGACACTCAATGAAACATACTAACTTGATAGCCTCTAGCCAGGCCTCTCCTGCCATGAATGTGACTCCAAGCCATCCTCCTGTCTGTCCAGTGCTCAGCACAGTCCATTCAATTCCTTTCTGCCATTTTTTTTACCCCACACTCCAAACTATTAAAATATTAGGCCAGGGGGCCACGGGCATAATCCTCCATCCTCCTAAGATGCCCACTTACCATAGACTGAATAAATGCTAGAACTCACTTCCATTCAATATACAGCAACTGCGATCTGAGGAGTAAGGAAAGTTTGTGCCAATCACTCATCTTAATATTTTAACAGATGAAGTGAAGAGAAACAAAGACTCAGTGGGGCAGAGTCTGATGTACTATGTACCAAAACAGGAGGCTGGAGTCAAATTTGCTGCAAGAGAGGACTGGTTAGTTGCTGACTACCAGGGCAACTACATATTTGAATTTCACAGACTATGAGTACTACAGCTTAGTGACCTGACTGGAGGAGGGGGTGTATATGAAACTACTTGCAGCACCTGCTCTTGAGGGCAGGGGAAGAAGGGTAAATTTGAACTAGAGTCAGCTTGATAGGGGTTGAGTTAATGTAAGGTATCGGATTCCAATCCTGACCCTATATTTTAGGAATAGGGTTTGTGGCATTCAGTTCTGAAATCTTGGAATGCTTGAACTTACTAAAATGACTGTTCTACCAGGGAGCTGCTAAGTCATATCCATGGAAGGAAACACAGTTTAGGACATTCCTGAGTTTTATTCTCAGTCTTCTTTGAATGTAGTTATTCTTTAATTATCATTTATTTGTTTTTTAACAAATGATTCACAAAAGCATCAAGTTGTACAAAATGAAAGACAGTAAGATACAAAAAGAAATTTAGAAAACTTTTCAGTAATCTTTTTTGCTCAGGACTTTTTTTTTTTGTCTGTTCAGGGTATTTCAAATGAGATGTAACATCTTGTTTTCTTTTGGGTCCTGCCAGTTTTAGGGCTCGGGGAAATATAAGCACAAATAAAGTGAAATTAATTTTAGTTTGCTAGGAGCCCCATTCAATTCCAGCTATGTGTCTTGGATCTGAAGAAAGTGCTCAATATTTAGAAATGCAAATTTTAATAAGAATTAATGAAATTGGACCTAACTGGGAATCAAACCCAAACCACTGAAATACTGTCCTGGTGCTCTACCAGCTAAGCTTTCAGACTGACTGGCTGGTCTGAACCTCCTGTAGTCATTGTCTTTCTTAGCTGCAGAATTTAAAGATCAAAAACAAAGCTTAGTTCAAGGCCACACAGAGTGTAGCTGTGGTGGGATTTGAACCTGGGTTCCCTTAATAACATAACTGATTACTGTTATGAAGAAGGGGAAAAAAAAAAATGTGCAGTAGGTAATACTTTTTGATGAAAAAGTTGTTTCTGAGACTAGCTTTTGTGAGTTACCTCAAACTCTTGAAAGCTAGTCTCAATTGCAGTTGTGTTAGTCCGATAAACAGTATCACCTGCAACATACTGTTTTCCTTCTACTAACAGTAATCAGTTATGTTATGAAGACAATGTACTTTAGTGACTACAGCACTAACTTGATAAACAGGGGACTAAGATGGCTACCACATTTCTTTGACCATTTTTTCTAACTCCTGCTTTTTCAAGAATTTCTTGAAAAGATATTATTCACAAAAAAAGAATAGTCTTAAAAAAATCAGTCTGAGTAATAATAATGATAAACTTTATTTGTAGAGTGCAATTCATAAAATCAAAGCACTTTAACAATAATGAACTAATAAAACATTAAAACCAGATAAGTTAAAAATTCAGGAATAACAGTAAAATTTCCCAAGATCAGGATGTAGCAGTCTTGGTATTTAACAACTGCCTGTCTGAGATCAAGGACATGTACAGTCGAGTATCATCTGCATAGCAATGAAAACTCAAAAGTAAAATCTGAACCAATCAGTTGATGGAGAAAGCAAGACTTGTGCTGGGCTGGCAGTATAACCTAAAGGTTAGAGTAAGGATCTGTGAATGAGCTTGGCACATTCAGCAGACCAGACCTTGGTTCTAACAACTCTACTTTCATACTGTGTGACTCTAAGCAAGTCACTTAACTGCCCAGTGCTCCCAGGTCACCCCTGAATACAGGCGCTTGTGCCTAGTAGGTCTTACCCAGTTACCAAAGACTTAATAAAAAAAAGGAAAAAGAATAAATAAATATGTTTTCAAGGCAGATTTAAAGCTCTCCATGGTCTGGCACTCACGAACCTGATGAGGAGGTAGATAATTTCCACAGGGTGGGGGCTGCAAATTAAAAAGCACAGGCCCCTGATGTCTGCAACCGAATCCTGGGAATCTCCAGCAATCCGTCATCAGCAGAGCAGAGCAGTTGGGAGGGGCAGCAGGGGTGAAGAAGCTCTTGTGGGTAATCCAATCCCTGTGTGGTGCCCTGAAGGTGGTAAGAAGGATGTTAATGTGTGCTGGGTTTCACATTAATAAAAAGGGTAATAAAGCAACTGTGTCGATGACACCATTAACTTAGCACAAATTACTAACACAGGTCAAGAAAAGGTGATGTTGGCACCAGACAAAGAGAGGTGAGAGTCTAGAAATAGATTCCAAATACTTCACAATTTTATTTATACCAAACCAAGGGAAACACAGTCATGGGGGTGAACACTTACACTTATTTCCACTCTCTTATACGAGGAGAAATCTAAATAAACAGCTGTAACAGTTCCACTTTATGAGTGGTCTATACTCTATAATCAGCAAATCATTATATAATCCTTTCAATACTACCCTAAGGTGCACCTCTACCTAGAGACTGTTACCTGGAGTACTCCACTTTAAGGAACTCTAAAATGTATTATTGTACCACTCTATAATAGTCATGAAAGGCAGTTCATGCATGGATGAACCTTCTCTGTTGTCCGGAAGAAATTGGGTTGCAGGATAAAACACAAAGGGAACACTTGGCTGACTGGGCTAGCAACAAGGGACTGCAGAGGAGGATTTTTACAGGCCATGAGTCTGTCGGCAACACTCTGCCTCTCTAGGGTTGCCAGACTTGTTAAGAACAAAGCAACAATTCTCTTAGCTCAGAACCCACTGAGGGATGCCGGAGTCGAGACACACCAACCCAGCCACAGTCCTCTTCGGACTGCCAGGGTAAGACGAAGAAGAAGAAGAAGATAAAAACATAGAAACATGGAAGTTGACAGCAGATAAGGACCACAAGGCCCATCCAGTCTGTCCATTTCTTTTTCTAACTCATGAATGCGCCATCGAACTTTGCTCTGTTAATGGCCTATCCATTCATACTCATCTGTATAGCTCCCTTGTGCCTAGCCCATGTCTGCATGAAGCCCTGCACTGTATTCATATCAATCACTTCCTGAGGTAGGCTGTTCCATGCATCCACCACCCTTTCTGTAAAAAATAACTTCCTCTCATTACCCCTTTATCGGCCTCCATCTAATCTCATGCTGTGTCCTCTTGTCCTGCTATTTTTCTTATATTGAAACATATTAAACTTTTTCACCTTGTTAATGCCCTTAAGGTGTTTGAATTTTTCGATCATATCACCTCTCTCCTCCTTTGCTCTAGGGTATACATATTGAGCTCCCTTAATCTGTCCTCATATGTTTTCTGATGCAGTCCCTGCACCATTTTGCTGCCCTTTACTGAACTGCCTCAATTTGGTTAATGTTCTTGTGAAGGTGTGGGCTTCAGTACTGCATGCAGTACTCCAGATGGGCCTAACCAGTGTCTTGTAAAGAGGGATTATTACCTCGCCCGTATGATTTGTGATACCCCTACTAATACACCCCAACACCCCCCTAGCTGTACCGGTTGCTTTAGTACTCTGCTTGGATGATTTCAGTCATCTGTGATGATGATGCCCAAGTCTCTTTCTTTCCTTGTGACTGCCAGAAACTTACCTCCCGGCCTATAGGTGACTTCAGGGTTTCTTTTCCTAAGTACATGATCTTGCACTTCTTTGTGATAAACCCCAATTGCCACTCTTCTGACCATTTAGCCAGTTTATCCAGATCTCTTCTCATTCTGCCAACCCCATCTGGATCATCTACGCTGTTGCAGATCTTGGTGTCATCTGCAAACAGACAAACCTTACCCTCCAGTCCATCTGCAATGTCACTGATGAAGATATCAAAGAGGACTGGCCCCAGGACTGATCCCTGAGGTACCCCACTTGTGACTTGCATCTCTTCTGACTGTATACCATTTACCACCACTCTGTTTCTGCCTGTCAACCAGTTTGCCATGCAGTTAACCAACTTCTGACCCACCCCAAGCCTACCCAGCTTATTAATCAATCTTCTAATCTTTGACCATCTTTCAATCTTTGCACCATGCAGTTTAATGAATGGTTGAAAAAATGGTGTGGAGCACAGGGGTTTGACTTCATTGGGGACTGGGGTTCCACCTGGAGGGACACCAGCCTATACTGGCAGGATGGTCTGTATCTGTCCAGGAAGGGAACAAGTCTTTTGAGCAATCAGTTTAAATGCTTCATTGGCAAGCTTTTAAACTAGTCAAGGGAGGAGGCACTGATAAGCAGCAGGAAAATCCCATCCTCTCCCTACAAAACAGGGTACTAAATGAGAAAAAGACAGAGGTAGACAGGTCAGTGGGGGATGCTGCAAAAGAAGGTAAAGCCATCAAAAAATGGAGCGCAATGAGTACCAATGCCCACAGTCTGAGTAACAAGCTTCCTGAATTAGTGGCCTTGATGGAGGAGGAACATCTGGATATCGTGGCAGTCACAGAAACATGGTACACACAAAACCATGACTGGGACATAAACATACCAGGATACACTATCTACAGGAGGTACAGGGAGGGTAAAAGAGGAGGAGGAGGAGTAGCTCTTTACATAAGGGAAGAAATCAAAGCAACAGAACAAAAGGGAAAACAGGGAGGAGAAGAAGCACTGTGGGTAAATTTGGAGACCGGCAATGGCACCACAATCTGCACAGGGGTTGTATACAGACCCCCTTCTCAGGGGGAGGAAATGGACAAGGAAATGATAGATAGAATACTTAGAATGGCAGAAAAAGGGGAGCTATTGCTGATGGGTGATCTGAATATGCCAGATGTTAACTGGAGTGCAGTTGCAGCAGCCACTTCAAAGAGTGGGGTTATTCTAGATGCCCTACAGGGGGCATGCCTTAGACAACTAGTATTGGAGCCCACTTGAGAGGAGCAATCTTAGACCTGGTTGTCTCAAATGGAGATGAAGAGAGGATCACAGATGTAGAAGTGGGTAGCCATCTAGGAACTAGCGACCATCGAACAGTATGGTTCACAATAAACACAACAATAGAGTCAAGCCATACAAAGGCAAAAGTACTGGACTTTAGGAGGCTGACTTTGCAAAATGGGTGAGTGCCTAAGGAATGCACTAGCAAATGGGCAGGAAGGAGGGGTGGAAGAACAATGGGGAATAATAAAAACTGCCATCACAGAGGTAACAAGCCTTTGTGTGAAGCAAATAAACAAAACAAAATGATGTAAGAAACCACTATGGTTCTCAAAGGAAGTGGCAGTGAAGGTTCAAGAGAAAAAGAAAGCATTCAGGAAGCACAAGGAATCACAGAAGGAGCAGGACAGAGAACTGTATCAGTTAAAGCAAAAGGAAGCTGGGAAGGCAGTCAGAACAGCAAAGGCCCAATACCGAGGAAAAGATAGCCAACTCAGTTAAGAAGGGGGAAAAAACATTTATAGGTACATCAGGGAGCGAAGGAAGACCAAGGGAGGGTTAGTGAGGCTTAATAAAGAGGAGGTAGGGTGGGCAGAGGGTGACTGTGAAAAGGCAGAGATACTAAACAAATATTTTTGCTCAGTATTTTCAAAGGAAGTGGGGAGGTACCTAAAACAAACAGTAGAAACACTCTGGATGCAGAAGTTGATACCAGCCCATTTATAGAAGAAAGGGTTCTGAAAGAACTCTTAAAACTGAAGGTGGACAAAGCAATGGGGCCTGATGGATCATCCCAGAATTCTAAAAGAACTAAGGTAGAACTAGTGACATCACTGACTGCCCTCTTTAACAAATCATGGGAGGATGGGATGGTACCGAGGACTGGAGAAGGGCAGATGTGATTCCCTTCACACAAGTGGGAGCAAGGCAGAAGCAGAAAACTACAGACTTGTTAGTTTAACCTCAGTGGTAGGGAAAATGATGGAATCACTTCTGAAGGAAAGAATTGTTGAGTATCTAGAGGCCAGAGGGGCTCAGGACCCAAGGCAGCATGGATTCACAGCGGAAGGTCATGCCAGACAAATCTGACAGATTTCTTTGACTGGGTGACCAAAGTAGTAGATCAGTGAGGGGCTGTGGACATGGCCTACCTAGACTTTAGCAAGACATTTGACACAGTCCCACACAAAGATTAATATACAAGTTAGCCAGCCTGGGAGTGGGTCCCAAGATGACAGCCTGGGTAAAGAATTGGCTGGAGAATAGGACACAGAGTAATAGTAAATGGAGTCCACCTGAAGAAGGGGGTTACTAGTGGGGTACCAAGAGGGTTCAGTATTAGGACCGGTCCTCTTCAATGTCTTTATAAGCAACATTGCAGAGGGACTGGAAGGAAAAGTATGTCTCTTTGCAGATGACACAAAGATCTGCAACAGAGATGATGCACAAGGTGGGGTGGAAAGGATGAGAAGGGACTTGGCAAGGTTAGAGGAATGGTCAAATGTATGGCAGCTTAGATTCAATGCTACGAAGTGCAAGGTAATGCACCTGGGAAACAAAAACCCAGGGGAAGAGTACACAATGGGGGGGTGAGATACTAACAACAACAAAAATGGAAAGGGACCTGGGGGTATTCATATCACATGACCTAAAGGTGGGCAAGCAATGTGAGAGGGCTGCAAGGAGGACTGGGGGGATACTGGGATGCATAGGGAGAGGTATCACCAGTAGAAAACAGGAAGTTATTATCCCTCTGTACAGACAGTTGGTGAGACCCCATCTGGAGTACTGCGTGCAGTTCTGGAGACCCAATCTCTGCAAAGACATAGACAGGATGGTGGCTGTCCAGAGGAGGGCAACTAAAATGGTGCAGGGTCTGCACCAGAAGACATATGAAGAGAGACTTAAGGAGCTGAATATGTATAGCCTCGAGGAAAGGAGGGAGAGGGGGGACATGATAGAAACTTTCAAGTACCTCAAGGGAATCAACAAAGTCCAAGAGGGTAGCATCTTTCAAAAAAAGAGGTGTGCAAGAACAAGGGGGCACAATTTGAAGATAGAAGGGGGGCGGCTCAGAGGTAATTTAAGGAAGTATTTTTTCACAGAGAGGGTTGTGGATGCATGGAACGGCCTTCCGGAGGAGGTTGTGGAGTCAAAAACAGTGGTGGAATTCAAGCATGCATGGGACAGTCATAAGGCAATTCTAGGGGGTGGGGGTAGGAAGAAGTAGGCTGCTGGTTAACTAGGATCTGCAGCTTATCCATTAGGTAGGGAAATGGGCAGACTGGGTGGGCCAAGCGGTCCTTATCTGCCATCAAAATACGTTTCTATGTTTCTATGTTTCTATGTGGAACAGTATTGAAAGCTTTGCTAAAGTCAAGGTAGGCGACATCAACTGCTACCCATTGGTCCACCACTCTGGTTACCTAGTCAAAGAAATCTATGAGATTAGTTTGACAAGACCTTCCTGTTGTAAACCCATGCTATCTTGGATATTGTGCTCCTATGGATTCCAGGTATTGCACTATCCTTTCCTTAAGGAGTGCCTCCATAATCTTGCCCACTACTGAGGTAAGACTGACTGGTCTGTAGTTCCCTGCCTCCTCCTGCTACCACTCTTGTAGAGCTGGATCACATGAACCCTTCTCTAGTCTTCTGGGACCTCTTCTGCGCTCAGAGACTCACTAAACATTTTTGAAAATGGCTCTGTTAGTTCCACCCTTAGCCCATTTAGTATTCTGGGATGTATGCTAAAAGGTCCCATTGCCTTGTCCACCCTGAGCTTAGCAGGCTCTTGTAGGACCCTTTCTTTTGTGAATGGACTAGTGCACACCTCCCTTCCCCCGTGTCCATGGTGCTGAGCTGTGGGTCCTGCCCTACCTTCTTTTCAGTAAATACTGAGCAGAAGTATCTATTTAGGATAGATGCTTTACATGGTCCTCCTCCTCCTCACACACCCCTTATCCCCATTGTTCTTAGTAGTACCTCTCTGACTTTCTCCTTTCACTAATGTATCTATAGAAAGTCTTGTCATCTTCTTTTACTGTTCATGCTAGTGATTCCTCAGTTTGGGCCTTTGCCTGCCTTACTGCCTTCTCTGTTTCCCTTAGGGAAGTTTGGAATGCCTCCCTATCTTCATCCTGCTGTGTTCCCTTATATTTCCTGAAGGCCATCCTTTTGGCTCTGACCTTTTCTGCTACTGTTTTTGAGAACCAAAGTGGTTTCCTTCTTCTTTTGCACTTTCTTTTCTCTCTAACACAATGGGATGTTGCTTCAAGTATTGCATCCTTAATGCTTGCCACTTGCCTGTAACTGATCACCTTTATTTATTTTTGCCAGGGATAGCTTAACTCTGTTGGCAATCTTATCAAAGTCAGCTCCTCTGAAGTCCCATATTTTCTCTTGGAATGGGAATATTTAGTTCTAGTGGAAAAATTGAACCATACCATGTGATGGTCACTGGCCCCAGGTGACCTTCTACCTGGAGAGCTGTGATCCTTTCCCTGTTAGTCAGTACTAGATCTATGAAAGCCCTGTCTATTGTGTGTTGTTGTACCAGCTGTTTGTGGCCTTCCTGTAGGAATCCACTATGTGTCTAGTGCTGGCAGATGTTCCTGCTGGTATTGACCAATCTGTATCTGGCATGTTGAAGTTTCCATTATCAGAACCTCCGCTTTAGCTGTCATGTTTTGTATATCTTCTAACAGTAATGTGTCTATGTCCTCCCTGGTCTGCAGGCCTGTAGACAACCCCAGTTCATACAGCTGTCCCATTTCTGTTTCCAGAGTGACCCACAGTTCTTCTGGCTCCTTATGTGAATTCTGAATTTCTGTAGCTTTGATATTTTCATTGACATAAAGGGGCACTCCTCCCCTTTTTTGACCCTCGGTCTCTTTTGAATAGTACATAGCCGGGTACTGAAGTCTCCCAAATGTAGTTACTGGTAAACCATGTTGGGAAAGATGCTGACCAACTGGCCCAAAGTCCTCTTCTGGATGTTCTGGGACACAAGAAATAAGAAGAAAGTGCTGACCGACTGTCCCAAAGTCCTCTTCTGGACTGTCAGGACACGAGAAGGAAGAAGAAAGTGTGGACCAACTGGCCCAAAGTCCTCTTCTAGACTGTTGGGACACAAGTGTGAAAGGATCATTGGGATGCTACAGAGACCCCCCTTTTTTTCTAAACTCCTTTAAAGTCGGTTGCAACAGCATATATTCTTCTTTCTTTCTTTTTTCTAAGTCCCTGGTTTCCCCAACAGAGAGGAAGGCTACCTATCTGATGTCCTATCTATTTCTGAACTGCTTGTGGTCTCAAATCTAAATTCCAGATCGTTGAACGTATTGCTCCTCGATCATGCGCACACTCGCATGCACGATCGTGTGCACTAGAGCCACGCAAACGTGCGAATACACACACTGGCACTATCGTGGCTTGGTAAAACTTTTCCTTTTCCCCAAAAAGCACTGTGAGGTTTAAATACATGTCTTTAGGCTGTTTGAGCTTTGTTTTGTTAAAAGAAATGATCCTTGCACAGCCTTGTAAACAGCTGTAACTGTGCTCGAGTTAGAAGTGGTTTTTAGATTGCAGCCATTAGAGGTTATGTAAAACATAAACAAAAACGCCTACAAAAGTCCCGACAAGCCTGCACAATGCAGAGATAGACTAATTTAGGAATAAGGGTTTAAAATGCCCCTGGAAAGAGTCTAAGTTAAAAGGAAACAACATGAGAAATGGCATTTTATCTTTGTAGCATTGCAACAAGTGTCAAGTACAAGGTGAGAATGGTGCAGAATGGACACAAGTCCCTTTACATGAGAAAGGGTCCTGAAGGAACTGGAAGTAATAAGAGTTGATAAAGCAATGGAAGCCA
Organism: Neoceratodus forsteri; assembly: GCA_016271365.2. Lineage (NCBI taxonomy): Eukaryota > Metazoa > Chordata > Ceratodontiformes > Ceratodontidae > Neoceratodus > Neoceratodus forsteri. Next base: position 1,663,237,417 of record CM028130.1, read on the forward strand.
GATGGGTGCACCCTAGGGTCCTTAAAGAACTAAGAGAGGTGGTGGCTGAACCTCTGGCTATCCTTTTTAGCCGATCACTGGAAACAGGGGAGGTACCCAAAGACTTGAGGACAGCAGATGTAGTCCCCTTATACAAAAGTGGGAACAAAGAGGAAGCAGGGAACTACAGACCAGTCAGCCTCACCTCGGTAGTAGGGAAGATCATGGAAGCACCACTGAAGGAGAGATTGGTGGAACATCTGGTTGTCAATGGACTACAGGACCCAAGGCAGCATGGTTTCACCAGGGGGAGGTCATGTCAGACCAACCTCATTGAATTTTTTGTCTGAGTGACTAGGGAGGTGGATCAGGGGAGGGCAGTGGACATGGCCTATCTGGACTTCAGCAAGGCCTTTGACACTGTGCCACATAGAAGACTATTACACAAACTGGGGAATATGGGTGTGGGCAGGACAGTAGTGTGGTGGGTAGGTAACTGGCTGTGTGGCAGGACACAGGGTGGTGGTAAATGGCTGTCACTCCACAGAGGGAAGAGTGATCAGTGGGGTACCACAGGGATCAGTGCTAGGACCGGTCCTATTTAACATCTTCATCAGTGACATTGCGCAGGACCTAGAAGGCAGAATTTCACTGTTCACTGATGACACAAAGCTCTGTAACAGAGTAGACACACCAGAGGGTGTAGACAGAATGAGAAGCGACCTGCAGAAACTTGAAGAATGGTCAGGAGTTTGGCAGTTGAAATTCAATGCAAAGAAGTGCAAGATAATGCATATGGGGCACAAAAACCCTGGCACAATATATCAGTTGGGGGTGAGGATATAGCATGCACCAAGCAGGAAAGGGATCTTGGGGTTAACATCTCTGATGACCTCAAGGTAGGGAAACAGTGTGACAAGGCAGCAGGTAAAGCAAATAGGATGCTGGGATGTATAGGCAGGGGCATCACCAGCAGGAAAAGGGAGGTCATAATTCCACTATACAAGACACTAGTGAGGCCCCACCTGGAGTACAGTGTACAGTTCTGGAGACCATACCTCACGTAAGGACATAGACAGGGTAGAGAAGGTTCAGAGGAGGGCAACAAAGATGGTGCATGGATTGCATCACAAGTCCTATGAAGACAGGTTGAAGGAACTGAACATGTACTCCCTGGAGGAGAGGAGGGGAGAGAGGGATGATAGAGACATACAAGTATCTTACAGGGAGGAACAGGGTGCAGGAAAACACTATTTTAAGCGAAAAGATGTTCCAGAACTAGAGGGCATGGGATGAAGTTGGAGGGAGGACGATTCAGAGGAAACATGAGAAAGAATTTCTTCACAGAACAGGTGGTGGACAAGTGGAACACCCTGCCAGAGGAAGTGGTGGGGGCTGAAACAATCACGGATTTAAAAATGCATGGGATAGACATAAAGGAATTCTGGAGGTCAGGGGTAAGGGGCAACAGACTTCTAGGAAAACAAACTGAACTTACAAGCTCAAAATGGGCAGACTGGGTGGGCCATAGGCCCTTATCTGCCGACACTGTCTATGTATCTATGTATCTATGCAACAGATAGATGCTTTAGCACAACAGTTCCTTTGAGAAGCCTCATTTTGTTACTGTTTGTTGTTGTAAGATGTTTTAAACCATGTATATTAAGCCTAGGTTGTTAGAATTCAGTGAGAGAACCTTTATTAAGTAAGCAGAAATATATTTACCCTTATGTTTGAACACTGAAACTAGACTGGTGTTTGTTCTGAATGCCTCTGATTCTCTTTAGCTTCTGCTTCATTCTCTATAGAGCTGGACGGCCATTTTACATCATCTTTATAGGCAGACAGCTAAAGGGAGGAGTCAGTAGGACACTGGGACAACCCATTCTTTGCTATTTTTGTTTATATGATGTTAAATCACAAATGAACTAACTAGAAACATTATATTCTTGTATTGAATATGCATGATATTATATAACTGGTTGTATGTGCCTGAATTAAAAAGTTTTGTTATTAAAAATACAAAAGGGGAGGAGACTTCCCATCATGTGACTAGCTAACACTATATAAGAAGGATATCTTCTGTCAAAAGATCAGATCATCATAGGGATCAGCAAGGAGCTGACCCATACCTGACACTAGTATCTCCTAGTGGTGAAAACTTGGTATTGCAGAATTATATTTTTATTTTGGATTTTTCTCCTCTTTTATTTTCATTGTTGACAAGTTCGCTTAATTTACTTATTTGAATGCTGAATAAATCTATTTTTTGGTTCTTCATCCTGGTGTCCTTGTGTGTGAATCCCACTAACCTCCTACACTGGTGTGAGAGTAGGGATTCCTTCAAGGAATTTACTGTACTTGAAGGTGGAATACGGACCTGGTATTGTGGTACACCATGACCAAATCAGCAGCAGTTACCAGTCAACCCAGTCCAGGTGGGGTCCAGACCTGCAGGATGGCTGAGATCATGCAAATGGTGTTATTGCCTGGGTTGCCAGATGTAAGGCAGAAAGTGACAAGGAGACAGGAAGAAGAAAAAGGAGGAGAAGCTATTGCCCTGGAAGGAGAGGAGGCAGAGGAGAGACTACCTGAAGAGGTAGATGACCTACTAAAGTGGTTATGTATACACCAAATGGACCTAGAGAGACAACCAGAAGCAGATCGGTTGCAGAATGAGGCCCAGTGGGCAGACACTTTAAGGGCCATCCGGACATTAGGTACTTCAAGACCCCCTGCACCTACAGATCCAGAGAGGCCGAAGAATATTAAATTGTCTAGACTTACTGAGTCCGATGACATCAAGGCATATATAATAACCTTTGAACATGTGGCAGAAGCTTGCCACTGGTCTAAGGAACAGTGGGTAGTGTGGCTAGCCCCTTATTTATCAGGGAAGACACAACTAGCCTATAGCCATCTGGACAGTGCCCATCTGAATGACAATGACTATGTTCGTCAAACAATATTGAAAAGATGTGACATCAGTGTGGAAACCTACAGACAGAGATTTAGAATTTTTAAATATTACACTGCAACATCCCCCCAGGAGGCCTATACCCTCCTTAAAGACTTAAGCCACAAATGGTTACAGCCTACCTCCAGAACAATGGAATAAGTAATGGAAGACATTACACTGGAGCAATTTATTAAAATTCTCCCATGGGATGATCAGATGTGGCTGATGGAACATTGGCCAGAGACAGCTCAAAAAGCTATCACCTTAGCAGAAGACTACAGTACAGCAAGACCTTCTAGAACAAAATGATACTCCAGAACCCTTGTACCCTCACCCACGGTAAGATCCATTTCTACTATTACTCGCTCTGGGACTATACCTAGTACTGGGAGAAGTACTGAAGGACAACTTCTGGACCCATTAGGTGGGGAGAGGACATAATCCTAATATCATATATCATGAGTGCCAAGGTAAAGGACATATCGCTAGGTATTGCCCATGGAAAAGAAAGAGAATACCCATTTTGCCCTTGTTAACTGGGGTCAATACCTGACTAAAGCACAAATAAATGGGAAAGAGGCCCCTGCATGCTTAGATTCTGGGAGCAAACAGACAGTGATACAAGCTGCTTATTACCTAAAGAAAGAAATAAGGGCATGACCACAGTGACTTGTATTCATGGGGATATTCATGATTATCCATTACAGTGTGTTAATTTAAATATTGAAGGGCAGGTACAAGAAATGGATGTTGGATTGATCCCAAACCTACCCATACCTGTAGTGACTGGACGTGACCATCCTCATTTTGAGACTCTGATGGTTACTGACTCTAATCTGACTGCTGTCATCACCAGTGCCCAGAAAAAGCAGACATCAATCCTGCCTCAATTGTTTCCTTTTGAGGATGACATTTTTGATTGCCCTGGTAAAGACAGAAAGTCCAAACTAGAAAGAAGAAGGGCAAAGTTACAGTGGAACTGTGAAAAGGACATTTCAAACATTATGGACCATCCCAATGATAATGAAATATTTAAAAATGAACAAACAAATGATGTTACATCGGATCCTTGTTTTTTACAGGTTGTAAAGGCAGATGAAAAAGGGGAATACCCTAGATATGTGATTTTTGATCAATTGCTGTACAGAGAATGTAAAATTCTAAAACAGAAATGGTAGTAGAACAGTTAGTAGTACCTCTGAAATATCGACAGCAATTAATTACCCTTGCTCATGACATTCCTATGGCAGCCACTTAGGGAGGGTAAGACCCTGAGTCATTGCTTGTATCACTATTTTTGGCCAGAAATCCATGAATATGTAGTTACCTACTGTCAAAGTTGTCCAGCATGCCAGAAAGTTTCCATTGTCACAAAATCAGACAAGGTACCCTTACAGCCCCTTCCCTTGATAGATGCCCCTTTTTCACACAAAGCAATGGATATTGTAGGACCATTACCAAACAGTAGCAAGGGTAACCGTTTCATTCTTGGGGTATGTGATTATGCCACAAAATACCCTGAGGCAGTGCCCTTGCGAACAATCACAGCCCCTAGAATAGCAGAAGAACTCCTAAAGATATTTAGTCAAGTCAGAGTACCCAAAGAAATACTTACTGATAGAGGCAGAAATTTTCAATCCTGTTTGCTAGCACGTCTCTAACAATCACTGGGTATTGGGGCAATATATATGTCTCCTTACCAGCCACAAACTGACAGGCTTGTGGAACGGTTTAATAAAACATTGAAGAAAATGCTCATAAAATATGTGCAAGATGAAGGAAAATCTTGGGATCTTAATTTGCCATATGTGATGTTTGCACATAGGGAGGCACCGCAGGCATCCACTGGTTTTTCTCCATTTGAATTACTATATGGGAAGAATCCAAGGGGACACTTGGATATTATGAAAGAGAAATGGGAAGGCAAGAAGGGACTAGAGGGTACCCCAGCATTAGAATATATTACCCATTTGAGACAAAAACTGACTAAATATATCACTTTGGCCCACCAGCATAACAAAGAAAAACAAACAAATCAAAAAGCTTATTATGACCAAGGAGTGGGACATAAGACTTAAAAAGCAGGGGAAAAAGTGTTACTGTTGTTACCCTCTTCAGAAAGTAAACTTACTATGAAATGGATGGTCCATCATCCAGATGTCCCCCCCCCCGGGCCCCTTCCTTAGCAAGGGTGTCTGCTGTGTCATTGAAGGCATGATAGGGGTCATGGAAAGAGTGGGCTTTAACTCTGTGTACATAGAGTTTGTGTGCAAATATTTGTGCCAGTGAATGTATGCATATTACCAATTCCTTGTACTTCACTGGGCTGCCATCAGAGAAGAGGAAGGAGTTCTTCTGCCAGAAAGGAAGAAATTCTGTAAGGGAACAACAAACCCAGTTAGAGTCTGTGAAGATGATGGTATCGTTGGTTCCATGCTGGATGAACTCGAGGACACAGGCCACCGCTGCCATCTCTGCATATTGTGATTATGTTACACTACAGCTTAAATATTTTGACAGTGTTCCATAAGGGTAGATCACTAGAATGCCCATCCCTGCAATTTGTTTCTCCCTGATAGCAGTATGCTGAACCATCAGTAAAGACATGGCACAAAGAAGTGTTATCAAGTATTTGTGGTGTGTAGGGAGGAATGGACCTGGATCGGGAAGATCAGGTGACTGTAGTGTACAGTCATGGGGTTCTCCTGGAAAAGGAGGCCATGACCTAACATAGATGGAACTTTAGTCAGTTGTACCATGTATGTCTCTGTCCTGCAGAAGAAGTGACCAGTGTGTCAGTCTGGTATTAGAGACTGACCCATCCTTCACTCTATCTGACAGCAGGAAGGTGGTTGGAGTGTGGTTGGTGTTAATGATCAGTGGTGAGTACCCAGTGATATACAGGAAGTGCTTGATAGCCCAGTAGGTGGCCAGAAGGTTCCTTTCACAAAGACCATACTTCTGTTCCACTGGGGTCAAGAGCTGTGAGGCATATGCAGTGGGTCTCAAGGTGCCGTGCACCTTCTGGGCCAGCACTGCTGAAATGGCAATGTCAGAGGTGGCACATTCCAGATGAAATGGTAATGCTGGATTGGGTCTGCTTCAGTGATGTCACAGCCTGGGTGTGTATAGGTCCCAAAGTCCATGGTACATCCTTCTTGAGTAGCTCATACAGAGGAGCAGCTTTCTGAGCAAAATCACAAATAAAATCTCTTGAATAGTTCACCATACCTAGAAACCTTCGAAGAGTTGCCACACTGTTAGGTAACGGCAAGTCTTGTAATCCTGTACCTTCTTCCAGGTAGGGCTTCAACCTTGGTCAGCTATTTTCAGACCCAGAAAGAGTACTCTTCTAACACAGCTGTGCTTTTCGCTGGATTACATTTTAGGCCTGCTTTCTGAATGAGAGTCAATAGTTCGTCCAAGAGATCCAAATGTTGTTCCTGTGTGGTTGTTGCCAGCAACAGGTCATCCACATATTGTAAGAGACATTGGGGAGTAGAGAAACTCTCGAGGGCGTCCATCATGTGGAGATAGAACAGTGATGGACTGTTATGGAATCCTTGAGGCAAGCAGGTCCATATATACTGTCTTCCTTCAAAGGTGAAGGTAAACTTATATTGACTCTTAAGGGCCAATGGCAATGACCAAAAACCATTGGAGAGGTCCAGGGCACTGAACCATTTCAAGTCAGGGGTCAGAAGTCATAGTACATCTGGTGCTGATGCTACAGTTGGAGAGCAACTGGGGGTGACCTGATTCAGTTTTCTGTAGTCAATAGCAAGTCTCCAGGTGCCTGTGGGTTTCTTCACAGGCCATACTAGGGAGTTGGCAGTGGAAACACAAGTTCTGATTACTCCTTGTTTGAGGAGTGACTTGATCATTTCTCTGAGGGAAGGTAAGGCCTCAGTTGGGAAAGGATATTGCCTTTGCCTCTCATGTGCTGGGCCTGGCACTTAAATGATGGTGTGCATTCTACCACAGTCATGCTTGTTGACTGCAAATGCTTCCAAATGTCGTTGCAAAATAGGTAAGAGTTTTGGGAAAAGTTCATGATTCTTGAAAAATCTATGACATCATACTCTTTGTCATTGGCAGATATCGTTGCCACAACGTGCGAGTCAGGAATCAAAATGGTATGATATTGATCCTGAATCTGTATCAATAGCATGTTGGCTAGGTCCACTACACAGCCATGCAGTGCAAGGAAGTCAATCCCTATAATATACTTGGATGATCATGCAATACCATTAGTTGGAAAGTGTGTGAGGCCTTTAGATGGTCTAGCTCTATCGGTAAGGGTAGAGAACGGTATGCAGGTAGCCTAGTACCATCAACTCCTGACATGTTGGTCCTCTGTCTGGTGGACCAAGGGGATGTGCCTGGGTGTTCATCATGTAGCACAGATACAGCTGCACCTGTATCTAACAAAATGACTAGTAGGTGGCCCCTGACCTTGGCCTCGGTGCAGGGCCTTCCATTTGTATCCAAGACTAGCTTGTTTACAATCCGGACTGGGGCCTGTAATTGTCAATCTGTACTGCTGGAGGCATGCAGAGGTTGGGCCTGGCTCAGGTGAATCACTTCACCATGTTGCACTGATGCTATATAGGGAGGAGCTTCTGGGTTCAGACCTGAATGGGCCTGAGGGCCTGTGCCACCGGTGTCCCCATGGCTGGCTGGGCCTGGGCCGCTGGTTGCACCACCGCAGGGCCTGTGTGGAACAGCATCCGCCACAGAGCGCACTTGTCCCAGGAGCTCAAAATTTCTGATTCTCTTCAGCTATCTCCCATATGAAGGACCCGCTTCTGTTAATGTGGTTTACCTCTACCCTTATGCTTCCTGTTCTTATGCCAATCGGTTCCCACCCACTGTTGTTGTTGTTGTTGTGGTTGTTGTTGATGGGCATGTTGGGTAGTGATTATCAGCTGGAGGGGCTTGCTGATGTTGGGCCTGTTATGCTGGAGCCTGCCCTTCCACTGTGTAGTGTGTCATGGCCTCCGGGATGGATTCCATGGCAGCTACCTTTTGGAACCGAACCCAAATCACGGATATAGAGTTGATACACTGTATCGGTTTTCCGAGGATGTTGGCAAACCTATCTATATTGGGGTAGGTGATTGGCTCTACCTTTTCTCTCACTGCTGGAATCATGTTCCTAGGAACAGGGTCTTATATTCACAAGATCTACATCTGCAGCTTATTGTGCCAGGTGCTTTCCTGCTCGGTAGGCCATCCAGAGTCTCTGGTGGTAAGTCGCTGGACTTTCTTTGCATTCTGCTTCACAGGGTATGCAAGCATCACTCCTACTACACCTGGGCTGTGAGCAGAAATGAGCTCAGCTGCAACCTCATCAAGGTAGCATTCCCATGCTGGTGAACAGCATTGGGAGTTTGGCCCACAAACCAGGATCGATGGTCTGGCATAGTATTTGGACCTGATATTCTGCAGCGAGGCTAAGCATCTCACATTTAGAATGCACCTCCTCCAAGTAACAGCTGAGGTTGTCGGACGATTCATCCAACCAATGCTGTCAGCAATTTGCTGAATGGAGTAGGCCATTTGTAGGGGATTAGTGGGTCGATCAGGCAAAAGGTAGATTGTCTTGGCGCGTCCAGGGCAGCACTGAGCTGCAGCTCAGCCGCAGTGTGGACAATCTTCCTGAGTGCCAGCCTCTTGCAGAAGCTGCCTAATCTGGGTTTTAATAGCCCGTTACTCCTCTCAGGAAGAGGTACATTGCCTATTGCAGTTTCAATCATGGTTTCTATCTCCTGCCTGTCTTCCACATTAATAACGGCTACCAGAGGCGCCATCGGGACAAGGCTTGGGCCTGCTCCCCCCATCATGGGGGCTGCCATGTTGGCATCTCCCATGATGAGCGTCACGATGTCGCTGATGTGTGACATGGGGAGTTGGGGGCGGGGACCCGCCATGCTGTGGATGGCTGGGTGTGGTCTCTGGGCCATAGTAGGGGCATGACTGGGCATTGTATTGCGAAATGTCATCATCAGATAACTCCTTTTCTGATGACGAATGAAAGGCAGGGGCTATGCCTCCCATTGCCTTAACATGTCCAGACAGAACCTCTTGCTGATGGCACAGTGCCACCATCTTAGTTCTACATTTGTCGTGACTCACACTTGCAGCATCCATATCAACTTCATCTTGCTTTTGTTTTGCAACACTCTATATGCGGCGCTCAATTCACGATTGTCCCTGTAAGCCACTTCTAAATCATTACATACCTGGTTTATCTCATCCTGCAGCTCACCCATTTCGTCACTCAACTGAGAATTCGCAGCACTCTGCAAATCATTTACTTGCACTGCCTGGACGCTTATCCTGTCTCAAACTTTCACACTCCTGCTTCAACATACATATTTCCTGTTCTTCAGCTTGAGCTGAATGATGCAATAATGAATCCTTTTCATTTTGCAGAGTTTGGAGCTCAGACTCAAGTTCTGCTGCAGTCTAATATATTCTGTTTCCTGCAAACCCATCTGTTGCTTAAGAGATTAAATCTGCAGATCAAGGGTTCAAACCTCTCTTCAGAGGCTTCCAAAGCAGCTGAGGAAGCGCGACCATCAACCGCTTAGCATGACACTTATTGGCTGATTGTCTCATCTCTGTATACTGAGTTGAAATCCCCAGTATAGGGTTGTCGGATTGACTTGCATCCCATGCAAGTCAGCCCATCCTCCATAGGAGGCAAGGAAGTTCGAGACATCGAGTCTCAGTTCTGCACAGATATCTGATACTGTGGCCATTGTGCAGGAGAGAACGAAAATTCAAACTGTGAAAAGGCACTGTGCTGCATATCGATCCACAGCATGAGTACTTATACACTGCTAGGCTACTGTATTAGTTGCAGACTTGCAATTCAAAACTGCTATGGAGTGGGTCAAGGCGGCATCGACCACGCCCAAAAAGTCAGCCAGACTTTGCAAGTTACTACAAACTGGTTTTAAAATGGGAGAGGTGATACGGGAACGTACACCTACTGTCCCGTGGGAAAGGGAAAAGTTTAAGCAACAAGTGAATACTTACAAACACCAAATATCGCCTGTACACGGTCACCAATTTGTTGGGAGGTCTAAACCTCATTTTCAGATTCTTGACGATATTGGGAATGCAAGTAATCACAAACATGTTGCATTAGAGTAACAAACAAGTTTATTACTACCAAAGGGATAAATCACAGTTGCCTTAAGCAGTTCTTACCAATACGAACCAGGAGCCAGTGCTAAGCGTTCCCTACATCTCGAGGTTTCTCTGTGTCTCTTGGGGTCTCTCTGGTCTCCGAGATATAAGGCTTGTGTATTACATTATATACATATGATAATTACTATGGTTACCAAAAGACAGAAACATTTCTAGTTACGGAGATGAACCCTATTGGCTAAATTAGAGGTGGCTCCACGGTCCAAGATAACATTATACAATTCTGTAAAGTCATAAGTTTGAGAACAAAAGAGTTCTTATACAGAATCTTACATAACTCAGTGTAGTGGTACAAATCACCAAAAGGTGGCAATGCCATCTTACATATCATAATTATTCCAAGGACACAAGTGTCTAGGCATCTTACAAGCAAAAAATACACAGAAAATACATGGCAGGATAAATGTATTAGCAAGCAAAGTGTATTACAACAATATGCATTCATATCCTGACACCTACTCTTATACGGTAGATGCCCTTAGCCCTAAATATTAGTATAACATATACCTATATGCTAGCTGTCTACAGTCTGCTGGAAAGGTTAAGGGGAGAAGTTATTCAGGAGGTTAGGAAAATGCACACCATGGTGGTAACAGAGCCATCGATGAGTGAATGGGGTTCACCCATGGTGATAGTTAATAAAAAGGAGGGTGGCATCAGAATCTGTCTAGACTTGTGGCATCTAAATGCCATATCCAAATTTGATGGCTACCCTATGCCCAGAATTGACAACATAATAGATCGACTTGGCAAAGCAAAATATATCAGTACCCTTGACTTAACTAAAGGGTACTGGCAGATCCCACTTAAGACCCGGGCCAAGGAAAAAACTGCTTTTAGCACCCCGATAGGACAGTTCCAATTTACTACCATGCCCTTTGGGCTGCATGGGGCACCAGCCACCTTTCAGCGAATGATGGACAATATTTTACACTCACATATGGATTATAGTGCCACCTACCTGGACGATGTCTTTATATTCAGTCCCAGCTGGGAAGAACATGTACAACAGTTGTCAAATGTACCAAGAGCCATCACACAAGCTGGATTGACTATAAATCCTAGAAAATGTATATTAGGTGTGAAAGAAGTAAAATACCTTGGTTTCAGGATTGGTTATGGACAAATAAAACCAGATATAGGGAAAATAGATGCAGTCGCCGATAGCCCCTGCCCACTCACAAAATGTCACGTGCGATCCTTTTTAGGGATCGCAGGTTACTATAGTCGTTTTGTACCTGATTTTGCAACTATAGCCAGCCCTTTCACATATTTAACAAAAAAGGGTCATCCTAACATTGTAAAGTGGACACCAGAGTGTGAAGAGGTATTTAGTACTATAAAAGGTTATTTGTGTTACACCTATACTCAAAAGTCCAGATTGTGATCTTCCCTTTATTGTCCAAAATGATGCATCTAACACTGGTCTTGGGGCTGTCCAAACACAGATAGTAAAGGGGAAGAACATCCCATAATTTATATAAGTAGAAAGTTACATGTTAGGGAAACCAAATACTCCACTATTGAGAAGGAGTGTTTGGCACGGAAATGGGCTGTTGAGACTCTGAAGTTTTATCTATGGGGCAGAATTTGAGGTTTGGACAGACCACAACCCATTGTGCTGGTTGCAGGTAATGAAAGAAAAAACCCACAAATCATGCGATGGTACCTGGCCCTGTAGCCACATCGCTTTACTATTAAACATAGATCAGGAGCTGCAAACAAAATGCAGACTACATGTCTCATTATGGGCAGAGATGATTAACTCTGTTGAAACAGAAGATATCAGACCTCGGGTAAAGAGTATATTAATAAAATGACTTATAACTGATGCTGAGTTATGTAATTAAAGTAAAAAAGGGACCCGAGGTGGAGTTTCAGAGAAAAGGAAGGGTTGAAGCTCCATCTCTCTAAATGAGAGATCTGAAATTGACAGGATGTAATTGATTAGTTTTCTGAGTCTAAAACGCATTTGTTTAAAAACCTTTAGGTTTTTACTTAGGTGGGGAGAAGTATGTGAAAGGATCTTTGGGATGCTACAGAGACCCCCCCTTTTTTTCTAAACTCCTTTAAAGTCTGTTGCAACAGCATACATTCTTCTTTCTTTCTTTTTTCTAAGTCCCTGGTTTCCCCATCAGACAGCAAGGCCACCTATCTGATGTCCCATCTATCCCTGAACTCCTTGTGGTTTCAAATCTAAATTCCAGATCTTTGAACGTATTGCTCCTCGATCGTGCGCACACTCGCCAGCACGATCGTGTGCACTAGAGCCGCGCAAATGTGCGAATACGCATACTAGCACTATCGCGGCTTGGTAAAACTTTTCCTTTTTCCCAAAAAGCACTGTGAGGTTTAAATACATGTCTTTAGGCTGTTTGAGCTTTGTATTGTTAAAGACATTAACCTTGCACAGCCTTGTAAACAACTGTAACTGTGCTCGAGTTAGAAGTGGCTTTAGATAGCAGCCATTAGAGGTTATGTAAAACATAAACAAAATCACCTACAAAAGTCCCGATAAGCCTGCACAACGCAGAGATAGACTAATTTAGGAATAAGGGTTTAAAATGCCCTGGAAAGAGTCTAAGTTAAAAGAAAACAACATGAAAATTGCATTTTATCTTTGTAGCATTGCAGCAGATAGATGCTTTAGCACAACAGTTCCTTTCAGAAGCCTCATTTTGTTACTGTTTGTTGTTGTAAGATATTTTAAACCATGTATAATAAGCCTAGGTTGTTAGAATTCAGTGAGAGAACCTTTATTAAGTAAACAGAAATATATTTACCCTTATGTTTGAACACTGAAACTAGACTGGTGTTTGTTCTGAATGCCCTCTGATTCTCTTTAGCTTCTGCTTCATTCTCTATAGAACCGGACGGCCATTTTTACATCATCTTTATAGGCAGACAGCTAAAGAGTGGAGTCAGTAGGACACTGGGACAACCCATTCTTTGCTATTTTTGTTTATATGATGTTAAATCACAACTGAACTAACCAGAAACATTATATTCTTGTATTGAATATGCCTGATATTATATAACTGGTTGTATGTGCCTGAATTAAAAAGTTTTGTTATTAAAAATACAAAAGGGGAGGAGACTTCCGATCATGTGACTAGCTAGCACTATATAAGAAGGAAATCTTCTGTCAAAAGATCAGATCATCGTAGGGATCAGCAAGGAGCTGACCCATACCTGACACTAGTATCTTCTAGTGGTGAAAACTTGGTATTGCAGAATTATATCTTTATTTTGGATTTTTATCCTCTTATTTTCTTTGTCGACAAGTTTACTTAATTTACTTATTTGAATGCTGAATAAAAGCTATTTTTTGGTTCTTCATCCTGGTGTCCTTATGTGTGAATCCCACTAACCTCCTACAACAAGGAAGACGAAGAAAGTGCAACCAACTGGCCCAAAGTCCTCTTCTGACTTGCAGGACAAGATAGAGATTCTGAAGAAAGGAAGTCCGTGAATCAGAAGCACCAACAGGGTTCTGGGTACCAAGGCTGGATGAGCCAAGGACAACATAAAATAAGAAACAGGACAATGAAGCAAAACACTGCGGCAGAATATTTGGATAACACTTTGATATGGATGACAAAACAAGAAAATGGGTGATACCTTTGTACCAGACCAGGCTGTACTTTGGCCAAACTTTGAACAGTGGAAAACAATAAACAGGACATTGCAAATGACTGCGGCACAGTTCCTCGAAGATCTGCAGCTAGCTGCTTCAAAGATGCACTGGTGACAACTTCCAGAGTACAGAGAAGAAGACTGATCTGGATACCAATGGTGAACAGATTCTGGAAAGCTTAAGAAGACTGATTCAAACACCTTGCAACTTGGAAAACTGGCAAGAAAGCAATACTTGCTGGCACATTCACTGCTTGTAGCAATAGTTGCATGCAAAATAAAGTCTCAGTTCTTGTTGCAGTGGTCTCTCATTCAGTCTTAATGTTCAAATCACAGTAAATATACAGGCAATTCACTTTTCTGAAAGAATCCTAGCACTAGTAAACCTAACTAACAGGCGTCCCTCTGACTAAATCGGGTTCTTCCTGTTACTGCACCTCTGTACGGCTAGCTAGACTCCTTAAACATCCGGGATCACTAATGCTGTTGGGCCCCTTTAACACCAGGGGAATCTAAATGGCTAGCAGTGGGCCTAACTTGCCCCTTTGAATGGTAGAGCACATGGCTGTGGGACTTACTTGCCCCTTTAAGAACTGGTGAGGTACCCTTGGCCCTTGAAGAACTGGTGGGCCTGACATGCCCTTTACACAGTGGTTTGCCTAACTTATCTCTTTAAGAACTGGTGGGCCTGACTTGCCTCTTTACATGAGGTAGGCCTAACTGCCCCTTTATGAACTGGTGGGCTTGACTTTCCCTTACTCAGCGGTGGGCTTAACTTGCCCTTTACACAGCAAATGGTCTAACTTGTCCCTTTAAGAACTGGTGGGTCTAACTTGCCCCTTTAAACAGCAGTGGGCCTAACTTCCTATTTAAGAACTGGTAGGCCTGATTTGCCCAGTGATCATAAAGTACCCTGCCCCTTAAATAAACATGTGGGCCTGTATTGTCCCTTTAAGAACTGGGCTTGGCTTTGTCTGGGCCCTCTAAAACCACTGGACCTCCTTTAGGCTATGCCTTTTTAAATTGTGGGACTTTCCCATAGCTCTGGCCCCTATAAACACTCTGGGCTTTCCTGAACAAAGCCCTATTAAATTCTGGGCTTCCTGGAATCAGCCCCTTCACATATGGGCGTCTCTAAAATCAGCCCCTTCACATACACTGGGCCTCTCTCTCTGACAGGGCCCCTTTAAATTGCTGTGCTAGATTGGGCTAAACTGTCACTCTTTTCCCCAGCCATGTCTCTTCTTATAAATATTTATGCTCTTCCTGAGGCTTCCCTTTTGCTGTCGCCTCCCCTGTGGGCATTGCTACGCCTCGAAGGCTTTAATTATTTAAATGAGGAGCCCCTGGCTCTCCCCTTCATAGCACTCAGCCGTTTTTCCTTTGCATCTAGCACTAACTATTGAAAAATAAATAAATTCACTTTCTCTTTACTTTGTGTGGTGAACAGCACGTAGCGGAGTGCTGTAGCTGACTCACCACACCACTAGAAGGCAGGAACTAAAGGCGGGAGGCAAGAGTTGCAGTCTGGAGACGGAGGGAGCTTGCAAGCAGGTGCGGATGACTGGGGACCTCACTGAGGTCCTGGGACAGATACCACAGATGCGGCAGCATGATCGCTACCACTGGGGAACCAAACACTTAATTTTTAAACTAAAATAATAAAACGGGGCACAAGCCCTCCCGGGATACAATGGGATGTTTTTCCATGTTACAGGTGGCTCAGGACAGCACCGCTGACGGACAAGAGGTACATTTCTTCAGTGACTGGAGGCAGGAGGCACACGGCAAAGCCTCAGGGACAGCTTCAGCCCTCCTGGAAAGCCTTTCTTGTCCCTCCTCACTTTCTGTGTCCTCACTCTCCACAGTCACCACAATTCTCCTCAACAGTAACTTATTTTTTAAACTGCAGCACTCTGCATTCTGGTTCTGAAAAGCATACCAGGTGCCACACAGTGAGCATTCCATTATCGCAGCTCAACATTCCATTAGCTGCAGCATGGCAGAAATGCTTATTTTGTGCGTTATTTCTAAGCTATTTACATTATTCTTGACAGGCTTTCTACAGAGATTCGTGTTGCCATTTTAAAGTGGGCACCTGGGCATTTCTTGGGCACCAGTTTACTGTACTAAGGCACCTATTAACTGGCACTTTTCTATTACTATATTTTTTCTGTTGTGCCCCAACTCTGGGGCGCTACAGATTCGGGCCCACCAAATGATACATGTCCTCATGTATCCCCCAAAATTTCTTTCTATAACATCTATTGCATTCAAATTAGTTTACTATACTTCTACTTAGATGAGGAACATCTCTAAAACTTTAGATTGATGGTACAACCATTTCTTAACTCTATTTCTGTGTGAACTTAAAGAGTGTCAATGCAGTTCTATTACCTAAGATATATAAATTCTATGAAATGTACTTGAGAATGGGCTATCACAGTTAAATCTTTCTTAATCTCTAAGATAACTTTAATACTGTAAAGAACATAAACTAAACTAATGTGACCATGTTGGGATAACTCTTTATCATACTGTGTTTTAAGATACAAAACTAAGGACTTTCCATATGAAATCTTTTAGGAGGAGTTCCAAAATTTACTCTCTGAGATCTGCGGGGCAGAGTACATAAAGGTTCAGTAGAAACAGGTACTATTCTTCTAGCGTTTTCGGGTATCAAACTCTCAAAGTGGTCTGAGTTAGCATACTTAAGTAATTCCAAGGATTAACATACATGTCTGTTGGGGTTTCTAGTTTAGTCAAGGTAAGATTTCTTGATGGATATTCTTGTTTGTCTATTAGCTTGGAGTCCGCATCAGCTGAAGGATCTGATCCTGCATGAAATATGCATGACTTTAACAGGTTTCTGTGAACAATCTTGATACCTTTTCAGATTTCTCCTTCGATCTTATAAACTGGCAGTTCTCTACATGGTATTTTACTATAAGATAGGGTTCAGGTTCCATTTGGAGGCTAATTTTGTTAGTCTATGGGTTCTCTTCAGGATTACTTTATCTCTGATCTGTAATGGACAAGCGTTGGTATTGGCATTATATAGTGTCTTTTGTTTTAATCTCACTTGAGTCATATGCTTGTCTTGGATTGGTCCTGCTTCTTGCAATCTGTCACTATGTTCATTTGCCCAATCTGTACATAGGTTAGGAGTAGAAGTGGCTTTCAAATCTATGTCAAGTACTAAGTCCATAGGTAAATGACCATGACGTCCAAATAACAAATAATATGGAGTATATCCAGTTGAACTCTGTATAGCGTTATTGTAAAGATTAGTTAATTCAGGTAAAATGCTATGCCAATATGGGTGTCGATGCTCACGTAATGCTCTTAGCATATTAAATAAGGTTTGATTAGCTCTTTCACACAATCCATTGGCTTGGGGATGATAGGCAGTTGTACAGATCTTTTGACTTCCATATAAGCTACGAAGTTCACGGAATAGTTGTGACTCAAAGGTACTCCCTTGATCAGTTAATATTCTGGTTGGAAACCCATATGGTTGAATAAAGTACTTAACAAATGTTGCTGCAGTGCTTTTGGTAGTAAGATCAGGAACTGGTGCAGCTACAACAAACTTAGAGTAGTGGTCTATCATGGTTGAAACATAACTGATACCATTTCTGCTTGGCTCAAGTTTTATGTGATCTAAGGTGATCAGTTCTACAGAAGCGTGACTGATAATTGGTTGCAGAGGAGCTTTTTGATCAGTTCTGCTGCTTCTCTTTAGATTACATGTGGGACATTCTTCACAACATTTCTGAATCTGAAGTTTCATTTCAGCCCAGTAGAATCAGTTTCTTATATTGCGTCTGTCTTTTACTTCCAAAATGTCCAGACTTGTTGTGATAGGCTTCCAAAACAATTGGTGCATTCTCTTGTGGCACAGTGATCTGTAGGATCTCACAATGGGTGTGATGATCTCTACCTTGCCTTATTAATTGGAGTCTTGTACAGTATGACCAGCTGGTTTCTGGGTCACCACAATTTTATTAATTCTGAATTTGTATTTTTCTTCAGTGAAGGCCCAAGACCTTGATTAGTGTCCAATAGATTTCTGATTTGTTGTACCTTAGGTCTCTGGTTTTGGAGCTGGATCCATAAATTATCTTGTTCTGCTACATGCGTTGAAGGAGTAGATTCAGACTTGGTTACTGTGATAGGACTGACCTGACAACATGCGTGTACCATCTCTGTAGGAACTTGTAAGAATGCAGGCATTTCCGCACCTTCTAAAGTTGAATCATTAGGCTCAGGCTCAGGTTCTGTCTGTTATGGCAATCCTGACAAGGCATCAGCATTTGCATTGCTTCTTCCTGTATGGCATTTTAAAGTGAACTGGTAATTGGACAAACATGAGGCCCATCGTTGTTCCAATGCTTCCAATCTGGCAGTATTTAAATGAACTAAAGGATTGTTGTCTGTGTATACAGTAAAAGGTGTGGCAGCTAGATAATATCAAAACTTTTCTGTAATTGCCCATACCAAAGCAAGGAATTCCAATTTAAATGAGCTGTAATGTTCACCATTTCTTTCTGATCCTTTGAGACTGCGACTAGCATAGGCAATGACTCTTTCTTTCCCTGACTGTTCTTGTGCTATCACAGCACCGAGACCTAAGTTGCTGGTATCTGGATATACTTTGAAAGGTTTGGTATAATCTGGGTAGGCCAAAATTGGAGCTTCTGTCAAGGCTTGGCAAAAACCATCGAAAGGGGTTTGGTGTCTGAAAGTCCAAGTGACTTGCTGAGTTTTGGATGTATGTCCTGCTGTTGACTCTCGAAGTAACTCATGTAAAGGTGTCACTAGTCAAGCAAACTTTTGGATAAATCTTCTGTAGTATCCAGTGAATCCAAGGAATTTTCTGACATCTCTAAAGGTAATTGGTACAGACCGTTCTTGTACTACTCATAGTTTTTCTGGATCAGGTGGTACTCCATCTGCTGCGACAATGTGTCCTAAGTAATTGACTTGTGGTTTCAGTATTTTGAAGTTACGGCTTCCAAATAATATTCTACCAGACGAGGAAGGTTCCTGTGCATTGCACAATCCGAAAGGCATACAAGTGAATTCAAATAATTCCATCGGGTGATGAAAGCTGTTTTCTCCACATCCGAAGGTGTGATTGGTACTTGACAGTAGCCACTGGTCAAACCAAAGTAGAGAACACGGCTGTGGATTGTAATGCAGTAAGAGAATCTTCTATTTGAGGCAAGGGTATGCATCCTTAAGAGTTATGTTATTAAGCTTCCTGTAGTCCACTCAGAAACTGATTTTTCCATCATCCTTTTTCACTAGTACCACTAGTGCAGCCCATGGACTATGACTTTCTCGAATTACATCTGCTTCTTTCATCTCTCTCAATGTGTCTTTGACTGGTTGGTACATAGCAGGTGGCAGAGATTGAAATCTCTCACAAATGGATGGATGATTACTCATGGGAATGTAGTGTTGAACTCCTTTAGCTAGTCCAAAATCCAAAGGATGCTTACTAAATGCTTGATGGTGCTGCATTGCTACTCGCTGGATGTCTCCTCGTTAAACGTCTGTTGTGTGAGTCGTACCAATGTCAAGTTCTCTTAACCATTTGGGTAATTCTTTGTCTTTTGAGTCTGGCTGGGGTCTTCTGGATGTTGACTGGTTGCAGGTTGTAGTGTGAAGTTGATTTTCTGGCTCTACAACATCCTACATACTGACAGTAGGTAGTTTGGCAATAGGTTGGTTTCTGTAGACTTGTACTGTATGATTTCCATAATTAAGTACTCTGATAGGGATCCGTCCTTTGCTAACTGTCACAATGCTGCAAGCAACAATGATAGGCTCCTCCTTGGCATCAGGATATGGTTCCACTAGGGCATCGTAGTCCTGTTCTCTAGGTCCTACTTTTGCTTTACACCATAAGGTGGTTTCAGTACCCAGACTCAGAGTTATGGGATGAGATTCTGTAACTCTGACTTTTCCAATTTCACGTAAGCTAACTGAGCCAACTTTCTTTTTTTTATAATTAAAACTTTTATTGTAAATTTAAACATACAAAACTGAGCCAACTTTAATGGTAACACATTATGTATATTTGTTTATTTATTTAACTTTTTTCTTTATCTCTGGTGAGAAGAGGTTGTCAGTTTTTGAGCCTGGACACTGACATTTTATGTTGGCTTGCGTGCATGCACAAACAACATATTGGGGTAGTAGCACTTTCAGAGGTGTGTCAGTGTTGTGGCAAATGCAGGGCATTCTTTAGTAGGTGCGTCCCTCATTCCCCACTCAGCCAGCATGCTAGCACTTATGCAAGTATTATGCAAAGTGCTACCAACTTGAGAGAAATGTACCGCTGCATTTAGAGACAAGCTTGTCATGTAGCGGCACAGATGACACGCCTCCTTATGTGCCTTCCTGGTGAAACATTTCAATAAACATAGTACGGCAGTCCACACAATCTGAAAAGAAGGCTAACATCGGGGTGCAATCCCCATGTTATTATGTCTGCCACCACCCCCACACTGTGTGGCACACTGGGAGCCCTCCCCAGTGTGCCTCCACTCACAGAAAGCTGACCACATCTGCATGTTCCTCCCCCTACCCCACTCCCAGTGTGTGGCCAACATCATCCCCAAAAGTCATGGGAAACACTGGGAGCCCATCCCAGTGTACCCAACATTTGTTTTATTTCACCTGTAAAGAAAGAAATCATCCTGTGGAGCAATGTCCTTTTGTTTTTTTTTTTACCTGAAAAAAGAAACAGTCTCTTGTCCGAGGTGCCCCTCCCCAACCCGCAGCACCCTCTGCTCACCCCACCTCCCCACACCCTCACCCCATACTTACCTCTGGAGAGCCAGTGCTGCAATCATCAGTGAAGCAGGAACACGTCTGGACTCTTCAAAGCCGAACTGCAAAATGAAGAAATGCCGTAAGCTGTATAAAGGCATAAATGGGGGTTCAACTTAGGTGAATATCTCAGCCATTTTTACAGTTTTGACTCCAGATTTTCTACATGGGGTTCCTGGGACACCATT
Source organism: Neoceratodus forsteri (assembly GCA_016271365.2). Taxonomy (NCBI): domain Eukaryota; kingdom Metazoa; phylum Chordata; order Ceratodontiformes; family Ceratodontidae; genus Neoceratodus; species Neoceratodus forsteri. Next base: position 1,663,258,243 of record CM028130.1, read on the forward strand.
TATGAATACATGCACTGTCATTTCATTATTCAGTCCCGAAGGTCATTTTGTGGTCACTGCACAGAATCACCTTTCGGGACCAATTAACAAAATGTACAGTGATACTGTTCATGAGGTGGGGTCCCAAAAAGCCTATGTTGCAAAGTTGGTGAACAAATTCCAAAAAATGACTGTGTTACAAGCGTACATTGCACAGTTTCCACACATGCTCATAACTTTGACAAGTTTTAATATTTTCACTCCAGATTTTTAACATTGGAGTGCATCCATTTTTTCATTTTTAAACTATTTTCTAGGTGCTAATGGATGACCCAATCACCATTTATTGACAATTGGAATTCTGAAATCCATTTATTTTCTTAACCAGATTTTCAACATTGCCATTGTTTCACACCTCCTTATGAACAGTACAGCGTCATTTTTCACATCCTGCCTGAAATGTGTTTTTGCACGTGTGGCGTGCAATGGCACGGTCGTTGTGGGAGATCAATGTTCGGGACAGATTAGCAAAATCACAGTGACACTGTTCATGAGCTAAGGTCCCAAAATGCCTATATGGAAAACTTGGTTAAAAAAAATCCCCCAAATAATTGTGTTACTGACGTGCGTTGCGCAGTTTCTATGCATGATTGTGACTTCACCTATTTTTCATATTTTCACTACAGATTTACAACATTGTCATTTTGTTACACCTCCTCAGGAACAGTACAACTTTCATTTTTCATATCCTGCCCAAAATGTGTTTTCATACCTGCAAAAATCACAGTTCAGCTAATGAACTGTTAGTGCCGCTATTCATGAGGTGGGGTCACAAAAAGCCCATGTTGAAAATTTGGGATAAAAACAATAACAAACACCTGGGGTGTTAGGGATTCCAATCGTAATGCCCCACCCTGTAGAGATTGACAGGCATCAGGGGTGTGACTTGGGATTGTCTATTGTAATGCTCACACCATTTCACCCCACCCTACAGCTAGTGGCAGGCATTGAGGTGTGTCTTGGACTCTTCAGCCCCAAAGTTCACCCCATTCTCCTACACTGCACCCATCTCAGTTTACTTGCTTATGGAATGAGGTGAGAGTAAGGTCCGAAGAACCCAAGGCACAACATGATAGTTGGTGTCTGCAGGGTAAGGTGAGGTGAAATGGTGTGAGCGTTATGGCCAACAACCCAAAGGCACACCCCAATGTCTGTCAGTTTCTGCAGGGCGGGGGTGGGGTTGGCATCAGTTCCATACTTCACTTCCATTCCTATTTTGCGTCTCTCTAACTTCTGCACTACCAATGCCAATGCCAATGCCAGCAAGACAACATTCAGCATTGACAAATGCTTGTTTTAAATTGGTAGACTAGTAATTTGGTAGCTCCCCCCACCTCAGAGTATTTGTGACTAGCATAGCACAAAAAATCCTCTGCTTTCTTTCTTACCCTTTCCTTTGGCTGCTGCTGAGCTGTTAAAAGAGCAGCCAGCAGTTTATTGTTTCCTGGCTGCTCCTTATGCTCTCTCCAGGTCTGCTATATATTTCAGAATTTCCTCCACAATCACTTTGTTCTGATTATTTTTAACTGATTCAAAGTTGAATATTTATCCTCTGGCTATAGCTTCCACTGTGTTCCATATTGTGCTTATGGCTATTTCTGGATCTTGGTTCAAATTAAAGGTTTCATGGAGGCATTGGCTGATTTTACTTTTGGCATTTTGGTCATTTAGGAGAGATGTGTTTAGTTGCAACACCTTCTTTCTCTCCACTGTCCCAGTTGAAGAGTAACTGAGATTGGGGCATGGTCTGACTGAGTAATGCTGAATATATTAGAAACTAAGATATTGTATACATGTGATATCAGAGTGAAGAAAGAGGTCTACACCTGAGTAAGGCTATAGGAATGTAAGAAACACAGAGTCCTTCTCTCCCTTATGCATCTGCTTCCAAAGACTGTATATACTAGCTCAAGTTTCTCTGTCAGAGCCCTAAGAGTTTGGACCAGCTTCCTCTTGTTCATTCTCAAGTGCCCTGAGGAGCAGTCCTCTGAGATGGACAAGGTGCAGTTAAAGTCTCCCTAGAATGATTTGACCCCCTGCAGTTGTACTATCTTACCATAAACCTCCCTGAGGAAAAGACCCACCTTGTCATTTGGTTCATAAATATTTACTAAATGTAATATTCCACCCTGCAACTTACCTGTAACTATTACTATCCATTCTTGAAGCCCTACCTCATGTGAAACAACCTCTAGGGGACACCCTCTCTTAATTAAGGTGCCTGCCCATGCTTCTGCCTTGGGAACAATGTTACTATTGCCTGCCTACCCAACTCCTGTGTAGTTTTAAATGTTCTGATGGAGATAGATGTGTCTCTGAATGAAGTTGATATCACTTTTAATCTTTTGAATTCTGCTAAGATCCTAGTTTGTTTAACTGCCTAATTCACCCTTTAGACATTGTAAGAGACTATCTTTAAAGAGCCCATTTTGTATTCATGTTAGGTCCTGGGAGTAACCCTTAGCAAAGATAGGTCATTATTCAAGTTTCCAATGGAGCACTGCAAACAACATAACTTCAAATCACAACTTAAAGCTGGTCATGCCTGCAGTAACTGTAGACACTCAGTTGGACATAATTGACTTGTTCTTGTGCTGAACTTGCAGGGCTGGATTTTAACACATGCTGTGTAAGCAAAAGAGCTTCCTTGATGTTGTACCACTTGGTGTTACTGGGATGATATGCCCACTGGTTAAAATGGGCAAACTCCAACTCTGCACTCCAGTGGTAATGGAGCACTACTCCCTCCCCATATAGGAGGGACTGTAAAAGAAGTGGGTTGTAAGTCATGAATGTGGAGTTTAGGGACTGTGTAGACAGCCTTTAAGATGTAGTGTGGCTCCCAGCCCCTGCAACCATCTAGTAAAAGTGATCACATGTGTAGGTGCTTCCACTCAGGAGCAGCCAAACCCAGCATTGCATACGTGTGGGTAAAGAGAAGTGCAGGGTGCCATGGCAGCAAAGGTGGACACCCACAGAACACTGTCAGAGAATGAATTCCCTTTGATACAGCCTCACGTTATGAATCAGCACAAATGGGTATTCTAAGGGTGGTCAGTGCACTGGGCTGCAAGCCTCGACTATGCAAAAAGCTCTGTGGAGTTATAAACACACTCAAAAAGGAATCTGGTCTATTCAAGAAATTGCCTATATTAAATAAATGTTTTCAAGCAACAAAACATTTTTTTCCAATTGATATTTTATTACATTTTCAAAGCCAACACACAAAACTGCATTAATAAGGCAGTAACATATCCACTTAAAAGAAAAAAATCTTAATCTGAAAATATAATACATTCTTATGCAAAAAATAAGAATTTAATGAGATATCGACTCAAATATATTCTTATATATGACTATTTAAAGATTTTAAAACTGGAACCATTTAAATAAAACATCAACCATCTTTAACACAAATATTTAGGAAAGGTTCCCACATGTTCAAGAAAATGTCATTCTTATTCATCCTAGAGTAATAAATTATTTCATTATTAGCAATGTTCATTAAATTATTTAGCCATTGTTGAATAGAGTGTATGTTAGTATGTTTCTAGTTTTGAAGGAGTAATCTTTTATAAGCTAAAGCTCCAGATAGCAGCCATAGTCTTTTATCCTTGGAAATATGCAAAGTATCATTGGTATCTCACAGAATGAACAATAGAGGAGGAAAAGGGATTACTAAACCAGTAATGTTTTGACGCTATGAATTTGTTTCCAGTGAAATTATACTTCTTACAATACCATAACAAATATGCTAAACCTGCATTAGAATGTGCACATCTCCAACAATTACTATCATCCCTATTCCCATACCTAGTATTTGTCTGGGGAGTAATAGTAATAGTGAAGTATTTTAAACTGAGTGAGTCTCCTTGCACTTCCTAGAGGACTTAATAGCATTAACCCATATTTTGTTCCATGCTGGTTTGGATATAACAACACCAAAGTCTGCTTGCCATTTTACTCTAGCTCTCTGTTAGTTCTATGTCTGTTTCATTTCAATAAGCATATAATAGACTAAAAGATTTAGGAAGATAACATATCTTAAAGAAATTCTTCCACACTTGAAAGAGAATCATTTTGTAGGACATATCTAGGAATTTGTTAACTAAAAAGCTCCTTATCTGCAGGTAGAAGCAGAAATCACATCTTAACAAATTAAATTTGTTTTGCAAACCAGAAAAAGATAGAAATCTATCTTGTTCATCCAGTAAGTCTCCAGTTACATTAATTCCTTTAATTTTCCATCCTATGTCCCTGATAGGTTTGTTGTCAGGGGTTATTTTGGGGTTCTTCCACAATGGCATAAATTGTAAGGGCACAAATTCTACCTTTTTAAGGTGATTAAACTTCCTACGTACTATAATTGAAACCTGTAAAGTTGGCTGATTCAATAAATGACTTGGAAAATTGCAAACAAAATAAATCACTCAGCTTTAAGGGGGCAACCATTTCTTTTTCTATCTTAAACCATAGAGGGGTATTCAGACTTTCTTTCGATAAGAACCAATTAGCAGTTTGTTTGTGCTTGTAAGCCAAAAAATACCCTTGCCACCAAGGTAGGGCCATGTCTCCTTGTTTGACTGGTGCTCTAAGTTTAGGTTTCGAGAGTCTTGGTGGTTTATTTCCCCATAGGAAATTGGAAATAACCTTTTCAATTTTGTTAAACCACATATGAGGGATGTTTGCAGAAAAATAATTGATAAAATAGAATAATTTAGGAGCAAATATCATTTTCAAGGAGTTAATTTTACCCCATAAGGACAAATTAATTTTCTCCCATCTGTCTACATCAGAGGTCAAATCTTCAATGACTTGTCATATTATGAAATAAAAAATTTTCTAGAGAGTTAAACACTTTGACACCTAAGTAATTCATTCCTTCTTCAGGCCAAGTAACCTCAGATAAGATTTTCAATATGTCACATTTTGACATAAAATTATTTAATTGCAAACATTCAGTCTTACACCAGTTAACAAACAGTCCTGATATTTCCCCAACAGTTTGTAAATATATTTTAATATGTTTCAGGAAGTTTCAGTATTGATTAGGGTAAGGAGAATATAATCTGCAAATGCTAGCACTTTACTAGTGTAGCTACCAATTTTGACCCCCAATGTTATCAGATTCCATTATCTTTCTGATGAGAGGTTCAATCCCTAGTATAAACAGGAGAGGTGAGAGTGACACCTTGCAAATCCTCTGTAAAGATGAAAAGTTTCTGATTTCAGTCCATTAGTGATAACATAAGCTCTGGGGGCATCATACAATGCATGGACCCATTTAATCAGACCTGGACCTATGTTTTTCCTTTCTAGAACTTTATATAAATATCTCCATTCTAATGAGTCGAATGCTTTGCCTATATCCAGAGATGAAGACATGACTGGAAAGGCATTATATTTGAAAGAATATGCCATCTAAATAATTGAAAACAATCTCCGAAAATTATCAGTAGCCTGTCTATTTTTAAGAAAGCCCACTTGCTCTTTACTCACTAACTTACCAATTACTTTAGAGAGTCTGGTTGCCAAGATTTTAGCTAGGCTCTTATAATCAAAATGTAATAAAGATATTGGTCTATAATTTTCACACTCAAGTGTATCTTTACCTTTTTTGCTCAATAAACAAATACACGCTTCATTCATGGAGTCAGGCAAATGTCCCTCTTTGAAAGAGAATTGGAAAACATTGAACAGGTGAGGTGATATAGTAGAGTTAAACATCTTATAAAACTCACCAGACAATCCATCCGGTCCTGGAACATTCCTTTAGAGCTTGTGCTATGACCTCAGAAATCTCTTTTATGGATATTGGCCTTTCTAGCATTTGTTTGTCTTCCGTGGCTAGCTTTGGAATGTTCACTGAATCTAGGAATCTAACTAGCATATCTGTCTGCAAATCTCCTTTAGGTTTATATAACATTTCAAAGAAACTCTTGAAATGATTATTAATGTTTTTTACAATTATGTGTTGTTTTCCCTGAGGGACCCCTGATTTTTGTGCAATCTGTAGGCCAGTAACTTACTAGCCTTCTCCCCTGCTTCCCAATAATTCCATTTTACCCTAAACAGAGAATATTCAATTTTCTCAGAATGTAACTTATTTATGTCAAATTTGAGCCCCATGACTTTAAAGAGCAGTTATTTTTATTAGGAACATTTTGTTTTAGGACAGTCAGAATTTGCCCTAATGAGTCTTCCATTTCTTTCAGAATTCTTTCTTTTTCTCTTCTTTATTTGAGGCATAACTTATGCATTTGCCCTGATATATGCATTATAAGCATCCCAAATTGTCTGGGGAGTAACTTCTCCATTACAATTTATTTTAAAGTAGGCCTTAGACTTTTCCTGTATCCAATTAATGAATTTATCCTTTAATAAAGATATATTAAATTTCCAATTTTTAGTCTTATTTGATTTATTTTCAAAACCAGGAACTTTTCAAAAGGCAATGGTCTGATATAATCAAATTTTCATAAGAAATGCTGCTTATATTATTGCATAAATCCATGGGTAGGGAAAAATAATCGAATCAACTAAAAGTCCCAAATCTGGCAGAAAGAAAAGAGTAGTCTCTGACATTAGGATGTGTTAGTCTCCACCCATCAACCAACCCCAGGTCATCCAGAACTTTATGAATAGTTCCTTGAGTAATGGACAGCTTACTTTGTTTACAAACATTTGATCTATCTAATAGAGGATCCATTACTGTATTAAAATCTCCCGAAGAATAATCTCATAATTCCCTATATTTGTAAGGGCATATGCCAAAGTCTGAAAAAACATTTTTTGTTGAGTTTGAACATTGGGAGCATACACATTACACAAGGCTACATCTCTGCCATATAAATTACCTAGTAAAATGTGAAATCTTCCTTCAGGGTCTGTTAGATGACTATGCTTTAAAATGGACTCCTTTTCTAAATAAGATAGCTACCTCCTCTTTTTCTGGAAGAGAAACAGCAATGGTAAACTGGGCTTACCCAATTATGCGCAAGTGTATTTGCTTCTTCTAGAATCAGGTGTGTTTCTTGCAAGAATGCCACATCTATGCTATGTTTTTTAAGATGGTTTAGAACTCTATACCTCTTAATAGGTGAGCCTAACCCTTGAACATTCCATGAACTTATGTCAATTGAACTCATTCTGTAACTAAATTACTCTATAAATTATAAAACCAAACAAATAACAGATTTCAAGTAAGATCTAGTGATCTTAACTAAAATACTGTGGGATGAATATAAAGATTATTAAGATGCCTACTAGGAACCACACAAATAAACAGGGAGCACAGTATGTATACTCTATAAAATGTTATCTGTTGTATTAGAAACACAATAAAACAGACAGCAAGAAGATGGTGTAACCTCACTGAGGAATTCTCAAAGTGATAACACTCATCTTTTAGGCAGCTTAGCGAGTAGGCCCACATTTGCCATGTAACAGCTTTACAAGGAATTTCTAACTAGGTAACCTTACTGGTTTAAAAACACTGGCCTCTAGGTACTCAACAATTCTTTCCTTCAGAAGTGATTCCATCACTTTCCTACCACAGAGGTCAAACTGACAGATCTGTAGTTTCCTGCCTCTGTCTTGGTCCCACTTTTGTGAAGGGGAATCACATTAGCCTTCTTCCAGTCCTCAGGTACCATATCATCCTCCCATGATTTGTTATAAAGGGTGGTCAGTGGTGTCACTAGTGCTCTCCTTAATTCTTTTTGAATTCTGGGGTGAAGTCCATCTGTCCCCATTGCTATGTCCACCTTCAGTTTTAGGAGTTCTTTCAGAACCCTTTCTTCTGTGAAAGGACTGGGATCAACCCCCCTCTCCATGAGTGCTTCTGTTAATTGGATTAGGCAACTCCCCCACTTACTCTTTTGTGAATACTGAACAGAAGTATTCATTCAGTATCCCTGCTTTTCACTGTCACTCTTTGCCCACCCACCATCCATTCTATTCAGCCTCACCATCCCTTCATTTGTCTTTCTATGCTACCTGATATATCTATAAAAGGTTTTATCCTCCTTCTTAATTGAGTTGGTTATCTTTTCCTCATTTTGTGCCTTTGCTATTCTGACTATCCTCCTGCTTCCTTCTGCGTTAACTGGTACAATTCTCTGTACTGCTCCTTCTGTGTTTCCTAATACTTCCTAAATGCTATCTTTTCTCCCTAAACTTCACTGCCACTTCTTTGAGAACCATAGTGCATTTTCTATCATTTTGATTTGTTTGTTTGCTTCACACAAAGGCTTGTTGCCTCTGTGATGGCAGTTTTGATATTTTCCCATTGTTGCTGCACCCTCCTTCTAGTCTGTTTGCCAGTGCTTTCTAAGGCACTCTCCCATCTGCCAAAGTCAGCCTCCTGAAGTCCAGAACCCTCCCTTTGTAGTGACTTGACTCTGTAGCTGAGTTTATCACAAACTACACTGTTTGGTGGTCACTTGTTCCCAAATGGCTACCCACTTCTAGATCTGAGATCCTCTCACTGTCCCCATTTGAGAGTATGAGGTCTAAGATTGCTCCCTCACGAGTAGGTTCCAAAACTAGCTGTCTGAGGCATGCCACCTGAAGAGCACCAAGAATGGCCCTGCTTTTGGATGTGGCTGCAGCAAAGGTGCTCCAGTTAACATCTGGCATATTAAGGTCCCTGATCAACAGTATCTCCTTTCTCTGCCATCCTAAGTATGCCTTCTATCATATCCTTGTCCATTCCCTCCCCCTGACATGGGGGTCTGTATACAACCCCTGTGCAGATTGTGGTGCCATTTCCAGTCTCTAAGGTGACCCACACTGCCTTCTCTCCTCCCTATTTACTCTTTTGTGCAGTTGCTTTTATCCTTCCTTACATAGAGAGCTACCCTCCTTCAGCCCTCCCTGTCTCTCCTGTAGGTTGTGTACCCTGATATACTAACATCCCAGTCATGGTTCTCTGTGTACCATGTTTCTGTGACTGCTATGATATCCAGGCATCCCTCTTCCATCAAGGCCACCAGTTCAGGGAGCTTGTTGCCCAGACTACGGGCATTGGTACTCATTACCTTCCATTTCATGGTGGCCTTACCCCTTTTTGCCTCATCCCTGTCCTTATTGCATTTGTCACTTTCTCCATTTACCCTGCACTTCTCTATTGACATCTCTATGTTGATGTCTCCCTCACTTAGTACCCTGATTTTTTGGGGGCTAGGATTTCCTGCTCCTTTTACAGTGCCTCTCCCTTGGCTAGTTTAAATTTGCCACAATGAAGTATTTACACCTATCACCTTGGATCCTGGTTCCCCTCCTGGACAGATGCAGACTATCACACCAGTATAGGCCTGCATCCATCCAGGTGGACCCCCAGTCCCCTATGAAGCCAAATCCCTGAGCTCTGCACCAGTTTTTCAACCACTGATTGAATCCCATTGTGTGGAGCACCCTAGCCTCATCCATGCCATAGACAGACAGCACCTCCAAGAAGGTTACCGTGAGTGCTATTTGTCTAAGGCTCTGCCCCATCTCCACAAACGCTTCTTGCACTGCTCTGATCCCTTTCTTAGCCAGGTAATTTGTCCCTAGGTAGGCAATGACATCCAGCTCCCTCCCCTGTTCAGCTGCTCCTGTGATCTTGAGGATTCGCTATCAGGATACCTGTCAAGTTGTTTTACTGGAATATTAGGCACAGGACATGTGATGGAGAACATGTATGTGGCAAAGAGTGCAGTGCACATGCAGTATCCTGGGAATTCTGAGCATGGGCCTGGTGTTCCATCTTGGATTTCTCAGCATTTTCTGAATTGAAAGAGGTTATTTGATTATGTTCAGAACTAACCTTAAAATTAGGCCTTGCAGTCATAATGCGATTGGCATCAGGCCAGTTTCTTTTAATAAATTCCCAAGCTTCATCTGGGGATTTAAAATTATGTGACCCTCCTCCTCTGTTTATCACCATACTGGCTGACTACTTAATGTAGTAAGATACTCCAAGTGACTGCAAAATGTATCTTATTTTGTTGTATGCTTTTCTTTTCTTTACAATTTCAGCTGAATAGTCTTGGAAGATAAAAACCCATTATTTTCTCCAATACAGAGCCTTCTTTTGTCTGGCCAGTGATAATATTTCCTCCTTGATATTGAACCTTAGAAAATGAATAATGATAGGCCTGGGTTTTTGACTGTATTTAGGAAGAGCCCTCAGGGACCTATGTGCCCTTTCAATTTCTAGTGGCCACTGCCAAGAAGCATTTAAAATCAATGGAATAAAGTCCATTAAAAACCTTATCATGTCATTGCCTTCTATCAGTTCAGGTACCCCACCACTCTTAAATTGTTACATCTACTTCTATTATCTAACTCATCAATGTTTGTGCTTAGAAGTTCAATTTTTGTACATACTTTGGTGGAGAATCCTCTATTTTACATATGTTTTCTTCCAAAAGGACAGTATTTCCTCTAAAGCAGAGGTTCTCAAATGGTGAGGCCAGCCTCCTGGGAGGCCCTAACCTGTTCCAGGGAGGCTCAAGCAAGTCTGAAAAAGTACTGTATTTAAATTTTGAGTTTTGCATATTCTGTGTGAAGAGATGAAGCAAACTGAAAGAGGATAATAGTAGGTGAATCTTATGTATTTATTTGGGTGACAAGGGAATGTGAATGAGCCAAGGCTCATTTCAGGTGTACCCGGGTAAGGGTAGGGAGTGAAAACATTTCAAAAGGTAACTACAAAACAATCAGGAAATACACAATGAACAAAAGTGCAAACAAATATGAACAATAAACTAATAATGAGTGGTGATAACTGATCAATTTGTAGACTGATGGCAGAGCAGCCCAAATGCAAGGGTTGAGCATAGAAGTGCTAGGAGCAATAGCAGGAAGGAGCAAAGTAATCCCAGAGAAATTGCTTAGGAGCAGGGAAGGACAGTGAGAGGCAAAGTATGTAGGAAGGTTATTTTGCATAGAGAGGAAACAGAGAAAGTAGTCTGACCCACGAAGGTACTGCAACAAGGGTAACAATGGTTCAAGAATAAAAATAGCAGAGCAAGGAGGCTGGCATGTGAAAGGGAGGGGAGTTACAGTAAGCTGAATAACATTTATTTTATTTATTTGTTATTCAGATAATGCTTCTAAGCACAGGAGCTCTTTTCAAAGCTTCTGTGTCAGTATAAGACAAAGAACTGAATGTGAGCCAAGTACTCAAAGGGTGTCAATTAATTCATGGTGCACTGCAGCAGTACAGTATGTTATTTTTCTTTGGGAGGCTCAAGATTATTTCAGTTTTTGGGGAGGCTCAAATCCTTTCCATGGATTTGGGAGGCTCACTGTGACAAAGTCTGAGAACTATTGCTCTAAAGTGTTAATTCTTTCTTTCATGACTGTAGATTTGTCCCGATCAGAATCAGCTTGTTTTTTTAATGAAACTATATCTATATGCATACTTTGCCACTTGTCTCTAATAAATTCAATGTTGTTACTGTTTAAATCAGTATTATGACCTTTGCTTGCTGGCTTGTTATAATCCTTCGCTAAGTTTTTCCCTCCTTGCCCGTTTGTAGAGGCATATGGGTGAAGCACCGGGTCGGGCTGGAGTATTATCGCACCAAAGTGACTGTCAGATCACATCCTTTATTTGGGAGGGCAGAAAACTTCCAGAGATAATAAAAAGTAAGTGTGCAGAATAATTTAATCAAACTTGCAGGTATTATCCAGTTATCGCGAGTGCTAAGTAACGAGTGTATCTGGACACTTTTAACTCATAGTACAAGCTTTATCACTATTTAGTTGCGATTAGTGGGAGAGTTAACGTTAAGCTGCAATTTCTTCAAAGCATGGTGTGGACCTCCAACAACAAAAATTGTTGATTCAAAATATCAGCTTTATTTTAAGAAATTGCATATTGCACCACATGAAAATTGCACTATTGAAAAAGTAAACAGATGGACTATATCCTACAACTTAAACCAGCTGTGCTAGAATAAGCCATATGACTAGTGGCCCAGTTTAACAGTGCAGCTCAACTACTACATCTATTTGGAAAAACCTACCAGGTCAGTTTGCCATATGTAGAACAATGTACATCAAAACCATGCAACAGAGTCAGTGCAGGCAGGAATAGCAACAGGGTGCAAAACTGCTAAAGGGTCTATGCGTGGTTGTGCTCTGTTCCCTGGCAGAGGATAAGTCCTCTGTTAGGAGGAAGGTCTGCTGAGCAGCTGTTGTGGCTTGATAGGATGAGCCACAAGCAGCAATGAAGGTGGTGCATCTGTGGGACTGGGTATCAAATCTAGTCCCAGACACATGGAATTTTTCTTTTTACACTTTGTGCAATTTAATTTTGTGACCCACCCCAGAGTTGATTATTTAAGTTGGAGAGATTTGGGGGGCCCAGCCTCCCCATAAGGGGGGGGTGAGAGGGGATCTGCCCACCTCAAAACATAGAGAAAAGCCACTGGGTAATATACCATGCTGTATTGACAGTGTGGTATATTGCTGCACTATTATGTCATGTGGCATTATGACCCCATGCCATGGACAATACATGCATCTATGACACCATGTGCAAAAAATTCAAAACAGAGGATGCAAAGTTAGCAAACATCAGAGGCAAGTGAATAACAAATACCTGACCCTAAACATGATGTGGCAGAAAACAGTCAGACCAGATCCCCAGTGTTTCATCCAGCATGGGCTTCCTCAGGGGGACATCAGGTATTTGCACTGCTAAACTGAGCCACCAACTACCACCAGAGCAGGATGAGGCCACTACTTGTTACCCTGCACCACTGAGAGGGCATCATACCACTATACTGGCTGAGTCTCTGGGGAGTCAAAATGACCTCCCCCTCCTTGCCCCTCCATGGTAGTGCTAAAGATCTTAGGAAAGTCCATGGGATGGTGGCTGAGGGTGGGGGCAGGTAGTAGCAATACAGGGCCTGTCAGTTGTGCAGGTCCTGCAATAACTGGGGCTTTATTCTGCCAGTTGCTGTTTTTCCCATATTTAATGTCTGCCCACCTCTTCTGAGGTGGTGCAAAGCCCCATAAGGTCTCCACATGCACATCAACCCCCTGTGTGGAAAGCCTTCCCATCCTGCCACATGGTGGTGCCTGTGCTCCAGAACACTATGCCATCCCTCCCCTGGCTGGGAGCAGGTCCATGAAGCAGGGCTGTCCCCCAGCCATGGCTCACACAGCCAACTCACCGAGCTCGTCTCTGAACTTGAGTCACTGGGATGGGAACACAATGCACTATCGACTGGGCAAATGTTTGATCCTTAACACATTTCTTTGTATCTTTTTTCAGTGACATTTTGACCCCAAGTTTTCAGCTGTCTTTTTATGACCCCCCCCCCAACTTCTGAACATGACTAGTGTTCTTTATGAAATTCTGACTGAAACATCATTTTGGGCACGAACACAAAAAAAACCCATTTTGGACAGGATTTGAAAAACAACATCTATCATATTCATGAAGTGGGGTAAAAAAGGGTTATGAAGAAAAACTGTCATCAGAATATTAAAAGTTACCAATATAGGGCCCTATGCACTCAAAAACACTCAAGTGGCATGTTGGCGAGTGCACAGCTCCACACTCATTGGGGTTTCATGCATGGGCTGTATGCACTAACACCAGCCTCTGCGCAACCCCACTTTATGTGGCCCTGCCCCCCAGGCATGCAGGATCCCTGGGGAAGCTGGGGGCAGAGTGGAGGACCAAAGCATGCTGCCAATCTGCTGGCCACCCAGGTCCCGCAGTCAATCACCTGCTCCCATGGGGCACCATGTTTGCAGCCAGCGCACCATGTACCGACTGTACTGGAGGGGGCCTGTGCCCTGTTTGCCACCCACCACCTACAGAGGTGTGCCCCAACATCAGGGGCATCCATATTGGGGGTCCATGGATCCCTGCTCTCACTGCCATGCCTGGTGGCTGCATCTTGGGGGCATGTACTGAGGCTACATCTGCCTGGAGTTGGTGTAGCTGGTGGCCCCTCATGCATGGCACTCTGCACTGTTGTGCATTATGCAGTGTGTGGGCATACCCCCCACACCACTCCCAGCTTGCCCCTGCGTGGACCTCCATGATCGGTCAGGGAATAGGGTGCATGGGGGGTGTACGTGTGTCATGACTGCCATAGAGGGGGTGCAGTGGATATGGCAGTTATGGAGTGGGCTGCACGCTAGAGATATAGGGGCCAACATGAGTAAACATTGAAAAATTTCAACTTTCATAACTTTGTTGTTTTTGAGATTCTGATCCCAAATTCATTCTGTCCCTCAACCCCTTGACATTCCAAGATAACACTTTTAGCCTAATATATATCAGACTATATAATCAAATGGATGTGTGTGTGTGTGTATATATATATATATATATATATACAGTATATATATATATATCTCATTATAATATCCATCATCCAACTCCATAAATGAACTAATGACAATATACCACATTGTAAACCTGCATAAAATATTGAACTTGCATTTCTTCATTATTTTATATGCATTCCATCTGCACCCAAATATGAGCATATCCCCCAAACTGATTCTACCTCCATATCCCATCATCACCTCGCATGGGATCATAATAGTAAAAAAAAAGCCCTTCCTTAACTGCTTCCTCTTAAACCTTATCTTCCCACCCCCTTTCTGCCCCAGTCATGAATCTATACACATGCCAACACCATATTTGTACATCTCATTTGGCCAGCAAGCCATATAACATAACCAAAGCAATAGGAGTGGTATGAGAACATTTTCTTTCCACCATCTTGTGCTTACCTTACCTCTTCCAAGAATAGTCCACCCACTGCCCTCCATCAACAAAGATAGCTAAGGTAGAAGACAGCAGTACTTACACCTCTCAGTGGTGGTGCCTCCTACCCACTACCACACAATGTGAAGTTGCAGTCATGCAAAAACTTCTAGTGTGAAAAGAAAGTCACCAGAGAGTATTAGGAGGGAGCAGAGATCAAGAAAATGTGAACCAATTATGAAAGAAAGATACCAATAATTAAATATTCATTTCCATCCTTTAAGGGGACAGGAATAGATTACTTACGTGCACCTGTTTGAAATGTCTCTATTTTCAAAAATTATATTAACGCCTCTAAAGATCCCTATTTAACTGTGTCCGAATAAA
Source organism: Neoceratodus forsteri (assembly GCA_016271365.2). Taxonomy (NCBI): domain Eukaryota; kingdom Metazoa; phylum Chordata; order Ceratodontiformes; family Ceratodontidae; genus Neoceratodus; species Neoceratodus forsteri. Next base: position 1,663,273,400 of record CM028130.1, read on the forward strand.
GCGGAGCTGGCAGTTATATTTGTATTGTTTTCTTTGTATGGACAACATTCTGCGCAGTTCCTTTCATGGAACCAAGAATTCAGATTTTGACTATGTCACTTCATGGTTCATAAGTATGAGCATGAACTTATCAGTGCAGTGCACAAGGTTCTGAAGCCATGAAGTGACAGTTAAAACTCCAAAATTCTTGGTTCCATAAAAGGAACTGCACGGAATGTTCTCCATGCAAAGAAAACAATACAAAACACAACTGACAGCTTCAGCTTTTATTCTGGCATAGTTAAAAAAGAATATTTTAGAGGTATGAATATAATTTATGAAAATAGAAACATTTCAGACAACTGCACATAAGTAATCAATTCCTGTCCCCTTTCAGCACGGTTATGTATTGTGAATATTTTGTAAACTAATCAATTTAAACAAACTTCAAAGCAAGTCTGTCTCTAGTTTTAAATGATGAGTTGAGACTAGAGCTGTGCAGAATATAAATTTCCACTGGTGGAATGCCCATGGGATTATTATTCTGATTCCATGGAGTTTTGCAGAATTTGTATGAAAATTCTGAAGAATTTTGTAAAATTTTAAATTGCAGTTATTTTTATCTAGTTTTTAAAGTACATAAGCAAAAAATACAAATTAATTTGGCAAGTATACAGATACTGATGGTTTGCAAAAGTGTACGAAATTTCAGAGTCCCAAACTGAAAGGAGCTGCATTATGGGTGGCCAAAGATTTAATCAAAATATAATTTTCAGTCTTTTCCACCTAATTTTAAAATTTGATATACAATTTTCTCAGTTTCAGGATTTAGTGCAACATGCAACATTGTTATGTGCACTAAGTTTTAAGTCTCAAGCTTCAAAGTGTTGTGCTATAGGTAGCCAAACATTTTGCTACAATTTAGATTACAGTATAATTTTGAAAGGATTCATCGAAATATTCTAAAAAGTTGCAGGTGCATGGGTTATTACTACATTTATGCATCTACCCAGTTTCAGATTTCTGGCTCCAAAGGTGCCTGAGTTATATGCAGATAAAAATGTTCATGAAATTTCCCACAAAAAATAAAAAGATAGATTTTGAGCACCTATTATTTTGAGGCGGTGTATCCTAATGTCTTGATATCTGGCACAGCATTAGAACTCCTGTCAGAAAGTAAACATACCAGATTACAGGTCTCTATCACAAGGCTGAGTTATGACCAAATGAATAAATTTAAAAAAAGTTCACTGAATTGTGCCAGATTTTAAATTTCAGTTATTTTGGTCTTGTTTTAAAAGTACATATCAATATGATACCAAATTTGGCAGGTATACAGGTATTAATAGGCTAATAGCTTTATGTGTACCAAATTTCCTATACTGAAAGGGGTGAGTTGTGGGTGGCTAAACATTTAATTAAAATTTAATTTTCTGCTATTTCCATCTAATTTTAAAATGTTAATCAAAATATCTGCACAGTGTCCACATTCAGAGAAACATGCAACATGGGTATGTGCACCAAGTTTCAAGTATCAAGCTTTAAAGGTGACTGTGTTATAGGTAATCAGACATTTTCCCAAAATTTGATTTTGGTTATTTTAGCATAATTTTGAAAGCATTCGTCAAAATGCTATGAAATGTTGCAGATATGAAGCTTATTACTACATGTACACTGTATATGTACCTAGTTTGGGAGTTCTAGTTCAAAAGGTACCAGAGTTACATGCAGATAACCATTTTCATGAAATTTCCCACAAAAAATAAAATGGCAGATTGTGAGCACCTATAATTTTGATACAAAGCATCCTAATGTCAAGATACTTGGCACTCTGTTAGGGCACATATCAACAAGTAATCATACCAAAATCCAGATCTCTAGCTTAATTGACAGCTGAGTTATAGCCAAATTAATAAATGTAAAAGGTTCTGTGAAATGCTAATAAAGTCCATGAGATTTTGCAGAATTTCATGGAATTCCATCAAAATTCCACAAATGTGGAATGTTATCATTCCACCCAGCTCTATTTGAGAGAACCCATAATATTAAAAATCTATATAGCATGTAATCAATATGAATCATTACAAGATTTCGGCATTATGCTTACTCAGTATCTATGGTTTCTCACATCCCTATCACTACCATCATTTTCTCCCTTTCTTTTTTGTCCTAATTCCACACCCGCCTACATACCAGTACCCTGAGACATTAAATTGTTTGTATATATATGTGTGTGTGTATATATATATATATATATATATATATATATATATATGCATGCCACAAAATATGCCAAATTCATCATAGGATTATTAATTGAATAACAATAGCCAGGTCAGTAATCCATGATGATTAGTGTCGTTCCTAAAGCCCTTGATCTCCTAATGTTCCAATGCTTAAGGCTGTGATTGAGTTGATAAGATCTTGGTTTTGAATAATGTTCCATTCATCAAGGTTGGCAGCAGTAATATCATATTATTAACAGTGTCCATAATTACATACACATCCTTATGGTTGTGGTAAAGATTTTCAACAGTGGTGACCATAGTTCCCAAATTTACTTAATTTGTATCACCTCCTCCCCCATTTAATGGGAGGATGAGGGTTCTCTTCATCAAGATGATCTGACTTCATCCCTGTTTTTCTTTATATGGCTGTGTTGGTATTAGTATATTACATGGCTCTCTGTTGCTGGATTTAGAGAGTGAGGATGAGAATGCAGATGGATTTACATGCCAGTCCAGGTCAGGATTTGAGTACAAAAAGGATTATGCTTACTTAGGGTCTGTAAAATAGTGTATTTTGCCATGCAGAAAAAACAAATTTTTGCTGAGAGCAAGACAGCAAATTTAATACCATTCTCCCTTAGGATGTTTTAGGCTTTTATTGATTGAAGGGTTTCAGAGTTGAAGTCAGGATATAGAAGAAATGTGACACCTTCTGCATATAGCCGCTGTTCTATTCAGGCTTTTCTCAGGATTCTTTCCCTGTTGAGAAAATAGTGTGGTTTTATAAAAACAAGTCAAGAATGATTTGTTGTCCCACTTCTGCTTCCACAGTCTCTCAAGCCCCTTCATGGTGAGTGGTGTCAATGATGATACTCTTTTCAGGCTATTTCATGCCCATAACTAATGAAAATAATTTCTAGAAGAAGGGTTGTGGATCACCTGTACTCTCTATCCCTTCTGAATTCTATCAGGTTCAGGTTATTCTACCTGTGCCTCTTCTTCATCTGTGTTTTTTTTCAGTAGTTGAGTTGGGCAGTATGGTTAGATACTGTTTCAAATATTTGGTAGACTCAGTCTTTTAATTCACTAACCCACTCTTCATGCATATTTTTCTGTATGTCCACATCCACATTTTTTTATCCTTAAACTTGCTCAAGAGGTCTGCACTGCTCACAGCCATTTTTGAATCATTTTCCTATATAGTAGAGAAGACAGGATGGCTTTTCTGCAATTTATTTGTAACTGAAGTGAGAATGTGGTCCGATGATTTGTTTATCTGTTTATTTAAGGGTAATGTAGAACCATCTGTGGTTGTAAAGGCCACAGTGACTAAATTCTCAGAGGTCTTGGGTAATGTGAGAGTAGCCAGTGCAGTATCACCAGCCTGTGGCAACTGTTATCCATGGTCCAGCACTCCTGATTGTACCCCACCTCATGGGACAGCAATATATATGCAGGTACATGTACTAACATTACGGTAGAGGTACTTATTGTATAAGCATAAGTGTCAGGATCTATGTTCTACTGTATTTTACTAATGCATATTATATTCCATTATGTTTTACTGCTGTAAGAGATGCTTTTTAATCTGTTTTACTGTATTATCATAACTAAGGCAACAGTGCCATCTTTAGTAATTGTACTGCTATTATGACCTTGGGAAGTATAGTAGCCCATTGTTACTCTAACTATGCAAACTAATCAACTTCTCATGTTAGTTAGGATAGTTTCTCAGGCCACCTGTTACTGGCCAATTATAAACTTTTTATAAATCTTCTTTAGCTGTTGCTATAGAGATTATCAGGGTATAAGACCCTGTGTAGCATGTAGCTTCCCTAAGGATAGATGAGATACTGCTTTTACCTAGGTAAGAAAAACTGGCTTGTTCTCCCAGTGATAACACTGTTGGTAGTAAGTCTGTATTACTGATCTGTAATAAATGTCATTTATTACAAGCTTACTACTTGTCTGTCATCTCTTCATTTGTGCCATTCCACCAAGAACCTGAGAAAAATAATTGTATTACCAACTTACACAACAGAGGGTGAACAATATTCTGTGTGATAATGCATATGTGATAATGTTCTCTGCAGTAGTTGCACTGACCTGTTGAGATGAAATTGTTTTCTCTTGCCCAGTATTTGTGGAAGCTATGTTCACTGCTTGTCCATTTAAGGCACTACTGTCCAAATGCTAAAAATAAACTGCTCCTTTCTCATTAGTTTTGTTGTCTCAGAGCAAAACCCCAGCTGATTCAGCAAAGTGAGCATCATCTCACATCGGTGTCACAGGAATAATGGACAATACTGATCTGGGAAATGCCAGGTCCTTGTTTTGCAAAACTGCAACTTTTTTGCTGAAGGTGTGTGCAGTCAGGTTGTAAATCAACAGCTGATGCATTCAGTACAGCTTGTCAGAACCTTAGAGGTTGAATATCTGTTTTTTACCCAATGAAGAAATGGTCTGCTATATTCTGGATATGAAGAGTGACTTGGACATGGTTAATTTTTGCGGTAAGTACATTCATTACTCTCATTCTGCTGCATGGAAAAGTAGCATTCACTCAATTCTTTAAATCTTTTACTTGTTAGCACGCAGACAGAGTGTGACCCTGAGCAGCTATCTCTCAAGCAGCCATCCTGGATCTCTCACCACCCACCAGAGCACAATCTCAGTAATAATAATGGGAAGAAGAAATAGAATGCTAGTTTGAAGTATAAGTTGAATTGTATGCAAATATTATGCTTTTCAAAGTTCTAATGGAGGCATTAGCTGGTCTTTAAAGACTGGCAAACTTCACTGTAAATATCAATATTTAAAGCATGCCTTCTATGGGTATTGTCATTGTGTTTCCAGCTGGAGGAGGAACTGTTTTGCAAACAAAAAACAAAGTTATACACATAGGGACCAGGACAAAGCAGAATACAGGATGGGGAGTGTAGTAATGGAAAGGATGACAGAAGAGGGACATACTGGGGTGATAATTACAGACAACTTAAAACAATCTGTGCAGTGAAACAGAGCATGGGGGGGCAAATAGACACCTAGGGTGCATAGGCAGGAGCGTCAGTATCAGAAGAAGGAAGGGAATCTTGCCACTGTCTAGCTTCTTGGTGCAGTCCTCTTGGAGTATGGCACACAATTCTGGGGTCTGCACTTGAAGGATAGTGTGGAGGCAGTGACGAAAAGCATAACAAAGATGATTTGGAGCCAGCAAGGGAATTCATTTATGGAGAGGCTTGTTGACCTCAGCATGCACACACTGGACGCCAGGTGTGAGAGAAGAGATTTCATAGAAACATCGAAATTTCTACATGGGATAAACAGAGTGGAGAGCAGGGCATTGTTCACAGTGAGTGTGAACATAGTCACTGAGGAAACTGGTGAGAGAGAAATTCAAAAAGGATGACAGGAAGTATTTCTTTACAGACAGGGTGAACAAACCAGCAGGGGTAGTGGTCTTTAATAAATCACTGCTAGGATTTAAGCATGAGTCATGCACATGGAGCTGGGGAAGGTAGAGAGGAGGGAGGGAGCATGAGGGAGGGAGGGAGAGAGTGACCACTAGGGTACTTGTAACAGGATCCATAATGGGTCATAGACAAAATATTTGTTGAATGACCTGACACTGAAACCAGCTGGCCGACTGCCAGTTTGCAGAAGCAGCCAGTGTTTCTTTGGGGATTTGCCCCCGAACATCCCATGGGGGGGTGCACCCCACACCCCTCCACTTAGGATTCTCAACTCCGAGTTGGAGCTGATTTGGGGGCAGGACCCACTACAGACAGTGCTGTGTCAGCGGGTTCCTACAGCAACGTGATGCTGTTGTCACTGTAGGGGACTCCGCTGTCAACATGTCGATATCGGGGCTGTATACCCTTGTAACGTACCAAAGGTAGAGTTAGGCAAACTGCTTGGGCCGACTGGTCATTTTCTGCCATCAGTGTCTGTGTTTCTTTTTTTTTTTTGCAATATATTTTTATTAGCTTTTCACAAGTCGACTTACAAAAAGCATGTGAACAGAAGTGAATCTGATATACAGGTCACAGTAAGGTTACATACTACAAGATTAACTCATTGCCTCCACAGGAACTCTCTGAAGTTGCAGCACTTGCCTCCTGTATACTGTTAACAGTGAATCCTGTGCCCTTTAAGTAAAATCAAGCCATAATCTGCATGCCGCAAACAAATGCTAATAGCACAAAAACCATAAGTGCTAGACACAAAGTATGAGCGGCAAACTTGTTTAATATAAGATTACCTTTCCAATGGTGGTATGCAAGTAATAATAGGTAATTTAGTTATTTTTTTGCTATGCTGGTCGAAACAGCAAAACAAATATTTTTTCCACTAAAAAATGCACCATAAGCCTTTTTTTGTTGGGAAATATATAACATATCAACACCAAATTAAGCATCCAGACATTAGATGTAGTTTTAATAATTGTTTGTAAAAAAACCAACTATTTCTGTAGTGTTAGACATAATTTTTCCCCATTTTAGTCAAGGTGTGTTGGTGAAGTTTGAGAGAGACGAATCTAAACCATAAACACCATACCATAAACAAATGCATATAACTCCTAAAATATACATGATACACACAACATATCAGTGGCAAAGTTGTTCCACACAAAATTACCTTTCCAACGGTGTTATGCAATCAATTATGCTCAATTTGGTTTTTGTTTTATACTGGCTGAGATACCCAGAACGATGTTTTCTTCAAAGTGCTTAGGTGGTTCTTGAAGGACAAAATGTCTGCCATACACACGTGTCATAAATAAATGTAAATAACTCCTAAAGTGAACATGATACACAATAAAGAGTCAGTGGCAAAGTTGTTCAACACAACGTTACCTTTTAATGGTGTTATGCAGTGAATTCTAATCATTTCTGGCTGGCAAGTAATATTAAAACAAGTGTGTGACATCTCCAGATGTTACTAGGACACACAAGAAGTCTGCAGGTGACTTCTGTAGTTGTTCTGGGACACACTGCAGTACATTTGCTGCCACCTACAGGTGTCTTCTAGGAGGCAATGAGTTAACAGATAACACTCCCCTTAACTACCCACATGAGGGAATTAACTTCTGTAACAAACAAGAAATATCTTCAGTAGTGTATAGCACAAAGAGGATCACCTATGGAATTACCAGCCAGTCCCTAAAAAGGAACCAACTGAAGTGTGGGAAAACCCACAGCTCCCATTTATATTAAACAAAAAAACGCATCATGTATCGGCCCCATTTAACCTGATTAAACAATCCTTTTAAAACAAATATATTCCCCCTTTCTCCCCTTCACATCTCATACTGCATGCTGAGGAAAACAAAAAAGAAAAAAATGTCAAGCAAAGTCTCAGGATCACAATGTCCATTACTGGCAATCAACTTAGTCCTTGATTCAGTTCCAATAAAAGGTCCCTTAGAATGCAAGTAAAAAAAATATATAAACCTTAGATTGAAAGCCATCAGCAACATCTCCCAGCAATATTACAATATCTGCCCTTCCCCTTAAGAATCCCATTTTAAATCAAGATCAATATTAAACTTAGCTTCTGTTTAAGCAAGTGTCCAAATGAGGAGAGGCAGTTGCTACACTACTAGGCCTGCCATTAGTACTGATTACAGTCACTCTCCGTCAGCCTCAGCTTCATCTGACTCCTGGGTTGCCTCCCTGCTGCATGTTACTCAGTACTTTTGCAGCCTCCTTTGGATCATTAAATAAATATGTTTTCCTTGCCACTCCACTAGCAATCTGGCAGGCATCAGTAGTTGGTGTTGAATTTTTAACTGTCTCAGATGGGCCAGGATAGTATCGAATGACTTGGGCTTTTGTCTAGTTCCATAGGACAAGTTGGAAATATGCAGTTCTGCTTTCCATATTTCAGTCATCTTCTTGTGAGCTGCAGCTAAGACAGGATCTCTGTCTCCTACACCCAGGCACACTACAATTAATGTGCGAGGCCCATTGCACTGGTTGATGCTCTACGGGGGTGGGGGAGTAAGCCATATGCCTTCTTTAGGGATATTAGAGCTCTCCTCAGTCCATCCAAGGATTTCAGGAAGAAAGGTGCAGACAAGTCTAGCGGGTCCTCCCCTCTGCCAGCTCTGGGAGACCCAATATTCTAATGTTTCTTTCTCTCACTTGGTTCTCCAGAGTCTCCATTCTCTGGTGCATCCAATTGTTGTCCCCAGTCAGTTTTGTAGAGACTGTGTCTGTGTTTCTAAGTTCCTATGAATAAAGTATAAATACTCTTAGGATAGTTGATCCGGAGGTTGGCAGTGGTAAGGAGGGCAAATTGGTGCCCCACACCAATGCTCTCCAATGTATCACCTCCACAAACCATATAAAAACTACAAACAGGTATCTGCCTCTATCTCCAAAATCAAACAAAGGAGTAGAGGACACTGCAGGGCAGGACACTGCTGCATAGGAGCTAACACTACAAAACTCACCCAAAGCAGGGACCAAAACAAAAAAAGAAGCAACAAGGAAATCCAAAACACTTCTGATCATAGGAGACACCATGATTCGGGGAGTTGATACCTACCTCCAGCTGGGGTAATGGTCAGATGTCTCAAAGGTACATCAGCATGGAGAGACACTGACTGCATTACTAAAATCATGCAGGAAGCAGGAGAAAACACTGATGTCCTGGTACACATAGGAACTAATGATCTCACCAGCTGGTCAGTTGTGTAGACCAAGAAACACCTGACCAGGCTGGGAGACAAACTGTCATCCATTTCATCTGGCATCTCCTTCTCTGAGATCCTGTTAATCTGGGAGAGGTGAGCAGATGGACAGAAGGACAGAGAAGGGAGATAGGGGAACTAAGCATGTGGCTCAAGGGCTGGTGCCATGAAAAGGACACAAATTTGTAGGTAACTAGCAACAGTTTGGGGAGCAAAAGTTCTTTAAATTTGATGGACTGCATCTGACTAAGGAGGAGTCAGTGCACTGGGACAGAAGTTTGACATCTTTGTAGAATATTTTAACTAGCCAATAGGGAGAGGGGTGCAGCACCCAATTTATTGCACCAGAATACCCCTGCCCCCTCAGCTAGTGATCAAACAGGAGTTCAGCATGTTTGTAGTTCATTTGCATCACTAGGTAAGGAAAAAGGTCCAGCTCCCCATACGAAGCACAGGGGAAACGTTGTACCTAGCCCAACAACTAATGCACCAAAATCTGGCCAATGGAAAATCATATACACAATGCCTGCAGTCTGGGAAAAAGATCCCAGACCCTGGGGCAACAATGGCAGAGGCTAAACTGGACATGGTAGCCATTAGCGAGACATGGTTCACCAGTAACCACACTTGGGAGACTTCAGTACTGGCTACATACTATTCAGAAGAGATCAAGTGCAAAAGGGTGGGAGAGTAGCCTTTATGTCAATGAAAATATCAAAGATACAGAAATTAAGAATACATATAAGGAGTTAGAAGAACTGTGGGTCACCATGGAAACAGGAACTGGGACAGCCATACGAACTGGGGTTGTCTACATGCCTCCAGACCAGGGGGAAGACATAGACACATTACTGTTAGAAGATATACAAAACATGACAGCTAAAGGGAGGTTCTGATAATGGCAGACTTCAACATGCCAGATACAGATTGGTCAATACCAGTAGGAACATCCACCAGAACTAGACACATAGTGGATTCCTGCAGGGAAGGACCTCAAATAACTGGTATAACAACCCACAAGAGACAGGGCTATTCTAGATCTAGTACTAATGGGGAAAGGATAACAGATCTACAGGTAGAAGATCACCTGGGGCCAGTGACCATCACATGGTATGGTTCAATTTGGCCACTAGAACTAAATCATCCCATTCCAAGGCAAAATATGGGACTTCAGAGATGCTGACTTTGATAAGATGGCCAAAAGAGTTAAGATAGCCCTGCGAAGAAATACAGAGTGAGGGAGTACAGGCTAAGTGGGCAAGCATTAAGGATGCAATACTTGAAGCAACATCCCATTGTGTTAGGGAGAAAAGCAGGAGCAAAAGAAGGAGGAAACCACTTTGGTTCAGAAACAGTAGTAGAAAAGGTCAGAGCCAAAAGGTTGGCCTTCAGGAAATATAAGAGAACACAGCAAGATGAAGCTAGGGAGGCATACCAAACTTCCTTTAGGGAAGCAGGGAAGTCAGTAAGGCAGACAGTGGCCCAAACAGAGGAAATACTAACATGAACAGTAAAAGAAGGGGACAAGACTTTCTACAGATACATTAGTGAAAGGAGAAAGTCCAGAGGGGTATTGCTAAGATTAAAGGGGATAAGGTGGAGTGTGTGGAGGAGGAGGACCAAGGAAAATCATCTATCCAAAATAGATACTTCTGCTCAGTATTTACTGAGAAGAAGGTAGGGCAGGGCCCACTGCTCAGCACCATGGAGACAGGGGGGAGCGAGGTGTGCATAAGTCCCTTCACAAAAAATAGGGTCCTACAAGAGCTCGAAAAGCTCAGGGTGGACAAGGCAATGCAACAGAATGGCATACATCCCAGGGTACTAAAGGAGCTAAGGGTGGAACTAGCAGAGCCATTTTCAGAACTGTTTAGTGAGTCTCTGAGCACAAAAGAGGTCCCAGAAGACTGGAGAAGGGCTGAGTGATCCTGCTCCACAAGAGTGGGAGCAGGGAGGAGCAGGAACTACAGACCAGTCAATCTTACCTCAGCAGTGGGCAAGATTATGGAGGCACTCCTTAAGGAAAGGATAGGGCAACACCTGGAATCCATAGGAGCACAGGATCCAAGACAGCATGGGTTTACAACAGGATGGTCCTGTCAGACTAATCTCAAAGATTTCTTTGACTGGGTAACCAGAGTGGTGGACCAAGGGGGTGCAGCTGATGTCGCCTACCTTGACTTCAGCAAAGCTTTTGATACTGTTCTTCATAGAAGATTGATTAATAAGCTGGGGAGGCTCAGGGTGGGTCAGAAGTTGGTCAGCTGGGTGGCGAACTGGTTGGCAGGCAGAACACTGAGGTGGTGGTAAGTGCTATACAGTCAGAAGATGCAAGTCACAAGTGGGGTACCTCAGGATCAGTCTTGGGACCAGTCCTCTTCAATATCTTCATCAGTGACATTGCAGATGGACTGGAGGGTAAGTTTGTCTGTCTGTAGATGACACCAAGATCTGCTACAGAGTAGATGATCCAGATGGGGTGGGCAGAATGAGAAGAGATCTGGATAAACTGGCAAAATGGTCAGAAGAGTGGCAACTGGGGTTTAGCATAAGAAGTGCAGATCATGCACATAGGAGAGAAACTGAAGCCACCTATAGGTTGGGAGGAGTTGCTGGAAATCACAAGGGAAAGAAAGGGAACTTGGGCATAGTCATCACAGATGAACCGAAATAATCCAAGCAGACCACTAAAGCAGTAGGCAAGGCTAGGGGATGTTGGGAATTGTATTAGTAGGGGCATCACAAGTCATAAGAGGGAGGTAATAATCTCTCTTTACAAGACACTGGTTAGACCATATCTGGAGTACTGCATGCAGTACTGGAGGCCGCACTTGCACAAGGACATTAACAAAATGGAGGCAGTCCAGAGAAGGGCAACTAAAATGGTTCAGGAACTGCATCATAAAACATATGAGGACAGATTAACAGAGCTCAATATGTATATCCTAGAGCAAAAGAGGGAGAGAGGTGATATGATTGAAATATTCAGACATCTTAAGGGCATTAACAAGGTGAAGGAGTCTAACATGTTTCAGTATAAGAAAAATAGCAGGACAAGAGGACACAGCATGAAATTAGAGGGAGGCCAATTAAGGGGTAATGTGAGGAAGTTATTTTTCACAAAAAGGGTGGTAGGAGCATGGAATGGCCTACCTCAGGAAGTGGTGGATATGAATTCAATGCATCCTTTCAAGCAGGCATGGGATAAGCATAAGGGAGCAATACAGATGAGTATGAATAGATAGGCCATTGACAGAGTACAGGCCTATTACCCATTCATAAGGTAGAAACAATGGGCAGACTAGATGGGCCTTACGGTCCTTATCTGCCATCATCTACTGTGTTTCTATGTTTCTACTCAGTACTAACTGAATTCTTTTCCTACTCTTGCCATTTATTTTTGCTGCTTATCTGCTCCTGCCATAGAGATCTAGGCCCGCATTTTCAAAACAGATGCACAGCCCAAAATAGAGATGCACTGCGCATCTCAGAAAATGCTCAGATGTGCAATATTCAAAAGGGAGAGATGCGTTGAGCATTTCCAAATGCACAATCATGCAGAAATAATGTATGCAGTGCAAATAAAGGGTGGATCCATGAATATGCTACTCATCTCTATATTCAGCCAAAATGTGTGGCGCATCTGCCATGCATCACAGAAATGAGCAGCCCAAAGTTAGGCAAACAAAAGGATGGCCTAAATTGGCCAGCCACCCACAGGCAGGCTGCAGAAATGCAGAAAGCCCTCAGAGGTGCACCAGAACATGGTCCAGGCACCCACACACAGCGGACATGCCAGGATGGATGTACCCAGAGCCACATGTGCCGTGTCACCACTTGCACCATCCAGGGAGCAACCCCCCACACCCTGGACATAGACACTCAGCACCCACATGCCAGTGTTGTCCGGTGCCCCCCGAGCACACCAGTGGAGCAGACAGCCACAATGCAGCATATGTACTAGTGGCCATGGCCTGCACCCATGTGGCCTGTAGGGTGTCATCCAGTGGTGGCATGCACCAAGGCTGCATCTGTGGCAATGGTGCCCAGGTAGCCTTGTGGTACTAGTTGCAGCATGGCATGGGTCAAGGATTGATCTGTGGCACACACCCACGGTGGTACACCCACCGACCAGGGTACCCGGTCACCTTCTGCACACTGCCATCCATTGCAATTCTCACCATGGTCCTCACATACAGGGGTGTATGGGGCACTGCAAGTGACTGTATGTAGCATACAGAGCTGGTGTATCACATGCATGTGGTATACTGAACAGACAGTGTCACCCTGTGCCCTCCCCTGTTGCTTGTCCAAGTGGGCTCCTGTGGCCACTGTCAGTGTCAAGTGAGCCCCCGTAACACAATCTAACACTCTATGGCTGTAGGTAAAAGCACTGCACCTAGACCATGCAGTCCACCCACAGAAAAAGATTCCATCACATTGCCTGCTAGGTAGGCATGTGTGATGGAATGTTTCTGTGTAGGTTAGGGACTGCATGGACCTGGATACAGTGCTTTTACCCTGTTCACCTTTGAGGGGATAGCGGGGCAGCCCTGCAAATTTGGAATTGAGCATGTCCGAGGTATGCAAATGGCCTGAGTACATTCCAGTAATGAGATGCAAATGTGCAGTTTGGGCACAGACTGTGCAGTGAAGCCATTTGCATATCCCAGCTGAATACTGCAGATTTGCATGACGTGCAAGTGGCTTTGCATTATGCAATTCATTATGCCCTACATTGGACTCTGGGCACCTGCTGCACCACGCATCTCCCACTGCACAATCATGCATGTTCAGAATATTCAGCCGCAAATGCATGATTGCATCTTACAGTGCAACTTTTGAACGTACCATTATTTTGTGCCGGTGTATCTCAGTTGCACAGCTCAGACACTTGCGTGATGTAGCCTGAGACTTTTAAATATGGGGCCCCTGTCTTTTTATACCTACTGTACCAACATTTCTTCCTGTGAACATGAACTTAAAAAGGGAAGGGTTTTTTCATCCATACTTGCCGCTCACATAGGTTCTGAACATGGTGACTGATCCTCTTTCAACAATGCTTAGTAAATTAGTCACAGATTTTAATAAAATGCCACTGATTTGTGGTGTTTTTCAGATGTGATGCAACTGAATTAACTTCAGTTTGGCAGGGAATGATTTGATTTCTTATTTAAGCATTCTACACTAATGTTAAAAGTCAGACCATTGCCTGTTTAAACCTGCATTGATTAAGCACTAGGCAACGGGCATAGTTCACTGGGATTTCTAAGCTGTAACTCATAGGGTTTGGGGCACTTATGAATGTTTTTATCTGCATGGTTGGCAAGTTAAAGATAAGATACAAACAAATAACAAAGTTCTTAACTTGAGGCCACTACTCTCAGATTTTCTCTGCAATTTGTGGACAATACTTCTATTCTGGAAGTCAGCAAGTAACAGGAAAACATTTCACAAGTCCACAACTTGTGGGAAAAGAATTCACAAGCCCACAACATTCTGAATGTAGGCTAACTGTCAATATATTTTCAAAACATCTGCATTTTTTTTCACAAATGAGAAGACTGGAATTGTGTGAATGTTTGCCTGCAGATTTTTTTATTTTGCTCTCCCTTAAAAACTAACTTAGAAAATATTCATTTTTTTCAGGTGCTGTAGAGAATGAATTAACTGTGTCCCAGCAACCTGCATGCATCAATGCAGCTGAAGGTTCCGATCTGCTCATCACCTGTAAAGTATCTGGACTTGGTAACCCAAACAAGTCATTCTGTAACTGGCACAAAAAACTGCCAAATGGAACTTTGGTTAAAATTGACATAATTGTAGAAGCAAATATCATAACTGCTCAACTGACCATTGGAAATATTCCCTTCTTCTAAAACATGTAAGAGCTGAGGACACTGGGGACTATTTCTGTGAGGTGGGCGGAGCTTCGAAATAAAACTTGGAAATGGAACCACAGTCTCTGTTTATGGTAAGTGTCCACTGTTTTTTGTGTTTTCCACATTATCCCTCTCTTTGTACAAAATCATATTATGGAAGTTAATTTCATATGCCATTTTCAAAAAGGTTTATTTAAGATTGTCTTTAGCTAAGACACTGCCCACAATCCTTCTTGACTACAGTAAAGCTTTTGACAAAGTGTCACATGTCATCCTGATAAATAAGCCTAGTCATCTAGGTTTCTCACCTTCTATTGTCTCATGGATAAGCAGTTGGTTGAGTGATAGAACTCAAAGGGTTAGGGTAAACGTGTACTGTCCGACATGGGAAGGGTGACTAGCGGTGTTCCTCAGGGCTCTGTTCTGGGGCCCACTCTTTAATATCTTTATCAGTGATATGAATATTTCATCTAACAACATTTTTGTAAAGTTCGCTGATGATACAAAACTAGGGGTAACGTAAATAATGAGATCAAAAAAAAGTTTACTAACTGACTTTACATCCATAGAACACTGGGCGCATATTAACAAAATGTACTTCAATGTGTTAAAATGCACAGTGTTCACATGGGAAAAAACTACTCCAAACAATTATACTTACTAAACAATATTAACATCAGGGAATCTAACACAGAAAAAGACTTAGGGATACTGGTGAACAATAAATTATCTGCCTCATCTCATTGTAATAAAATAGCTAGCCATACCAATGCTCTCCTCCATAGGATAAACTGCACTTTCACTTCTAAACTGAACAATGTATTATGACCTTGTATAGGTCACATGTCAGGCCACATACTGACTATGGCTCACCCTTTTGGAGTCCATACCTGATCTTAGACATTAATAGACTAGAACAGGACAGATTCAGCGGAGGGCAACCAAACTTGTACCTCGTTTTACTCATCTGGATTATGATACTAGACTCCAGAAAACCGGTTTATACTCACTTAAACTAAGAAGAACTAGGGGTGATCTCCTACAGTTATATAAAATTCTTCAATCACCTGTTCTGATGCAACAGTGTGGTATAACATACCCTACCAGAAAAATTGTGGCAAGGTTACACAATAGACAACTGGAAGTTAAAAGAGAAAATAATAACAAAAGGCAACATTTTTTCTCTATTAGAGCATCCAGGTTATGGAATACACTTCCACAAGATATAGTAGATTCATTAAATTTTACAATCTTCAAAAATAAACTTGATAAATGGCTACTTAACTAAAATTGTGTTTATGTTCCACACATGTGGAGGACAATCTCAATAGGCAATTGCCTTCTTTTGTCAAGTAAACCAAGGAAGCAGTATGGCGCAGTGGTTTAAGGCTCTAAGCTGCAAATTTGGAGACCTGGGTTTGAATCCCCCAGCCCCCACTTGCATACTGTGTGACGCTGATCAAGTCACTTAACTTCCTTGTGCTCCCAGGTTGCACCTGTAAACAAGCTTCAGTTTAGTGTGTCTCACCTGGTTAAATAATTGGAAAAAAAAAAAAGTAAACATGAGGGACTCTGTGGGATGGGAGCTATTTGTCACAATGATCAAACAGGTCCAGTCCTTTAATTTGCATTGCATTGTACTATGCAGAAACAGGATTACCACCCTTCCTCGTGTGACTGTGCAGCATACTGAGCACTCGCGTGATTGCAGGTTTACTCTGCTTGGCTAACTATCACACTTCTGCTTACTCTTATGACATAAATTTTCTTTGTCAAAGAAATACTAAAATGTTGTACTCTACTCTAAATCTCATCTTTCTGGTAATCGCAGTCCTTGCCCTCCTCCCTTGTCCCCCAAGCCCCCACTTACCTTACAGAGACAAAATGTCATCCCTCTTCCTGTTGTAAATCAGTTATATTCCCCCTCACCCATGCCTATATCCTGGTCTCACTCGCTCATTTGCCCCTGCACCTCTCTTGCCCACAAGCCAATGTACTTTACACTAATACGCTTAGTTAGCTCTTGGACACCCCTTGATATTATTATGTGCCATTGCTCCCGACTGCTATGAAAACACTCTTGGTATAAGAGTGCCAAGCTGCACTATTTTATTATTGCCCTCCTTCTCTTATCAGCTGGCGACATAAACCTGAATCCTGGCCCAGCCAAATCACCTCCAGTGGCCAACCCCAAATCACAACTCACAGCTTTCCCAAATGGCCTAAAAATAATACATATAAATATCGTAGCCTCCTCCCTAAAGTGGACTTGGTACAGCCCTTGTGGCTTCACTAAACCCTGATATAATTATAATATCAGAATCATGGCTAAATAACAAAATCTGTAACTCGTCTCTCTCCTCCCTAGTCTCACATTATTACATCAGAACCGGCTAGGGTGAGGTGGTGGGGTAATCTATGTAGCCTCTTCCATCCAATTCACTTCTGTCTACTCTAGTGCTGTACCAAAAGCATATGAGGCCCTGATGCTACAAACCTCTCCCTTCTCCAAACCTATCTTGGTAGCAGGTGTCTACTGCCGTCCTGGCTCCCAACCCAAAATTGCTACCGACCTCTTAACCACTCTAGCTAGCCACTCCACAGCCAGAGAATTATATATTAGGGTGATTTCAACATAAATTGGACTACCATATCAAATAAAGTGCAAAATGCTATACAGGCTCTCAACTTAACCCAACTTATCCAAGACTCGACAAGTCTTAACCATAAGACAGATAACCACTCCCTCATCGACTGGGCCCTCACCTCTCACACCCATAGGATCATAGAATCCAGTACTCTAACAGATGCTTTCAGTGACCATTGTATGACTTTCCTGGTGCGTACAGTTCACAAAGTCAAAGTCCCCAGCAAAACTCTTCAAATCCAATTGTACAAATCCCTGAACATTGCCCCACTTCTATATGATCTGTCCTACATTAACTGGGCAGTTATATCCAATGCCAGCAACCTAGATGACACTGCAAACTACTTCAGAGACCATTTCCTTGAAGTTTGGAATCATCACACACCATTCATCGGTAGTTTGAGTCCAAGGTAACCACCTCCCTGGATCTCGCCAGAACTCATCGCTGTCCAAGAGCATCTGATGCAGACTGGAAGTTCCATAACAGCACAAAGCTTCTTAAAGATTACAAGGCCTACTGAGCCCTCCGAAACAAGTGCAAGAAAGCCACTCATTTGGCTAAGGCCGAGTACTTCAAATCCACCTTTAAGTCTGATATAAACAATCCATCCAAATTTTGGAAAGCAATTCACTCACTTTTCTCCCCACAGTCTTTACCTCCTCCCCTTCTCAAAATAAACAATGTTGTCATCACTGACCACCCAAGCGTTGCCCAGCTTTCAACTCCACTTTACCTCATGAGCTGCTGCTCTTCTAGGCTCCTTCCAATCGCACATCAATTGCCTACCACCTCTACCAAGTCCATCTACCTCATCACACAGTTTTCCTTCTCTAAAATCCTGCTATGATATGCTGGCGGTCCTGGAAGCCTTAAACCTGAACAAAGTTAGCTCCTGATGGACTGGACCCCAAGCTACTAAACCTGTCTGCTACAGCCATTGCTACCCCACTCTCTGCTCTTTTCAATCTATCGTTTCAGTTAGTTGACATTCCTTTAGGGTGGAAACATGCAATCGTCCTCCCACTCCTAAAGGGTGGCGATACCTCCTCCCCTGGGAACTACCACCCAATATCACTTCTCCCAATGTTAGCCAAACTTCAGTGAAAAACTAGTCCAAGCCCAGCTGTCCTCATACCTATCTGACACCAACTTCTTCACCCATTACCAATCTGGTTTCCGAAAACATCACTCTACTACCTCCTCACTACTCTCGATCACTGAATCGATCCTGACAGGCATGGATTGCGGTCATATCACTACTGCCATTTTTATTGATCTTACTAAAGCTTATGACACTGTTTCCCACTCTCTCCTATTCTGCTCCCTCTAAGCTGCGAGGTTGTCTGAGCATGCCATAAAATGGTTCAATGCATACCTAATTGGCCAGTCTCAATCGGTAAAAATATCCGACTACATCTCTCTTCCTTTACCTATACATACTGGCATCCCCAGGGTCCATACTAGGCCGATCCTCTTCTCCATTTTCCTAAATGATCTTCCATCTGTCTGTACTTCATCTTCTATACATATGTATGCTGATGATACGGTTCTTTTCTCCACTGGGCCATCACCCTTGGATGTTGCCTCTAGGCTTCACAGTGACTTCAATAATGTCCAGAGCTGGTTTCACTCTCAACAACTCTTCCTAAATGCAAAAAAAACAGTGACCATGACTTTTGGCATGAGACAGAAACTGTCAAGGCTCCCATCTGTCCCCATCTTCACTATCCTTGACGGAAAAACTTTAGATATCACACATCCTTCAGGTATCTTGGTGTATGGCTGGACCAACATCTCACTTTCTTGGACCATATAGATGCCATAACAAAAAAACTCTGACCCACAGTCAGCACCTTATTCAGAAACTGCTCCTGCATCCCGACTCAGGCAAGGCGTGAACTGATCCAAAATATGATCCTCCATATCATTGATTACTGTGATATCGTCTACTGCTCTGCTCCTGCCAGCTCTTTAGCTGACCTGGATACACTTTCCAACTCCTTCAGTCGGTTTGCCCTGGATGCTCCTCCCCTGACCCATCACTGCCACCTGTATCGTGCCTTAGCCTTCCCCTCCCTAGCCAATAGGCAACTGCATCATTGCGCAAATTTCATCTCAGATTTCTGGCTTGGCACACTCCCTCCTAATTTCTCTTCCTCAGTCTCCTCCCCACCCACACCACTTCACCTTTTAAGATCCCATGACCACAGAACTCTGTCAGTCCCCTGGAGATCTACCTCAATTGGCCCATCCTCCTTCTCTTACTGGCTCCTAAACTGTGGAATGATCTTCCACACAAATCCATTTCTCCTCCTCCACAGGCTCTTTAAACACAGCTCTCTTACAATTTCTCTCTGTAAACTGCATCTGCCCCTAGCCATCCCCTCCCAGTCCTCACCCTGCTCTCCTCCCCGCTAGTCGGTTCATACCCACATTACTGCCCCAACTAGACTTTTTTCCTCCATCTTATCCTTTGATAGTATTCACTATCAATCTCTCTCCTCTGAACTTTTCTTCTCAGCCTGAGGGACTCACCCTAGCCTTTATATCTTTAGGGGCCACATTATTAGCTTCCCTTACAGTGTTTTGTCTTGTTTTACTTATTATCCTCGTATTATAGTCCTTGTATTGTTGCCTTAAGACAAGTTTTGGAATACCTCAGCCACTATTCTGTCTTGCTCTCTAGGTTTTTGAATTAGGCTGAATCCTTGCCTACCTTGTAAATATATCATGCCTCTATGCTTATAATGACATGATTTATAATGCCTTTGTAAAAACTGCTTCTGTGTTATTGCATGTACTCTTGTACCTCATGCCTTGTTATGCTTACTATCTATGCCTATTTACTTTTTGTTCAACTGCTTTTGTGCTATTGCAAGTATTTTATATTTACTATGTAATTCCCACTACCTGCTCCCCAGGTCATACCGGAGATGAGCAACTTGTTGTTCAGTGTACCTTACCTGGTGAAACTTTTCAATAAATAAATACTGCGACCATGAGCAGAGCAGGGGTTGCCATGGCAATTGCCTGCAGTGCCCTACTTAAAGTTTGGCGACCACACATTGGTTGTAACAGAGCTGTGGGACACACATCCACAGAAGTCCTAAGGTCTGATAGCAAGGGCTGCACAACACTGTAGCATTTAATTTATTCATTCATTCATGTTATTTTATATTGTGTACTTCAAGCAATCTTTTCTGAGTTCTGTACATAGAAAACTTTAACACAACAGCATTTTAAAGTATGAAAGCTAGATTTGACACATATCTATTAGTACATTCAATTGGATAGAAGACCTTCAATGAACATCAGGTGCTGCAGAAAACAGTGTTGGTAGCTCTGTGGGTGGTACTTCTCTATTGGTCAAAGAAAATCGTATTGATGCTCCAGGATGGCATTTGGGGTACACTGTGCTGTCAGAGTGCCATCTTGATCAGAGTCCAGATATTCAAAAGTGAGCAAAGTTGACTGCAAAGTTTTGTGCTGCACTTGCCCACTGCCCATGATCCTGAGGATGCTATATTTCAGTCCATGGGTTATTGTCCCTACTGTCCAGTGGTCCCCAATCCTCTGATCACCATCTCATACATGTACAAAGAAATCCCTGGTTGCCCATGGTCCCCCCATCCTCCAAGCAACGTCCCCTATATTTATAATGAAATCCATGGTGTTACATGTTCCCCCAGACCTCCATTTGCCATTCTGTATTATTTAAATAATGTCCCTGGTGGTCCATGGTCTCCCCTCGGCTCTCCGATCACTGTCCTGTATTACTGAAATAAGTTCCCTAGTGGTCTGTGATCCCCCAATCTCTGATCACCAACCCGATGGTGAAAGTCTCCTCCCTGGTGTCCAGTGATCCCCAATGTCTCAAACCCTGGCCCCATCAAAGTAAGTAAATGCCCTGGAATTCAATGGTCCCCAGTCACTGATCCCCAGCACTGCAAGAAAGCCCATATTCCTTGGCAGCCAGTGGTTCCCCTATCCTCTATGCTCAGCACCAATGACAGTAAAAGTCTCCTGGTATCTAGTGGTCTCCACTCTCCAATCACTGACTCAAATACCTGAAATTATGTCCTTGGGTCAGTGTCCCCCACCCTGCCCTCTGAATGCTGGCCCTGTAGGAAAGCACTTAAGATAACTGAAGGTGTCTCAGATGTGATCAATAATCACGGGACAGTATCACGGGACAAATGCAGACCAGCAAGGCCAAGAAGACTAGATGCCCTACAACAAAACTAATCTGCAAAATTATTAAAAGTGTACCTTCTTAGGATACTACTTATGCTACTTCTGATATCTGGAAATGTTCATCTTAATCTGGGGCCTACCAGCCTAGCACCCATGCCACAAAAAGGAGGAGGGTCCCTCACATTAGCCACAATCAATGTCTGCAGCCTCCTTAACAAACTTGACATCTTGCAAACCTGGGTCCAGCAACATAGCCCTGATGTACTCTCTGTTGTCGAAACATGGCTTAACCCCAAGATACCAGATGCTGCAGTCACCATCCCTGGATACTCTATATTCAGGCAGGACAGGGTTCCCAAACGAGGTGAGGGCTGTGCCATCTACCTGAGGAATTCCTATCTGGGTTAAGTCTTCCCGTTCTCAAACCCTAAACCACCCTTGCAAGTTCTCGATATTAAAGTTCTACTCGAGGCGCACAACAAGGAGCTCACCATTGCCTCTGTGTACCTACCCCCTAAAGATCAGCACAATGGATTTACGAGCATATTGGAAAGCCTACAGGGATTACACCATAACTCTGAACTCATAGTACTAGGTGACTTCAACATAAATTGGCTATCGCTGGAGGCCAGTAACTACAAGAATGCTGTCACATCACAGAACCGCACCCAGCTTGTTTCCACCCCCACCAGATGCAACTACAGGACAGGATAGTGAACACTTCTGGACTGGATCCCAACTAATCACCCTGAATGAATCTCAAAGTCTCAGTGCTCCTGATGGGATCAGTGACCACTCACCAGTCACATGTACCTGGACAAACAAATTCATTAAGCCCCCTAAAATAATCCACACCAGAGTGTTAAAGCAGGGGTACCTTGAGCTACTAAAGACACACCTAAGCCACCTTGACTGGACACCAATCGACTCTGCCATTGATGTAAACCAAGCCTTAGACCTTTCATCAGCCACTTCACTGCAGCCTGCAATATCTTTGCACCTCTCAAAAGCTGAAGGTCAGGGGCAGAGCTAACCTTGGATAACCCCGATCTAATAACTTTACTCAAACATAGGATCATCTCTGGCACTGTGCCCATGCAACATCAAACCTGGGGATATTCATAAATATAAAGCTGCCAGAAATGAGTGCACGTGGGCAGTTAGGAGAGCCAAAAGCAAATACTTCAAGGAAACTCTCTCCAACTCTTGGGGTGATGGAAAAACATTTTGGAGTAACTTGAAAGACCTTACAGGCAAGAACCCTAAGTCACCACCCACCATGCTAAACATAAATGGAACACCAACAACTGACCTGTACACCATCACCACCACCTTTAACAATGCGTTCTCCAACTTGGATAGTGTCCTCCCTTCTAATTTCTTTTATGCCCCTTCTGGTAGTAACCCTCCTGCAACTACTCCGCTCCTTCACCCTGCCCCACAATTCTACTTCAAGGAGATCCCAGTACATGAAACCAGAACCTATTTTCGGAAGGCCATTCACAATGCAGGCTACAGCGGTGACTCCCTTGACCTGAAGTTGTTAGCAGTTGTCCTTGAAGAAGTCTTTGAACCCTTGACAAAGGTCCTCAATCTATCACTAAGGATGTCCCAATTCCCATCTAGCTGGAAACAGGAGACCATCTACACGGTACACAAAAGTGGAGACAAATCACTGCACTCCAACTACAGACCTATCTCCATCCTCCCTCCATTGTCTAAGGCCCTGGGCGCATCGCCTCAGACCAATTAGTCAAATACCTGGAAAAATCGACATCCAGTGTCCTGAGCAACATGGTTTCTGAAAAGGGCACAGTACCACCCATGCACTATTAGAATTCACAGGCTTCATCCATACCACACCTGATCAAGGAAACTGTGTAGGGGCAGTATTCATCAACCTTACGAAATCCTTTGATACTGTGAACCACCCACTCCTACTCAAGCAATTATCAAACATTGGGCTCTCCAATGAAGCACTGCTCTTATTTTCAAGCTACCTTTGGGAGAGGGTCCAGCGGGTTACGATTGCCGGTGTGACCTTGGAAGAAAAGCCAGTCCTTTCAGGGGTCCCACAGGGGTCCATCCTGGGGCAGCTACTCTTCAGGCTCTTCCTCAATGACCTTCCTAGTGTCTGTCACCAGAAATTACTGCTCTACGCTGATGACACAGTCATGTTCACCAACCACCAAAATGCAGAGCTCCTCGAGAAACAATTACAGCTTGAATTCATGCGCATCAAAGAATGGTTCAAGTCACACAAACTGGTCATGAACTACAGCAAAACAACAAAGGTTATGACCTTCTACAACACCTAGAGCAAGTACAAATCCCGTGACCTCACCATCCTAAACCAAACAGGGACCTTACTTGAACACGTTCCTGATTTTAAATACCTAGGTTTCACATTGGACAGCTCACTGTCCTACCATCGGCACATAGATTCTGTCGCCAAAGCCACCAACATCGGTATAGGCCTGATCTATAGGCACAAACACTGCATGACTCCTGACACTATCTGGTTGGCAATCAACAGCTCTGTCACCTCTATCATCGATTACGAGCTAGCAATTTATGGCTCTGTCTCCGCCTCTGCCCTCCACAGAATTACAGTTGCACTCAACAAAGCATGTAGGCTGCTAACTGGGGCTGATCAACTTACACACACTAGTGACCTGTACACTTGGGCAGGATGGCTACCTCTCATTAGCCAGATACAGTATCAAACCTGCCTCTTAGCCAAAAAAGTCCTCCTCGGGGTCATGCCCTGGGCATTGAAAAGCTACTTATTGACCACCACAGCACCCAGAGAATTAGAAGTTCACAATAACTAACCTTCCTTGTCCCCAGATGCCGGACTACCATGGGCCAGAGGACCTTTGCCCACAGAGCACCACAGTGGTACAATACTCTCAACAAAGAAACTCTCACTTGGCCTTTTAAGAGACAACTCTGACTTCATCTAATTTCAACTAGTCATTGTTACTGCTGCCTCACCTAATCAGGGGCCCACCATTCCTGCCCTCCACTTCAGTCTTGAAATCTATCTCTCCGCTTTACCTCCTTCTACCTGCCTACCCCCTTGCCCCCTCTCCCTTTCCTGCCCCGGGGCATTTCCTGACTTTAATCCCTCCCCTCTCTCTCTCTCTCCCCTTTAGAGCTCTTACCCTCACCCTCTACCATCCGACAATGGCCTTCCTGCCTACATACCCCCTTCCCTCTCACCTGCAGTGCTTATTTCCAAGATTGCCCTTGGCTGGTTATATCATGCTACCTAACATTTGGCACATTTTGAATTACTGGAATTTCCTAAGCCTCAGTCTCTTACTTCTTGTTATTGTGTAACTATGTATTATTATGTTGACCTTTGTATGTATGTATACCCCCCATTCCTTCGACGTGGAACCTTTGTAAATGAGCAGTTCCTGCTCAAAAGTATTTGTAATCCTAGACTTCAATAAAATAAAAAATAAAGAAAGAAATGCTAACAAAATAACCCATAATCCCTGGCATCTAGCAGCCCTCCTGCACAATGGGCACTAACCACCAACCATGCCAACCCCCCTTTACCTGAATCACTAGTCCTGTGGCTCAGATATGGCAACTGGCACAACCCTCCTTACACCTCCTCCAAAAGTCAGGGGTTGCACATCTAATGTATAGTACAGGGAGTGCATACTCTGTACTGTACAGGGAGCCCATAGCCAGTGTACACCAAGGCATATGGGTCTTCTTGTGGGGCTGTGGTTCAGTGACTGGAGGGACCATTGGATGCCAGGGTACTTACGTACTTTCATGGGGCCAGGGTTTGGTGACTGGGGGGACCACTGCAAGCCAAGGTATTTGTGTACTTTTACAAGTCTGGGATTGGGAGACTGGGGAGACCACTGGATGCTGGAGAGGAGACTTTCACTTATCTGGTCAGTGACTGGAGATCGATGGGACCACGAACCACCAGTGAGATTATTTCAATATTGCAAGATGGCGATTGGAGGGCAGGGTACCACAGATCACAGGGGCATTATTTAAATAATACAGGATGGTGATTGGAGGCAGAGAGGAACCCCAGACCATTAGGGACATTATTTAAGCAACAAGGGAGGCAACAAGAGGGTGAGGGAACCAGACCACCAGGGAATTTTTATTTTATTTTTTTATTATTTAGCTTTTCTGGGTTTTCTTCCCTCTCCCCTCCAGAGCGTGGCATATGGCCATATGTGTGCATGGAGGAATGCACGCACACCAGAAGCCAGCTCATCTGCTTCTACCTACCCATACTGCCACCCTTCCCACCTATGTTACCCCACCAGGTCTTTGTCATTTGGAGAATGGGACTACGGGAGGGTCGACAACCCACCCCAACTACCCCCGGGAGAGCAGAGCTGCCTAACAGCATGCTTCATCTTGCTCCTTCCACCTCTTCATGTCGGCACCCTGACAACCCAAGGTTGTTCCCAAACCGGGGTCACCAGCATAGCGTGAGGTGCAGCATCCAGCTCCTCAACCCTCAGCACCACCGGGCTGGCAAGCAAAGTTATTTAAATAATAAGGGATGATGATCAGAGGCAAGGGACCTCAGAATATGAGGACATTTTTAAATACTGTAATACAGGATGGTGGCCAGAGGGAGGGGCCATGGACCATCAGGAAATGAGCTCCATGGTAAGGGATAATGATCAGAGGATGGGGTGCCACCAGTTGGCAGGGGTCAGGTGTATGCCCCAAACTGCCAACATGCTTGCTGGCTGTACTTTTCCAGCAACCACTAGTGTTGCCCAGAGTAAGTTGAGGTTTTGCCCACAGTAATATCCCTGTGTGCAGTGGCCTGCACTATGGCTTTTGTGCAGCACTACTGCACTAAATATTGGGTTATATAGGTATTCTGTCACCACTCCTCCCTTTGCCCATCCACATATGTTATTTTTGTATGCACATAACCCTTTTAGTACACACAACTGCCCCTTTTGAATACTGCACTCCAGCACAAAATCAGGCAACCAGTGTGCAATCTCTTTGCCCACTGGGCAAAAGTTTGAATACTGGGCCCCAGATGTTGAACTGAGATCCTGCCTCCCTGTCCTGGAGATTATTCAGGTATGAGTGAAAGAGCCTGTTGATTATGTTGCATAACAATGCTCATGCTCTTTGCTTGCTCTGACCTCACTTCATTAGTGTGCTTGATTACCGTCTAGTTGTATGCACCTTTACAGTTTTACTTTCCTTGTGAATGCTTGTGAGCTAGGAAGAGTGATATTCTTAGGAGATTTAAACTTTTGTGATATTGCATGGAACAAACTAGAAGCAACAAAACAACATAGTATAACCTTTTTAAGGACAAGTGAACAACTAGGACTTAACATATAAATGTACCAACAAGAGGAGAGAATATACTGGATATAGTCTTGAGCACAAGTGAAATAAATGGTGCGAACTGAGAAATCCGTGCACCACTAGGGAATAATGATCATAACAGGGTCTCTTTCTCCTTCCAAGAATGAATCCCAATAATTATGGGGTGTAGGGAGATTTATAACTTTAACTCTGCTAACCAAACTCTTATTCATGAAGACCTTGAAATAATCAAATTGGAGGCTGCATTTAGAAACAAAACTGCTACCAAATGTGGGAAACAATTAAAAGACATATATTTATGGTAAGTAATAGACATATAAAAAAAGAAAAAGCAATAGCAGGCATTAAACCAAAATGGTTAACTGAAAGTCTAAAAAAAATTACTGAAGAAAAAACATCAACTCTATGATCAAGCCAGAAAAACTAGATCAGAAGACAAATGGTTACAATATAAAATGCAAAAAAAAGATTTGGAAAAACAAACAAAATATGGAGATAGGGATATCTAGCAATGCTAGTAAGGACAAGATGAAAACATTCAATGGATATCTAAATTCATTTCATAGCTCAAACTCTGGCCTACAGTATGTTCTATAGTATCAGATAACCAACTTATTGTAGAACCTGAAGCTATTGCAAACATATTTAACACATACTTTGGGTCTGTATTCTCAAAAAAAATGGTGCACTCAGGTGATATTCCAGTTAATACCAAGAATGAAATTGAAATAAACACAGACTGTATTATAGAAAAAATAAACTTAAAAATACACATTCAGCCAGACCAGATACTATATCGTCGAAAATGTTAAAATTCTTAGCTCTTCATATAGCTGCCCCACTAATGAATACTGTTCCTGAAAGTGTTTGCTGATGTAACCCCCCCTGAAAATGGGGGTTCCCGAAAAGTCTTCCTTGAGCTTGCCTAAATGCTCACTGCCAGGCTGGTGTCCTGCATTTTAGCAGTTTAAATGTGATTGCCAGAGAGTGCCCGTATAGCCTCTGTGCACTGTCTCTTTAAGAGCTGCCTGCATTGCAGTCATAAGTAATCTGAGAAGGAGCTCTACTGAAAGATGCAACTATTTGCTGAAAATCATTTAGAGTGATAATGATAATGTAGTTTGTCTAACCTGCCTTCTTTGCAGCAAGGACTGTTTTGTTCATCTCCACTATATTGGTCCTGGACTACTGAACTGGACCAATCAGTACTAGTAGGGCCTAAAATGGAGCCAGACTACGGAGCTGTCTGGAGTCAAAATCTGTAGGAATTGTAGTTTTGAGCTTTTGGTGCCTTTTGCACCTGAAGTGGGAGCCTTTGTTGTGAATGACAGACAGATCAGCCAACCAAACCTTTTGGATTCTGGGGAAAGTCCCTGGCTTGTTGGCAGTTGAATCAGATCTCAGTTGGGAGTTGAAGAAGCAGAGAGCTTGAGACAGTCAAGCAACCATCTGAGTAGTTTCACGTGGGAGAACTG
The DNA here is from genome assembly GCA_016271365.2 of Neoceratodus forsteri. Lineage (NCBI taxonomy): Eukaryota > Metazoa > Chordata > Ceratodontiformes > Ceratodontidae > Neoceratodus > Neoceratodus forsteri. The sequence goes on from CM028130.1 coordinate 1,663,301,855, forward strand.
TGGAAAGACCTGAGTTGTGGCCTGCATGTCTGCCTGCTGTCCCTGAAAGGAGAGAGGAGATTATTTCGGACTAAATCCAAGTTTGTGAGAGCAAGTAAGCCATTGATTTTCACCAGTCTCATACCTGAAGAAGTCCAAAGATTTTGCTGAATGCAGTCAACCTGTCAGGATTTCCAGCTGCTTTTGAATCCCTGGTTTGTGCAGAGACTTTCGATCGTGACTGGAGAGTTGTTTGCCTGGTACAGTAGAATTTCCTTACATGTAAATGTGCTGTGTATTGAAAGTGGGAAGTGATTTGGTTCCCCACTGTGTGAACTGTGTTCTGCTTGCTGGTACTGTAGAATCCTTTACATGTAAATTTGCTGTGTATTGAAAGTGGGTGCGTGATTTGGTTCCCCACTGTGTGAACTGTGTTCTGCTTACTGGAAGCTCTATCCAGCCTAATTGGACTGAATCCGTGTTCATCTCCATTCAGCCTGGGCCATGCCATGCTGGCCTTGCCAGACTACCCCACTGCACATAGAAAGCCACCAACGAGAGACCTGCCTGGTGTTCAGCCCCCTGCCCCATGCTTGAACAGGAACAATGCCTTGGCGAATCATGTGGGCCCTGCCTCTCCTGGCTCTCCAGATTAACCACCTGCTATCTCGATTTTCATCCAGCCTGTGTCCAGTCTTGGGTATCATGAGTAATTATCAGGGTAGCTCCCTGCAACAACAACCTAATCAAAAAGTGTGTCATCTGATTGCCTTGTTGTTTTCTTTTCATGAGCTGAGCCCTCCGACCCAGATTACAAATAGTGTGTGTTGTGCATGTTGTTTTCTTCCATCACAGGGCCCCAACCAGCTGCAACATTTCTGGCTAGTCCACCATTCTCCGTCTGGGTACCATGAGTGTGTGACTGTTTATGGACCCTGAAGTGCATGTATAACTGTTTGATAGATAGAGCCTTTAAGCAAATTAACCTGATTACGCCCTCCTTGTTCAAGTCCCTTAAATAAATCAGATCTAACTCTTTTTGCATTTACCTGACTGTGGTTCCAGTTTGTGCAAGAGTACTGTGCTGCTGTTATTTGCTGTGCATAACCTTATTTTATGGGGTCCCCAGGGTCGAGCCAGAGGAAAGCCCTGGTGGTAAGTGCAAACAGTGTGGGTTCTTATGTGGTGTATCAGGGGTATTGTGAAAGTGATTATTGTGTATTGTTCTGGCCAGTAGTAAGGAAAGAGGGGGGTTACAGTGTCCTGGAGGGCTGTGCCCAGATTAGCTTGACCACTACCAACCTTGACCTCCAGGTAGAGGCACCTGTTTCAGAACTCAGGAACCTTAGCCTGCTACTAGTCAAGCAGACAGGGGTAGCAGCCCTTGGGATAGCACCACCTAGGGGTTACACTGATAATAAAGTACCACCAGATTGGTATTCCACAATCGTGGTTCCCATACACAAGAAGAGAAGCAAGGTAGATCATACTAACTATAAGCCTATTAGTTTGATATCCATTCCAGAGAAGGTCATGGTGTCCATTCTCAAAGATATGATAAATGGACACTTGGAAAGTAATGGCCTGAGATATAGGGATCAGCATGGTTTTGTATCAGGTAGATCATGTATAACAAATCGGTTGTGTTTTTATGAAAAGGTATCAGCAACACTAGACAGAGGAATACCGGTTGACTGTATTTACCTGGATTTTTCTAGAACCTTTGAAAAAGTCCTACACAGTGATATTATACAAAGTCTGATAGATATTCAGATAGACCATTGAATCATGGGATGGATTTCAAACTGGCTGGGAGATATAACACAGAGTGTGTGTACAAATGGCTGCTTGACCCTGTGGCTGTGACAAGTGGGGTGCCACAGGGCTGGGTCCTGGGTCCCATGTTGTTCCAGATATTTATGTCCAGTATGGGTCAGTAGGCAACTAATTGGCATGAGTAAATATGCAGATGACACAAAATGTGCAGGTATTGCTAGCACTGATGAACACATGGCCAAGCTCCAAATAGATTTAGACAACATACTAAAATGGGCTGACTCTAAAGGAATAAGTTTTAATACATGGACAAGTGTTGTGTTATGCTCTTAAGGTGCCAAAACAAGGAAGGTACGTATCTTCTAAATGGACTACCTCTTAGAAAATCACATGAGGAAAAAGACCTAGGAATAACAATAACAAAAAAAAACTTGCTTATGATACACACTGTAATAACCAAATAGCTAACACTAAAAAAGTACTCTGGACTATTAAAAAGAATTTCAGAAGTAGGGATGAACAGATGATAATGCTTTTGTATAGATTATATGTCAGACCATTACTCGACTATGGCAGCCCTGTTTGGGGTTCAATAACAAAGGGTAGTTCTGATAGAATAGAAAAATATACAGAGGCAGACTACTAAATTGATTTATTAATCTAAAGATGTTATCTCATAATGACCGCCTTCAGAAATTAAACCTGGGCCGGCCCAGTGACACTGAGGGTTGAGGTGCTGGATACACACCTCACGCCATGCCAACAACCTGGGTTCGAGAATGAGCTTGAGTCAAAAGGGGTCGGCAAGGGAGAGAGGATCGAGCATCCAGAGGACTGCTCTCTCGTGCGGGGAGGAGACCTGTCGTCCACTGTTGACTGCCCTCTGGCAGTGGCTGGAAGGCAGTGCAGTTCAGGAGACATGTACGGTGTCATCACATTGATAGGGTGGGGACAGGAGAAAAAGTGGAAATGGAGCCTGGCAGATTCCATGATGGCTCCTGCATTCACGAGGATCACCCCAGTATCTGGATTGGGTCTCTGGGAGGGAAGGCTGTGCCTCCTCCTGGCCCCACCACAGGGGGCAATCCTGGGGATTAACTGGGGGTCAGTGATATGAGGATGCAAGGAGCCAGAGAGGGAGTCTCTTCACAAGGAGGGACTGCAGCCACCTTCCAGGGCTCCCAAGGAGGAAAAATAAATAATACAGACAAAAAGAAATTAAACCTGATGTTACTCAAGACAAGAAGAGTACATGAGACCTACTACTATGCTATGACAGAATGCAAGACAGCTACCTTCTAAGTGAATTAGACTTGGAATTCAAAATGATAATATGGGCACAAGGGCATCCACTACAACTAAGACCTAATAAATGTTATGCAAACAAAGGAAGATCTTCACACAGAGGTGGTGAATCCATGGAATGGACTACCACTGGAGGTCATAACCAGCAAAGGCAAACAACAATTTTAAAGAAGATTAGATTCATATATTTTAGATGGAAACTCCTTGTCTTATTATGGAGAAGACAGGAGCTCACATGAGGCCAATCGCCTTCTTAGCTCCTTAAACCTTAGTATGAGCCTTCAGTATGTGTATATTTTAGCCTGTAGGTACTTATTCCTGCTGGACTATGTTAACCCATTGATTGTTGCCGTCCTCCTGGGACCCCAATGAAAACAAGATCCTGTTGCATCTAATGGGGCATCCCAGTTGGAATAATTTCAAACAAACAAATAACTGACTAAATAAATAAATAAATATCTCCTATGGCTCTTCTAGAAAGAGAAAGGCAAAATTTTCTGGTGTACTGGCCAAATTTCCTTCACTCATTAACAAAAGAAATTGGTTTAATATTAATCAGTTTGAATCTGTATCCCCTCCTGTCAGGATGATGCTGAAAGGTATTGCCTAGCCCTCCTTTTAGTCAACAAGAATCTAAACAAACTCTTGTCAAAGCCACTATGGTGTTAATACATTAACTTGATAAGGGTGTTTCATGGCCTTAAAATAAAGTTGAATTGCTATAGTCATCTCCAGTGTAAATTTCATTTTTGGTATAGGTAGATCATTAATCTGGTTGATTCTGTGTTCCCTATCTGTTTAAATGTAGTGGTGAATGTGTTTGTACTATATGTGGAAGGAGAGTGAGGTCTGCAACAAGGCCTTCAAGAAATGGTAGAAGGAATGGTGCAGGAAGGAAAGGTATGTCTGCATTGGGGACTGTGGGCCAACCTAGAAGGATAATAACCTACTGTATACAGAGGTGATGGCCTGCCTTCATCCAGGAGGCAGCCACAGTCCTCAGCAATTATTCAAATGTTACTCGATGGACATTTAAAGTAGCTGAGGGGTGATGGAAGAAATGGGAAGGCAGAAAGTGTACCACCACAAGCTGAGATAGAGAGTAGGAAGATCCCAAGGGGAAATAGTCCCACCAGGATGCAAGTTAGTCAAGGAAGCAGGGAGTTAGCAAAGGAAGAAGTGTGAAAAAGTGTGAAAGGGGGAACAATAAGAAAAATGAGAAAGCGTCAAGAGGAGAGGTAAGGACTGCCAAAATGGAGCAAGGTCTGCATCAGAAGCCCTGTCAGGAGAGACTGAAAGAGTTCAATATGTACACCCTGGAGGAGAGAGAGGGAGAGTGGGGATATTATGGAGACCTTTAAATACCTCTTGGGGTTAATAAGGTACAGGAGGGAGATATGTTTCAGAGAAAAAGGTGCTGTAGAACAAGGGGTCATGGTATGAAGCTGGAAGGAGGTAGAGTCAGGAGAAATGTGAGGAAGTACTTCTTCACAGAAAGGGCAGTGGATTCCTGGAACATCCTTCCATGGGAGACAGTGGGGGTGAAACCAGTGGTGGGTATCAAAAATGCCTGGGAATCCCCAGGAGGAAGAAAAGAAGTGGGTGGAAGAAACAGTGCTATAGGGCAAGTTGAGTCTGCAGCAAAAGTGATCATAATAAAAAATGGGCAGACTAGGTGAGCCCAGCGGTCATTATTTGCCATCAGTTTCTATGTTTATGTAACCCCGGAGATTACTAGTTCTATTTTTATTTCCAATTGTTTAACCAGGTGAGACACACTAAGCTGAAAGTTTGTTTACAGGGGCAACCTAGGAGCACAGGGAAGTTAAGTGACTTGCTCAGGGTCACACAGTATGCAAGTGGGGGCTGTGGGATTCAAACACAGGTCTCCAAGTTTGCAGCTCAGAGCCTTAAACCACTGCACTATACTGCCTCCCTATTAGCCCCTCCCTGGGTTTTTGTGGCCTAATTCGGCCCAGTAGGGAAAAGGGTTAATTCTTCTCAGCACTCTGGTGGAGCCTCTTGCGGGTCAGGAGATCACCATGGGTAATTGGGGGGATAAAGCCCAGCAGTTTAGGCAGGAGGGGGAATTCCAGTGGGATGAGTGAGCAGCAAGGAAGTGAAAGTGAGTCAGGACCAGGCAGGGTTGATTGCCCACTCCATCTCTCAGCCGCTGACACTAGGGGGGGACATAGAGGAAGATGTAGGGCCAGTAGCTGCAAGCCACTCAATATCTTGAAGGCCAGGTAAAGTCGAGAGGAGCCAGAAGCCACAAGTCACAGAGTGCCCTGGCAACCTGCACCAATTTGTTTAGGGATCAAGTGGATGTGTCCCGCTTCTCAGTTCGAGGACAGTTGCTGCCAGTTCTGGGAAAGGATGCAGCCGTCATGAGGGAACCCACAAACCCCCAAGCCACGAGGATTGCATGTTCTGAAGTGGACCTGTTGAGCCAGTGCAGAGAGAGAGAGAGACAGAGAGATGAGGATCATTGAGAATTTGGGTGCCTGTGAAGAATAATGGGCTCTTAGGCACTGTGAACTGTTTTGGGACTTGTGCTGCCTCAAACTTTTGTGACCATAGCAGTCCTGTGTTAATGCTGCCCAAAAAACTGTGCTACCTCCTCAGTGGAGGTAAAGCTGTTATTACTGCCATACTGGCCATGTGAAAGCTGAATGTGTTTTCAACAAATAACCGATGCTTCCAGGAGCTATGTGGAATATGTTTAATGAATTTGGGATCCCTGTTATTTCCTTATTCCTTATTTCTTCAAGTTCCATGTAGACATTCCATTATTGAAAGGAACTGTCTGATATGCATTGATCTGTTATTTTCATAATGTACCAGAGAGGAAAAGGGACCCTGTGTGTAATATTTTGGCCTGGGTAATGTGGACAATGGAAGTGTTTCTGCTGCTGGGTACCTCTCCCAACAAACATATTCCATCAATACCCCTAGACACGGGAGGGAGGGCTACATTTCTGTGTATGACAGGTTATATGATTCAAATGGATAAGGCACACACCTGTTACACTTTTGCACTTGCACTGTTGGTTTACAGACCCAGTTTAGATACAATGTGTGTAGTGGTTATTGGCGGAGGGTTAAGGAGATGTGGGCTTGATGATCAAATGAAACTAAAAACAAAACAAATTAAATACGTGTGCCATATAGTGCCATACACTCCATCAAGCCAAACAAACAGTGATGAACATTATGTACATTTTCTGTAGGTTACAGTCAGTGATTTCAGAAACACATAATTGTTTTACCCAAGCCATCAGCCTCCATGCAGTGCACATAGTAAGCTTTAGTCATAAAAGTCTGGGAAATAATTTCAAGGTTAAGTTGACCAAAAAGTCAAGTAAGTTATCACATTTGCTCAGCTTCACTTTTTAGCATTTCCCTGTGTACGTCTGGTTCCTAGAGACAGAGAGAAGGAGATAGTGAAGAGGAATAGTGGAGCTCTATCATTCAGTCTTAGATCAGTCCTGAAAGGGTTAACAAACCCTACAAACAGCAGTAAATCATTTTACACACACACACACACACACACACACACACACACTTAGGAGAGAGACAGAGCAAGAGAGAAGTGTAATTTGAATCTCTGCAGGAGTAATGCAGTCTCATTGCAAACTCAGTTTTGACCAACAGGGTATTGCTTAGATAACAAACTCTAGTCACAGCCGATATGGCATGCTGAGCTCTTACCTATCCAGGTATCAGAGCGGCAGCAGCATGGCTTGTAGAACACTGTAGCACTGGTGGTGACATCAGAGCCTGTCTGAAGCGGTGGCAAGCAGTGACAGTTGACATTCAAAAGATAGTGGCGGCAGCGCAAACTGCACAACTGCTGGATGATACTCATGCACGGCAGTGAAAGCAGAAGAGTGGCTATTAAGTAGTGCACCGTGGGGAGGGGGAGATTGTTCCACGGAGGGGAATTCCAGCTTGAAGGACAGCTACTGTAGAGTAAGCACTGTCATGACGTTCCTGCAGCACTATAGGAGGACACAGGGTTAATTTCAGAGCAGACTCCCTGCTCTCCTACAGTGATGGCATAACGTCTGTGGAGATCTGCCCACACAACTGTAGACATGTGTTAAAAGGGGGTTTAGGTGTCCTAAGGTGGGGGGTGGTGGAGCTCTGTTTATCTTTCAATCTTAGATCGTTCGTGAAAGAGTTAAAAACCCTATAGACAGCAGTAAATCATTGTACAATGTCACACACACAAACACGCACGCACACACGCACACACACACACACACACACACACACACACACACACACACACACACAATTTGGAGCTAGAGAGAGAGAAGCGTAATTTGAATCTCTGCTGGACCAGTGCAGTCTCATTACAAACTCAGATTTGATGAACAGGTAATGGTGCAGTGCTAAATTTAGAAGTGTGGGGTCTCATAGAAACAAACATAGAAATATAGAATGTGTCGACAGATGAGGATCTCCTGATTCATCTAGTCTGCCCATGAAAACTACCCCTACATTTGACTATTTTGTCAATACTATTTTGTCAATTGCCCAGTATGCCATTGTGCTTATCCCAAGCTCTTTTGAATGAGTTTATCATTTTTACTCCCATCGCCTCCAGTGGGAAACCTTTCCAGGCATCCACCACCCTCTTTGTAAAGAGACTCCTCCTCATGTTCTCCCTGAACTTGCGCCCCTTGAGTTTCCATTCATGTCCCTGGTGCTTGTGTTGTTACTGAAAGAAACAAGATGTCTACCTGTGTGCTGTTTATGCCCTTTATATATCTGCACATCTCTATCATATCACCCCTCTCCTGCATTGCTCCAAGGAATACATTTTGAGTTCCCTTAACCTTTCTCCATAAGGCTTTTCCTGCAGTCCCATATCATCCTCTTTGCCCTTCTCCATGAACTACATGCTCCCCAACCAGGCTTGAAGTCAGGTGGCCACCTAGGCCCCTACAAGCTATCAGGTTTCAGGTGCATTCTGGTGCATTTTGAGAGTGATTTTAACACTATTTGACTGTTTTTAAGCATCTTTGACATGTTACAAAGAACCAATATAACTATCAGAATACCTGCTTATTTTCTTTAAAAAGAATTGTCAAAACAAAACTAAAGCAAAAACTCACATTCCAGCCACCCTTCAAATACCCAGCTATATACCACTTCTCTTGCGTACAGTCAGCTATCACTGCAGACATAGAAGGCAGTGAGGCGGGCACACAAAACACCATCCTAGAGATGTGTGTATCTGTCGCACAGCAGACACTCACACAGACCATCCGTGACAGAGAATGGAACTGATACACAAGATCCCTGGAAGGTCCCTCAAGGCCCAGCATTGACACAGGATGTATACCAGGTCATGAATGCTATATCTGAATGTACTCTGAACTGAGACGGTTGGAGCAGGGAGGGTAAGGCTCAGCAGGGACAGCTGTATGAAATACAGGGCACATACAGTGACATCACAGCCCACAGACATGACATGCAGCAAGGGTTCCGCAACTTGTGTGATACAGCAGACAATGGCATGACCATAATTATCACTGCTCTACAGCAGGATGGTGTTTCCCATTCATATACAGTACATGGCAGCCAACTCCAAAATCCCCATATGTTATACACCGGAACCACAACAACATCAAGTATTCCAGCATAACCCACACATGACAGCCAACCTGCAGGGGTGCACAGCCAATTGTAAAAGATGATGACCTAATGCCAATCATGTCCTGTGGCATGTAGGCAGCCCAGTCACATGGCAAGGGTAGAGGCAATGCCAGTAGTAGGCTCATCCAACCCTAAACACCCACTTAGAAGTCATACTAGACACCAAAGCCAAAAAACAATGACTTAATGCCACACCCGAATGCAACACAGGCTTTAATGCTGAAGAATTGCAATCCACCACCAGATGCATGTGGACTTCACTTCATGGGTTCCATGCTCATTCACAGTGGGGGGGGGATGCTGGTGGCAAGGGCAAACTGGGGCAAGAGATCACTCAAGTTACTGGATGCACCCAGCTCCTCACCATCAGATGAAGCCATTCAACGCAAAACAAAATTATTAATGCAAAACAGCGCACTAACCTCACTGCTCCAATTATGATGAAGACAGACTGGTTATTAATTCATATTGTTTTGTTGGCATCAACGTCTAACTCACTCAGTCTTGGCCAAGTCCTGACTCCGACTTGTGAGAATTAATCCCTCACAGGCTCACATGGCGCAGGCACCTCCAGTCACACAAGTACAGCTAGCTGCTCACTGGGTTAGAGGATTTCTGCAGGACAATCCCCAGATTGTAAATCTATCTTTGACATGAACAAAAAGTACTGTACCAACTTCTAGAGGAGAACTAAGTTATCACTGCCAGGTTATTAAGTTACTGATCCTTCATGGAAGACATTTAAACATGCACTACTGCTTTGCCACATTAAATAAGTTGATTAATTAAATAAATAAGTCCACTATACTGCTCTATCCTGAAAAATACATAGTAAAAGCTGGACCCCACTAAAAATGAGAAATTGCCTCTCATTTGGGCTATCCTGGGTAAATGCATTTTACAATAGGTAAAGGAGGGCCTCACTGAAAAAACAGATACTGCATCTCTGCTGTACTATCCTGGGTAAATACAGTGTAAAAACTGGGTCAAACAGAACCCCACTGCAAACAATATATCACAACTTAGCTGGGCTATCCTGTGTAAATATATTGTAAAACTGTAAAGGCAGGACCGTACAATAGAACTCCACAGAAAAGCAAATGTTGCATATAAGCTGATCTGTCCTGGGAAAATACATTGTAAAAGCATCCAGATCACTTGTCTTGTAGCTGTCTGGTATATTCGCAGTGGTCTAGTGGTCCCCCTCATAAGGGCATCTGACCCCCTCCTGACTCCCCCTCTCAGGCACTCCTCCCCTTTGTCCTGGTCATAGGCAAACTACAGCAATAGTGATAACTGGCACAGCCCTCTGCTCACCACCTCAATTGGTTTCATCTGGCGGTCTCTGAGCAATCACAAGTATTGTACAAACACCTGCTTTTACTGTACTCATGATCACTCACTGACAATCAGATGGTGGTTAGCCAAGGTGCTGAGTAGAGGGCTGTGTGGGTCACTGTCACTATTTCTGTACTTTGGCTTAGTGAACTGAGTGGGGGGGTTGTGGGGAGAGGGTCCTGACTAGTTGGGTTGACAGAGGATGAGATACCTTTACAAGGGGGGAGGGGAGACCACTAGACTACCAGGAATATTCAATACAGCCACAGGATGGTCAATTGGAGGTACAGGAACTGCTATACCACCAGGAATACTCAAGACAGTTACAGGACAGATGATCAGGGGGTGGGGGGCCACTAGACTACCAGGAATATTCAAGATAGCTACAGAAAAGTCAGTCAGGAGGCAAAGAAACCACTACACCACCAAGAATATTTGAGACAGCTACAGGATAAGTGAATAGGGGGATGAGGAGATCACCAGACTGCAAGGAATATGTAAGACAGCTACAGATTGGGTCGGCCACTCACACATGCAATTGGGCCCATATTGGGCATGTAAATGGGCCATAGCACTTTCAATGCACAAAGGGGTCATTAGCATGTTAGGGCTAAATATGGCTCTCAGGAGCCCTACTGCTGTCCCATTTGATCTGCACTACCTCCATTCCATTCCTGTCAGCCATATTTAGACTGGGCCTGTGTCAGCATAGCACATAGTCACTATGCACTGTACCAACATGGCCCCATATTTAGACAGTTTGCATGCTCCAGGTGCAGTGAGCTAATGTCGGGAATCTTTCCCCAGGCAGGCTGTGAGCAAACTGCCACAGTCCACACATGGCCAGCTCTGAATATGGGGCCTATACTCTGTAGATTGGTGGAATCCAAAGTCCATGAAACAATGGCTCATGGGGGTAAGAAAAGCCTGCCTGTAGCCTCAATATATTGTTGCTCTAACTTGTAGTAGCACAAAAGCAAACGTGTTTGACACTGGCTTATTCTTGCTTGTTTACATAGTATTACCATGTCAGCCAAATGCTTCATTTAATACAAACAGAAATCTATCACACAAATAGATACGTAGGAGACAATATGATAGAGATCAAAGCAGAGCAGTGCATTCAACTCCAGTGTCCGTTATGCTATCACAGGTGCATACTTAAGCACCTCCATAGGGCAAGTATGAAGAGTAATCCTAGTTTACGTCATAGTTACTCTATCTTACTGTTTACATGTTTGATTATTGTACTAAACAGAGGAGACTCTTGGCTGAAAGAAAACCAAACTGAAGCTTCAACCCCTCTTTCTCAATCCTAACCCACCAGCACCTTTGGAGCTTACAGTACCTTGCAAGTCCTAGAAGGAAGACAGCCATTAGACACAGGCACCAATCAAACTGTCACTTTAGTATCAATAATCAAGCAGTATTTCCAAATAAACTCCTTACAAAAGCAAATAAAGTGTAATCACCCAGATGTTTCCACAGGATTGTCAATACAAAAACTAGACCACAGCATTTCAAACACTGATGGGTGAGCTGGGACTAGAGGATGTGTGGCGTACAAAATACCCAACCGCAAGGGACTACACGTGCTACTCCCACAAATTAAAATCTACTCCAAACTAGACATCTTCCTATTATATAAAAATATGTCTTCCTTTCTCTCCATGTGGATTGGAACATCCACTCTGTCAGACCACAAGTCAATTTTCCTGGAAATGGATTTCCATATCCCACAGGGGAAAAAAAAAACACACTGGAGACTGACTGACTGTCTCACTACTCCAGGACCAGCCAGTCATAACAGAACTAAAAGATACAATTAAAGTTGTGGTTGAACGTAATAAACCAGACATTACACCCCAAATACTCTGGAATACAATTAAAACCTTGGTCAGAGGGAGACTTATCTCCATTGCTGTCCACAAGAAAAAAGAACAACAAAAACATTACATGACTTCAGTAAAACAGGTGTGGACACTGGAATCCCAACAAAAACAGAAGTGGATGACAGATTGATACAGAATTGAAACAAAAACTAAAATTAAAAATATACAAAAAACTGAAACAGAATTTGAAACAAAATTATTATTATGAGTGTGGAGCAAAAGCCACAAAGTTTCTTGATTATAGTCTTAAACAACAGGCCACTAAAGTTGCTATCACAAAAATTCAACATCCCAGGACTGGACGGGTGGTACACAGGGGAGATCAGAGAGACAGTGCATTTGTACCTTACTACAAGTCATTTTACAGCCCATAAGGGGACTCTTCACTGGCAACTAAGAGACATTATTTACAACTCTATATGTCTACAAAGAAATCTGGGGGAGGGAGGGAGGGACTCTGCCACCCTCCTGGCAATCCCTCCATCAATCACAAAAAAAGAAAGCTCCATCTAAAATTGGCCTCTCAACCTCACCTCCCCAAGCACCAGCACTGAGCACAGTGGGCAGTTTTAACCATAACACAAACAGAAGGTCATTCTTAACCCCCCCAAAAAACAAGCAGAAGTTCAAATCCTCTCCCTCAGACAAATAATAAACTGAAGCCCTAATACTCCATCCTTACCAGTACCAATCAAGGGTGTGTGAACCAGAAGGAATCAGGTTGGTAGGGAGAAATGGTCTGAGTGGGTTTATTGATGAGTTCCTGGTTTGCAGTGTGGCTCAGTGTGCAGTTGGCATGATTAAGCAACCCAGGCCGGTGGTTTGCAGATGGTCTTGGTGTGATCAAGCCAGATGTAAACAGGTTCAGGAGATCTGGTGGATTCAGGAGATACAGCAGGTTCAGGAGGTCAAGCAAGGTCAGGCGATCAAGTAGCACAGAAACTGGCCTTAGAAAAGAGGGAAAAAATCCACATGTCAGTGAGCGGGTGTGGGTAGTGACAAAACTTGGCACAAGTTTTCTCTTGAAACTACACCAATTGATGTAGTGAGTTATATTAAAGCAAACAAAATAAAGAAAACTTCAGGAAAACAAGCAAATAAACTTAATTCAAAAAGAAATAGCTATAGATATTCTTCTCTAAAAAAAACAAATGTCACAGAGTGGTACTAGCTCCCTCTCAGCATGACCACCATCATCTGTGCTCCACAATCTATCTGACCACATACTGAGTCCAAGTCTTTTTATATACTGAAAACCATGACATCATCAATCGTGTGATCTGTCCCCTAATCTAATACAGAGAATAATCCAATACTAATACAGGAAATGGGGCTTCAGACTCTGCTAGATCTATCACACTTGAAGAGCACTGAAATAATCTTTACAAACTATAAAATAGCATTATTCATAGGAGAAATAAATAGAGATGAATAAGCAAGGGTCCTATAGTGACCCTCGTCTCTTCCTCCAAATCATGACATCACCATAAATGTATAATAAATAGAGTCCACTAGGGGGCCTGCAGCCCTTAAGGAAACTTATTTTCATCTGAGCGGGCATGAAGGGCACATCTGAGCAGGCCTCAAGAGCATACATGTACCGCCTTGATTTCTTGCTTAAATTAACTTGAAAACAAAACATATATTAACTGTGTCCTGAAGTAGTTCCTACTAGAACTTTAACATAAACTAACAACTGCAGTACACTGGTTTATTTCCAAGACTAATTTTACTTTAGTTTTAAGCCCCAAAAGCCTCCACAAGTGTTAGTCTACATGCAATACAATTTAAGCCCTAAACAAGTGAACAGCACCACATTAGCGGTACAGATATGGGAGGTATAAGGCAAGGGAAAAGTACTGATGAGAAGTGTGTACATAATTAACAGGGTCTGTTTGGGAATTTGAATGCATTTATCAAGTGGTGCAAAGCAACCACCCCTTTTCTATTTTCCAACCAGGCTTTGCTTTACTGGATTTTACTTAAACAGTATGAATTCTTTTCCAAGCTTCCCTTTTAAAAACTGAAAGGGATGTGGCTTAATTTGATTACTTCCCAGTATTCATTTAGCCAAAACAGGCAGCTAGGTCAGCCTCTACAGTATCACCAACTAGACAAAAAGTAGAAAATTAGCGGGTTAGAAAAGAGAAGAATACTACAATAGGAGGCCACCCCATTGTGGTAGAAAGGTGAAAAAAAATCAAGGGAGACCTATAGAGAAGACAAGTACTACTGCAGTAGATTGTTTTAGAAATAGGTCCAGGGTAGAGAGGAGTGTCTAGTGGTGATGGGGGGGGTCCACAAAAACTGTCACATACCCCCAAGGTTAAGCGAAAACCAGTAGCAGAAGAAACATAACTGGTTTTCAAGACAACCTACCTCTTAAAGTGGGTAGGATGGAGCTTTCACCCACCCTCTCTTGAAAGCTCCACCCCAGGGCACCCTAAAAAACAAAACATGAACATGGTGCAAGTCTTTCTAAAGAAGACCATTGTATCTTCCTTCATTAGTTTATCATCACAACTAAATATTTTGCCGTGGGGTGTCTGTATAATTACTTGAACAGTAACAGTCATACATTCATACATTTTCTAGAACCACCAAATGTTTATGCTTTATTATTGGCTCCTAGACGAGAGAGGAAATCTGCATTTACATGGGCAGACCCAGCCCTGTGCTTTACTGTAAATTTGTACGGTTGAAGAGATAAATACCATCTCATTATTCAATTATTTTTTTCCTTCATTTGTGAAATAAAACACAGAGGGTTGTGGTCTGTTACCAGCGTAAAAGGGGCACCCCATAAGTAAAATCTCAAGGTTTGATTGCCCATTTGGCAGCCAAACACTCTTGTTCAATGGTGGAGTATTTTTGCTCCCTTTCATGCAGTTTCCTAGAAATATATACAATTGGGTGTTCCTCCCCATTGATGGTGTGGCTCAAAACTGCTCCAATACCAGTCCCAGAGGCATCAGAGTGGACCTCAAAGGGGTGGTTAAAATCAGGACTTCGTAACACCGGTGAGGAGCATAAAGCTGCCTTTATCTGAATAAATGCCTTCTCACATTCGGGTGTCCACTTGACCTGATTACTGAATTTCTTTTTAGTTAATTCTGTCAAAGGGGTTGCCAAAGTAGCAAACTGTGGGATAAATCTCCTGTAATAACCTGCTAACCCTAGGAAAGAACATACTTGCTTCTTTGTCTCAGGTATTGGGCATTGGGCATTGGGCTACTGCTTCAACCTTTGAGACCTCTGGTTTAATGTATCCATTACCCAAAATAAATCCTAAATATCAGGTCTCCAGCATGGCAAGTGTACATTTAGAGGGATTAATTGTCATCCCTGCTTGCTGTATAGAGGTTAAGACAGCTTTTAGATATAGTAAATGGGTTTCCCAATCCTGGCTAAAACAAGCGTCATCCAGGTAAGCTGCACAAAAATTATGATGGGATGCCAGCACCTGATCCATGAAATGTTGAAATGTAGCGGGGCTCCATATGTAGTCCAAATGGCATGGTTTTAAACTGGAGAAAAACAATTGAAGTGCTGAAAGCTGTCTTTTCTTTAGCAGACTCAGCCAAAGAGATCTGCCAATAACCCTTTGTTAAGTCAAGGGTGGAGATATACTTAGCATTGCCAATGCGGTCCAAAATATCATCCACCCTTGGCATGGGATAGGCGTCAAATTGTGCCACTTGGTTTAGACCTCTAAAGTCTAGGCACAATCTTATGCCACCCTCCTTCTTAGGTACAATTACTAAAGGGGATCCCCATGGACTTTGTGATGGTTCAATTATGTCCATTTCTCTTAATTTTTGTATTTTCCTCTGTACATCTGCCCTGCTCCTTTCAGGAAGACGGTACGGTTTCTTCCTGATTGGTCTAGATTCAGTATAGATTTGGTGTTCCACTCCTTTAGCTAGGCCTGGTCTACTGGTAAAGGAAGTGCTAAATTCCTGTATCAAAGACTGTAATTCCATTTGTTGTGACTCGTCTAACTCAGGATTTACTTGTATGGCTTCAATACCAGTCTCTCCTTCTAACCGTCCATATGTGGTTTCCAACTCTGATTCATGAAGTTCAGGCATTACCATCAATTGTATCCCTGAGTGGATCTCTCATGCCACCTTTTAATAGATTGGCATGGTAGATCTTTTATCTGCCCTTTTATCAGGTGTTTCTACTTCATATGTCACAGGGCCAGTTCGGGTACCACTTTGTAGGGCCTGCCACTTCATCAATAATTTGTGAGTGGAGGTGGGTAATAGTAGTAATACCTGGTCACCTGGTTGAAATGATTTTGTACTGGATGTCCCTTTATCATACCTATCCTTCTGATGTTCTTGTGTTTCTTTCCCTGCTTCATGAGCTTTTGCAGTATAAGTGACTAATCTCCTCCTTAACTGCCTCTTGTACTGAGCTATCCCTGGAGATTTTAAATCCTTCCCTTCTTCCCAGCACTCCTTGACCACATCTAGCAAACCTCTAGGGGTCCTACCAAACAACAGGAAAAAAGGGGAGTAACCAGTGGAGGCCTGTGGTACCTCACGGTATGCGAACAGAAGAAAGGGTAGGTTCATATCCCAATCTCGCCCTTCATCGTGTACGAATTTCTTCAGCATACATTTCAGGGTTTGATTGAATCTTTCCACCAGGCCATGAGTCTAAGGATGATAGGGTGATGTACGTACAGCTACTATTCCCAACAAACGGTACAGTTCCTTTAGAAGCTCTGCATTAAAATTCGTACCCCGGTCAGTTAAAATCTCTTTGGGAATCCCTACCCTGCTGAATAACTTCACTAGTTCTTCAGCTATCCGGAGAGTGGTCACAGATCTCAGAGGAACAGCTTCAGGGTATTTGGTAGCATAATCACACACCACCAATATAAATATATTCCCTTTAATACTTTTATTTAAGGAACCCACTATATCCATACTGACCCTCTCGAAGGGGGTTGTTACCAAGGGTAAGGGTATTAATGGAACAGTGTCCTTCTTGGTCCTTTGGGAAGTTAATTGATGCTCTGGGCACTCTTGACTATATTTGGCGATATCACTATGGATCTCTGGCCAAAAAAACCTTTGTAAGATTCTACTAGCAGTCTTGTCCCTTCCTGTGTGTCCTGCCCAGGGTGTATCATGGCCTAGAGCTAATATGTCTTGGCGATAGCAAAGGGGTACTATAAGTTGTTCCACTTGTTCTTGGGTACCTGGATTTGTACAAATCCTATACAATAAATTCTTGATCACTTGAAAGTCCGGGGCCCCTTGTCTAACCTCCTGTTCCACCTGTTGAAAAAAGGAATTAGGTTTTATCATTCTTCTGTTGGATACACATATCAGCTTTTACATATAGCAGTTTGTTTGTCCTGTGTTAGACCATATTTTTCTTTAACCCTCCCTTTGTTTTTCTTCTGGCCATCTTAGACAATCTGGATTTATCAGGACTTCCTAATACTTCTTCTTCATAAGGAACTACTTCCCAATAATGGTTCTCTTTTGCTCTGTGCCCTGGTAGTCATAATGCTATGTTTCCTGGTTCCCTCAAAAGAGTGATAAAATCTGGGAAGTCATGCCCTATTACTACAGGTACTGGCAATTGTGGTACTACACCCTGGGTCATTATAGAAGTATTGCCTTTTACCTCTAAGGGTATTTTAATGGTGGGGTACTGATGTGTGTCACCATGTGCACAGGTGACCTCTAGAGGGCTGTTCTCTTTACTCCTTGAACTATATCAGCTCTGACCAGGGTATTTTACTGCCCAAATCCACCAACCCACCACCTCCTGTCCTTTTATTCCCACTGTAGTTGTCACAAACAGAGCATTTAATAAAACAAGATGGGTTAGATCATTTTTTCATGAACAAAATCTGGCAATATGCCCCACCCCTTACAGTTCCGACATATTATGTCTGCTGGGAATGTCCTCCTTCCTTGATTGTTCCTTCCTCATAAGTCTTACGCAGTCTGAGGTGGTCTTACTGCTGCGGCCTGAGGTTTTGTTGCATAGTCTGTGGACTTATTACCACTTCTCCAAAAAGGCTGATGTGCAGATAAAAAATCCTCTGCTAGTGTCACAGCCATTTCTGCAGATTCTGGATTATGCTCTTTTATCCAGATTTGCACATCAGTAGGTAATATTTGTAAAAACTGTTCTATAACAACTGTCTCTATAATGTCAGTTCTGGATTTTCCCTCCTGCTGGATCCACTTTAGACAAAGTTCTCTGAGTCTAATATAAGTTTCTCTTGGGGAATCATGTGTTTGGTGTTTTAAAGCATGGAACCTTTGCCTATATGTCTCTGCATTAATGTCATAATATTTCAATATTTTCTGCTTTACTAGGTCATAGTCCTCTGCCAAATGTGGGTCCATATTACTATAGGCCAGTTGTGCTTTTCCTGATAGGCATGGTGCCAAGCGTACTACCACTGTGTCTTTGACCAATCACAGGCCTTGGCCACCCTTTCAAAAGTGGTCAAATAGGCCTCAATGTCATCATTAGCAGTCATTCTTGTGAGTTTTATATCTTTAGGGTTGTTGTTACTCTGTCCTCCCAAGTTCCATTTCCTGCTCCCAAAGATTTAAACAGCTGCATAGTTTCAGCCCACCTTAAATCTTGTTGCCTTCTATCTCGATCCTGTTCTTGGGCATCTAGGTCTCTCTGCAGTTCAATTTCCATCTGTCATTACTGCCATCCAGTGTAGAAGTTCAGAAAGGTCTTCAGGGGCTGCTCATATGGCTCCTGGCATCTCTCTGTCATTCTTCCTCCTCTTCTCTACTAGTGGTTTGGTCCTTTGGCACCTCCATCTAACATCTGTGTACAGACTGGTATACAGAGGTTCACCTGTCCTCTCTGAGAGAGTGTCAGGTACCCATTTTCTTATCACCTGTTCCGAATGCCATGGTTGTCACTTGTACCAGGTCTGGTACCGTCTCTGGTCTCTCACTCAATCCCTCGGATGACCAGATCCCACTTCTGACACCAGTCTGTGAGCGGGTGTGGTAGTGACAACACTTGACACAAGTTTTCTCTTGAAACTACACCAATTGATATAGTGACTTTTTAAAGCAAACAAAATAAAGAAAACTTCAGGAAAACAAGCAAATAAACTTAATTCCAAAAGAAATAGCTTCAGATACTCTTCTCTGAAGAAAAAAAACAAATGTCACAGAGTGGTACTAGCTCCCTCTCAGCATGACCACCATCATCTGTGCTCCACAACCTATCTGACCACATACTGAGTCAAGTCTTTTATATACTGAAAGCCGTGACATCATCAATTATGCAATCTGCCCCCAATCTAATACAGACCTGTTAGTTTGACCTCAGTGGAGGGGAAAATGATGGAATCACTTCTGAAAGAAAGAATTGTTGAGTACCTAGAGGCTAGCGGGGCACAGAACCCAAAGCAGCATGGATTCACAGCAGGAAGGTCATGTCAGATGAATCTAATTGATTTCTTTGACTGGGTGACCAAAGTAATAGACCAGGGAGGGGCTTTGGATACGGCCTACCTAGATTTTAGCAAGGCATTTGACACAGTCCCACACAAAAGATTAATAATCAAGTTAGCCAGCCTGGGAGTGGGTCCCAGGGTGGTAGCCTGGGTAGCAAACTGGCTGCACAACAGGACACAGAAGGTAACAGGAATGAAACACATTCTGAAGAAAGGGGTTACCAGTGGAGGACCTCAGGGCTCAGTACTGGGTCCAGTCATCTTTAACGTCTTTATAGGTGACATTGCAGAGGGTCTAGAAGGAAAGGTATGCCTTTTTGCAGATGACACAAAGATCTGTAACAGAGTTGATACACAAGAGGGGGTAGAAAGGATGAGAAGGGACTTGGCAAGGTTGGAAGAATGGTCAGACATATGGCAATTAGATTCAATGCAAAGAAGTGTAAAGTAATGCACCTGGGAAATAAAATCCAGGAGAAGAGTACACAATAGCAGGGGAGGTACTAACGACAACAATAATGGA
Source organism: Neoceratodus forsteri (assembly GCA_016271365.2). Taxonomy (NCBI): domain Eukaryota; kingdom Metazoa; phylum Chordata; order Ceratodontiformes; family Ceratodontidae; genus Neoceratodus; species Neoceratodus forsteri. The sequence goes on from CM028130.1 coordinate 1,663,321,803, forward strand.
AAGGGATCTGGGTGTAGTCATGTCAGATGACCTAAAGGTGGGTAAGCAATGTGAGAAGTCAGTAAGGAGAGCCAGAGGGATACTGGGATGCATAGGGAGGGGCATCACAAGTAGAAAAAGGGAAGTGGTTATCCCTCTATACAGACAGTTGGTGAGGCCCTATTTGGAGTACTGCATGCAGTTTTGGAGACCTCATCTATGCAAGGACATAGACAGGATGGAAGCAGTCCAGAGGAGGGCAACTAAAATGGTGCATGGTCTACATCAGAAACTGTATAAAGAGAGACTGAGAGAGCTTAATATGTATACCCTTGATGAAAGGAGGGACGGGGGACATGATAGAAACTTTTAAGTACCTCAAGGGAATCAACAAAGTCCAGGAGGGTAGCATCTTTCAGAAAAGAGATGTGTAGAACAAGGATGCACAATTTAAAAGTTAGAGAGGACAGCTCAGGGGTAATGTAGAAATTATTTTTCCACGGAGAAAGTGGTGGGCGCATGGAACCGCCTTCCTGGAGAGGTTGTAGGGTCTAAAACAGTGGGGGAATTCAAACATGCATGGGACAGACATAAGGCAATTATAGTGGGGGGTTGCAGGAAGTAGGCTGTTGGTTAACTAGAATCTGCAGCTTATCCAATAGGTAGGGAAATGGGCAGACTGGGTGGGCCAAGTGGTCCTTATCTGCCGTCAAAGTCTATGTTTCTATGTTCTATGTTCTATGTTTCTATGTAGAATAATCCTATACTAATACAGGAAATGGGGCTTCAGACTCTGCTAGATCTATCACACTTGAAGAGCACTGAAATAATCTTTACAAACTATAAAATAGCATTATTCATAGGAGAAATAAATAGAGATGAATAAGCAAGTGTCCTATAATGACCCTTGTCTCCTACTCCAAATCATGACATCACTATAAATGTTTAATAAATAGAGTCCACTAGGGGGCCTGCAGCCCTTAGGAAACTCATTTTCATCTGAGCATCAAGGGCACATCTGAGCAGGCCTCAAGAGCATACAGGTACCTGGTGATTTCTTGCTTAAATTAACTTGAAAACAAAACATACATTAACTGTGTCCTGAAGCAGTTCCCACTAGAGCTTTAACATAAACTAACAACTGCAGTACACTGACTTATTTCCAAGAAGAATTTTACTTTAGTTTTAAGCCCCAAAAGCCTCCAAAAGTGTTAGTCTGCATGCAATACAATTTAAGCCCTAAACAAGTGAACAGCACCACATTAGCGGTACAGATATGGGAGGTATAAGGCAAGGGAAAAGTACTGATGAGAAGTGTGCACATAATTAACAGGGCCTGTTTGGGAATTTGAATGCATTTATCAAGTGGTGCAAAGCAACCACCCCTTTTCTATTTTCCAACCAGGCTTTGCTTTACTGGATTTTACTTAAACAGTATGAATTCTTTTCCAAGCTTCCCTTTTAAAAACTGAAAGGGATGTGGCTTAATTTGATTACTTCCCAGTATTCATTTAGACAAAACAGGCAGCTAAGTCAGCCTCTACAGTATCACCACCTAGACAGAAAGTAGAAAATTAGTGGGTTAAAAAAGAGAAGAGAAGAATACCACAATAGGAGGCCACCCCATTGTGTTAGAAAGGTAAAAAAAGTCAAGGGAGACCTATAGAGAAGACAAGTACTACTGCAGTAGATTTTTTTAGAAATAGGGTCCAGGGTAGAGAGGAATGTCTAGTGGTGATGGGGGGGTCCACAAAAACTGTCACAATGTCCATGCTGTTTTATTACTGGAACACATGACAGTAGCACTGCTGAGTTGGAGCTTTTTGGGTAAGGAAACTGATTGCAGAATCCTGCCACCCATTGATTGCAAACACCTACTCTTCATTGGTGGAAACCCTTCCTCTTCCCAACTGGTCAGTTACTGAGCTCTCCTGGTCATCCATTGGCAGTCTGCTTATCCTTACTGCTGGAGCATAGATGGCCCTCTGCCTGAGCTCTGGAAATGTATGCCTAGGGGCTTGGGAGGGTAGCCAACAGTGTGTCCTCATGTGCTGTGAGGGGGTTGTGTCCCTGGTTGGACAGGCAGAGAGGCAGGCAGGACAGGGCTGAGATGTGGAAGAGGCAGAGCAGTACAGCTGCTGTTGAATATGTGTACTGCACAATATTCCCTGGGCTTTGGCAGTAGGTAGTCAGTGGATCAGCAATGCATTGGCATTAGAGGGTGCATGGTAGGACAGTAGTTGAGAGGCAGTCAGTAACAGAATGTGGGAAATGGGTGGAGCGGTACAGCCATGGTACAACCAGCAGAACAAGAACTTAACATTGTTGCTGCCTGCTATACGCTCTTGGTTGCTGCAAGTACACAAAAGCTGCAGAGTCTCTGCACCTCCTGAACTGGCTCATGCCTCACAAGGAGGCGCACCTCACCACTTGGGAAACCTTGCTTTATAGCATAGCATAGCTCTTACTACTTATCTACTATCAATCATGCATGCCAGATCATGGGGAAACGTGTGTGTGTGTGTGTGGGGGGGGCTGTAGTTCAAAAGGGCACTGGATAAAAAGGCAGTTTTGCAAGCCATGGCCTTTTATATAAAGAAATACTGTATTAGCACATGATTTTTTAATACAAAGCAAATAAGAAATACTATATCACATTTACAGTACCAGCAAAAGCAAATGTTAAAGTCATTTCAGGAGTCTTTGGTCCCATGACTTCAAATGGAACCAAATTATCAAGTTTTGCATTACATAAAGGCTGTGAGGTGGACCAATACACCCAAATATATTTGCACTTAAGGAACTGGACTCCAACTCTTTGAAAACTATCAAACAAACCTATAACAGTGGTTTAATTGTCTTTATGATATTTTTATTTTATTTCTTTATTTAACAAATCGGAAAGACCTTTGAGCCAAGAGCTCTTTTACAGAGGTTCCACGTCAAATCACAAGAATAGCAAATTACAATGGTTTCAGTAAGTAGTACAACATGAGGAAAGTAATTACATAAACAAAGGAACAATATGGTAAGATAAATATTGTGTCAAATGCAGTCAGCAGCCTTGTCTGAAGAGGGGTGAAAGGGATTACAAGGAGAAAAGTACAGGGGGTGAATTGGGGGAGGCTGGAAGGAGCAAAATAAGAGCTAGGAGGGAGATTCCACAATGAAGCTTATTCAGGAAAGACCCACGGGGGGGGGTAGAGGGAGAGAACAAGGTGAGGAAACAGAGGAGGGGGAAGTGGGAGTAGAGGGGTAAAGGAAGGGGGATGAGGTAGGATGAAAAGAGGGCAGGAATGGGAAAGGGATAAGGGAGGAAGTGATGTGAGTGGAATAGCGCAGCAACAGGATAGGGCTATACAGGGGCAAATGGTAAAAGAGGGCAGTCCCAGTGCATTTAGCTGTCAGCAGAGATTAGGTATAGCAGTCACAAGATGCTCTGGAAACTAAGAATTGATGCAGCTTCCGCTTAAATGGTCCCAGTTGTCGCAATCTCACAAGGAAGGGAATTAAATAAATTAGCAGCTCTAACTGCAATGGATATGGATACTGACAAGTATTACAAAGAAATATATAGGCAATCCGTCTTTCGAATGAGACATTAAACCAAGGTCCCATCTGCCTGGGTAGATGGTAGTTCAGGTGGATGTTAAAGATCCTATGGCACTTATCGAAAAAGAGTAGGGGAATTTCCCCGGTGTCCTGGCCAAATTTCCCTCATTCACTAAAAATACCACCAACAGCTTAATCTGGTTCAAGGTCAGTTGGCATTCATCTGTATCCCACTCCCTCAGGTCGTGCCTGAAAATAGGCAGGATTTGTCTAGTGCACTAACCCGGTCAACAAAAACTAAAAAAAAAAAAAAAATGACAAATACCACCTTTTATGTAACAATGAAAACAGATTTGATTATGCATTTCAAAAAGGACATTGATTTTTTTTGCAAACTGCGTATAAAAATAATGTAATTTCTCAAGAAACTCTCAGTACCTTACAGTTAACCATCCTGTTAGAACTACAATCTATATGTTGCCAAAACTGCACAAAAGGTTAGAAAATCTTCCAGGATGCCAAATTATATCCAGGATAGCGTCACTTACAAAACCATTGTTCAGATTTGTGGACTCCAACATTAAAGATATTGTAGTGACTCTTCTATTAGAGATACCACACAGATTTTGAGTATCCTGGGGGAAATGCAAATAGAACAATGTTAGCCTTTGGTAACACCAGACATAGAGTTACTATATACTAATGTGCCACATGATGAAGGGTTGAGAGCACTTGAGGTATGGTTAGACATGGAAACTCAATACCATGCTGATTTTAAAAAAATGTTGGTTTGCTTATCCGAGTATATGCTTTAATGTAATACATTTCTTATCCAGGGCCGATTTTTCTCCAAGTCAAAAGTACAGCTATGGGTGTGATATTTGCCCTCAGTTATGCCAACCTGTACTTGGGGTTTGGGAAGGAAAGATTGTATTTAACAGTCATGAAAACCCTTTCTATGAATGTATAAATTTGTGGTGTTGTTATATCTGTGATGGTGTTGTGGAGGGGTGGAGGACTTGTTCCAATTTGTAACATTTCTTGTATTTAAGATAGTCAGTTAACCATCACCCATTTACTATAATCTGTTAATTTCTTGGATCTTGTAATAACTAAAAATGCAGAGAGGTTGATGGAGACCAATAGTTTTTGTAAGAAAATGGACTGGAACACTCACCTCCACTCTTCCAGCTTTGACCCATGCCACACCATAAACAGCATTCCAAGGTCTCAGTTTATGCAGTGCAGAAAAGTTGCTCTATAGGCTCAGTATTTGAGCAGAGGTCTGAAGAAATGACACAAAGGTTTACACAATGTGGTTATCAAATGGGTATGATTACATAAGTTAAAAATAAAATTAATGAAATGCCAAGGCACAGTCTATTACAATATGGGCATAAAACCACTGATTTAAATGATAGTGTGATCATTGTCACACAATACTTTGTGAAATCCAAAAGTATCTGACGTACTACATGATAATTGACATATTTGGTGTAGGAATCCTGCCTTGCAAGAACTAGTTAAACAACAGTCCAAAATGCTGTATAGAAGAGGTTCAAATGTGGCAGAAAACTTGTCCACAGCTGCACTGTAAATTTTGTTCAGCTATTGAGAAGCCTACTTCATTTTGGATGGCCAGTAGCAGAAAGGAGTATAAGACTGACAAGTTTATCAACTGTAGCACTGAAAGGAAAATTTATCTGGCCACCTGTTCATGGTGTGAATGCAGTAAACTTTATGTTGGAAGAACTATTCACCCACTTAAGTATTGTATACACAAACATGTTAGGGCAATTATAAATAAGAAATTTGAACATGCCCTGGGAGCACATTTTTTGAGAAGCACAGAAGCAATCCAAGGAGTCTGCGGTTTCATGACATTTATCATGTGCCCCCATTAGTTTTAGGCGGTGATAGAGTTAATCTACTTAATATGTGTGAGACAAAATGGATCTCGAACTTGGGGGTACAAATACTTATTGGTTTAAATGATCAGATTGATTATATAAACCTTATTTATGAACTTGACCTATTGCACATCTATGACCTTCAATGAGTGGTTTTGTTCTTAATACTAGCTTGTACTTTCTGACTTTGGGATTGTGGAAAAATGTTAAAAAATATTTAAAGAGGCTGCACACAGCACTGATTTTAATAAATAAAAAGTCTTCATTATAAATATGGAGCTTTAGGTTTCGTGCAGCCCTCAGGATAATTTACTTTACTCTGGCAACTAGTTGATAAAACCAACTAAATAGTCTCTAGTACAATGCTATCATTTTGTGATTATTTTTTTCAATCATACTTTTGTTACACCACCTTGATCGCTGGCATTATCACCTCGCAACACCCCAACACCCAGACCAGAGCCATGGTTTACCCCCCCCAGGCAGGGATAAGTTGGGAGAGGGGCCCCACTGGGATTCAACCCCTATCCCCATACTGCACCTCTCAATTTTTGTCAGGGTCCTCAACCAGGGTTCAGATGCCAGGGGGCGAGCAATGTCCCTGGCTCCCTCAAAAGTGTCACACCGGGGTCAAGCTTTTTTGGTATTTTGTGATTTAATATTTATACAGAAGGAATTATTTTATGATGTTTGCTTTTTTACAATCATAAACTATAAATATATATATATATATATATATATATATTTGTATATTTCACAATGAATGTTGAAGTTTGAGCAAATTTTTCCTGATTTTGCACTATTTGTTTCATTGAGTGATTTGCTATACCATATAATTGATTTTGGGGTATATCTTTTTTTTTTAATTCAAAGTTTATTAAGTTTTCAGTTTTACAATAGAAGGTACACATGAAAATACATTGTTAATTGACAGGAAAACAGAAATTAACCTTCCACCCTACCCCGTATCCCCTTCCTCCTCCCCACTAATTCTCCCCTCCTTACCCTTTTAAACTTATACCCTCTATGCCCACCCATTTATCCCTCCCCCGGTGCCTTACACTTTACAAGCAAATAAACAAATAAATGAAACAGGTGGATACAGCTAATACAATTTGTACATTTATGTGATCCTTATTAGTTTATAGTAGTGATGCATGGATATCTGAACCAGAGAGCCGATCCGGTCAGATATCAAGCTTTTTCCCCATATCCGACCCGATCGGATAATGGTGTTAAATCAGGTTGGGTCAGGTGGAAGTTGACAACAATTCCCATGTGACTTGGCCTTCAAAAGCTTATCTCATATATTTTTTTTTACACAAGTGGAAGTTTAACTCACAAAAGTTAAGAAACAGTCCTCATCACATAATGGAATCGCTTATAAGGCTCAGGCATTTTGTTTTGTTTTGTTTTGGTTTATTTTTGTACATGCTGCACAAGTAATAAGTCAGTCAGCTAGGAATTCTGTATGCTGTCGGCTATCAGTAGTGCATAGCAGTGTACCACTAATTTTCTGTAAAAGTGCCATTATCTAGCCATCTTTTAATATTAGTCCCATACTAGGATGAAGCTGCAGGGTGCTTAGCGCTAAGGATCTACCACAATAAAAAGCAGTCCTGCAGATAGCACTAATTTTCTGGTACCCCCCTTCCCTCTTGTAATATGCTTAAAATAATGCAGACATAAGACCTCTGCATGCATATACTCCTCTGTCCTTTCTTTCGGTAGACTCGGTTTTCGTTGCTGCTTTGACAATGAAACTGACACAGACTAGCACACGTAATGTCTGCAGAAATGCTACTCCGTGTCAACTTTGTTCCATGTCAACTTCTGTGGGGCAACAAAATTGTTTTATTCATTGTTCCAAAAGTGTTTTCTGTGTATTTTTTAAAATGCATTGGTGGCATTCCTTTTTCTTCAGTTCGAGGTTGGGCTTAAATCAAATCAGCTGTAGCACCACCCGGGATCTTGAGATCTCCTTCATTAAGCAATAGCTACCTTCAGTCATTTGTTTACTTGTTAAACATGCACCAACAAATATATTAAAGATTTATTTATAAAGAACTTCTGTGGGTTTTATGCTGCAATGCAAAGAACTAAAGCTGCATTAAAAGACATTCCTTCTTCCACAATCTCCCTGCCTGGCATTGCTAGCATGCACGTCGGAACTGAGAAAAAAAAACAATTTAAGAAAAAAATATATGCCTCCCTCTACAGCACAGTTACAACTATTTAGCCCACCAGCTACTGTCCGACCTGATGTAGAACCGGTCTGGTCGGATAGTAGATGCAGGATATCCAGATCTGATATCCGGTCTAAAAGTGATATCCATGCATCTCTAGTTTATAGTATAAAGAACTTGAAGTTTCTCCCATCTTTTTTTGAAAACTCTCATATGATTGAAAACACTAGACATAGTTTTCTCTACCCTTAAGTTATAGAGTAACTCGTTCAACCATTCTGTATAGGGAGACAGCAATGAATCTTTCCAATGTTTCAGGACAATTTTCTTTACAGAAGCTGCAATCATCATGATGTGATATAGATGTTCCATTCTAGAGTATCCAGTAAAATCACCCAAAATACATACCTCAGGGTGAAATGATCTTGTAGTTCCAATGAGGGTCAGCCCTTGTTCTTATTTGGTCCCACAATGGTGCAATCTTGGAGCATTCTCAAAATAAATGATATAAACTACCCTCAGTCTGAATATATCTGTTACACATTTGTGTTGGTGTCTGCCCATTTTGAATAGTTTATGCGGTGTTAGAAACATATTGGCCCAGATATTCAAACAGTGCCAGTTTGTGGTACAAGCCTATCGCCACTCAAAATAGTTGCGCAGGGGTGTGGCCGGGCAATATTCAATGGAGTTCGCTATGGTGCAACTGCTTTGAATATCGCCCTTCGCCACTGTGCATGGCGCAGTGGAACTGTGCCAGCGCAAGTGGTCAGAGTGGAGCACTGAGATGTGGTGGTGCAAGTTCCATTACGTCATGCACAGCACCTGCGAAATTCAAAGGGTGACATGCAAATGGGGCCATAATTTATGCAAGGTGCATGGGGGACCATTTGCATCTGATTACAGCCCCATTTGCATGCCATTAGCATGCAGATGTGCCGATCCCCGACGACTTGCACCTGGCGCCCTGCCAGGCAGCAGCCATCGGGGACCGACACCCCCTGCAGCCCGATCGTGGGACGTCCCATAAGGGACAATGAATGCCTCCTATCCCTGGTGGTCCAGTGGACCACGATTAGCCTAATCACAGGCATAACTGCTAACCCCGACTAGTCCGATCGTGAGGCATAACTGTATAACCCCAGTGGCTTGATCGTGGGCATAACTGCAACCCCCCAAAGTCCAATATCCCTGGTGGTCCAGTGGACCATGAGTAGCCCGATTGTGCGGCATCCCTCACCCCCAAGTCCAAAATCCCAGGTGATCTAGTGGACCCCCACCTCACCCACCACTGGAGCCCAACCATACGCTCCCTCCGTCAGCTGGGCGGCGGCACCACCGCCTGCCACCCGCGGCCCGCGACTGACAGTTCAGTGGAGCTGCACCCATTGGTTCAGAGCATGAGCCAATGGCGTGCGAGTCCATACTGTACTAGTCGAGTCCAGATATGAATGAATTCATTCACATAGCTGGACTGACTGGTATGGTATGGGCTGCACGCCTATTGGCTCATGCTCTGAACCACTAGGCATGCAGCCATGCTGAGCTGCTGGTCGGCGGCCGAGGCGGCAGGCGAGGCGAGGGGTGCTGCCACCCACCATCTGACGGGGAGGCGAAGGTGGTGGGGCTCAGTGGGCGGGTGGGGTGGGTGGTCCACTAGATCACCAGGGATTTTGGACTGGGGGAGAGGGATGCCACCCGCGATCAGGCTACCATGTCCACTGAACCACCAGGATATTGGACTTGGGGGGTTACAGTTATGCCCACAGTTGGGCTACTGGGGTTACAAAGTTATGCCCACAATTGGGGCATGGGGAGGTGCCACCAGGTGAGACAGGAACAGCCGATGGCCACCCACAGGTGGCAGCTGCTGTGTTGCACCCTGCAATGCTGCAGCTCACCTGTGGGTGGCCCTCGACTTGTTCCCTTTTTTTAGGCTTAACTTTGTGCAGGCGCAGGTTGGGGTTGCACGTGCATAACTTTGCATGGCCCAGGCTGAATATCGGGCTATGCAGTTTATGCATGGGCACGCCCCCTCTACCTGTGCCTGCATACATTACTGTTGCGCCCCAGTGCATCAGGATTTGTGCGGCGCACTTTTCTCCTTTAAATATTGCACCGGGGCGCATCAGTGGGTTGTGCATGGAGCAACACCGTTGTGCCACGCGCAACCCGCCACTGTGTAAAATTTGTATCTGCATTAAACACAGTCTGTCCTGGGATATGTATTTGTAACAGTTTTCCCAGATTTGCTGCCATTTATCTTCAAAGCTAGGGAACTTGTCAGTCCAATATTTGGATATACCCATAATATGTTAGAAAAACCAGAGGGTAAAGCAGAGCATATATTGATGAAACAACATGTGGAGCCAAAGCAAGATTTCTGCAGGTGACCATCCAGTCTCCCTGGTCTATGTTCATACAATTAGGACTAAAGTAAGACACCAACATGTGTCAAAGTTGATAGGCTTTGAAAGCCCATTTAAGGGGTAAATCAAATTTAACCAGAATTTCTTGTGTTGTCAATCAGCCCGTATTAAGTGAATATAGTTGTTTAGCTGAATTTTCTTGGTTCAGTGGGATCCAATTATAGGGAATCATTCATCCCCCTATTAATAAATTTAGATTTTGAAAGATTGGTTGATTTAGATCTTGTTTTATAATTTAAAGTGTTACACAGCTGCGGTGGGTGCAGAGAGAATGAGCTAGGAGGTGTAACGTAATGAGGGAAGGAGCTTGTTAAATTTGAGAAAATACATGGAAAGGGGGTTCACCCCCTCAGAGAGGATCATTTCTTGTTCTGTTCGAACCCACGTTGGTATATAATCTCCCCATTCCATTGAGCCAACTGGAAATTGCCATTTCAGATATTTACTAAGGTGACTAACCCAGTAATATAGTCCAAAATGTGGAAGACGCAGTCCTCCTATCTTTTAAGGGTGGCTAACGTATTGATAGCTCTCCTTGGTGTTTTTCCCTTCCAAATGAAGTTGGAGAGATACGAGTGTATGTTTTTAAACCAACTCTTTGGTAGCCATATGTTTAGCAAATCACGAGGGTAGAAAAGACGTGGGAGGACATTCATTTTAATTATGTTCACTCTGCCCCACAAGGTTAAGGGAAGGTTAGTCCATCTTTTTAAATCCTGCTGAATATGTGTACTTAAGGCATCCAAGTTCAGTTTTTGTATACAAGAAATGCTTGTAGAAAGCTGTAGACCTATGTATTTATTCTCATCTAAATACTTTTGTTTCCCATAGCCATGCATCATTGCCCTACCTACTACTAATTAGGCAGGAACTGTAATCTATGGTTGCTGAAACTTATACCCTATTTCAGCACCTTGGCCCCGAACCCCTTAATACTCCCCACTCTTACTGCCCTTATACCTTTTTTCACCCTCCCCCTTCCCACCTTCCTTATTGCCCTCAAGGTACTTTGCCCCCTCTTTACCTGCTGTGATCTCATAGTCCTACTAATTTTTTTTTTTTGATTGCTGGAGATATGTCATGGACATCTGCTGTAATATACCTGTAATTATGCATATGTTTCTTGTGCTGGCTCTTGTGTATATACTGTCATCATTTACCAAATCGTTGTACTCTGCTAATACTACTGCTCTCAGTTGACACTCTTTCTGAATATTGCAACCATTGTGAACTTTGATGTCTTATTTGTATTGTACACTGATCTCAAAGCTACCCAGGTCTATCTTGAAAATGAGTTTGCTCAATGATGATCGCCTGGTTAAATAAAGATTTGATTGATTGATTTGAGTGTCTTGGGGAACCAAGTAAGGCCTAAGTCTATAATATCCTGCTTATTCACTTTATAATTTAATGGAAAAACAACTGCTTTTTCTGTATTAAGTTTGTAGTTCAAGAGTGCACTGAATTCCTGTATCAGATTTATTAGTCCCCTGATTGACTTCATTGTGTTGGTGATGTGGAGTAATATGTCGTCTGCATAAGCAGCAATTTTTTCCTCTTTGGAACCCAATTGGATACCTCTCATCCTTGGAGAAGTTTGGATAGATCTTATTAATGGTTCCATATATAAGTTGAATAGCAACGGTGACAAGGGGCAACTTTGCCTCGTGCTGACCTGCAAGGCAAAACTAGAGGATAAGTTCCCGTTACAGAATATATGGGCTGTAGGGTTGGAATATAAAATGTGTATCCATGAAATAAATTTGGAAGGGAAACCAAATCTAGCAAGTGATCTGAATAAAAACTGCCAGTTGACTCGATCAAACGCCTTTTCTGCGTCGAGAGAGATCAAAGCCATATCGTGCTTGGAGTCTCTGGTGGCAGCAAAAACGTGAGACAGTCTGCGGAGATGGTCTAATGATGATCTGCCCTTCATGAAACCCACTTGATCACTGCTAATCAGAGAGGGAAGAGTTTTATTCAGTCTGCAGTCTAATATTTTGGCTAGGATCTTTATGTCACAGTTGTGGAGGGATATCGGGTGATAGCTCAATACCTTAGTTGGGTCCTTGTCTGGTTTGGGAAGGACAACTATGGTTGCCTCCAAAAGTCTACAATCGAAGTGTTCCCCATCGAGCATAGAAGCGTACATTTTTGTGAGCCATGGACCAAATTGTTTGGCGAAAACTTTGTAAAAATTTGCCGAATAGCCATCTGGGCCCTGATGTGGTACAACCAAATCTCCAAGCTGACTTCAACAAGGTACAGCAATGGTTTAGCTCGCACCAGCTCTCCCTAAATGCAATAAAAAACTGTCACTATGACCTTCGACACACGACAATGCCTGGCCAGACTCCCCTTCCCTCCCCTTCCTTCCCTACTTCGCCACCCTGGATGGCTGAAAACTTGAAGATGTCGCCTCGTTCTGTTACATAGGGGTCTGGCTCAACAGCCATCTCTCCTTCTCTGACCACATCGATGCTATCTCAAGCAAACTACGCCCCATGCTCAGTGCACTATATAGGAACCGCAGCAGCCTCTCTCCCCGAGTCCAACGTGAACTGGTCCTGAAGATGATATTGCCCTCCATCGACTTCTGTGACATTGTATACAGTGCAGCCCCTAAGTCCACCCTATCTAAACTGGACACACTTTATAATGCCTTCTGCCGCTTTGCTCTTGATGCCTCTCCCCTCACCCACCACAGTGACCTCTACTGAGCCTTGGCACTACTGTCCCTTGAAAACTGCCACATCTCTCACTGTGCTAAATTTGTTTCCAACCTATGGCTCGGGTCCATCCCCTCCTAGATTGCCACTGGGTTCACAGATGACCCACCCCCCTCCCATCATCTTAGATCCAGTGACTCCCGCCAACTTTTAGTCCCTAGGCTGAAGACCTCTGCCAGTCAAGCTGCCTTCTCACACCGGCTACCCAAGCTCTGGAACACCCTCCCACCACAAATTCAGCACTCCTCTTCTTCCTACTCTCTGTCTACAACCCTAGAAAACTTCCTTACTACAAATTACTCCTGTCCCTGAACCTGCCATGCCCCAGTATCCCCTCCCCAATGCCTGACCAGCAGCCTTAGCCTTGCTACAGAAGTTGACATATAACCCCAACCTTGTACTTATGTCCTGGGCCTATTTTGCCCTTTGAACAATGTATAACTGTATAACTGTGATATACATCCTCTGTTGTTTACAGCTGTTACTACTGTGCTAATTTACCTTGTCTGCTGCTTCTCGTCACAAAAATTGTTATTTGATACTATAATATCCAAAGCATTCAATGTGTGCTGCTTGTATATTCATGCAATCATGTATCCTTATGCTGCTTTTTATTTGCTTCTGTTAACTGTTCACTTGATAACCTACGTGTTATTATAGCCATATGTACCCCGGTCGCACCGGGAGAAAAGCATCTTGTTGCTCAGTGTGCCTTTCCTAGTGAAACAATTTGCAATAAATAATTAAATAAATAAATAAGGGAATATCCTTTATAACTCCAATTATCTCCTCTTCCGTGATTGGGGTGAGCAACCCTGCCGCACACTATGCAGACACTGTGGGGAAGGAAATATTCTCTAGATAGTGATCTACGACAGATTGAGTAGTCCTTTCTTGCTTTTGAGTGTATAGATTTCTATAATATTGCTCAAATTCTGCCACAATCTCTTTAGAGTGTGTAATCACAGGACCATGAGGGTCGCGCTGTAGGGCTGCGATGCATTTTGATGCCTCCTCTTTTTTAAGTCTGAGAGCCAGCAGCCTGCCAGCCTTCACCCGCTGTTCCATATACTTAGCTTTGGTTTTCAAAATTGTCCACTGCGCTTTCTCCTGCAGTAACTCAGAGTATTTATTTTTTCATTGTATTAGAATGGTGTTGTCCACTTCTGATAGTTGGCTAGACATATATTTCTCTTTTTGTCTAATCTGATTCTGAAGCATTTTTAGCTCTTGCTCCTCTTTCTTTTTTATATGATGCCAATTTTATGAATTCGCCCGATAAAACACTTAAGCGCACTCCATTCTACCAATGGATATTGCATGGATCTCCAGTTTTCCTGTTTGAAATGGTCTATGGAAGTGGAAATGCTATCTGTGATTTTTTTATCTTTCAGTAATTGAGTATTCAATTTCCATATTCTGCCAGCACCCCAACTGAGGGACAGCAAGATTCAGCAGGATATTAATGAGTGATCTGAAACCACCTTGGAATCTATTGAACTGTCTAGTAGACCACTGACCAGGGATCTGCTGATCCAGAAATAATCTATTCTGGTGGCCATTGCATGGACAGGGGAATCAAAAGTAAATTCCTTATCCTGGAGATGTAACAATTTCCAGGGATCACATAAATTCAAGTGATCCACCAGATCTCTGATAGCTCTCTGAGCTGGTGAAAGGCCCTTCGATTGAGCGCTCCCAGATTTATCCAGAAGAGGGTCATAAGATAGATTCCAGTCCCCTACCAAAATAATAGGGATATTGAGACAGGGAATCAACAAGGAGAGAATCTCAATAAAAAAGGTGGGGGAGTCCAAGTTCAGCCCATATATAGAGCTGAATAAAATTTCAAACGACTGCACCTTACCCATGACAAAAACATACTGTATCTGCCCAGCTTGTCTACAATGCACTTTTCACATATGAAAGGAAACTTTCTGGAGAAGAGTATCACCACCCTTCTCTTGTTTCTCATGTTGCCAGCAGAATAAACTTGGCCCACATGTTGTCTCCTGAGCAAGTTCCCTTCTATTTCTAACAAATGCATTTCCTGTAACATTACTATATTATACTGCAAAGAACCTAAATGTTTTAAAACCTTCATCTGCTTCAGGGGATGTCTCACCCCTTTGACGTTCCATGAGCCAAATTTAAACAACTGAGCCAATATATGTAAGTGTATTTAGCACAATGGGAGACAAAACAACATCAAGAATCACACTTTTACTCTTCCACCCTACTTCCAGGTACATTAGGTACCCCCAGTAATACAATCCCCTTAGTAGACTAACTCATCTTACAGCCTTATCCTTTTTTTACTCCCCTAAGAATAATCCCAAAACCTTCCCACCTCTGTTTTACTTTGTCTAAACTACTTATACCTACCTCTTTAATTATGTGTATGAAATTGCAATCAAATGCCCTAAATCTATAACCACGAAGACTACCCCCCCCCTTAACAGCTGGCCTGTGGTGATCAACTTCCCATTGGGTCTCTGTCCCTCCCCCCACCTGATCACTTTATTTAACCTAAAAGAAAAAGAAAATAAGAACTGGAGCTACATAACTGGTTGTTCCCAGTAACTTTCCCTACTTAACATTCCAATGTTGTTCATCGGTAGGATCACCCCTTACAGTAGTTATTATAGAGGATCCTATAAACTCTAGGAAACCTATAAGACATGCACCCCCCCACAACATACAAAATCAAATGAGTTATATTGTCTTGGCCCCATTTATATGTACATCACCAATCTTGAGAAGTCTGGATGTTTCTTCTCCCAACTTGCGTTTATGATAGCCAAGACGGAGTGTCCAATAAGCTCAGGCCTTCCACTACCTTGAACCATAGTTCTTGTTGGCCAAAACACAGGCCTAAGTTCACTGGAAAGGCATTCAGTTGCGGTCATTTTATTTATTAATTCTGTCTGGTGGGGTGTGAGTCTTCGCTTAAGCTTCTGCTCTAAATGTTGAAGTTGTCACCCGCAGTTTAATAACACCCTTCAAAACAAATTCCAAGCCCGCACATCATTTATATGTAGTTGGCCAAGGTTTCTTCCTCCTCTTCCTGGCTGGTATTCAGTGGTCCGAAAACAAGGCTGGACGCTTCTGCTTGCAATAGTCCAGAGCCGATTCCACCTCTTCGAAAGAGGACCAAGTATCATCCAGTGATATTTGTAATTTGGCAGGATAGGACATCCTAAATCTTGTTCCTGAGGCAAAACACTTCAGTACTATGGGGTGAAAGGCAGTCCTACGAGTATGCACTGTAGCTGGGAGATCTTGAGTAATGCGTATTTTCCTCCCCTCCCAGAGCACATCCTGAATTTACCTTAACTTGGTTAATACGTGTTGTTTTTCCTGGAAATTCAGAAAATGAAAAATGAGAGGTCTGGGCTGGGCACTTGCCGGTGGAACAGGGCAGAGTGCTCGATGGGCCCTTTCAATAGTATAAGAAGCACCGCAGGGACTGGGCCCTACTATTTTTATTAGGAACTGCTGCGCAAATAAGATAGTGTCTGCCCCTTCTTCCTTCTCAGGCAAACCTATTACCACTACATTATTGCGTCTACTTCTGACCTCGAGATCTTCTTTCTTGGCTTCCAAATGCTTTCAATTTTGCCTGTTGATCATAAACAAGGAGACCGTTTTATCTAAGCGCTTCTCTGCCGAGATGACCTGGGCCTCGGTGTCCGATGCCTTCCTAACAACATCTTCTACTTTATCTGATAGAGCCTTCACGTCTGACACCAGAGATTGTACCTCTTCTTTAAACAGCTGGAACTCCAACAGAAATCTCTCTAAAGTTAGGGGCGTGGATTCAGCAGTGGTAATGGTAGGAAACAATGCTGTTGAAGCTGTAGCCCAGCCTGGGGCTGGAGGTTGCGCTCACAACTTTTTTGTGCTTTCTCGGGCATCACCGGTGGAGTATGTTGCAGGCCAGCCAGCCGTATTTCTGCTTCCATTTTAATTTTTGAACTAAGTTGATTGTTGTAGGGAGGTTTAACTTGTGGAAATTGTTAATTTGTTGTTTTAGTAGCCTTCAGTTTAATCAAATTTTGACGTTTCAGTGGTCGGGAGAGCACAGCTCAGCTGGAGTGTGTCAGTCTGTTGCATCACGTGACTCTGATTTTGAGGTGTATCTAAATACTGTATCTGTTGACTAACTTCACCCCCCTGCAGAAGACCCACATGATTAGATCGATTTGTAGGGGTGTTAGCCCAGTAGTTCAGCCATACTTTTATAAATAATTAATAAATATCTACAAGAATTCTTAGCTTTTAGTGTGTACCCATCTTTGTTCTTTTGCTACCCATATACTATAGTTTGCCTATCTCTTGGATCTTGTAATAACTAAAAATGCAGAGAGGTTGATAGAGACTAATTGTTTTTTGAAAGAAAATAGATTGGAACACTCACCTCCACTCCTCCAGCTTTGAACCATACCATACCATCAACAACATTCCCAAGTCTCAGTTTATTTATGTATGTATGTATGTATGTGTGTATGTGTGTATGTATGTATGTATTTATGTATTTATTTTATTTATACATATTGGAATTACAATCCTTTGAGTCATGGATTCATTTCCAAAGGCTCCACGTCAAGTACACAGATACAAACACAGAATCACATGTTACAGAACATAAACAACAGTATATTAAATGCTACACTAGAAGTGTGCAGACAGGATTGTAATGGCAACAGCAGCTATACACAAGATGATAAATTGGCCAATACAAAGTGGTAGCTAGGCAATTAGAACAGTAAGGCAAGCAGTGCACAGGTGAGATGAGGTGGTAGCTGTCCCAGGAGGACATTGTCACAGTAGGAGAAAAACTAACTTCAGGCCCAACAAGGTAGGTGGGGACCGCCAGGCATAGGAACCCAACCATTATGCACACCTACAGCTGTGGTGGCAAATATGTGGTTCCTGAGTGTAATTTTGAAAGGACCGATTCTAGGGAGGCTGGTGATAGTGGAAGGGAGGGAGTTGAACCAGGAAGGGGCAGTGTAGTTCATAGAAGTTACTCTATAGACTGTATTTGAGCAGAGGTCTGAAGAAATGGCACAAAGATTTACACAATGTGGTTATGGAATGGGTGTGATTACACAAGTGAAAAATAAAGTTAGTGAGATGATAAGGCACAGTCTGTTACAATATAGACATAAAACCATTAGTATAAATGATAGTGTGATCATTGTCACACAATACTCTGTGAAATCCATGAGTATATCTTATTTATTTATTTATTTATTTAATGATCAGAAACAACCTTTGAGCACAAATCCTCCACTTCAGCCAAGTGGCCCTGGCACTGCTACCTGCTGGCAGTCGGACCTCTGCATCCAGCCCACCACCTCCTGACCAAGGAAAGCAGCCAAAGCCCAAACCAGGCTCTCCACATCAGCCGAGTGGCCCTGGCACTGCTACCTGATGGTGGCTGGACCTCTGCATCCAGTCCACCACCCCCTGACCAAGAAAAGCAGGTATGATTGGTCAGCTCCTAGCTCAGAGCTGTCAGGCTTCAATCCCTGTAATTGGACTGGCTCCTAGGGACTGTGGACACTTCCTGATTGGATGCTGCAGATGCCCATTGAGAAAGCAAGCACCCAAGGCACCTTTTTCAAAACACAGCTCGGCCACTGCCTTGCTGTACTGCTCTCTGGACAGTTTTTTCTGCTGAATTTACTGCTCATGTGGAAACGTTTTTTTTTTTCTCTTCTTGGAATTCTCTGCTGTTTAGCCTGCTGTACTAGCTAGACCAGACTTCAATATAGCTTATGGCTTGTACTGCGGAATATTTTCACTGCTTAAACATTTTACCTTTAAATTATTGCACTGTATATGTAGGAATTGCCTTCCGGAGTACAGCAGAGTTGTAGTGAAGTTTAACTGACTGCCTGACGTCTATATAGCTTACTGCTTGCACTACTGAACTTGTTTCTGCTGAGCTAAATGTCCAATATTGTATAGCTTGAACAACTAACTACTGCCTGCTGTTTTTCTGCCATACTTTTCCTATCACGGGTCCTCTCATTCCTCCTCGGACTGCCTTCTTTGTTTCCCTCTTTCTCTTGCTTTTTCCCCTTTGCATTTCTTTCTCTCTATTCCCCACACTGTTTATCTGCCATCTACTGGACCTCTGATTCCCTCTCCTGACACCCTTCCCTGAACCAGCACATTCTGTAAACATTGCCTGGCATTTTGGCCATTTTCTCTACCCATTCCAGACTACGCTGAGTCCTTTCCACCACACACCTCCTTTCCAGCTCTCCCTGGTCTCATTCAAGGACCTTCCCCCCATCAACCTCCTGAACCAGCCTTTTGTTTTGCTAAATTCCCACCTGGCACCTTTAACCAGATGTCTCTGCAGGAACCTTTTCTCTCTCACTATTTGCATCTACTTCTGTCCTGAGCACTGAATTGCCCAGGGCCCTCCCACCAATTTACTAGAACTTTGTCTTTGACTTTTTAACTAACGGACCGCCTCTTTTTCTGCTCTTTTTTTAGCCACAAGCCCAAACCAGGCTCTCCACTTCAGCCAAGTGGCCCTGGCACTGCTACCTAATGGTGGCCAGACCTCTGCATCCAGCCCGCCACCCCCTGACCAAGGAGAGTAGGTACAATTGGTCAGCTCCTAGCTTGGAGCTGTCAGGCTTCAATCCCTATAATTGGACTGGCTCCTGGGGACTGTGGCTGCTTCCCAATTGGATGCTGCAGATTCCCATTGAGAAAGCAAGCACCCAAGGCACCTTTTTCAAAACACAGCTCAGCCACTGCCTCGCTGTACTGCTCTCTGGACCATTTTTTCACCCACCTACCTCTCCCTCCTTTATTAAATACACTTCCCCAGTGATCCCCACCCCCTGAGGCCTCACAATAGTCAATTATAGCAACTCCTTAGAGGGGCTTTCCATCCTGTAACTTCTTAAAGGGGAGATCCTGTCTCGTGGTCAAATTTAACTTATCGTCCTCAATGCATCTGGGATCAAGTGTATTGATACCGACTATGGTCCTCCTCCTACTTCCTACACCAGCCCCAACTCACTTAGGACCATCACCCTGTACCCATAGTACCCTCTGCTTATCTACAACACCTATACCAGATCCCCCATGATGCTTGACCACCTCCCCCCCCTTGGTACCCCCTCCACACTTCCGCCCTGCTATCTCTTACTTCCCACTCATACCTTGGTCTCTTCTCCTCTATTCCTTTCCCACCCTTCATACTCTACCCACCCCTTGTACCCCAGCACCCTGACCAGTGTCCAGTGGCAAGGGGAGATGCCACAATCACTACCATGCTTTGGTGTGCCTAATCACCCTCCTGTTGCATCTATCACATAACATTCATCCAAACCCTGGCCCCTTGCCCAACCTTATGAACAAGCCTGCCCAGGCTCAAGAGCTCCACATAGCTTTCATGAATATTTGCAGCCTCCTTAAGAAGGCTGCTGCATTCCAATGCTGGGTTACTCAGCACCAACTGGACATTGTAGCACTCGTCGAAACCTGGTTATCCAACGCCACCCCTGACTCCTTCATCTCCCTTCCTGGTTACACCCTTTTCAGGGAAGATCAGGTGGGTAAGCATGGAGGTGGTTGTGCTGTCTACATGCATGACTCCCTCCTTGGACATGCGCTTCCACCAACCAAGCTTGATAACGGGGCACAAGCCCTCACGCTAAAAATCTCCCCCAACCCTGGTAAGGGCCCACTCTTTCTCACCATTGCCTGTATTCCTCCCAGAATGCAAGACCTTGCAATTCAGGCACTTGCTGACTACATCTCTGGCCTACCACCCAACATGGCCCAGATAATTGTTGGTGACCTGAATATCAACTGGCTCTCTGCCACAGCCTCCCTAACCAGAGATATCTTTGCCACCCTTGACATGTCTCAGCTTGTCACCAACCCAACTAGATTCAACCCTTCTACTAGCACCAGCACCTTCCTAGACATCACCATTACCAACCGCCCCCAGAGGGTGCTCGATATCAGTGTACTTACCAACTCACTTAGTGACCACTCCCCAGTCGTATTCTCTTGGTCCACTACCAACAGCAAACCTACACCACAAACCACCCAGTGACATCACCTACTCCCAGGTGGCCTGCTTCATCTCAAACTGTACCTCTCACAACTGGATTGGTCCCCAATCAGGCTTGCACCATCCATAGATGAGACATTGGATTTTTTCACTCGTACTTTTAACACTGCCTATGACCTCTATGCCCCTTTCATTAGAAATTGCACCAAAAAGCAAAGCACACCCTGAGTTACCCCCTTCCTCCTTCACAAACTTAAAATGAGAGATAACCTATGGCAGATTGCCGTGGAATCTGGCAAGCCAGCTGATAGGCAAGTGTACAACGCCGAGCGCAATAAGTGTACTTGGACCATTCGACAGGCCAAAGCCCAGTACCACCAACCCACTCCTGTCTCCTCCTGGGGGTCAGCTAGGAACTTTATAGATTATTTAAAAGAGCTGAATGGGATTCTGTCTCCCCACTCCCCTCTCAACTCTCTTTTAATGGAACTGTCTGCTGTGACCCCTTTGGCATTGCAGACTGCCTAAACCACACTTTCTCAGACCTGAGATGAGTCATACTAACATACTATTTGCCAGAAGATTAGGCCTTATGGTCTATCGAGTCTACTCGAACCTTAGATCTTTAGTTGGGTGCCGAGACCCTCCCATCCCTTGTGCTCCAGAACCCCTATCATCCATCTCCACCCCCCTGGGACAGGCCATCATCTGATACATCCACTTTCTGTGTCTGTCCCACCCTCTCTTGAAGCCTTCCACTGTGGATCTCTGAACCAGCTCACCAGGTAGTGCATTCCAAGGGTCCATCACCCTCTCAGTGAAAAACCTCCTCCTCTTTTCTCCCCTCACCCTTCCACCTTCCAACTTCAATCCATGCCCTCTGGTGATACCTCCCTGCTTTAGTCTAAAGATCCCCTCCATGTTTACCCTATTTATTCCCTTGAGGTACTTGAAGACCTCAATCATGTCCCCCCAGTCTCTCCTCTTCTTCAATGAAAACAGGCAGAGCTCCTCAAGTCTGTCCTCATACATCAAATCCCCTAGCCCTTGTATCATCTTAGTTGCCCTCCTGTGTGCCCTCTCCAGGAGCTGTATGTCCCTCTTCAAGTGTGGTCTCCAGTACTGTACACAGTACTCAAGGTGTGATCTAACCAGTCCATTGTACAGCGGCAGAATCACTTCCTTGCTCCTAGAGGTGATCCCCCTTATGATGCATTCCAACATCCTGTTTGCCTTACTAGCCGCTCTCCTGCACTGCTTAGAGTTATTCATGCATGCATCCACCATGACCCCTAGGTCTTTTTCCCCTATTGAGGCCTCCAGCGCCTTCCCTCCCAAGGTGTACCTGTGTTTAGGGTTTCCCCAACCAAGATGCAACACCTTGCACTTGGTGATATTGAAATTTAATTTTCATGTGCGAGCCCAGCTTTCCAGGGTGTCCAGGTCCCCTTGCAGGGCCAACCTTCCCTCTTCTCCCTCAGCTACTGCTCTCATCTTGGAGTCATCCATGAACAGACTCATTTCACACTCTATACCCTCCCTGATGTCCAATATGTACGCATTAAACAAAATCGGACACAGGACCGAGCCCTGCGGTACCCCACTACCAACCTCTCTAGGGTTCGAGAGCTCCCCACAGACCACTACTCTCTGGGTGCATCCAGCTAGCCAGTTTTCAATCCATCTGACCATCAAGGGCCTACTCCTAACCCCATCAGTTTTTCCACCAGACCATTGTGGGGACAGAGTCAACGCCTTGCTGAAGTCCAAGAATAATACATCCACAGGCTTACCCCTGTCCAGTTCTGATGTTACTCATTCATAGAACTCCACAAGGTTGGTTTGACATGATCTACCTGGCACAAACCCATATTGCCGACTATCCAGACCTCCCACCTCCTCCAAGTACACCCCCAATCATTCCTTTAGTATACTCTCCATTAATTTTCCCACCACAGAGGTAAAACTGATGGGTCTATAGTTACCTGGTACTTCCCTTGACCCCCCTTTATGGATTGCCACCACATTTGCCTCTCGCCAATCCCTAGGTACCCTCCCTGTCTCAAGTGACCTGTTGAAAAGCTCCGCCAGGAGTGCAGCCAGTATGTCCGCCAATTCCCATAGTACTCTCGGATGAATGCCATCCAGCCCAGGAGATTTGTCTTTCTTTAGGGTCTTGAGGGCTAACCACACCCTTTTGGTGGAGATAGCATCATCTGTCCCCTCCACCTTACTGGCCTTTTTATCCTTACCCAGATGTGACACCCTGGGGTACCTCCCTCCTTCTTGCTCCATTTCTGTTGCCCTGATCCCACTTACTGCCGCTTCTATCCCTTCGTGTCTTGCTTTGTAGATATCCCATCCCCTCCCTAGTGAACACAGAGACAAAGTACCATTAAATACCTCTGCCCGGTCCTCGCCTCTTCCACCCACCCTCCTTCTGATCTCAATCTGCTGAGATGGCCTCTTCGTTTTTCACCACTCCCCAATGTACCAGAAGAACCCCTTTTCCCCTCCATGTATCCCCTGTGCCAGCCGCTGCTCTTTACTGGACTTTGCTCCCCTCACCATACAGGTGACTTTTCTAGATGCAAGCAGGTACATTTCCTTATCCCTATCCCCTCTTGTTGTTTTATAATTTTTGTAGGCCGCCTTCTTTTCTCTGACTGCTACCTGTACCTCACTGGACCACCAGCATGGTTTATGTGACCTTGCTCCCTTATGATTCAACTTAGCGCAGATCCTGACTGCCCCATGAAGTCCTCTTTTTGCACCTCCATCTCCTTTCCACACTTGTCATTAAGGTAATCCTTCAAGTGATCCTGAGAATATTTCCCATGCCCATAAAGTCGCCCCTGAAGTCTACTGCCAGTGTCCTAGATCTCCCCATGCTTATTTGAAACCAGACAGTATTGTGGTCGCTCCGAGTCAGGGGTCCTGTACAACCATATCCCTTACCAGATCCCCATCTGCCAGAACCACATCCGGGACATGCCCTCCCTTATGGGCTCCATCACATGCTGTGTTAAGAACACATCCTGGAAGCCATCCAGCAGCCTCTGCTCCTTGGCCACCTTAGAGGACATGGTTCCCTAGTTTGTACCTGGCATATTAAGGTCCCCCATCAACACCACTCCTTCCCCTTTTGGTCCACACTGGGCAATGATGTTGTCCAGCAAACCATCCTCTAGAACATCACTCATCCTGGGGGCCTATATACTACACCCAGCTTGACCTTATCTCCTGTTGGGGATCGTAAGGTGACCCATAAGTCCTCCCCGTTTCCCTCTGCCTCTTCTACCCTAGCAATTTCTGTCATCTCTAATGACCATAGCCAATCCACCCCCTCTGCCCTCCTTTCTATCCTTCCTAAGCATAGTGTACCCCATACGTTTAGGTCCCAGTCATGGTTTTTGTTGACCCATGTCTCCGTGACCGCCGCCACATCCACCCACCCCCCCCCAAACAGCATGGCCTGGAACTCTGGCAACTTGTTTCCCAAGCTTCTGGCATTTACTAACACCAACCCCCACCCCTTATCCCTGATCCTCTTTGTCGAACCCCACCCAGATTCCTTATACTTCCATCCTCCCTCTGCTCCTCCTGAAACCTCCACCCCCAGTCTGTTTCCCCCTCCCCCTTGGGCTTGAAGGCTACTCCCCTCATCTGGAGGAGAGGGCTTCTGGTCAGCCCCTCCCTTATCCCTTCCCCACCTCACAAGTTTAAACCCCACCTTTCTTGTATGTAGTCAGCCATCCCTGTTTAAGGACTTCATTCCTAATGGGGCAAGATGAAACCTGTCTTTGGCATATAGTCCTTATCCTCCCAAACTCCATTCCAGTTCCCTAACACCCCCAACCCACTCTCTTCACCCCACTTCCTGAGTCAGTCATTAACCTCTGTGAGCTTCATTTTTTTCTCCACTGAGGCCTTTGGTACTGGCAATATTTCCAAAAAGGAAGCGTTGCATCCATTATCCCGACAGACTCTGGCAAGTTCTTGGAACCTTGCTTGGATTTCCAAAATGCTATTTCCTTCTAGATCATTAATTCCCCAAAGCACCAGGAAATCCGTTTTCCCTCCACAATCCCTAACCATTTCATACACCATGAACTTTGCTTTGTGCACTGTCAGCCCAGCGATACTCACTACCTTCACCTGGCTATGGCATCCACCCCTCTGTCCCTCCCACTGGATACCTCTAATCATCGAGTCTCCCAATAACAGAACCTTAACACCGCCATCATCCTTATGGTTACCTCCACTATGCCCTCTCAGCCCCCCTTCCCCCCTTTATTCATGATCTCAATCCATGGGAGTCTCCTGCCTTATTAGAGACCCCTTGTCACCCTCCCCTTCTGCCTCCTTGCTATTTTGCCCACTTAACTCAAACCTCCTCTGAATAGGTGTCCCTTTAACCCTCTCTTATCCAAACCATTTATCCTGGCCCTGATGGTTTCCCCTTCCCCACACCGCCATCCTCCCTTGTAATAGTACCCCTGCTTCCAGAGGCTCTCTGTGGGTCCCTTTAGCTAGGTCCCATCCTTGGTACTGACCTCCTGCTGAAGGGGAGCCCTCCCACCTCCTTGTCTCCCAGTTTCTCCAATCATGCTCTCCTCCTCATGTCTGGAATATGTTGCATCTCCCCCATTTGCTTAACATATATGTTTCCCCTTCTACCTCTGGGACTATTTCTATTCTTTCCATAGCCAGTCTGTGATGCCCTATGGGTATCCAACTCCCTCCCCCCGGCCTCTGTATAAGTTTCCTCATTTCCACCAACCCCTTCCTCCCCCTCTAGGTTGCTTAGTAGCTCAAATTTATTGTGACACTCTGTCAGCCTCCATCAAATAACCAGAGTTTCCCCTGACTGCTCCTGATCTCTAAACTGCTCCTCTTCTTCCCCTCTTGCTCTGTTCACCAAAGGAGCTCCCTTCCCACAGTCTGCTGTTTTAGGCTTCTGCACAACAGCCCCTCCTGACTCTTCCCCCTCCACTCTCTTTGTATTCAGAATGATCACCCCGTATGCTTTCTCCCTAGCACCAACTTCCCTATCTAAGGGTCCTCTGTCCCTAATATCCCCCCTCCTGCTTGCTGTAACATAACATCCTGTAATTTCAGAGTGTTGCCCCAGCCTCACCTCAGCCCCACCCTTCTGCTGCCCATATCCACACCCTTTATCCTTGGACACCCCCCCAGTGCCCCCAGCTTACTCCTTAACCAATATACCTCACTCCTGATACAAGATAGCTTGCTCACAGAGTGGGCAGCCTCCCTCTCTCCAGGCCCAATTTAGAATAATTGATATCCCACAGCCTGTGCAGCCTACAACCCTTCCGAAGATGCCTGCCATGGTGGAATATGGCCACCCTGTTTATCCCCCTCTGTTTATAATGGCACACCCCCTTTTCTCAGTCCCTTTCCCCAGGAATACAGTTTCTCTCTATACTGACTGTAGTTATTTACAAACCCAATTTCAACCCCACCAATAAAGTTCCTAAGTTTCACAAACACATACAGTCCAGTGTATGTTCAGTCCCATTAACAGTGTGTGTAAGCAGACATCAGGTACTGTATGATGTCACAGGCCAACCAGCTCCTGTTGCTTCGAATTTCAGTCCTAAATAGAAATACTAAGCCCTTCAATCCCAAACCCATGAGGCTTTTCAGTATTTAAGAAAGCTCAAAACAGGGTGGTGGGAGGGTTCTTACCAAACACCAGGCAAACAACACATTTAAATTTCCTTCTAATTAAGTTTGCCAAAACAACTGTTCCCAAGCTCCAATTTTACAATATCACAGCCCAAGTAACAGTTCTAATTCAAGGTAATAATTTTAACACATAGAACTAATTTCACTTACAAAACTATTCAAATATTTCAGTTAAAACAGAATATAACCCCAGACCTCTGTCTCACTAGCCTGCAGCTTAAGTTCCCAAGTGAACAATGAAGGCCAAGGTAATTCCTGTTTAAAGACAAGGTCATTGCGCTAATGTCCCTCCCCTAACACCAGGCAAACAACACATTTAAATTTCCCTCTAATTAAGCCTGCCAAACAACTGTTCCCAAGCCTCCAATTTTACAATATCACAGCCCAAGTAACAGTTCTAATTCAAGGTAATAATTTTTAACACATAGAACTAATTTCACTTACAAAACTATCCAAATTTTTTCAATTAAAACAGAATATAACCCCAGACCTGTGTTCTACCAGCATGCAGCTAAAGTTCCCAAGTCAACAATGAAGGTCAAGATAATTCCTGTTTAAAGACAAGGTCATTGCAGCTAATGTCCCCTCCCCTAACACCAGACAAACAACACATTTAAATTTCCCTCTAATTAACCCTGCCAAACAACTGTTCCCAAGCCTCCAATTTTACAATATCACAGCTCAAGTAACAGTTCTAATTCAAGGTAATAATTTTTAACACATAAAACTAATTTCACTTACAAAACTGTTCAAATATTTCAGTTAAAACAGAATATAACCCCAGGCCTCTGTCCTACCAGACTGCATCTTAAGTTCCCAAGTGAACAACGAGCCAAGGTAATTCCTGTTTAAAGACTAGGTAAGTGCAGCTAATGTCCCCTCCCCCTAACACCAGGCAAACAACAACTTTAAATTTCCCTCTAATTAACCCTGCCAAACAACTGTTCCCAAGCCTCCAATTTTACAATATCACAGCCCAGGTAACAGTTCTAATTCAAGGTAATAATTTTTAACACATAAAACTAATTTCACTTACAAAACTGTTCAAATATTTCAGTTAAAACAGAATATAACCCCAGGCCTCTGTCCTACCAGAATGCATCTTAAGTTCCCAAGTGAACAACGAAGGCCAAGGTAATTCCTGTTTAAAGACTAGGTAAGTGCAGCTAATGTCCCCTTCCCCTAACACCAGGCAAACAACAACTTTAAATTTCCTCTAATTAATCTCCTTCCAAACAACTGTTCCCAAGCCCATTTTTACAATATCACAGCCCAAGTAACAGTTCTTATTCAAGGTAATAATTTTAACACATAGAACTAATTTCACTTACAAAACTATTCAAATGTTTCAGTTAAAACAGAATATAATCCCAGACCTCAGTCCTACCAGCCTGCAGCTTAAGTTCCCAAGTCAACAATGAGAGGCCAAGGTAATTCCTGTTTAAAGACTAGGTCATATGTAGCTAATGTCCCTCCCCAACAACAGGCAAACAACACATTTAAATTTCCTCTAATTACCTCCTGCCAAACAACTGTTCCCAAGCCTCCAATTTTACAATATCACAGCCCAAGTAACAGTTCTAATTCAAGGTAATACTTTTAACACATAGAACTAATTTCACTTACAAAATATCCAAATTTTTCAATTAAAACAGAATATAACCCCAGACCTGTGTTCTACCAGCCTGCAGCTTAAGTTCCCAAGTCAACAATGAAGGTCAAGATAATTCCTGTTTAAAGACAAGGTCATTACAGCTAATGCCCCTCTCAACACCAGACAAACAACACATTTTAAATTTCCTCTAATTAACCCCTGCCAAACAACTGTTCCCAAGCCTCAATTTTACAATATCAGTCAAGTAACAGTTCTAATTCAAAGGTAATAATTTTAACACATAAAACTAATTTGACTTACAAAACTGTTCAAATATTTCAGTTAAAACAGAATATAACCCCAGGCCTCTGTCCTACCAGACTGCATCTTAAGTTCCCAAGTGAACAACGAAGGCCAAGGTAATTCCTGTTTAAAGACTAGGTAAGTGCAGCTAATGTCCCCTCCCCCTAACACCAGGCAAACAATAACTTTAAATTTCCCTCTAATTACCCCTGCCAAACAACTGTTCCCAAGCCTCCATTTTTACAATATCACAGCCCAAGTAACAGTTCTTATTCAAGGTAATAATTTTAACATAGAACTAATTTCACTTACAAAACTATTCAAATGTTTCAGTTAAACAGAATATAATCCCAGACCTCAGTCCAACTAGCTCTAGCTTAAGTTCCCAAGGAACAATGAGGCCAAGGTAATTCCTGTTTAAAGACAAGGTAATTGCAGCTAATGTCCCCTCCCCCTAACACCAGGCAAACAACACATTTAAATTTCCCTCTAATTAACCCTGCCAAACAACTGTTCCCAAGCCTCCAATTTTACAATATCACAGCCCAAGTAACAGTTCTAATTCAAGGTAATCATTTTTAACACATAGAACTAATTTCACTTACAAAACTATTCAATTATTTCAGTTAAAACAGAATATAACCGCAGACCTCTGTCCTACCAGCTAGCAGCTTAAGCTCCCAAGTGAACAATGAAGGCCAAGGTAATTCCTGTTTAAAGACAAGGTAATTGCAGCTAATGTCCCCTCCCCCTAAACCAGGCAAACAACTCATTTAAATTTCCCTCTAATTAACCCTGCCAAACAACTGTTCCCAAGCTTCCAATTTTTACAATATCACAGCCCAAGTAACAGTTCTAATTCAGGTAATAATTTTTAACACATAGAACTAATTTCACTTACAAAACTATTCAAATATTTCAGTTAAAACAGAATATAACCCCAGACCTCTGTCCTACCAGCCTGCATCTTAAGTTCCCAAGTGAACAACGAAGGCCAAGGTAATTCCTGTTTAAAGACTAGGTAAGTGCAGCTAATGTCCCCTCCCCCTAACACCAGGCAAACAACAACTTTAAATTTCCCTCTAATTAACCCTGCCAAACAACTGTTCCCAAGCCTCCATTTTTACAATATCACAGCCCAAGTAACAGTTCTTATTCAAGGTAATAATTTTTAGCACATAGAACTAATTTCACTTACAAAACTATTCAAATGTTTCAGTTAAAACAGAATATAATCCCAGACCTCAGTCCAACCAGCCTGCAGCTTAAGTTCCCAAGTCAACAATGAAGGCCAAGGTAATTCCTGTTTAAAGACAAGGTAATTGCAGCTAATGTCCCCTTCCCCTAACACCAGGCAAACAACACATTTAAATTTCCCTCTAATTAACCCTGCCAAACAACTGTTCCCAAGCCTCCAATTTTACAATATCACAGCCCAAGTAGCAGTTCTAATTCAAGGTAATCATTTTTAACACATAGAACTAATTTCACTTACAAAACTATTCAAATATTTCAGTTAAAACAGAATATAACCGCAGACCTCTGTCCTACCAGCCTGCAGCTTAAGTTCCCAAGTGAACAATGAAGGCCAAGGTAATTCTGTTTAAAGACATGGTCATTGCAGCTAATGTCCCTCCCCTAACACCAGGCAAACAACACATTTAAATTTCCTCTAATTAACTCTTGTCAAACAACTGTTCCCAAGCCTCCAATTTTACAATGTCACAGCCAAGTAACAGTTCTAATTCAAGGTAATAATTTTTAACACATAGAACTAATTTCACTTACAAAACTATTCAAATATTTCAGTTAAAACAGAATATAACCCCATACCTCTGTCCTACCAGCTTGCAGCTTAAGTTCCCAAGTGAACAATGAAGGCCAAGGTAATTCTGTTTAAAGACAATGGTCACTGCAGCTAATGTCCCTCCCCTACCAGGCAAACAACACATTTAATTTCTCAAATTAACTCTGCCAAACAACTGTTCCCAAGCCTCCAATTTTACAATGTGACAGCCTTAAGTAACAGTTTAATTCAAGGTAATAATTTTAACACTAGAACTAATTTACACTTACAAACTATTCAAATATTTCAGTTAAACAGAATATAACCCCATACTCTGTCCTACCAGCCTACAGCTTAAGTTCCCAAGTGAACAATGGGGCCAGGGCAATTCCTGTTTAAAGACAAGGTAATTGCAGCTAATTTCCCCTCTCAACACCAGGCAAACAACACATTTAAATTTCCTTAATCTTCTTGCCAAACAACTGTTCCCAAGCCTCCAATTTACAATATGACAGCTCTAGTAACAGTTCTAATTCGGTGTAATACTTTTAACATACTAGAACTAATTTCACTTACAAAACTATTCAAATATTTCAATTATAACAGAATATAACCCCAGACATCTCTCCTACCAGCCTGCAGCTTAAGGTCCCAAGTGAACAATCATATAACCCCAGACCTCTGTCCTACCAGCTTGCAGCTTAAGTTCCCAAGTGAGGGATGGTGGTTTTCCATGTGCTGGGAAACTGCCCCAGGCACAGAGAGTGGTTGAGCAGATCGGTAAGTGGGACCGGGATAGCATCCAACAATAGCTTCCCAGTATCTTCTTTGACTCCATCCCAGTAGTGCCCCTGCCCGCTCTAAAGAGACGTCCTTTCTATCTATGTACCATCTCCCCACTGGAGGCTAGACCTCTTCTGCAAAAAGCTGTTAGTAGTAATAACCCCGGCACCGACCTACTGGACACTAGTCTACTTTTTCTATTGTTGGATGCTATCCTGGTCCCACTTACCGATCTGCTCAACCACTCTCCGTGCCTGGGGCAGTTTCCCAGCACATGGAAAGCCACCATCATCCCTCTCATCCTAAAGGGTGACAATCAAGCAACCCCAGGTAACTATCGACCTATCTCCATCTTCCCCCCACTCTCTAAGGCCCTTGAAAAAGTAGTTGCCAACCAGCTCACTGAATACCTGGCCATGCACAATATCTTGTGCCCTGAACAGCATAGCTTTCATGCAGGTCACAGTACCACAACCAAGCTACTTGAATTCTCCAACTTCCTGCACTCTGCTCTTGATGCCAGAATTCCTGCCAGTGCCATGTTCATTGACCTCTCCAATGCCTTTGACACAGTTTGCCATCCCCTCCTGCTTGACTCCCTCAGATGCTTTGTTTTCTCCCCTGGTCCTCTTGCATGGTTCACCAGCTACCTCTCTGCCAGAACTCAGTGTGTAAAAATCAATAGTACCCTATCTAACACATGATGTGTCCACTCTGGGGTTCCCTAGGGCTCCATTTTAGGCCCTCTCCTCTTCAGTCTCTACCTCAACTCCCTCTCCTCAGCCTGCCCAAGTAAGATCCTCCTCTATGCAGATGACGCTGTGCTCTTCACCTCTGACCCCAACCCCAACACACTCCAGGCCACCCTCCAACAAGCTTTTGATAGAGCTGAGCATTGGTTCACATCATGAAGGCTAGTCCTGAACCTCAAAAAGACCAAAGTTATGCTTTTCTCGCATCTCCAAAGCAAAGCCAGTGGTGCCCCTCTTATGATACTGCTAGGCACACTAAACCCCATTAAGCAGGTTTCTTCCTACAAGTATCTGGGCATTACTTTTGATTCAGCACTCTCCTTCCATTCCCATATCAATGCCCTTTCTGCTGCCACCAATGTCAGGATTGGCCTGTCATACCCCCATAGGGACTGCCTACCTCAAGAGGCCCTTAGACTGGCAATCACCTCCTCTGTCTTGTCCCTAATTGATAATGGGCTACCCATCTATGCTGCAGCTGATAACACTGCGCTTGCAAGAATCCAGCTCTTCATAAGGCCTGGTTCAATGCTGAGAGCCCTAGGCGTGCCCATGCATGCCTGCTACCACCACCAACTTGCTCAACCTTGAAGAAAGACTCTGCTTCCAAACCTGCCTTCTTGTAAAAAAGACCCTGCTATGGCTCTCTCCTCCCCCAGGGTCACCACTTCCCTGCAGCGTGCCTCCCCCCTCAGTCTCCACCCACAACACTGTCAAAACATCCCACATTGTCCCCAGGGTAAAGACCTCTATGGCCCAGAGATCCTTTTGCTATTGGGCTCCCTTCTGGTTCATTTCCCTCCCAGCCAACATAGCTGACTCCACTAAGCTTGGTCCTTTCAAGATCTCCCTCAGAAGCCACCTGACAAGCATTCACTGCTGTAACTGCACATAATCTCCCACCTGCCCCTTACCCTCACCCCAGGCTGGGGTTGCCCTGTCTGCTTTTGCTTTATATGCTCGGGGTCTCAGACAACATCTGCTGATTACTGTAATAAAATATCTCTGGTTGCTACCTGACATGGTACTTGTGTACCTATATTATGACTACTGTGATCTACTTATTACCAAGCTTGTAGCACCTGTGAATTATTGTTACACTGGTTGCTTTTTTAATCTAAACATTATGCACTGTACTGTTTTGTTTGCTGTGATGTAATGCTTTCTTGACGAGGTGCCTTTGTAAATGAGTCTTTGACTCAAAAGTCTGTATACCGATGATCTAATAAATAAAATAAATAAAAATAAATAAATAAACAAATTGCTCATTTGCAAAGGTTCCACGTCAAATAACAGCAAGTACAGTAAATAACACAGGGTACAAAAATACAGTTTACATTTATGGTATTCAACTGAAGGGGAACCTTGTTGTCTGTCTACTAGTGGTTACACAGGAAGACATGATCAGTAGGTACATTATAATACAAATAGATAATCCATATGCAGTATGTTAACGTATCAGTGAGACTTAGGCTGGGTCAGGGCAGTGACAAGATGAGTTCAGGGACAGATTTTCTCTGAGATACTGCATGAGAACTGATATATGTGAGGTAGGAATCCTGCCTTGCAAGAACTCATTAAACAACAGTCCACAATGATATATAGAAGAGGCTCAAATTTGGCAGAAAACTTGCCCACAGCTACCAGCTGACAACATAAAAAAATCAATCCTAGCTACTAAAGCCATCAGTAGGTGGCCACACTTGTGGACACTGTAAATTTTGTTCAGTTTTTGAGAAGCCTACTTCATTTTGGATGGCCAGTAGCAGAAAGGAGTATAAGACTGATAAGTTTATCAGCTGTAGTGGACAATTTATCTGCCCACCTGTTCATGTAACTCCTTCTACATTGGCAAAATGAAAAGGCCACATAAAGTTAGGGTAATTGAGCATTTAGCTAAATCAGAACTAAAGATGCATACAATGTTTGTATAAGTATTTGCCCATGTTGAGAGATAATTTGCAGTGTCAGTGGCTCAGCAGAATGTACACTCTCATCTAAGTTTGGAAGATCAGATGGTTGTAGGATCTAGCCCCACACCAGGAACTCAGGGTAAAATCCAAACACTGACAATGTAGGGCATCATGAAGGGATGCTGCACTTCTGAGGTGCCATCTTTCAGTTGAGTCATTAAACTGAGGCCTCACCTGCCTGTTCTGGTGGTTGGATGATAAAGAGCCCACTGCACTTCTTGAAAAGAGTAGAGAATTTGTCTGGTGTCCTGGTGAAATTTCCCCCATTCATTAAAAATGGCACCAGGAGCTTAACCTGGTTTAATTTCAGTGGTTTCCCTCTGTTTCTCACCCCCCCCCATCCCCAGCGGATGAGGCTGCAAACAGGCAGAACTGCCTAGTCCTTTCCCAGTTGGTAAACTCTAAATAATAACTCTACCAGCATCTTTCATTTTCATGTCATATAAAAGGTTATGATTGCGAGGAAGGTAGGGGATCATGAGTGTATGATTTCCAAAGGTAAGCCATTCTGAATCTTTGAAGCTGGTGGTGTTTCTTCGCCAGACTTGAATGCCACCATTGATTTGAGGTCCTTTATTGGGGAGAAATGGACTTAACTGTATGTAACTATTTGGATCAATTTACATCTTTACGTTTGTGATTTCCTTACAGGTAGCTTCTAGAAATAATTATATGCTCACTAGAATTGTTTAAAGTAAGTTAGTCTCTATTTGTGTGTGATTACCAATAAATAAACAACATTAAAAGCATTTTGTTCAACTAAAGGTTTTGAGTGATGTTCCACAAGGCTCGGTTCTTGGCCCCTGTCTTTTTCAAGCTTTTATTGGTGATTTAACCCGTAATTGTCTTTCCTTTACAATTAAATATGCAGATGATGCGAAGATTGGGGGACCATGTTCCTACTTAGATCAGATGTCTTCTATCCAGCATGATCTTGACATCGTATGTAACTGGATTGATAAATGGGGTATGAAACTGAACTCTACAAAGTGTAAAGTTATGCACTTGGGCTCTAATAATTCAAATTTTCAATACTCACTAGATGGTTCAAAACTTTGTGCCACTGCTGATGAGAGGGACTTGGGAATCACTATTTCAATTGATTTAACATACTCAAAACATTTGCATTCAGTTATTAATACATCTAACAAGGTTGTTTGGTCAGTCTTTCATAATATTAGATCTAGAGATCGCGAGGCGTTATTGCTCCTGTTCAGGTCCTATGTCTGTCCTCACCTTGAGTATGCATCGCAGTTATGGTGTCCATTTAAAAAATTGGATAGTAATACCCTTGAAAAAGTACAGATAAAGTACACTCAAAAAATATCTGGTCTTGAATCTGCATCCTATGAACATAGGTTAGAGACTTTAAAACTTATGCCTCTTACTATTAGACACCTGAGAGGTGACCTTCAATTTTATATGACATTGTCCATGATCCGTATGTTATGACCAAGTTAGGTCTTACATTCAGGTCATCTATACATGATACTAGAGGTCACCCTCTTCAGCTGGTTGGCAAATCATTTAAACACAATAATCGGAAGTTTTTCTTTCCTTGAGAACCATTGTACCTTGGAATAAACTTCCATCTGCTGTAGTTATGAGTGATACTAAGGATATTTTCAAACATCGTCTTGACAAGTTATTTATTTCTGGGTATAATTTATCATATTATTCTTTGGCCTAGCATAACAGCATTATGGACCTCTGCCTGCTAGCCCTTTTTCTCTACCTTAGTATGAACCTTAGTATAAATTTCCTGTGAAATTGTTAAGAGCTTTAATGTAACACAGGAAGGTAGAGGGTTATCTTTTACCGAGGCAAGGAAGCCATTAATTAGCCAATTTTTAAACAAGCCTCCACAGCAGTTCTCTTTTGCCAGAAGATTTTAAATTTTTCTCCAAATAACTCATAACAATTTCACATTAGAGACGGCATGAAATTTGGGTGAAAGTTAAAAGTTGCAACGGTGAACAGAAACACAAAAGGTATAATATGCACCAAGGAGTTACAAATCTTGTAGCAGAGATAAGAAAATTCATCCCCAGTTACCACAGTTACTACCAAACCAGAATGCATGTAATAAGGTCTCTCTCTGCTATCTTTTCTACCATCCTGGAAGGTGCATCCTGGCCTCATGCAGTCTCTATCTGTAGCCTCTAGGCAGGTAACAGCACTTTGATGCAGTCACATCTATTGCCCTTTGCCATCAGAATAATTCATTTTCTCACATATGTGAAGCAGAAACATACACAATGCTGAATAAGGAATGTATGTGACAAGCACAAAATAGTACAACCAAGTATCCTAAAAGAGGCCTAAAGAAAACTGTGTTAATTTAATAGCCATAGGAAACACTTTCCACCTTGAGAAAGGGGTACTGTAGACACCCTAAAATGTGAATAGGCTTTGGGGTGTTTTTATGGCTTGCACGGCAATAAACTTTTAATGTTTGAAAATGATTTTAGTGAGTGGTCACTTGTTCCTTTGCACTTTTTAGTCTGTTTTGGCCTTTGTAAAAGCAGACTACTCTCTCTCTTAAGTCTCTTTTAGCCTAGGGTACAGCTGGAGTCATGTCTTGTTAATTTGTTTGATACCCTATCCTGCAGACTCAGGGTACCTTACAAATTAGTACACACAAAGCAGTTTAACTCTAAATACCTCAGTGTACTGATGAGAATGTTATGGCTACCATGTTTAATGATGCTAAATTAGACTTGAAATGCCAAACAATTGGATAATACAAGGCAGGAGAAGCAGGAGCCGGGATATTCAAAGCAGTTGTGCATGGCACAAGTGCGGACTTGCACCAAGGAGCGATATTCAGTGGAGTTATTGTGCAGTGTAAATCCCATTGTGCCAATGCACAACTATAATGAATGTTAGGGCTAGAGGGGCGTGTCCATGAATATTCGCAGTGGCGAGATTCAACTGGGGAACCATGGCCCAAGTGCAGAGCAAACCTGGATGCACCAAGCAGACTTGAGCCTATAAATACAGGGCACAAGCACACAGACAGCACTTGCACCATGGGGGGGGGAGAGAGAGAGAGAGAGAGAGAGAGATGAAGACACATGGGACAGACAGACAAAAAGACAGAGCAAGGGAGACAGAGCCAGTAAGAGACAGAGAGACTGTCACAGGCAGCCACAGGGGGAGAGGGACAGAGGTGGCACTAGAGAGTGAGCCAGAGGCAGAGAGAACGAGAGGGACAGGCAGGCACAGTGCCACACAGTGCACCAGGGTGGCACACAGCCTGCAGCAGCCGACCACCCAGGGGGAGACAGGACATAAGGAGCCATGGATAGTGTGCCCTTCCTTAAGGAGGCCATAATGAGTGGTGTGAGGGGGCAGGAGGAACAGCAATGTAGCCGAGGAAGGGCCTGTTGGTGTTATACCCGGAACAGGTGGTACTGTGCCTACACCATCTTTGAGAACTACACAGACACAGAGATTGTGGGATGGTATCACCTGAACAGGGCCATTCTCAGGCAGCTCAGTGAGCTGTGCAGTGAGGAGATGCAGGCACCCACAAGACAGAGCCATGCAATGTCTGTGGAGACAAAAGTGACAGCTGTCATGGGCCTGCTTGCCATGGGCACCTTCCAGAGACCAACAGGAGACACCACAGGCATAAACCGGTTGACCAAGTCATGCCTCCTCCCACAGGTCCTCAATGCTCTGCTGCCACATGCTTCAGAATGCATCCATTTCCCCAGCACACCGGTGGAGCATATAGCAACCATGCAGGACTTCCACAGGGTAGCACATATGCCCAGCATGCTTGGGGCCATTGACTGCACCAATGTGGGCATCCACTCACCACCTGGCCCTGAGGGTGTGGCCTATACAAAGAGGAAGGGGTTCCCTAGTGTGAACTGCCAGGTGATGTGCAATGCCAAGGTGTGCATCACCAATGTGTGTGCCACACACCCTGGGAGTGCACATGATGCATTCATCTGGCACAGCTCTGTGCTGTGCCACAGGTTCGAGTGTCAATACATCTGCACGGGCCACCTAGTAGGTGGTTATGGGACGGGCAAGGGGTGCCGGGCAGAGCAGGCCGCAGAAGCGGGGGAGGCAGGGTGGGTGTGTGACAAGGGTGCCAAGGACAGGCAAGGGGCACAGCAAAGGATGACAAAGGGTTAACCATGTCATTATCCACACAGGAAACAGCACCTATCCACTGAGGTCCTGGCTGCTCACCCCCTATTGGTGCCCATCATCCCCAGCAGAGGAACACTACAATGAGGCACACGCCAGCACACAAAGCATCATTGAGTGTGTATTTGGGATGCTGAAGACATGGTTCCATTGCCTACACAGGTATGGCGGTGCCTTACAGTACAGCCCCTCAAAAGCCTGTGGCCTATTCCTGGCCTGCTGCATACTGCACAACATGACCATTGACCATGGTATAGCTGTCGAGGCTGATAAGGGCGACAGTAGTGGGCACAATGAAGGCAATGGGCTGGAGGGTGGTGGACAGCCCCCCTAGCTGAATGGATCCCCGGCTGCAAGGATGGCATGGCAGCATTGAGACAGCATCGCACAGGAGCACTATGGTGCACACAGGTATGTGGTACCAATCCCATGCAAAGGCCACACACACACAAGTACAGCACACAGGCAGGGGCATGCATGGCAATGGGCATGCACACACAGAGGTGTGGTGCAGGGGTATGGGATTCAGTAGCACACATCCACACCCAATTGCACATAGCATCACACAGCAACAAACACATTCACCCAGGTGCTGGCAAGTGGTGGGAATCAGATGCATTGCACAGGTGCACAGGCGCAATTGGTGCAGAACTGCCCTCGTCACACCCACGCTACATGGGCCAGCAGCCAGGAAAGCACGCAGGCACACAGACACACAGCATGCAGCGTGACACACAGGCATCGCACCAGTGGTATGCACACACACACACATGCCGCCCACGCACGCACAGGGCTGCAGTTGCAGACTGTGGTCAGGGCAGCATGCACATCAGGACCACTGTGCAGAACAATGGCCATTATGGCCACAGGGTGGCTACGCCAGGGCTGATCAGCAGCCCAGGCTGCTTATTGGCCACAGGGAGAAATTGGCAACAGCCCCCCAGGGGTTGAACTGTGGGACCATGACCGGGTCCACACAGGGGTGCGTAGGTGCCCAAACAGTCCCGCCCCAGGTGTGCCTGGGATGCCAACAGCAGAGCCTGGCATCGACAGTGTGGGTGTTGCCCGATGCTGGGATCATGAGGTGGACAGTGCACTGCATGGGGTCTGTGGTGGCCGGCCACCCCCTGTGGCAGCCAGCAGTGCAAGGCCATCCATGATGTCATTGGCAATGCAATCCTGGGATGCAGTTGTGGCCTCCTGCAAGTGCTGTATAGCTGCCAGGAGCTGCGCAGTGCCCCTCTCTTACTGCTCAGCCACCTGGCACACCTCTGTGCAGTGCACGCACCCCAGCAGCAAGCAACACCTGTTGCTCCACGGAGGCCCGCAGCAAATGGGTGTGCTCTGCCAACAGGTTGGTGCCCTGGGGAGCCTGGGCAGGGCACCTACCATCCTGCAGTGACCAACCATGCTGCACAGACCCCCATTCAGGTGGGTGCTGCACAGTGGGGTCCTCATTGGATGTGTTCCTAGCAGGTGCCACTGCAGCAGACCCCACATCCAGCTGCCCTGTGACTCCTGCAGCCTGCTGCCATTGCCCATCCAGCTGCTGAATGCTGCCCAGCACCTGTGTGGCCACACCACCACCTGACACAGCTGTGGCTGTGCACACAGCAGCACCTGCAGTGGTGGTGGGCAGCTGTTCCACCGCTGACAGGCTGCTGGGCATGCTGCCTGTGTTGGTGTCTGGTATGGGCATCTCCTGCACAATACCACCCATCCTGTCCAGGATCATTGTTTGGTCATCATCGGTGTCAGACCCCACCTTGATCTGTGTCTCCATGCAGAGGAAACTGAGACTGGCATCATGTAGAAACTCATCCAGGGCCTCGTCCGACCCCATGTCCAGGACATCTGGCTGGACAGTGGTGGTGTGCTGCAGCCTATCAGGCCTCCAGATGCCCATAAAGGTGGATGGCTGGTCCTCCAGGGCTGGTCCTGCCTCCACGGCTGCTACTGGTGCCCCATCCTCTGCACGCAGGTGTGCTGGTGCTGAAAGAGAAAACAGGTGTGTTAGTGATGCAAGGCCCATGAGTGCCCACCAACACAGCCACTTCACTCTGTGCATGCCCGACATACATACCATGCAGTGATGGGCTCCCACCCATCTGGAATCCTCCACCTGGCACACTCTCCACGGTGCTGCGGCTCATGGTGGCTGCCACCAACTCTTCCTGTGCTGTGAGCTGTGACGCATCAGCAGGCCCCCCTCTGGTGGCTTTCCAGGCAGCACAGATGGCTGCCACCTTCTCAATGATGTCAGTGGCTCAGTAGGTAGCACACTTGCCTCTGAGGCTGGGAGATCAGAGGGCTGTGGGTTCAGTTCCCACATCTGGTACTTGGGTTAATATCCCAGTACTGACACTGTAGTGCAGCATGAGAGGGGTGCTGCACTTTTGAGGTGCCATCTTTCAGATGAAATATTAAAACCGAGGTCCCATCCGCCTGGATTGGTGGCAGTTCAGGCGGATGTTAAAGATCCCATGGCACTTATCAAAAAGAGTAGGGGAATTTTTTTTTGTTAAGTATTGTAGAGCATCACAACAAAAATCACAAGCAAAATCAAACAGAGAAGAAAGAAAAATTACAAAATCACGACGTTAGGGTAACAGGAACATCTGAATCAGTTATCCAAGGAAGATTGCTGCCACATTTGAATACATAGTGCAGTTTGGTAAGCTGTTTCTTATGATACAGCAGATTTCGCAAACGTTCCCCACAATATCATCATAAAACAATACTTTTTGTTGTAAGTGAACAAACAACGAGCATTCCAAATATACCATTTGAGAATAGCAAATAACACAGTTAAGGTACTAGAGTCCCAAGAAGACCATTCCCTGCCATAAGTCCTATAAATCAACGTTTCATAAGAAATCTTCTGAAAAGGTAACATATTCCAACACAGGGCCACATAGGACCAAAAAGAATGAATAAAAGAACACGTAAAAAATAAATGAAACATAGTCTCAGATTGTGCCACACACTGAGGCCTACCACAAAATC
Organism: Neoceratodus forsteri; assembly: GCA_016271365.2. Classification (NCBI taxonomy): domain Eukaryota; kingdom Metazoa; phylum Chordata; order Ceratodontiformes; family Ceratodontidae; genus Neoceratodus; species Neoceratodus forsteri. Next base: position 1,663,362,720 of record CM028130.1, read on the forward strand.
TTTTGTTCATAGCTTTATGTTTTTGATTAGATTTAACATTCAATTTTTCGTGGCAACAAAGCCACAGAACATCTTGAAATTTGCAAGGCACTCGGGTGTTACGAAACAATCGAATAACGTCAGATGTCAAAGATGGGGGGCATAAAGGAAGAGTAACAGACTCCTTAAAACGTTTATCCTGCACCTCCGAGTATAGCAATTTCTTTGAATAATGCAAAATAAGGTGAGATGTAATACCCCAACTTTGAAAGCGCACAAAAATGAATCTATAATAAGCAGAGGAAAAGGGAACCGTATTAAAAATTTTCAGGGAATCCGGAACCCAACCTTCATACCAAGCTCGAATCCGACATCTAAACAAAGGTGACCAACCAGTAAGCCGCCCACTACAAATGGGATGAAGATTAGCATACAAAAATTGAATAAACAAAAACAGGATTGGATTTATCATATTCAATCCGCCATCAGCCACCCGAAGATACAATATGTTACGTTTAATAGGGTTCAGTCTACTGCACCAGATGGCTTGGAAAAATAAACCAGAAAGAGTGGTATCACTTTCTTTAGGCGGGGTAAAAATCATACTTATATATAAAAATAAAGGCAACAAATAAGTCTTGACCAAAAATACCCGTTTACGTTTGCCCATAGTATACTTGTTCCAACTCTTTACCCACGCCTTCCCCAGTGCAATCTTCAAATCCCAGTTAACGAGATCTTGTCTACCAGTGTCGAAGGCAATCCCTAAGATAGAGATGGGACCCATCGTCACTGGAATACCATCCACATGTGTGGCAAAAAAGTCCAACCCTAAACATTTAAGGACACATTTACCTTTATTCAGGCTTATACCAGAAGCAGTACCATAAACAGAACAAAACTCAAGAGCTCTATGAAATTCAGCTGCTGATTTCAGGAGTAGACAAATATCATCTGCATAAGCAGCGGCAGTCCAAGGGGCATGAAGTCCAGAAAGCAGAACCGGAGTGAAAAAACGAACATCATTTAACAATCGGAGTAAAGGGTCTATACAAAAAACCAATAACAAAGGGCTTAAGGGACACCCCTGACGAACACCCCGTCGAACTGGGACCATCGGCCCCAAAAAACCATTCACCAGAGGTCTAATAAAGACACAACGGTAAACAGCCTGTAACCATACAAGAAAACTATTAGGAAGACCATACCTGCGAAGAGTCAGCCATAAAAACCCAAATTCAACTGAATCAAAAGCTTTCCTTTGGTCCAAAGACACCACCAATCCCGTGGTAGAAGCAAATGCACTGGCTTCGAACACTTCCCTCCATACAAGCAATTGGTCTGTTATTACCCTACCCGGAACAGCACAAGACTGGTGATGGGAAATAACACCAGCTAGCCAGCACAGATAGCGAAGGGCTAATATCTTCATCAGAATTTTAAAATCAACATTCAACAAACAGATCGGCCTCCAATTTTCTAAGTCTTCCCTAGCCCCTTTCTTATACAACAGGGTTACCACACCCATAGTCATATGAATAGGAAAAGTGCCCTCTTTTAACATAAAATTATAAACCTGGGCCAATTCTTGGGAAATATACGGCACAAGTAATGCATACAACTCTAATGGAAGGCCATCCAACCCTGGCACCTTCTGTTTTGGTAATGCAGCCACTGCCTCCAAAACCTCCATGGGGGAAATGTCCGAGGTAAGGGCAGCAACAACAGACCCTGAGAGGACAGGAATGTCCAAAAAGGGGAACCAGTGGGAGAAGGCAGCAGTATCAGTAAGCTGTGCATCAAATTGTTGTTCCAAATGCCTAGACACTACTGACATTATATCGGATTGTTTCGTAACAGTCGACATCAGAATCCCAGACAGCAGACATGGTTTTACGCTGAATTCGGGACGAGCAACTAAGAAAAGGACAGATCTCCACCAAAGACCCCTGTGTCCCAAACCGCTGTTGCATAGTTAAAGATGCCATTTTCTTTTCATGAAAGCCCTGCATTTTTTTTTTAAGAAGTCGAATTTGATCCCCATAATTATGTTTAGTGGTATATGCCAAACTCAACACTTGCTGTAGCTGCTGTCTGAGCATCTGATATTTCACCTTTTCTAAGTCTGAGACATGTTTGCTCTCACATAATAAAAGAGTCCATAAATCAGACTTCAAACTATCCCACAAAGAAAGGGAGTATCAAACAACTGCAACAAAGTCTTTTTCCCCTCTACTAAATATAAAATTTGTTGGGTCAGGGAACCCCCAGAGAGTAATAATGTATTAAACTTCCAAAGGCCTGGGCCATGAGGTGGGTCCTGAGTACCAACTACCACTGAAAGGGCGTTATGATCAGAATAGGCCACAGCTTCTACCTCTGCGGCAAGTACAGGAACCTGCTTACTGAGAAAGAAAAAAATCAATACGGGTAGCATGAGTACCCCTCTGGAACGTAGGCATCCCTTTAGAATGAAAGGATTTATAAACATCTTTAAGGTGAGCCAATTGGACCATAGACTTTAAAACTGACATATCGCAAAAAATAATTTTGGTAGAAGTACCACTGCCACAATCTTGAAGTGTAAGACCGCAGTTAAAGTCACCACCCCAAAGCACAGTTTGTGCAGAAAAAAGAAAAGGCCGAAGCTGAAGAAAAATATCCACCCTATCAGCTTTCATTTGTGGTGCATAAATATTAATAAGACGAAAATAAGTGTTATGAATCTTAACATCCAACAAAAGAACCCTCCCCGGCACCAATTCTAACAAATTTATAAGCCGTACAGGTAAAGCAAATAAGATCCCCACCCCAAAACATGCATCCAAACCTAAAGACCAGTAAAAAGGACCCTTGAACCAGCCGCTTCTAGCATGGTGGACTTCAAGGGCAGTGTGTAGTCTTGTGTCCTGCAAAAAAATAACATCCGCATGGGAGAACAGTAAATGAGAAAAGACACCACTACGTTTCTGTGGATTTTTAATGCTATTGACATTAATCATCAAGAAAGTTAACTGGGCAGAAAGGCACATCCATAGAAATCAAGGGGTTTTAAACTATTTAGATTTACCAGCACCAGAAGCTCTTTTCTTCTTCCCTTTAGGGGCAGGCCTCCCTTTTGAGAAGCCTGCCACCTGTTCACCTAACACACTGGATTCAGAATCAAAACAGGATCTGCACATTGAGAACCCTCTGAAGAGACTTCAGAGCTCTTATCCAGAGAATCAGGTTCCAAAAGCAGAGGTTGAAATTGGTTAGAAGTTTGGGTTTCTGAAATTTTGTAAACCTTGGGGGCTGGTTGTCTCCAACTCCTGCGGCGTGTTACCCGAAGTTCCGGATCAGCGGCCAAGTCCTTAGGAGCAGGTGGGGGCAGCATATCAGGAGAGGAAGGGATAAGTAAAGTCCCTGGTTCCCGTAGCAGAGGAACCAAAGGTAGGGGAGGGGGTGCAGTAGAAACCACCTGAGTCTCTTGAACTACAGGAAGGGGTTCAGAGCAAAATTCAGGAGGAGGGGGCAACATTGACAGGGTAGTAGAAGGTTGAGAATCTGATGGGAAGGGGGTTTCCCCAGACCGTACATGTGTCCATTGAGCAAGAGCAATCAGTAATCTCTGTTCCTCCAAATCCCCGGAACCAGATTTGGAAGAAGCAGCCTGTGTACATTCACCATAGGTATGACCTGGAAGACCACATAAATTACAACTGGCCACTTCAGGACAATGCATGGACATATGACCCAGTTTCCCACACAAGGAGCAACAAATCTTATCACAGACACTACTAAGGTGTCCCGGAGCACCACATTTATAACAAGATTTAGGTTGGCCTGGGTAAAATAAAACACCACGGTCACCCCCCAAAAAAAAGAATTTGGTAGATGTTGTAAGGAACCATTTATTTCCTGAAGAAGAACCCTAAACCGCCAACCTCCCGTCCAAATACCTTCACTATCAAAAATGGCTTCAGGGGCCCCCAAAACAGTACACCGTTGCTTGAGCCAAAAAAGCAAGTCGGTCACACTGACACCCTCATTATGAAAAAGAACTGTGACGGATTTCTGAGCAAGTTTAGTAAGAGGAATAACCTCAAATGGAGCCCACAGCGGAGTACACTTTACTGCCCCATACCTGTTCCAAAAAGCTTCTAATCCAGCCTGCAATTTAAAATTAACATCAAAAGAATGTTCACCAGAAACATGGATGAGAGCATACAATTCATTAGCTAGAAAATGCAAACTATGTTTAAGCAGCGTTTTCCCCACATATTCCCTATCAGGAAACACATCCAGGCCCCCCTTATACACAATACAAACAGCATTATGTCTCTTAGCTGGTAACACCTTTTTCTTGAAAAAGGAAGCGTAAGTCTTGGAGGAGCCAGCAGTGTTACCCCCTGAAGATTTCGCGTTTTCACCCCCCGAAGACCAGGTGGGGGAAGCCATAGGAGGTGGGGAGGGTTCCAAATGACAATCACCAGACGAAACAGGGGATGAAGGAACAGAACCCACATGGTCCTGAGATGAAAGTACAGAGTGCAGTGGAAAGGCAAGTTTAGGATCGGGGGTAAATTCCAAGTCAGTGTCTAAATGTAAATCCGATACCTCACCCAAAGAGCACTGCACAGTCTGTGAAGGTGTTGGAGAAGACAGAGGGGGCTTTGTAGCGATCTGTACGCCTGGGATCCGTATCGGGGCAAACCCTGAGGTCCACTGCTGAGAAACAGGAGAACGCACCCATCCCGCTGCCCTGAGAGAACGCTCCACCGACCACTGCTCCATATCATCCGGAACCGAGTCAGCCCAACCAGTATGCGACGCTGACCATTTAATGATGCGCCGAGGAGCCGTAAAAGAAAATGTCAAAACACCATCTTGCTTCATCGGGTCAGTTTGGAAAATCACCCGCGCAGGAACGAAAGCAGCATCAGAGAGTCCAGTTGCCACACCTAAAGTGGGAGTATTCTGGGATGTCTGCGAAGCCTGACAACTCCCGCTAGAGTCCACAGCACCTTCTGGCGTACTCAGGGGTGTAGGGGAAGGCAAGACACTCGTCGAAGAACAATCTACCGAAATCTCAGCTTGAAAAGGTATAGAAACAACATCCATACAGATAACGTCTGTTGCAGACGGTAAGGCAGGTTCCAAAGTAAATTCTTCTATTGTAGAAACAGCAGCCTGGTCGAGAATAGGTCCAGCAGGCACTTCAGTAATCTGTGAATCAGAATCCATATCAGGAGTCACCACCGTAGAAGCAGCATCCAATACAGGCAGTGCAGCAAGTGCACTACACTCCTCCATGTCCTTCTCCATGAGTAATCAGGCAAAGACTGACTCTGCAGCAGACGGCAAAGCCCCCTGCTGGTAGAGTAGGGGAATTTCCCTGGTGTCCTGGCCAAATTTCCCTCATTCACTAAAAATATCACCAACAGCTTAATCTGGTTCAAGGTCAGTTGGCATTCATCTGTATCTCCCTCCCCCCCGGGTCATGCCTGAAAATAGGCAGGATTTGTCTGGTGCACTTACCCAGTCAACAAAAGCTAAATAAATAAATAAATAAAACTGATGCACCACTTATCTGTGCCCACCTTCTTGCAGTACTCCTGCACTGACTGCTGTTTTCTGCCCTGCTGGTTCACACATGCCGCCACCTCCTCCCAGGCCCCAGCCCTGGCCTGTGGTGTGCCCGTGGCACCACCCAACAGTGGCTCCCTGTCAAGGTAGGCCTCAAACAGGGCCTCTGGCTTTGTGAAACTGGACCTGTGCTTGCGAGCAGGCCCACACTCTTCACCCTCCTCACGTTCTGACATGTTGCTACCTGTGGACATGGACAGCACAGTGTTTCAATGTCAGCAGCACCCTAATCTGCCCCCCCCAGTGTGCTGGCTGGGCTCAGTGTGCCCCAGCAGCATGCGCAACTTACCTCTGATGGTTGCAATACCGGTCCATGTCCTGTGCCGGTTCATGGTGCTTTTATAGTGCAATGCATGCAAATGAGCATTGGTGCAATGGTAATAACATGTTAATTTCCCCAGTGCGCCACACATTGGTTGATGAGCTCATTTGTATGTGGCAGCTGAATATCGTGAATTTTCTCTGTCCACCATGAGATTGCTTCAGAGCAAGTTGGTGTGCAATGCCCAGTGCGCATGCACCAGTCGGTATGCTGCTGCCTATTGCAGACTGTGTGCCCACTGCACAATAGGGACCGAGGTGCATGGTGCCCCAAGCCTGCTATTGCACACATGCACACTGTGCTGCAGCCGACCCCTGACCCCTGGTGTGACCCTCTTACACCTGGTCACTCCCCTGCCATGTAACCATGTCTGGCCATGCCCATGTAGTGCATCTCTGACGTTGCACGATGGGCAGACAAAGCGCATGTACCCTTGCATCGCACATCTGGTGTGTGTTGTGCACATGTGCACCTCCGGATGCCATTTTGCTTCCCCACATTGTGATTGGCACTATGGTGCAGTGTGGTGTTCAGCGGGAAAGAAACTGGTCCCAGGTCGAACTTGTGAACCTGGTGGCGTGTGTCCAGCCACACACCCCAGAGCTCTTTGGACAGGTGCCCTTGCAGCAGTCAAGGGTTGCAGTGTGGCAGGGGATTGCTGACAGTCTGCAGCAATGCAATGGAGTGACCAGGACAGGGCAGCAATACCAGCACAGGTATGGGGACCTTGTGCGGTGGGACCCAGGTCACCTGCAATGGCTGCAGGCACACGTCCAGCGAGGGGCTGTGCCATTGCCGGGTAAGTCAGCCATTTTGCATGTGTGCCCTAGTACTGTACTGTGGTGTTGGCTAGGCTGCCTGACATGCCCTGCTGAGAGGTACACTGCCATTGTATGCTTTGTGGGTGGCATTGCCAGCCGCAGCTTGCATTGTGATACAGCCATGCAGGCCGTGTCAGGCAGGGGCACACCCTGTGCACAGGGGTGGGCAGATGCTGTAGATGATTCCTGATGTGTACCTGTCTTTGTTCCATTCCCAGTACCTGAGGATCCCCGCCATGTGAGGGCGGCAGAAGCAGCGGAAGCAGCTCAGCAGGCCTCAGTGGGCCATGGAGGTGGTACAGGAGCAGGACCAGCACCAGTGGGGCTGAAGAGGGGCAGGTAGGCACTGTCTTGGTCCAGGGCACTTTACATGGGGTGCAGCGGGGGAGTAGGTGCAGGCATGGCCACCTGTGCCATGTGCCGTGGCAGCTGTGTGTTGCACTCTGCGTGGTGCATGCCAATGTGAAGCGGCCATTGCAAACATGTGCCAGCTGTTAGTGGGGTGGGTATGCACCCAGCTGACACTGTTGTTGCTGTGGTGCTGCTGGTGCACTGTGCCATGTGACTGTCATTGCGCAGTCAGGTGGCCATTGTGCAGCAGGGACCACCTCTGTGCAATGTAATGGTGTGCCAAGTTGCTGGCAGGCAGTGGCCTATCCCCCTGTGGGTGGCCATGGTGGGCACTCTAGGGGTGTGTGTTCCCACTGCCCATTGCACACAGGTGGGCATTGTACCTTGGGACATTGCACTGCTCACCTGTCCTACCCCTTGCCATAAGTGTCCAGTGGAGAAGGTGGATACCACTGTACTGTCAGCTGCTCTGCCAGCTGATTCTTATCACATCCATCACCATGGAGGTGGTCCTGCAGGTGCACCAGATGATGTTGGAAGACTGGAGGCAGAGAGGGCAGCAAGGGGTGGCAGGGCATGGCTGCCATTAGTTTTTGCCCCAGCATTCCTCTGTTTCCCCTGCTGTACCTTCCCCATCAGTCCCCCTTCCCAATGTACAGTCCCTGTTCCCTGTCCTCTTCCCTCGCTTTCCTACTCTTTCCCACCCTCTTGTTCATGTACATAGTTGTATTGTTAAATATATATTTTTTGATATACCTGCCTGTGTCGGTGTCTGCTTTGCAGGTGGTGTGAGGATCTATACTGCAGTGGCACAGTGTATGTCAGTGTGGTGTGCATGTATCGGTGCATGTGTTGTGCATCTGCAGTTCACTGCTGTGTGCTGTGATGTGTCCCACTGTGGTGGTGTCCTTCCCCTTGGTCAGTGGCTGTGCCTTGGGGTGCCCATGGGGCAGCTCACAGGGGTGTGTGGCATGCGTGTGCTTGGCTGCATGGTCCTGGGTGTGGATTGCTGTGGTCTGGGAGGGTGGTGGCATGGCCTGCAGCCTGTGGGGGGACTCCATTGGTGGCCCTCCATTGGCCATTGGTGTCACCTGTTGCCTGCTATCTGTGCCACTGTTGTGTTTTGAGGTGTGGTGTCTGTGTGCACCTTGCTGGTGGTGACCTCTTCTGGCCTGACACTGTGCTTCCCTGACTCTGCCCCTGGGTTTGTTTACTGTGCCGTGCCCCCCTCTGTTGTTCTGCTGCTCTGCTCCTACAGTTGCTTGGGGCATCTCTTTCTGCACCGTGGAGCAGCCCTGTTTGCACCATGGTGCATGTCTGTTTGTGCCATGGTGCACCTCTGTTTGCACCATGGCACATCTCTGTCATATTCAGCCAGGTTGCGCTGGTGCAGTTCAGCATACGCAATCTCTGAATATGGCACTCGTTGAGCCATAGCACATTGGTTTTGTGCTGCACTGGACTTGTGCCGGCCTTTGGAGCATTTTTGAATATCTGGCCCAGGATGTTCTAAATGTAATAAGGGTAAAAACTATCATCCAGGGCACACTGTAGGTGTCTAGCCTAAAGCCATTGTTAGTGTTACTGGGTTGATTGTCTTGTTTCTGGGTCCTTGTATAAACTGGATCAACTGCATGGTGCCTGGTGGCACAGAATGTATGTACTGTTTGCTTTCTTAACTTGTATTTCTTGTTTACTGCACTGTTATGAGGCAATATAGTGCATTGGGTTAAGGCTCTGAGCTGCAGATCTGGAGACCTGGGTTTGAATCCTACAGCCACCTAGGTGCATATTGTATGATTCTGAGCAAGTCAATTAACTTCCTTGTGCTCCCAGGTCACATCTGAAAACAAGCTTCAGCTTAGTGTGCTACTCCTGGTTAAAAAATGTTTCCTATGATTTGCCTCTGTATCCATGTACTCAGTCTATGCTGCTATCTTCTTGTTGCAGCTGTAAACATGTGTTCTATGTGCCATCTAAATGGCCCAGGTTGTGCTTGAAAAAGGTCCCTGGGACCAGTGTACTTACCCAGTTATCAAATAAATAAACTGAACTTGCTCACTTTACCATGCACCACTGCTGTAGTGATGTTAAATATGACCCAGCAATAAATATATTAGAAAGCTAAACTTTCTGTTCATTTAAAAGACAGAATTATAAACTCTAGCTCCACATACTGTATTATGGAGATCCATAATGTATAATTTAATTTCACAATATAATAGTTTTTAACTGCGCCATCACCTCCTTTATATCTAAATGATGCTATGTTACTTTTAATTTTGTAATTTTGTTTGGTTTTCTTGGAAGGTAAAGAAGATGGAACCCAAAGTTCTACAGAAAAGTGGAAAGAGAGATCAGAGTGTTTATTGGTTGGACTTCCCTTTGTTGTTCCTACTGGTATGATTTGCATTTTTTTTTTAATTTGTCAGAACTTTGTGCCTCTTTGTAGCTCCATAGTATTGAAATTACCCAATATGAGATTATAGTCATGTACCTAAAGGATTAGTAAAATAAGATATTTCTCTGGGGAACTACAATACTCATAGGCCTGTGAAAGAAAGTGATAGGGAACAGAATCCAAAATACAGTCTTAAAACACATGAAAGTTGAAGCAAGCAGAAACATTTAGTACTGAGCTATTGAGCACATAGAAAGGGTTATGTTATACATTTGCATAAGTTTTTTCCTTCCTTAAATGTATTTAGTTTAATTACATTTAATTCCTTTGAGTTACCATGATACTGCAGTGTGTATCTGCATTGAATTACACAGAGTGTAGGGTATTCTGAAATACTACATAAGTTACACTGTACCTACTCTGCATGCAACCCATAACTACATTGTGTCATGACTCTTCACGCACCATCTCACATATGAGGACCTGCACAAACACCACTCTAAGGTTTACTGTTCCTACTGTAACAGAATAGCCCCACTGTTCACCAAAAGGGTGAAAGTCATCCCCAAACAAAATACTAGTGGTGTGCACAGAAACAAACAGCAAAATCAAATATTACAGATATTGTCAGTATTATAATTAACTGTTGGGCTGAACAGTGAGTAATGCCATATATAATCAGCTGCTAGAGTTAGGGTTTGAAGTGAATGAAAGGCTAAAAAAGCACTTTTCTATCTTCTCCACCCACAGCCAGTACTCCCATTGCAGTTACCACTAGACAGAGTCTTTCACCAGCCCCCTACTGGTCATCAGACCTACCACACACAAACATACCTCTCAACTGTCCCTGATTTTCAGGAATGTCCCTAATTTGGCCTTAAAATTGTCCTCTGTCCCTCATAAAATTTGTGTTTTTCTGACCGAACAGTGGGGATTAATAACACAAAATAATGTCAAGCATTAAAGTTGCAGACTTGTTCTTCTTCAAAAAATGCATCTTAACACAAATTCCTTTATTCCATCAGCTTCCTGAGTGAACAGTATCAGTTTTTAAGATATGTCCCTGATTTTTTTAAGCCGTGTCCCTGATTTATGAGACAAAAGGTTGAGACGTAGGCACACAAATGCTGTACATATACACACAAACATGTTTTAATCACATTTGGTACAGCAAACCTATTAACTTTTAGACTCAAATAAGTGTCTTTACTGTCTAACAAGTTAAGACAGCATGTCACAGACTATTAAGGTTCAATAAACTGTATGGTAGTAACAATGCCACAGCAGTAATCCAAGCTTATAACAGCAATCTTAACTCACATGCCTTCTGTGCTGCAGACGGTCTCAGAGAAGGTTGTGAATATCTGGAACTCCCTGCCAGATTCAGTCATAACATGTAAGGCAATGGATGGTTTAGAGACCAGGTTAGATACATTTCTGGATGAGCACTGTGTACTGGGATATAACCACTGATGAAAATAGCAAACAAAATGCTGTTGAAGCCTGTCTTGCTTGTAAAGAAATTATAAAGCTCTAGGGATATGCAAATTTAAAGCCAGCCAAGTTTGTATGTATGAATTTTATAAGACAATTCTAGGATTTCCAGTAGGTATCCAACAATTTGTGTTCAGCTGAGCTAGATCAGCTAAATATTTCAACATTAGCAACTGCAAGATTACTGCCCTATTGGTTTAAACTTACAAATATGACACAACATGGCTTCCATGTGTATGTATTTTAGAGACAATTTCTCTTATTAAGAGAAATTCTGAAACTCAATAGATACTGTATGTGCATATCATATTAAACTGAAAGTGGATTTACTTATCTATGGCAATTATCTATTCGGAAAGTCACAGCTAGTATGATCTATAAATGACTGCTTAAAGAAAGATTAATTGCCATTTCTACTACAGACACGATGATATTGTATCAGTAAGACTCAATTATTCTAGTCCCTGGCTGGCAACATCTAAACAAAATTATGAAATTTAATCGTATTTGAAAATTCTAACAAAAACAAAAAAAAAACAGAGCATGGGAAAATAGTAGCTTCCTTTTTTTTTACTTTTTCCAACACAATATTTCAGGCTAGATATAGGAAATGATCAATTTCCCAACATTATGAACTGGATCCATATTTGAAAATTATAATAAAAAAGCATAAGAAAACAACTTTCATTCATTCAGTTATTTATTAATTTATGTATGTGTATATTTATTTATTTACTTATTTAATACTTTTCCCAATAAAGTATTAGTTTGCTTCTATCAGTTGCATAGAGCTGTGCAGAATTTTTCAGTTCTGCTTACTCAGGAATTGGGTAGAATTTCAAAGATTCTACCTTACTCTCTGGAATTCTATCAAAAGCAGAATGCCAACATTTTTAACAGAAGATGTTTTGGCAATGATGCCTAACAGGGCATGTGTTGCTGTCAGATATTCACACACCTTGTGTGGTGTGTCACGAGGCACAGCCGAGTTACTTTAACCACACAAGTGTGTTAATCCCACTACTATACATGCCTTGAAGTGCATTATTGTGATTATCTGTTATTCAAAATTAAAGAGCAGGTTTTTAGTTAGCTAACCTGTCTCTTCCCTTTAATTTGTTTGATAGCTTACCTTCATTTTAAGCATCCTTCTGTGAGCTGTAATTTTTTTATTAGTACATGTCCAGGAAAAACGCACATAAAAACAGATCCCGGGACCAGCAACCAAAATTCCTTGACTTCCTATATTGGATGCACACCCTCACGCTGGCACATTTTGTGAAGTCCATGCTGGAATAGTACAGGGGTGTGCCATAGGCTATAATGCAGCAGTTTTTACACACTTTTTTAAATACTTTTAAGTGCCGGTTTTGAGAAAAGAAGGCCACCGCTCAACTAACAAGGACTTTGTTAGTTGAATGGTGGCCTTCTTTTCTCAAAACTGGCAATTAAAAGTATTTTAAAAAAAGGACATGAAATCTGGCCCCATTATAACATATGGAGTATGCCCCCATGCTATTCCAGTGCTGACTTCACAAAACATGCCAGCGTGGGGACGTGTCTCCAATATAGGAAGTTGGGGCATTTTGGCCGTGGGTCCTGGGATCCGTTTTTATGAGTGTTTTTTCTGGAAATGTACTAATAAAGAAATTACAGCTCACAGAAAGATGCTTAAAACAAGGTTTTTTTTTGTAATTTAGGTTTTAATAAACATTTTAAAAGCCAGAATACCTACAACTGCAAACACTCAACAATACAGCAGCAGTACAGGTACAAATAATACAAATACTGTACAAACAAATAAAGTAGTACAATCCTACACCCAAAGAAAACACTAACGCCCCTCCCCCCACCAACAACCCACTCCCTCCCAGAGCACCAGACTTAGACAACAATGAAACAGTGAAAGAGAGATGGGGCCTAATTCTCAGAGGAAAGGTCACCACTCCTAACCCCAACCTAGTCAGTTAAAGTCTGACTAGAAAGAAGGGTATGTAGTTGCTCCCATCTGTCTCGATAAAGATCCAGATGTTGATGCAGCCAGGCACTCTGTTTCTCCACTATGGGGATCTGCATGATTTCGCCATACCACTCTCTGTAAGCGTGGGAGGAAAATGAGGGGTAAGCTATTAACATGTTAAGGGGTAGACTTGTTAGCTAACAAAAAAAACCTGCTCTTTAAATAAAAATGAATTTGGTTCAAAGAAAGTAAACATGTTTTCCATCATAAGTTTTTATTGAATTTAAAAATGATTTGCAATAAATACAATGTGTCACAAATATGAACACAACAGTGCTCGATCGAAAGGGGAACACAACCATAAGGTGCCATAGAATATAAAGCCTAATAAACAGATTCTGAAATTCTGTCAACAAATAGTACAATGAAAACATAGCTTAACTATAATTAATAACAACATAGGTTAAACTACTAAACTGACTTCGGATTAGAATTATTTTAAAAGGGGTACCAGATTTTATGAAACAGATCAATTTTACTAGGGATATTATAACTCATTTTTATATTGTTGGCCATAATAAACATGCTTTCATACCATACATCTGGGGAAGGTACCCTCTGTGATTGCCAATTGCAAAGAAAGATACATTTGAGACTCAAGGATGCTAAGAAAACCCTGATGCATTTGCAGTAATCCAGTTTGCCAATTTCAGAGAAACTACAAAGTAAAAATAAGGTTGTTGGTGTGAAGGGAATGTTAGCTTGAAGGACTTTGGCGCTAACTCCATGTACCTCCCTCCAGAGACTCTGTAGAGGGACAAACACAAGGGACATGGGCCAGGTCTGCACCTGCTTGACTACAATGCCAGTAGCAGGAGTCTGTAAATAGGCTCATATTAAACAACTTGAGAGGTGACTAATAGAAGCCATGCAATATTTTGAATTGTATCAGCCTACCTTGAACTTCTTTATAACTTACAAAGGCCGGCTTCTATATGTTGTCATATTCCAACAAGGTGATGCTGGTACCCAGTTCTTTCTCACAGTGATCCGTGGCTCTCAAGGTGGGGGCTATAGGAAGGCAGAATCTATTAGTAAATTATATAACATGCTAGTGCTCCTCCTAAGGGTGCCAGTTTTAAGAATCTGATTCCAATCAGTAAATTCATTCAAGTGATAGTCCGGAATCAGCATTTGTTTGGTAAGCAAGTCTCTCAGCTGATGCTAATGATAAAAATGGGACTTGTGTATATTATACTTACACTGAATTTCAGTGAAGAATAAAAGAAAACCAGTGTCAGGATTGATGATATCCTTAAGTTTGTGAATACCTGACCTTCCTCAAAACCTCATTCACCACTGATTTACCAACATATACTGTACAAACAGGGGGTTGTACCACAGGAGCAGAAAATCCAATGGAGAATTACCAGGGTTAACAATGGTGCTAACTTTTTGAGGACTCTAATGGTTGCTGAAATACAAGGGTTAGCACCCACTGATGGAATTTCTTCTGAAAGAGGAAATCAGCCAAATTACGAGAACCAATTAAAAACTTTTCTATTTGTAGCCGGAGAAGCTCGAGAGAGGGTTGAGTGCTGGATAAATGATGCAGGGCTTGCTTTAACACAAAGGCTAGATGATACCTCTCCCACGGAAGTGCAAACCCACCTTTTTCTTTTGGCACACTTAATTTAGCAATACTAAGTCAAGATGAGGCCACATCCCATAAAAATTCCCTAATGCACCCTTCAAGCTTTTGAAGAGTCAATTTCCCAGTAGCATGGGTATGTTCTGGAATAAATAGAAGACTTTAGGGGCCACCATCACTTTCACAGCATTAATTTTACCCCATAGGGGAAAGACTGAGTTTGGACCACCTTGCTAGAGCCACACTCAATTCATTCAGGTAAGGTGCATAGTCCAAATCTATAGTGGATTCAGAATTAGTCAACATGGACAAACCTAAATAATCAAGGCTTTAAAACATCTTTGATCTGGAATAGACTCCAAAGTGGTCTTAGTAGTAGGATTTTGATGATTATGTAACAATTGCGTCTTATCCTTGCTCACAACCAGACCCTAAATGTCCGCAAACCCTTTCAGAAGGTCATGAATTGCTTTTCAGGAGAGGTCATGTGTCACCTCATGTGACCTACCCTCCTTTTTTTACTAAGTGTCCATTTTCCCATTTGCAGCTTATAGACACCAACCACTAAGGGTCGCTGCACTCTCCACTCTAGCTTCTCTTTCAACTCTCTATCCCTCCTAGCTACTGCTTGAAAGCTGACCCACTAGAAGTCACTGCAGTTCCCTTTGAATCCTTCTACCACCTACTTTCCTCGCTCCTCTCATCAGCCTACCACTAAGCACCTGCAGCATCAAACGTGGTACCCTTTTGTCCAAAGTCTACTGACTAACCACTAAGCCAATGAACCAGACCAACATCTTCCTCTACTTTCAAACTCTTAACCCTTCCTCCCTCCTTTTCTGAATAAAAAAAGAAACTTTCTACACTCTGTCCCTGAGCTGTGCTCAAACCCAGTACCCTTACAGTCAGTGTCAGCAGCTCTACCTCTGGACCACATTGCCTACCTATTTTATTCCTACTTTCTAAGCCTTTTAGTCTCTTACCCCCCCCACCTGCCAAAATATAAGTTTACCACTTCTCTCTTGCTGCCTTTGCACCCTGCACCCTCACTTTCAAAGTCAGCAGTTCCACCACTCAGCTAGCACACCTGTCTATTATCACTGCAGGATTTGAAAACTCTAAAAATGCTCTGACACTGCTAAAGTGTTATCTGAGTGCTTCTGCAGACCTTGAACCCACCTCCCTGCTGCTACAGCCACTGACTGGGCTCCTTCTTGCTACCCTGGTCAAGACTTAAACCTAGTACCCTGTGCACCAGCCCTGCCACTACACCATAGCAGCAACTAGGCTTAGAGGTGACCTCTCACTACTATCTCCCCTCTATCATCCTAGTACCCCCATTCTTTCTTCACTTCAGCTCCCCCACCCTTACCAACTATGCATGTGCACCCCTGCTTACCAGCCTCTCTTCTCCTCCTCCTTCTTTTGCCTTCCACCAACCCTATTGTCCCTATTAACCCTCGGCCTCACTACTCCAGTGTTCCTACCTACCCTCCTGTCTTCCCCTCCTCCTTTACCACTGCTCCTCCCCCTCCCTCCTCCTCCACACACCCCATATGCTCCTCTCCACCTCACCCTCCATCCAGACATTACCTTTCCTCCCCCCAGCTCCCTTGCGCCTCTGATCACGCAAGCCTTCTCTGCCTGTGCTGCCCTACCCACCCCCTGTGCTACAAAACCCCCTTCCTCATCCTATCGCTCCCGGCGTAAACTCTCCATCTGCCACCCTCTGACCAGAGCACTTCTCCTCCTTCTACTCCTAACAGAGAACATACATCCCAGCCCAGGCCCTGCCTCCCACCCACCCACCCAGCCCACTGGTCTTCAAGTAGCCTCCATGAACATATGCAGCCTGCTGGAAGAAATTTGGCCCTACAGTGCTGGGCCTTGGCTCATCAACCAGACATCATAGCCCTGGTTGAAACCTGGCTGTCCAAATCCACCCCTGACTCATTTGTTTCCCTCCCAGGCTATATCTTATACCTGGAGGACCGAGTAGGCAAACGAGGGGGAGGCTGTGCAATCTACACTAGGGACACAATACTTGGACACGCACTCCCCACCCCTGCCCTTGTAAATGGAGCCCAGGCTCTTACCCTCAAACTCACCCCGGACCCCTCTAGGAGCCCTCTCTATCTCACCACAGCCTACGTTCCCCCAAAGAACCAGCACCCAGCCCTGGTATCTTTAATGGACTACCTGGCCACCCTCCACCATAAGGCGGAATAAATCCTAGTTGGGGACCTTAATGTAAATTGGCTCAGCACCTCCTCATCCGCGATCAGAGACTCATTTGCCGCCCAAGACCTGCCGTAATTCGTCACCCAGCCCACAAGAATAAACCCTAAGAGAGGTACCAGCACCCTTCTGGATGTTATTATAACTAACCGACCCCATAAAATCCAAAACATCCAGGTCCTCCCAGACTCCCTAAGTGACCACTCCCCTATCCTATTTCATTGGACAGTCCCCAATCCCAAACCCAAAGCCAAGACCACCCTCTGCAGGCGCCTCCGCCCTGGTGGGCTGAAAAAACTTAAAGTATTCCTCACCCAGATAAACTGGTCCTCCATTCATCATGCAACCGACATTGACACTGCCCTCGCCTTCTTCACTCACACCTTCAACATGGCCTGTGATCTCTTTGCACCCTTCACTAAAATCTGGTCCAAAAAACAGAATGCACCCTGGGTTAGCCCAGCCCTTCTACAATTACTAAGAAATCGGGATAACCTCTGGCACCTTGCCACTGAAACGGGTCGTCTGTCTGATAGGCAGGCTTATAATGCAGCCCGGAATAAGTGCTCATGGGCCATCAGGAAAGCCAAGGCCGACCATTACCAGGCCTCCCTTACCTCCTCCTGGGGCTCAGCCTGGACTTTCTGGGATAATGTTAAGCAACTTAACGGAAAAGCTCGCTCCTCTGCCCATCCCAGCTCACTGGAAATGGCACTACCACCACCGAGCCTGCCACCATAGCTAACTGGTTCAACACCGCTTTCACTGACCTTAGCTCAGTCCTCCCTAGTAATTTCTTTGACCCTCTCCCCAACCAACCTCCCCCTGTCCTCCAGCACCCCAGCTTCCACCTGCACAAGATTTCCACCCGGGAAGCCAGACCCATCCTAATCAAATCTTTGAATGGCAACAGTCCCGGCAGTGACTCACTGGACCCCAGTATCCTCAGGCTGGTGCTAGATGAAGTCCTTGCCCCACTCACCAGCCTAATTAACCAGTCACTCTGCCTGGGACAATTTCCCACAGCTTGGAAAACAGCCATTATCACACCAGTTCATAAAGGGGGCGACAGGTCGTCGGCCAACAACTACCGGCCAATCTCCATCCTCCCCCCCCATCTCTAAAGCCCTGGAGAAAGTGGTGACCATTCAAATCACTGATTATCTGGCTAAGCATAACATCTTATGCACAGAGCAACATGGCTTCCGTGCTGGTCACAGTACCAGCACTGCCCTAATTGAATTCTCCAACTTCCTACACTCCTCCTTGGATACCAGCTCCCTAGCTGGTGCAGTGTTCATTGACCTCTCAAAGGCTTTCGACACCGTCTCCCATCCACTTCTGCTGAATGCACTCTGCCACACTGATCTCTTGGCTGGCCCCCTAGCATGGTGCACAAGCTATCTTGACGCTAGATCACAGTGTGTAAAAATCAATAGCACACTCTCCGATACCCGTCCCATTCACTCTGGGGTCCCCCAAGGCTCCATCCTGGGCCCCCTTCTCTTCTCGCTCTATCTGAACACCCTGCCCAGTGCATGCCCTGGCAAAATTCTACTGTATGCAGATGACGCTGTCCTTTTTGCCACCCACCGCAATCCCGTCTCCCTCCAGGACACCCTACAGCAGTCTTTTAACAGTGCCGAAGCTTGGTTTAAGGAGTGCAGACTCGTCATCAATCTTAAAAAGACCAAGGCTATGCTCTTTTCCCACCCCCAAAACAAAGCTAGCAACCACCCACTCTATATCCTTCCAAGTACCAATCAGCCACTGGAACAAGTCTGCTCCTACAAATACCTTGGGGTTACCTTCGACTCAGCCCTCACATTTCACAACCACATCAATGCCCTAACATCTGCCACTAACACACAGCTTGGCATCCTCTTCCACCATAGAACCTGCCTTCCCCCAAATGCTCTCCGGCTCGCTGTTACATCATCCGTTCTGTCCCTTGTAGACTACGGTCTACCAGTCTACGGTGCTGCCAACACCACTGCACTCAAAAAAATTCACTTAACCCTGAATAAAGCCTGCAGATTGATTACTGGTGCCCCCAGGCTCACACACACCTGTCAGCTGTATGTTGAGGCTAAACTGCTTACCCTGGATGAACGGCTCCGATACCAAACCTGTCTCCTCACAAAAAAAAACCCTACTCGGGCTCTCCCCCCCTGGGGTAACGGCATCCATCCACCAGAGCCCTCCGACTATTGCAACACGGTCTTCCAACAAGACCACTCTAATGGTCCCCAGATCAAGAACCAGCCATGGCCAGAGGTCCTTCTGCTATAGAGTCCCAACCTGGTTTAACTCTCTTCCTGCCCCCATCACCAATGCCACCACCATCTCCAAGTTCAAAACCACCCTTCAAAACCACATCATCAACACTCGTAACTGCTCCTGTCTCTGAAAGTAGCCTCCACCTCTACTTCTCTTGACAACGCCCTCCGGGTGGCTCTCCACCTAGCCATCCCCACCACCACTTCCCTGTACACTGTGCCTATGTTTAACCTGGCCAGTGCCAGCTGTTTCAGTGTTTACCTATTAGATTGCTCACTATTGATACCAACTTGTGTAACACCTGTTCTCAATTACATCTACCCTGTAACCTAAATGTATTTATCTGACCACAGTGTGACGTGGCGCCTCTGTTGAACGCCTATTGTTTTGCAAACCTATGCTATGTAACCAAAAACACTATGTATGTCTTTATGTGACGAAGTACCTTTGGAAACGAGCCTCTGTCTCAAAGGTTGTAAACTGATTTTACAAATAAATAAATAAAAATAAATAAAGGTTTGAAAGCTAGAATAAAAAGGTAAGGAGATAATGGATAACTCTGGCTTGTGCCACAGTATAGGTTAAAAGGGTCTGATAAGGTCCCATTTATAATTATTTGTGCTACCAGCCTTTTAAAATCATAAAAATCCAGGATAGGGATCTTGCCCCAAATCCAAACTCATTCAGTAATTCCACTGCAGGGAAGAGTCAAAGGCTTTTAAATGTCCAGTGACAAGAAAGCATGTGACTCTTTTTTCTTGTTCACCCACCAAATCAAATTAAACAGATAACATAAACAATCTGGCCCAGAACTACCAGGTGTAAACTCTGCCTGCTCTCTACCATCCAACTTTGTAATGATGCATTGTACTCTTTTTGCTAATATTTTGGCAATGATCTTGTAATCAGAGTTCAAAAGGGAAATGGGCCTATAGCTTGAGCACTCGGGGGATCTTCACCTTTCTTTGGTAGAAGAGTTACAAATACTTCTTGCATCGCATTGCCGAGAGTATCAGCCTCCTGCAGGCCTTGTAAAGCAGAATGAAACCTATGGGCTAATGACGAAGCCAACAACTTATAGAATTCCCCTGGTAGAGTGTCTGGACCAGGACTCTTACCAGAGGATAGACATTTGAGATCCCATTCAACTTCGGATATATAACTGTCTCTATCCATGTCTAGTCGGTCTTGTGGTGAGACAGCAGGAAAGTCTAAGTCCCTGAACAAAGAATCCACCAGGCCAGGAGTATAATTACCCAGTTTGGAGTATATTGTTTTGTAAAAAAGAGAGAAACTCATTTGATTACTGGAATCTTTACCAGTTGTCTGTTACAGGATTTACACACAGTCCTGTGACATGTTTTGACCAATGAAGTTACAGGACTTTCAAGACCCATTTTATAATAAACATGTAATCATATTCTGCAGTTTATGTAAGCCCTGAATTCATTTTTCACAAGCCTTGGAATAAAATTGTGTGGATTACATAATCCTCAGAACAGTAGTCAGTGGTTTACATAAAAATGCTTTTCAGAATTCTGCAGAATTAAAAAAAAAAAAACCTGAAAAGCATTTCGGAAGTAGAATTGCCATTCCACATACCACACAGCTGTATAGCTGAGTCTTCCAACATAAATGGTATTGTAAATATGGGATGGGCGCAACTGAGAACTGAAAACATGTACAGATAATTTGTCCCCCCTTGCTACAATAGACAGAGATCACAGCCTGGGTCCATTACTCACCAACGTGTTCCCTTGATAAAATTCTTAAAGATCAACTAAACTCAAAGGAGAGTGGCTTTTTGTCCAGATTAACACATCATTTGAATAAAATTGTCAAGAGACAAAGAGTAACATTAAGGATCATAGAAATTAAGAAAGATCAATAGTTATTTCTCCTCTGCGGATATTTAACCCCTTCCACTTGCATTGTGATCTCATTCACATTTAGTCTTTCCATATGATGATACAGTAAATTTCTAATGTCAGTGATTATTCCAGTTATCCTCCTAAACTTGTACGATGCTTATTAGCTCTTGCTTGAAATGCTGCAGATAATTTTGGATTCATTTTCAGGTTTAACTGAGGGACATATTTCATTTACTCCATTAAAATATTCTCATTTTGCCATTTAAATTTACATCCTTTCTGAATGAATCTTAATTAAATGTGGTTGGTTTATTGTCCACATTTTGACACATTATGTGTGATTAGTTTAGTTTTGCTGGCTGGGACAAAAAGCTAGGCAATA
Source organism: Neoceratodus forsteri (assembly GCA_016271365.2). Taxonomy (NCBI): domain Eukaryota; kingdom Metazoa; phylum Chordata; order Ceratodontiformes; family Ceratodontidae; genus Neoceratodus; species Neoceratodus forsteri. The sequence continues at coordinate 1,663,384,098 of CM028130.1, forward strand.
CTTCCAGTTTTCAGCCTTGTCGGGGGCGAGGTGGTATAAATACAAACCGGGTGATATTAAACCAGGTTAAAAGCATCAGTTTTTATTAGTTGGCAAATTATTTTATCATGTTTTCAGCAGTAATATTTTCTATTATAATTTGATTCACCATAAGTATTTTTTACTTCTTTCTGACATTTGTAGGGCAGCTTTTATTACTACTTTTACAATTCATGACAATGGCATTAAAGGTGGCCATCACCAGCAATTTGTAAATCTGCCTTTCCTCAAGGTTGCTTTTTACTTTGCATGTTGGCTACATACTGTGGATGTATTAGGAGTCTGCTGGCACACATTTCTGATAGTAATAAGCAGAATGCACACCGAGATAATTAATTTATTCATAGTGGACATGGCCAGAGAGCAGTTACTTTTAAATGTTTCAAAACTTCATATTGCAGCTCCGGAAAGAAATACAAAGAAAAAAAACTGGTTATATAGTTTTTTAGTAACATGTTATTACTAAAAATACTACATGGTGATTTTTTTCTGTTAAATACTGCAGCTTTAATTTATTGGTGGATTAGTAAATGGTAGTGTGCACAAATGGCTTACAGTTGCAGCTGCAGATATGTTCAGATATTTCCAGATATTTTGCAACATATCTGAAGAGATTCTCTCTGGTGGCCCTCAGTTGTACTGCCAGAAGGCAGGCAGGGAATTTCTCTAGCGATGTTGGGCCCTATGCATGAATGGTGTGGGGTGGCTACGCTCGCAGATCTGGGGCGAGTAGCTACCCCACACCAACTGTGCCCCCTGTGAGGGATACATGAATGGGGGGCACACAGCACATATGCGCCTGATCCCCTGGCTGCACAATGAGCAATGTGCCAGGGGTGGCAAGGGGTGGGCCGGCACTATGTGCCATGCACTAAGGTACGTAGTGCTGGTCACAGGGGTGCATAGGGAGAGAGTTGGGTATGCCAGGGAGACCCAGCCATAAACCCATTACACACCCCGTGCACACCGTGGGACACACTGATGGACAGGGCGGCAAGCCCCACTACATCCCAGTGCCGCAGCACATGACCATCCGAAGCCACCCACCCCAGCACACTGAAGAGAGTGTGGCATGGCACACATACCCTCCCAACAAACCCATACCCCTTGCAGGGGCACTGGCAGGGGCTGAGGCCCCCCCATCAGCCACATCACAAGTGTATCTTCCCCGCTACCAGTGATAGTCACCCCCTGGCCACCCGACATAGGCTCCTGACCCACCACACTACTGCGGTGCCATCAGAGGGTCGGCAGCATTGCCCCCCTACCACCTACCATAGCCACTGGCCTTCAGATATCCATGGGGCATGCTGCCAACACTTGTCCCGCCATGCAAAGGATCAACTGATGGACCTATGCTGGGCATCCGATTCGATGCCCGGTTGGATCTGTAACTCCGCCCACACCCACCCTGTGCAGAACTACATGCCGGGAAGGTTGGGCCACAGATATGTGGCCGGCATTTGTGAATGCCGTTACCAGCACACCTGTCTGTGGGGTGGAGGGCACGAGTAGAGTACATGCATTTCGCACGTACCTACACCCCAACTGTGACTAGGATCCAATGCAGACATTTCAGGAACTATCTGTCCATATCTTTGGCTGCAACTGCATTTTGAATATTTTGCCGAGCATTCATATTTAGGGATCCTAATAATTTGTTATTCGTGCTTTGTTATTCACTATATGGAAGTTGGAATAGGCTGTGAAGTGACACAATATATTGAGATGTTCTGTCCAATCAAAGGCCATTTTGGAAGCTCACTGAAGGCAGAGCATGTGACCCCGCACTCACAGACGCTTCAGGCAGGCGAGACAGAGGATTTGAGCCACTGCAGAGAAATAATCTACTTCCATCCACTTGTTAAAACTAGACAAAAATCAGAAATCTTTTTTTGACATTTAACACTTTTTGCACCCTCTGGACATCCCCCTCTTCTGACCTCCACCCCCCCAGCCCAGTCACCCGGAACTACTGGGGCTTAACTTACATCCGGCCCTGGAGCAGAGCCTGAGAGAAGTTGGTCTCCATCTTGCTGCCAGTGATTTTCTTCCTCTGTTTATGTCCAGGGGCCCCAGGAGTGGGTACGCATGCATGTGGAGGCATACATTAGTCCCATGGCCCCGATAACAGACCCTTTCCTCCTCCACCAAGGCCAAGAGCCTGGCTCCTCCTGGCCCGTGCTGTCCCCAGCCTCCACCAGGTGGCAGCCATCAGCTGGAGGAGGCCCTTACACCTCCCTGGAGAGGAGAGCTTGCCTGTTGGCAGCTCCACGCTCCCCCCGTTCCACCCTCCGAAGGACCGGGCTCGTTCCTGAACCTGGTTCGCCAGCGTGCCATGAGGTAAGAGTTGTGCTTCCAGATCAGGCCTGTTTCTGCTCTGTGGGCAAGAATCCATTACAGCCCTGTGGTGTAAATCATCCTTATTTTGACACAGTGATAAAGAAGATCTTATTAGGTGTAGTAGCATAGAGAGGCCACTCACTCAGTCAGCAGCTGCAATTTGCACTAAGCCAAAAAAATACAGAACATTTCTAATATCAAGATATTATATTTTTTTCCACTAAAACCACACATATTGTCCCCCTGCCACAAATCTGTAACCTTTCTCTCTCTTTTCTTTCTCCTTCAGACTACAGCCCCTGATCGGGCTTGTTTTTCCTGGGATCAGCACCAGCAGCTCCCTCGACCTAACAACACGGAGCGGTCTTGCAAATTCTCCCTCAGGGACCTACATTTGTGTTCCCTGAAATTACTGCTCCTCCTGCTACTGCTGTCTGGAAACATTCACCCTAACCCAGGGCCCAAAACTGTTGGCTCAATCAACAAAGTAAATCACCCTGGGGTACTCTCATTTGCCACCCTGAACATCTGTAGCCTCCTCCCTAAACTTGATGCCTTGCAAGTCTTCACTAACCAGTATAAACCTGATATCATCATGATTGTTGAAACCTGGTTTACAACTAAAGTCCCTAACAGGCTACACTGACTTCAGGCTTGATCAGCAGGCAAAAAGAGGAGGGGGCTGTGCAATACACCTAAAAGAGTCCCTCCTGGGCACCCACCTAACCGCCCCACCCACTGATTTATCTACACAGATCCTTCCAATTAGGATCATCCTTGGAGCCCATGGCAAAGTTCTCACTATCGTTGCAGTCTACATCCCTCCAAAGGAGCAAGTGAAAGGTCTCAATGCTGTTTTGGACTTCGCCTGAACACAACCACCTGGAACAGAGCTCATCATGCTTGGTGACTTTAACATCAACTGGCTTGCCCTAGATCCTGGTGGACTCAAGGATGCCATCTCTGCTGTAAACCTAACCCAAGTGGTCACCTCCCCCTACCAGGCACTACTACAGAACCAGAACCAGCTCCCTACTGGACTGGGTTCTTGCCAGCCACCCTGCCCAAATCTAATATCTCCATCCTACCAGACTCTCTTAGTGATCATTCCCCTGTTATCAGTGAATGGTCTAACAAATTCTGCAAACCACCACCATCAGTCATCAATAGCAGAATCTTACCCCGTGAAAATTTGAACCTCCTTAAATCCTACCTCAGGCAGCTGGACTGGTCACCTATCTACAATGCAACGGATGTCAACTCGACCTTGGATTCCTTCATCTCCATCTTCAACGCAGCCTGTGACACCTATGCCCCCCACAAAAAAGGTAACGCCAAGTCGCTATGCAATCCTTGGCTTACCGCTGATTTATTAGTGCAGCTAAAATCAGGGGACCACCTCTGGCTTTTGTCCCGAGACACCAAGTCACCAACAGATATTCAGAACTATAAATGGGCGCATAATGACTGCACAAAAGCTATCAGACTCCACAAAAGCACCTACTATAGGGATGCCCTCACTAATACATGGGGCAATGGAAGAGTGTTCTGGAATAATATCAAAGACGTAACCAGAAAGCAGCCAAAAATATCCCCCACAATGCTCGTTATTGATGGTGATATAACCCTGGACCCCATGGCTATCACAAATACCTTCAATACTGCTTTCACAGACCTCAGCACTGTTCTCCCCCCCCCTGACTTCTTCAATGAAATCAACACCTCTGATAACTCTGCCAGCACCTCACACTCTCCTTCACTCCCACCTTTCTACTTCAAAGCAGTCAGGAAAAATGCAGCCTACAAGTACATTAGTAAGGCAATTACCAAATCAAGAATTAGCGGGGACTTTCTGGACCTAAAACTGCCATCCCTTAATCTCGACGAAGTTATTAGTCCACTAACTAAGATCTTCAACCTCCCCCTCATCCTTAGCCAGTTCCCAAACAGATGGAAATCCGCTCTCATTACCCTAGTTCACAAAAATGGCGATAAGGCCAACCACGCAATCTACCGACCAATCTCCATACTACCTCCCCTCTCAAAAGCTCTTGAACGCCTTGTCACTGACCAACTCACTGACTACCTAGACAACCACATCAACTTATGTACCCAACAGCATGGCTTCAGAAAAGGGCACATCACCACATCTGCCCTCTTAGAACTAACTGGAGCCATCCACAGTTCCCTGGATAACAGTTACCTAACTGGATCATTTTCATTGATTTAATCAAGGCCTTCGATACAGTTCATCACAGTCTGCTACTGGACCAGCTTTCAATTTCTGGGCTCTCCCCTGTCACCATGGCCTGGTTTAGAAACTACCTGGAAAACAGAATGCAATGGGTAAAAATTGCAGATGTTCTCTCCAACACTATGTCAGTCTGCTCTGGAGTTCCTCAGGGCTCTATCCTAGGCCCCCTCCTATTTTCCCTCTCTTCCTAAATAAACTCCCTTAATCCTGTGGAAAACACATTATACTCTATGCTGATGATGCTGTAATTCACTCCTCCCACAACGACCCCCAATCCCTGCAAAATAATCTCCAGCTTGGGTTTTCCTCTGTGAAGAACTGGTTCAGCAAACAGAGACTCATTCTCAAATATAAAAAAACAAAGGCCATGCTTTTCCGTAGCTCCCACAATAAGTACAGGCTGACCCCCCTGACCATCACAAACTGACTTGGTACAACCCTCAAACAGGTTCAAACCTTTAAATATCTAGGGATCACTCTTGACAGTAACCTATCCTATGGGGCCCACATTGACAATGTTGCTAAGGCTGCCAACACATGATTCAGCCTTCTCTATAGGCACAGGTCTTGCCTAAAACTAACAGCCGTAAGCATTGCAGTGCAAAGCTGTATTGTCTCCATTACCGACTATGGCCTCATCATGCATGAATCGGCTATGTCAACTGCCCTTAGACGCATTTCAACATCACTCAGCAAAGCCCTGTCGACTTACTACAGGATCCCATTGACTAACCCATATGTGTGATCTATATGCACAAACTGGCTGGCTTCAACTCTCCAATTGCCTAAAATACCAAACCTGTACTATGGCTAGGAAGATAACCATGGGCCTTGCCCCTCCAGGGGTCCAATCTCTCCTTTGCGCAAGTAATAACTCCCATCACACAGGGGACTCTGAAACTCAACGCCTGAAGGTCCCATGCTGCAGAACCTCCCTTGGTCAACAATCATTTGCCTACAGGGCCCCTAGCTGGCTGAATAGCCTCAACATCGAGATCACCTCTGCTCCCATGCTAGGACTTTTCAAAACAAGGTTCCAGCTTTATCTCACTGCTTCGAGCACCTGTGACTGCCACACCTAGCCAGCCCTCCTATCTATTCCTTAGTTCTGCTGTACACCACACAGCACTTACCTCCTTCTCCTTACCTTCCACTTACCTCCTTCCCCTTCCTCCACCACCCCCGTCCCAGCCCTGCAAACAGCACTTCTCTATGTGTCGACAATCACCTCTGGCAGCTCATACCTACCACTGTCCCTCCTGTAACCCCCTGTACTCCTTCCCCGCCCTACCTGTTATAGCCATAAGTATGCATTGTACTATCATGAAATGGTGTGTTTCTTCTGTTTATTCTACCTAAAACTGCATTTGCTCTGTCATGTACTGTTGTAATGTTTCTAACTGACGTGGAACCTTTGTAAAATAACCTTGGCTCAAAGGTACTTTAATCCTAGATTTAAATAAACAATAAACATATTAACACAAGACATTAGGATACTAATGTGTCAGTCACAGTGACAGTGATAGGAGTGGTCTTGGTCACAGTGACAGAAGGAATATGGATCACAGTGGCAGGAGTGGCTGGCAGGGGCCACTGATGCAGCAGAGGTTGGGATGCTAGTAGTCGCAGCATATGGGTGGTGGATCAGAGTATTGGTGGTTATTAAGGATGATGTCCTAGTCCTGGTGTTACTGGCGTCGGTGGCAAGGGATGACGAGGACACATTCACATTGGTAGTATCAGTTTCAGTTAATGACAATACACTACTAGCAGCACCACAAGTGCTCTGAGTTATTTCTACTTTTTTCCCTGGTGTTAACCGATGCCATTGTGGTGCTGGTGGAAACTGCAGGCTTCGATGGGGTGAAACAATTTTGTACAGCGAATGCACCCTGTGCATCACTCTGCAGTACATCTACACCCCCTCCTGCTGTTTGATGCTCTACACCTGCTGCAGCTTTGCTGGGGCTGCTGGACCAACAACATTTTCTGGTACTATGTCCTCTGACTGCTATGGTCATATTCCTCATGGGAAGATGTATTACATTTAAAATACATTATTATGAAATATAGTCACACAAGTCACTGAAGCAATGCTGAGCTGACAAGTCTTACTTACTCACTAATAGTTGAACCTGACTAAATTTTCAGAAGAAAAACATTTTTTTTAGATTTCTTCTTGGGCACACGGCCACAAACTTGGAAACATGTCTTCAGTACACAGTCGTATACACACACACAGAACAGAAAAGCAGCTAACTGAAGCAGTGGTAGCCAACTGACTAGTCCCACTCTACCAGCTATGGTGCACTCACACTGAAGAGGCTGTAGAGGGATCCAAGACTGGGTTCCTCAAAGGAGATGTGTGATATTAAATTTAGATTATATTTATTATGAAATCAAGTCACTGAAGTCACTGCAGCAATGCTGAGCTGACAGATCTCAGTCAATAAAGTGAAACACGACTAAATTCTCAGAAAGAAAAATTAAATTTCTTCATGGGTACACAGAAAGAAAAACATCTAACTGAAGTGGTGGGAGTCAGCCAACTAGTCCCACCCTATGCTACCAGCTACAGTGCACTCACATATATATAAGTGGCCATGAAGGGACCCAAGACTGGGTTTCTCACAAGTTGATTTCGTGTATTAAATTTTAATTATATGTAACAGCACCTTGATTTACCTTGGCTGTTTCTGGGACCTTCGGGACTCAGCTGGACACACCTCCAAGGGGGCTTGCCTGGGTTCACTAGTGGACAGGAGAAGAAATGGCACAGTGCCTCCACCTGGGGTAGTGATATGGAATACATGTGGGATAAATTCCAGGTTACCACCCCCCAAGAAAATATAATAACTGCCTCCAAAGTACCTTTCTCACCCAGCAAATGCACACAACTTACAATAACCAGCAATACTAAACTGCACCATAAACCAGCTTCATGCTTTATTATAGCGAGGGGATTAACAGGGGAGAAAATAGCACAACAATTATGATGGCAACAATAGACTGTACTCCACACTGTCTCACACACCTCCCACCTCCAGCTGCATTCAGCTTTCCCCCCCAAACTGCCACTATAACAAGTTAATTTCTTGCTGTGAGTACCACACCAAGGTGCTGTTATGCTCTAAGATTCTAAGATACTGGGAGGGTAACAGTCTTTAATGTGGACGGAATATTTTTGTTGGGTCCCAAATACTGTAACGTTAAATGCAACAGCTTCTGACTTCACTGCCGGGTCTGAGCTTGAAACTGGATGCAGTATGGCACAGGACTTAACCCCATTTCTCTGACTAGCTAGGTAGCTAGAAAAGATCTGTAAGTCTACTGAAAGGGGTCCAGCGGAGGGCAACCAAGATGATCCAGGGCATGGGGGACAAAACATATGAGGAGTGGCTGAGGGAGCTCAACATGTACTTCCTCTAGTACAGAAGAGAGAGGGGAACATGATAGAAACCTTCAAACAGTTGTACGGAGGGCTGGGCCTAAATCTAGCTGGGTAGCCGGCGGATCTGGTCGGTAGCCCATGGGCTCTCTAGGGAGCAGACTGGTAGGTGTGCCCTGGGGGAGACCTGTAGTGCTGGCCCCAAGCGCTGGCAGTTCTTGGTTCCCATTTGGGATTTTTTGGGGCCCTGCTCCTGTACATTTCAGACTTTTGAGGAACCATAATCATAATCCTGCAGTTATTCACTTACATAGAAACATAGACTTTGACGGCAGATAAGGACCGCTAGGCCCATCTAGTCTGCCCATTTCCCTACCTACAGGATAGGCCACAGATCCTAGTTAACCAACAGCCTATTTATTCCTACCCCCCACAAGAATTGCCTTATGTCTGTCCCATGCATTCTTGAATTCTCCCACAGTTTTAGACCCCACAACCTCCTCAGGAAGGCTGCTCCATGCATCCACTACCCTCTCTGTGAAATAATACTTCCTTACATTGCCCCTGAATCACCCTCCTTCTATCTTGAAATTGTGTCCCCTTGTTCTTGCAAGTCTCTTTTTCTGAAAGATGCTACCCCTCTTGGACTTTGTTGATTCCACTGAGGTACTTAAAAGTTTCTATTATGTCCCCCCTCTGCCTTCTTTCCTCAAGGGTATACATGTTAAGCTCCTTTAGTCTCTCCTCATACGGCTTCTCTTGTAGACCCTGCACCATTTTAGTTGCCCTTCTCTGGACTGCCTTTATCCTGTCTATGTCCTTGCGGAGATGGGGTCTCCAGAACTGGACACAGTACTCCAGATGTGGTCTTACCAACTGTCTGTACAGAGGGATAACAACTTCCTGTATTCTGCTGATGATGCCTCTCTCTATACATCCCAGTATACCCCCAGCCCTCCCTACTGCCTTCTCACATTGCTTGCTAACCTTAAGGTCGTCTGACATGATAACCCCCAGGTCTCTTTCCTGTTTTGTTGTTGTTACTACCTCCCCACCCATTGTGTATTCTTCCCCTGGGTTCTTGTTTCCCAGGTGCATTATTTTGCACTTCTTTGCACTGAATCCTAGCTGCCATACTTCTGACCATTCCTCCAACCTTGCCAAGTCCTTTTTCATCCTTTCCACGCCTCCTTGTGTATCAACCCTGTTGCAGATCTTTGTGTCATCTGCAAAAAGGCATTCTTTTCCTTCCAGTCCCTCTGCAATGTCACTGATGAAGACATTAAAAAGGACTGGACCCAATACTGAACCCTGCGGTACCCCACTAGTAACCCCCCTTTCTTCAGAGTGGACTCCATTTACAATTACCTTCTGTGTCCTGTTGTCCAGCCAATGTTTTACCCAGGCTACCACCCTGGGTCCCACTCCCAGGCTGGTTAATTTGACTATTAATCTTTTGTGTGGGACTGTGTCAAATGCCTTGCTAAAGTCTAGGTAGGCCATGTCCACAGCCCTTCCCTGGTCTACTACTTTGGTCACCCAGTCAAAGAAATCTATTAGATTCGTCTGACATGACCTTCCCGCTGTGAACCCATGCTGCCTTGGGTCCTGTGCTCCACTGGCCTCTAGGTACTCGACTATTCTTTCCTTCAGTAGTGACTCCATCACTTTCCCTACCACAGAGGTCAGACTGACAGGCCTGTAGTTTCCTGCCTCTGTCTTGGTCCCAGTTTTGTGAAGTTGAATCACATCCGCCTTCCTCCAGTCCTCAGGTACCACACCATCCTCCCATGATTTATTAAAAAGAGTAGCCAGTGGTTTCACTAGTTCCTCCCTAATTCTTTTTAGAATTCTGGGTGAATTCCATCAGGACCCATTGCTTTGTCCACCTTCAGTTTTAGGAGTTCTTGCAGAACCTTTCTTCTGTGAAAGGACTGGATCACCGCTCTATCAAGAGTGCTTTTAATTGGATGAGGCACTTCCACCTCCTCTTTGAGGATACTGAGCAGAAATATTCTTTTCAGTATTCCTGCTTTTTCACTGTCCCCTCTGCCCACCCACCATTCATTCTATTCAGCCTCACTATCCTCCTTTGTGTTTCTATGCTCGCTGATGTACCTATAAAAGGTTTTATCCCCTCTTAACTGAGTTGGCTATCTTTTCTCAGTTTGGGCCTTCTGCTATTCTGACTTCCCTTCCTGCTTCCTTCTGCCTTAACTGGTACAGCTCTCTGTCCTGCTCCTTCTGTGTTTCCTTATACTTCCTGAATGCTATCTTTTTCTTTCTGACTTTCACAGCCACCTCTTTTGAGAACCATAGTGGCTTTTTCTTTCATTTTGATTTGTTTATTTGCTTCACACAAAGGCTTGTTGCCTCTGTGATGGCAGTTTTGATAATTCCCCATTGTTGCTCCACACCTCCTTCTAGCCTGTTTGCTAGTGCTTTTCTGAGGCACTCTCCCATCTTGCCAAAGTCAGCCCTCCTAAAGTCCAGCACCCTCACTTTTGTATGGTTTGACTCTGTAGCTGAGTTTAGCGTGAACCACACTGTTTGATGGTCACTTGTCCCCAGATGGCAACCCACTCTAGATCTGAGATCCTCTCACTGCCCCGTTTGAGAGTACGAGGTCTAAGATTGCTCCTCACAAGTGGGTTCCGAACTAGCTGTCTAATGCCTGCCACCTGTAAGGCATCAAGAATGGCCTGCTCTTGGATGTGGTGCAGCAAATGTGCTCCAGTTAACATCTGGCATGTTCAGGTCTCCCATCAACAGTATCTCCCTTTCTCTGCCATTCTAAGAATGCCTTCTATCATATCCTTGTCCATTCCTTCCTGACATGGGGGTCTGTACACAACCCTGTGCGGATTGTGGTGCCTTTCCAGTCTCCAAGGTGACCCACAGTGCCTCCTCTCTTCCCTGTTTACTCTTTTGTTCAGTTGCTTTTATCCCTTCCTTTACATAGAGAGCTACTCTCCCTCTTCTCCCTGCCTGTCTCTTCTGTAGGTTATGTACCCTGATATGTTAACATCCCAGTCACGGTTCTCTGTGTACCATGTTTCTGTGACTGCTACGATATCCAGGCATCCCTCTTCCATTAAGGCCATCAGCTCAGGGAGCTTGTTGCCCAGACTACGGGCATTGGTAGTCATTACCCTCCATTTCCTGATGGCCTTACTCCCTTTTGCCCCATCCCTGTCCTTCTTGCCTTTGTCACTTTCTCCATTTACCCCTGCCCTTCTCCCTATCGGCACCTCTATGTTGGTGCTTGCTGCACTTACTACCGTGATTATTTGGTGGGGGTAGGATTTTCCTGCTCCTTTCCAGTGCCTCCCCCCTTGGCTAGTTTAAAAGCTTGCCAATGAAGCATTTAAACCTATCACCTAGGATCCTGGTTCCCCTCCCGGACAGATGCAGCCCATCATGCCAGTATAGGCTTGCATCACTCCAGGTGGACCCCCAGTCCCCAATGAAGCCAAATCCTTGAGCTCCACACCAGTTTTTCAACCACTGATTGAATCCCATGATGCGGAACACCCTAGCCTCTCCTATGCCATAGATGGGTAGCACCTCCGAGAAGGTTACTGTGCGTTCTACTTGACTAAGGCCCCTCACCAATTCCACAAACTCTTCCTGCACTTCTCTAATCCCTTTCTTGGCCAGGTCATTTGTCCCTAGGTGGACAATGACATCCAGCTCCCCCCCATGCAGCTGCTCCGGAAATCATGAGGATTCGCTCCCTGTCCCTCCAAGCCATGGCACCAGGAGGCACCTTACCTCCTCTCCCTTCCCTTCCCAGTTCTACCTTCCTAATAATGGAGTCCCCCACCAGGAGTTGTTTCCTTCCCCTGCAGGGTCCCCTGCCACCCTCCTGTGGGTCTCCTTTGTGGAGGTTCCCAGCATCCTCCTTGGTCTCCACTGTGGGTGCCTCCATAGAGGAACCACACTTTGCCAGAATGGCATAGGAATTGTGAAGAGGTACAACTGGAGGGATGCACCTGTTTTCCACCACCCTCACCCTCCCTGAGCCCACTGTGGTCCAACCGCTCCTCTTTCTTGGCAACCTCTGAGGCAACAGCAGTGGCACTGGTGGTCCCTGGATGGAAGAAGAGGTCCCACAAATCCTGGCCAACTCAGCCTGGAGATGAGCAATCTCCTCCCTCAGCTCAGAGAGGTGCCTGCAGATGGGACAACACTGCATCCTTCAGAATGTCTCCCAGAAGACTGCTGCTCCACAGCCACTGCACTGCACCACTCCAATCATGTCTTATTTCTGGCCCTCTTAACTGTTTGCAATCCTTACTCTTTCCTCTGTTTTTTCTCTCTCTCCATTTCTCTGCCTGTGTGCCCTTTAAGCTCCTGATTGTCCTGTTCTGAGACAAGAATATCCTATATTTCTCAGTAGACCACTTACTTGCTCAGAGGCAGACCTCCAGCAACTAGAGGGGCGGAGAGCTACCCTTGCCCTTCTAGGATGGTGGGTCCTTGGTGGTTCTGTGATCACTCACTTCCTGCCCCTAAACAGGAAGTTCCTGTTGTCAGTCAAATCCTGTGCCTATAAAAATAGAACTAGCTTTGTGTGTGGGGGGAGTGTAGGGGAGGGAAGGAGGGCAATATAGTTCCAGCAGAGAAGTTTAGTCACACAGCAGTCCTTTCTCCTGGTGCCTTCTGCCAAGCTATTAGCTGAAACTTTCTAAGGCAGTCTTTAAATGTAGCTTCCTTCTAGCTAAGCCACTCCCCCTGCTTACCAGATCTTTCTACAAGTAATTTAAACCTCACAGCAGTTAAGTCCTTTCAGTCACCTGAGATTTACACCTAGATAACTCTTCAGAAACCCATTCAGTTCAGTTAACCCAAACACACACTTTTTTTTGGTATGTTAGTTTTTTTACCCTAAATTAAAGGTCCAAATACAAATCTTCTTCTACTTTAGTCCCAGCAGAGAAGTTCAGTCACACAGCAGTCCTTTCTCCTGGTGCCTTCTGCCAAGCTATTACTTATGCGGAGATCTGCACTTGATGCCAACCACCAAAGCTTCCATGGTCAGACTTTATAACTTCATTCCGTTCATTTGCATTATTGATTTGGGAGGGCAGTGAGAGTGCCCTCCAACTTATTCTGTCTACCTAACAGTGAGAGTGTTTGGGGATGGAAAAAACTATTAATCTACCATAATTATTTGTAAGGCAGTGAGAGTGCCTTGTCTAGCCCCCCTTTGCAGTGAGAGTGTTTGGGAGCCGGAAAATAAAAAACATTTGGAAAACATTCTTTTGTTTAAGCCCCTCTGGCTGTGAAAGGGCCTGGAGGGAGCCGAAGACTTCCACTACTGATGAACTATTTTTTGGACTTCAGTTACTGTTATAACTTTCATTAATTTATTAAGTATTTTCTCTAGCTGGTCCTTCATTTTGGATTTTAAGACTGTTTTATTTAAATGTTATTGTGTCATTTGGGGATCTGTTTTGTTTTATTTTGGATGGGTATTTTTGTGTGCTGTGGGTTGTGTATTCCCTATTCTGGTCATTAGACTCATAATTTGCCTTCTTCTGGGACTGTGAGATTTAGGTACTTTATTTTAAGTCCCTTCTGGAAGTGGGTGATTTATTGGAAACTGGAGAGATTTGGCTTTGGATTGGGTTACAGATCCAAATTAAGATTTATATTTTATTTAGTGTCTTTATTTAATTTTGAGGGTGGGGTTTGTTTTTGGTTATTTTTAAATTAGTTTTTGGTTTTGGGGTTTATTGAATTGATCTCCAGAATGTGTTTGGAGGCCTACTCCCATGGTCATGCACTATTCTGCCTCTGCCGTCTGCTCTCTTTGCCCCTTTGTCTAACCCACACTGCATTTTTTAATCTACCAGTGCTGTAGAGTGCTGGGTTTTGCTCATTGAGGGAGGAGGGGGTGGGGTGGTGTGAATGGTGGGGGTTGAATGAGCAGGGCCATCGCATCTGGGTGGTAGGGTCCAGAAGACGCCCTGGGGCAAAATGGAATCCTGACTGTGGACCATCTTGTCTGGTTTCCATACCCAAGGGCACCACCAGTTTTGGTGGGCATGTGATCCCGGCAGCTCCAGAAGTTCATCCAATTCGAGTGGTGTTATGCAATGCCAGATACATTAAAAACAAGTCTGCAATTATTGCAGATCTTGTATATTCGGTGGATCTGGCTTGCATCACCAAGACCTGGCTGAATGACAACTCTGGCCCCATATCAGAGGCCGCAATTCCAGCCGGTTACTTGGTGTTTCACCATTTCAAGATAGGATCATGGGGGGGTGTGTGGTTTGTGGTCTGGTTTAAGACTGAGTTAAGCCTTATGAGTGTACCAGTTGAGGAGACCAAGTTATTTGAATGTACCATGGTAGCAGGCATAGGTTGTAGGATCGTTCTCATCCACTATCCACTCGGGGAGGGGAACCAATTCCTTCAGGAATTTGCGGACTTCAGCATCAACATGGCATTTGAATCTCACAGGCTGATGGTCCTGGGTGACTTTAATGCCTGGGGTGATGATGAACTCTCACAATTTGGACAACGCTTCTTCCAGCTTATGACATCTCTGGGCCTTATGCAGATAGTCAATACTGCTACCCATAAATATGGTCTCTCACTTGACTTAGTCTTCCTCCTGGGGATCGAAGCATCAGATTTGGGTGCGGAACCAGTCAGATGGTGCGATCATTACACCGTGGGGTTCAATTTCAGCACCCCCCTCAAAGGTCTACCCCTGTGGAGATAGTCAAGTATCTCCCTTTATGAGGCATTAGCTCTGAGGGTCTAATGGCAGTACTTGACCTATTGAATGTTCCGACAACAAACAGCAACCCAAAGGCTCTCATGGTGACCTATAATATGGCCATTTTAGTAGGCCCTGGATGTCGTTGCTCCTGTCTACATTCATCCTCTCTCCCTTTGCCTTCAGTCCCCATGGTTTGATGGGACATTGAGGGAGATGCAGTGATTATGTCGAAGGTTGGAGCGTTGTTGGCGGAGATCTGCACTTGATGCCGACCACCTTAGATTGATGGAGCATTATCAAGCCTATCAATCTGCAATCACCTGTAAGAAGGCAGAATTCCTGTCTGGGGAGATTGTAGCTGCTCAGAATCAACAGGGTCAACTTTTTTGAACTGTGAACAGAATGTGCAGCCCAGCCTGTCTGCAAGTTTGGAAAGCATTTTCGCAGATAGAGTGTGATGAACTTGCTCAGTTCTTTGTGACTAAGGTTGCTGACATCAGAACAGCTCTCCAGCCAGCACACTCTACGGGTGTTGCTCTTGATCAGCACTTGGTCACTGGCCTTCAGTCTCCCTGGAATGCCTTCGACTGCCTGGAGTTCATGGATGTTATGAGGATTGTCCAGGGTATGCATCCTATGTGCTGTAGTTTGGATTCAGGACCAACTTCCCTTGTTTTGGGTTGTACTGATACCATTGGTCCGGTCCTTGCACGGATAGTTTGGTGCTCCCTGGAAACAGGTGAGTTTCCTAGCTTGCTGAAGGAGGTGGTAGTAGTACCCCTCCTGAATAAAGCTTCCTTGGACCCAAACTGCCATGCGCACTACAGACCAATCTCTAACCTTCCCTTTTTAGGGAAGGTGGTTGAGAAGGCAGTGGCCATGCAACTGGAGAATCACTTAACCATCCATGACATCTATGAACCTCTCCAGTCTGGTTTTTGAAAGAGGCATATTACTGAGACAGCGCTTTTTCGAGTGCTCAATGATCTCCTGATGGTGATAGATCAGAAGAACCGTCCTATCTTGCTGCTTCTTGATCTCTCTTCAGCATTCAACACTGTGGACCATGGGGTTCTTCTCGGTCATCTGAGATTCATCTGTGGCCTGTTGGGTACAGTTCTCATGTGGTTTGCATCTTACCTCAACGGAAGAACTCAGAGGGTAGTGTCTGGGCTTTATTCTTTGGGCCCAGTCCCTCTATCATGTGGGGTTCCTCAGGGATCGGTGTTGTCCCCCATGTTGTTCGCAGTGTACATGCTGCCCCTCGGAGACATTGTAAGGAGGTATGGGCTGAGGTTTTGTTGCTATGCTGATGATACCCAGCTCTACCTTTCCTTTGCATCCAACCAGGATGAAGCTCTCTCAGTCTTTAATAACTGCCTTGCAGAAATCCAGGAGTGGATGGATTCGAGTTGGTTGAAGTTGAACTTGGGAAAGACTGGTTGTGGACCCAGTGCACCGGATAGGGGGTCGGGGGTAGGTTCACTCTCGGGGCTTTTTCTTGGGGGTCTACCACTTCTGGCTTCTGAATGGGTGTGAAACCTAGAGGAAATTTTTGTCGAAGGACTGACACTGCATGCGCAGGTGTCAGCCATTGTCAAGACCTCTTTTCACCATCTGAGGAATATCTCCAGGATTAAGCACCTTGTTCCATCCAGTAAGCTTCCTACATTGATTCATGCCTTTGTGTGCTTGCACTTGGATTATTGCAACTCTCTATACCTAGGGCTTTCTGGGGTGGAAATCCACTATTTGCAGCTGCTGCAGAATGCAGCAGCGTGGCTTTTGACAGGGACCTCTTATTCCTGCCATATTTCTCCTGTGCTGCATGGTCTGCACTGGCTGCCTGTACAATGGCGGATAACCTTTAAAGTTTGTCTTTTGACTTACAAAGCCCTACACAGACTAGGCCCTGACTAACTGAAAGAGCTCTAGACCCCTACTGCCCTGGGCGATTGCTTCGCTCAGCTGGTTAGGGATTGCTAGAGACCCCGAGAGTGTGTTTGAAATCGTCTTGAGGCCTGGGCATTTATGCATGCGGCCCCATCTCTTTGGAATTCTCTACCCCGCCAGTTATGTGAGTGCGTGACCATCGAGGGATTTAAAAAAGCCTTAAAAACCTACTTATGGATCTAAGCTTTTGGTGACTGAGTTACCACTTTTTAATTTATGTGTATCATCTTATTTAGTTAACTGTATATTATTTGATGTGTTTTTAAATTGTGAAGCGCCTTAGTTTTGGAAAGGCACCATACAAATAACATTTTATTATTAGTTTTAAATACCTCAAAAGCATAAACAGGTTCAATCAGAGGGTATATTCAATCTGAAAAAGAAGGGTACTACAAGAGCGCATAGCCTGAAGCTGGTGGGGGGGGGGTAGATTTAAGAAAGAAATGAGGAGACACTTTTTCACAAAAAGGGTGGCAAAGGGGTGGAATGAGTTGCCGGAGGAGGTGGTAGCAGTGAATATGGTGGGCATCTCCGGGGAGGGGGGTGGGATAGGGTGACAAAGGAAATCAGAGAGGGAGGAATCAGTTCTGGGAAGGGAAGGAGAAGGGAGAGCATGTGGGAGACTTGGATGACTCCAGGAGGAGTGGGGGGGGCAGCTCTCGGTGTCTAAACTGAGCTGCACACTCAAGCAGACTAGATAGACCATTATGGCATGTTTCTGCTGGCCATTTTGTATGTTCATAAGATAAGAACTCCTCTGAATCACAGCCCAAAGGTACTTACAGTTTTGAAATGGGGGGGGTAGCAGGTTTGGTTCAGTATCAAGCAGTACCATTCTGGTATCAGGAGTTGTTGGTGGTGCACCATGACAGCAGGTTGCAGATGAAGAACAGCTTGTCTTCACCTGTCAGGCCTTTCAAATCTTGGTCTCCGATACCTTTGCATGTGATGTTTACCTGACAGGCTTCTTGATGTCTTCTCTGAAATCTCTTCATTGATGTAGGGGACTAGGCAGGCTGGGTGTTCCCTAGACTTTCTACTTGGCACACATCTTTCAATAGCAATAATTCAACTGGGCTCTTGGTCAGTCTCTAGCCCCAGCACACTCTACTTTTCTGACTAGAATCAGTTAGGCAACTTTCAAACTCTTGCCTCTCTGTGAAGAAACACAAATGGCACAGTCTCTTTTCTTTTGTTTTAATTCTCTTTTTGCCTGCTGCTTGCCACCGAGCCATCTGCACAGGTCACAGCCCCTTCCATTCCCACTCTCACATGTAGCCGTGACTCACGGATAATGCCTGGATTACCCCCAGGGCAGGGTTGCGGCACTGGCCCAAGTGCCGCAGACAATGGGATAGGTCAGGGAGCTGGCCTGGGAGCTCATTAGAGCAGAGAGGCAGAAATCATCCTGGCAGCCAGCAGCATGATTTTTTTTCCCTTTTAGGTGGGGGTTGGGAAATGTAATGACGATCTGCGTCTGCCCCGCCCCCCAGCTTACTTAGGCAATGGTGCTTGTGGGGCAACCCAGCCTCCGCTGTGTGTCACTGCAGTGCTGATCACTCTACCACCCTCCCCCCTGGAGAAGGAGAGCAGTCGTGGGATGCTCAGTCCTACTCCCCCCAGTCGTCCCTCCGATGACCTGAGTCCGTTCCCGTACCCTGGTCACCGGCATTGCAAGCAGAAATCCAACCACTGTGTCAACAGGCCAGCCTTGCAGAGTCTCTTTTCTATGCTGCAATTCTCTCTACCTTCAGGCTGCAAGTCACCAGACTCCGGATTCTGGCTGTGGGTTCTCTGTACTACAGGCTGATATTCACAAATTGCAAACTCACAGCTGCTGGTTCGAATCTTGCTCTGAGAAAATGATCAGCAGATCATTTACTTTCCCTGCAGTACACAGCTTTTCCACAGGTGCTCTGCCTCTGAATCTTACCAGGCCAAAAAGGCCATCGGGCTGCAGGTACAGGCCTATGGGCTGGGTAGCCTATCAGTCTCTATGGTCTCTGGACACTCCAGGGAACCTCAGTGGAATCTCCCTTTGGTGGGCTTTCAGTCCCTTTCTATACTTTTTCCACTTCCCTCTATGATTGGCTGACACTTCTCCCAGGCATTTTTGGTGCCCTTTCACACCTTCCCAATAGCCCTCCCTTCTGCAAGAGTCCCATGGGGCTACCATTATTGCTTACCATCTGTCCCCACACATACAGTCCATATTGTATAATTATATGTCCTTCCTGAGGGCAGAAAGCCTCCCCACACTTGTCCAGAGGCATTTTTCTACTGATTCCTGGCTACGTTGACTGCCCTGGAGCCAAGGATAATTTTAGATAGTGGCTACATGGCCGAACACATTATTGAAGCCACAACTCCATTAACATTCTTGGCCATGCATGCCCAGACAGCGCAGTGCAGCCATTATTTTATACATTTTCAGTCGGGTTCATCACTGCTCCTCGGGACCAAATGGAATGCTCCCAACATGCCCAGAGGCACAGAGATACAAACAGAGCTCAGCACTCTTCTCTACATTGGGCTGAGATGACAAGCATCAATGATCACAGCTGCAGAGACCACATGGGGCACCCGCCATAGCCACTGATGTAGGATGCCCATGGGGTCATTGTTCCATAAGGTAAGCCACAATCTGGGGGGCTTGCACACTTCCCTTGCAAAATGCTTGACATCTCTGATAAGCCATCAGAGTTATCCAAACATTTTGTACAAGTAAACATGTCATTAATCACAGTGCTACCTAATACCTGGTTCCTGTCTATCCAATTATTTACATATACAGTCAC
Source organism: Neoceratodus forsteri (assembly GCA_016271365.2). NCBI lineage: Eukaryota > Metazoa > Chordata > Ceratodontiformes > Ceratodontidae > Neoceratodus > Neoceratodus forsteri. The sequence goes on from CM028130.1 coordinate 1,663,403,612, forward strand.
AGTTATACAGTCATAATAGCATTGCCTATCTAGACAATAGGCAGCTGACTACCTATCACTCCACATTTCCCTACATTGAAGTCTACCATTGAGCAGAACCTGGGAACACTGGGGGCCCGAATCTCAAAACTCAGCACAAGCTGAGCTATAGGTGGGTTGCACAGATTGCCAGTGCCCCATGGACCCTGTGCTCAGTTCTCTGTTGGGCAGGGTCCAGGCAGCCAAGTTCCACAGCTTGCGGCATCCACAGCGTGCACCAAACAGAGGGCACAACTAGACAAGCCATGAGCGGCCATACAACAATGTCCCAGAGAAGTCCCAAGTAGTCTAGCACCCCCCCCAAGCCCCATGTGGTAGAACTACAGTCTACCAGTTGAAATGCAAGGGTGGAGAGATGACTTTCCTTCCTTCTTTTTTTCTAATCTTTAAATCTTTTGTGCAACAGTCTCTCCCCATACTTTTCTGTCCTGTTTTCTAACACTGACATAGGCTAGCCACCTATGACAGCCTTCTCCATTCTTCTCTCTTAATCATTTTCTGATTTTCTTTCTTTCACTTTCTTATATCCATCCCTCATCATGACCTCTCAGAGCAGTGCAACCAGAAAAGAAAGCACCAAGCATAAAATATTGAATAATGCCCAACATACTGGCTGGCTGTTTAAAAAGGAAAGTGCTTTATATGTGCTTATTAAAAGCCTTGCTGTGCCTTTAAGAAAGTGACAACCCAGAAGAGGTTTAAAGAATATTATATATATATATATATATATATATATATATATATATATATATATATCAAAAGCTGTCTAATAATGCATAAGGTGCTAAAGAATAAAGTGCAGGAGTGCTTTAAATACATGAAGTACTTGAATATAAAGAAATTATTAATGTACTAAGTGCTTTTAAAGTCTGGCTTTATGAGCAAACCTTTTAAATGCATTAATTATGGGGGGGAGGTATTTTTGAGTGACCTTAGAGACCTTTGGAAAAACAGAATAAAATGTAAAATGGACAGACAGAGCTGCTATATTTATCTATGCAAGCAGCTCTATAATAGCCCTATTGCTGTCTCTGTTATAGAGGTAAAAACATAGAGGTATTTATGTATGAAATACTCTGTTTCACATATGTAGGACATGCTTGTGTCCCTGACATTATGCAGTAAATCTATTTTCCTTCACAGAGTGGCTTATACTTTCTTTTTTAAGTGCTACCTGCCGCTCTGTGGAAAAAAAAAATCTGTATTTTTTGTCCATACTAACTATTATTTAAATATAAACTCCTGTCTGGCTAGCTGGCCTATGTAAATGTGAGGAAGTGTTCAAGTCAGCCACGGAGTCCAATGGAGCAGCCAAAACTTCTATTTTATTAAGAAAGATACTCCATAGTAAAATTCCTGCATTCCTGAACTGAAGCAGAAAAAATGTCATGGAGTGGCTTTTTCCTTGCACTTTCTTTACCATCCATTGCTCCGTAATTCTCTCTCAGCTTGTTTACCTTTCTGCATTAAATAAAAATAGACAGAACACTCTGTGGGTCAAGAAGGCAAGGGAGATTTTTTTATTTGTAGAGAGGAGCTGTAAAACTGAAATGAAATAGGATACTGCTCGTCCCTCTCTCTCTCTCTCTCTCCAAATACTGGGGTGCAGATACAGCGGAGTGGCTAAAACTTTCACTGTTTAAAAGAATGCCGCTCCGCTCTAAAGTATATAAGCAAGCCACTCAGACTGTAAAAAGGGGACAGAGATGTCCCTATAATAAATAGATAGTGCTGAGCAAATATACATGAAATTCTTTATTTATTTATTTCGTTTACTGAGTTCTCGGATTACAATAAGAAATGAGTCAAAGACTCTTTTACATAGGGTCCCATGTCAATTTTGAACAAAAAACATGTACATACAGTGAGGTAAAATAGATTTATATAACATTGCTGAGAAGCATACATGTGACATTAGGTGCGTTAGACAGTAAGCTAAATAGGATAAACAAATACAAATATATAAGAGCTGAAATGGTGTCAGTATGGCAGACATAAGGGAGACAAGCTGGACTACAGGCTTGAGAAATGGACAGCCTGAGGTTGGCTTTGTCATTAGGTGGATCAGTCAGAGAATGGCTGTGTCGAGCATGGGGCAGTCCTTGGTTTCTCGAGGGGGATTGTCATTGGATTGCGGAGCAGGTAGAGAGTACAGGAGTCAGCAGATGGGCTGTTAGGCGTGGGGAAGATAGAGAAAAGAGAGGGAAATAAGTGGAGGGACTGATAGATAAGAATGGGGCAGATAGGGTATGAAGGAGAAAAGGAAGGGAAAGATAGGGTAGAAGGTGAGCTATGCAGGGCAGTCGCAGTGGCTGCACCCATCCAGGTGTTGTCTCAGGAGAGATTTGAGAGGACCAAGCTTGGGTACATTTAGCATACCTAGTGGGAGACTGTTAAGCCAGCTGGGAGCCCAGAAGCTAAAGGATCGTTAGGCTTGTGTGGTCCAACAGAAAGGGACATGGAAGGCATGTCTAGATGCACTCCTAGTGCTATGCGAGTAGGGGGCGTGCATGAGGAGGTGCTGGGAGTTTGGAGGGGTTTGGCCCATAGTGATTTTCTTTGTTTATAAGCATGTGTGATACTTGATCCTGTCTCTGAGGTTCAACCATTTTGCCATGGAGTATAAGTTGCAGGTATGCATGCGGTTATGAACACCCATGACCAGGCAGCAGGATTTGTTGATGGCAGTGCTAACTCTCTTAAGGGTTGAGTCTGCAGCAGCACCATAAATGATTAGACCATAGTCCATGAGTGAGAGTATGGAGCTGGTAACTGCAATTAGGAGTGCTTCTAGGGTCATGCTTTTTCTGTGCCTATAGAGTAACCCTAATCTAATTAATTTGAAGGCTGATAAAAATGAAACAAAAGAGGAAGAAGTTAGGGATACTGCCTATCTCTATAAATATCTTGAGCCCCTTTCAATAAACCCTATGAATGTTTTAGGGATTCAACAACACATGACTCAAGATATATATAATGTATTTAAAATGGCCTAGTATAAAGAGTGCTAGAAACAAAAATCAAAAATCCAGACTGACCTGCAGGAGAGTTCATCCTGACTGAAGTCTATAGGATGACAGCGGCCCCTAGTGGGCTATATTTATACAGATACGAGTTGATAAACATACTGGCCAGTGGGAAGAGCTTATGGTTATGTTAGGCATGATGTGAAGAAATACAACAAAACTGTCCAGAGCTATGATATGCATAATAATTCTGAAGCTTGATGACTCTCTATAACCCAGGCTTAGAAACAACCATTTTATTTTGTATAGGCATGGTTGTGAGCCTTAGAGAGCCAACAAAATGTTTAACTGCACCAATGTGGTCTGGATTGCAGATAAGTGGGAGGGATATAAAAACCCTCCAGAGACAGATGTAGTGAGAGTAGCTGGAGGTTAGTCTCACTAATCTGAAGCTAAGGCAAGAGGACAGCCTTTGCACCGAATAGGTTCCTGGCAGAAATACAGCAGGAAAGCTGGAGAAAGTCTATAACATGGTATTGTCTTGTTCTGAAAAATGGCATTTGGCTATTGTTTTCTTTTTTTTTGTTTCTGAGTTTACTATTTTTTTTTTAAATAAAACCACACTGCAGTGTGTTGTACCGAATATACTGTGTCAGGTGTTATCCTTACCCGCAACTCTGTGACACCCCGATCACCCATTATGTTTATTACAATACAGTGGTAGTCTAGTGGCCCCCAAGTCCTGATTGCTCTGAATGACTGCGTACTGTATATAGTACATACTCATGTGAATGCGGACTATATACAGTTTGTGCTCATTCAGAAATCAGTCAGCAACAGGCCGTGATGGTGAATGGCGGGCTGTGCCAGTCGCTGACTCAGTTACGGGATGGAAGAGCAGGATGGTAGGGCACTGTGGGGTGGGAGGGATCCACTAGACCACAAGGCATTTTACAATTATGCATAAGGGGGAAATGGGGCTGGAGTGGTCCACTAGTCCACCAGGGGTATTTTAATTTTTATAACGTGTGATCGGGGCTTGGGGGGGGGCACTAGACCACTAGACTACCAGGGATATCTTAATAAATATAACAGGCAATCAGGGCTTGGGGGGGAGCTAGACTACCAGGAGAATATTAATAAATATAACTGGTGATCGGGGCTTGTGGGGGCACCAGACTACCAGGTGTATGTTAATATATATAACGGGCAATCAGGGCTTGGGGGAGCCACTACACTACCAGGTATATATTAATAAATATAATGCGAGATCAGGGCTTGGGCGGCACTAGACTACCTGGTGTTTCTTACTAAATATAATGGGCAATCAAGGCTTGGGGGGGCTAGACTACTAGGTGTATATTAATAAATATAATGGGTGATCAGGGCTTAGTGGGCACTAGACTACCAGGTGTTTCTTAATAAATATAACAGGTGAGCATGCCTGGTGGGGGACCACAGCACATTGCCACAAAGTGCTCAACTCATCCTGAGGGCAAATTTCTAAGTATGTTTAGACCATCCATGGCTGGTCTAATGGTACTTAGAAATTCACCCTCTGGGTGAGTTTTGTGAATCATGATTGAGGAGCTTTAGCAGCCTGCATCTACTGCAAGCCCCTAGCACCTTGCCATAGTCCATTTCATGATTCACAGGTGGTGCAAGCCCTGTTTGGTGCAGGCAGCCTGCAAGCAATGCAGGCTGCCTTTGAGAATCACTCCCAGTGCATCTTTTGGCACAACATAGAAACAGAAACATAGAAAGTGACAGCAGAAGGGGACCGCATGGTCCATCTAGCCTGCTCATAAGCCTAGCCACCCTCTCTTAACTGCTATTCAGTGTTATAATACCTTTGTGCCTATCCCATGCCTTCTTGAATGATCCAACTGATCTAGTCTCTACACCTCTGGTGGAAGGCCATTCCATGTATCCACCACCCTCTTGGTAAAGAAGAACTTTCTTGTATTACTTCTGAACTTGCCTCCTTCCAGCTTCATGCCATGTCCCCTTATTCTTGCGTGATTCCTGATCTCAGATAGGTTCTGAACCTGGACCTTGTTTACTCCCTTCAGGTACTTGAAGGTTTTGATCATACCCCCCCCTTTCTCTGCGTTGTTCCAGGGAGTACATGTTTAAGTCATGCAGATGTTCCTCATATGACTTGTTGTGGAGTCCAAGTATCATTTTTGTAGCTTTCCTTTGCACTGTCTGCAGTCTGTCTGTGTCCTTTCTAAGGTGTGGTCTCCAGAACTGCACACTGTACTCCAGGTGAGGCCTTACCATTGATCTGTACAGTGGCATAATCGCCTCCTTCTTTCTACTTGTAATTCCTTTTCCTATGCAGCCTGACATACTGTTTGTCTTTAACGCTGCTTTGTCATGTTTTCAGGTCATCTGTTATAATCCCCACTGATTCCTTTCCAGCTTTGTGGCTTCCCATTTCACTCCACATAGAAGATATTCCTCACAAAGATTTTTCCTCCCTAGTTGTATGACTTTGCACTCCTTGGCGTTGAAATTTCATTTCCAAGTTTTTGTCCACCTTTCTAGTCTTTGAAAATCATAGAAACATAGAAACATAGAAGTTGATGGCAGATGAGGACTGCAAGGCCCATCCAGTCTGTCTGTCCTCATCCTTTCCACTTCCCCCAGAGTGTCTACCCTATTACATATGCTTGTGACATCTGCAAATAGACACACCTTGCATTCTAGGCCAACAGATCTGTCACTGATGAAAATACTGAAGAAGATAAACCCCAGCCCTGATCCCTGGGGCACACCACTAGTTACCTCTCTCTACTCTGATAGTTGTCTGTTTACTAGTACCCTCTGAGTCCTTCCACTAAGCCAGCTCCATACCCAGTTTACCACTTTATGCCCAACTCATGTACTGGCAAGTTTGTTCAGTAGTCTTCTATGTGGGACTGAGTCAAAGGCTTTGTTGAAATCTAGGTATATTACATCCAAAATGCTGCCCTGATCTATTGTCTTTGTTACCCAATTGAAGAAATCTATTAGGTTTGTCTGGCATGATCTTCCTGTGGTGAAGCCATGCTGTCTTGGGTCCATTATATCATTTTCTTTGAGAAAGGATATAATTCTTTCCTTAATTAGGTTTCCATCGTTTTGCTGACAATTAAGTTCAGGCTTACTGGGTGGTAATTGCCAGCACTTTCCCTACTGCTATTTTTATGAGGAGGGATAACTGTGGCGTTCCTCCAGTCTGCAGGACTTCTCCTACCTCAAGCGAGAGGTTGAACAGTTCAGCCAGCAGTGCCGCCAGGTTTTCCCTTAGTTCCTTCAGTACCTTTGGGTGAATTTCATCAGGACTATGGCCTTGTCAACCCTAAGTTTTTTTAGCTCCTTCAGGAGACTATCCCTTGTGAAAGCTGCCGAATTCATATTGCTGCTGTCCACACTTATTTCTGTCAAGGTGGGACCACAACCTTCTTCTCTTCTCTTCTCTTCTTGGCTTTACTCACATCTTTCAGGTACTCTGACGGAAGGGTGAAACCCTGTCAGCAAATTCCCCCACAGCGACAGTTTCAACAGAAATCGAAGCTGTCACTGTGGGGGACACGCCAGTGAAATTTCACCATTTCGCCGACTTTTGCCCCCCCATGCATTAACTCAGACTGGAGTTAACAATCTTTCAGTTGGAGGGCTCAGGGGGCACAGCCCCCCATTAGAAAAACACCCAATGTCTGACAAGTGAAATTTCACATGTCGATATCGGTGATGTCCCTATGCTGAACGTTGACAAGAATGTTGCTGCGTCGCCATAGGTAAACCCACATTTCATACACTGTTTTGATATTCCTATTATAGTTTCCTTTAGTGATGCCCAATACATATCTATGCCCTCCGTCCATGTTAATGTAACCAGATTAAGTCTGAGCTTTTCCCTCATTTTATCAAAATCTGTTCGTCTGAAGTCCAAGATTTTAGTTTTAGTGTGCTTGATTTCTTTTTCTGTTTTAACCTGGAACCACACCATCTGATGGTCACTAGATCTGAGGCTGCTCCCAACTTCTACCCTTGATATGATGTCACTGTTGGTGAGTAACAGGTCAAGGATGGCTTTCTCCCTTGTGGGTTCCTTGACAAGCTGTCTTAGGCCCGATAAGTGCAGAGTGTCAAGGAAGTCTTTGCTTCTTGTTGTAGCAGGGGAATGGTTTCCTCAATTTATGTCTGGTAAATTGAAGTCACCAACAAATACTACATCTCCCTTAATACTCATATTGCAAATGGATTCTAATATCTCCTTGTCCCCCTGCAAGCTGATTGCTGAGGGTCTGTACAATACTCCTACTCTAGTAACTGCACCTGTTTCAGCTTCAAGAGTAACCCAAAGAACCTCGGCTTCATTGCGAGTGTCCTGGGCCATAGTAGCTTTCAATCCCTCCCTAACATACATTGCCACCCCACCCACTTTTCTGCCAGGTCTGTCCCTTTGAAAAAGGCAGTACACTGGAATAGTTACCTCTCTGTCATGGTTGTCCTTAAACCATGTCTCCGTGATGGCGACCCAGTCCGGATCAGCCTGTGCAACAATAGCTGTAAGGTCATCCATTTTGTTTGCTAGACTATGTGCATTTGTGCATATGGCTTTCCAGGCCTGGTTTTCCCCCTTTTTGGGGCCCTGTTGCAATACTGAGCCTTTGTCAGTATTGTTCCCTGAACGCAACCTATCCCATTTCCTGCTCTATTTTTTGTTTGTCCCTTCTGATGGGGTGAATTTATGGGGAAGGGTAGTGGTTTCTGTTTTGCGTTTCTGCCCTCTCCCCAGTGCCTAGTTTAAATGGTCCACGAAGACATTGAATTTCTGCCCTAGAGCTTTAACACCTTCTTTGGTCGGGTGTAGGCCATCATAACAGAAGAGACTACTGTCCCAGAGGTCCCTCCAGTTCCCAAAGAAGAGGTATCGTTTTTCCAAGCACAAGTTTTGGAGCCAAACATTCAGCTCCCTGATTTCCTCCTTGCGGATTTCCTGCATGCTGCCTCCTCTGTCCCATACCGGTAGAACCTCTGAGAAGGCTATGATCAGTGATTGTGATGATAATTTTTCCCCTAGATGAGATAAATGGTTTCTGGTCTCCTCAAGTGACTGATTTGCCAGGTCATTTGTGCCTAGGTGGACGAAAACACCAACGCACTTTCCTTCTCTGCATATGAGACAGTCAATATGGTCAGCATCCCTCTTTGCAGATGCCCCAGGTAGGCACCTGGTAGTTACTAGAGTATCAGGGTGCTGAGTTAGGTGGGATTCCACTCCTCAAATCATCGAATCCCCAACGATAACAATGTTCCTATTTTCTCTGATGTTTTGCTCCTTTAGGGTGCCACCAGTGCTTACTTTTTGTTTTGGACTTGCACATTGGTTAACTAGACTAGGTTTGCTCCCCACTGCCATTAATTGCACTGGCCAAGGGTGCAAATCTGTTTGACATTGGGATATGCGTTTTCTGATTTGGGGACTGCTGCTGAGACCTATGGAACCTGCCCCCGTTCCTTCTTACCGCTTGACATTATCCGGTACCAGATGCCTGAGGACGGTGTGGGTTACTTCCCTGGTGGAAGTGGTGTGATGAATGGAGGCCAGTAGGTTGGCTGCTCCTTATGAGGTGATGAAGATATTTTATGTAATTCCAGGCCTCTGTGAGATGGATTTTTAGTTCCTCTATTGTCCAGCATATTGGCGAGTGCCCTAGTGCCAGTATATGTGCCTTCTGGAAGGATGAGCCACACCACAGGCAATTTATGATACTCATTTTCCTTATGGGATGAGATGTGGATGAAAGAGAGAAAAAGTACCAGCTTTTTGTTTTCTTGTATTTTGCAGGATGAGTGGACAGATGGTCCCTCTTTGAAAGAGATGTGGACTAAAAGAAAAGGATATATATTTTTTTCTTTTTGAGTTTCCTCCTCTCTTTTGGTAGGAAGAGTGGGTGGAAGGAGAAGAAAGAAAAGTTAGGTGCCCTTAGCGAGGGGAAATAAAAAACATTTTTATTTTTTTTTAATAGATCCTCTATCTGCCCTAGGACAGCAAGTGTTGGTGATGGAGAGGTAAGGTACTGTACAATCATGAGTGCTGCAGGAAAGTACTGGGCTTGAGAAAGTAGCCTCTTTTTTTTTTTTGTCCCTGTAAAGATGTTTTTGTTGTATTAGGCTGTAACCGTGGATAAGCACAATAAAATTAAGATGTGCTTGAGAGAAGGATCGAAGGGAAATGACAGCATTTAATGAGAAGGGGATAGAGATGCTACAAGTTCCCCATCCTGTCATGGAGCTGGGATATCCCGGTAGTGTTTATCAGTAGATGGCCCGGGGCGGGTGGGATTAGAGGGAAGGAGGGTGTGCAATTCCTTTCTTCCCCACCTATGGGAGAAAAAGAATCAGTCAGCCAGCGATGCTCCTCACAAGCGCACCAATACGGAGGTTCTGGGTTGTTCCCCCAAGTCTTCCAACAGTGCCCTGAACAAGTGCTGAAGCCGCCACCGAGATGTTAACCGTGAGCGTCTTCCAGCAGAGTTTGGAGTGTCGGCAGCTAAGAGACATACAGAAAAGTTCCCCTAGTCTGAGCCCTTCTCAAGCACGCTGGACAAGGGATCTCAGTTTAAATCCCCTTGTCCTCTGAACTGCTTGACGCTCTTTCCATGGGATTTCCCAACTGGGCAATCTGGTGGATGTCACCACTTAACAACAACCATTGTTCCCCTCGCTGAGACCATATGAACATACAAACATAAGAATGTGCCAGCAGAAACTGACCACCCAGTCTAAGTCAGCTCGAGTGTGCAGCTAGCATCCCTAGTTTTCAGCTGCCCACCCCCCTCCCATTTGTAATCTCACTGCCACCCCCCACCTCCCCCGTCCTCACTCTCCCCTGTTCCCTGTCCCATGCCTTTTTGAAACTGTTCATAGATTTACATGAGACCACCCATTCTGGTAGGGCATTCCATTTTGCTACCACCCTCTCTATGAAATAGTGTCTCCTCATTTCATTCCTAAATCTGCCCCCTCTATTCTTAGCACATGCCCCTTGGTGACCCTCCCCCTCCTTAACTTAAAGACCCCATTTGCCCCATCCTTATTGATTCCCCTCAGATACTTGAATGTCTCTATCATGTCCCCCCTGTCCCTTCTATCCTCCAGGGTGTACATATTCAGGTCTCTCAGCCTTCTATCATATTCTGTCCCTTCCATTCCACATATCATCTTTGTTTCCCTCCTCTGCACCCCCTCCAGTAGCCTGATATCATGCTTTAGGTATGACCTCCAAAACTGCACACAGTACTCTAAGTGCGGCCTTACCAGCGACCTGTAGAGAGGCAAGATCACCTCTCTTCGCCTGGACGAAAAAACCCTCACTATGCACCCCAGCATTTTGTTCGCTTTTGCAGCCACTCTGCTGCACTGAGCAGTGTTGTCCATGGTCCCTGCTATCATTACCCCTAGGTCCTTCTCCTCCTCCTCAGTGATCCCCAGCTTAACCCCTCCCAGCCAGTATTCTCTCCTTGGGTTCTTCACCCCAAAGTGCATAACCTTACACTTCTTTGCATTGAATCCCAGGTGCCACCTCTTTGACCACTCCTCTAGCTTGCTTGGGTCCCCTTGCAGCTGCTTCCATCCCTTCTCTCAATTCACCACTGCTCCTGCTCCTATTTTGGTGTTGTCAGCAAACAGACTTATCTTGCTCACCACCCCATGTGCAATATCTGATATGAAGAGCCCAAACAATACTAGCCCCTACACAGAGCCCTGTGGCACCCCACTTGTCACTGGCCTTGGAGTTCAGAGCTCCCCTCTCACCACCACCCGTTTCAGCCTCCCAGAGATTCTGTGCTTCCCCAACCTCAGGGAAAAAAAAACAGTTAACCTGTGATGCTCCTTGCAAGTACCGCTGATACAGAGGTTCTAGGTTGTTCCCCCAAGTCTACTAACAGTTCCCGGAACAAGTGCTGAAGCCACTGCTGAGATGTTTGTGCCATTCCTTGTGGTGCAATCCCCTTGCCTGTGCCAGGAGCTTTGAGAATCAGACCCAAGGCATGGTGTATATGTGGGCTACTATGGATTTATGAATCACATAAAAGGAAATATCTGAGGAGGCACCAAATGCATCATAGGTGAGTTTAATTATGGGCTTTGGCTCTCTTCCAGACCTTCTAAGCAAAGCTGAATTTTCCCTAGGAATAGGTGGTGTGTCAGCCTCTTCGAACTCCGTGACCAGCACAGGGGTATTGCCAGGAACAGCAGTTGCTTCTTGAACTTGCTCACCTCAGACCCAGTGTGTTACAGTGTCTGTTTCTGCCCCACACATTGGTTCACTGGGCCTTTCCTCTGGAATAAATAGGGCAGTCTCTGGGTTCAATTGGTACAATGGCTCAGAGATTACAAAGTCTTGAACGGGGGCAGTACCTGCAGATGCCCTTGAAATTCTCCAGTCCATTTTCGAGACGTATTTTTAAGCAGATATGGACAGTATGCAATATCCTCATCTTCACTGTCATCTGATGAATTAGGTACAGACTCTGATTCAGGGGCTGTAGCCAGGGTACCAGAATGATTGAGTTATTCCAGGTTGCTTGCGAGCAGTTTGACTTCTTGTCTTTGGTTGTCTTGCCACTGGTCGTTCACTTTTTGGCTCTGGATCAGGCACAACTTCTCTGATTGATGACAAGTGATTTCTGTGCATAGTCTTTTCTAGACCTCTACCATGTTCTTGCCAAATTTTATAACCAGGCAGGTCTGGCAATTGCTCTTCTACAATATAGGTTTCTGGTGCCCAATGATCCTGAGGCTTGAGTTTGCCAGGTAGGTGCAGATTTCTCAATAGAACATGATCTTGCACTTGTAGCAATTGATGTCTAGTTCTTTTGTTATATCTAGATTTATTGGCCTGGCTAGTCTTGGCTGCAGTTTCTGACACAAGTTGGTAAGCCCTCTGTAACTGTTCTCTCAATCTTTTGGTGTAGTCAAGATAGTTTCTTCAGAAGTGCTATCCACAGACTCCCCAAAACACAGGTCAACTGGCAATCTGGCCTCATGTCCAAACATTAAATAAAAGCAGAACAACTGCACTCGTGGAGAGATTTTCAATGGCAAAGTGCACTGTTTATTTCAGTAAGTGCCTGGAAAGCACCTACTAGCCCCAGCACTTCAACCCTTAACTGGGCCTTCCTCAGGGGGTGGGTCTGAAGACCGAACAAACGTACTCCATATTTATACAAATTTAATTTAAAGTGCCACACACCAAATCATGATTTAAAATAAGAGACAAAGATTACAAGGTTTATACCATCAAATGTAGCTATAACTCTTAAGTCACTGATTAACATTATAACATAACCTTATTTTTAATGTAAAATTTCCTTAGAGATGAATCAATGTAATTTATGATGTTTAAATTCCTTTATGTTTATGCAAGAAATTAAAGGTTTTGTTGATATATTTAAATACTTTTGAAAATGGCCTATGGAGGGGGAGAAGGTATGAATTCAAGTTTTATCTCTTAATATTATAGCCACAAAAACTTTACTGGATACTATTTGAGCTTTACATCCACTAGGAGTTCAATAGTGATTTCCAATAGCAAATACTTTTTTTTATCTTGGGGGGGGTCACTGGGGTGGTCTCCAAGGGCAAAAAATAGGGAAACTTTGTTTATTTTTCTTTATTTTTAAAACAATTTTTATTTTATTTTTTTTATTTAGTTTTTGTTGATCGGGTAAGTGCACTAGACAAATCCTGCCTATTTTCAGGCACAACCCAGGGGAAGGGGATACAGATGAATGCCAACTGACCTTGAACCAGATTAAGCTGTTGGTGGTATTTTTAGTGAATGAGGGAAATTTGGCCAGGACACCAGGAAATTCCCCTACTGTGCTGCTGTTGGGCTGCCAGTAGGGGGACTGGTCATTTCCAAAATGGCCACTCGAAGTGATTCCAGGAAGGAGGAGGACATCTACAGAGTGGGAGAGATAGCCTCCTCTCCTGCTCATGGTATGCTAGAGGCTGCAGCTATTGCTAAGGCTGATTTTATTGCTGATATAGAGCTTCAAAAGCAGCATGAAACGGGAGCTACTGAAGAAAGCAATAATATGAATGAAGATATATTGCCAGTTTTGGCATCTTCAGAAAACAAGGAGGACCATCTGGATATTTCCAAGCAGTTTTGTACTGAAGAAGAAATCCTTCTATACAGCGGCGGGGCTCGAACCTGGAAACAGCTAAGGGTGTATATGTGAAAACATCGGAGGAAGCGATGGAGGATGCAGCGATGGAAGGGGAGACAATGGATCAAGACAGTGAAGAGCAACTTTGGTTGGGATCGACAACGAAAGGGCAACTGACTAATGAGAGTGAGCCACAGGGTAATGGCGCCAGAATTAAAACAGGTACTGTGAATTCTAATATTTCATTAATAGTGGAGAACCTTATTTTTAAAAATGCTGCCACAGTCAAGATGAATTCTAAAAATGATGAACTGCCCTCTGGAAATCAGCCCTGTTTTAGTCAGAAGGACAGCATGATTCTGTGCATTGAAAATGGCGTAAAAACAAGCCCAAAGCTAAAACTGAGAGAGGGTTGTGTTTGTAATGAGCAGAGCTTGGAAGCACACAGCTGCAACAGAGATGAGAGTGAATTGAATAGACTGAAAGCTGAGCAGCCTGTTTCAACTCCAAAATCATTGGGGAAAAAGAGCAGTAACACTTGCACTGTTGAATTTAAGGACTTTGTAGCTCCTTAGATAAAGTAACAGGTTTTGTTTTTAAAAATATAAAACAGGGTGAATCATTAGCTGCTCAAGAGGTAATTTTTCAATCAACTGAAGGATCTCAAGTAGGGGTTACAGAATTTTTTTTCCTGTTGAGAAAAATAAGAAAATGAAATTTCAGTAAATTCAAAAGGTTTAGGTATAAAATCAGAATATTTTGCAACTGAAGAGGGACAAGATTCTTGGTCAACAGATAAAGCATTAAGTGGGGCTGGTTGGATCAGGTCTGACACAGGAGTGTGGAAACCTGATCCTACCTGGAGCTCTCAGTTAACTTTAACACAGCATTCACCTGAATGGGCTCCTAAGGTACAACAGCAGGATAAAGTAACTTCTGAGGGAGAAAACAAATTAGAGTGTATGATTTCAAGTCCTGATGGTAATCTAAGTGATTTGACTACACTATCTAAAGATTTTCAGATGAAGGAAGCTTTAGCAAACCCTCTGTTGATATGCAAGTACCCCCCCAAAAAAATATTCCAGCTAATAAACCTTTAATGTCTGAACTTTTTTTAAATACACACAGAGAAGCTGCGCAGAAGGAATACAGTACGCTTAAGATATAAAGGTGGTTTGGAAGTAAGACCTGACAGACATTATGTTGGGAAAGTTTTATTAAAGGATTCATTACATTTTCTCCTAAGGATGTATATGCCTTCATAAACATTTCAGGAGAAGATAATTTCGATGTAAGCTTGATCTCAACATGCTCTTGACCTCTTTGGACAAGATATGGGCAAGTTAAATTTTCTCACTTTGGACCCCTTTCATGGTTATTCCACTATCTAAGCCTTTGGTAAAATTTGTTACTGTGATGTTTAGGAACGAAGGGTGTGGGTGGAGGATATCACATTCTGGTTAAAGAACAGGTGTGAGGTTTTGAGTGAACCTGAGCCTATTTTAGACACAGAACAGTTTTGGACAGGAGGGTGGAAATACAAAATTAAGTTGAGACAAAGTGAAGCAGGGATAGAGCATATACTTAACTCCTTTTTGTTAGGGAAAGACAGGGGAGTTTGTTTTTATAGTGGACAGCCTCGTGCCTGCTATAAATGTGGAGCCAAAACACATCTTTCAAGTGTATGTGATCAACCCAGATGTGATAATTGTGGGGAGGTAGGGCATTTAACAATGTTTTGTTGTAATCAATCTGTTTGTGATTTATGTGATGCAAAAGGCCGTGTTTTCAAATTTTGTCCTTGGGCTGCACATAACTTGACAGATTGCTCTGGTTCTGAGATTTATATACAGAAAGTGCAGGAGGCTACTGTACAAACTTCTCCCTCACAGATGGGACCCCCTCCTATTCCTAGCACACAAGCAAAACACTCTGAGGTGGGAAAAATGGTAGAAGGAAAAAAAATCCCGTCTTGAATATTGTTGCAAATGAAAAAAAGGCTCCACCTGAAAATAAGACAAGTATACAAGATGAAGTCTCAAATAAGAAGGTAGACAGGGAGGATGCAATAGGCTCTTCTAACATTTTAAGTTTTCCTCCAGTTTGTTTCTCAGACGAAAACATAGAAAGGGAAAAGCTTAACAAGCCAAATGAATCTTTTGTAGTCATACCTCAGAGAAGATCAACCAGAAATCTACATCCCAACCCCCCAGACATTCACTTGAGACCAGTAACACATATGCAGCTCTTTTTCCTCTTGGGATACCTTTGAAGGGGATGACTCAGATTCTCAAAAATCTTCCCTCTCAACTAAAACGCAGGTAATTGATAACTATAAGGATAAGAAAAAGAAAAAGAAAAAAAAATAAAAGATGTTGAATATTTAAAAGGGAAATGAAGTTGCTTTGTGGTTCCCTGAATGCTCATAGCCTACTAAATAAAGCAAAAAGACAGGCCATGTTTAACTATATTTATGAGTTCCCCTTTTCAGTTTGGTTCCTACAGGAGACTTGGATATTCTCAATTGAACTGATGGTAGCATTTAAAAGGGAGTGGATGTGGGGCCCATCCTTTTGGTCCTTTGGAGAGGATACTGCAGATGGTATGGGGATAATATTTAACTCATATGCATTTCAGTTACATAACTTAATTGATCTGATACCTGGGAGAGTCTTAATTGTGGATGGGAAATGGCTAGGCCTATGGTTTCGTTTCATCAATATTTATAATCCACAAACTAAATCAGGCAGAGTGAACTGCCTAAAGATGGTGCAGCCTTTTTTATTCACTACAGCCAGAGTGTTATGGGGGGAGATTTTAATTGCATAGTCCCAGCTATTTCCAAAAGCAACATAATAGCAAGAAAGTGTATTGTGATTCTAATGCCTTAAGTAAAATTGTTAAAGAAGCAGGTTTTGTAAATTGTGACAGCCAGTCAAACTGTGGAAACAGTTTTTTATTTAAAAAAGGAAAATTATTTTCTTTGATTGACCATATGTTTTTCTCCCCAAATATGCTGATTGAATCATACAAAATACTTCCCTGTGAATTTTCAGATCATTCACTTTTGTTAAGCACTTTCTTTCTTTCTGATAAGCAAGAATCAAGGCAAATAAGATGGAAACTAAATAATTCTTTACTTGATCTGACTTATATTCAGGTAAGAACAAGGAATTTGTTGAAGGCTAGACTATCAGTTGCTTTTTGTATTCAGATCATGCGAGTGGTGGTTGGACACAAAATCTGACCTAAGAAATATGTTTAAAAATAATGGAAAGAAAATCAAAAATCATAAATTTCTGTATTATTTAAGCCTGAGACAACAACTACAAAGACTTTTAACTATAGCTTATACAACAAGGAGGGATTATACAGATCAAATCTCCTTATTGAAGACAAAAATGAGGGAATACCAATATGATAGAAGTAAAACTATGCAGGCCATATTAATTAATGGTGTTAAAAAATCTCCCATAGGGGATCCTTTTGAGATGTGCAAAGAACTTAGTGATTCCATGGGATTGAAGAGTTAAAAAGTCCGATGGAAGTATTATGACCACAGTGATGGAATTGCAAAAAGTTATTAAAGAGTACTTGATTTCTCTACATTCTAAAGAAAATATTTCCAAAACAGATATAGTGGACTATCTAAAACAGATGCCTGTCTCACTGAAAAAGGCTAAAAAGATGGATGAATGGGAAAATATTTCTCATACAGAAATTTTGGAGTCCATTAGGGCATTAAAACTAAATATTTCCCCAGGTTTAGACGGCCTGACAAATAATTTGTATAAATCTTTTCCAGAGGAATTTAATCAATGTCTAGGTCTTTTGTTTCAATATTTTTTAGAAAAAAACATTATTTACCCCTCATTTACAGAAGGATTGTTAACTTATATATTTAAATCAGTTGACAAGCATAATTTAGCTAATTGGAGGCCAATCACATTGTTAAATACAGATTATAAAATATTTGCCAAAATTTTGAATAACAGGCTTAAAAATATGCAGGAGATGTAATTTCACCTTATCAATATTGTGGTTTGACTGATAGAAGGTACAGTCAGCTCTTATGTTAATAAGAGATGTTATTGATCATCTCAGAGATGGGGTTAACAGGTTGTTTGGTGGCTGCAGATTTAGATAAAGCCTTTGACAGAGTTCATTTACCTTCCTTGTCATGACTCTGAGGCATTATGGGGTAAATAATAAGCTGGTGAATTTAATCGTAGTTATATAATGAAGGGTTGGTATTCCCTTTGTGAAAGGATGTAAGGCTGAAGGGTTTCAGCTATCCACGGAGTTCGACAAAGGTGCCCTCTTAGTCCCCTTTATATACCTTTGCAATTGATCCGTTTTTGCAGACTGTGTTAGTTTCTCAAAATGGAAGGGCATTCCCTTTAATGAAAGTAGTTACTTAATTAAAAACCAAGCGACGTAGATGATTTAGTAATTTATTTGGAGGATAGTTCATCCATTAAAATTTCATGGTGCTTTTGAGAACTTTGCTAAAGTTTCTTATGCAAAATTAAACATCAATAAAACAAAAGGATTGATAATAGGGGCAAGTGGGATCACTGAATCATGGCTAGAAGGAATTCATATATCAAAAACCCGCTTAGAATTTTGGGGATCAAATTTGGACCTCAAACCTACCCAGAGATAATTGGGAGAATGTCATTGGGAATATTGAAAAAAAGTGAATAGGTGGAAGCAGTGGAGGTTGCCTAAATTAAAAAGAGTTCATATAATTAAGCAATTTCTTCTTCCCATCATACAATTTGTAGCAATGGTTTTTCCACTACATACAGAATTTGAAACAAAGATGTATAGTTTATTTTTCCAGATGCTTTGGGGCAACCGTTTGAACCCAGTTAAAAGAGTTTTTACATATTTAAAAAAGAATAAGAGTGGATTAGGAATGATAGACCCTGTAGTACATGCCCATGTCTGTTTCATATCAAACTCTATCAAGGAGGGTTTAAAAATGGAGCTGAGAGCAGAGAACTCATGGAATTTAAAAATAATGGGTAAATATTTTAAGAATTGGATGTCATTAGCTCCTAAACTCAATAGATATTTACACATTCCTGAGCATTTCAGGCCCACTGCTCAGAAATGATATAAATGGGAATTACAGAAACAGATGGTACTAACTTATAATACAAGGGGTTTGTATCATTATTTAATGTTAAAGATATATCCTCAAGAGCCAGATTTCAAAAATTGCCCTTTAGTATTAAATTCTACAATTTTAGCACAATTAAACAACACAAGGATGCCAAAAAATCAATGTGAAGTACAGAGGTTAATATGTTATGGAAGATTAAATGTTAGAGGGAATGCTAAATATAAAGCCTTACAGGAAAGATTATGTCCCTATCCTGAATGCATTAATAGGGAAGAATCGATGGAACATTTCTTTTTAGAATGTACTTATGCCTTAGGGTTATGGGATTATTTAGCTAAGTTATGGAAATTCAAGTGGATGCTGAATATGTCATATGAATTCCTAATTTTAGGGGTGAGATCTACAGCTTCATTAGGACTACATAATGAGACATTGACTTTATTTTTAGGTTGTTTAAGATATTACTTATGGCAGCTAGAATTCAATGGGTTCTATACCAAAAGAAAATGCCATATGTTAGTGTTAGTAAACTAATAAACAAAGAGTTAGAGAAAATCTATACCATAGATGCTTTTAAGAGTGTCCCCAGGAGCTTTAAGAAAATTGTGGAAAGGTTTTTTTCATTTTGTAAAGTATAAATGAAAATAGCAGACTTAACATTTAAAATATGGTCTAAGATAATAATTATGTAATATCTATTTTATTTGAAGTTAAATCTATTAATTATGTATACAAATGAAACATTTCTTTTTTTTCTCTTTTCTTAAGTTTTCATTGTTGTTTTCGTGACTAAGTGTTGTTGTACATGTTTATTTTGCTAATAAAAACTCCCCTACTCTTTTCAGTAAGTGCCATGGGATCTTTAACATCCACCTGAACTACCACCAATCCAGGCAGATGGGACCTCGGTTTAATGTATTATCCAAAAGATGGCACCTCAGAAGTGCAGCACCCCTCTCATGCAGCACTACAGTGTCAGTACTGGGATATTAACCCAAGTGCCAGATGTGAGAACTGAACCCACAGCCCTCTGATCTCCCAGCCTCAGAGGCGAGTGTGCTACCTACTGAGCCACTGACACTGATAATTAAGTCACTACAACAAGGAAAAACTATCCAAAAGAGAAGAATCCTCATTTCTTATGATTTTTAATTTTTTAAGGGGAATTATGTACTGTATACTGAGCCTATTAGCTCCAAGTTGGGGGGCATGTTTCCCTAAATTTATGTAATAATGTTTATAATCTAGGTCAAAGGACTGGGACATAAGGAAAACGCATCCAGTTTACATTCTCAACATGTCATAAGCCGTCTTGCTATTAAGAATCACATTAACATTGCTATAGCTGTACCATCAATTAATCAAATTTATATTTAGCACATAGAATTGGGACAAACAATCTTCTCAGTCATTATGTTTACTTTTCAAGCAATATATTTCTTTCACACTAATTTTCTACAAAAAATGTAGACGTTTAAGCTCAAGGTTAAGAGGTCATCTGCCCCATGTCCAAAGTAGTATAGTGAACTTTTTCTGAGTGTCACGGGCATACAAAACTATGCAGCTCACACATTGCTTTCATCAGAATAGAGGTTAGGCAGTTCTTCTGTTCAGCTAAAGAAGACAAGAGAGATATGAAAAGAAAACACACCATTAGTAATTTATCTAGACTCTTTGCAAATAAGGTGTAAAGTCAACCTCTTCTTTCAGTCCTACTGGTGTAACTGTTTCTAATGTAATAATCCAATTTGTTTCCTTTTGCAAAAGAGTATTTACTCTAGTTCCACCTCTTGGGTGTCTCGCCACATGATCCAGGGTAAGAAACTTAAACTATCAGGATTCCCGCTGTGTTTTTCCAGAAAGTGGGCTCCAATTGCATTATAAGCGTTCTAATTAATGATGGCTCTGACATGTTCTTGGACCCTTTGTTTAACAGGTCTCGTGGTTCTCCCTATATAGTAACATGGGCATGTGCACCAACAAATGTAGACCACAAATGGGGTTGAACAGGTTATGAACCATTTAATTTCATAACTCCATCCATCCTTTTTGAAACTTCTCCCTGTCTTTGCAAATTGGCAAGTATTACAGTTGCCACATTTGTAAAGTCCATTAGATTTTGTTTTTAGTCAGGTTTGAGATATTTGCTTAGTCTGGATAAAATGACTACTTGTGTGCCTATCACCAATATGTTTTCCTTTCAAAAAAGTGATTCTTGATTTTGCATTTACCTAATGTTTCAAAATAGTATCAGATAGAAGGATGGACCGGTGGTTGTGTATAAAGCCTCCTATTTGTCCAGCATAGGGATTAAACTCTGTGACAAAAGTCACTGTTTTCTACCTTTTCCAGTTATCTTCCATCCTGACTGATGTATTAAATTTCTTTTATATTTCCATCTACCTCTGCATTTGTCCCTTCTACCCTATTTTTTGTCATCTCAGTTCTAGGGGTCAAAAGGTCGGCTCTATTTAAGGTCTGCACTTTCTGAAAAGCACTGTTTAGTGTCAGGTCTGAATATCCCCTTATCATTAACTTATCACTTAAAGAGTACCTTTCATGATGGTCCAAAAAGTTACAACTTGTAACCATTATATGCAATACTAGACCTAAAAGGGTGTGTGCATTTGTTATTTTTGGCCAATGTTTACTCTGCCTTCCATATTTTGCATTTGATTTTGATTCCTGCCTTAGCCCTGTTGCACTTGCCTTTGCTGTTCAGCTGCTGGGCTGCTAGCTCCTGATGACATCACTGTAGGGCAGAGGAGTGAGTCACTATAGTATAGTACAGTCACAACAGTTTTGCAGGGGAAAACTACCAGTACTCAATGAGCATACTGTGTTCCCCCTTCCCCAAAACACCCTGTTAGCAATGCATTATGCCAAATTTGAAATGCCTTGTCAGTATGTTTTTTTGTAAAACTGATTTATTTCTGCCTCTGTAACAAAGCATGGGGATTGAGAAATGAGTTGCTGTCAGCATCTTTCCCAGTCCTTTTGACTTTTATGCATAAATTACCAATTTTGTGAAAAACAGGACAAGAAACTTACAAGAACAGGAGGCAGAGTTTCAGCTGCTAGGAAAAGACATCTTATAAATGAGATCAATATTTTGTTGAGAGATAGAGAGAGATTGAGATTTGAAGAGCACATTTCCCAATCCTTTTGACTTTAATGCATAAATTACCCTTCTTGCATTGA
This sequence comes from Neoceratodus forsteri, assembly GCA_016271365.2. Taxonomy (NCBI): domain Eukaryota; kingdom Metazoa; phylum Chordata; order Ceratodontiformes; family Ceratodontidae; genus Neoceratodus; species Neoceratodus forsteri. The sequence continues at coordinate 1,663,425,124 of CM028130.1, forward strand.
TTCTGGAACTGCATTTCATGACTGTCCTCTGCAGTTAGTTTCTGCATTCTGAGCTGCTAAAAACTGCAGGGTGCACCAGAGCATCTGTAGTAAGCCTGGTGTTTCTGTGGACCCAGAGCTGTACTGCTCACATTACTATATGGCAGAGAAGTAACTCACACAAAAGTCAATTTTACAAAAAAGCATACTGGGCAAGGCATTTGGATTTTAACATAATGCATTGCTAACAGGGTGTCTTGGGGGAAGGGGAACTTAGTATGTACACTGAGCACTGATATGCTTTCCATACAAAACTGCTGTGACTGCACTGTACTGCACATTATGAGTCACTCCTCTGTACTATATTGATGTCAGCAGTACAAATCTGGGTCTACAGCAACACCAGATTTGCTATAGAAGCTCTGGTATGCCCTGCTGTTTTTAGCAGCTCAGAATGCAAAAACTAACTACTGAGGACAGTAATGAAATACAATTTCAGAATCAATGCAAGGAGGATTAATTTATGCATGAAAGTCAAAAGAACTGGGAAACGTGCTCTTTAAGGCATTTGCTTGTTCCATAAAACTTCCTCCTAAGAGCAGTTCCTTTTTAACCTTATTAGTTCACCATATGGAACGGAGGAAATACCTTTTTTGGGTGTGCACTGGAGACTTGTAAAATGCTGTTTGCTGCTGTCTTTTCTCTATAGCCCCTTGATTTTATTACTTCATTGGGAGTTCCTATCAGTTTTAGATCTAGAAATGTTATGCTACTTCTGTCATATTCATGGGTGAAACTGAGGCCCAAGTCATTGCTGTTAATATATTTCATGGAATTATCCATTTCATCTAGGGAAACAACCCCCCCAACTTTAAGCTAATAGGCTCAGTATACATAATACTCCATAAAAAATTAAAAATCATAAGAAATGATGATTTTTCTCTTTTGGATATTCTTTCCTTGTTTTAGTGACTTCATTGTTTTAAATAGAAAGAAAAATCAACCAAATTTCCCTATTTTTTGCCCTTGGAGATCTCCCCAGTGACACCCCCCCCCCATAATGATAAAAAGTATTTACTATTGGAAATCTCTGTTAAACTCCTAGTAGTTGAAATGCTCAAATGGTATTCAGTAAAGTTTTTGTGGCTATAATATTAAAATAAATTAAAATTTAATTCATACCTTCTTCCCCCCAATAGGCCGTCTTCAAAAGTATTTAAATATATCAACAAAACCTTTAATTTCTTGCAGAAACATAAAGAAATTTAAACTTCGTAAATGAAATTGATTCATCTGCAAGGAAATTTAAGATTAAAAATAAGGTTATGTTGTAATATTAATTAGTGGCTTAAGAGTTATAGTTAAATTTGATGGTGTAAACCTTATAATCTTTGGCCTGGATATTCAGACTGTGCCAGGTTGAGGCGCAAGCCTCGGCGCAACGCAACTTAGCTGTGCAGGGGCGTTGACTGGCTGATATTCAACAGAGCTGCACCATGGCACAACATCATTGAATATCACACCCTGGCCACCCGCAGTGTGCATGGTGCAGTGGCACAAGTGGCCAGAGTGGAACAGGGGATGTGCTAGCACAAGTTCCATTATGCTATGCGCAACAGCCATGATATTCAAAATTGTACATGCAAATGGAGCCATAATGTATGCAATGTGCAAATGGGGCCATTTGCATGTCATTATGGCTCCATTTACATGCAGGTGTGCCGATCCTTGGTGACTTCACCCTTGTGCCCTGCCAGGCAGCAGCTGTCGGGGACAGATGTCCCCTGCACAGCATGACAATGTGCCCCTCTGCCAGATCGCGGGCATTTGAAGCTTTCAAAATTGTCCAACATCACTGGTGGGTCAGTGGACTTCTCGCAGCCTGATCGCAGACAGAAGTATGTAAAATAATGTCCAATATCCCTGGTGGTCCAGTGGACCACTTGCAGCCCAATCACAGGCATTTGTATTAAGAATATTAAAGTCCTATATCCCTGGTGGTCCAGTGGACCACTTGCAGCCCAATCGCAGGCATTTGTATTAAACAATTAAGTCCAATATCCCTGGTGTCCAGCAGTACCCCCCTCCCCACCTGTCCATTAAGCCCCACTGCCCCACTCCCCCAGTCAGCAGCGGCGGCACTCACCACCTGCTGCCCACCGCTTCGCTACATCGGCATGTAGGTAGGGCTTGTGGCCCATTGGTCCACAGTATGAGCCAATAGGGCGTGCAGTTTGTACCATACTGCTGTCCAGATATGTGGAATGGACCTATTCGCTATCTGAATGTGTAGTACGGTATGGCTGCATGCCCATTGGCTTGGCTGTGGACCAATGGGCGACAGCCCTTGCTTCTACGGTGTCAGTCGGCAGGCAGGTGGGTGCTGTTGCCCGCTGCTGACCGGGGCAGGAGGTGGGGCTCAGTGGATGGGTAGGGAGGGGGGAGTGGTCCACTGGACCACCAGGGATATAGGACTTTAATATTCTTAATACAAATGCCCACGATTAGGCTGTGAGCAGTCCACTGGACCACCAGGAATATTGTACCTTACTTTTTCACTTATGCCCATGATCAGGCATGGGGGGGGTGCTGCTGTGAAGGTGCAGCCGGAGCTCGAGTGGCCACCCACAGGTGGCAGCTGCCATGTTGCGCCCTAATACGGCAGCTCACCTGTGGGTGACCTGCCATTGTTCCTTTTTCTTTTGGCTCACCTGTGTGCAATGCAAGTAAGGGATGCGTACGCATGGGCTCAGCACATCCCGGGCAGAATATAGAGATGTGCAGAGTATGCATGGGCATGCCCTCCCTACCTGTGCCACATACATTACTGATGTGCTCCGGCATATCGGGATTTGTGCCAGGCACAATCCCTGTTTGAATATCGTGCCAGGGCACATCAGTGGGTTGCAAATGGTGCAACACTATTGCGCCATGCGTAACCCTTTGGAATATCCGGGCCTTTATCTTTTATTTTAAATCTTGATTTGGTGTGTGGAATTTTAATGAAATTTGTATAAATATGGTGCACGTTTGTTCAATCCACAGAACCACCCCTGAGGAAGACCCAGTTAAGGGTTGAACTGCTTGGGCTAGTGGATACATTCCAGGCACTTAGTGAAATAAACAGTGCACTTTGCCATTGAAAATCTCTCCACGGGTGCAGAGTTGTTCTTTTGTTTGAATTGACTGGCAGCCTAACCCTGCACCACCAGTCCTGTGTGCACTTAGTTCTCAAACATTAAATAGGAGGGAAATCTCTGGATTGCATCATTTCTTGTGTAGTTGAAGACATGTACCAGATAACTCATTTTTTGGCTCCAGTTGGACTTATCTATGGGATCCAGGGTACCCAACATGTCTAGTAGGGCTCTGTGGAAATGCTTAGGTTGAGGGTCACCCTGGAAATGATATGATGTGGTACGTGACCATTTGATCCAATATGTAGCAAAGCATTCTTTAACCATCCTACTCGCAAAGTCTCTGCCTTGGTCGGAATTAATCCTTTGGGGAATTCAGTAGTAGATCACAAACTGCTATAACACTTTTACCACAGTACTAACTTTCTGATCTTCCGTGGGGTATGCCTGGGCATAACGGTTGTAGTGATCAGTTATTACAAGGATGTTGGCCTTGTTTTTTCTGTCAGGTTCTAGAGAGAGAGGCAATCCATACACACCAGCTCCAGAGGACCACTCGATTTAGTGTTCACAAGGTGCAGCTCTTTTGGGTGGAGTCTTTCTCTTGATACACCTCAGGCAAGTTTTGCCGTGCTTTTCAATGTCTTTGTTCATTCTAGGCCAGTAAAATCCTGCTCCTGGTAGGTATAGAGTGCGTTCATGTCCCAAATGCCCCATTTCATCATGTAACAAGGTAATGACTGCCTTGCAGTATTTTCACAGCAAGACCAATTGCTGCCTTGGGCACTCAGGATTGTCACCCTTTTGACTTTGTCATACCAAAAGTCCTTCTTTTAATTGCAGTTTGATTCATTCCCTCAGTAATAGTTGCACATCGGAATGATTATTGCTCATTTCACCTGCACCATGTCCCATCTCTAGAGCTTTGATTATTTACCTTAACACATGATCCTCCCTTTGCGCACTCTGCAGGTCTGGCTTACTTAGTTGTTACAAAAGACATGTGAAGTTCAAATAGGTGGCAGGAATGGTGTCCAACAAGACTCCCAATATATCTATAGCCCTGTGGGGGCTCTTAATTGTGATTTCTCCTGTGGGATTGAACTTGGAACATAGAACTTCACTGTTGAATTTGCAAGCTGCACATTTAGATCTATCTGTTCAGCATAAGGGCACCTTGTCAGGGTGTCACCATCAGTATTAATCTTGCCACTCCTGTATTCCAAACTGTAATCATAGGTTGAGAGGAAGACAGCCATCGGTGCCCAGCAGCATCTAACTTGGCAGTAGTATTCACGTAGGTGAGGAGATTGTTATCTGTCCTGAATGTGAAGTGAACACTATATAGGTAGTCATGGAATTTCTCAGTTACTGCTCATTTGAGAGCCAAAAATTCAAGCTTATGCACTGAGTAGTGTTTCTCAGACTGGAACAGGCTTTGGCTGGCAAATGCTACCAGGTGAAGTCCCTCTGGATGTTCCTGATGCAGCACTGCTTCCAGACGATTTAGTCTAGCATCAGTATGCAAAATGCATGGCTTGGCAGGGTTGGAAAATGCTAAGACAGGTGCCTCACTTAACTTCTTAATAATAATTCTGAAGACAAGTTTGCACTCTAACATCCAACAGTCACCGAAAGGGTCATTCACTTTCAGGTACTCTTTTGGAGGACTGTCCTTCTTGGAGTGGGCTCTCTTTTTGTCTGTTGGTGAATATCCCTCTGTGAAGTCATTCAGTGGGTATACCATCATGGACTAGTCTTTCACAAACCATCTATAATACCCACAAAACCAAGGAAGGATTGCAAAACTTTGAGATTTTGCAGCTGGTGCCTAGTGATAAGGACCTCTACCTTGGCTGGTTCGGTCTAAATTCCATTGCCTGAAACAATGTGGCTGATATACTTCCTTAAGGGCTGGCAAAACTGTCACTTGTCAATAGATACCTTTAGGCCAAACACCTCCAACAGGTCCCACACTTTCATGAGGTGAGCCTCATGCTCCTCCAATGTTCTTCCGAACACAGTTTGGTCATGTAGATTCTCAACCTCGACAGGTTCATTTCTCCCACTACCCTCTCCATTAATCTCTGAAATGTGGCAGGGGCCCTCGCTATTCACTGGGGCATCCATTCAAACTGGTAGAAACCCAGGGGGCAAAGGAAGACCATCTCATCCTTATTATCCTGTACAAAGGGGATTTAGCAGTAGTCATTACACAGATCCAGCACTGAAAAAACATCAGCTCCCTGACAAGATGACCAGTGCATCTTCTATGCAAGGCAATGTGTACTGGTGGGGCACAGTCTTCTTATTCAAAGTTCAGTTATCAATACACATTCTGCCAGCTCCATCCATTTTTCTGGCCACCATGTCAGGGGAGGTGTAAGGGCTCCTTAACTCCTTGATAATCCCTGCCAGCAACAATTCTTGCAGATGATGCCAGACATCTTTGATGTTACCAGGGGCCAGCCTCCATGATCGCTCTCTCTCTGAAGGGGTGGTCATCCTTAAGGCAAATATGGTGCTCTTCCCTGTGGATGCATCCCACATCCCACTCATGCAGAATGAATACTTTTCTTTGGTTAGCCAGCTTCTGGCTCAAGTTCCACTTGTAATGGTCAGGTATGGGTGAGTCCCCAAAATCAAATACAGATGATCTATTTCAGTATCAGTGGCTGACAAAGAGTCTACCTCTGTGCTCTGTTGGCATGGGAGATGTGTGTAAGCATTCAGCCTTTCTTAATAGTGATGGGCTTCTCAGTCTCATTCTTCAGCCTCACCATCACACATCTGGCCCAGAGAGTCTCTGGAGGGAGCATTATTCCTCTTTGCACCATCAGTCCCTTAGGGAGACTATGTTCAGGTGTGGCATCAATAACGAGTGCGGCTCTATGTGGATACCGTGTGAACTTAGCAATTCCAGCTACTCTGCACAATGAGTTAGGAGGTAAAGTCAGCTTTTTCCCATTGGCTCGGTGTATTACTCCAACTGGTTCATTCATGGGGTCAGCTGCTGGGGCTGTCAGTGTTAAACTCACTTGCTTTACCACTGCTTAGACTGAATGGCTTAATAAGCTTTCAGCTCCTCCTCTCTTTTCACACATCCTGGTCAGTCTGCTAAACATGTTTGCATTCATGCCGGTCAGTATTAGAGTATCACTCATGCCATTGGGCTCTGGACAGTTCTATGTCATAACAGCAGCAAAATAATAGCGTCCTACATATCAGTGAGTGCACAATGCCGAAACAACAACCGGCACCGCATGCACTACGCTAACAGAATATCAGCACCCATACCACCACACAGTGCCTTGTATTCTATGTGGGGGGCTGCCCAAACCCCTTCTCAATGTAATCAACTCCGAGGAGGGCCTGACACATGAGTAAGGATCCAACTTGGGAGGGGCTATTTGAGAGGAGCACAAACAGGGAACCACCAGAACAGCAGGGGAGCAGGATGGAGGAGGAGGAGTGAGAACACAACAGTACAAAGATGCAATGTAGCATAAAAAAGTACAACTCCCAATCCACACACCAACCAAAAACACTAGTGCACCAGTCCAGATTCAAACCCAGATCCTTCCACACTGGAGGCATACACTTCCTAATCAAGCCCAGACAGCCAGCTCAGCATGGCCTCCCAAACTACCTCCTATATCCTGCTTCCTAGAATGTCCCTTCTACCGGTGCTATAACCTGCGATCACCGTTTTAGCCCTTATACCCTTGCCATTTCCACAGTTGCTCTCATTTCACACTCGTAGTTACAGGCGCTTAAATTGAGTCTTTCAATTTGAGTCACCCATATCACTGGATACCACTCTGGACAGATCAGTGCTACTGCTTCCATTTTATGAGGTTCTTCTTGCCTCCTCTGAAGAAACTCAAATTATACAATACAATACAATACACACTGTAGGGGTAGCTAGCACCCCCAGCCACCACACCAAAAGTCCTGTCATGGGCTGGAGGGGCAGGTGTCTCAGATTGCGGTTGTAGAACGCTTGGTGGATAATGGTCAGTTGTGACCCACTATCCAATAGTGCCCTGCATAAAATTAATTCAGTCAATACTTCCACATCAGCACAAGGTCCCACTAAGCCAGGGGACAACTTGCTTTCTGCAGGGCTCTGTAGTTTAGTCCATTTAGTATATCTTGACATGTTCAGAGACCCAGGTCACTCTCTCTGTTGGCTCCACTGCTATGTCCCTGATTACCTTGTCTCTTTTTTGTGTTTTCATCAATGAGCTGTGGGTTCTCTGGCTAGGCACACCCAAGGGCAAAATATCTGTCCTCCCCAGACTGGTAGCAGAACAGTCCTTCCCTGGGCAGAGGAAGAGGGTGCAACCTGACCCTTTGAGCAATTGAGGGTTCATCAGGCATCCCTGGTCAGCCGCTACACTGGCAGCTGGAGAAGGATAAGACTCATAGGCCAACTGTAATGCCTTCATGCATTCTTTAATTTTTTTAAGCTGTGTTCCCAAATCAAGAATGGCACTGTGCTCTTTACTCTATTTGCAATTGTCAGAGAGAATCAGTCACAAGTGGTGTCAAAAGAGAATCGACATGGTCTTCTTGGGCCTCCTCCTCTCTCATTTCCTCAAGCAACTGGCGAAATATAGTTGGGTCAGTCTGGGGATCTCTCAGCCATAGAGACAGCAGGGTCCACAGGAAAAAACCCTCTTAACTCATCTCTTAACACCTGTTGAAGCCTCCACTGAGAAATCTGAGCAGGCATTATTTCTCCAGTTTCAGCTATTTTATGAAGCATGGTCTTCACCCTTGTGATATAGTGGGACAATGTTTCTCCTTCCAGTTGGGTAGTGGCCTTCAACTGAATGATGAGGTTCTCTTTCTTTTCAAGTAATTTCAAAAGTGCTCTTTAACATGGACAAATGGTCATTTGCATTACAATCTGGCTGACTTACACGAAGAGCTCAAATGACAGCTAAAGCCATACCCTGCAAATTCTCAGCTGTTCTTTTGCATATATCATGGTCAGAGCATTTCCATTCCTGCACCATCTTTGTGGTTCGGTTCATTCAACTTTCATAGTCATCTTCTCCAGCTGGAGTGGGGATGGCCCCAGAGAAGGTGCACAATCTTTTATATTGCTCATAACATGTAACCAAGAAGGGGGTCCATCCACTGGATAGCACTATTACAGCAGGTTCACCTTGAAATAAAGTCTGGACATCTTTTAGGGTCTTTTCCTTAACTGCCAACATCAGCTTGATTTTCTCCAACAAAGTCTGCTTCAAGGGATGGTGTGGGAGGTGGCATCTGACAGCGACCCACTCCCCTTGCTAAATAGGTTCCAAGCACCCTCAAATCCTTCTGCAGTGAGGGTGGCAGGTCGTTTACTTACATCTGTGTCACTCTCCAATAGGGCATTTGTGCTTTGACTGGCATGGCCATACCTCATTCTGTATACTTTTAACCATCCCAATCCTTGCATTGTCTCCAGGACTTCCAAGATGGCAGACCTTTCAGTGCCCTCAGGGATCCATGTGACCAAAATGATCTTTTTGAGGTCCAGATGCTCCCTTCTACACCAATCTTCCAGTTCTTGTTGTGGCATACTACATTTTCAAAAACTTGGACAGGGTACATAATTTTCAAAATTCATGTGGTAGGGTGGCCACTAGGGGGCAGTAAATCCCAGTGGTGCCTCCACTTTGTAACAGCACCTCAACTCACCTAGGCTGTTTCCAGGGCCTAGGAGTCTCACCTGGACACACCTCTGAGTGGTCCGGCCTGGGTTCAGTAGCGGACAGGAGAAGAAATGGCACAGTGCCTCCACCAGCGGTAGTGATACGGGATACTTGTGGGTTAAATTCCCATTTATCACCTCCCAAGGAAAATACAATAACTGCCTCCACAGTACCTTTCCCACCTAGCAAATGCACAAACTTACAGTAACTAGCAATACAATATTGTATCATAAACCAACTTCTAGCTTTATTATAAGAAGGGGTGAGCAGGAGCGGAAATAGCACAACAATATTGATGGCAACAATTGACTGTACTCCACACTGTCTCCCATGCTTCCCACCTGCAGGTGCACCCATTCCCCCCACAAGTGGCTGCCATAACCAGTTCATTTATTGCAGTGGGTACCAGTCTGGGGTGCTAGTGACTTACCAGTGGATGCAGGGTTATGCTCTGAGATGCTAGGTTACTAGGAGAGTAACAGTCTTTAACATGGACAGAATACTTTCATTGGGGCCAAAATAATTTTTAAACAAAACAACTTTTGACTTCATTGCCTGGTCTGAGCTTAAAACTTGGTGCATTCCAGCACAGGACTTAATCCCCTTTCTCTGACTCACTAGCTCGGATAAGAACTCCATTTAGCTGCAGCCCAACCACCCTTACAGTTTTGAGAAGCGGGGGGGGGTTTCAACAGGTTCGGTTCAATTTCAAAAAGTACCATTCTGGTATCAGGAGTTGTTGGTGGTGCACCACAATAGCAGATTGCAGACAAACAGCAGCTGGTCTTCACCTGTCAGGCTTTTCAAATCTTCACCTCTGAGACCTGTGTATGCAGTGTTCACCTGACAGGCCTCTCAACATCTTCCTCTCTGCGGTCTCATTATTGATCTGGGGGACTGGGCAGGCTGGGTGTCCCCTAGACTTTCTGCTTGGCACACGGCTTCCAAAAGCAACAATGCAGCTGGGCTCTAGCTCAGTCTCTAGCCCCAGAACACTCTATGTCTCTGGCTAGAATCAATTAGGCAGCTTTCAAATTCATTCACCTCCATGGAGAAACGTAAATGGCACAGTCTGTCTGTTCTCCACTGCAATTTTCTTTACTTTCAGGCTGCAGTTCACCACTCTCTGGACTCAGGCTCTGGGTTCTCTACACTACAGGCTGTTACTCACATATTGCAAACTCACAGCTGCTGGTTCAGATCTTGCTCTGAGAAATCACTCAGCAGGTCACTTTTCCCTGATGTAAATAGTTTTTCCTCAGGCGCTCTGCCTTTGAATCTCATTGGGCCAGAAAGGCCATCAGGCTGCAGGTACAGGCCTATTTGGAGTTGTGGATCCTAGAACTTTCTCAGCTACACATGCGCAGACAGGGCAGTGCAGCTATTGTTGTTTACATTTTCAGTACAGGTTCATAGCTGCTCCCCTGGGACCAAAAAGAATGCTTCCAATGCACGCGGAGGCTCAGAAACACAAACAAAGCTCGGCCCCTTTCTCTGCATGGGGCCAAGACATCTAAACTCAGACACCACAGCCTTGGGGACCACACGGGGCACCATTTCTCGAATCCTGCCAGAGCCACTGACAGAGGATGCCTATAGGGCCATAGCCCCCATAAGGTAAGCCCGAAATGAGGGGTGCTTACATATATTTATTATGAAATCAAGTCACTCAAGTAACTGCAGCAATGCTGAGCTGACACACCTCACACACTACAGTCAAACCTGACTAAATTCTGAGGGGAACAAAATCCTTAAATTTCTTCTTGGGCTCACACCCACAAACTTAGAAAAAATGTCCTAAGTGCACAGCTGTGCACATACACAGAACAGAAAAGCAGCTCACTGAAGTGTGGGAGTCAGCTGACTAGGTCCATCTGACCAGCGGCAGCTAGGATTCAATCACACTTGCTTATGTGGCCATGGAGGGACCCAAGCCCAGGTTCCTTACAGAAAGATTTCTGATATTAAATTTAAATTATTTTTATTATGAAATCAGGTCACTTTTTCAAGTCTCACTCACTGTAGTCAAGCCTGACTGAATTCTCAAAAAAAAAAAAATTACTGGGCACAAAGCCAAGCCAAAAGCTACAATAGAAAAAGGACTGAAACAGGCAATTGCACTTCAGTTGGACTACTTGCCTTGTTCATTGTCTCAAACAACTTAGTTACAAAAACCTTAAATTTCTAATTAAACTAAACCCCTACAAAACTTCCTTATTCCCTTAAGTGGTTAGTCTAAAATATACTGCAACACAGCTTTAAATCTCATTTTGGTTTTAGTACAATACACACACACACAAACACACACAGCATCGAACTCTCCTGCACCTGAGCGGTGCCCTGGACGACTAGACAGCCCCATGGAACCCCCCGTGGCCACCATCTGACTTGGACCACCAACTTCACACACCTCTGGAGCTTGCTGCATCAGAGCCCTCAAGCAAGGACTCTCCTGTGCCTGAGTGGCGCCCTGGATGACTAGGCGTCCCCACGGAATCCCCCGTGACCGCCGCCCGACTTGGACCGCCAACTCCGTCCACCTCTGGAGCTCGCTGCATCGGATCCTTCAAGCAGGCGCCCTGGACAAGTAGGCAGCCCCATGGAACCCCCCCTTGGCTGCTGCCAGACTCAGACCACCAACTCTGCCTGCCTCTGGAGCTCACAGCATCGCATCCCTTAAGCAGGTACTACCACTGAAGCCGCCCAGCTCCGGCCCTTCTCCGATTGGGTGCGACTTTTGGCTGCTGGACTGTGATTGGTCCTCCTTTCCTGCTCGCTAAGCCAATTGGAGCGCTTTTTCCCTTGCTACAGACAGCCTGTTTTTGTCTCTGCCAACCTGATCTAACTCTACTTACCCAGTTGGTTTTTCGAACTGCTTGCTTGGTGCCATTTCAGGATTTTACTATTATATTGCTTAATAGTGCCACTATTTGCCTCCACTGTTTGAAAACGGTTATATTTTTTACTAAAACCCATAGTAATATAATGTTATATTTTACTGTATATTGTGTAGGTTAACCTCCTAGTTTGTTGCCTGACTAACTTCAAAGCCCCTCTTGGTGACCCACTGTGTTTTCACCTGCTCAGCTCCTTAGTCTTTCTATTTTTTCTTAAATTCTTCCACCCTCTGCCAAATTTCTCCCTTGTACCTCTGCACATCCCTCCTGTCCCCATCTTTCTCTCATTCTAGGTATTTCTCAATTTCTGTCTTCATTCCCTTCCCCATCTCTCCCTCTTCTTCTCCACCCAAAAGTGCTCTGACCTCACTCCTTTGTCCATACTGATCTCCCCTTTTAAACATATTCTCACCTGCTCTGCTCTATTGTTCCCTGTCCTAATCCCCCATAGCCCCTGCTGAGTGTCTGTCGCTAGTCTCCTGCCCTCTTCTGCACTAATATTTATTCTACCCTCTCATTGCTCCCTTAGGGACTCTCCTGCACCACAGCAGCACCCTGGATGACTAGGCTGCCCCATGGAACCCCCCTTGGCCGCTGCCCGACTCAGACTGCCAACTCCGCCCGCCTCTGGAGCTCGCCACATTAGATCCCTCAAGCAAGTACTACTGCTGAAGCCACCCAGCTCCAGCCCTTCTTCGATTGGTGTGGCTTTTGACTGCTGGACTGTGATTGGTCCTTCCTTCCTTTCTGCTCGGCTAAGCCGATTGGAGCGCTTTTTCCCTTGCTACAGACAGATGTTTTTGTCTCTGCCAACCTGATCTAACTCTACCTACCTGGTTGGTTTTCTTCCCACCCCCACCCAGGCCTCCTTTAATACACATCTAGCCCCTCCTCTTACTGTCAGCTCCTGTTTTATTGGCTTTCCCCACAGGGCAGTTGCTCATTTGTCCCACAGCATGGGCATTCTAGCGCTTGAGCGTATTAGTTCTCTGCCCACCGCTTTTCAGCTTTCTCAGCTCACCCCTCTCCTTGCTCTCCTATCCTCTATTCCCTCCATCTCCACTCCTACGCTTTCCCACTCCCCTTTAACTGTGCATCTGGTTTCACCCCAAACTTCTAATTTTACCCCACCTTTCTTACCCTTGCCTCTCGCTCTCCCTCCCAATCATCACTGAGCGATCATAAGACCCGTTCTATCTTGGTACTTCTCGATCTCTCTGCATTATTTGACACTGTTGACCATGGTGTGGTGTTAGACCATTTGCGGTCCATCTGTGGATTATCTGGTACGGTCCTCAGGTGGTTTCGATCTTACCTCTAGGGTAAGACTCAGAGGGTGGTGTTGGGAATTTTTTCCTCGGCATCAGTCTCCCTATCCTGTGGGGTACCGCAGGGTTCTATTCTAGCGCCTGTGTTGTTTGCGGTGTATATGCTGCCGTTGGGAGCGATTATTAGATGATGCGGTTTGGGTTTTCATTGCTATACAGATGATACCCGGCCAGGATGCTGCCTTGTTGGTATTTAATAACTGCCTTGCCGAAATCCAAGACTGGATGAATGGGAGTTGGTTGAGGTTAAACCCGGAGAAAACTGAGATGTTGGTCGTGGACAAGGGTCGCTGTGAGGCGGGTCTGCCAGATGGATCACCCTCAGGCTTATGGCTTGGGGGCATTCAGCTGATGACCTCAGATCAGGTGCGGAATCTTGGCATAATAATTGAAGACCTCATGACGCTTAAATCTCAGGTGTCAGCGATGGTCCAAACTTCCTTTTTCCATCTGAGGAACATCGCTAGGGTGAAGCATCTGGTTCCTCCAGATTATCTTCCAACATTGATCCACGCTTTCGTTACCTCTCGCCTTGAATATTGCAACTCCCTGTACCTAGGGCTATCGGGGGTTGAACTTCACCGTCTGCAGCTAGTGCAGAATGTGGTGGCCAGGTTATTGACTGGTTCTTCCAGATCCAGCCATATGATGCCTGTGCTCCGCGGACTGCACTGGCTGCCAGTGTTCCCAGCAGTCACCTTCAGGTCGGTTATGCTGACCTCCACAAAGTCCTACCACGATCAGGACCTATCTACCAGACAGTCATTCCCTTGCTCCTCCTCCCCGCCTCCCCTTCGACCACTGACGAGGGATTGCTAGAGATTCCCAGGGTTCATTGAAAACTTCAGGGGCTAGATCATTTAGTTTTATGGCTCTGACCCTGTGGAATTCTCTACCTCATCAGTTGCGAAATTGTCCAACTGTCCTAAGCTTTAAAGAAGCTCTGAAGACCCACCTTTTTAGTATAGCTTTTAATGATTTACGTTAGTTTTAAATCTGGTTTATTTATTGTTTTATGAAATTGTACAGGCGCTTTGGTTTGAGAAAAGCGCCTTTTAAAAATAAAGTTTTGATTGACTGATTGATTGATTGATCTTAGACTCTACTTTATTCCTTGGTCCACCTGCTGATTAGACTGTGCTCTTACTGCATTTCTCTGAATCTACTGTCTTCTCCTCCCACGTAAAACACCTGCCTGGATCCTGTGTTTAGTGCATTGCTTTGCTCCTTCTATGGTCCCCCCCTACTCCTTGCATCCTCACTAGTTTCTCTGACCTGCTCCCATAACCCCAGGCAGTCTACAATGAAGTCTATCACGTTACTATTCCTCCTTGCCTCCACACTGCTACTGATTCTCTTTACTGTGTTACCTGTCCCTAGAGCTGCTAAAGCTCCCCTCCCTACACACCCAGTGATTTCTTTTTTTCAAACCTCCTTGTTGTGCATGTACCCCACCATGCCATTACCCTCCCAGTAAGCAGAACTTGGATCCTTATGATTGCACATGCCCACACAAATTGCCACCCCCCTCCCTTCGTTTACACACCCTATCCTCCTACATGCGCAAAAGGCTGTGGTAGCTACTCTTTCTAGCCATAGTGCTCTCAGGTGATGTCCAACTTAACCCTGGCCCATTAAATTGTATAACCAACCCCAGTCTAAATGCTAAAGGTCTTACAATCGTACACCATAACATAAGAAGCCTTGAGAAACACTTTTCTGAACTTGAAGCATGGACCTCCCTCTATAAGCCAGATACAATCTGCCTCACTGAAACCTGGCTCAAGACGACCACCCCTGACTCTCTGTATACCATCCCATCCTATAACCTCTCGAGACTAGATAGATCCCCCAAAAGAGGTGTGGGCACATCAATTTACTTTAAAAATCACCTCCAACTCTCTGCTATTAGCTCGTCCCCCCTCAACCACTGTAAAGTGCTTCATACCCTCCTCACTCTCGGCTCCAAGAAATTACATATAGCCTGTGTCTATAACCCTCCTAGGAGTGGTCATAAAGGACTGGAGGAACTGCTGGATCGAACCACCTCTCATTCTGGAAGAAATTAAGTTCTTATCCTTGGGGACCCAAATATAAACTGGTTGGGTAGCTCTCAATCCACATCCCTGTCAAGTGTCCAAAGCCTTAATCTCCACCAGCTTATCCTAGAACCTACTAGAACCTCCTCCAACTCTAATGCAGGCATCCTGCTCGATTGGATTATGACTAACCATCATGAGCACATTGTCGTCTCAGGCGTATTAGCTGATACTATTACTGACCATTCCCCCAACTTCTGCATTTGGGGCAAAGGGAAGGCTTTACTTACACAGCCCCGCTTCATTACCTTTTGTGATTTTACTAATTTCAACCCCCAAACCTTTCTTCAAGATGTTGCTAGTACTGACTGGTTCTCTCTCTTAGGAGCCAATGATGCTCAGTCTTCTCTAAACATCTTCTTATCCCACTTCCAAGCACTCCAAGAGCAACACTGCAAACTGGTAACACACCGAGTAAAAAACAGACAAACTAGATGGCTAAAATCCGGACTGCTCAAAAAACTACATTTAAGAAATAAAAATTGGACCCACTACAAGAGAACTGGCCATGCAGCAGACCTAAACACCTACCGAGCCCTGCGTAACTCCTGTAAAAAGGATATCAAACAGGCCAAAAGCTCCTATTGCAAAGATCTTTTAATTAATTCCTATGGACACTCAAAGAAATTCTGGTCCTACATTAAATTCTTTATGGGCTCAACTCGTCATACTCCCCTAATGACATGTCTCTCAATGGTGTCCACTACAACAATCTCCTCACCATAGCTAATTTTTTCAATAATCAATTCTCTGACCTAACAAAATACACCTCCTCCTTCCCTACCAAGTCGTCTCCTCAAATTCCTAGAAATGTTACTCATCCTACTTTCTTTTTCAAGTCTGTCTCATTTCAGGAGGTACAAAAATTACTTAATAATATACCTGAGGATGCAGCCGTGGACTCAGACAATCTCGAACTCAAGTTACTGAAACTAGCTGCCCCTTTCATTGCTGCACCGCTTACCAAGATCTTCAATCTCTCGCTGTGTCAAAATCATGTCTCTGATATATGGAAGATGACAAGGATAACCCCTGTTCTCAAAAAAAGTGACCCCAAAGACCCACTCAACTATAGGACTATTGCAATCCTGTCTGTTCTTAGAAAAGTTCTAGAAAAACTTGTAGCTACTCAAACTACTGAATTTCTCATTAAAAACGACCTCCTAAATCCGGATCAGCATGGCTTCCTTAAGGGACACAGTACTACAACTCCCTACTTGAGCTTACCTCTGATGTCCTAAATGCCATGGATTCTGCTCTCCTTACTGGGTCCATCTTTATCAATATGACCAAGGCCTCTGATCTGGTAGATCACGCTCTTCTCATTGCCGCACTCAGATCTCTTGGTTTCTCCTCTAATGTAGTAAACTGGTTTGGTAGCTATCTATCGGACCGTACTCAATTCATAAAATATAACTCTACCTCCTCGGATACATCTACAATTAACATAGGAGTTCCCCAGGGGTCTATATTAGGCTACTGCTCTTCTCTATTTTCCTAAGCAATATCAACTCTGACCTGTAGCAGACTGCCTCTCTGCTGTGTACGGACAACATTGTCCTGTACACTAGTGCCAAATGCATTGATGACATCAATGAATGACTCTCCCATGATTTTCAACACATCCAACAGTGGCTGAAGTGTCACAAACTTGTCCTAAATGAGTCTAAGACCCAAGCTATGCTATTCGGCTCAAGCTGCAAGCTCAAACAAGCCCAATACAATTTTAAAGTTTCCACCTTAAGTGGTAAATCCATTGGGGTGGTCAGCTCCTTTAAATACTTGGGTGTCACGCTTAATTCCTCACTAACTTTCGACACCCACATCCTACAAACCTGCAAGTCGGTAAATACCAAACTTGGTATTGCCTATCAAACCAGCTATGCTCTTATCCCCTCAGCTAGACTTGCCATAGCCCGCAGAGTTCTTCTGCCCTCACTAAACTATGGAGTTGTTACCTATACTTCTGCAAGCAAATCCAGTCTTCTGAAATGGGATGTCATCTACAATGACATCTGTCGGTATGCACTCTCCTCCCACCGACTGAAACACCACTGCACCCTCTACTTTGACCTTGGGTGGCTTCTGCCCCACGAGTCTCAGTCTTATGCCTTTGGATCCATAATCAACAGCAGTATCAGATCACAATCTCCTCAATCCCTTGCGGGTCTCTTTCAAACACAATCATCCCTCTATGACCTTCGCTCAGCAGTTTCTGCCCCAGATGTCATCTCCAGGCACTCTACCTCTAAAGGCACTGGCGCATTTGCCTGTCTTGCCCCCCCCCAACACTGGAACTCCATACCATTAAACCTTCGCCAGGCCCCATCCCATGTTGCTTTCAAGAAGGCATTTCATAACCACCTAATCCTGTCCTATAAATGCTCCTGTTTCAAACTACCCTAGACCTGCTGATTCCAATCTTCTCAACATCTTTCCTCCTACTCTTAGATTGTTCCTTCTCCATATCTACACCTTCTTCAACCTATCATTCTTGTTACAGCTAATCATCTCCTCATTTCTCTCTCTCTCTCTCTCTCCCCATAACCTTATTTTCAGACCCAACCCTGTCTCCCCTCAGGTAGAATCCATGACTCCTGCTCTTATTATTAAAACTTTGATGCCATTATTTGTCTTATGCTTGCCAATATTTTTGTAACTCCTACTTATTGTTATCCCTGTATTATCACTTTACTGTATTCCTCTACTTGTCATTACTGTACCCATGTGTGTTGTCTTTCCACTGTTCTTTGTTGTACTCTCCTGGGTCGTGCCTGAAAATAGTCATTTCATGGCTAGTGCACCTACTCAGTAAACAAAAACTAAATAAAATAAAAAATGTATATGTGTGTGGGCTGTTGGGGCCTGTCCACGTGCCTGTCTGTCTCAGCACACTAAACAGCTCTTTTATTTTCCCTTTCTTAAAAGCCTAATTTTCACCCTGCAGTGTAAAAAATCATCCCTCTGTAGCTTGGGATTTAGAGAGGGAAAAAAAAATGCCAAGATTTCTGATTTCTGTCTAGTTTTAACAAGCAGATTGAAATAGATTCTTTCTCTGCAGTAGCTCAAGTCATTTGCCTCTCCTACTTGAAACTTTTGCAAGTGGAAATGTTTAAATTTGCTAGTGAAGTTCCACTGCAGTTGCTAAATTTGCCTATGTGGAGCAATTTGTGATATTGGCTTAAAAATTTGCCAAACTGCAAATTAGGGAATTTTGCCCCAGAGCAGCAGAATTTTGCCTGTGAATGGCAAAATTCCACAACTCACAGGTGTAATTCTGCACTTCAAGGTGAAATTCTGCACTTCATGGATCAATCTGCACTTCGCCAATTGTGCTAAATCTATAAAATAATTTTCATAGTGAATTTCCCCAGTTTCGCCCATCTCGATTTGCAAGTGCTGGCTGGGTCACATGACCTGCCCTCAGTGAGCTTCCAAAATGGCCTTTGATTGGGCAGGAAGTCATGGGAGATTTTGAACTCCTACCAAACAGCAAAACACAGACTAGTGTTAATCATACATTTTTCTTCCTGAGTAACGAATAGCTTACTATTCTTGGTATTCGGGAAATACTATTTGTTACTTGCACCCCCCCCAGTGAATGGTGATAAATTTGACCAGGGTACTAGGGCAATTTTTCTACCTTTTTTGAGAAGTGTCATGAGATCTTTTGAAATCCATCTGAACAAGTACCAGAACTGGACAGTGGGAGGTCTTTTTGCTGTCTCATCTAAAAGACAGCACCTCTGACAACACAGTTTCCCCAATCACCATGCTAGGGTACCTGTATGATTACTTTTAATCCAGAGGACAATATCCCCAGAAAAGCTACCTACATCACTTCCTGTCTTACTCCTGACCAGGTCTGACTATTTATGGTGTGTATGTATGTATGCATGTAATAGATAGTAATGTCCAAAATGGACATCAATAAATCATTTACCTACCTACCCTCTATTTTGGGTATGGGAGCAAGAAGGTTTTGAAGACAGACTCTTGAATTTTTAATGAGGTACAGGATAGGTGGTGGGGTGGACATTGTTTAATAAGATCTAGGATGGTATTCCATGTGGGATGGAAGGGGGAATCTAGGCCCAGCTAGGTCTTTGGGAGGGTTATGGAGGGTGAATTGATTAAAAAGATTGCATCAGATAAGGACTAAACATTCTTGCCTTCTGGAATATGTCTGCTTGATAGATTGCACAACTGTTTTGTCAAGCTTGTACCCAGGAACTATTGCTGTGTGCCTTTTCCTCAGAGTGAGATATATTAGATGTGATATAATTGTATTTAAATGATTGGGACTATGCAGGGGTCTATTACGTAGTTTATGCTAAACTTGAAAAAATAAGATGTGTATTTATTAATAAGCAGTAGAAATTGTGGTGAAAGTGTTTGCTAGATTGGGTGTATCACTAGTATAATAAGGGTCTCAGCAATGCTGAAATCTGATTGGCTTTCAGCATCCTGAGATGCTTATGTTAATCTACTTATTAACATACCTGAAGAGCCTGATCACTTGAGTATTGACTTGTCTGGCACTATATCTTTTATAGATTCCATCTGTAGAATGCAGAGCCACCATTAGACCTGTTAGCCAGTGCCAAACCCTCAATATTAGGAAAAACAATGGATTATTGTTAACAATGCTCTGGAGAATGGGAGAGAAAGAAAGACAGAAAGGATAGCTAGAGCTGACATGTTAGCTCTCTTCCCTGCTGACTCACAAAATCTGTATTGTGACAAGGTGCTTCTTGACATTATAAATGGTTTTCTGTCTGTCTGTCTGTCTTTCTAGCCAGAGCTATCAGTTTGTAGTTGGAATACAATGTTAAAGGGACAACGAGAACCCTGAATTATAGAAATGTAATTGAGTATGAGTTTTCTGTATGGTTTGGTTAGTGTCCCTTTATAGACTGTCACTATGTATTTTGTTTTGAAAAATGTGCCTTTATATACTGTGATTGATGAAAATTCTGCTGACTGGCATTTCAGTGTTACCAGACCAGCAGCGAAGCTCTGTTAATTTATTTATTTAGAAAATCGGAATTACAACCCTTGGTGTCACAGACTCATTTCCAAAGGCTCCACGTCAGAATAAAACATAGACATTCATACAGTACATATATAGAATAAATGTGGGTGAGCAATCATACAGAGTATACGTACAATGAGCATGGGTTAATGCCTATACATTTGGTAGCTAAAACAGGGCAGAGCTATCGACATATTTACCTAATCAGCGGTTAAGACCTATACAATTGGTAGCTAAAGCAATGCAGGATATGAGTTGGTAGTAAGCAGCCTCAGGGACACCTTGTCTTTTACATAATACAATGCATTCATATTCCAGTGCAAATATATGGTAACCGAGGGAGGTGAGGAGCCTGTAGGCTAGAAATAGTGAGGGATCTCCACTGCCTGGCCAAGGGCAGGTGCGTGGCCTGGCGGCATGGTGCAGGATCCACAGGTTACTGGTTACACTGGCATTGACAGGAGGAGAGAATATGGGCCCTTAAGGCAGCTTTAAGAGGTCCTAGATTGGTGATTGATGTGATAGCTGGATGGAGGGCATTGTACCAGGATGGAGCTCTAAGGGAGAAGGATAGCTGAGTCAGGGTGGTCCTGACCCCAGGCACCTTCCAGATAGTTTTTTGGTCAGCCCGTGTGGACGCTGAGATGGTGGCTGCCTGAAGAGAAGCCATAACACCTATTGTGGTTAAACCCAGGTGGATTCTTTTTGGTGAAGAGACAGGTCTGGTATAATAGTCTTTCCTCAAGGGAGAGGATATTGGTGAGTGCGTATAGGGTGCCGGTATATGTATTTCTGTTGGCACCAGAGAGGAGCTGGCAGGCCTTATTGATGACTACTTGTATTTGACGAAGCGCCATATTGTCGGCAGCAGCATAGATTGTGAGGCCATAGTCCACCAGCGATAAGACTGAGGAGGTAATAGCTAGGTGAAGTACTTGAGGTGGCAGGCAGTCGTTATGTCTGTAAAAGAGGCCAATGTGGGTGTTGGTGGCATTGGTGAGGATTTTTATATGTTAGTGGAATGAGAGGGAAGAATCAGATGTAATACCTAGATAGTTATACTTTTGGACCTGTTCCAGTGAGATGAGAGAGGCAGAGAGTATTTCCAGGGGGAAATCCTTTGATCTGTTTTGGTGGTGTTTGCAAGTTGAAGTTCACATTCTGGTCACACATGGTAAGGATCAGTTTAAGTGCATGATCCCGATGTCTGCACCCTCCTCAATGACAGGATGCACTTATTTCACTGACTGGTGTAACTCCCCTACAAATGGGGGTTCCTAAAAGCTTCCTCGGAGCTTGGATGAATGCTCCATGCCTAACTGGTTTCGGCGTTAAGCCGCTTAAATGTGTTGCCAGTGAGCACTTTTGAAGCTTCCGTATCTGTCTCTTTAAGGGCTGCCTTTTGCAGCCGCGATTAACTGATATGAAGGGGGGTTGTGTGGTTGTATGCCCGAGTCCTGCCCGGGCCACTGGAGAATAGCTCCTTTCTGCCACCACTAATGGTGCAGAGGGAGCTCTGCAAGGGGATGTGATTGCTGTAAGAAATAACATATAATAACAATGATAATGTAGTTGTTCTAACCTGCCTTTCTTTGCAGTAAAGATTGTTTCGATTGCCTCCTCCATTTTGGTCCAGAACTGATGAATTGGACCAATCGGTACCTTGGGACCCTACAGAGTCAGCTGACCAATGGGGAACCTGCTCGTCCTTTGAGAAAGGTATTATGGGCTATGGCACTTTTTCGCACCACTGAGAGCCGGAGAAAGTGACTGGCATGTGCCACCGGCCAATAGGAGTGGGTAGTGCCCGAACTGAAGGAAGAGCCCCTTGCTGCTGGGGCCAGATGCGTTGTGACTGAAGGGAGGAGAGGAGCTCTGTGCTTCTGCGCTGTGTGAGTGCTCACACTGGAAGCGTGTGAAGGCCTGAGTCGACCGTTTTTCCTTTCGAGCAAGTCGGACAAAATCTGTCGGCGGGTGGTCAGAGGAGGCTGTGTCCAGCACAGCTACCCACCAGGCTCGACCTGTTGGAGGACTGGAGAATCTGCTGAATCGCGCTCGGTCCAAGAGAAAAGTGGAAGCTGCCGTTGCAGTATCTCAGTGCCTGTGAGTTTGTGGGAACCTTGGAAGCAGCTGCCTGGTGTGGTACCCCTCTGTTGTTGTTTACCATATAAATGTGTGAGGAGGCTGG